>OY998257.1:12203643-14610518 GCA_963922045.1 Persicaria maculosa | reverse complement strand
CATTTATTTATGACTATTCACGCCGCTCTCAACTCTCCTGGTCCTCTCATTCTAATAGTTTTTTGAGTCAATATATTTTTGTTCGAGTCCATATAAGTGTTTGTAATTGTGAAGATATGTTATATACCTTCTACTTGACATATGTTGTAAAACAACACTATTATTTAAGACAATATTTTATCTTTTATATTAGTCAGAATTTAAAAATGAGCAAATTATAAATGGATAAAAAATCACTCATGTTTCACCTATCTCACATTCTTGATGATATATATAAGAGTCGGTCCTACGGTTGTTAGGGCCCTGTTCTATAATAAATATTAGGCCCCTTCTAATAATAAAAATATAACACAAAAATATAAAAGTTGTTTATAATTATAATAATCTTAATTTTTGCATATAATATATCAAAGACTTGATTAAAACAACAAACAATTTTCATGCTTGTAACAAAAACAAAGTCTTCCATAGGGGCCCTACTCTCTCGCTCTTTTGATAGAAAAATACCGTCTTTTTTATTAAGAAAGAATTCGAGTGTTGTAAAACTACCCAATAACCGTCTTTTTTTTAAATTGTGATAGAGAATTGGTTAAAAAATTAAAAAATATATATACCAGGTCCGACCCATATATTATGGAGCCCTGAAAATTTAGAGGTCTTGTGCGGTCGGACCACATGATCCACCCTAAGGCCGGCCCTGTATATAGAACATGTGGAGTAATGATTTATCTATTATTAATCGGGTGAAATAGGAGTTAATCTACCCACCACCCAATCTATTATCATTTCTATACCCTATCCTTCTTCTTTAATTTCCCTTCCCCAACCAAACGGGCCATAAGTGTTTTTATACATGTGTTTTGTGTTCCGTCATTTGGTGTGTTGTGCTTGGCATGAAGTGGACGTGTACGTAGACGTATTGATTGATATTTGATATCGATATATATAGTTGAAGGCCCCGCCAAAATTCGAAGAGTTGGAGAAGATCGATCTTGCATGTTGATAAGGTTTAATTCACTCCTCTGAGTCCTCTCAAACAAAGAGCAACCATAAGGTTATTTTTTTTAAAAAAATTTAATCCTTTTTATCATAATATAACACCTTATATATTTTTTTTTCTAAAAATAATTTTTATTTTTTCTACCTGTTCTTTATTCTTAAAACAACAAATCAATTAACAAAAAGGGAAAATTTCGTCTTTATGAGCTGAAGGAAGAAAAATCCTCATTCAGGCAAATCTTAGTGCGCAACCTATTTTCCTTATGCAAGCATTTCTACTACCAAACAACATCCTACAAGAATTGGATAAGGTTTACCGCCGTTTCTTATGGAATAAGGGACCGAAAGCTATCCCTTTGATTAGCTGGGATAAGATATGCACAAATACATTGAAAGGTGGCCTAGGCATTCACAAAGCAGAAACTATGAACATCGCTTTTAGATGAAGCTTCTATGGAAAATACTGTCCGAACCAATAACATTTGGGCTCGTGTCATTTCAGAAAAGTATCTCAAACAATCAACGTTGTTGTCTTACAAAAAAACAAACAAATACTTCGTGGCAATGTAGTAGGTTAATATGTCCATCAAGCATCTTTTTTCTCAGGCCTTCGCTGGAGTATCGGGAATGGTGATGTAGTGAGCTTCTGGACGGATACTTGGGCCTTCGAGGTACCCTTGATTAAAAAAATTATTACACCACTATCGCCGGACATGGTTTCTCACAAGGTCAGTAGTTTTATTAATTGTAACAGACAGTGGGACAGGGAGAAGCTCCAAAATGAATTACACTCTTTGCTCCCGCAGCATGATATTGACCATATTACGAATATAGCTCTTCCGACTAGTGTGTTGAATGACCGTCTTTACTGGGCCTCTAGTAAAGACGATTGGTTCTCGACGAAATCAACAACTTCGTTGCTCATTAAGAATCAAGGTCTTCTGGATTTCGATTGCAATTGAAGATGTGAATTAAATATCCCGCACAAAATTAGACACTTCCTTTGGAAAATTGTCAGGGATGGCCTTCCTACAAAAGAAAGAATACAGAGATCCTGGAACTCAGGTTGTGTATTCTGTAATCATAACAAGGATTCGGTTTACCATTTATTTTTTGAGTGCAACACAACGATTTCATTATATTAGGACCTGAACATCCCGTTGCCTACATGTTGTGGAGGGATTAATTCCATACAACTTACTCCTGTAAAAAATTCGATTGGTAACAAATGTATGGGTAAACTAGCGACCTGTTGGTGGATCATATGGTTTTTCAAAAATCAGTTAGCTTTCGAGAACGTAAACTCAATAACTCAGACAGAATGAAGATTTTCTATCATAACTCGGCTCATTCGTGGCAGCAAGCGAGGTTTTTCGAAACTGAGGCTCACAATAACAAGGGAAGAACTTCACACCAAAAACTGAACCACAGACCCACAACGTCGTAGGCAACAATCAATTCCAACAAAACAGGTCTATGGGACAAGCCGCATGTCAACTTCATGAAACTTAATTTCGATGGCTCAATGCTTCACGATGGGAGGGCCGCATTTGGCTTCGATATCCAGGATTCGACTGGCGATGTGGTTTCCCTTGGAAAAGGGCTATGCAGTTTTACGTCGGTGATACATGTGGAAATTATGGGTCTTAAAAAGGGCATTTAGAGGGCAATGGATCTACGTATTGACAAACTGCTTATAGAGGGTGATAATAAGGTGGTTGTAATGGCTCTCTTGGGTGACTAGAAATGTCCCTGAAACATTGAGCTATTACAGTCGGATATTCTAATTGATATTTCATCTTTCACTTAATGTTGCTATTCGTCATGTTTACAAGGAATCGAATTCGGTAGCTGACTATATTGCTCGTTCAACCTACAATTCTCCTGCCGACGACTGCTCCACTGATGATCAAGAACCTCGGGTTGTCATTCGCAAGGATGCGCTAGGAAGAACTTCGGCCTCGTGCAGAACTTCCTAATTTTTAATTTATACTGCGTCAAAAAAAAAAGAGATTTTCCTTTCTACAATGGCATGATTGCTCTTGCTTTCATATTCATGTACTATATAGATGATGTTCTATCGATCTGTGATCAGTTCAACCGATATGTTATGACATCTTATTTGACTTAATTGGTAACAATGGATGATTACGCGGGGTCTAGCGATAAAAGACACCTAAGTATAAATAAGTCTAATATATGTAAGTATAACGTGGTTTTATCTCAAAGCCAATTAATTATGAAAAAAACGTTTTTATTTCAAGTTTATAGGTTATTTACAATCTTTCCTTTATATAATCTTCTTTCTCAATATATCATATCAAGTCTCAAGTGATCGAAATTACTTATGAAATTACGCTTTCAAAGTCTTATTTCAATGTTTTAAAGACCTCAAGAAACCTTCTTATAAATGTGTTATATAACATTTGATGTTTGAGATGTATGTATGCAAGGCCTTCACCAATCAACATTAAGCTTATATACACGTGTGACTCACCGGTTCAAGTGGGTTTGATACATTAACCTAACTCAACAGATCGATAACTACTAAAAAAACAATTACTACATGTATTAGTAGGGTGGCACAAACCGTCCGAACCGAACCTACCTAAATGGTTCAGGTCAGAACCGACTGTCCGATTTTTTAGAAGGTTAGATCGAGACACGAACCAAAACCGACCACTCAAATTTTTGGGTTTTTCGATTCATGGCCCGAAAAAACCAAGTCTGAAGTGTTCTTCGCATTTGTTCGAAAATACATGTGAAACTTTTAATCTATAATTTTGTATCATTTTAATGAAATCAAACATCATAGATTCAATCAAATACCAATATATATATTTTTTAATTCCCCCTTTATTAAATTTGGGAGGAATAAAAAACAACCTGAATATGGTAGCGTAGGAGGTAGTCGTCTGCATATACCCTTCCACTGATATCCTACGGACTAATATTTTTTAAAAAAAAATTCAGACAGTGGTGTAGGAGGTACATGTAACAATCACACATGTAAAAAAAAAAAGAGTGGACTACTCACTGTAATAGGTATAAAATTTTTTTGGCGAAACTAATTAAAATAACTCAACTTTTAAGTGGGTGTTAAAAATATATTCATACCTTTCAAATATAAGATAAATATCTCGACCTTTTTAAGAGATGATAATATAATATCCCAAAATTTTCTCCCCCACAAAAATGCTTACATGGCACATATGTGGCAAAAAATAATGATCATATTCACAAGCGTGCTCTTGGATCTTAATGCTCGAATTATACAAAGTATAGTCTAGATTATCATGATAATTTTTTTAAAAAAATAAAAGTCTCTTTTGTAACTAAAAAAATCATTCAATTTAATACGTTTTTATAGATTATAATTAAATTTAATCAAAACAAATATAATAAAACGAGTAAATATTTAAAATATAATTTTCAATATCTTGATTGTGTAAAATATCATTCAAGTTTATTAGATTAAATTAGATTGGTTTTTAAGTTTATCTTAATTTTTTTATTTTGGATTTAAGAAAAAATAATAAATAAAAAAATTACATTCTTTTATATATTTTAATAATAATAGTAAGTTACTTCTTATATATAAATGAACACCATTGAATAATCTAAATAATTAAATTTTCATTTCAATTTCGTAGTAACATAAAGTTTATAATTGACAAAAATTCTTCAGTTTTGATAAGTTAAATCACTAGCTAATCATTTACTAATTGAAAATATGTTATTTTGCTTTACATTTTTTTATTTGGCTTGTTATAGATATTGATTTAAAAAAAGATATAAAAAGTTAGGTACAAATTAAATCTAAAACTACGAAAGTTTATTAAATAAACTTTTAAACTCATCTAATTTAATTTTATATGTTTTATTTGAATTGAAAATACATGAGTAAGACAATACAAAAAATAAGAATTTTATTGGAGAGAAATCATTAGGATATTATATTACCATCACTTATAAAGGTCGGGATATTTATCTTACATTTGAAAGATTGAGATATATTTTTAACACCCCCTTAAAGGTTGGGTTATTTTAATTAGTTTCGCCTTTTTTTATCAGATAAGAATTCGAGTTCAGACATATCTGAAACGAAAGGGCCGACCAAGCCTTCAGATGGAAGAACCGTCTAAAAACCAAAATAAACAACAATACATAACGGTGCAACTCAGACAAATCCACTCTACAACAAACAAAACCACGCAGGTCTAAACCAAACAGGATGTGGCCGAAGATGACGGACGAAGCCAAGTCCCACTCTGAAGAAGAACCGTAGGTCGGCGATATATCAGGACCCGATCATCCCATGGGCAGTGAGGACGTAACTCCAGGGAAGCAGTCAACTCGAGAAGAGGAGACGCCACGACCCCAACCTATCCCAACTCCAACAGTCAAAACCAGATTTACGGAGAAGAACGCCAAGACACGCCACCGCAGAGCCGCACAACGCCTGAATAAAGATCGAGCACTCGAAAACCCTATCGAAATTTAGTCTACCCTAACGGATTTTAGTACACGCTCATACGAACGGAGTTTGATACCTTATAAGATTTTAACCGATATATATATACAAACATAAATATATATAAACGGATAAATTATTAAACCCCCTTCGATTAAAGAAAGAAAATTTAATAAAAATAATTCATATATATAAATATTAATATATATATACCCCATTTTTTAAATTTAGTTACGGGTTTTTGGGTCCAAAGCACGAGCCCGCAATGGAGAATCGCTCTCCCCAAGCAGTCCAGATCGAAATCCACAAGGATGCCTGGAAGAAGCAATGTCGTAGCCAAGCCACAGGTGGCGAGGAGCGCCGCCACACGCCAAAATAGCTCCGTTGAGGCACACCCACCACTGAGGGGAAGAGACCACCAAAGAAGGATGAAAACCAGCAAACATCGGCCGGATTTAGAGACCGACCACGAAGACAGTGATGAAACGTACAAGAGCTATGAGTAATTAACTGCTTGATTATTTTCCAATCCCTTCAAATGGGTATTTAAGGATACATCATAACAGTAAATCGAGAGATATGAGCGTACAACTAGGAGGTGGATCTGATTAAAGTGAGAGATAATCTCAAACCAAAATTAACTAATTAAAAGAATATATATTTAAATGGAAAAAAATCCTTAACAATAAGATATTATTGTTTAACAGATAGAAGGTGGGAGGTCGGATTAGAGCGAGGCCGGAGAACCAAAGGTCAGTGGAGGAAGAAGAATTTAGGGATAAGAACCAAAGATAAAAAAAACCCCAAATTGATTTTGGCTTTGAGTGGACTCCGGCAAGGCTAGGGACAATGGAGAGGGTTTAATCAAAATCACGACCAACACCACAACAAAGCAAGCCGTGATACAAAGGTGAGACAAAGGTGGACAAATCGATGGATTGAGGGACACCGGCCGAGCCGACGGCACCGAGGAGAGGCAGCCCGAGGATGGGCAGAGCTGCCTACTGAACCAAACACTCTCCGAGGAGAGCCAAGGAGAGGAGTTGGGACTCTTCAAAGAGAGATTTGGGCTCTCCGAAGAGAGAGGTTTGGCCGAAGATGTTGTTTGTTGATCGGGCCTCACCTAGTCCACCGCCAAAGATGGAAGAGGGAGTGCACTGAAGAGGGATCCGAGGAGGAGAGTTTAGTCAAATAGCTAGAGGTGATTTATCGGAGTGGTTTTTCATCCTAACCGAAGATGGAGGATGAAGGAGTCGGTGTGGGTTTTTTTGGAAAAGCTCTCAAAAGAGAGCATATTTTTCAACTTCCCACTGTAATAGGTATAAGGTAAGGTAATGTAATATTATTATTTTAAAAAAAAACAAATATTTGGTTTTTTCGGTTTGAAACCGAAATTTTTAGTTCGGTTTTGATTTTTGAACCAAAACCGAAATTTCATTTTTAAGGCCCGATGCCCAAGCCGTTTATTATCCAAGCTGGACTGAAACTGGATTTTTTGTTTTGGTTCCCGATCCCGGCCATATTCTAAACAAATGTATCTATTAGTACCCGTCCACCCGTAACTGATAAGGATCATTTAGTCTATATTTATGATCCATTTAGTAATCTATTTACCCTATTTTTTTAAATAAGTAAATATTTAAAATTCCAAAGACAAAAGTCTAGAAAATCGAGAGGGTGCAAAGACCGCCAGATGAACAAACCAACATATACAATAACCCACAATCAATGAACCAAGCCACCAAAGCAAGACGCGAAAAACAACCCTAAAAAACTAGTATGAACCAAGTAGAAGATCGGCTAAGCGAGGACGGAAGACTTGGCGGGAGGATGTACATAGTGAGTGCATGGAAAAGCTGACGCCGACATGATGTCTCACCACTGAGGAGACGGAAAGCAAAAATCCTCGATGGGAAATAAACGACTCCAGGAAAAGTGTGGATCACATGACGTTCCCCCACCTAAACGAAGGATCTCTGGAGATCACAGACACTATCACGGTCAACTCGATCAAACAGGTCCGCAATAATGCTCCTCATTTAGAACTAACCACGAACCATCCTTGGGGTCACATACCCCAAATGATGTGTTAAAAAAATGTAACTTTAAATAAAAGATTATTTTGATTTAAAAATTGTCCTTATTTCTCCCTTTTAGCTAGGAGTTAAATTATATTTTGTAGTTTTAGTTTTTGATTCTTTTCCTGAAGCGTTACACAAATTCTCCCAGCCAGCAAGACCACCATCGATGATTGCCACGCTGACAAAGAGACCCTAAAACTCCTCAAATGTTAGATGAAGGTTGTTTCAATTGCTTAATTTTTACTAAAAGCTCTTTAGCTTGTATTTTTGAAGAAAAGGTGAATGAATCAAAGAAAATGACGATGAGAACTCTATAGAGGTTAAGGATACAAAAACCGTAAGAGGGGTTGGGGACGCGTTAGACCATTTAATGGTGCATTCTATGTGGAGGGATATAAATATTTGTGTTTTCAGCTCCCTAAGGGAGGGGTTTAAAACTCCTATAGGGGGTTGTATTTATTGATTTCTGCTCTCTTTTGATAGTTTTACTTAGCTCTTTTAGTTATTATTATCATATTTTTCCCACCTCTATTTGAGAAGAGGTTTCAAAAACCAGAGAGAGGGGTAGGAACTTCTTAAGGGGGATTGTAGAACCTGTAAATACTAGTGGTTTCGGCTCCAAGAGTGCGGAATTGTGGCTCCCAATTAAAGTTGTTTCGAATCCCGGAGGGAGAGGTTTCAACCTCTTTTATCAAGAGATGTTTTGTTCTCCTCCGTCTAGAAAACTAGAGAGAAGGAGTAAATTTTGACTAGGGAGCGGGCATCAAGGAAGAAGATGGGGTTTGGCTCGGGAGAGGTAAAGGGGGCGGGGCGGGGAGCAGTTGGAAATTATTGAGGTGATCTTGATGCTAATTAGGGACAAGAGTTAAGATGAGAGATATGGTTCTAGGGAGGGGAAGGCGACATAAGCCAGCAAGAGGGGAGGGGAGAAGGGTTTGAAGTCCAATCGGGTAGAGGGAAAGGGGGATCAATGGGGGTGGGGGGGGGGGGCTAGGGTTGGTAGACTGTGTTCAGGGGAGGAAAATGAGAGGCGTTGGCAGAGAAAAAGCAGGTAAGCGTAGGAGGTGCAAGTGAAGGGGGGAGGTGGTGCAAGGGTGATGCAAGCCAAGGACCGGGATCGACCAAGGCTCGAGCTTTCGAACACTATTTTTGTGGGGATTATTTTTTGGGGTATATGGAAACTGAAAAAAAAAAAAAGAGATGTGGAGCAAGATTCACAGGCCTCTCACCCTTGAACCCCTACACTCGATCTCAATCTTCTTGGAAACGCACTCCGAGGTTTTTAACCCTTTGACACCTTCGCCTCTCACTAGGGTATCACCCTCGCCTCTCACCAAAGGGTTCGCTCTTAGCCTCTCACCAAGAACTCGATCCTTAATCCGAAATCATAAGAAGCTATTAGTGGCTTAACCTTTAACTCAACAAAACTTGACTTATGTAAAGACCGGAATTTTGAATAAGTATTTAATTGCCAAAATTGGAAAGTTTTGGAAAACCCGTCCTTGAGTGGATTTCTAAAAATTGAAAGACTTTGAAAATAATCCCGGTATGTTTAAAACATAGATTTTCAAGCTAAATCCCACTATATTATTCGAATTTCAAACATAGAGTCTTGTAAGTTGTTTGAAACGGATTTATAACTCGAGTCAGATTTTGGGATAGATAGTCGAGACTTAAGGTCGAATGAGCGGAATATCTCTCTCTCTCCCCTTAGTCGGCCCCCTCTCTCTCCTCCCTTCCACTCATTCTCTCTCCTCTTCCCACTACCCATTATTATTTTATCCTCATCCCCATTAAACCTTAATGAGCCACTATATATGGTAAGCTCCAATCCCCAAATTCTCAGAAAATCCACATCAAATTCTGAGCCTCCATTCTCTCTCTCTCTCTCACCTCATCATCTCTTTCAAAAATCAAAACCCTAGAATCAAAGTTTCCACTTTTGCTCCCTTCAATCCATCTCCCTCACTCTTCACTCTCCATTTCTTGTTTCTCACCCACAAAATAACCCTAAAACACCTTCAAGAAAACCCTCTCTCAAAGAACTAACCCAAAAATCGGAATCGAAAAGCAATAAACCACCCTTTTGTCCATTTTCTCCGCCACGAAAGGCCTAGTCGCCGCAGCGAGTACTAGGTCACGCCCGCGAGTTCTAAGTCGTGGCCACGAAACCTGAGCCCAGAAGACGGAGTTCTTACTCGTGGCCGCGAGACTCCTTTTCGCCGCCGCGACTGGTACCCAGATTCACGTCGTTGTCTCGGTAAATCGACTCGTTCTCCCTCATCTTAACTCCTTTCTCTTTCTCGTTTGTTCTTGCTTGATCCTCACTCTCTCCTCTACCTTTTAAGGTCAAGAAATGTCAGATATAATGCCTTATAAAGTAGATTCAAGCTTATTTCCCCTCTTTTCCCTATTTTTGGGTAAGGTAAACTCTCCTCTTTCCATCCTCTCATTTTTTTTTATCTAGATCTACGTAAAGGCCCTCTTTTAACCAAGATCTATCACTCCTAGCATTATTGTAGCAAGATCTCATTGAATCGGATCCCAATGACTCACCTCTTTCAAGGTTTTGAAGAAAGCCTCAAGGAGGCTAGGTAATCCCTCTTCCGCTCTCCCCTCTAGTCCACGTTTGAGTCTTATATGGTTGTTTGATGTCGGTTTTATGTTAGAAATGTTTTGAAACAAATCTGAGTTAAAATGGTTTTGAATCGAAGCAAAACGAGTGTGATTTGAAGAAAAAATGAACATCCAGGTTCAAATCTCACCGCGGCGAAAACCATGGTCGCCGCGGCGAGTTAGAACACAGATAGAGGAAAAAGAAGGCACTCGTGGCCGCGACCGCAGTTCTTGCCACGGTGAAATCCTTGTGTCGTGGCCAGCGAGCGCCTTCTCGCGGGGGAACCTAGGGAGATTCCGCGGCTGCGACAGGCCCTCTCGCCACCGCGAAATCCCCCCAGAGGCTTGGCTGAGCCACCCCAGACCCCTCTGGCTTACGTTGTTGGTTTTGTATTCCGGTCCTTTTTAATCGAATCTGAGTTTGAGATTATTTCAGAAAATGGGATTTTGAAATAGTAATTTTAATAATGGAATTTTGGAATATTAATGATTATTTTAATATTAAAAAGGGGATTTCGACGGAATTTGAAATGTCGGATTGAATGCTTGGAAAATGTTTTGAGAGCTTTGTTTCAAATATCGGGATTCTTAAATATGATTAAATGATGGACATTTGGACTTGGAATTATGAACTTGAGTATTATAGAATTGGCTTATTTGAATGAGTTGGCTTTTGAGGTTTCCGCTTTGAGAACGATTTGAGAATGGTTGAATGTCGGATTGGTTTTGGAAATGGTTTTAGGACTTGGTCCTTGAGTGTGTGTATGACTAGTAGTGTTGTGCCTTATCGCTTTCGTACTATTATCATAGTTGATTGTTGCTTGAGTGGATTGGTTGCTTGTATGGACTCTACTTGTGCTACGCCTTGTTGTTCGGCTTATCAGGTAAGTTCCTTTATGGACTTACTCAGACTGATCAGACACACCCTCCAACATGTAGTTGTATGACATACTAGGTGTTACATAAGTATTGAAGCATGCCATGTAGTATCATGCTTAGGTTGCACACTTGAATGAGCATCTGTTTACTTATTGCGTATGAAAAGAGAACGACCGTGATCTATGTGAGTCCTAGAGTCATTGCTAGGGTCATAGGACGACCCAGTTTCATCGGGCCTGTCCTCCATCGAGTCAAATTAGAGTCGAGGTTGCGGGCTCTTCTCACCATATGAGCATGATTACGAGATTATTGATGTACACATATACCATCTGCGGATGGCGCTTGCTATGCTATAACCCGTACTTGTCAGGCTCTACCCTAACGGGAAGGGGGGTGAAGGTAGGAGAGGGATATGCCATTTGATATTTTTTGGGCCTTTTATCGCTTTCTGCATATATATATAAACTGTCAGCATGCTTGAGTGTTTAAATATTCCGCACTGCATTAGAAACATCTTTATTAGGTATAGCGTATGTATATGCCTGCTTGTGGGAATAGAGTGCGATAGGGCCTCGGTCTAATCCCATGCCCTGGACATATTTTTTTAGGTTTGTTTGCAGATCATGTATCCTCCATGCTTCCATGACGGGGACTTGCTCAGGCGATCAAATCAAACTCGCGTATACTCGGCTTATATATTTCACGTGTTTGGAGATTTCGCGGTTTTGGTTTTGACCCGGCCTCGCCGTGGCAAGTTGTACTCTATTTCTGTTTTCTATCGATTTATGCAAAACGATTTTAGCGATATAGTCTCATAGGACAGGTTAAGGGTACCCAACGGCCCTACGCTTTATTTGGGGTTCGAAATCCCCACTTTAAACGCTCTCACTTGAGGTTTTGAAACCTTGACCCGTGTCTGGATTGCAAGATCCGAACGAAGGTATCCAACCTTCGAAACGTAACCCGAATATTTATCTTTGGGCCGTTACAACTTGATTCAAAATGAAGTTCTTACAAGCAATATATAGGCTGAAAATGTATCCCCCAAGCATCTTTAATCGATGTGAGATTTGTTTTGAAAGAAATAAAAGCATGAAAAAAACGTCTAGATTTGAGTTGTTGGAAAGAATATCTAATTCGAGCATCTTCGAGGCTGATTTAGGAGAAGTGTCCTTCATGGAAGTTGTATCCATTTAAAATAGCTTTCCAACAAGTGCTCATCGGTTTCAATCGGAATTTTATGCAGTCCAAGAGAGCCAAAATACGACAATGTCGCAACACAGTTTTCTCAAACGAGGGTTGATGTTCGGCTCTAGCGACAAAGATTTGTATGATAAAGCAGTCGAGCTCATTGACGATTAAGATCACATCAAAGGGGAAGCAATCCTAAGGATGAAACAGGGCAATTGGGGTCCAGAGGGGTGGGATTAAAGGGATTAGGTAAAAGCTAGGTTTGGTTACCAAGGCTTATAGAGGAAAAGAAATACTAGAAAAGTGAAACAAGAAAAAATGAAAACAAGGGAGAAGGTGGTGGAAAAGGTGAAGTCGTGGCTGCCATCGTAGCTCCTACCAAAGAAAGGTTAGGGATAGAAGGGAGGGGAAAGCTAGTAAAAGAGGTGGTGGCTGGTCACCCACTAATCGAGTCACAAAATAGTATAGCAATAATAATAGATGAAAGAATAGTAGTTCAGTAAGAAAGAAATTATTCCAAGGTTAAGTTTATACACACTAATACAATGTCATTATAAGTGTTTAAGAATCTTATAAAGGGGTTAATTTGTTTGGATGCTCAAAAAGAGTGTGGATAGGCAAGAGTTTATCAAAATATTTGTTTAAACATGTAAGCCACTAATGTGTCTACAAGGTAAATAAATTACCCAGTCTCCTAGTACAAAGAACAACCTATAACATCCTTAATAACTTTGACATCGCAAAGCACATGTGCTTCCTACAAAAACATTGTTAGTGATATCAACGAGTCTCAAAAATTTCGATAGAGAGATCAACAAAAAAAACAAAAAATTGCTATGGAAAACAACCAAAGAAAATCTAGACAACAATAAGAAGAAACTAATAAAGTGCTCACTTATAAAGATTCTATAAGCTATGAATGATGAAAAAGGAGAAGATAACCCAAAGAACAAACAATAAAAACAAGTAGAGAAGGCAAAAAGACAAGCAAGGCAGCAAAAGCCATGAATATAACAAGACGAGCAAGAATGAGAAGACAAAAAACAAAGGAAACTAAGGAAAAACAAAAGATCCAAAAATCCTATAGACAAGACGAGAAGAAATTACCAAGGAGGAGAAGCAAAGAAAACCCAAAACACAAACAAGCTAGGCCATAAGAGGAAACCACAAAACAAAATCAGGAGCAAAACAACTTCTCAAAGGCCTAGAAGAATAAATCCACAAAGCAACAAAGCTCAACAAAAATAACAAACCAAAAAATAAGGAAACCAACGCAAACCTCGAGCAACCTATTAGACGAGAACAAAGAAGCACCCTGACACAACAACCCAAAATAACAACAAATGGAAGAATAAAAAAACAATAAAATTAATACAATAAAATAATCAGTGAAGGAAAAAAATGAGAGCGTTTCATCTCTCCAACCCTAGTTTGAAGGCAAACCACTCAACACCAGCCTTACACCCTCACAAATACAATGAATCATGCAACATATCCAACAAAATCCGCCCTAAGCTCCTCCAAATTGCAATTGATCCTTGGCCTATCTTGTTGAATCCTAATATTTTGTTACACCTTAAAGTATGCAATGTCAATCTGGGTGAACAAAATAAGCACAGTGGGGTGCGATGGACTGGACTTAGTGGGTGGCGGCAGGCTCAATTATCCTTCTCTACGCCTCGTGCTGGCGAGCCTTCCGTGGTTTGGTCATAGGACTCGCTACTGGTGTGGTTCTGGCGGCTGGGAGTCTAGGCACCGGGGAGATCTCTCATTTAGTTGCGCTCCTTCTCCACCGTCCGCTCTTGTCTCCTTAAGTGTCTCCTCCCGATCCGTGCTATCAAATTTTGCCTCTGGCTCCGTTGTCTTCTCCGGCGGTGGTGCTTTTTCCTTGTCGCTGCTCAATCCCTTCATCAACTCTTCCTCCCTCCGGCACATCGGGCTCTCCTTTATGGCTCACGCTTGGAGCTCAGTCGCCATTGTAGTCTACCATAGCTGCTGCCGCATCCTGTTGGTGGCCAGTCTAAAAATCTAAATATCCTCTCTACCCAATCGGCTTCTCCCAACCTTCTGCAAAATTTGAAAAAACACATATACAAACCCAATTCTTTATACCCAAAATCTCAGCACAACCCTTTAATTTCAAATCTTGTTATCTCAAATCTATTCGACTCAAACTCTTCTCTTTTTAGGCTCGATTCTTAGCATGCAACCGGTCCAAGCAGTGTATCAACTGAGAGCGCTTTGGCAAGGATACAACCCCTCAATCCCCGTCCAAATATGTTAGAATCCAAGCTACCTGGCCAGATATGTTTAATGATAAACCTCTTCTCTCTCTAAAGCTTAACTTATATAAATCTTCATATGTTTTTAATATATGCATGAATTTGGTTTCCTTGTATGTTTTGATAAAATCTCAACTGATGGAACGAAGACATGTTCTTGGCTGAATAAAAACCACTACAAAATGGCCACCAAAAGTAACTTTGCCCACTCTTTTATTAAATTCCATGAAACCCATGATTTGTTAGAATTTTCATTGTCTGTCTGGTGCTAAATCCAGTGCTATGTTGGGTGGCTCTCACAATTTTCTTTACATATTGAGAGCAACCTTTGCACTCATAGTAATATCAGTAATTGGGTTTGTTTTGATTATTGTTATTCTGTCATGCTCTTTTCTATGTATATACTATGGTTGACACAATAGGAATTTAAGGGGGGTTGTGCTGAGTGTTTAGATTGTCACAGTCTCAATGGAATATTGAATTGGAAAATAGGCTCAGTGGTGATGTTCAGATATGGATGCAAAATCACGAGGAAAGGAGGCATGTTATTCTTCTTCCCATACCCACATAAAAGGTGGCATTGGCCAACGCTTCATGACGATTTATTAGAATTCAAGTGTTGGATAGTTTTCAAGAAGGTTGCATGTTTGTTTTTTGCTGTTTTATTTTTGCAAACATCTCAGCTCATCCCCATCGAACCCTTGGTGGTTCGAGTGGTGGCAAGCTACAACAAAACTCCCCATCAACAAGTTTAAAACAACATTTCATACAAACTTTCTCTCAACAAGCAGCTCCTCAAAACTCTCTCTATAGTTCAGCAAATCCAAATTGTTATCATTATGGATCTAATGGTAGTAGGAAAATATGACATTGTTATGGCTAAAAGGACATCTTTCCTATAAGAAGATAACCGAAAAACAGGACTACAAGGGCATGCTTCTATCACAACTAACCCACGGAACCTTGTCATACAGAAAAATTGGAACTTTGCAGTACATAAAATGCACATCAAAATACACAAAACCATAAAATACACGCCAAGTTGGCTAGCATAATATAAATCATATGATTAGCGTCGGATACTAGAATGTTAGGGGGGCTAAGCGTCCTCTATTCTGACAAGAAATAAACCACATTAGGCAAGCAAACAAACTAGACATATTTACTCTAGCAGAAACAAAAGTAATGAAACCTCCCTCGGATGCTCAGATTCGGGATGCAGGCTTCCATAAATCTTTCTTTATCAAATCAAATGGCTATAATAGAACAAAATGTCTGGATAATGCATCAATAATAGAACAAAATGATAGATACATTATGCTTAGGATATCAATCAATAAGTGTGACATAGCCCTCTTGTTTGTTTATGAACCAGTAATTGAGAATGAAAAATATAAGTTCTGGGATGAAGTTTTTACAATAGTCCATACACATATGATTCCAGTTATCATTATGGGTGATCTGAACGACATCGAAAATGACACAGAAAAGATCGGAGGTAATAGTCCAACTCTGGCTAGATTTCATCGACTAAAATAGGTCAAAGAGAAGCTTAATCTTCATAACATACCTTGCATTGGCTCCCCTTTCACTTAGAGGAAAAATAATAATTCTACCAATAATACGTATGAGAGACTTGATAGGGTTTTGGTCCACCAGGACATTGCAATCAAATTTAAAAACCTTAGAGTACAACATTACCCTTTTTCAAGCTTAGATCATTGTCCAATAACGATGAAATTGGAGATCTGGAAGAAAGGAAAGGTTCATCCTTTTGATTTGAAATGGCATGGTCTGCTAATCCAAACTACGAAAAAATAGTCAAGAAAGTCCGAGAAAATAAACTTTCTGGTTCTTTTGGTTATAAGTTAGTTCAAAAACAAAAATTACTAAAAAAACATTAAAGATTGGTGCAAAATCCAATCCAATAACATTTTAAAACAACTTATAAAGGTGGATAAAG
Source organism: Persicaria maculosa (assembly GCA_963922045.1). Lineage (NCBI taxonomy): Eukaryota > Viridiplantae > Streptophyta > Magnoliopsida > Caryophyllales > Polygonaceae > Persicaria > Persicaria maculosa. The sequence continues at coordinate 14,594,033 of OY998257.1, read as the reverse complement.
ATATTATGGATCTTCAAATGAGTCTACCCTAGGGAACTACCTCTACGCGTGATAAAGCAAAACTTGCAAGATTGGAAAAAAAAAACAGATCCTAGACTGTAACTACAAATTCTGGAAACAAGAGCAAAGACCAAACATATGTAATTAACGGATCGAAACACAAAATACTATCAAAAAACAATTAAAATCAGAAACTTTAGAAAAAACACATCCACCTTTGAAACAAAAAATAGAGATATATTAAATGAGCACAAGAAATCTCATAGCAAATCACCAAGGAAATTAATGGCGGAAAGATTTATCAACCACCAACAAAACATTATTCCACAAGACAAAATTAGGAACATACAATAACAAGTTACACAGGAGGAAAATTCATCACTGATTAAACCTCCAATAGTTATAAAAATAAAAAAAATATAGTCGAAAGTATGGATAAGGACAAAACACTCCGCCCTGATGGTTTTCCACCTAAATATTGGTCCGGAGGGGGGCGAGGCCATCGCGCTTTGAGGTGCTCTGGGCGGAGCATGAAGGGAGTCAAGAGGTTGTTCGCAACATATGGCTAAACCCTGTGAGTAGTAGAAGAAGGGAGGGGATTATTGAGAAAGTCGTGGGGTGCTTAGAGGATCTGAGAGAGTGGAATAAGATCAACTTTGGTAACATTAGGAGAAAGCTGCATACAGTGAGAGAGCAACTCCACGAGCTACAAAAAAGGGGAATGACAGGGGGAATGGTGGAGAGGAGGAGGGAGTTGGAGAGGGAGGAAGAGAGACTTATGGATGAGGAAGAGTTGTTATGGTTCCAAAGAGCTAAGGCGAACTATTTTCGTTGGGGGATCGCAACTCTAGATATTTTCATCAGAAGGCCAGTGGGCGGGAAAAGAGAAACAAACTGAGCAGATTGGTTGATGAGGATGGGATGGAGTGGAGGAGTCGAGAGGGGATGTCGAACCTGGCAGTTGGTTACTTTGAGGAATTATTTAAATCAAACCTGAATGCACTCCCTGAATCAGCTTCTCAAGGTATCTCTGCACTTGTGTCGGAAGAGGACAACCTGGAGCTGCTTCATCCGTTCACTGGTAAGGAGGTAAAAGACGCTCTATTCTCAATGCATCCCACAAAATCTCCAGGTCCTGATGGTATGTCAGCCCTATTTTACCAGCTATTGGCATATCATTGGGCCTGAAGTCACCTCCTTTATTCTTAATATACTCGCGGGTGCCCCGTTTCCCGATGATCTTAACCATACATACATAGCACTTATCCCTAAGGTTTCTGCACCTTTTAGGATGAAGGACCTGAGGCCAACAAGTCTACGTAACGTTTTATATAAGGTCATCTCAAAGATGCTCACTAACCGTTTGAGACTGTGTCTGAACAAGGTCATTTCCCCTAGCCATAGTGCTTTTGTTCCTAGCAGGCTCATTACAGATAACGTCTTATCGGCCTTCGAGATATTCCACTACATGAAGAAGAGTGCAGGGAAGAAGGGCTACTTAGCATTGAAGCTCGATATGGCGAAAGCGTATGATAGGGTGGAATGGTCCTTTTTTAGATCATTGCATGGACAAAATGGGCTTCCACAAAGATTGGAGAAGGCTAGTCATGAGGTGTGTTACATCGGTTACTTTCTTGGCCTTGGTGGGTGGCTCACCGTCTAGGGTATTTACATCAGAGAGGGGACTACGACAAGGTGACCCACTGTCGCCCTACCTTTTCTTGTTTTGTGTTGAAGCATTCTCAGGGTTAATCAGGAGAAGCGAGGAAAGTGGTATATGGGGTGGCATCAGAATTGCGCCTTCAGCTCCTCCCGTTTCGCATCTATTTTTTTACAGACGATAGTATCCTCTTTACAAGAGCAACCTGTCAACAGAGCAAAGAAATTGTGAACATCCTCAATGTTTATGGAGCAGCGTCAGGTCAATAGGTGAATTTTGCAAAGTCTGAGTTGTCTTTCAGTAGAAATGTCGATGTGAATTTGTGAGAGGAGATACAAGGGGTGATTGGTGTCGCAGAGGTGGATAAACATGAGTGCTACTTGGGACTTCCGATGATGATCGGTAGATCCAAGAAGGTCATCTTCAATAGTATCCGAGAGAGGGTTTTAAAGAAGATCAAGGGTTGGAAGGCCAGAACATTGTCTCGAGCAGGGAAGGAGGTGCTTTTGAAATCAGTGGTACAGTCAATTCCTTTCATGCCCGGTTTTTGGGCGGTCCATTAGGTCCATTTGCACAGGGCCCATAATTTTTGGGGGCCCATAGTTTTTTTGGCCATTTTTATATATGTTACTATATATAATATAGATAAATAAAAATAAATGGAAAAGAAAGACAAACGCAGCCGTAGCCGCTTTTCACTTTCTCCTTCCTGCAAAAACGTAGATCATCAGTTCATCACATCAGCCATCAGACTACACCTTCTTCTCCCTAATTTCAATCAAGGTAAGTCTACAAGCCTAAAATCCACTCGATGTCAGAACGGTTTAATTTCTTCATCATCCATCTCCCATCTTTCTCTTCAATTAGCCTCCTACTACACGCCTCCTCATCCTATCTTCATCCCTCTACCATCTTCTTCTTCTCAATCCGCCAATCTACTGTCAAAAGAAAAAAAAATTAGGTTTGGGCTCTTGAAAGTTGTTCAGCACCGGCCAACGCTCAAAGGGCAAGTGGGCAACGGTGAGTACTCCATTCTCTTGAATCTCCTCTTTCCAATCTTTTCTCTTTTATTTGCTTGTTTTATGTATTTCAATATTTCATTGACTTAGGGTTTAAATCGATTGTGTCTTTCAATCTCTGATTCTCAAATCTCAATTTACTCTTTCTTCTCCAATTATAAAAAGGGCTTATTGAAAAATTACGGTTAAATTGATATTGTAATTAGAGGGCTTTGTAATTTTTTGAGTAATTGGGTTACTCATCACTCATCAGGCCTATTGATTTGTGCAGGAAACAAGTAGATTTATAAAGGAAACCAAGAATGCAAGTGCAAGGTTATCCAGGTTGTTTTTTTCCTCTTTGATTTTTTTTTAAAATTGATTTTTTAGTTTCTTAGTTATGTCTTATAAATATGAGTACGGGTGTCAAAAACGGAATAAGAGGAAAAAAATTGAGGAGTTAATTAAATCTCAAAGAGGAGCTCTTGACAAATTTGTTATAAAAGAACCACAAGTTTCTCTTGAAAAGCAAAGTGTGGATGCTAATGTGGATGTTGAGGCTAATGTGAATATTAATGGTGATGCTAATGTTGACGCCAATGTGGATGTTATTGTTGATGCTAATATTGATGCCAATATGGATGTTAATCATGTTATTGTTGATGCTAATGTGGATGTCGATGCTAATGTTGATAGCTTTAGAATTGATATATTTGATCCAAGAAATTGGAATGCACTAAATTCTACAATGATTGATGTTTTAGTTGCAAAGGGTCCTAAAAGAGATATGTCTATTCAAAAAGGTCCTAAAGATAAACTTTCTAGACGATTTTCAAGCACATTTTATACTAGAATCTTATCAAATGGTGAAACTTGTGATAGAGATTGGCTTGTCTATTCTAAAGAAATCGATAAAGTGTTTTGTTTTTGTTGTAAAATATTCAAACATAGTTGTTTAAGAAGTCAATTAGCTAATGATGGTTTTGGAGATTGGTCACAATCCGGAGAGGAGTCTTTTAGAGTTCACTATTTCTTATACATTGTTGATCAAGCAATTGGTTCGTTAACTAGGAGGTTTGAACAATATAAAGAATATGAAAATGTTTTTGGTTTCTTGTTCACTTCTGACAAGTTGTGTTCATTGGATGATATATGTTTAAAGTCTTCATGTACTCATTTGAAAGTTGCACTCAAGAGAGATGGGCAATCTGATATTGATGGAAGCGAGTTATATGTGGAGTTGAAGTTACTTCAACATCTTTTGCCTAATGAAAAAATGGGACCTTTTGATATTTTAAAGTATTTGAAAAAGAATATTTGCTTCCCTAATGCTTTTATTGTTTATAGGATTTTGTTGACTAACCCCGTGACGATCCCCGTGACCGTTGCATCTGCGGAGAGAAGCTTTTCGAAGTTGAAGTTGTTGAAGACCTACTTGCGTTCCACAATGACACAAGAGCGACTTAATGGATTGGCATTAATAGCAATTGAGCATAATATTTTGGAAAATGTTGATCATGGAGAGCTTATCGAAGATTTTGTTTCAAAGAATGCGAAAAGGATGACGCTTTTCAAGTGAAATGATGGTAGTTTTATACTTAGATGTACTTTTTTGTTTTGTAAGAATTAATATTATTAAGATTTTATATTAATAGGGGCCTCATTTTAACAATTGTGCAGGGCCCCCGAGATGGTCGGGACGGCCCTGATTCCTTTATACACTATGTCGTGTTTCTTGCTGACTTCTTACATGTGCAGAGAACTTGAGCAAATGATGTGTGATTTCTGGTGGGGAGATGGAGATGGGAAGAAAAGAATCCATTAGCTATCCTGGAGGAGGATGTGTATGGCAAAGGACAAAGGGGGGCTTGGATTCAGGGACTTTGAGGCTTTCAATCGTGCAATGTTGGCAAAGACAAGATGGAGGATTCTCAATGAGCCGGACTCTCTCCTGGCTAGACTTTTAAAGGCGAGATACTTTCCTCGAACCACTTTTCTCCAGGCTAAGGTTGGACACATCCTAGCTTCGCGTGGAGGAGCCTAATCAATGCTAGGGAAGTGCTCGAGGAAGGGTTGGTTTGGTCGGTCGGCAATGGTGCGTCACTATGGGCATGGGAGGATTGGTGGCTGCCACGACCTACTTCATTCAGACTGGCTATCAATTCGGTGACCTATGACTCGTCGGCTAGGGTAATCGACTTCATTGATTGGGAGAGGGGGAGCTGGGACGAAGAAAAGGTTAGAGCCACATTTCTCCCTTGTGATGCGGACCTAATTCTGAACATCCATCTCGTCGACCCAGAAGCCCAGGATTCCTTGATGTGGTTCTACACCAAGGATGGCAATTTTACTGTGAAGTCAGCTTATCATAACATTATGACTAGAAAAGAGGCCGAGGATGGCAGGGGGAAATGCTCATCCGAAGAGGGGGAGAGGAGGATATGGAATCTAGTATGGAAGATGAAGGTGGTTCCGAGGGTTCGAAGCTTCGTATGGAGAGTTTTCCGAGACATATTGTCGTGTAATAGCAACCTACGGGGAAAAGAGGTTTAGAGATCGATCCAAGGTGTAGCTATTGTGGGGTGGAGGAGACCATGATGCATGTGTTGTTTGAGTGTCCACGAGCGACGCAAGTGTGGAAGGAATTGCCGACGATCAGAAAACTTGGCAAGATGACTAGGGATGTGGTCCACTGGATGGATAGGATTAATGCAACAAGAGATGACACAAAGCTAACGCTATGGGCTTACACAATCAGCAGGTTATGGCAAGCCCGAAAAAATGGGTTTTTGGTGGTGAAGAGACTGAGGCGGGCATCATCATTCAGGTAGCAATGGAGAGTGTGGCACAACATGTGGAAGGAGTGTCCAATGGGAGGCAAAATGGCAATACTCAAGGAGAGAAAGGAGGCTCTGCTCGATGGCAATTATCGGATGAGGGGTTCACAAAGATCAATTGTGACGCAGCGGTTTCGATGTCCGAAGGGTGTGGGATTGGCACCATTGCGAGGGGGTCTGTCGGGGAGGTCATCTGGGCTGCTGCAAAATCAATACAAGTGGGTTCGGAGCCACTCATAGCCGAACTGTAGGTAATGTTGTGGGGAATGCAAATTGCCAAGGAGAAGGGCTTGCAAGCTATAGTAGTTGAATCCGATTGCCTTCAAGCCATCCAACAGGTCCGACAGAAAGGGGAGTTTAGAGGGGTCGTCGGGAGGCTGGTGCACAACCTGAAGACGATGGCGCTACAGTTCCAAAGCTGCCGATGGAGTTTTGTGAGGTCGGTCGGCAATCAGGCCGCTCATGTGCTTGCAAAAACTAAACCAATTTCTTGCTATTTAGTTTTCTCTGAAGATGAACTTAGTCCCATGTTGTTTGACGTTATTGGCAAGTTTTCATCAAAAACTAAACAAATGAATAAAAGGTAGGAGTTTTCATCAAAAAAAAATATTGGCAAGTTGGACCATCCCTTTGCAAGACAATCAAAGCTTTTTTTTTCATTCCGAAAATCTACTTACAGAAATCAACTAGACTTTTATTGCCCTTAGTCCTAAAATAGATAACCCTAGGAATATCAATCATTATAAACCCATCAGTCTGTGTAACACAATCTATAAGATAATCACAAAAATTCTAGCAAATAGACTAAAACCAATTCTCCCGAAGATTATTAGCCCCTTTCTCAATGGGCTTTTGTTAAAGGAAGTTCAATCCAAGATAACACTCTAATTGCCCATGAAATATTCCACAATTTCCATAGAAAAAAAAAGGCAAGAAAGGTTGGATGGCCTTAATGTTAGATATGGAAAAAGCTTACGATAAGATTAATTGGAATTACATTGAAGCAGTGTTCACTAAGTTTAGATTTCATCCCAAGTGGGTTGAATGGGTTATGAAATGCATTACTACCACAACTTTCTCGACACTAGTGAATAACTGCCCTGGTAAACAATTCAAATCAAGCAAAGGTATTATACAAGGGGATCCTCTCGTACCCTACATATTCGTTATTGTCATGGAAAATTTATCAAGAGAACTACATGAAGAAGCTCTTCTAGATGATGCTCTAGTTAGAATCAAATTAGTAAAAAAATGAAACACCGATATCGTTCCTTACTTTTGCAGACGACACCATTATTTTTGCAAATGCATCGCACAAGAGTCTTCATACTATTCAAAATATGATGAATAACTTTTCAAATCTGTCTGGACTGGTAATAAACTACAGTAAAAACTCTCTTTAGGTATTCACAAATGTTAATATGACATTAGCAAGATCTTTAGCCCAACAAATTAGAATTCCAATATCAAAATCATTGGAAAAATATCTAGGTATTCCCATCGTTAATGGAAGAGTGAAAAACTATGTTTTCGAGGAGGCTATCGAAATGGAGAGCCTCCACACTTTCCCAGGCAGGAAGAGTTGTTCTTATTCAAGCTAATTTCAGCTCCAAAACAAACTACCTAATGTAAAATTTCTTATTGCCAAAAGGAATACTCCAACAAATTGATCAAGTGAACAAACATTTCTTGTGGAATAAACTTCAATCACAACGATACACACCCTTGATTAGCTGGGAGAAGATCTGCAGACCAAAGAGTCAAGGTGGTCTTGGATTTAAAACTGCAGAAGATATGAATGTAAGCTTGCAAATGAAGTTACTTTGGAAAATATATATGGACCAAATAATATATGGGTTAGAGTTATCAAAGAAAAATACCTTCAAACCGAAACAATTAGACAAAACACGAATCAAAATATTTCCTGGCAATTTGGAAGATTGTTACAACTACGTGAAAAGTTCCACAATGGCCTTTTGTGGATCATTGGAAATGGGGACTCCGTCAATGTTTGGCAAGATCCTTGGGTCCCCGACCAAAACTTATCCGATTACCAAGATCATCATGATCCAGAAATGAGAGTATCACACCTAATCACGCCATAAAAATAATGGAACATAACACTCCTAAATCAATTATTCCCTCGTAACATTATAAAAAAATAATAGAGATTCAAATCCCAGAATGGGATACAATAGATAAGCTGATTTGGAAACCAAGCCCCAATGGAAAGTTCACAACCAAGTCAACTAATAAAATAACAAGACAAGCGCATCAAGTAGACACTGACTATATCTGGATCTGGAAACTAAGAATACCACCTAGTAGACTGCAGAATCTAGTATGGAAAATAGCAATCGATGGGTTACCAACAAAGGTTAGGCTAAATAGATACGTTAATAGAGTCCCCTCTCAGTGCTGCCTTTGTGACCCTGAGGATGAGGATATTCATCATATATTCATGCATTGTCTCATTACCAAGGCAGTAATCTCGTGCTATGAACAAATAACAGAGAAATTATTTCTAAGTTTAAGAGGAAGAAATCTAACGGTAGAAGATATTATGATGATTAGATATGAAAATTCCCACTTCGAAGATCTTTGCTTCATTTCGCAAACCATATGGAAAACCAGAAATGAAGTCAATTTTAACAAAAATGACTTCGAAGATAAGTTAATTCCACTAGCTTTTTACTCTGAGATTTACATTTCTAGTTTTACATTTTCTTTCATCTTGTTAAAAATGTAAATATAAGCAAAAAAAATAACAAAAGGTTAAAAGCTAAGTGGAGCAAACCACAAAGAGTTATCCTCAAAATTAATGTGGATAGCTGATTAGTTAATTCCACTAGCTTTTGCCAAGTGGGGGGGAGGGGGGGAGTCATCAGGGACTCTGAGGGTTAGGTTATTGATATTTTTCATCAGGAGGCACGACAAGGTTCAGTTCTTCAAACAGAGGTTTCTGTAGTTTGTGTTGGAATGTAACTAGCAATCTCCAAAGGACTTCAAAAAGTAATCATTGAAGGGGGCAATTTGGAAGTTATAAAGGCAATCAAAGAGAGCAGTAACATTAAATGAGAAATTATGCATTTTGTTGAGAAGATCAAACTACTTGCATGCTCTTTTGATTATATTCAAATTAGACATTGTTATAGAGAAGCAAATAAGGTAGTTGATTATATTACTAAAAGTAGAGATAATTATAATTTGTCCACACTTCCTTTTAATAGGGATCTTTGTAATATCATCCAGAAGGATGATCATGTAACGGCCCGGGATTATGATTCCCGAGTTACGTTTTGAGGGATGAAACCCCTCGTGGGATCTTGCGCCTCGAGTACAGCTTGAAGGTTTGAAATCAACAATTTTGCTGTAAAAGTGGGATTTTGCACCCAAAACCGAGAGGGACCGTTGGAATCCCCGGGGTAAGTCCCCTGTACCTGCCCTATGGCCTAACTCGCGAAAATTCATTGATCATACAACCAAGAAAGCTTTCAAATTCATACATAAGGTTGCTACGGTGGAGCTATGTCAAAACATGATCAAAACATCCAAAACCAAACCGTTAAATAATTGGTGAAGTCAGAGTCTCGACTCTCTCTCTTTTCGCCATGTTAGACCCCGCAGTCATGGAGCCAAATCAGCAGCCATAATGATGAGCATAATGGATAACTAAAAACGTTAATAGTGGGTGGGATCAAATCGATGCCCACTGGGTCTGTCCCTTCATTAAGGGTGCTGCCCCCACCATATCTACACATGCACATACGCTATACCTAATAATCATGCTTCTAGATGAAAGGTGGAATATGAACACACTAGCATGCCCCTAAGATCAAGTGCTTATAATAATAATAACGCCTTATCACAGAATACCAAATGGTATATCCCTCTCCTACCTCCACCCCTTCTAATAGGGCGGAGACTGGCCAACTCATGAATGCATTCCATTCTATCATAATCGAATCGGCCCGCAGGCCCGACCCGTAATCATATATAAAGCCCGCAGACTAATCTCGTAATCATACTCATAATATAAGTAAAGGAAGTTCCATATGACTCGATTGACTCAAGACGGGACCCGATGGGACTGGGTCGTCCTATGACCCTAGCAAAGACTCTAGTTACTTCACAGATAACGGCCGTTCTGTTTACATATGCATAAAGAAAAACGATTAGTGCAACCTAGTAGGATACTACATGGCATGCTGATCATGAATGCAAGCACCTAGTATATCATGCACATAAGGCAGGGAATATCTATTCGATCCGAGTAAGCTCCGTAAAGACTTACCAGGCGGTGTAGAACAACATTGCAGCAATCACACAATTCAAAGTCACCTTGTATTCATAATGGAGGTATAAGTCTATCTATTCAACATACAAGCACACACGCTTTCATCGCATATCGAAAGTTTCATCATCACATTCCATATCATCATCGTCGTTCAACTCCTCTCATATTTCAATATAACTCACCATCTCAAAGTATTATCCCCACTCATCATATCAATATCTCATCTCAATGTTTCATCATACTTTAATTCATTATCATATCATAAAACATTTTCAGTAATCACGTATCATCCAACACATCAAATCATAACATCTCATCGGATAACAATAACTTCCCAATTTATAGCCAAATTCGCATGCTAATCATACCATACTATATATATATCATCCCTCATCATCATGTATAACATTCGTAAGATATTACTCAAGCCATGGCTCAATACTACGATATTAAGCTATTAATCACACATACATGCTATTAGTCACACAATCATATCATGCATCATGCTAATTAGTCATCGAATAAGTCGGATTCCCAATTTAGTTCCCAAGCCATTTCAAAATTCGAGTTAATTAGTTAGAAATTCCGATTCTTGAAAACATTCGCCAAATTCCTTTTTGTTTTAATCCGATAACATATTTTTAAGTTCCTATATTTTATAAGATCATAATATAATATCTTTTAAGCTCAAAATAATATTTATATATTTTAAATCTCAATTAATATAATATAATATTTCAAATACCATTTTCTTTAAAACACTTTCAAATAATATTTTCAAACCCTTAAAGTTACCAACCATTTTATTTAAATAACCAAACAGCCCCCATACTTTATGAAATATTAGAAACCGACCCCTCCCTTATTTTAAGTACCAAAACCGAGCCCATCTTTATTTATTATTAACCCAAACTGAAACCCTCATTTTATAACCCAAAAATTCCGGCCTTAATTCACAAACTCCCAACCCAGATTTTGTTTTATAAAAATAGGCCCAAGTCTCCCTTTTTTTACCCATGAACCCAACCAAAAAAATTAGGCCCAAAGGCCTCTATTCTTTTAACCCATCCGAAATCAGAAGATAGAAAAAAAAGAAGGGGGCCCCATGGGCTGAGGTGGCGGATGAGGTGGAAAGTGGGAGCGGGGCCCACGGGGAAGGAATGGGGAATTTTTTTTCTAATTAGCCAAAAAGTCAAAACTTATTAGCAAACTAGCCAAAATCTAAAAGTATTTTGCGAAATAGCCAAAACAGGGCTAAGTCGTTGTTTGAAACAGCGACTTAGCCCAAATCTAAAAAAAAAAAAAATAATAGGTGAGTCGCTGTTTCAAACAGCGACTTACCATTTTTTATTTTTTTTTTACAATTTAAATACAAAATAATACAATGCGGAAAAAAATATGCACATAGGGAGAGTCGCTGTTTGTAACAGCGACTCTCCCTTATTATTATTATTTTTTTATCCATCTACTTTAACTTTACTACATCCCTCCCCTCACTTTCACTCTCTCACCCAGGCCCCCACACACGTCCCTCCACTCAAACTCTCTCACCCTATGCCCCACACACCACGCATACCCATCCACTCACTTTAACTCTCTCACCCTAGGCCCCACACACCACACACGCAGCTCTCTCTCTCTCACACAACCTTCTCTCTGCCGGCCCCATATACAAGTGACACAACACCCCCTTCTCACTCTTTTCCCTCCCAATCTGTCTCAATCGGCCTTTTAAAAAAATAAAAAAGGGAGAGTCGCTGTTTGAAACAGCGACTCTCCCTATTTGTATATTTTTTCGCATTGTATTATTTTATATTTAAATTGTAAAAAAAAAATTAAATAAATGGTAAGTCGATGTTTCAAACAGCGACTTACCTATTATATATATTTTTTTATAGATCAGGGCTAAAGTCGTTGTTTTAAACAGCGACTTAGCCTTGTTTTGGCTATTTCGCAAAATACTTTTAGATTTTGGCTAGTTTGCTAATAAGTTTTAGAAAAAAAATTCAGGAATGAGAGATCTTACTGTTCATCCCCTACCTTTCGGCCGGCTGGTTTCGAACAGAAGGAGAAAGGAGGGGGCGCTCGCCGGCGACCCACACTCTGACCCCGGCCACACAGACTTACACTCAGTAGGAAGGGAAGGGAAAGGAAAGGAAGAAGGAAGAAGGAAGAAGGAAGAAGGAAGAAGGAAGAAGCTCGCCGAGGGAGTTGGACGCGTCGGGCTCGCCGAAAGATGCTCGATCGATGCTCCTTCGGTTCATCGGAGACGGAATCGGTGCGCTCGTGACCTAGGCGGAGGTAAGGGTTCAAAGGTTGAAACTTTGTAGCATTTCTGATGGAAAGGAGAAGGAAAGAGCCCTCACCGGACCTCTAATCGGAGACACAGGGAGGAGGAGGAGTGTTGGTGGCGTCGGCTCTCCGGGAGGTCTTCCGGCTGCTCTACTCGTCGTGGGCTCCGAGGAGAGAGTGTTGGGTGTTCCTGCTGATGGCTAAAGGAAGAAGGACGAAGGAGGAAGGGATGGGGTGTGTGTGTGAGCCTCGGTAAAACAGGGGAGGTGGAAGGCGGGGCTGCAATTTCGGTGGTGGCTAGCGACGGTAGCGAGGGAGGTTGATGGTGGTGATGGTGTGGTGGTGGTGAGGAGGTGGGGAGGTATGGAGAAAATGAGCAAGGAGATGAAAGGGGACCTCCTCTCGGCAAACGCTCAAGGGTGGGAGGGTGTGTTTCAAATTGGAATTGAAATGTGGGGATTGGGGGATGGAAGCTTGAAGACAAAAAAAGAGTGACTGAAGAGTGTGCAGAAGTTATTTGTTTTCCAAATGTAGGGGAATCAAGAAAGGAGGGAGGGAGTAGAGGATAGGATTTTATCCAAATAGGAGGAGATGGGTAAGTATCCAAATAGGAGGAGATGGGTAAGAATTGGATAAGAATGGGTGAAAGATGATGGAATTGTGGTCCCGAGTTGGGAATTTAAATTTTTGACGATTGATTTTCCGAATCCCGCTCTCTCGATCAATTCGAATTTTAAAACGAAATGTTATGGTCATCCGAATAAAATTTTTTTTTTGAATCCTGAGATGAAAAGAAGGAATCAATCATCAAAAGTTCAAGATTGGGCTGGAATTTGCTTTAACGGTTCCGAATTTGATTTGTTAAATTAAAGACGAGTTTTTTTTATCCGGTTTAAATTCTTTTTATCCGAAATTATAAATTTGAAAACCCGAGTCTTTACATAATCCACCTCTAAAAACAAGTCTCGTCCTCGAGACAAAAACCATTTCAAAGTAAGGGGGTGAAGTTTGAAAAAGGTGAGTCCAGGATCATTCCATTGATCCCGTAAGCATCTCATAAGTGCCCCTATGAGATCCTCACAATATCTTTGTCGTGATCATAATATTCCCAATCAGTCGTAGCAAGAATGTGATATGGGCCCCTACCACACCTTCACTCTGACTTTTCGGTCATATCATAACTCAAAAGAACATCATGGCGTCTCCATTAGGTCTTAGCAAGCGATCCACAGGTGCCCCCATAAATGCTTGTATCCACTTCGTAGGGCGTCATAATGAAAAACCCGAGTCATAATAGTTTTCTTAAAATCGGAGCGAGTTCTTTTTAAATCTTCGTTCAAAATCTTTCAAATCTGAAATTAGTCGCAACATTCTCAACTTCCCAATCATCCTACCATCCACCTCTAAGGGTTAATCTCATATTCTCTTCCTAAGTTCCAGGTCAGAATCAGGGTCTATCAATTCAGTTTTTTATCAATTTCACATTTCAGAACTCAATATGTCATATAGTATATTAATCCACATTCACATTTTCAAGTAAATTGCATACCCTAACACCTAGCAACATATTGGAGGTCATCATATCATATAATTATTCATGTCAGAGATTCTCATTTTATCACAAGGGCAACATATATCACGGTTGTCTCTATCCTATCAACACATAGAAATGAGTCACATCATCAAGTAAACCTGCATATATCTACCAATCATAACCGAACACAACCAACACTCATCCATCATCAACTCTCAAGTCAAGATCAACCTCATCTACGTCTAATAACTCAAATCCGATAATAGTCCTAAGTACAATTGCATCTCGCTTATCATATATTCCACTCATAGCCAACCTCTCTAGCTTCATAAACATCCGCAATTCAAAGCCTAATTCTCAAACCAATTACTAGGTATTTCCAAGCTTAGGTCATCAAATCATCTAAGGATCAACTTTCCTCAATAGTTCGAGCTCAAGTCCTAACATTCCAACTAACCATCTAGAACCCACATCCCAGAATTCATGACCGTCCAATTTTCTATTTCGACAAGCTCAACATCTCAATCATCTACCAAGAATCCTTATCAAGTACACCCTCACCCTAGGTGTTTTCTACCAAATTCATCCATTTCCTCTACGTCTTTCAAATCTCGTCCGACTATTAACCCTTAAAGAGGAATACTAAGTCACCTAAATATTCAAATCTTACTTCCAACGCCACTAAGCATTCCCACTACTAATCCACCTCTAAAGATCAGACTCCTACTGCTAGCCTCATCAACAGCATCATACTATATCATCAATACTCGACACAAGGTTCATTTTCCTAAACGGCTTACACACCCCAGGATAACATAAGCACCTCACCTCTCAAATGCCTACTCTGGACAATTGCTAACCCAGAGAATATCTAGCACTAACTCATAACCACAAATCATCAAGTTCCTCTTCATTCCCATCTATCTTAATTGATCAACAGACATATTCTACCTTACTAACTCATCAAGACCCAACTAATCTGAATCATGACCTTTCATTTCCCAAAGGATCACGGCAATTTGCCTATTCATCGTACTGATTTACCATTCCGATCCTCACTAAACCTTATCCAATCGCGATTTCTCAAGTCGTCCTACTCTAGTTCCTCATTTTCGCATATTCCTAATTGCCCAATTCGCAATTCCTCAAACCTAGACATATTACCGCTTAAGCCCCTATTCACTAAATCATCATTCCCATAGAATTTCCATATCATTCTTACACTAGTTACCCCAAAGTATCGCAACTAGATTGAATCTTCCACAATATCCAACTATTAGTATTCTCAATCTCCTCTACCTTGCCTAGCCCCCTCATTCATTACTCAAAACCTTCCTATCTTGAACCTCAAGCAATTAGTCCTACAACAACCTCAACGACATTCTCACCTTGTTGACCTTCCTCAAAGGTCCATCTTTCGTTCCCTAATACCTCAATAGCTACAACAACTCCTACACATCAATTCCAATTTCCGTATCTTTATGCTGATATTTGCCAATCAAGTCCCTTCGATCAAAATTCTGTCAAGCATCCTCAACATTACCTGAACAACCCCAATTTACATATTTCTCATCCAGTCCTGTTAACATATGATCACCTTAATTCCTAAGGTTACAATTTCTCAAACAGTTCCCAACTCATTTCTCACCAGGGTCGTTCCTTAATCATAACACCTACGACCTAGTCCCGATTCCTACGATTCCCTAGCAGTTCTTAGTCGATCAACCTTACGTCATCCACGATTCGCTCCTAGACAACCTAACCTACTCCTAGTGCACTAACCTATCTATCAACACTTCCGCCATAAGCTTGATCAACTCCTAGCCTACCTATCCACACCTAGAACTATCATAACTACCTATATCACACCAACTCTCAAGATTACCCTAACGAACTACCCTAGTCCTCATCCAACTACCCTCCTATGCTACCCGCATATACCAACACCTCTCGCTCAAAATCCTACCATCCTAATCCTACTTCTCTCCTAAGGCCTACCTAGAAGCTTGTCTGAAATCCACTAACCACTATTTACTATCAATCCTAGAACTCGCTCGGTATCGTCTAAGCTAACATCGCCTCCCTACATCTCTAGTTCATACTATCATTGATCAATCCTACAACTCAAACCCTTTCACTGCTCTCTGATCATTCTACCCAAGGTCCTCAACCCACATAATCAAGCAGCTCAAGCTATCACTATACTCAACAATATTGCGAATAATATACATATAGACATAATCAAGTCAAATCATCAAGTTGCATCATGCTAATGACCACAACAAGGATATATCATATCAACATCGCAATGGTTCATCATCACACACTAACAGATCCTATTACCTATCATATCATATCACTAGATCATGGTCGCAACAATTGAGATTCACATTTCATAGGCAAGGCACTCAGGCAAAAATTCTTAACTCGGAATATCACATGTCATATCATCATTGAATATCAGAACACTAAGATATGAAGTATTAAAAAGATTGTATAAAAATGTGAATACTTTTTTATACGATCTTAGTTATGATGTAAAGGCTCGGGTTTTCAAATTTATAATTTCGGATAAAAAGAATTTAGACCGGATAAAAAAACTCGTCTTTAATTTGATAAATCGAATTCGGAACCGTTAAAGCAAATTCCGGCCCAATCTTGAACTTTTGATGATCGTTCCGTCTTTTCATCTCGGGATTCAAAAAAAAATTTTATTCGGATGACGATAACCTTTCGGTTTTAAAATTCGAATTAATCGAGAGAGCGGGATTCGGAAAATCAATCATCGAAAATTTAAATTCCCGACTCGGGACCACAATTCCACCATCTTTCACCCATTCTTATCCAATTCCAACTCATCTCCTCCTATTTGGGTAAAATCCTATCCTCTACTCCCTCCCTCCTTTCTTGATTCCCCTACCTTTGGAAAACAAACAACTCCTGCACACTCTTCAGTCACTCTTCTTTTGTCTTCAAGCTTGCATCCCCCAATCCCCACATTTCAATTCCAATATAATCTCAATATAATTGTGATCAACACTTTTAATTGTGATAAACACTTTTAATTGTGATAAACAATTGAGATCGTATAAATTTGAGATTCTCATTTCATAGGTATTATTATTATTATTATTATTACTATTATTATTATTATTATTATTATTATATTGGTAAGATATGAAGTATTAAAAATATTGTATAAAAAATTCAAGTAA
The DNA here is from genome assembly GCA_963922045.1 of Persicaria maculosa. Classification (NCBI taxonomy): domain Eukaryota; kingdom Viridiplantae; phylum Streptophyta; class Magnoliopsida; order Caryophyllales; family Polygonaceae; genus Persicaria; species Persicaria maculosa. Next base: position 14,577,200 of record OY998257.1, on the reverse strand, counting down.
AATATTTTTAATTGTGATAAACAAAAATAATAGGTTTTATAACTACTTAAGATATGAGACTGAATATTTATATTAAAAATTAAATTTAACAATCAATTAATTTTTCATGTTTCATTTGAACAACTTTTCTTACCATAATGGATAAAAATTAAAGTAGTCATCCTCCAAAAATAGCATAGATATTATATTTTTTTATATGACGAAAACTATATCACGTTCACTTATTTAACTTGTACCATAAATAAGTAATTCATACTATAAATTCATGGTTAATATACTCACACATTCTAAAAAACAAACTTGATACATTCACTTTAATCTTTATTAGTAATGTAGGGTGTCAATCCCTTCATTTTTCATATGAACAACTTTTCTTACCATGAATTCAATGGATAAAAATTAAAATAGTCATACTACAGTGGCGTTTTCATGGGGAAATCTATTAGCTAGATAAGTTCTACCCCGGTGGTCCCTGGAGTAGATTGATGGATCTTTTCCCCGATTTCTAATGTGTGTTGATGATTATGCACTCAGAAGGTGGATTTTGGTATTGGTTGTGAATGCAAACATCGTGTTATTGAGTACGTTTTCACTAGAGTAGATGAATGTATCTTATATACTTTTTCATACATGTTTCTTGTTTGTTACAATTTAGTTTTTAAATGGGCCAGATTAGACATGGTCACGGCATGGGTTAACCCGTGACCCGGCGGGTCGTACGAGTCAGTGACCCGGCGGGTCGTACGAGTCAGTGACCCGGCGGGTCGTACGAGTAAGTGACCCGACGGGTCGTACGAGTCAGTGACCCGACGGGTCGTACGAGTCAGTGACCCGACGGGTCGTACGAGTCACTGACCCGGCGAGTCGTACGAGTCAGTGACCCGGCGGATCTAGGTCGAAGGGTCAAAAGGATCGACTCGGGTTTCAGGTTAGGGTCGGGGGATTCCGAACCCGTTGACCATGTGGGTCGACCCGCCCGGGTCAATCCGCTATTGGAAATGAAGTAAAGTTTGAGAAAAATATTTTTCTTTCTTACATCTCCTATTTAAATTGTAGTGGATGAAAGAAGTGGTATAGGTATATAAAATCTTATGTTTTTCTTCCACGTCATATCGAAATAAAGTGGATATAGAAAGTGATATGAAAAAAAATCTTTCCATTTCATTTTTTTTATTATTTATTAGTCAATTTTTTTTTTTAAATTTTTTTTTGGTAATAAAATAACCCGTCGGGTTAGCGGGTCGACCCAACGGGTCAACGGATCAACCCAAACCCGTTAACCCATGGAATTCCTTGGTTAGGGTTCGGGTCACCTCCCCCAACTCTTGATCCGGCGGATCGAACCCGTCGACCCGGCCGACCCGTAGCCACGCCTAGTCCAAATCAATCTTATACAAATCCCCCTATTTATTTGCAAAAGTATCAAAGATGACTCCTGAACATCATCGGTGATGAGAATACCTCAAGTGTTTAAATTAAACGAATGGAAAAAAAAATTTTACAAAGGTGTAAAATTATACTCCATGAAAAAAATGGATCTCAAAAAGAATAAAAAAAACGGATCTTACAAAGGGGTATAAGAATTGTTTGTAAAAATATTGGAACTAACACAAATGATCAATGATTGTAATTAATGCAAGTTTTTTCTATGTTGAATTATTATAATTATTTTATGGTTCATTTATGGTCAACAAGATGTCATGTCAGCATGGTAGACTACCATGGTGGTATCTTAAATATTTTCCCATTTATACACACTCAAAATAATCAATAGAGTTAAAAAAATGTCTAAAAAGTGCACATTTGTACATAACCACTGTGAATGGTCTTACGACTCTCAATTTTAAGGGCCTGTTTGGCGAAACTGTGAATTTCTCAACACGCCCAACAGAGATATACACACAAATCACATTACATAGGCGGAAATTTCACGGCAGTAACCTGCAGCCAGTAGCCACCGCTTAGAGAAGGAGAGTTGGGCGAGCGCCGCAGAAATTGCCGCCGGACAAAGCAGCTGACGCCGACTAAGAAGCTCGGTTCCGACTACCAACTGGTAACTCCACTCTCTCCTTATGTCTCTACGTTTTCTTTCTCATTTCACTCAATCTCTAGTGCCTGGTTTTCTCTAGGGTTTTAGACGTCCAAGATTCATTGTTAAAAAAATCCATCTTTAAAGCAGTTGGCTTGGTGATGCATTTCCGTTCGCTCTCCACTGAAATGTACGGCGAATTAGGGTTTGGTGGATTTGTGAGCTTGCTAATTGTTCGGGATTGTGTGATATTCTCGGTTTTATTGTTCTGTCCAATTGTTTCTGTTGGCGAAAAATTGCGTTGACTTGCTTTGGGATTTTGTGTTGCTCGTAATGTGTTGCGGCATTGGGGCCAATTGGTTTTGATTTCGGGTTGGCCCTTTGAGTCAGTGGTGAACTATTTGTTGAATGGATTAGGGTTTTTCAGCATTGTTGAGTTGCATCTTTGTTTTGAGTTTCCACTGGCTTTATTAGATTCAATGTATAATGTTTTTCGTTCATAGAATTCAATCATCTCATCTTGCATATTTCTAGTCCTGGATTGTGTATATTTAATTTTAGGTTTTAGTGTTTTCAAGGAATATGAACTTGACTCTTGATTGAGGCAGATAAGTTTAGGGGCTTTGGATGAAATTTGTATCAATGACTTGATTTTATGTGGATATTGCAGGAATCTGTTTAACATGTCTGTGTCATTAACTCCTTCAAAGAGATCACATGATCAAAGTCCGGAGTCAAACGGGAACAAGGTCCAGAAGACACAGAAACAATCCCCCAAGTCTTCTTCTGGAAGTGCATTTTTTCGCATACTCTGTCCTGCTTCTGAAATTGATAAGATTGTGGGAAGTGATGGTAATGTCATTTCACAAATTTGCGAAGAAACTGGTGCAGAGGTTAGAATAGAAGAGCCTTTCTCTGGATGTGATGAGAGGGTAATTTTTATTACATCAACTGACAAGAAGGCTGAAACCGGTGATGAGCAACCCAAAACTGACGGAGAATCAGCTGATGTGGCTGAAGAGCAAAATGAAAACAAGGAGAGTGATAAAGATAAGCAATCGGTTTCTGTTGATGAGTTAGTGTCAGGAAAGGGAGCTTCATCTGCGCAGAAAGCCCTCCTTCTTATGTTTGAAAAGTTGATTGAGAGTGACCAAGAGCTGGGAGATGAGAATGAAGAAAATAGTAAATCTACTAATGTCACCTTGAGACTGCTTGTGCTTTCCATCCAAGTCGGTTTCCTTTTAGGTGAAAGCAGCTCTGGGATTAAGCAAATTTCTGATGAAAGTGGGGCAGAAGTACAAGTCCTTCCTAGGAATAAAGTTCCTTCATGTGCTTCTTCTTCAGATGAAGTAGTTGAGGTAGATTACCAGCACATTTTTCCATTCAATTTGGCAGTGATTTACGTTTCTTCCATGGTTTCTGTAGCTTGATAAATCATCTTTTGCAGCTCACTCATATTTTCCCCCAAAATGTCATCCCACCTTCCTGTTTGCAACTTTGTTCAAATTGAGTATCTTGTGTTCAAATACACATAATCTACCCAATAGCTAGTGTCACACTAGTGGAGTTTTGGAATAATTGATATTTAATTCCAAGGTTTTAAGGATGTCCTTGCATGTAAAATTTTTGTATGAAGCTACTTATGAACGATCCTAGTTAAAATGCTTCTTATGGCCTAGGTTTAGGAAATTATATATCATAATGCCTCAGGAGATTCAAATGTTGCAGCTTAGAATCTCATCCAGATTTTACGTGCATTCTAACTCCTCGTATTCTTTTTCACTTGGTTGCTTTTGTACATTTTCATTACAGATAACAGGGATTGTAGATGCAGTAAAGAAAGCTGTCAAGCTGATCTCTGAACATATTATCGAGGATGCTTCTAGGGACAGTGACCCTATAGCAGCTTTAACGCAATCATTAGCCAACTCTGCTTCAAGGTCGGAAGCTCATACCTCACATAGATTCCCTCCCCAACGGTTTCCTCACCATGCTGGACTTCGTGACATGGATCTTCGTTCTAATATGCCTACATTAAATCCCAAGTTTCGGGAAGGTTTTGGGCACAATAGGATGAACTTTCCTCCTGAATCCACCTTAATTATTCGTTTACTCTGCCCTGGTGAGAGGGTGGGAGGCCTTATTGGCAAAGGGGGGGTTGTTATTAAGGCACTGAAGCATGAGACAGGCTGCGACATCAAAGTACTTGAAGATGTTCCATATGGAGAAGACCGCGTTATTATTATTGCAGGCCCTGTGGTATGTTTTCTTATATCATCTATGAGACTGTGTACTTACATGACTCATAAGGGCCAATACCAACTAGCTCTTTCGAAAAGATTAAATGCAAGATCATTGACTGTATGTTGCATGATGTAGCATCCAGATGATAGGATATCAGCTGTTCAAGATGCAGCTCTTCGAGTTCATGCCCGGATATCAAAATTGGGAGCCGACAGCATTGACAAGGCAGTAGCAGCAAAGTTACTTGTGTCTTCCAATCAAATTGGTTGCTTACTCGGGAAGGGTGGTGCAGTTATAGCAGAAATGAGGAAGGCTACTGGTGCTTATATCCGGATCCTGGGAAAGGAGCAGAATCCACAGTTTGCATCAGACAATGAAGAAGTTGTTCAGGTAATTCTATTTTGTTTGCTTTGACAGTTGTTCATGACATAACATCCTTGGTTGTTTATGATATATGATGATGTATTGATGTGTTTCTTCCTATTTAAAACACGTTTCTATTTTCGGGGCTGTTTTTTGAAATGATGCTGTTTCAGATAAATGGAGATCTTGAGATGGTCCAGGAAGCTCTTTTGCAGATCACAACTAGGCTGAGGAACCACTTCTTTCGCGATAACTTTTCTTCTTTAAATCTCCCCTTTGAACCCATGTTCCCGGATGCACATGCACCTCCATTTATGGGCAGAAGAGAACTTTCTCCCCCAGGGTTGTTTCACGGTCCACCGTTCCATCATTTTGATTCCATTGGTGGCCCTCCTAATGCCGGTTTTCATCCTCGTGATGGTCCATTTATGCATGATATGCACAGATCAGGTATCCCACATTTGCCCGAAAGGCCATGGGGACCCCAGGTATGGATGGATCCACTTCTTACCAAGTTCTATGGATGAAACCACTGCTTCACATTGTTGCCTCAATGAGATTTGATTAGCTGAGCATTCTCTTTAATTGGCCCTTGTAGTCGTTAGAAGGTGGTCCTATGGGTTCTTCGGACTTTGTTGGAGGTCCTCCAAGACGCATGGCAGGATTTGGAGGGTATGTAATCTTCAATTCAAAGCAGGTTTTGATAGGATTCTTTATTGGGTGACATGGGCATATATTATTATCAATTTCAAATCTGCACTGTCTTGTACAGGAAAAACCAATCTAGCTTCATCACAAACACTAGAGTGGAAGTAGTGGTTCCTAGCTCTGTTGTTCCTTCAATCTATGGAGAGGATGGAGGCTGTTTGAGACAAATTCGTCTGGTAAAGTGCTGAGATTATATCCTCTACCTCCCGTTCTGTTAATTTTAAAAACAAGCAATTTCTGTTGATTGTTATTCTAATCTCTCTGATCTTATAAAGATTTCAGAGGCAAAAGTCACGATAGCTGATCCCAAACCTGGTGCTCAGGAAACAACAATCATCATATCTGGCAACCCTGAACAAACCCATGCTGCTCAGAGTCTTATCCAAGCGTTCGTCATTAGCGAGACCGAAACTTCCTGATGTCTAGGTGAATACTTCTGCAGCCAATTTTAGGCCTCTTGTCACATTCACAGCACCCTAGCTTCTTGCATATATTTCTCTGTTGTGCGGAGGCATTTTTTTACTTGAAAATTGTTGGTCCTTGCAGAATTAATATGTAGCTTCTTAGGATGGACTTCCCAATTGAGGACAGACACCAGGACAATTCTTAGCAGAATTAATGTCGTTTGGTGCATTAGCAGAGACTGAAGGGACACGAACCCAAACGGGCTCCTTCTCAACTACTGGACAATTCTTAGTTGTTCCTCTAGAAACAGTGATCTTCATTTTGGTGAGAGGTTGTATTTTATAGGAGAGGCTTATTACGAGTTCGTTACAGGTTTTTGGTCCTTTTGCCCAAATCATGTGAAATCAAAATTGAAGCAAGTTTCTGATGTATTTTCTGGTTTGTGCAAATCTCATCATTTTCCCCTTTCTGGACCTTCAATGACACTCTTTTAATCATTGCTTATGGTGGTCTTTATTCTTATCCCTTCACCAACTGTTAGGTGGCGTTATTCTTATTCCTCCACCAACTGGTATTTTTCTTTAACTTTGCTTACTGCAGCATAGCATCATTTATCGCTGGATCACTCATGTCTTCTGCAAAAAGGAGCTGTATGTAAACCAAATAGCGACTCTTATGTTCGAAACAAGATCTTCTCTAATCAGATCCCGGGGAAAGTTATATTCAAGTTTATACTTACTGTGCAGAGGGACTACCTGTTAGTGTGGAATACACGCGCCACGTCAGGAATACAATATCAGCAAATAGCTAGTAAACTTAACACTGTCGGAGGGGTGTCGAAGGACAATCCGGGATCAGCGGGGGGTTGTGGAAGGTTATTTCGTGACTCTAGCGGCAACTTTATAAAGCTGCTTATGGACTTCATAACACTGTCCAAGGCTTACTGTCCAATGTGGTTGTTAGCTCTCGCAGACGAGCTACTATCAGGGACTGATGATGGAACCTGCTTATGGACAGCCATATGAGAGGTGGGAGGTGAAGATTCAAAAGTTGCCTCCCTAAAAAAAAATCTCACTTCTGGAACCATTGCTTTAATTCGATAAAATGAAACATAAGAAACAAAACCCAGTACTAAAAAGTAGCACAAACACTTGGTTATAAAAAGAACAATTCAACCCAAATTCTTCATCACAAACACAAGAGAAACATAAACCAAATAATAAAACTTGAAACCCCAGTTCACAAAAGTCTGCATGGAGATCATACAGCTCCACACTCAAGATGAAATTTCAGAATTAGAAAACACAATGGAACACAAATTCATCAGTAGTCTTCACCATCGTCATCGTCACCCTCAACACCCTCTGCACCAACCTCCTCATAATCCTTCTCAAGGGCAGCAAGGTCCTCACGGGCTTCAGAGAACTCGCCTTCCTCCATTCCCTCACCAACGTACCAGTGAACAAAGGCACGCTTCGCGTACATGAGATCGAACTTGTGGTCAATGCGGGAGAACACTTCAGCAACACTGGTTGAGTTGGAAATCATGCAAACAGCCCTCTGGACCTTGGCAAGGTCACCTCCTGGAACCACGGTTGGTGGCTGGTAGTTAATACCACACTTGAATCCAGTAGGGCACCAGTCAACAAACTGGATTGTGCGCTTTGTCTTGATGGTAGCAACAGCAGCATTTACATCCTTGGGCACGACATCCCCACGGTACATCAGACAGCAAGCCATGTATTTCCCGTGTCTCGGGTCACACTTGGCCATCATGGAAGAGGGTTCAAAGGCACTGTTAGTGATCTCCGCCACTGAGAGCTGCTCGTGGTAGGCCTTCTCAGCTGAGATGACTGGGGCATAGGATGAAAGCATAAAGTGGATTCTTGGATAGGGAACCAGGTTGGTCTGGAACTCTGTCACATCCACATTCAGGGCTCCATCAAACCTCAAAGAGGCTGTCAGCGAAGAAATGACCTGAGACACAAGGCGGTTCAGATTGGTGTAGGTAGGGCGCTCGATGTCAAGAGAACGTCTGCAGATATCGTAGATGGCCTCATTGTCCAGCAGCACGGACACATCAGTGTGCTCAAGCAGGGCATGGGTGGATAGAACGCTGTTGTAGGGCTCAACAACAGAGGTTGAAACCTGTGGAGATGGATAGACAGTGAAACCCAACTTTGATTTCTTTCCATAGTCAACGGAGAGCCTCTCCAAAAGAAGTGACCCCAGACCAGATCCAGTACCACCACCAACAGCATTGAATACAAGGAAACCTTGAAGGCCAGTGCAGTTGTCAGCCAGCTTGCGGATTCGGTCCAAGCACAGATCAACAATCTCCTTTCCAACTGACAATCCAAAAACATTTATCATCAGAATTCAGAACCATTAAGAACAAACTGAATTCACATATTCTAATCAACAGATCAAATTGAGAAAATTACTTGTGTAGTGGCCACGGGCGAAGTTGTTGGCTGCGTCTTCTTTACCACTGATCAGTTGCTCAGGGTGGAAGAGTTGACGGTAAGTTCCAGTCCTTACTTCGTCAATGACAGTGGGCTCAAGATCTACAAAGACAGCACGAGGAACGTGCTTACCCGCACCAGTCTCACTGAAGAAGGTGTTGAAGGCATCATCACCTCCGCCAACGGTTTTGTCACTTGGCATTTGTCCATCAGGCTGAAACACACCAAGGCAATCAACATCATTTTCAAGACATACAAAGTACCAATTTAATTATAATTAAATTAAATCAAGATATAAAATGAGATTCAGATCTAGTTTCAGATCCACAATTTTTGAATCTTTATCATATGAGAGAAGCAAGTAAAACATGCTGATTCAATTCAAATTGTTAAACCTAGCACTTGAAAATTTCAGATCTAGTTTATTTACTAAAATCTTGAACTGAAATTTCAGATCTAGTTAATTCACAAGTCTACAACACAATAGAAGAAGATCAAAAGCACGGATCTATCATTGAATCCTACAGATCTGAGAATTTCTTCACCAAAATAAGCCTAGATCTGAACTAATTGCAGAAATAGATCAATTAATTGAATAGATTCGCAAACTTCATACCTGGATTCCGTGCTCGAGACAGTAAAGCTCCCAGCAAGAGTTTCCGACCTGGATACCGGCCTGGCCAATGTGGATGGAGATGCACTCTCTCATTTTCGAGGGAAAAGTGGAAGGAAGGGTGAAATTGGGGAGGGGAGAGTAGGAAGGGAAGGGGGATGATGAGCGTTTATCAAGACGCTCTAGAATGAAGCCTAATTTTTGCAGCTCTGGTGCTGCTGTTAATATAGTGGGAAGGAAGAAGAGAACCGGCTCAAACCCTAAATGGTGTAACCAGGGTTAGCTAACCAGGGTTGTTGCTTAGCTGTCTTTCGGTGGTTGGGTCCTTCCGAACGGTCAGATTTTACTGTGGTTAGCTTTGGCCCGCCTCTATTTTAAATTTGAAATTTATTTTCTACTGTATACGAGTGAGCGAGAGGCGTAAATGCGCAATTGGTTTTAAATATCCATCCAAAATTATTTTTTTATAGGGAAAATTAAATCAAATAATCCAACCTTTTATAGGGTCTGAGATAAATATCACCACCTTTACTTTGTTAAAAAAAAATATCTTATACTTTTCCATATATATATATATATGGAAAATTTACAGAAAATCACCCCTTAAATATGAGTGTTTTCACTTAACCACCCCTTAAATTTAAAATTACATAAAATCACCATTTAAATGGTTTTTACTTACAACTCACCACCCCTTCATCTATTTTCATTAATTTATCATTAAATATATTATATTTTAATGTCTTTAAACTCAAATTTGATTATAAATATATTCAAATTTTGAATTTAATGGCTCGATTATATTTTAGTGATCATTTTATTTATTTTTAAAAAATAATAATAAATAGTTAATAATTTCAACTTAAAATATGAGTTTGATCCATTTTATTTGTTATATGTAACTTTTTTCTTTAAATTTACCTAAATTTTAAAAAATTAGGTTACCAATTAATCATATAACTTAAATATAATTATTAAGATAATAATTGTAGGCTATATTTATTATTTTTTTTAAAAAATAAATAAAATTATCCCTAAAATATAATCGAGCCCTTAAATTAAAATTTTGAATATATTTATAATCAAATTTAAGTTTAAAAATATTAAAATATAATATATTTAATGATAAATTAATGAAAATAGATGAAGGGGTGGTGAGTTGTAAGTAAAAACCATTTAAAGGGTGGTTTTCTGTAATTTTGAATTTAAGGGGTGGTTAAGTGAAAACACTCATATTTAAGGGGTGGTTTTCTGTAAATTTCCATGTGTGTGTGTGTGTTTGTTTAAACGGTGCACATTAGAGGAACTTTCATCTTTGATTCCGTTAATTTTGACGGAATGCCTAGTGGAATTAATGTTGCCATTAATAAATCAGCTTTAAAAATGCCCAAAAAGCCTTAAAATTTGGCAAGTGCTATCTTTTTTTTTTTTTTGATCAAACGGGGGGCAAATGCCCTTAGTTATTATATTGGTAGAGGGTAAAAGCCCCCACCTAGAGTCAAGCAGATTATATATGCAATCAGGAGTCATAGCAAACTCAGTAAAAGGGGTAGGACTTGCAAAGGAAGAATTAGCAAGGGCGTTCGCGATGCGGTTTGCTTGGCGCCTTGACATGGACCACCCCAGGTTGTCTTCTACCATCTACTTACGGCCTTGTGTGACCAGATGTAGTGTCATAGAATTATACTTCCCTCTCCGATTGAGCATCTCACACACCGATACCGAGTCCGTCTCAAGGATCAATCGTGAATAGCCAAGCCATCTAGCCAATCTCAGCCCGTGGTAAGCTGCCCACACCTCCACCATAAAAGGTTTACATATGCCAATGCTGAAGCTAAACGCAAACATAAAATCTCTCGTTGCACCTCTGAACACTCCTCCACCTCCTACCTTTCCTGGGTTTCCCTTGGCAGCGCCATTGACATTAAGGGCCCATTCGGTACTGATATACGTTTATCAGATATGGGTATAGGTATCACCCATACCCATACCTAGTGTTTGGCAAATGGCTATATGGATATCAATCCGATATACTCATATTTCCCTTCATTTGTATTTTTCTCCACTTTGATATACCGTTCTGACAGAGGATATCAAAACAGATCTATGGAGATTCTTCTTATCCTTTTCTTGCATTTGCACTTCCTTAATTTGTAGTGATTGTTCTCGATAGTGTGTAACAACAATCATGATAAATTTCACAACAAGTACGATTGTTCTTATAACAGTTCTTCGTCGTTCCACCTTTCTCTTTATCAATTCAAGTTGAAATTCATCCACCTCATCATATGCATCCATTTCTAATAATAAGTAGAACAACAAATCAATCACAAATCTAAATAATGCAAACACCTAACCAAACAATTAACAAAACAAATCAACAAAATTTGTTCGGATGGTCTGTTCGGGGGCTGTTCAGAGGGGCTGTTCGGGGGGTTTTGGGGTCGGATTGGGTGCTATTTCGAAGGGGAAAGGTGCTGCTCAGAAGGGGTCTGTTCAAAGGGCGATCACTGGCTAAGGCTGGCTTAGATGGGCTTGACTTAGACGGCTTAATAATGGCTTAATCTGCATAATCTACTGAATTCACTTAAACTCAGTTCACTAAGTCAACTGGTTGGGGAAGGAAAAAACGTTGCCCTGTTGGGTCTGGGATTGGTTACGTTTGCCGAAAGAACCACAACAAGAGGGGAGCCGGCTTTCACACCCTTGCTATGAACTTCTCATGCAAATTCCCCACTCTTGTACCCTTTTCGCTCAAAAGGGAGACATAGGGCTGGTCGAAGGGCTGTTGCTGCTCGACATGGAAGAGGGTCAAAAAGGCTCACAAGGGCTTGACAAAGAATAGAAACCCTAACCCTAGATCTTGAAATTTCTATGAATTTTCAAAAATTTCTCAACAAGTCGAAGACTGAAGTAGAAAAGAATAGACAAAAAGTGAAGAACATACCTTGATCGGGTTGAGAAATCCAAGCTCGAGGGAGAAATCCACAAGCAAATCACTCTACAGAGAAGCGTTGAGGAAGAAAGAAGAGGAGCCAATTTGAATAGGTTGATTGTAGAAGGTGATGTTATATGTAAGAACGAGCTTCGGGTGAATAGGCAAACATTTAGAGTACTTTGTGAGATGGTCCAAGAGATTGGGGGATTGCGTAGGACGAAAAATATGGAGGTAGATGAAATTGTTGCAATGTTTTTATTTACATTGGCACATCATAAGAAAAATAGGTCAATAGCAAATTACTTTGTAAGGAGTGGGGAGAGTGTGAGTAGACAATTCAATCTTTGTATTCATGCGGTATTGAAGGTGCACAATCACTTACTCAAGAAGCCTACACCTATACCCGATGATTGCCAAGATGGTCAATGGAAACTTTTCAAGGTACCAACAACGTCAAATTGAATTTATAAGATCCATTCATAGAATGTAATTACTTCTTTAAAAACTATACAATTCTTCCTTGATTTGCAGAATTGCCTATGAGCTTTAGATGGAACCCATATTAGTGTTCATGTTTCAAATATCGATAGAGCAAGATATCGAACCAGAAAAGAAGATCTTGGGATGAATGTATTGGGTGTTTGTACACCCAATATGGAGTTCATATATATATTACCTGGCTGGGAAGGTTCTGCACATGATGGTCGTGTCCTTCGTGATGCTATTTCTGGACCACATGGTTTAAAAGTCCCAAAAGGTAAACATCGAATACATTGTTAAAGAAACTTAAATATAAAAGCACAACCTAATTAGCATTTGTTGTTGTCAAGGATGTTATTACTTGGTAGATGCTGGATACACCAACTGTGAAGGGTTCTTAGCTCCGCATAGAGGTCATCGTTATCATTTAAAAGAGTGGGGTGATCATCAACCAGAAAATCCAGAGGAATATTTCAACATGAAACATTCAAAAGCTAGAAATGTCATAGAGAGAACGTTTGGGCTACTAAAAGGGAGATGGAGTATTCTTCGGAGTCGTTCATTTTTTCCAATACAAACCCAAGGTCGGATTGTCTTCACATGTGTTTTACTACACAACCTTATTCGCAAATACATGCCAACTGATATTGTTGAGGACCTCGACGACGAAGGTGAAGACGAGGCGGATGCGGATGACGATGATGGAGAGGAGGAGGAGGGAGTTGAGTATGTCACACAAGTTAGTATATCAGAAGAGTGGACTGGTTTTAGAAATACCTTAGCCCATGATGGATTTGCTACTTGGATGTCTAGTTCAACTTGATGTACTACTTGTTATTCTCCTTGAACTCTATGTACTCCTTATTATTCTCTTTGAACTCTATGTACTCTTGTTATTCTCTTTGAACTCTATGTACTACTTGTTATTCTCCTTGAACTCCATGTACTCCTTGTTATTCTCTTTGAACTCTATGTACTACTTATTATTCTCATTGAACTCCATGTACTACTTGTTATTCTCTTTGAACTCTATGTACTAGTTATTTTCTTTGAACTCTATGTAGTACTCCCTCCGTTTCCAATTAATTGACGTTTTAGAATGTTGCACACTAATTAAGAAATTGTACTTGTGGCATGGAAGGCTTGTACAGACTCTACAGAGAACACTTGAAGTAACCCTTTAGCTTCCCCACATTTTGGAGCCAAAATTTAAATTTAAAGAAGATTAGGATGTTGATGGAAAATTAGAGCCAAATCAAATTTTATTTAATTTTTCCATATTTCCACAACCAAGAGAGAAGTTTGTCCGGGTTAACTTGCTTCTAAAGTCTGAAATTTAATCCATCAATGCAAAATCAAAGATACTGTTCATTTGATCTAAACAACCTTCCATTGATCGACGAAGATGTCGATGTCGGCGGAGACGGTGGATATTCACGCACAGAAACCTTGCTATTTGAAGCTCAATTCATGGATGCCAATGCCTATTTCGATGCCGGAGGAGAGGGTGAAGATGCGCACGCAGAAACACAGGGCGAAGATGCAATGTCCAAGATGATCCCATCATCTTCTGTAGAAAACTTAGCCATTGATTTAAATGGTGATCCAAATGAGGAGTTTGAAGTTCCATGGTTGGACATTCGTGTACCTCAGCTCATGGAAGATGACGACGTGGATGCTAATGTCGATGTCGTAGCTGAAGGAGCTGGTGGAGATGTCGATGTTGATGCCGACAATTTGGAAGCTTGCATTCAGGTAAATCCATAAAGTCCCGCAACAACACTATGTTAAATCCCCATCAACGTTTTGTCCATCCAATCGTTGCATAAAATCATTCTTGTCCCCTCTATATTGATTTCTAGGCATATTTCACCAGCAAAACAGAGCTCCTAGAAGAATGAAGGTCCTCTCCAATGAAGATCGATGGAAAATTTATAGTGCTTTGTTGGCAAGAAGTGTCGATGGCAAATTAAGGCATGGTATTACAACCAAAGAGGTTTCCGAAATATTTTCAGTTCCATTGAGAACAGTACAAAGAATTTGGAAGCGGGCAAAAGACACTCCACATGGACAACTCATCGATGTTTCGCATAGAAGAACAAAAAAGTGTGGCAGGAAGAAAATTCATATTGGCATCGATCAATTGAAGGCCGTCCCGCTACAACGTCGCACAACTATAAGGTCAGCTGCACTTGCGTTGGGGGTTTCCCTGAAAACAATACACAACCGTATGAAGGAAGGTGAAGTTCGTCGACACTCAAATGCTATCAAACCTCTTTTACGAGAAGAAAACAAGTTGGCAAGACTTAAATTTTGCATATCCATGCTAGAGCCAAATAGCATCCATCATGAGCCTAAATTCGTCGATATGTACAATGTAGTGCATATTGATGAGAAATGGTTTTACATGACAAAAAAATCAGAAACTTATTACTTACATCATGATGAAGAAGAGCCGCTACGCACTTGTCAAAGTAAAAATTTCATTGGGAAAGTTATGTTCCTTGTTGTTATGGCTCGGCCGAGATTTGACGACAATGGAAATGAGGTATTTTCTGGGAAAATAGGAGTCTTTCCATTTGTCACCATACAAGCAGCCCGAAGGCGAAGTCGGAATAGAGAGGCAGGCGCATTAGAGATGAAACCTATGACGTCGGTGACGAAAGAGACAATTAGAGCTTATTTGATCGAAAAAGTTATACCTGCAATTCAAGCTAAGTGGCCCATGGAGGACTCTAGAAAGCCTATCTTCATTCAGCAGGATAATGCAAGAACACATATTAGTGCAAGCGATGAAGAATTTCAAACAGCGGCCACCAAAAATGGATTCGACATTCGGATAGTATGTCAACCACCAAACTCACCCGATTTAAATGTCCTAGATCTTGGTTTTTTTTAGAGCTATCAAATCTTTACAACACAAGGAGTGTCCAAGGAGCATAGAAGAGCTTGTACACGCCGTTGAAAAGTCCTTTGATGATTATTCTACAACCATGGTGAACCGCATATTCTTGACTCTACAATCGTGCATGATAGAGATCATGAAGGTTGGAGGATCCAACAAATATAAGATCCCTCATGAGAAAAAAGAAACTTTAGAGAGGGAGGGTCGTCTTCCTAAACAACTCACATGTGAGTATTCGCTCGTTCATGACATTATGGATAAGTTGGCATAGTATGGGTTGTCTAGTTTGGAATTGTACTTTTTGTTTCTCACTTTATAACATCTCTGAATTCTGTAAAAAAAAATGTGCTCTGTTATGATAGCCTAGTATGTCTTCTCTCAGCTTTGTACTCTGACATGAGAGTTGCAGATTTTGTGATATATTTTTTGCTCTGTTATGAAAGCTTAGTATGTCTTCTCTCAGCTTTGTAATCTGACATGAGAGCTGCAGATTTTGTTATATGTTACCATGGTGAACTATTTTTTAATCTGTTGACACTAGGATTGGCACTTTGTAATATGTTGGTGGAGTATGTCATTAAATTCGACATCTGTTGGATAAGTATGTATTCTGGCATTTTTTGAGATGAATGCACAGATTGTAGACATATTATACGAGTTTTTTTACTGCTCATATCTATTTGGACATAATGTGCATGCAGTCGGTATGAATTCAATTCATTTCCTCCTGTAGTGTGTATAAAAAGATTGCTATACTAATTGACATAAGCTGCAAGCCCATGTGGGATTTGAACCCACACCTTTGTGCTACACACAATGCTCTACCAATTGAGCTAATGGGCTATAAGTTAAAGTGGATAAAAAAAGCCTTTCATTAAGTTGAAGTGGATAAATGCAAGATCAAGTTTCTCTTTCTGTCATTACCTTTCCTACTGACAATTTGATGTCATAGAAAAGTTTGCTGTCAACCATAAGTTTTCTGCTCCAGCACATATCTTTAGAGATGTTAAGCATTATGAAAAGCAGGCAAAGCAAACCTAGCTATAACATCCTCTAATAACAAACATTTCAGAATATGAGTCAGTTTATAATTAGATATAGCATGATACAGAGCCTTCACTTTGGTTACTTGTACACTAGCACAGTTACATTGTGACCATAACACATTAGTTTGTGCAAATCAGTATAACCGTATAGCATCATGGAGGGAGTATTGCTAGGAATATGATTCACTCCGTATAGTTTTTTCTAATTCTAATTAATCATGAGGCTTTGATTTGGTCTATATGTCAAAGATTAGAACACCAAAATCAAGAAAGTCTAACTTATGATTAGAGTGATCATGCAACCGGCAACCTCATCCATTAGCTCAATTCATCCACAGAAACAGTTCTAATTCCCATCTGAAATTTTAGTGGCGATAAGCTCTTCACCTTCGTTGTTGTCTTTGAAATACCCTTGACAAATGCATCCACAAGCCACTGTTGCGACTCAAGAATCATCTCGATTCAGTTCATCTCCATCCTTATATGCTCAATGTGGTATTTGAACCCAAGGGATTTGCATCTTTATCTGACCCATAAGCCATTGTGAGTTGTGAGCAAAGAAAAGAAAAAAACACCATGAAATGGTGCCACAAGTACTGTATAATTGTGCATCTGTAACACATTGGAGGCAACAACTAATTGCATTAATAAATTACATGGCTACTACTATTTGCACTCAAGTGGGCTATATAGCTTACGACAAAATTCCTAATCGTAGTTAGCCACATCAAAGTCATGGCCAGAAAATCCACAAGCATAAAACTGACTTGGTACCTTGGACGTCCTAAAATTTCATGACATTGTAAATAAATGATTGCATATCCTAGTAGAAACATCAGTTTAAATGCAAGGCATTCTTCAGGGCTTTTAACACCGCAACCTGTTCGAACTATTATATTGATGACCTCAGGAAACATAAATACAACAAATAGAAGAGGGCATGCCACTAATCAAATTGAAAACTCGATTCCATGCACAAGATTAGCTTCATCTTCTTACCAATCATTGATTAAAACTCCTTAATTTGCCTCCACCACAAGGCAAGTTTATTTATTTCCACTTGGAAATTCATTCAAGGTCTTTAATTCATCTCCTTGCTCAATTGAAGACCCAACAGTATACATATAAATTCACATATGCCAACAATAACAGCAATATACACTCACATATGGATAAATATATACATTCTCAATCCCAACTCCAATACAATTGACCCCAATTAATTTTTATGACAGCAAACACAATCTATTTGTAAAGCACCTTATCCGGTCACTTGTCCAATTTCTAATTGTTTGAAATTCATGGATTCCACTGAAATCGACAAATTTCATTTCATCGATCGATGGCTATTGCACCAGAAATTCAGTTCATGCCTTTTAGAAGAGAAGATATTGGAGAGAAGAGAAGAGAAGGAGAAGGGGAAGAGTACCGTTTTTCAGCGCCTATGAGGGAGCTTGGGCACCCAGCGCGAAAGACAACCACGGTCGAAGGAGGTCGGAGATGGAGTGACGGAGACGTGGTGAGGAGGAGGTGGAGAGGTGGCGCGAGTCACCGGCGAGGAGGTGGTGGATCGAGTGAGTCGTCGGCAGCTTCGAGGGTTTGAGCTAAGGTTCGACAATCCCTAATTCACCAAACTCACCCAATTTTGACATCTAGGGGACAAGGGGTAGAAAGCTAGGGTTTCGGAGAGGGAGGGACGGAGATGAGCATGGTGAATTCAATCTCCCGGATCGTGTGTAGCAAATCCTTCATGGGCGACTTGAGTATGTTCAGGAAGGAGAGGAGGAGGTTTAGCCGATGGGGCGGAGAGATTTTTGGGAAAAAAAAATTACTGAGTACGGAGTACCGGATGACTGCACAATTAAAAAGGGAGAACGTCAATTATTTTTACAAATCCTCAAAACCTCAAAACGTCAACTAATTGGAAACGGAGGGAGTACTTGACTTATTTATTGCATTATATGAAATTATGAATATTTTTAGATGAGCATTGCGAGTGAAACTGGGCGTGGGAAAAACAAGAGGAAGTGGACCTCGACAGAGGAGGAAACGATCTTATATTATGTGTTGGAGCTAAAAAATGACCCTAGATGGAAATGTGAAGGTGGATTCAGGAACGGTTTCCATCAACACCTAGAAGAAAAGCTTGAAAACTTTTTTCCAGGAAATGGACCAAAGGCTTCCCAAATTGAATCAAAGTTGAAGTTTCTAAAAGAGAAATATTTTGTCATTCATGAAATGACAAAGTTATCTGGATTCACTTGGGATGAAACAACCTCGATGATCAAATGTGAGAAGCAATCTTTTGATGAGTTTATTAAGGTAAGATTTCTGAAGTTAATGTCAAAGATGAAGTTCCAATAGGATGATTGTCCTTTTTTGATGATTTATTTTTTGTTTTCCTTTATGTTTTCATTGTTTTCAGCTACACCCAAGGGCAAGAGGTTTATGGAAAACTGCATTTCCATTGTATAACAAGTTGGATCTTATCTATTGTTCTGATCGAGCAACCGGTGACAACATTGAGGACGTTGAGGAGATGGTTCAGAATATGAACGCTGAGTTTATTTATGAGAATGTAGAAGACTACTCCACTAGTGATGCAGCCTCTAGACCACCAGTTTCAAAGAGGAGAACCGTAGGTGCAAGTCCTTTTGGGGCTACTCGAAGCAATGACCCAGTTGCATCTGCAATATCGGAGATCAATACCAGTTTGGATAAGTAGAACAACACCATGACGAGGGCCGACAATCGGGATGAGTTACATTCGACTCGGGTGCAAATGGTGCTATCTGAGGTAGCTATGTTACCTGGAATTTCAGAGGATGATACGATTGATGCTTGTAGAGTTATTTTGAAGTCTCCAAATAACCTTTTTCAGCTGCCCAAATGACGAGTGGAAGGTGAGGTATGTGCAAAGGATCCTTTCCCAGCTTCGTGGTCCTACAAGTGCTACCCGGGTGTAGAAGAGTGGTTGTTCCAGCAACCCTATTTTGGTTTTACAAGTTCTAGACTACTATCATTTGGGAAGATTATGTTTGCAAAATACAATTGGTACTTGCAAAGTCCTTGTGGTAATTGTTATTGTTTTTGTGTTGGATATTTTGAACTCCTTATGGTTTTTGTTTTCAAATTGAATGTCGTAGAACATGAGAACTTTAAATTCTTGCAGTAACTATTTTTGAATTGATGAATTTCTTTGATATGGGAATTTTAAATCCTTGTATTAGCTATTTTCGAATTGATGAAAGTCATATAACATTGGTTTCATCCAATCTGAAAATCCTATTCTTATATACTATTCTGATATACTTAGCATACCAAACAGGGATATCAGATATCAGATTTGATACCCATATCCCTGATATCGATATCTCATACCCATATCTGATATTTGATATAAGTATATGGATACCAAACGAGCCCTAAGTTTTACCCAGCCCAGTGGTGGAGGGCACCAAATTGTCTAGCTATTAGACCCCCTCGGTGTGGAGCTCATAGCTAGAAGTGGGCTGGTGGCTTTCTCAATGTAGTCCTGAGCATCTTGGATAGCTTTGGCAGTCATGTTCTTCACCTCATCCTTTCCCTCAAAAATCAGTTTATTTCGTCACTTCCATATCCACCAGAGCTAAAGTACCATGTATAAAAAAACACCCAACCTGGGCTTTCCCCTTGCCACATTCATCCCTAGAGTGTCCCACTTTCCCACATGTAAAGTAGAGCATTCACAAGCCTTCATATTGGATTGGTCAGGTCTTTCCATGCAACCTGAATTTGGAGAATAGTGGCTTCGTGAGGTCCACTTCAACACTTAAGCGGGCAAATTGGTCATGTTCAGCTGTTGCAGTAGTGTTGTCTATCCATAACACCCTCCCTATCTTCTCTCCAATTTTTCTAAGGAACCTTTGATCGAAATACTCGATGTGTAGACATGGAATCAAGATTAGCATCAAATCTTAGGACCCATTTCCGAATCAACAAGTAATTATCCCCCATCATCCACGGGCCTTCCATGATGACATGATCATAGTCAGCCTGATTCGAGAATCTTGTGATAAAGTAGTCGTTTCCTAGGTCAACCAGGGAGAAGGGAGCGGACAACGCCCATTTTTGTTTCAGCTGTCTAAACAGTTGCATATAGCCCGGCCCAACCCTTTGTCGGATAGTTTTATTATGAGTGTATCCCTCCATGGCCTTCTTAGCACCTATTTCTCAGCCTTGTTGAGCGCAATTGTTGGGAAATCCGGGTCCTCATTCTCCGGGATAATATCATCGTCGGTATCGTATTCTGGTTCTGACTCTCCTGCTTGGTATATCGGGTTGTAATGTGTAAGGGCAAAGTCAGCACCCGATCCTTGCATCAGCTTGGATTTGTATGACAAGACGAACTGCGCATCTGCTCTTCTCTCTTGCACTGTGGGGAGGCTATCTGATGAGTCTTTTCCTGTGAAGTTAGTGGTGTTTGAGTCGTCACAATCATCACGTTCCCAGCATCCGAATTCTCAATCCCCTTCGAATTTTGTGTGTCTGGCCTTTCTTCATCAGTCAAAGTTGATAGTATATGGTTGGCATCCGGCGGCTTGTCAGGCGAAATGATTTGCCAGCGTTTGGGGCTGTAGGAGCGCTCTCTCTCTCTCTCTCTCTCTTGTTTTTTCGACGAAGTCATTTTTTTCAAACAAATTATATTTTGGGGAGTAAATGAGAGCAACTCCAATAGGTTATTTA
Source organism: Persicaria maculosa (assembly GCA_963922045.1). Taxonomy (NCBI): domain Eukaryota; kingdom Viridiplantae; phylum Streptophyta; class Magnoliopsida; order Caryophyllales; family Polygonaceae; genus Persicaria; species Persicaria maculosa. The sequence goes on along the minus strand of OY998257.1, from coordinate 14,556,279 downwards.
TTGGGATTGGTTTTGGTCTAATAGCTATCTTTTTTAGTTAAACCTTCTTAACAATGTTACAAAACAACTACTTGCATACAAAAACAAAATAAAAATAAATAGCAACATCTAAACAGTGATAACATCAAAGCTATTTTTAAACATTAATAATCCATAAATGTAGCTTCATTGCATAAACAATTGTATGCGCACAAAAATATATAATCAAAAGTAGATTAAGCAATAATATCTTCAGCTTGTGCAAATAACCATGATCTTCAGCTTGTCAAAATATAGCTAAAGTACCATGTATACAAAAAAACACCCAACCTGGCTATCAAAAGTAAATTAGATTAAGCCATAATATATATATAGATATATATATATATATATATATATATCTTCAAGCCACAAACTCTTCATATTTAGGAATATTGGGATGATCAAGAATTGAAGATGACTGAGAAAACTGACTTGATCCACCTTGCCATGGCTTCAAATGTAAATTTGATTAATTAGATTATAAAACCATAACTTTGTATATAATAAATTTCAAATAATGAAAGTCGACCATGACTTACATTAAGGTAGATTCTATTACTTTCATCGAAGAACACTCCTAAATCATTCGGGATTCTAGCTTCTAAGAGGGTATTTGTTGCAACTCTCCTAGGCCTGGCTCTTGGCCTTTTAGGTTGGGTATTTGCATTATCTTGAAGTGAAATTACCTTCTTGGAGGCTGACCATCCTTTCTTGGCCTCCCTCTTGGTCTAACCTAAAGTGAACATTGCTTGAGGTCACAAAAAAAATACAGTATAAAGTGAATAATGCTTAACGTGCATGAAAACTATAGTTTAAAGTCATACCTGTATAAGAGATTGTTCCGTAGGTGTCATGCCTTTTTAGAGGATATGTTCTTTTATTATGATTCTTCCCCTTACAAAGAACAAAAGTCATTTCAGTCCCATGCTCTGACAACTTTCCTTTGCTATCAAATCTCTCATGAGCCTCCTTCTTTCTATTTTTTCTCGGTCTACCAGTCTTGGTCTTAATTATCGAAGGATCCAATGGAAACTCTACCATGCCTTAACTTTTGTTTGTTGGCAATCCATTCATCATCAGTAGCAGACCCCTCACTTTCATAACCATCTTTCCTTTCAATTTCAGTTTCAGTTTCATTATGTTCATCCCCATCAACTACATATATAGAGTCTTCTTCCATATCAGAGTCTTCAAACAATTCTGGATAATCTAGCAACTCTACCCCAACCAACATAACTTTCATCATCTACTTGCTCAAATTCTTTACTCAATTCTATATACAACTCAATACTCCCATTTATCAAAGCATACTTACACATCTTCATCACATTAGCATCTTTATCAATCATTCTAACCCCTCTACTTAATTCAAATCCAGGGACACAATAACACAAATTTGTTACTTTCCTTTCTATCAACGTAGGATGACCATTTTTTAATAAATCAAACATCTCAAAATAAGATAATCTATCAAGATCACTTTTCTCCAATAAAACCTCAAACCCTCCAACGTATCTCAACTTTGGGTCTTTGATGAATTCTCCCCCACATCTCAACTTTATCGAAATTTCATGCATTATGGACTAAATTAAAATCAAATAATACCAATGATGAAAAATAAGGAAAATGAAAGAAAGAAAGGAACTATAAGTACTCACCCAGAATAAGAACATTTAAATAATTGAAAATAAAACCACACCACCCAAATTAAACTAACCCTAACCCCCATTGATAATAAAGACCAGAACTTTAAATACAAAATAGGTAACAAAAGCTTGCCAAATTTCTGATAAGGCTTCAAATTTGAGTTGTGTGTTGTTCTAACTCGACAAATAGAAACCTTTATTCAGTCTACCAAGCCTCCGAATTTAGGTGACTCGCCCCTTGCCACCAATTTCAATCCGTAATTCTGAGGATTTAACACACGTTACACACAACCTTAATTACCGGTAGCCAAATCGGAACGCCATCTTCACACCACTCTTATCTCTCTGTGTCGTTGTCGCCCTAACCCTCTTTATCCATGGAGGTTCTAGGCTCTTCTATATGGATAAATCCTAAATTTTCAATTTTAGTTTACCCGTAAAAGTGATGTACGACGTATTATTTTACTTGATTTTTTTATTTAGTTTAGTAAAATAGACTTCGTTTGAGAGGTCAGCAAAATATTTTTAAATGGCACCGTTTACACATATATGGAAAAGTATGGAATATTTTTTAACAAAGTAAAGGTGGTGATATTTTTTTTTTGAACCGGAAAAAATTTGGTAGAAAGGTGACCCTTTTTAGCCAAGAGCATCCTTGCAGATGAGAATGACAAGATCAGAATCGTCAGGGATCGAAGATCCAAAGCAGGCAAAGTCAAGGTGCGATACTCGATCAACAACTTGGTTAGCTTCCCTGTACACATGACGAATCTGAAAAGAAGCGAAAGAATGGAGAGAGAAAGTGGAACCTGAGATGAGCATCTCAATCTCGCCAGGGACAGACCAACATCCCAGGAGACTATTAATAATCGTAAGATTGTCTCCTTCTACCATAATGTGGCTGAGATGAAGATCAAAAGCAGCAAGAATGCCTTTCTAGAGAGCGTAGGCCTCGGAGCCAAATACAAAATGAAGAGGTGATGGACCAGCTCTGCTAGACACAGGGGAGCCAGCAGAGTCCCGGATAATAAAACCAAAATAACCCTTAGTCGAGGGGGAGAAAGCACCAGCGAAATTTAGTTTATGCCAATTTAGTGGGGGCTTGTTCCATTTTGCAGTAAGTCGTTTGTTTTTACAGTTGGTGTTGGCTTTGGTTGTACTTGGGTCATCATCAATCTGTTTTGCCGTATTCCAATTAAAATTTTGCTCAACAGAGAATGATGCAATTGCTCTATAGTTGGGCTTAATGTTGTTGAAAAGTGCTTTGTTTCGGAAGAACCAGATACTCCACCAAACAGTAGCCAAGTTTGTGAAGGTATGCTTTCCAAGGTTTTCTTTTGTTTTAGACTTTTAGTTAGGAATTCATTTATATCGTTTGACTGCAGACGAAAAGTTCTTAGCTTTGGTATTAGTGTGGGGTTCGACTCATGGATTGAAGCAAGCGAAATAGGGCACTGAAGCAGAAGGTGCTCTAAATCCTTAAAGTGGGAGTCACACATAGGGCAGTCTGTGGGGATGCTGATTCCTCTGCTAGCCAATTTTGCCGAAGTAGGTATGCCATTTTTTGATAGGCGCCAAAGAAATTCCTTCACTTTGGGTAAGATGTCTAGATGCCAGATCAAGCAAAGATCTGATTTCGTGTGCTGTTTTTCAGTATGTATCATTTTGATAGCTGATTGTGTTAAGTACCACCCATTCTTACTCCATTTCCAATAAAGTCTGTCTTGGTTAATATTTATCTCACACCCTCAAAAAGGTTGAATTATTTGATTTAATGTTCCCTTTGAGTGCCCCGTTCCCTTTTTTATACTCGGTATGAATAAAACTAGTTAAGTAATCTGCACATGTGCTGCAGACTTTCTTTTTATAAAATAGTTTTATTTTTGTATAATGATTATTTGATAATATAATTATAATTAATATAATGCAAAATTCAATAATCTAAATCCCAAATTTCAAAAATGTTGTTTTGATAAAATAAAAATATTTATCAAATTTTTAACACTTTAAATTCTAAAAAGGTATTATAAATGATAGAGGGATATGCACAAAGTAACCCACTTACCTGGTTTCTTTGCAAGGTTAACCCAATCCGGTTTGAAATTGGGCAAAACCGGATATCGGGTAAAGGGTTTCCCCGGTAGCAGGTAAGTGGGGGGGGGGGGGTTCCACTGATCGACACCTGGCCAAAATGAAAGTGAGAGAGAGAGAGAGTCTGTAGAAGGGAGAGAGGACAGGAGAGAGAGAGAAAGGAGTGAAAAAGAAAAGTAAAATTGCAGATGAGAGAGAGAGAAAACAGTGAGGATAGGACAGAGAGATGGAAGAGTCCTCTCTTCTCTGCGACTTTACTGTTGCTTTTTCACTTCGAAGAAGAAGCAATTGGGCGGGAGTTTATTTACAGGTTGACGTGTAAGCAGTTAGTTTTAACTGGACACCCAAAGCAAAACGACATGACACATATTGGAATCGACTGGACAAGAGTTATCGGAGAAACAGATTCATCATTGACTTCGGATAGAAAATGGGCAAGTTTGCTTTCGATAAAGGTTATGCGAGAGGTGTCTCCCTCAAATCTGAATCAAATTTACCCATTTTCTATCTGAAGTCGATGGTGAATCTGTTTCTCCGATAACTCTTGTCTAGTTGATTCCAATATGTGTCATCTCGGTTTGCTTTGGGTGTCCAGTTAAAACTTACCGCTTACATGTCAACCTACAAATAAACCCTTGCCCAATTGCTTCTTCTTCGATGGTTTTTATCTGAAGCGTAAGATTTAATTCAAATTATATTAATGCCCCCTCACTGTCGCTCTTCCATCTCTCTCTGGCCTATCCTCACTAATCTCTCTCTCTCTCCTCTACAACTTTACTTTTCTTTTTCACTCATCTCTTTCTCTCATGTCCTCTCTCTCCTCTGCAGACTTTCTCTCCCCTCTGCAGACTTTCTCTTGCTTTCTCCCTCTCTCTGATTTTTTATCGAAAGCAAACTTATCCATTTTCTATCTGAAGTCGGTGGTGAATCTGTTTCTCCGATAACTCTTGTCCCATCCCCATTTAATTTCCCTATATCTGTCCCCGCAACGGGGATTCCTCGCGGGGATCGGGGAGTCCCCTCCCCATTGTCATCCCTACATGGAATGAATAACAACGGTATCTTACTCTGCTCTAATAAATAACGGCCCTACAGATATGTTCTTCCCCTTTAGGGGCCTTCAGCAAGGGGATCCCCTCTCTCCATTTTTGTTTATTCTAGGCACAGAAGTACTAGCGCGACACCTGTCGGCGGGTGCAATGTCGGAAAGAAGCCCAATAGGCTTCACATTCGGGAGGAATGGCCCACGAGTTCCCTTTTTATCATTCGCAGATGATATTATCATTTTCTCAAAAGGCAGCTTGGATGCGTATAGGAGAGTTAAAACAATTGTTGACTATTACTGTAAGGTCTCAGGCCAAAAAGTAAACTACCATAAATCCTGCTTCCAATCAGCTAAAGGGATCACAAACTCCAGAATTCTAGATCTAAAAAATTGCCTAAACATTACTAACGTCAATTCCCTGGAAAAATATCTAGGATGTCCAATTATCAATGATAGAGTAACAAAAGACACGTTCGAAGATATTATTTGCAAATCTAGAGAACAACTGACTAAATGGTGAGCTAATTCTTTATCTCAACAAGGTAGAGCTATTCTTATAAACACAAAATTATCAGCCAAACCTCTGTATACGAGGCAAAATTTCCTAGCTACCTTCGACAATTCATAAAGAACTTGATTAGATTAATAGAACTTTTTTCTGGAATAAAGATCTTCAACACTGTTCGTTGATAAGCCGGGATAGAATTTGTAGGCCAAAAGTATGCGGAGGATTAGGGATTAGGAAATCGAAAGCGATGAATGAAGCACTACAAATGAAACTTCTATGAAAACACTGGCTGAACCGGATAATGTCTAGGTAAAAATAATCAAATATAAGTATCTTAGAGCAGACTATATTCTCCAATATAAGAAAACTGGTGTCGCATCCTAGCAATGGGCAAAACTTTTAACTCTCATAGAGAAATTTAAGACTAGTCTTGTTTGGTCGATTGGCACATGGAACTCCATCAAGTTTTGGACTGATAATTGGATCACAACCTCCTCCATTCAGTCTAGGGATGATTGCCCTGTTATTGATAACATAGACGACAAAGTTAGCGACTACATTCTAGGTGGTAGATGGTGGGAGGAGAAACTCTATGCAGTTCTTCCACACAACATTGTGTTGGAAATCCTTAACATTCCTCTCCTCACTTCAAACTTTGTAAATAGATTATACTGGTGGCCTGACCGAGCTGGTTGATTCACTACGTCGAGTGCATATAATTGGTTACACCCAAATCTTCTATTCACTTAGATTGTAACGCATGGATCTGGCGTCTGGACGTTCCACCTAAAGTCAAAAATTTCATGTTGAAATTATCCCAGAATGGACTCCTAACGACTTCTAGACTTGCCCACATGGGGGGTTTCTGTCCCCTCTACCTGCAAATTTTGTAATTGTTCTGGGGAAGACGACGTGCACTTGTTGTTAGAATGCCAATTTCCGAGATCTCTCATCCAATTTCCGGCACACATCAGCTCTGCTATATCCACCCAGATTACCCTATCAAGAGATATAAAACCGATCATGTCTTTTATAGGCAATAACCTTTCAAAGGTGGCACTAGCAAAACTTGCTTTTGCATGGTGGACGAGCTGGCATATTCAAAACCAACACATCTTTAAACAAGCACCTATTCCTTCATGAGACGTCACCTTACAACTCATTCAAACTCACGAGACAAACTGGATCAACACTCTCCGATAAGACAGTACTCTTGACGAGAACAACCCCCTTAAACCACAAAGCTTAAGCAACCCTAAAAAGAAAGACCAAGGACCGCAAGATTATGTAGCGAAAACCGCTAGGTGGAACATTCAAACTCAACTTTGACATATCAACAATAGCAAATAACTACAGCACCGCTGGTTATCAGGGATAGGAATGGACATCCGATACACATTGGATACCAAAAGCTAGGTACAAAAAGCGCGTTAACAGCGGAAGCCCTAGCACTCAAACTTGGGGTACAACATGTTCTTGATCTTCATATTTACAAAATATAGATTGAAGGAGATTCCAGCATAATAATAAATCACCTTAACAATAAGACTAGATGTGCTTGGGAAATCGAACTCATTTTATCTGACGTACAACTTTTACTATCAACTTTGAAAGAAGTGTCCTTTTTTCGTGTACCCCGTTTGGGCAATAGAGTGGCTGATAAGGTTGCACACCTTTGCCACTCTGCCTAGGGTGTCGATATTTACAACAACTCCGGTCTTTCAGATCTCATCCGTAAGGATGCTTTCGGGTAAAGCCTCCCCACCCGAACTTTTTTTTTCTAATAAAAAAATAATAATAATAGAAGAACCTGAAGTAGCCATGGATCTCTAATTTGCTCCAACGTCAAAATGATGATGAATTAACGAAGATTAATTAAGTAAAGAGAAGAAAAACAAGAAAATAAATAGGAGATGAAAATACAAAAAATGGAAGTGAATATAACAACCGGCTAGAGGTTTTGCAAAAATGACACCCTGAAAAAATTGCAAAATTGTACCAACCCGCCCTAAAGTTTGTAGAAATGATCGGTACCTCAAAACCCATAAAATCGGTTGCAAAACTACCAGATGTTGTAGTTGGATAGTTGGCACACTGGGTAATGTAAAGGAAAGGAAAAGGCCTCTTGTAGACACAAACAAAACACATAAGAAAAGGGAGAGGGAGAGAGTGACAACAACAAGTGACCACTACTGAAAGGGAAGAAGATCGGAACGCGGAGGAGAGGGAAGAAGAAGCAAGCGTCCATTCGAAGAGTAGAGCCAGACCAACAGGTAAGCATCTTCTAGTGTTCACATGACATTGTCGACATGTATAATATTGAACAAGTCCAAACCCTAACTTTTATTTTTTGTCTTTTCAATGGAACCCTCTCGTCCCCCTCAGAGTGTCCTTATAGTGTTTTCCGCTTTCCAAAGGGAGTTCATATCAAAGAGAAAAGTAAGCTAACTGCCAAGCCCTAGACAGATAAGTTAAGCGTACGTTTCATGATTTTTCCTTGAAATTTCATCTGAATCAAAGGAATGACCCATCAGAGGAGTTTAAAAAGGTTGTTGTCGCTTACCAACTAGTTAGAGGTGCCAATCCATGCCATTTAGCTTTCTCATATCTGTTACCCTCATCTAGAACCCGAAAAAAAAAAGAGTTATTGTGACATGAGTACGATTTAAATCAATTATAACTCACTCCCAACATCTTTGTTATATTCGATAAAAGACAAAGTTGTTACAATCTCTCACTTAGAGCATCTCCAACAGATTCTCCATTTTGTAGATTTTGAATTTTTTGGAGAATTTTAAGGCGTTTTTTTTGTTCAGTAAATTCCTCATCTCGCAATAAAAAAAATAGAGAGATTTTCCTAAATCTGCAACATTTTCCAAAACTAAATCATTTTTTAAATCTTTGAAATGAGAAAGAGGTTGGTAAAAATAATTTTTTTAAATATATATATATATATTTTATTTTACCATTTTATAAAAAATTTTGGAGAACCGTTGAGAACTTGAGATGGTCTTAAAAACACTTTTTTTTTTTTGATAAAAGGTCTTAAAAACACTTAAAAACAACATGTCATTGACAAAGACTCTAACGGCCCAAGCACAGCCTAACACAGTAACACATCGTTTAGCCCATTGAAAATTGGACTCACAGTCTGAACTGGGCTGCTCAGCTGCTGGCCCTAAATGTTTCAAATTAACGGGAGATAAAAGCGGCATCTTCTAATAGTCGTTTCGAGTCTTGAGATCCACACCCCCCAGTTCGCGATCGCAATTTGCCGCCATTGGAGCAATGTTCCAGTTTGGATGGTATTATCGTAAGTTTTGAATTCATTTTATCACACTATTCCATCAAATGCTTCTCAAATCTTCAAGGTTAGATTTCTGAATAAAGACGACTTTAGTTGCAGTTGAAGACGATTTTTCAATTTTTTGATCAATGATGTATAGTCTCTTCTAATCACACATACTTCGCCAGATTTTCTACCTGAATTAGCGCATTGATGTTTTTAATTTCTGGTTATTGCAATCAAGATGAGGATGGGAAATTTCACAATGCACACCATGTGTTTGTAAAATTGCTTGAGTGAATATACATGGCTAATTCACTCTTGCCTTTTTTTTTTCGTTTGCCTGTTTAGTTCAAGGTTTTATACTGTTGTTCAGTGGTGAGCACTTTTTGTCCTCGTTTCTGATCAAAATCATGCTTTTAGGGAAAGCTTCTGATTGGTATCACACATAGAGGAGCGTTACCAACGCCTCCAATTAATGTTAGATTATGTAGTGCACCACCATGTTTGACCTCTGAAATACTTAATTGTTTTTCTGTGTGTTGAACTTTGCCTTCTTGTTGGAGCTTCAGTTTGTCGACCACAAGTTTTTTCCTGCTGGTTTAGCACGGTAATGATTGCTTCCATATTCTGAATATTTAAATTTCATATTCATGTGATGTCTGGTTGTGCTTCTTGTTGATTTGGTTATTTTATTGATGTGGAATGTGACTTTTGCTGGTATATTGATTAGTTTTTACTTTGCAGGGATGATAATATGTTTGATTAACCTAAAACTATCTATCATGGTTTCCTATCTTTCTTATAGTAATTATTGATAATTTTGATACGAGTTGGAAATGTCACCTCAAACAAAAAATGGGGAAAGAAAGGAAAAGATACACACATGACATGACTATGATTAGGGCTCTTTAATTACCGTGTGACATTGGTTTTTTAGAAAAATGTTCTATGCATATCTTAGACTTTTAACGCACAATATTAAGCTACAAATGAACTTCCTACTAAATTTTGGGCCTTCTGAGTATTTGCTGAATTTATGGAATAATCCATTATATGGCCTACAATCAACCATGAAAAAAATAGGGCAGTAAAGCAAGTTGAAGAACTGTAAGATTCACGACACACTATCTACGGTGAAAAATAATACAAGCATAATAATTTCAACAAATGTCATGAAAGTTGCATGATCTCTAAGTGAGGGAGATTATAAATTGCTCTCTATCCCTGTACAGCTTAAATGGAGACAAATGTGCTCATTACTTTAACATAGGTGCTTTTGTGCTGAAAATCCACACCTGATTTGGGCCCTTTAAGTCCTCTCCTCTTTAGATTATTTATAAAAGAAACTGAGAAAGTTAGTCTAATAAACCAACTATGATCAGAAAGAATTGGCTGCAATTCATATCCATCCACCTCCAATGACATCTCCTTCCTCTTCCCTTTAATCACTCTCATATAACAAATAAAAAGGAAATCTAGAGGAGAGGGAAAAAATGTAGCTTTAAGCTAAATAACTATTTCTTTAATTCTTTATGGGTCTGTGCTATAGAGATTATTGCAAAATGCTTTGCTAAAAGCAGCCATAAAGGATACATTCCTCTATATCTTACAAAAGCTCACACATACGAAACGAAGGGCTTTAAAAGAAAAGAGAAGGGACAGGATTCTACCTACTATCTTTACATGAGAAGTCTATACTCTTAATTTTCCGGACCTTCCTACTGATGATTCCGAAGAGATAATAAGGTTTTACAGATACAACATTGTTTCACCTTAAACATCAATGTTTAATTCAACATTGTCTACTGTCATAACTGACATGCTTTATTTGCTCCTGGTGTCATTTGGTTCATCTTCATTCTTTTCTCTTAATTTGAAAGAGTTGAATCTGCATGGGTCTCCCTCCATTAGTAACTGAACCACTTCATTCATAGTTGGGCGAGAAACCGGGGCCTTAGCTGTGCAGCGCATGGCTATCCGAAGCAGAGGAAGCATTTCATCTCTGAAGAACCCTGATACATGTTTGTCTAAGACTTCTGTGGCTCCTTCCCTTGTATCCATCTTGCTTGCTATCCAGTTTATGATGTTCTTGTCTTCTCCAAACTCTGCCTCAACCGGTTTCTTCCCTGTCAGCAATTCCATCAGCACTACCCCGTAACTGTAGACGTCACACTTTGTTGTTGCCTTGGATGAATTCACATAAGCTGTCGAATTTCACAGTACAATGTCATGTCAGTTAACACTCAGCAAATTCATTTAACAAGAACATTTAGGATAGATTTGTGAACTGTACAAAAATGTCTAAAAGCTACAGTACAAGCCAACCTTCTATATAGTATGTATTGCTACCTCTTTTCATTCATAAACATGGAATCCTTGTTCTAATTTAGTCAGTTAAAGACTATAACCTGCACTGGTTTCAAGATGCATCAAATTACCCCTTCTCTAAAAACCAAATAATTGTATTCAATACCAATAGTGTGCATACGCTCTTTGAACCTATTTCTAAGGGGGTGATTTAATGTCGAGCTTGTGCATAAACTTCTTCAACTGCTAGAAATTCCAAGTAGATTGCTTTTTTGGTGCCGGGTAGTAATAGACACTAACCGGTGCACAATCATAGGTAGATTTATCAACTACTGGGGTGTTAAGAATATCATAAAAACAACTGAAAGTATTAAGAAGATCATAAAAGTTGTAGAAGATATGTAATATTTAACTCAATATGCTTACCTGGGTCTAAGTAACCATATGTCCCTGCAATGATAGTATTGCTAGAATCCTTTCCTCCCCTTGCTTGGAAGGCCTTAGCAACACCAAAGTCTGCCACCTTGGGCTGGTAATCAACATCAAGCAGGATATTGGATGACTTAACGTCTCTATGAATGATTGCCGGCACCAGATCATGATGGAGGTAGGCTAGACCCTGGGCAATTCCGAGTGCAATCTGGCGACGAGTTGGCCAATCTAGAAGAATCTTTCCCTTGTGAAGGGCATCCCACAGATTTCCATTTGGCATATACTCATAAACTAGCAAGTGACAGTCCCAACTTGAGAAGTAACTGTAGAGCTTTACTATGTTCTTATGCCTTATACTACCCAGAGTTTCAACCTCTGTCTCCAGTTCCTTGTTTGGGAGATGTTGGTCCTCTGAAGCACAATCCTTTGTAATTTGGCTCCACAGCTTCTTGACTGCAACAGCTTCTCCACTGCTTAGACCAATTCTGTAAACAGTTCCTGATCCTCCATGCCCAACTATGTTCTTATCAACCATTGCTTCTAGGATCTCACGTAGGTCAAAGCTTATCCGATGGAAACTCTTCATCTCATATGAACAGAATGATGAAGATGAGATCTCATCCTGTCTTATTATGGCCTTTTCCCTAGACAGACATCGCTTTATGGACACAATAGTCCCAAGGAACATGACTAACAACACAGCGACTATTACCCAAATGCTTTTGATCCTCTTATGGGCATGTGCTTGTGAACAAAGAGGGAAAAGGGCAATTGATGAGCTTGTATTTAATGTGACACAGAGTTGTGGATTTCCCAAAAAGCTTTCTTCCTGCCTTCCCTGTATGAATGAAAGTGGAATAGCACCCGAAAGCTGATTGTATGAGAAGTTTAATGAGTTAGGGAGTAAAGCAGATAGACTTTCAGGGATTTGTCCAGTCAACTGGTTGTTGGAGAGATCCAAAACATTGATTGATTGAAGCATAGATAGTGACTCTGGAATGGAAGAACTAAACTTGTTGCCTTGTAGCAGCATTAAGTTCAGGTTTGACATGGAACCTATCTCAGTAGGTATTGGACCGGACAAAAGATTGTTGCTGAAATCAATTTTAACAAGGCTTACTGCTCTAGCAATCTCAGGAGGCAGAACCCCTGAAATTCTATTGCTCTGTAAGAAGAGTTCAGACAGGTTTTTGGGATCTCCCACAGTTTTGGGTATTGGGCCAGTGAAATGATTGAAAGCCAAATCAATGATGGATGCATGGGGGAGACTGAAAAGTTTCTCAGGAATTGAGCCCTGTAATTGGTTATTACTGACACGGAAACGGAGAAGGGAAGTGCACTCTGCATAACTCTGAGGTAGCTCTCCAGTGAACATGTTCTCAAGGACAAGAAAGTAGAGCAGCTTACCTGTTGTGCAGATGTGTGGTGGGAGCTGACCAGAAAGCTGATTCTCTGACAAGTCTATGAGAATAATTGGTGATAGTTTCCCAAGGGTTCTCGGCACCTCTCCGCTGAGTTGGTTGTCATAAATTGACAAGTACACCAGCGTTCTTGAGTCGCCGAGAGCCTCCGGGAGTTCTCCTGTGAGACTGTTGTTGTAGAGCTGCAGTGTTTGAAGTTTGGGGAGGCGGCATATTTTCTCGGGGATCTTTCCGGTTAAAAAGTTAACCGACAAATCCAGATCGGTAAGCTGAGTTAAATTTCCCAGCTCTTCAGGTATATTTCCTGTGAACCGATTATAGTAAAGCATGAGCTCTCTCAGATTCTTTAGCCTCCCAATCTCTGGAGGGATAGGACCCTCCAGAAAATTCCCACTCAATTCAAGATCAACAAGAGAGGCCATATTGCCTATTGATGGTGGGATAGACCCTCGAAGTCTGCAAGTTGACAAAACCATTGTCTTAAGGTTTGCTAACTGAGAGATGTTCTGTGGCAGCTCCCATGAGTTGAAGTAAGGATTCAAGTTGAAGTTCAGCACCTCAAGGCCACTGAGGTTGGTGATGGATATGGGGAAGTCTCCTTCAAACAAGTTGTAAGATAAATCCATGGCACGGAGGGATCTCATACCTGAGAAGTTTGGCAGTTTCCCTGTGAGATACAAACCACTCATGTTGAGTACTTGTAATAGAGAGCAATTGATTATGCTCTCTGGGAAGCTGCCTTGGATCTTGTTGATGCTGATATCCAAAACCTGCAGCTCTGGCAGGTAAGAGCATACGTCCGGTGGGAAGTAGCCCGAGAGTGACCCCCCTGATACATTGATCATGGTGACATGGCCTTGATCGTTGCAGCTGATCCCAGAATAATTGCAATAAGAACCCTCTCCCAAGGCATGCCAACTGGACAAGGCATTCCCCGAGAGACTCTTCTTCATGAGTCCAAAGAACTTCGCCTGCGTGTCATCAGCTGTGACTTGAGAAGGGTTGGGAAGTGTAAGAACTAATATGAAGAGATAACAGACAAACTGAAGCGCCATGGAAGGCTAGAGGTTGAGGGCGCGGTTGTGGTAGCGAAGGCTCGTGTGTGTTTGAAAGGGTTAATCAAGTGTAAGAGAGAAGGAAGAGGAGAAACATATAAATGACATCTTTGCTGGGCTAAGTGGGATGAATAGTTGTAGTTGCAGAGACGATTTCTGAGGAAAAGGAGGTTCCTTTGTAGGCAGTTATAGTTGCTTAACAAAGAAAGGGTACATATCTTGCATAAAGAGGGCACTCGTGCTATATATACCCTCTAATATATATTTGAGAGAGTGAGCTAACTTTGCATATGCTCTGTGTGCTTTCATTTTTTCTGAGACAATAAACTGCATTGATTCTCATGACAGATGAACCAATGGTGGCCCGCTTCACACCGAATATGCCCAATAAAGGGGTAAAAGTAAAACGCTCTCTTAGGTTTATAAGGTGCTCTGTCATCAAGGCTCAATCTCTGGTCAAGCAGACGAGTCTCTTACCAACTCACCTCGCTTCCTAGTGGTATCCTCGTGAAAATTCTTTAGTATAGTTGATCTGGACCCTCCAATGCAATAAGATCTTGCCTTCATTCTTTTACATCATGTATAATGATTAAATTGAATGATTTTTCTTTTCTTATAAATTATTTGCCAATCAAGGGCTGGGCTTGAGACCTTGAGTACTATAGATGTGTGTTATTGGTATAACTGTTAGTTATAATAATTTATTATGTCCCACTCTCCACACCATGTGCTTCCCTTTTGATGTATAATTGTCAGTTTATTGCTTTTGGTTTTATTTAAGCATTTTCCATGCAAGAATTGGAGAATTTTTCATGCATCCTTAACAATAACATATATGTACCCCAAAAATATATATGAACAGTAAATCTTTCATGATTTTGTTTTTTCTTAATTCATGCTGATTATCCCCTTTCCCTTCCTTTTCTCTGATTTATGTGTTTGACAGAGTTTGGATATGGCCATGGTACTGCTGATGAACACTGATTTGTAAGTTGGTAATCTCAATTTTTTCCAATTTTGTTTCTTGGAGTATTAGTTTCACTCTATTTGTGTGTTTGTTCTAACCTTGACAGTCGATGTAGATATAAGTTAAGATATTTATCTTGTATGATTGACATTTGTTGAGATTGGTTACTTCGTCCTACTTAACTGGAATGTTACAAAGCTTTACACTGCAACGGATAGAATCTATAAGTTTCTACTATCTGATTTAACAATTTATGTCAACCCAAATAAAAAGTGAGTTTTAAAATTAAAGTTTGGTGCTTTCTTTTTGGTCATTTCCCAACATATATTGTCTAAGTAGAAGACAAATGCAATGTTCATTTAACAATTTCATTCACACATGCAATTTTGATGCAAATTTAGTGTCTTTTTGGTTGAATACCTTTGAACTTCTACTTTTATAGGCCCTTATCCTATCTTGTATTATTAAAAACTTTTCAAAAATGAAATATCACTTCACTTTAGTGTTTATAATGGCAAATGGTTGGAGACTTGGACCATACTGTATCTGTTTATCATATCCTCTTGTTTTCCTTCAAAAGCTCTACATCTACGCGTTTGGCACGCGTACTACGCATACAAAATGCGCAAGTTTTGTGCGCCCTTTGAAAAGGAGGCTCACTTAAACTATAAACAGCATCAATTTAGAGCATTAGTTCATATTCTTACAACAACCAGCCTGTTGGAAGGTTGTTTGATTTGATTCTACATTTGACAAATTGTCTATATGTTTCTAGCCAAATTAGTGGTTACTTTTCCACACCATTTTTTTTACCAACAAGATAATTGTAATGTAACAAACTCTTTTTGACCTGTCCTCAATTCCTCATACATTATTATCTCTTGACACTGTTGGGCTTTGATGGGGAAAGCCCAATAGGCTTTTTTGGGCCCAGTAATTTTTTGAATTTGACCGCGCTATTAGTAACGGTAAAGATGGTCAATGATAGAGAGCAAGTGCAATAAGAAAGCAAAAGGCAGATAAAGGCAAAAAGATGCCCACTCAGCAAAGAGGAAGTGGGCTTCAATTTGACACCTTGTGATGTT
The DNA here is from genome assembly GCA_963922045.1 of Persicaria maculosa. Taxonomy (NCBI): domain Eukaryota; kingdom Viridiplantae; phylum Streptophyta; class Magnoliopsida; order Caryophyllales; family Polygonaceae; genus Persicaria; species Persicaria maculosa. The sequence continues at coordinate 14,540,412 of OY998257.1, read as the reverse complement.
CCACTGTGACGGGGCAATCCTCATAGGTTTGCCTTTTCAATTATATCCGACTATGTGTGCTGCTGAATATGGCCTTAGCTCTGTCTTAAGAGTTGTATCTTGTAGGATTAGGGCAGTTATATGAGCGGAACAGTTTGAGTTCGGTTCGAAAAATGCTCGACTTGAGCTTGTTCACTTACCTAAACAAGTCGAGTCTGAACATGATTTTAAGTTTGGCTCATTCGATTTAAGTTCAAATAGCTCAAATTTTATAAAACTTCCAAAATTTTCTTTAAGAAAATATGTTATGACTAAGTAGAACTGCTTGAAGTTCGAAAAAAGTTCGACTCGTTCATTTCCTAAACAAGCCAATCTTGATAAAAAAAAACTCGTTTAAAAATTGGGCTTGCCTCGGCTCTGATACGGGGTTAGCCGTAGGATGGCCCGATCTTCGACAATCAAGACTCAAAGATAAGAACGGAAGCAAGGACTCAAGAACAAGAACAAAGACTCGAAAATTCAGCAACTCTAGACTCAACAAAATAATGAAATAAAGACCGATAGAAGGGTGATTCGAACTAAAGTAGAACGAGATAAAGACCCCATGCCTCTAAGAGGGTAGGAACCAAGTATCAACGACTACAAAGCCTGCCTCTACAACCTTACACAACCAAGCGGACAACTTGGAGGCACAAGGAGGGGACTTGTGATTACCTGGATCACCAAGCTCTCGCGAGGTTGATGAACTCAAAGCAAACCAAGCAAGATCTATAACCAATTGCAATCGATGAGCAACGCTTCGAATCGATTGACTTGCACTCTTGTGTTTCACACCAAAAGAGAGGAATTTTCAATAAAATTGTACATAAGTTTCTACAATGAAGATGGCAGCCTATATTAAACCCTAACAAGGCTGATTTTCGGCCCAACTAAAGAAATAAAAGAAATTAATTAAAATACCCTAAATTACCTAAAATAACTAAGTAGAAAAGTTACTAAAATAGGAAATAAAACAAGGTTCCAAAACTTAAGTATTTCGGCTCTACAAGAGCTAAGGTGGCTCGGCCCCAAGTATTCCTATACACACATAGGTCTTCAATGAAGGCTCGAGGAGTTGAACCGTGCTCGAGAATAAGGCATGACTCACAAACAGGAATGAGTCTCTCTGCAGCTTCTTGGCTCGGGCTCGAGTCATAGGTCCGTCTCCTAAGATGATTGGCGCGTTTGGAGGTGTAGATGATGGTGTAGAAGATGGTCCTGCATCAACCTCCCCTTCTTGGAATGGATTCGACCACGAATCCAAGTCCTCGTCCACGGCTAAATAAGGAATGAGATCCGCGACGTTGAAGGTAGCACTCACGCCATATGTTCCAGAAAGCTCCAGCTTGTAGGCATTGTCGCCCACCTTCTCCAGAACCTTGAAAGGTCCATCTCCTCGCGGTGCAAGCTTGCTCTTCCGCTCGTTGGGAAACCGCTCCTTCCTCAGGTGCACCCACACAAGATCCCATGGCTGGAATGTCACCAATCTGCGCCCCTTGTTGGCCTTATTGGCGTTGTACTCAGCCTTCCGCATGAGCTGCTGACGCGTCCGTTCATTGACGAACTCAACATGCTTGCCTGCGTCAAAAGACTCATTCTCTCTCATAGGATATGGAGTAAGATCAAAAGGGGTTAGTGGATTAACACCATACACACATTCAAAAGGAGTTATCTTAGTTGAGGAATGCATTGTCCGATTGTAAGCAAACTCCACATGAGGTAAGACGTCTTCCCAAAGCTTCAAATTCTTCCTTAAAATGGATTTAAGGATAGTGGTTAAGGTCCTATTGGTCACCTCATTTTGGCCATCTGTTTGGGGGTGACTAGAGGTAGAGAATAACAATCTAGTTCCCAATTTATTCCATAAAGTCCGCCAAAAATGACTAAGAAACTTAACATCCCTATCACTCACAATTGTCTTAGGCACACCATGCAACCTAACTACTTTCTTAAAGAACAAATTCGCAACATTAGTAGCATCATCAGTCTTATGGCATGCTATAGAGTGAGCCATATTAGAAAACCTATCTACCACCATAAAAATAGAATCCCTCCCCTTCTTAGTTCTAAGTAACCCAACAATAAAGTCCATAGAAATATCTTCCCAAGGGGCAGAGGGAATCGGCAGTGGGGTATACAAACCATGGGGCATGAGCTTAGACTTGGCCTTTAGGCAATCGATACACCTCTTAAGGCAATGTTCTACATCCCTAAGCATAGGAGGCCAATAAAAGTGGGACCTAAGTGTATGGTAAGTCTTATCTCTCCCAAAATGACCCATCAAACCTCCACAATGGGCTTCAGTCACTAATAGCAGTCGAAGAGAACACCTAGGTATACACACTTGGTCTTTCCTAAATAAGAATCCATCAAAGATATAAAAATGGTCGGTAGGACCCTTATCTAGGCACTTTCGAAAAGCTTCCCTAAAATCAGCATCTTTCTCATACAATTCCTTAATGTATATAAAGCCTAAGACTCTAGAATCCAAAATGGTCAAAAGGATATGTCTCCTAGATAAAGCATCAGCAACCACATTGTCTTTCCCTTTCTTATACTTTATAACATAAGGAAATGTCTCAATAAATTCCATCCCTCTACCATGTATCCTATCAAGTTTATCTTGGCTCTTAAAATGTTTGAGAGATTCATGATCAGTCCTAAGTATAAACTCTCTAGGTCAAAGGTAATGGGACCATGTCTTAAGGACTCTAAACAATGCATAAAGTTCTTTGTCATACGTAGAGTAATTAAGACATGCACCTTTTAACTTCTCAGAAAAGAAGGCGATAGGCTTACCTTCCTGCATAAGCACGCCTCCAATGCCAACTCCACTAGCGTCGCACTCCACCTCAAAGGGCCGAGTGAAGTCAGGGAGAGCCAGCAATGGCGCCTGAGTGAGCTTCTCCTTGAGCATGCAGAAGGCCTCCTCCTGAGCTGCGCCCCACTTGAACTCGCAACGCTTCTTTGTGAGCTCGGTGAGAGGGGCTGAGATGGTGCTGAAGTCGCACACAAACCGCCGGTAGAAACTCGCCAAACCTTGGAAGCTGCGCACATGGCCGATGGTGGTGGGTGTCGGCCACTCCTGGATTGCTTTGATCTTCACCTCATCGACACGCAGTCCATTCGAGCTCACTACAAATCCAAGAAAAGACACTTGATCATGACATAGTTCACATTTCTTCAAATTAGCATACAAGTGTTCTAATCTAAGAGTAGAAAGTACTTCCCTTAAATGTGCTTCATGTTTCTTAGGTGATTTACTATAGATAAGAATGTCATCAAAATATACAACAACAAATTTACCTATGAAATTTCTAAGCACATGATTCATTAGTCTCATGAAAGTACTAGGAGCGTTAGTCAAGCCAAAAGGCATAACCAACCACTCATAGAGTCCAAATTTAGTTTTGAAGGCTGTTTTCCACTCATCGCCTTCCTTCATCCTAATCTGATGGTAACCGCTTTTTAAATCGATTTTTGAAAAGATAGAAGAACCATGCAACTCATCTAACATGTCATCTAAGCGGGGTATAGGATGGCGATATTTTACAGTAATGTTGTTAATTGCCCTACAGTCTACACACATTCTCCAAGAACCATCTTTCTTTGGGACTAACAACACAGGCACAACACATGGACTCAAACTTTCCCTAATGTATCCCTTGTCCAACAGTTCCTGGACTTGGGATTGAACCTCTTGTGTCTCAGTGGGATTCATTCTATAAGCAGGCCTATTAGGCAAAGAAGCCCCTGGAATGAGATCAATTTGATGCTCAATTCCTCTAATAGGGGGTAGACCGGCTGGTATGTCCTCGGGGAAGACATCCTTATACTCTTCAATAAGAGATAGGATGCGAGGAGGGAGGGTAGCTCGAAGCTCCTCACTCAACATATTCAACCCTTTGCAAAGTAGCATAAGGGTTGTTTCCCCATCCGCAAACTCGTCTAAATATGCACTTTTGGAAGCCAAAAATACACTTTTAGGCCGAGTAGGGGTAGACACTTGGCTCGACTGAGCCTCCCTAACTAACTCACCTTTACTTACCTTCCGCTTCTCAATCTCGTCGGCCACCTGGGTTGGCGTCATAGGCTTGAGAACTACATTCTTTCCCTGAAAAGTAAAGGAATATCTGTTAGTAAAGCCATCATGCAAGACCTTACGATCAAATTGCCAAGGACGTCCTAATAAGATATGACAGGCTTGCATAGGTACAATATCACATAACAAATCATCTTCATAATGTCCTAGTTTGATATGCACTTTAACTTGCCTATTTACCTTTAAATTACCACAGTCATTCATCCAATGCAATCTATAAGGCCTAGGATGCTGAATAGTAGGGAGTTGTAATTTATCAATCATCTCTTGACTAACTAAGTTACAACAACTTCCCCCATCAATGATCACATTAACAACCTTACCCTTAACTAAGCATCTAGTATGAAACAGATTCTCACGTTGATTATCATCAGAAGGTGCAGGAACAACACTTAAGACTCTCCTAACAATCAGTAATTCACCATGTTCATAATCAATGCCATCATCATCTTCATCATAAGTAAGAAGGTTGAGATTCTGATCATTTTCATTAACAGGCTCTTCATGTTCATCACAAGAGTTTTCATATTCATATTCGCCTAAGTGATTAATCATGAGAGTCTTTTTATTGGGACAATCCTTCATAGTATGACCTCTACCCTGACATTTAAAGCACACAATGTCCCTAGATCTAGTAGTAGAGGGGTTAGGATTACTCCATTTGGGGCCAGTAGATACCCCAGACGAATCTCGTCCAGTCCAAGGCGCCTTGCCCTTGTCGAAGGGTTGTTGGGCTGTTCGGCCTTCCCCTTTCCCTTGGCCTTGGTTTGGCCGAGAGCTGTAGCCTCCTTCAGGCCGCCCTTGGGGCTGCTGTGGCCGGCTTTGGCTCCATCGTTGGGGCTGCCCACTTGTCATCCTTCCGCCTCGGTTCCTGTATCTAGCTCCACGTTCAACTTTAATAGCCAAATGTAATAATTCAGTAGGAGTGGAGTAAGGAAAATAATCGATCTCATGAGCTAAGGCGGGATGCAAAATGCGAAGAAACCTAGCATTTGTATCCTCATAGTGTTCCACTATATTGGCTCTAGCCATGGTTTCTTTCATAAGATTAAAGGTTTCCTCAACAGATTTGTTACCTTGTTTAAGGTTTTCTAAGCGTTGCCTAAGCTCTCTAGCATAATGTTGAGGGACAAACCTACTTCTCATTAAGGCTTTCAATTGGTTCCAAGAAGCGATAGGCGCATCAAGGGCTCTTCTTCTTTCCTTAACCAAGTTATCCCACCAAATAAGAGCAAACCCTTGAAATTCTAAAGAAGCCAATTGTACTTTCTTAGGTTCAGAGAAATTGTGACAGTTTCAGATTTGTTCCATTTTAGTTTCCCAGTCTATATATGCATCTAGATCTGTCTTACCATCAAAAGAAGGAATTGTTACCTTTACCTTACCTATGCCGTCTTGATCATGATCTCTAGGCTCACAGTATTGGTGACGACCTCCTCTGTCGTTCCGCCTCGGGCGTTGCTCCCAATAGTCCTCTTCTTGGAAGTCATCGTCACGCTCCAAATAGTAGAACTCCTCCTGGAAGCCACGGCCTCTTCCTCGTCCCCGTCCTTGCCCCTGCGCATTAACAAATCCGTTATTTCTACCATATCTCTCCCCACGTGGAGAGTTGTTCTCTTCAAACAAAGGATTAATTAAATTAGGGTTAGGATTAGGATTTCGGACTTCCCTGTCATCATTAGGCGTATCGTCACGCCTGTGATTACCTTGACCACCAAGGTTATTAGAACCCGTTGGTCTAGCCTCCAAGGCTGTCAACCTATCCATCATTGCCGCCAAGGTGGTATTGAGAGTGTTCATTGTGTTGTTGAACACCGCGGCGGATACAGTCGCTTCAGAATTGTTGTCATCGTTGCGATTGTTGGCATTGTTCCCGTTGTTACCCTGAATGTTAGACATTGCAAATAAAGACAAACACGGAACGATGTCAAGATTAGCAAAAGATAAACAAACTCACAATGTGTTTCTCTCACACACTTCTCTCGAATTGGTTATGACAAGCTTGTTGGGGCAATCCGCTTTAGGCAAATCAACACTCAAGCAAGGACTAAACAATCAAAAGAGAGTAATCAAGGGAAAGGACAAAGAAACAAGCAACAAGGGACCCGACAATAGCAAGAACCACTCGACAAAAGCTGGAGAAGAAAGGTCGAAATCGACCGAAGGCCTCGAAATCGACCCAAAACAGAGTCGACAGAACCTGTACCGAGGCTGGGGGGGTCGGTATGGGCACTGCAGTACTCGACACACCCGACAGAACCTGTACCGAGGCTGGGGGGTCGGTATGGGGTCGGTATGGGGTCTGCAGGACTCGACACACTCGACAGAAACTGTACCGAGGCTGGGGGGTCGGTATGGGGTCGGTATGGACACTGCAATACTCGACACAACAAAAAAGGAAAAGAAAATGAAGGAAAAGAAAGAAAAACTTGGATTTTTACCTCTTTTTTATTCAAACCCTTAGCAAGGACGTTGTAGTTGCAAAGTAGGGCTTAAAAAAAATTTTGTGTTTTGGGAGGTATGTGTTTGAGAATTTTGAACTAGGGCTATGAAATTTCACCAAAATTGGTCCTTGAAGTTCTTGCACTAGACTCGACAATACTCTTTCTTCTTTTTTTTTGAAGCTTACTTTTGCCTCTAGTGAATTTTATCCTCCTAGGGCAAAGCTTTGAATGTGTCCTTTTTTTTCTTTTTTTTTTTTTTGAATTTTTCGAACTCTCTCTCTCTTTTTTTTGACTAATGCAAGAAACTATCTATGAAATAAAAGGACTCTTGAAAATTTAAACTATGGCGAAAGGAAAATAAAATTTATGTAGCCCTAATGAAATATATATAGATGGAACTTTGGCTAAATTTGGTAAATAAATTTATCTATGCCCTTTATAATCTATGATAGAAAATATGAGATATATCTACCACAAATTTCAGAAATTAAATAAGGCAATCAAATAGATAGATTAGGATAGAACAAGATAGAGCAAGCAACAACTAGGGTTTGTGAACCTAGGGTCGGCCGGCCTCAACCAAGAGGAGGGCTTTTGTGTGCTCGGCTTGCAAGGGTCTCGGCTGGCTTGTGTTTAGGGCCAGAGGCAACCACAACAATCACAAACAAGGATTAGTAGCAATCAATTTCAAAAATTCAAGAAGTAAAAACCAAGAACAAGAAAGACTCTTTTTTTTTTTAGGGTTTTGTGTTTATGAATAACAAAAGACACAATTGATGTCGGAAACCAAAGCTCTGATGCCAATTTGATACGGGGTTAGCCGTAGGATGGCCCGATCTTCGACAATCAAGACTCAAAGACAAGAACGGAAGCAAAGACTCAAGAACAAGAACAAAGACTCGAAAATTCAGCAACTCTAGACTCAACAAAACAATGAAATAAAGACCGATAGAAGGGTGATTCGAACTAAAGTAGAACGAGATAAAGACCCCAGACCTCTAAGAGGGTAGGAACCAAGTATCAACGACTACAAAGCCCGCCTCTCCAACCTTACACAACCAAGCAGACAACTTGGAGGCACAAGGAGGGGACTTGTGATTACCTGGATCACCAAGCTCTCACGAGGTTGATGAACTCAAAGCAAACCAAACAAGATCTATAACCAATTGCAATCGATGAGCAACGCTTCGAATCGATTGACTTGCACTCTTGTGTTTCACACCAAAAGAGAGGAATTTTCAATAAAATTGTACGTAAGTTTCTACAATGAAGATGGTAGCCTATATTAAACCCTAACAATGCTGATTTTCGGCCCAACTAAAGGAATAAAAGAAATTAATAAAAATACCCTAAATTACCTAAAATAACTTAAGTAGAAAAGTTACTAAAATAGGAAATAAAACAAGGTTCCAAAACTTAAAAGTATTTCGGCTCTACAAGAGCTAAGGTGGCTCGGCCCCAAGTATTCCTATACACACATAGGTCTTCAATGAAGGCTCGGGGAGTTGAACCGTGCTCGAGAACAAGGCATGACTCACAAACTGGAATGAGTCTCTCTGCAGCTTCTTGGCTCGGGCTCGAGTCATAGGTCCGTCTCCTAAGATGATTGGCGCGTTTGGAGGTGTAGATGATGGTGTAGAAGATGGTCCCACATCAGGCTCGGTTGAACCTGTCAAACTCGATTCGTTCGACTCGAATCACACTCCTAAAGAGGAGATAGTAATTAACAAAATTTTTGCTCAATGTGAAATATTTGCTACAACATTCGTCAAAAGAATTGTAACACCCTAAGAGTCGAGTAGCTTGAAATTTTTTATAAAATGTTTTGCCTTTATAAAAAGTTTTGTCTTTGTGAGATTGATCTCGTATAGATGAGGAAGAACCGAAGAATTTATTCGTAGCTGTTACAGAAAACATTATCCAAAGTTGGAGGGTTTGATGTTTTGTTTTTGTTTTTGTTTTGAGGGGTCTATGAGAGATCATATCTTAGATTATGTTAAGTTGGTCATCTAAATATTAAACACAATTGTTTTGGAGATGGGCATCTCTTGTAGTTGCTGATCAACACTTTTATTAATAATTATTCTGAGTTCCTTCTTCAAAGATTTTAATGATGATAACCAAATTATAGTGGAAGGAGCATATCTAAAAGTTTGCATTAAAGAAAGTTTTGTGGTGCTTCTGCTTTCAATAATAATACTCTAAAAGTTCTTATTGGAAAGAGTGGTTGAGGGCAAAAATTAAATTGATACTCCGTAATTCATTTCATGGAGAACAATACTAATTAATCATCACAACATCATTTTCTCTTGCACTATTTCATTTCATGGATTATTTGAGATTTTTTTTTGTAATTTTTATTATCTTTAATCTTTGCTAGGGTAATATTTTTGTTTAACCAGTAATAATTTGAAATACCAAACAAAAAGTCATGGTAAATTGAGAAGGCACAAAAAAATGTTAGACGGATTCACTATGAACTGAGCAGAAGTCTGACTTAACGAGGTTGAAAAACTCGGTGAAAGGATATGGTTTTAATTTTTTGATCGGAGGAAGAAGAACTAAGCCGATTTATTATTATAAATAAAAAGGCTAAGCTGGAATATTACCAGGTATATATAGCCACGCCATTAATATTTCTATTAATATTTGACGGTGATAGATTATCTTCATTTTTTTATTTTACACAAGTTAAATATCCCTATGATGTGTGGAGATCTATCTCCTAAATTCAAATATACTCTATCTGGGAGTCAAAAATCAAAATGATGCCATCAATCGTGGTCTGGTGGATACATCACTAGTTTAGGTAATTAGTCTTTGTAATTTGTAATTATCTTTGACAAGATTCTTCAAGCAAAAATGATGTAAGGTATTTTTAACTTGTATCTATAGTATATGTTAAAAATATCCCAATATCGGAAATATTCCACTTCTCGAGTCTAGTTTATAAATTAGTTTTGCATAGGTACAAAGTCATTTTACCCATTTAAAAGATATTCTATGGGTTTATCTTTTTTCGATTTAGGCTCCGTTTAAAAAAAATCCATCAGCTAGCTTATTCGACCATTTGATTTTGATATTATATAGTTATAAATGAAATAAATATAAAATTTTAATCATATAAAATTTTAGATTAATTAACTTTTGGAAGGAGTATTTCAACCGTTACTCCCTGAAGCTTATGATTTTTTATTCACAAGTTTCCATCAGCTACTCCAACCGCTAGGTTTACCAAATATCGTACTAGTTTATTAACATTTATTTAACACTTAATCCATCAGTTTCAGCTAGTATTTTACCAAACGGAGCCATAGAAAAATAGTTTTCACTTGTGAAGTTATTTGAATTTAACCAAGTTGCTTTGCTGCAATTTGTGGAAGTACAAGCATTGGTATCTTTATAAGGTATCTCATCAAGATAGCTGCAGTTTACACTGCAGAAAAGAAAAGAAAAAAGGTATTGAAAGAGCCTCAAAGGAAAGATTAAAAAAAGAAAAAGAAAAAAGAAATGCCCATTCATTTGCATAAACGGAATATATACCAAATGTGTATATTATTTGGCATGTCTGGTTCTGTGCTAGTTTGCCATGGCAACATCATCTACAAGACTACAAGTTAACAATCCTCGAATGGAAAACATGGAAAGAGCCTGCTCAACGATACATCGAAAGACCGCTCTTGAGGCCATCAATTCGAATGCATCATTGAACTACCTTGATCATAATCAGAAGCCAACTCCCATTCAAAAAAGACAATCATCTTCCAAAAAGACCAAAACTTTACATTCAGACATTAATCTGTTAAAGAACTAGTTGTGCTACATTCACAAGGGCCTTAGCTATATTTTGCAATATATAGCAGTAAAGAGGGTTTCGGAAAATTGAAAATTTGGTATGTCCTTGTGATAAGCTTGGTATCTAAACTAATAGAACATCAGTCTCTAAACTAATACAAATATATTGCAGAGTACGAAATTTCAGATGGATCCATAAATCACCGGGTTATGGTCCATGCAAGCATATTGCGTTTCCATATGATTGGCGGATTAGATTGGGTACAGAGCCTTCCAAGTTCCGGTTAAGGCAGGTACAATGGTCGAGTCCACAATATCGGGATGCTGCTGTACTACGGAAAAACCTTGAGCTACTGTACTCAGAGAAGAATACCCATAACCTGAACCGGCAGCAAGAACCGAGTTAATCATTCATCACTATGCGCACTCAAATTTTCTAACTCATCCTCATCATCGATGGGAATGTCTTCACTATTCCCAGCAGTTGCACCTACAATTGAATACGCAAGAACACGCCATTATATCTCAAATACGCAGTTGCTAGAAATGATAAAACATAATGTGAAGTGGATATGGAGTTTTATTTAATCTAGGGAAATGGAGATGCAGGACTCAGGAAGCACTAAAAAACTGTCACATGTGAATTGTGAACAAGTTATGAATATTACAGATAAGAGGAAGACGAAATGACATTAAATCATAGACATAGAGTAGACAAAATTGCAAAGTTGAAATGGAGTTTTAATTTACTCAACATACAATTAAGTGCCTGTGAAGTATTTACCTTGAGATACCACTGCAGGTGATGTGTAATTCGACTGCTGTACATTTCCTGCATTGTCTAGAAGGTAGGGCAGCTCAAGAAACTGTAAGAATGCCTCTGTTTGGGGATTCCTATAATGTTCTGCAATGAAAATTTATTAGGTAAAGTTCAGATCTACTCCGCATTTGGAATTTAGATGCTAGTATGAAAACATGTTAGAAAGCATGTCAAAGACCGTAATAACAAAGATGAATTATATTAGTTTGTACTCAAAGCGCTTTCTTCCCATGCAAAATGGCAACGATACCAGATGATCAGAAGTTGTTTGATATAACAACAATATTGGATAATGTATCATGTTAAAAAGGATTAGTACAAGATAACATCAACAAGATACTTCATTCTGTAAATTTCAAGTGATATCAATTTTTTTTCCTTTTAAGAATGAAATTAGACAAGCTCGCAGTTAGGCTGTTGGAAAAAGAATGTTGATTCAAACGAAACAATATTTATTACCAAGATTCTGTCCCCTGGTAGCGGAACGTGCAGGATCGTAGAAACTAGCAGTGGGAGTAAAGTCAAAAGGTTTAGCCCCTCTCGCCTGCAGCTTACTGTTGACCCATTGACGACATTCAGCTTCATCAAATTCTACATTGCTGCAATAAAGAATAGAACATTACACTTTACTATTAACTGATATGAGGTAAGACGAAACAAGAGTGAATGAGCAGTGGATACCCAAAATTAGCACCCCTTCTTGTCAAGGGTAAGACTGAGTTGAACCTCCGTGTTATTGCTAACCATTCTTCATCATAAGAGATCTCATGAGGCCCAGGCTCAGACTGAATTTCAACAACCTAATATAGTGCGACAAAATTACTTCAGAGAGACTACGTAAAGGGCAAGTGCTTAAAAACTAACTGCACAAGTAGTTGGTACCTGTAAAAATTCTCGATTAGGGAGGCACTTATCAAGTGCAAGAAATTTTGTTACAGGGCCACCAACATCATGTTCAACCACAGCTGCAAATTTGCAGTGTAGGTGAGCCGAAAACCAATACGAAGGTTTTAATCTTTCCAGCAACTGAGCAGCGGCTTTACTGCCCAAAGCTTTTTGCTCAACCTAGAAAGATTCAGAAGAGCAATGAAAAATGATCAATACAAATATTTGTTAGATGAACAATTACAAAAAAAAAAAGTGTATGATACAAGATTGCTACAACTAAAAGCACAAGTGATATTTCGGCTAGAAGTTCATTACTTCTTGCTTGAAAAAAGGTTTCTGTTTGACAAGTTTCTGCCAATTTCCACAATCAGTAATACCGACAGGCCAATCATGAGAAATGAAAATATCCATGGGTTCAGCAACTTGCATCAGCTTGTGAACATCATACTCACGAACATGATACACAGATCGTACTTCACTATCATTATATGGAGGCCTCTCGAAGTGCCCTGCAAATGAACATCTCTGTAAACAAACATGATTCATGGCCACACAGACAGAATGTGGCAATAACACTAATCAATAACAAGCCTTGCAGAATCACACATGTATGACAACTGAACAACCTAAATGATAATCTTTGGCTTTGTAAATTCCAGACAGTCCACCAATTCGAACACTGCCAAACTTTATCACTCCAGCAAACCCAAGGAAGTATATGTTTGGGGCAGCCCATCCACCATAATACCTACAAGAGCCATCAGGAGTAATATAAGGCACAAACAAACACACATGACACGTGTTATATACATGCTTTTACGCCCAATGGTAGCATTTTCATTTAGCAGAAGGATGAAAAGATGCATGAAGCAACTTGTGAAAGTGCGCAACAAACACTTGCAAACATAAAAGTCGTCCTCAATTGCATACAGGGGCTCACTTATTGGAAACAGAACTGAACATTTTTACGAAGATACAAATTTAACTCAAAATAAATAAGACTACTCACAGTTCCCACAGATAATTTGACGCTTCATGGTTCCCACCAATGAAGATTGTTGGTACTGGAGCTACTGCCTTTCCTGAGTAGTATTTCCAAAAGGTATTCATCTGTTTGTATTTATGAGGAACATTTAAGCTTTCCAGATCTTTTTCATTTCGAACGGCCTGCAAAGGGTAATCAAAGCAAAGAATTTACAATGAAACAAAAAGCACAGTTCGAAACACGGCATGGACTCGTTGCAACAAATTCAGTACCAGAGAACATAGCATCATGTGCAAAAATCACAAACAATGGATTACAATATTGCATTGCTCTTTCAATCTCCTTCCACCGGTAAAAACCTAACATTCTTACTTCAATCACACAAAACCATCTCAGTCCTAATTTGAGTCACTTTGCACAAAAGAAACTTAAAATTGGAAGTGAAACCCTAGCGATTGCAGCATCTCTAAAGCGTTAAACCGAAAGGAATCATGCGACATGTCAATTAGGAGTTTAGGATGATTGTTTCGCTAAAACAAAACCCTAGGCATGAACACGGTATGAAGTGACTAACGTAAACATTGAAACAATCACAGGGAACCAAACCCTAGCAAGATCAATTGTGCTGGGAACTGGAGCTGAATGAGAAATCTTGATTTGCAGTGCGATAAAGGTAGGAAATTCACACACCTGGAAGTCACCGCAGCAGATAAGGAGATCGATTTTAGTGTTTTCTACTCTTTCCAACTGGGCGATTGCGGCATAGACACTGTCCAGTTCGCCGTGCATACAACCTTCTATGGCAATCTTCATCTTCACCCCTCTTCCTCACAACTGTTCTCCGATCCTTCGCCGGCGCTATTCGTTTCCCGTTAGTGCTGGAAGAAAGCCGCCATTTTTATTGGAGTACCAATTATCTGACCTACGGCCCATGGAAATTGGGCCTTAAGGCCCATTCAGCAAGTCGATGGCGTTTGATCGACGCAGTCTCCGAAAACCGGAAACAAAACGAACAACGCCCGCTTGCTCCCTTTGGCGGCACCGGGAAGAGCGAAGGCGGTAGAGCAAGCGACAATGGAGGGATGGGACACGTCGACCAAATCAACCCTAACGAAGATCCCTCTGCTTTCGGTCAAGGCCGGACCACGCGATGGCGACGCCTGGAAGCAGCGGCTCAAGGAGGAGTACAAGGCGCTGATCGCCTACACCACCATGAACAAGTCCAACGACAACGACTGGTTCCGAATCTCGGCGGCCAATCCGGAAGGCACCAGGTGGACTGGCAAGTGCTGGTACGTTCATAATCTCCTCAAGTACGAGTTCGATCTGCAATTCGATATCCCTGTCACTTATCCCTCCACCGCCCCCGAGATCGAACTCCCCGAGCTCGATGGCAAAACGCACAAGGTCTGGTTGTTGTTTTCCGTCGATTTTGGTTTTCAATTTGCTCAATTTTGTCATTGTTATTGCCCAGGGTTTGTAATTGAATTCGCGTTTCTGCTTTTATGTGGAAATTTTGGATTTCAGATGTATAGAGGAGGGAAGATATGCTTGACCGTGCATTTCAAGCCGCTCTGGGCCAAAAATTGGTAGGTTTTTTCTCCCCTATTTGCTGTTATACTGTGGTTTCAAATAGTTTTGCTTGCACTTTTGCCCTAGATTTTCAAAATCAGGCTTATCACTTTACATATGTTTGAGATCAAGAGTCTCAACTGGCATTGTACCATGTATCTTGTTCCTTGAGATAAAGGTCTAACCTTTTTAGCCTTCGAATCGTTTCTAGTTAGAGGAAGGTGCTACTTGCTGTCACTTTGTTGTACTAGGGCTTGCTTTCTAGCAAATACAGTTCCAGATAATCTGTTCTTTCCTAATACAGCCTAATTCATGGAACTAGCTTTTTTTTGGTCAAAATTCATGGAACTGGCTGTGATAATTGATAACCCCATAAATGCATGTCTAAGCTCGAGTTATGCAATTGCTGTGTTATAGAATATTGCTTGCTTCCACCACTTGGGAATGTCTAAAGGTGTATGGCCATTAGAGCATGTTGAGCTTTCATAGTTGATCTTATTTACAGGATTGTGTCAATTTTTATGTGTTCGAGTTGAGTTTGACAACATAGATGCGAGATTGCTAGTATCCGATCCTGCAAAGCACTGTCTTTGTGATAGAACATCGAGGATTGCTAAGCACCATCCAATCTTGCATTTGGAAAGTTAAGATCCAGGAATCTGAAATCTACAGCAACATTATTCAATACTGATTCTGATAGTCATTGGCTACACAAGATTGAGTGAACTTTTCAGGTGTTGCAAAACATTCTTGTAATGGCTAAAAAACAATGCAAACTGTGTGTTTTTTTGCATTTGTGCTCTTCTGGACCGCTGATCTAATCTAGTTAGTGTATCAACTCAATCAAGTGATTCTGCCTTACAATAACATTTGTTGTTGTCTTATTTTCGTTTTTATGGAGATCTGGCCTGTTGTTTTGATTTTGGTTTTTTCTTCCTTTTTCTGCAGCCCTCGGTTTGGGATAGCGCATGCTCTATGTTTAGGTCTTGCACCATGGATGGCAGCAGAAATTCCCATTCTTGTGGACTCTGGTATGATCAAGCACAAAGATGATGTTGCTTCGTCGAGTGACTCATAGTCACCTTCTCGTGTGGGGCCATGACGACATTCACAGAATAAACTCGCGTCATTTGTTGTAAAAGACGACAATGCAAGCAATTGGTACGTTTTAGATTTGGGATTTTCAACCCTGAGGTCCGAGCAGTTGTATTGTTCACACCGGAGCTTAATAGCTTATATATTACCCTCAGACTCTGACATAATTAGATGTTTGGTTGATGCTTGCTGGTTGATCCAACAAGCTGCTGAAATCCGTTATCTCATCATTCCAGTTGGTACCCCTTGGGGCGATATTTTTGAGCTTTGAGCATAAGGTAGCTTACTTGTTCACAATAGTAATTTAGGGGAAATTTGCAAATTTCAAAAAAGTCAGCTATTCGAGCTTGAATTGAGAAGAGGCTCAATTAAAAATGTATTTATACTCAACTTGTTTAGTAGATGAACTAATTTGAGTTGAACTCAAACTACTCAGCTTATGTAATGGATTTTTCGCGAAGTAAGCTTGTGGTATAGCGTAATTAATATGGTAAACAAGTGTTACGAAGGCGGTGGCTATTCCAAGCGGCGGAGAAGGCACATAGAAGGAGGACAGGAAGCATTCAATACAATGACATGCGCGTAGGTGGGTGAAGCGTTTGATAGGCGTCAAGTTGAAGGAGCTCTGACTCTAGATAACGTTCAACTAAATCTCCACTAATGACCCCTTTTACGACAAAATCACCTCACTGACCCTCGACACCATGAAAGTTTCGCCTGGCTTACCTGTCTTCAGCTTGAGGATGAAGTAGTAGATCACACGTGTTTCTCACGTGTTCATTACACAGATTTGTAAATATGTGTCTTACACGTGATACCGAAAGCATATTATATTCGCAAATCGCTTGGTTCGTCTGTTATTCACCTCTAAAACTTTTACAATATGTCCCTTATTGCTTAAAAAAACTCCAATTTATTAAAATTACAGAAACTAGCCTAATAAAGGTTGAACCTCTCATTTTCCAACTAAAACTAAAGTTTTGGGCATAAGACAAAAAAAAAATCAAAACTTCATGGTTATCAACGTAAAAGTTAAAACCTTTGTTTACCACCCGAATTACGCTATACTACCCGGTTACCTCGCGAAAAATCAAAAAAAAAAAAAACTAGTATGAGGCTTGCATCTTTAGGTACGGGGTGGTTGAAATTTATCAATCTAAATTTGATAATATAGATTTATTAGTTGTCATTTTAACTACATATTACATGTTATAAATTAGGGAATATAAAAATGATTTGAAAGAATAAAAATAATAAAATAAAAAGATAAATAAAAAGATATGATTTAAAACATAGTATTTACATATGACTTTATACTTGAGTAGTAGGATTGGCGAGATGGTTACTTGAGGTGTGACAGTTACAACAATGAGATGTTAGTAGGATGGTGGAGGTTGTCGAAAAAGAAAGTGAGTGATGTGATGAAATGACATGGATTAACTTGCAACAAAGATATTTTTTATTGGTTCATTTAATAATAAGAAAGTAAGTAGTTGACATGATATGTCCCAAACTCCGTCATGTGAAATGGAGATTTTTTTATGATGCCAGTGCGATAAAAATACTTCAGACTTAATAGTAGTAATAAATATATTTTTTTCACGCCAAATTTGATTTAGTTCAATTTTCCTTAATAAAATTAATTTAACATCTCCCATTTATTTTGGGCGTTGTCTAAAGCACTCGTTGGGCAGCAGCAATGGGCCAAAGTTCATGGTTCAAGTTAGTCAATTGCCATTTGAAGGACTGCAAATCTTGGCTCATCAAAATATCTTGATTATAGCTATTGATGCCTTTCACCATTGTTCTTCAATGTTTTCATGTCCACCACACTCGGTCTTTGCCTCCGTGGGGCGTGGGTATGTTATATCAGATTATCAGCTACTTGGAAAAAAAAAAGAGAGAAATAAATGAATGACTGAAACGGTAGAAAATCACCCCTTAAATAGGGTATATTGCTCAAAACTACCCTTTAAAATTAATATTGCATAAAACCACCCTTTATATAGCTTTTGTTTACCAAAGACCACACCTTGAAACGGTAAATATATAGATAAGGTGGGGGAGACCCCAAGTTACAAAAAGATAAGACCATACCAGGGTCTTATGTAAAACGGGAACTGTATACCCAAAATGTCCCTCTATACTCATCCAACTAGTTAACCCCATACTAACACCATCTCAAGGAGCACTCGGCTCCCCTCAATCCCTCTACCTACTCAATCCCAATCTAGTATAATCATACCCCTGTACTCGCCATATATCTATCCAAGAGATTTGTACGCCAACGAATATCCATGAGTGACTTGCCCTTGCACTTCACGGATATTCGAGACCTACAACTCTCAATAATTTGGATAGCACATGCTTTCGGAACAAATTGTTCATTTTCAAATATAACCTTATTTCTAGCCTTCCATGTGAAGTAGATAAGTGCCTCAAACACTATCAGCTTACCCTGGAATTGGGCAGATTTCCGCACCTTCTTCGGCTCTCTAGCAAACCAATCCAACCACTCTTCGACGGCATCAAAACAGGTGTTGATTCCCACCCATCCAAACACAATATTCTGGACTTCTTTGATCAGTGGACATTTAAACCATAAATGCAGCTCGGTCTCTTCCTCTTCTTTGCAAAGTGCACAAATGGATGCCTCCAGCCCCTTCCAATGTTTCACTTTGTTACCTGTTTGCAACCGGTTTCTAGCTGCTAACCAAGTTATGAAGGACCACCTCCGACATTGTGGATTGCTCCATATCATTGCACCCCAGTCCACATGCTGCCCTTTCAGCCGAAGAAGCTCATACAATCTTCGGCAGGAGCCTTTTCCATCAGCACCAAGCAGTGTGTGATAATCAGCTTCATCAATTCCAGCTGTAACCAAAGCCAATTTGAGCTCTTCCTTTACATCAAGGATATTCTTCCATATCCATGTATCTTCCATCCTTTTGATCGTGTCCCATATCCCACCATTATGCAGGTGGTTCGCATTACACCATCGCAACCATATGCTCGGTCTGTTGAAGTGAAAATCAGTCATCAACTTTGCTAACATGCTTTTGTTCCAGGCAAGGGCTTCGTTGATGTCAAGCCCTCCCTCCGCAAAAGGTTTCGTGACTGCCTCCCATGCCACCAGATTTTTGCCCTTTGTATCACTGTCATTCCACAAAAATCTCCTGCACATGCCATCAATCTTTTCTATTACTCCCTTCGGAAGAATCAACACTTGACTCCAGAAAGTATAAACCCCTGCGCAGACAGATTTGATGAGTTGTAAGCGGCCTGCATAAGACAATTTACGTGCTGTCCAAGACTGCACAAGAGCTCCGACTTTGTCATACAATGCACCATACTCATGTATAGCAACCTTCCTAGAATGCAGGGGGATCCCCAAATATCTGACCGGAAGCACACCCTGAGCAAACCCCAACTGATGCACCATTTCAGCAGCTTCAGTATCCGAAACCCCAGCTAAGTACACTGTGCTTTTCTCTGTGTTAGCTCTCAACCCAAACATGGAGAAGAACTTGTCGAGACAAGTTTTCAGAATCCCAATGGACTCCCTATCCGCTCGGCAAAATAAAAGCAGGTCATCAGTAAAAGCCAAATGCACAAGCTTGATGTCTTTGCATCTGGGATGGTACTTGAACCGTGAAGATTCAGCAGCTTCCTGAATCATCCTACTCAACACCTCCATACATAGCACAAACAGGTAGGGGGATAAAGGATCCCCTTGTCTAAGTCCTCTCTTCCCGGGAAAGAAACCTTCAGGGGCTCCATTGATCAGCACAGAGAAAGATGTAGTAGTTACGCATTCCATTATTAGATCAACAACCTTTGGTCTTTGGGATTTTCTAAGAGCAACCAAAGACCACACCGCCTCTATGTGCCGTTAGGATTTCATTAAATGTCTTTGAAAAATCAAAATTACCCCTATACATATCATTTTCTTGTCACCTATCTTTTTGTACATATGTACAAATCCACACACATTGTTATTGAAATTATTCAACAACTCTTACGGTCCTATACTAGACCCTCTTCAATCCATGTCTAAATCTCTCTAGTCCACAACTCCTATATGAGATCCCCTTCAATATTGCCTCTTCATATGATAAGGGTATTTTGGTAATTTACAGATTTTTTCCTCTAAAACTTAACGAAATCAGAGATAGGGTGGTCTTTGATAAACAAAAGCTATATAAATGGTTTTTTTATGTAATATTGATTTTAAGAGGTGGTTTTGAGCAATATACCTATTTAAGGGGTGATTTTCTGCAATTTACCCTTTTTTTATTCGTAAAAGAGAATTTACCCTTGTACGAAGTTAAGATTTAAGTTAAGTCTCATATTAGCTTAAGTTTTTATATTAAAAGACGAATCTTAAACCTTACAACAATGTTATCACACGACTTGCTGACTAATTTCACAAAACCTTAGGAATAATTGAAGACATAACTCAAATACTATGTCACATGTGAGCCCTTAAAACATGAGTCGGGGTCCTCTGTGCCCAAATCGCCTATCCCCTCCCTATCCCTCCTGGCAAACTATACATACTCCCTCCTTTTTCTATTTTTTTCCTTAATTTTCATTATTTCTATTTTTTAAAAATAAAAGAATGGTGAGGGGGCATAGGGAGGGGATAGGGGTATTTGGGATAGGTGATCTCATCTGTTAAAACATAGAGGGCCTTTAACTGAAATTAGTAAAAAGTAAGGGGTATGAGGTGAATTTAAAGAAAATCTGATGGGGTATACTTGTACAATTGGAGGATTTGGAGCAAAATGTGGCGGTGAGAGAGAGGAAA
Organism: Persicaria maculosa; assembly: GCA_963922045.1. Classification (NCBI taxonomy): domain Eukaryota; kingdom Viridiplantae; phylum Streptophyta; class Magnoliopsida; order Caryophyllales; family Polygonaceae; genus Persicaria; species Persicaria maculosa. The sequence goes on along the minus strand of OY998257.1, from coordinate 14,519,883 downwards.
TCCAAGAGACCCAATCTCCATCACAAATTTCCTCTTCTCACCTTATCCCTCTTTATATATATTTTTTTCATCTATCGGAAGCCTCTATCAAATATGATTTCCATCCAATCGTTTGTCTCCGTTAGAAACTTAGAATCCCTTTAAGATATTGCTGTCATCAAAATCTTATTTCATCTTTGAAATATGGTAGTTGGTGGTGATTTGATATTTGAGATACATGCACCAAAATTCATGTCTCATTACTGTAGTTCTTAACTTTGCACTCAATAAAAGCTAGACTCGAACTCGTTCAGAGTTCTTACTGCGTAGGTATGAGCCTATTTTTAAAGTTTATTCAAATCGGGACTCAGTTTGATTGAAGCTCGAATAGTTTAAATTTTGTGCAATTTACAAAATTTTCTCTAAATTATATATTATTTCATACGTAAATAGGGTTATTATATACTACAAGAGCTCGGTAATTTACCAAATGAGCTAAGTGAGTACAACTGAAAACTCGAGTAGAAATTCTGACTCGACTCAAGCTACCAATTCTCACTCATTCAACTTGAATAATAATACTTTATCCATCTCAAAATATATGTTATTTTATTTTTTTAGCACACTTTTTAAAAAATAAAATTTTTTATAAAATTTTATTTTAATAAATTAATAATAAGTATATTATTTTAAAAAACTAATAAGAAAATTTAATATTTTATATAGTTTTTAGCTCTTAAAAAACATGTTAAAAAGCCAAATGACTTATATTTTGAAACGGGGGAGTACTTATTATTAGTATTGAATATAAAATCTATATATATATACTAAAACTGATGCATCGTGTCCTATGTAGCGCGTTATGACTGATTTTTGGAAGAAAAAAAATTAATAAAATAATTTATTGTCGTAGTTTATAAAATCTATATACATATACTAAAATCGATCTATATCGTCTTATTTATAGATTTATACTCTTTACCAAAGTTGATATTTTATAGATTTTAAAAAAATATACTCCGTATTAAAAAAAGTATAGTTACTAATCAACTCAATCTTAATTTGTGTCCCCATATGATAATATGGTGAGGTGGCCGGCGTGTGGATAAAACGTGGAATTCCCAACCAATCAAAACTCACAGAAATCGGAAAGCCGTTTCCTGAGGGCCCCACTTCCACACTCCCATTTCCACCCTTTCAAACCACACCCATCCAAAACCACACAATCCCTCCATTGAAGGTCAATTCCAAACACTCCTTCCAGTTTCTCTCTCTGTTCTTCCAAGGGATTGAGGCTTATCTCGGCGCGGAATCCCGGTCTTCAATGGCGGCATCGAGTGGTTTCGCCACTACTTTCGCTCTGGACACACTCGTCCATGGCGGCGGCGCGGCGTCTTCTCCCGCGCCGAGGTCTGTGGCGGCCGTCTCGTCTCCCTCCTTGGTTGGATTGCTCGCCGGGAAGACGGCCGGGAAAATTAGCCGGAGGTGTCTTATCCAGAAGCGGATTGGCGTGTCATTGGTTAGCCCTAGATGCGAGGTTGGTTCGGAAGATGCTGTCTCGGTCGATTCCGTTCGATCGTCGAGCGTCTCCGCTCTTGAGCAGCTCAAGACCTCCGCGGCTGATCGTAAGTTCATTTTCTTTAAAATTTTTGTAATTTGGAGGCTAATTGAGCTCAATGTACAGCTGCTTACGTTCGACTGTCAATCACTTGAGCTCGGTTCCTCCTGCTGTTAAAACCTTTACAAATCGCTTCTTTGAAGCTTATAGGAAAATTGAAGTTGAAATCTTGCTTGCTTTTGTGTAAATGAACTTCAGCGCATATGCTGATATACATCATTTCTAGCTATGCTTTAAATTGACCACTCGAACTTGATGGATAAGGAATCAACAACTTTCCTCCATTTACAGTATTTTGGAACTATCTGTGTTTACTATACCTGTGTGTGTAAAGAGTAACTGATTGTCCTTATTGGGATAATTCAGGATACACAAAAGAAAGGAGTAGTATTGTTGCAATCGGTCTAAGTATCCATTCTACGCCAGTAGAAATACGTGAGAAGCTTGCAATTCCTGAAGCAGAATGGCCTAGAGCGATTGAAGAGCTGTGCAATTTGAATCATATAGAGGAAGCTGCTGTTTTAAGCACCTGTAATAGAATGGAGATATATGTTGTAGCTCTTTCTCAACACCGCGGAGTAAAAGAAGTGACGGATTGGATGTCAAAGGTATAGCATTTTGTGTTTTTGTGCTATTAACTTCTGTGGTGACTAGCAACTTTTCCGTCAATGAAGTTCGCTGAAGCAAGTCTATTTGCCACAAAACTCCATTTCTTTAAGTTTGAGTGGTCAATTTGAAGCATTCGTTGTCAGTTTGTATATCAGTATATGTGCTGAAGTTCATTTTGACAAAAGTAAACAAGATTTCAACTTCAGTTGTTCTATAAATTGTAACAGCTACAAAGATGTATGTTAGTGTATACACTCTCAATTTACTTACCTTAGGCTATCGCCTATTTAATACTCCGTATGATTTGTCAAAGTTTTTTTTACTTGATAGAACCTTGTCTCAGTCTCCTCATATATGAGCTTTTAGGGCTTAGTTTAATAGTGTCTTTGGTCTTTGATTTTATCAAGAGAAAAAATGTTCTGTTGATGTTGTTAAATGCTGTGTGCTGTTTGTCTCTCCTATGATCTTTTTTCCTTCTTTATCCTCTATATTCTTGTGGACATATTCTTCATGTTGTATTCATTTTGTATATACTGACTGTCATCATACATTCATACTAATTCCATACCCTTTTTTTGTCTCACTCTTTCTATTCATTAATCACCCATCCCTTCCTCCCCATATTTTTGAAGGTACTTATAATGTTTTTCTTTTTGATATACAGATAAGTGGAGTTCCTGTTTCAGAGCTGTGCAAGCACCGGTTTTTGCTATACAATGGAGATGCTACAGAGCATCTCTTTGAAGTATCATCAGGACTGGACTCTTTGGTCTTGGGTGAAGGTCAGATCCTTGCACAAGTCAAGCAAGTTGTTAAAGTTGGACAAGGAGTTGTTGGATTTGGTAGGAACATCAGTGGGCTATTTAAGCATGCGATTTCAGTTGGCAAGCGGGTTAGAACTGAGACAAGCATTGCTGCTGGAGCTGTCTCTGTGAGCTCAGCTGCGGTTGAGCTGGCCCTCATGAAGCTCCCTGAATCATCCCATGCCGCAGCCAGAATGGTAGTCGTTGGGGCAGGAAAGATGGGAAAGTTGGTGATAAAACACCTGTTGGCGAAAGGGTGTAGGAAAGTGGTGGTTGTTAATCGAAGTGAAGAGAGAGTTGCAGCCATACGCGAGGAGATGAAGGATATGGAGATAATCTACAAGCCCCTTGATGAAATGCACAATTGTGCTGCAGCAGCAGATGTCGTCTTCACTGGTACAGCCTCAGATAGCCCGTTATTTTTCAAGGAAAATGTGGAAAGTCTTCCACATGTTGGTGCTGAAGTTGGAGGTGTAAGATTATTCATTGATATTTCTGTTCCTAGGAATGTGGATTCTTGTGTAACTAGCCTTGCGACAGCAAGAGTGTACAATGTGGATGATCTTAAGGAAGTTGTGGAGGCTAACAAGGAGGATCGCCTCAGGAAAGCGATGGAGGCAAAGGCTATTATTGACGAAGAAACAAAACAATTCGAAGCTTGGAGGGATTCGCTAGAGACAGTTCCCACCATCAAGAAACTGAGGGCATATGCCGAAAGACTCAGGACAGCAGAGCTGGAGAAATGCTTGTCAAAGTTTCCTGATGATCTTCCTAAAAAGCAAATGAGAGCAATTGATGACCTTAGCCGGGGCATAGTCAATAAACTCCTCCATGGCCCAATGCAGCATCTGAGATGTGATGGGAGTGACAGCCGCACTCTAAGTGAGACGCTAGAGAACATGCATGCTCTGAACAGAATGTTCAGCCTTGAGACCGAGATCGCAGTTTTGGAGCAGAAGATTCGAGCTAAGGTGGAGCAAAGCCAGAAGTAAATCTTGTGCAGAAAGCTTTTTTTCTCCCTCAGATTCAAATAAGGAAACCTTCCATATTGATGGTGTGAATTATTGTAGAGCGACCTTCATACTTCTGATGATTTATTTACTGCTCTAAACGCATCTCTAGCAAGATTTTGGATGCCTACAATATCGTTCGTTGTTGTCATCCGGTTCCTGTAAGATAAGTTTGAGGATGAGGTCAAACCTTATATCCCAACCAGTATCAATCTCTTGCCAGTGGCAGTTCATTCCATAATGTTGGATTTTGTAATTAATGTACTGATTAATACAATTTCATAATTTGTTCTTTAAAAAAGAGCCTCCTGTATTGTTTTTCTGCTTGTATGGAGACTGTCATCCTCGTACAGTTGGATCTCAACATTGTTGCCTGCTTTTAGCATGTGCTTGCAGGGCCTCGTGTCGTTTGTGAATTCTACCTTTACGCCTCTTCTTTCTCTCGACGAATGATGTAGTTTTTCCTTTTGATTTGCAGGTGAGTAGAATTTGATTCAGAGATGTTCATTCACTGGCTGTATCTCCCACTTTTTTCGGGCCTCTTTCAACTGTAAGTCCACTTTGCTTAGTTTAGTTGCTTGACACTGCTGCCTTCATATCCGCATCATATTAATTGAGAATGGAGACAGTTTCACTACTACTGCTGACACTGATGGATGCTTGTGACTGTAAGATACTGAACATGGGATGTTTTCATTACCTAAGGAGTTGGTCTTGCAACGTCTGATACTGGATATGCAATGAGGTCTGTAAGAGTTCTTTTGAGCTCGGAAGCTTTCCCTGTGTTGGATTAAGACACCCTCCCCTCACCTCACCTTATAATTTATCGACAAAACGAATAAACATGTCTTCCAGTGAGCTGGATAGAAGTCAGTTTTACAATTTCTTTTCAAACAGTTTCAAAATTGACTGATCTGAGATAGGGTGCATTGTATCATTATGGACATCTTCTAGCTGCTAAAAAAAACAGCTTGCATCCATTGTTGTGGGAGCATCAATTCATTCATTAGTGATATTAACATTTCATCTAACACTGATGTGAGATCTTGAGATGTCTACATCCCTATCCATAAGCAGTCATCCAGCAGTTTCGATTACAATTTAGTTACACGTTGATCATTGATCTATTCGCCCATCGAAACTCTTTCTTGCTGCAATTAAGACTGATCTATCAATCTTACCACAACTAGAATTTTCTTTTCCCTGATTCTTTTCGTGTATGAAAAGCTTTGTATACCTCAGCATTAAGATATTGTTGCTAGTTGCTCAAAAGCATACACCTTTTGTGGTGCGAATGCTTGCACATACATCTTGTTTTGAGTGATTGAATGCCACTACGTCTTGGGTATGGGTCAGTTTTAGAGTTGAACCGATAGGCCAGCTCCAATTGAGCACATCCCGCGATTTACCCCAACCAAGACGTTTGAGAAAAAAATTATTGCTGAAAGTTAAAGGAATCTGATCAGAAGCAGTTGCAGATGGGAGGGCCAGGGGGGTCACTTACTGTGCAGTCTGTTACACAAAATCTGGTCATTCTGATTGTGGTAACGTGTAACATCCAACACCGCTATCAGTAATCATGGGCCAAATGAATGTACATCTTATGTCCCATTGAACCAAGCCAAAAATGTAAGCATAACCTTACCTACAAGTGTCTCAATAATTCCAGTTGGTGTTACTTGCGCACATGCCAGGTGTGGCCTCGACTCACATTCCTACTGTTCGTGTCGTACCCCCACTGCATTGCATTCATCTGCGCAGCGCAACCGCTCTATATTCTCCTATTGAGTCACTGTCTTGCGTACCCGAAGGCTCGACATCATAAATACGACCATTACTTCGGAAAATGGTCCTCCCACTTACCTAAAATGTGATCCAAGATTAGACACACCGTCGATCTCTTCATCGCGATCAAGTGGTGTACAAGAAAGTAAGAAACTTATCGATCTGAAAGAACTCAGATCGATAAGTTTCTTTACGAGATTGTGAAATTGGACATGGGTTCATCATATACTTTTGAAATTGTTAATTTTTCATTCCAAATTCAAATTGCCAATTACAACAACAATTACAATCTTTATAATCTTTTTTATTTTTACAAATGAAACCCCTCTAATTATATCATTTATGGTGGCAGGCCGGTGGGTGGGGCTGCGCGGTTTACTCCTTTCGTAGACGCCGCGCCGTCGGGTAGTCCCTTTAGTCGCTCTCGCAGGCCCAGCTGAGACTCCATGGGCCTTCCCTCATCATATAAATCCTCTTCTTTTTTTATTTGTTTATTTTTTGGGGCCCTAACTAAAAATAGATTTTAAAAGAACAAAAAAAAATAAATTAAAATCTAGCATTTTCGAAGCCATGTAAGTCGCCGCCACTGTTGATCGACTTCTTCATCAAAGCCACCTTCGCGAGCCGCTCAGCCGCGCCCCAAGCTGACGTAGGCGTCAGCGGCTCACCGTTCTCGTCAACAAACGCGACGTCAGCGGCTCTCCGGCGTTGCTGCTGGAGCACCATAAGCTCCTGCTCCCGCATCTGCACCTGATACTGCCTCCGGCAATGCAGCTCCGCCAGCTCCCCTTCCAGCCATTTAACGTACTCCTCCGCCGAAGCCGAGCCGGACTGCGCCACCAGCGCCCGAGCCGATACAAGCAGCCGCTGGGCGCTCCCGAACTCTCCGTGCTCCACCAGCCGGCGCGTCTCCGCCACCGCCCTCGTCGCCACGAACACGTTCCGCAGCCGTTCGATCCGCGGATCGGAGGATCGGACGGCGTGCGGACGTGGCACCAGTAGGGCCCGCTCCCGCCCATACATAACCTCCCCGTTCGCTGGGTCCCTGTAACTGCAACGAACAGACAACACGTGGTGGGACCCGATTGCTGACGTCGGTACCCGGATCTCGACGAGCAGCTCACGCTCCTCCTCCGCGTAGAGCTCGCCTAGCCGGATTGCGTCGGAGGTGAGCGAGCTGGGCCGTCCGTTGCAGGAATAGACGGCGGTTATCTCGCCGTGGGCGGAGCCCGAGGAGAAGCCGAGCTGGACTTTGAGATCCTGGACCACCACGCTCAGTAGTCCCCCCACGCGCTTCGCGAGCGCGTCGGCGATCGAGTGGTGGTTGTAACCGCCGCTTATTCCTCCGCTGAACCCGTAGGCCTGGACGGGGATCTCAATGTGCCCAAAACGAGTGGATGATACGTGGCTTGTTGATTGCCGTTGATTTGATCCGTTGTTATTTTGGGAGGATTCGTCTTGGCCGTCGGATAGGAGGATGATGCTTGCGACGGGGTTTTTCTCCCTCCGATCTTCGAGAACCTTGGCGGCGATTCTCATGGCGGAGCCGACGGATTTTCCTTGACCGACGGAGAGCTGATCGACGATGCGGCGGGCGAGACGTTGGCCTTGAGGAGTCATACGGCGGAGCGGGAGGACGCGCTGTGGACTGTCTGAGAATGCGACGATGGAGAGCCGATCGGAGGATCCGAGTGATGAAATCACCAATCTGATGGCGCGCTTGAGCATGTGGAGCTTCGCGCCGGTCATGCTCCCGCCGATGTCTAGCACGGTGACGAGGTCGACCGGCGCACGATTCACCGGTAAGGTTGGATCACCGCCGTCGGCGGAGATTGGCGGAGGAGGAGGAGCTTTGACTCTGAGCGCAACCGCAAAAGTCTCATGAGACCGTCCGACGGAGACCACGGCAGCTTCCGGAAGAAGTTTGAACTCCACGTTCCGCTGAGTTCGCCGCTCATGGAAAAATTTCCCGGCGTTTACCTTCTTCGTTGGCGTCGACGGAGTGGAGTTCACGAAAAACCCCTTGAACTCCTCGACCTCCTCGTTTCCTTCCTCATTGTCCTCATCCTCCGCCTCCGGGATCGGCCTGAACCTGGTGCCGCCAGATGTTGAAACGAGAGGCTCATCGTCGTTGAAAGGCCGGTGGCTATCATCCGCCAGATCGGATTGATTGATCTTTTTCTCCTCTACATGGATTCTCGGTTTGCTGGTTGGAGTTGTGGCGCTGCTGGTGGTGATTGTCTTCTCCACGACGTCGTCTTGATCGGAAAACGAGCGGCTCGTTGTGTGAACGGAGAGGAGAGGAACATCCTTCCAAGTGACGTTGCAAACAGGACAAACCAAGCTCCCCTGTTTCCGTACCTGCTGAGCGATGCAAGGGTAGTGGAATGTGTGTGAACACTCCGCCGTGTAAATCGCCATCCCTTTCCCTGTCTTCGCACTCTGCAAACACACTCCACATCCGCTCTGCCAAACCGAAAATCAAAATCAAAATCAAAATCAAATTGGAAGAAAAATGAAATCGGTGATGATAATGAGGATCGATGAATCAGTTACCTTGGAGAGTCTGAGGGTGTTCTTCAGGATAGAGAAAGGGGAGCGAGGGGAGGAAGGATTGGAAGCGAACTTCGGCCTAGGGCTCCGTGATTTCTTCTCAGAGGTTCGGCAATGGAGCCTGGGCGTGTTATCGGCCGATTGCGGCGGCGCCACGGTGGAGGTGCGGCACCGGAGCGTTGGGGTAGTGGTAGCCGGAGGCTGTGAAATTAAACGCGGCGTCGAAGGGGTGCTGATGCTAGAGAAAATCCGGAGCCTTCCGCCGGATTTGATTGGGGGAGCGCTTGAAGTGTGTGAAATCTGAGTTTCGTCAGGGTGTTTGTTTTTGGGGGTTGTTCTAGAAAAGGCCTTTCTCCATCCAGTACCCATTGTTTGGACGTTGTTTTAGGGGGGGAGGAGGGTGGAAAGGTACGGTGGCGGTGAAGACGATGGAAAAAGGGAGCGGATCTGAGACAGGTAGAAGGAGGAGGAGGAGTAGAGGAGGACAAAAAGAGCTACATGGGATCTCTAAAACGAAGAGTGGATTTATTTAAAAAGAGTAAAAGGACCATATGATGATCGATGAAGACGGGGGAGAGAGACAAATCTGCTAGGTACTATAGTTTTTCAAGATACTTCCTCTTAGTAGGTCATTTTGTAATTTTTACAAAATATCAATTTTTTCTAATTCTTTTTTAAAGATAGTTTTATACTCCTTGCTAACAAAAATATGAAGATATTTTTTTAAAAAAATATTTTATAGAATTTTTAACTTCTTAAAAAATGTGTTAAAATGTCAGACGATTTATCTTTTATATTTTAAGATGGAATGAGTAAAAGACTAAAAGTATATATATATATCCCTCATGCCAAAAAATTTGAAATTCGAATCCTCATAAAATATTGAGTCGTGACTCTTGAGTGAGAGAATCATCACTTAAATAAGTCATATAGTAGCTGATGCAGATGTTGAGTGCTGAAACCCATGATGTTCATAAAGAGATGACATGTGGTTGTGTGACTTCAAATATCTGTAAGTTGCTAAGAAGAAAGAAAACGTTAACCAATCATTTTAAATTTTGTATAATATTTTAAGGAAATTAATAAATACAGTAATATAGCGTTATTTGTTATATTTTTTTTACTTTTACGAAAACATTTCAGCATAATATACATGGATATTTTTGGATGACCAGTCATTATGACTTATAATGCACAATATTGCATCATAAATATGTAATGCAATATTGTGCATTATAAGTCATAATGATTGGTTATCCAAACGAACTTATTATACGATCTAGTCAAGTAGCTTGAACTTGACTAAAAACTCCACTTGAGCTCATTCGTGATTTTTTTTTGAACCGAAAAGAATTTGACAGGTGCAACGGACTTTGTCACATGCCAAGAGCATCCCGAAGGATGATGTCGCGAAGCTGTTGGTCATCATGCGAAGGTCCAGAGAAGACTAAATTGAGGTGCGAGAGATAATCTGCAGCTTGGTTAGCTTCCCGGAATACATGTCGAGCATGGAACAAGCTGAAACAGCTCATGGAGAGAAGAGCGTCTGAGACGATCATTTCAATTTCTCCTGGTGGGGTCCAACAACCATTGAGGCTGTTGATGACAGCGAGGTTGTGGCCTTCAATGATGATGTTTGTAATTCTGCTCTCTATTGCAGCGTTTATTCCTTTCCACAACCCAAAACCTTCAGAGCCAAGTACTGAATTAATGGGTGAAGGTCCCGAACCCATGTGGATTGGAATGCCAGCGCTATTTCTTATTATATATCCAAATGTTGCTTTCCCAGAGTCGGAAAAGGCCCCATCAAAGTTCAGTTTATGTGTGCCGGACGGTGGTTTTTGCCAATACGCTGTTGGCCTGGTTTTTTTGGGTGGTTGCTTTTTGCTTTGACTATCGAGGTTATCTATGTCGGATTTAGCTAAGTTCCAGTAGTGTATTTGGTTTTTTATATAAGTTGAGATGTTCCTGGCGTCTGGCTTTATACCATTAAAGATTGCTCTGTTTCTGAACGCCCATATGCCCCACCATGTCCAAGATAATTTAGAAAATTGTTCTTTTCCTAGTTTTGTATTTATATTTTGCAGTATTTTTTTCATATCCTGACCTTCAGTAATGTTTGTTGTTATGATTGAGTGTATATTTGGTTCTAGAATTCTAATGGTCGCTAGAGTTATCGGGCACTTCCATAGCAGATGGGGTGTGTCTTCGTAGCAGGAATCACATAGGGAGCAATTTGTGGGAATTCCAATTCCCCTGGCAGCTAGCTTAGCTGCAAAGGGAAGCCCGTTTTTTTATTAACTTCCATATGAAGGTTTTTACTTTTGGTATAGTGTCAATGTTCCATACCCAGCTAGAGTTTGAAGTATTATGGTTCCTGTTTTTGTGGATGAGTTCAACAACATATGCTGTAGTAAACCATCCAGTTTTACTATATTTCCAGTACATTCTGTCCCGGTGGATATGTTTAGGTATTGGTGTCAACAATATAGATTTAATGATTTCGTCGCTGACTTTATGCTGGAGGTGTTCCTGAACGAGTTGAGTGTTCCATGTTTTATCCGGTTTGATAAAGTAGCTTGTTTTTAATGTAGGGTCAATGACGTTAAGGTCAAGGCAGGAGTCAGCTAAAGGAGAATGTTCACACCAAAAGTCGTTCCAGAAGATAATGTAATTTCCATCCCCTATTGACCATCTGACTCCGTCTTTGAAGAGATTAATAAGGCTACTTAGTTTAGTCCACTGCCATGAGCAACGTCCTTTCCTTGTGTAGTTTAAGATGTTATGCCCTTTGAGATACTTTTCAGTGATTATCTTAACCCATGGGTTCTGGGGTTCAGCTAAGATCTTCCAGATGAGTTTTAGCTGGAGTGCTTTGTTCATATCCTCAGAGCTCCGGATACCTAGTCCCCCATTCTTCTTAGTTTTACACACTTCATACCAGCTGATAAGTGGTTTATGGTTTGGTCCTTTATTCCACAAGAAATTTCGATTAATTTTGTCAAGTTCCTTGTGTATTGATGTTAATTGGAAGTAAGAAACACCACATTAGATGCAAAGGTTTGGCTGATAGAGTTGTTTTTATTAGGGTACAGCGCCTAGACTGTGAGAGTGTGTTAGCCTTCCATTTGTCTAGTTGTCTTCTCGTGTTGGCGATCAGGTCACGGAATGAGTCCTTAGAGACTCTTGAGGAAAGGATTGGGCAACCTAGATAGCTGCCGAGGTTACTTGTATGTGCAATTCATAGCTCGTTTTGTATTAAGCGTTTTGTGTTTGTTGTGGCATTATTTGATAATTGAAATTGTGATTTTGCCTTGTTTATTTTTTGCCCTGTAAGAGAGCGGTATTCATCCAGGGTTTTGTTAATCTGGTCAAAGGCTGTTTTTGTTGATGAAGCAAAAATAATTATGTCGTCAGCGAATGCTAGGAAAGGTATTTTTAGCCCGCCTCTCGTTAAAGTTATCCCTATATGGTTTTGTGGTTGTAACGATTCATGTTGAAGAGTTCTTGCTAGTACTTCAGATATGATTAGAAATAGGTACGGGGATAGCGGGTCACCTTGTCGGAGACCCCTTGACGGAGTGAAGATCTCAGTGGGTTCATTGTTTACCAATACTGAGTAAGAGACGGTAGTAATACATTCTCTTATCCAGGATACGAATTTCTAAGAGAAGCCCATCTTATGGAGGACGGAGAGAAGGAAGTCCCATTCGACCATATCAAATGCCTTTTCCATGTTGAGTTTGATTGCCATCCATCCTGAACTTCCCTTTTTCATTTGGAAGGAATGAAAAATTTCGTGTGCTATTAGAATGTTGTCCTGTATTGCCCTCCCCGAAGAGAAAGCACTTTGAAGCGGATGGGTGATTTTTGACATTATTTTTTTGAGTCTGTTTGCTAGGATCTTCGATATAATTTTGTAAGTTGTTGAGCATAAGCTAATTGGTCTATAGTGTTTTGTTGTAGTAGGGTGCTCGCATTTTGGTATGAGCGTTATGAAGGTATGGTTTATTTGTTTTAATATTTTTCCACTTGGGAAAAAACTTTTGACAGCTTTTGTTACTGCGGGTCCAACATCTTGATGTTTAGAGGTTTCCAACCTCTTCAAGAAGGCATGCTCAAGAGGAATAGTCATATAAATGTCCTCCTCAAGATCCTCATGTAAGAAAGCATTCGTGACATCCATCTGACATGTGTGCCAATTCTGAGCTGTAGAAACTGCAAGTAAAGTCTTCACATAAACCATTCTAGCCACTGGGGCAAATGTCTCACCATAATCAAGACCTTCAATTTGAATGAATCCTCGAGCTACCAATCTATCTTTGTGCCTTTCCAATGTCCCATGACAGCCTTGAATTTCAGCTTGAACAACCATTTGCAAGTCACTAAAATATTTTATATAGTTTTAAGTTTCGAAAAAAATGTACATAATACCTATAGTAAAATGATATAGTTTTAGTTAACTAATGAAATATTATTTTTTAAAAATAAAAAATAAATATTTTATAGATATATTTTTTTTAATTTTTAAGTAGATACTTAGGTCCGGCCATTACAATAGGGTAGAGAGAGTTAAAATTGTAACTTATTGATCAAATATTTCCAATAGTAAATAAAAAAGAGTACTCACTATATGGAGGTCGCAATAATGTTGAAGACAAGATGCCCTGTATATGATTTTTTTTATTTTTTATTTTTTTAATTAGGTAAAAATTCAAGTTCAGATATAACTAAAACAGATATACCTAAAACTCGAAGATCGACTAGATCATTAGAAGATCAGTACACGGAGATGCCCTATATACGAACTTCTTAACTGATCCAGCTTAAACATTAACCGTACACTTCACTTTATTTAAAAAATAAAATAAAAGAACACAAGACAAGATCATAGCCGATGGCTGGGTCTAACTTCTCTAACTTTCATGCACTGCAAAATTTTGTGATTAAGGTTACTTAAGCAATCAATCATTTAGTCATTTACAACTAGACCTTTCCAAACACAACTCGACCCGTACACCCGGTAATTTTACGGGTTTGAATCCGGTGTTTTAGATCCGGGACCCAAAATCGACCCGAACCCGAATTACCCGGGACTTTTAGGGTCAAAACCCGGTGACCTGTTGGGTCAAAATCGACCCGGTGAGTCAACACTATGTAGACGCAATACATGCAACAGATTGACCCACACAAATTCGTCATACAATTGTATTCATTAAGGTCACTCATAAGTTAAATAACTTATATATTTTATAATTATAGTATGTTTATAGCACTTATTTGTATAAATATGATTTTTTTATGCTTGAAATATTAATATAATATTATTATTATAATAATATTTGTAAATTTAATTATAATATTGTTATTTTGTTTAATTTGACATATTTATATTATAATTTAATTTTGATATTATTTTAATATTTTTAAAAATTCTTCAAAAAGTTCGAGTTTTTTGACCCGGTGGGTCGACCCGAACCCGGGACAAACCCGGTTTGGCTCGACCCGGAATGACCGGTAATCCGATTGATCCGAAACCCGATTTACCCAGGACCCGAATGACCCGAACCCGAACCCGACCCGAATGACCCGATTAACAGGTCTATTTACAACTACCTCCCCCTTGCTAGCTAAGCCGATTACCTAACATGTCTAATACTACGGGTAGATATTACTCGGTATTCATCTTTATTTTCTTTATAAGTCGTATACTATTACTATCCCGTCTCAAAATTTAAGTCATTTTAGAATTTTGTAAAAGTTTTAATAAAATAATTATTTTATTAACTTTTTTCATAAATTTTATTATTTTTTAATACCTACTATATTTTTTAACCAATCAAAATCTTTAAAAAAATCAACAACACAAATCAATAGTACAAATCATTATTATCTCCTATATAGAAAACCTAAAATGACATATAATTTGATACAACTAAATTAGTCTAAAACGACTTAAATTTTGAGATGAAGGGAGTACTAAATAAATATTAAATTATTAAAAAAATTATTTAACACACACAATATTAAGTCAAATTTATGAATTTAATAAACTATTTTTTTATCATCGATTAATTTAAAAATAAAATCTCATTAAATTTATATGATGGGCTTCTAATGTATTTGTGCTTTTACATATATGACCTTTATTTATTAGTCTTTCAAGCTTTATTAAGTAGTAATCATATGCTCTATAAAGAAAGAGAATGTGATGTTATATATAGATATGCTTATTTAAGTGTTAATTGGCATGTTCCCCTAGTTGCAATTGTAGAAATATCTCACATCATTTATTTAAAGAGAACAAACCTAGTTTATTAGATTGGTAAAAAATAAACTATTGACGGGAAGACATGAATATAATTGTTATCATTCTTAAAAAGCGTAGATATATAAATAGTAAATGATACTAAATGGAAGAATTTATTGTTTTCTCAATGGATGTTATTATCTTATAGTCATGAATATTTGTCGACTTTGTTAAAAGAAAAAAAAAAGGATCACTAGTTGGTCTAGTAAGATGAGACACTAGATTCTCGATCTTAAACATTTTTTTTTTGTTATAAGGCGAAAATTTGGGGTGTATTAATTACGGTTATACCATCATCCCAAAGCGTCTTTACGGACGAGAGTTTGGAACTCAAGTTCGAAACTTCAAGAGGAAGAAGGGAAATATCTAATTCGGTTGGTTCAATCAGAGTAGACGAGATGGAAAAAGAGAGAGGCAAATCAAAATTAATGCTGAGTTAATTATGTGATTAAACACATGTCAAACCCACATGAAATGGTTACAACTTACAAGTGTAGCACGTGACCACTTGCACCCTCTTATCTCAAGGATCTCATTTGAATGTGGTACTATTCACCACCAAGTTGAACCACGTTTAGATTTGCTTTTTCGGTTTAGGATTTTTGAAACAAGGGATTCGAAGAGTGTGGTAGACCCATACATTAAAATAAACGAAAATTCTGTTTAGCGCAAAGTAAAATTGTCATTTAGCGCATGGTCGATCGTAACGACCACAAATTATTTGGTCGTAACGACCATGTAATAGTTGGTCGTAACGACCAAATAAATAATGGTCATAACTATCACGGTCGCAACGACTATGTACAGTTTAGTCGCAGCGATCATGCTTTTATTTTTGGAGAAAATGATTTTTTTTTAATCCCGATTCTATTTATAGCCGGGCTAAAAATGGAACTTTTTAGCTCAGTTCTAGGAAAAACCGAGCTAAAAAGTGCCTTAAAATTATTTTTAAAAAAGCGATGCAAGACCCTGTCTTCTTCTTCCTCCTTAGTATATTTCATTCTACGAAATCTTATTAATTGGGGAGTCGAGCGTCCTAGCGTTCGTGTCGTTTTCTATTTCGTTCAAATCTCCTATAATAATGACAAGTAGCTAGCATATACCTATTTACCGTTCTGGTAATATTCTCCCAAAAAATTGTTTTTCCACGGTCGATACTAGGTGCATAAAAAAATAAAAGAGCTACATCTAGATCATTTATCTCCATTTGAACCATGAAAACACGTTCATTTTGGTCTAGAATAGACATTTTTTCCCTATCTTCATTTTATTTGGTTAGGATCCACATCCCACCCTTTGAACCTATAGATGGGATAAAATTGAGCTTATCAAAACCAACCTTTTTAAACGTCTACAATATCTAGTGGTTCCGAAGTTTTGATTTCTACTAGTGTTAGAATATTTAAGTGGTTTATTTATCTTATGTAGTTTATTTCTTACCATAGTAGGGGTCGAAAATTCAATAAGCAGCCACGAGTCGAGTTAATTGATTGAGGGTTTTAGTTTTCCCTTGGTCTTACATCCGAAAACTATTAATTTATTTGTTTTTTATAAATGTATCAATTTATGAAAATACAAGGAGAAATTGATTTAAATTTTAATCCATGGATATTCATGTAAATTAATATTGGGAAAAGTGGGCGTTAAAACAAAATGTATTTAAATTAAAAAAAAATTGAAAGTATATTTTAGTGGTTGTTAGGATTTAAGTTATAACTAGCACACTTTCTGTGCCATGACACGATTTGTTAAAAATCTAATGTTAATAATATAACAAATTAATAATATAAAATATTAATAAAAGTTAAGATAAAAATTATTACTATAAAAGTATCTTAGAAATAATTTCATAAAATTATTTTTTAAAAATCTCATTTAAAGTAGCATATATAGGTATATATATTTTAAATCACTATTATTGGTTAGTAAAAAAATATTCGAAAACTCATGTATTGCACGGATATATTAATTTAGTTTAAATAATCATTTAGAAAAAAAATATAATGTGAAAAAATTATTAAAAATTAAATATTTTATATAATTTTTAACTCATTAAAATACGTGTCAAAATCTAAAACATCTAACATTCTTGATTGGAGAGTTTATTTATTTTAAACCATTTTGTACTTATTAATAGCAATTACGAAATTATTTTAAAAAATTTATTAAAAAAATGGAGATTAAACATACTCTCTCCATTTTTAAATAACTTTTTAACTCACGTATGTTTTTTTAGGACTGTAAAAACTATACTCCGTATTATTTTTTAAAATAATATCTTAGAAAAATAAATATAATATTATTTAAAAAATTGATTAAAAATATAATATTTTATACGGAGTATAATTTTTACCATTATAAAAAATATACACAACTTAAAAAGTCATTTATTTACAAAAAGAGATAGTGAAAAAAAAGTGAGATTAAACATAATTAATCAAACCGTAATCTCAATCATTAAGTGCAGATTTGACAGTCACGTTGATCCGATCTTCTCTAATCTACCTCGATTATGATTACTTACATCTTAAATTAATAGGAGTACTATATTCCGTATTTAATTACAAAAAAAGTACAGAAGTGGTGGTCACTCAGTAACTTGATCTTAAATGGGTACCCTGGAGTACTCCGTCTTATGCGGAACCTAACTAATAATACTCCGGTTAGCTACTCATAAAGTTACATACTCAATGTCATACTCAAAATATGAACTACGGAGTATTTTTTAATACTTTTTCCCATGAAAAAATTAATATTCTATATAAATTTTAACACACATATCGGATATGGTTTTCTCTCTCGAATTTTCCCAATAAAAAATTTAAATTATATACATGAATAGTAAAAGGGAGAAAAAATAAATGCTCATATAATAAGACCCAATTAATTAATGTCCACTACAAATGATAGCTGATGTTATTCTGGATTTAGCAGTTAATTTTTCCGCCTTTTCTTTTAGCAATGTAAGGCGGAATGGCAATATCTTGGCACATTCTGTGGCTACATTAGTTCCTCCGAATGGGAGCGATTATGTATTTATCGATCTTTTCCCGCAAAAGTTTGATCGAGCTTGCGGAGATTGATCTTATCTAATAAGATGTGCCACCTTTATATTCAAAAAAATTAATTAATGTCCACCATCCAAGATTTATTAGTTAAATTTCTACCGGTCACCTCATAACTGCCGCTCGCTTCTAACTATGACAGTAAGATGACAAACAAAACAAGGAAAGTAAGCTAACAACACATTACAGACTCAGACAGCTGACAAAACATGACAGCAAGCTGACAAACGATAGAACATAAGCTGACACTCAACGCTCAACATAAAAAAAATCAGCATCTTTTATGACCATCCATTCCTCTAACTTAATTGAATTTTTTTGTGCTGACAACGGTCCCCTATGAAGATCAAGTGTCAAGTTAACTCTCCTTATATTACACATCAATTACCTTATAAAATAGATCAGATCATGTCGATCTATCTATATACAATATATGACAGTAACTGACATTAAGCAATTTCAAGTGCATAAATGAAGTAAAGATCTTATAAACAACTCTGAATCCACCTTCAAGCTTTCTATTAGGAGAGAAATTGTTAGTAGAAGCTCGTATCTTGTTGAAGTCGAACTGTAAGGACTCAACTGTTGTGATCTCTTACTTGCAAGTCTCCTGCTACATTTAATTTGTAGAATTTAATTCCTTTGAAATTACTGTTTGCGGTTGTGCTTATATATCTAAAAGCATCTACAATCAGATTTTTTTGACATAGATAAAGGCAAGCTCCAAGAATAAAAAATCCCACAATTGTGGTTGAAATTATGATAATAAGAGTGATGACAATTGAAGCTATTTTCCTTCTCTCACAAAACATATACTGAATTTCACAAAATACTTTGAATCTCACAAAACATGCTGAATTTCACAAAATCTACTCGATCCTCACCGGTTTCGCAGATCAAATGCAGCAACATCATCGGGCTGCTACAATGGAGGAGGCGTCATTGGACAACTTGTCGATTCAGATTCAAATTTCGATTATTAGCTTGTCGATTGTCAGCTTGTTGAAACCTACTCAATCCTCACTGGCAAGAACTCATCCTCCTCCTCCACTGCTCAGATACTGAAATTTGGAACTTGATCTGATCTTGTGTCTGAAACTCGGCAAGAACAGCAACAAGATCAGCCTTGAGAAGACGAGAGACATGGGTTAAAATCGCCTTTGTCCGCTCATTCGCCATGGATGGAGGTCTTCAATAGATGAAGGCTGTTCGGAGGATCCTAGTCATCTTCATCTTCATCTCCCGTGTCGATCTCCATGGAAGCGAGGGCGGAGGTAGGAGGTGGACACAAAGAGGCTGACAACAAGGGCGAAGGTCGAAGACGGACACAATGGGAAACCTTCATCTCCCTCACCCTCGGTTCCCCCCCTCTCCCCACAAGTCTCCCTCCATTGAAGACCACCATCTTCCATCTCTCGATCTCGAATACTCACATAGAGTCACGCGGAGTCAACGAGGATTCCGACTGAAGCACCAATGGGGGTGGATTTTCCCTCGACAGTTAAGATTGCGGAAAAGAGTAGGAGGACATGGGAGAAGAAAATGAGAAGATCCAAATGGGAGAGATCTATATGGGAGAGAGGAGAGGCTGGTCGTATGGGAGATGGATCTACATTTTTGACGATTTCAGTTCTCCCTTTATCAGCTTCTTTTGGATCGTAGTCAGGTAAATTAAAGCACGAGAGATAGGGTTAGGGCAAAGGTTAAGGGAGGGTCTGACTGGTGGACATTAAATTAATTTAGCCTACTCGGTGGATATTGGACTAATTAGGAGAGGTGAGATGAACAACACTAGTGAGATCAATACGACTAGTGTAGCACCATTAGGGAGAAGAATAGAGGTAGGAGTTATTTGTGGAGGTGGGGTTTATCAGAAATTTAGTGTCACAAGTGATGTGATCCGTAGCCCCACTATCAAGAATCCACAAACCTGTAAAATTAGATGCACTGCAACATATAGTGGTACCTGCAAAGTTGATCTCAACCAATTTATCCTTGTGTTGTTCCATCATGTTGATCCAAGAGTAGACCATTTGTCCTTGTACTGTTACAGAACAAGAGAGTCTAAAAAAGAAGCACTGTTTGCGGAAGAAATCTTTGAGGAAGAAGCTTTGGAACCAGACCCTGATCTCGACAATTGAAGCTTATTCTTGCTCTTGTAATGCCATTCTGGTTATCCAAACATCTCCCCGCACCTCTCAGCTTTGTGATTACAATTGCAGTGGCTGCATTTGTCTTTCTTGGATTTGTCTTTCCCAGTATTTGAGCCCCCTTGACATTCCATAAGAGTAGTAGAATCAGTAGACATTGATTTTGACCCTAAATTTTAGAGCTGATAGAATCTTGTAAAAAGCAGAGCATGAGCAGTACTTACAGATGGGAGATGAGTGCTGAGCAGCAATTAACAATGAGCTATTGAGTACTCATCAGTCAAACCCATGAGGAATTACATGAGTTTGTTTTCCTGATCTTGAGCTTCAACTTGTGCCTGGATGTTACACTCACAATGACCACAGTTGCAGTGAATCGGTGCTATCAAACTAGAGAGCTGCTGCCAAAGCCCTTTCAGCCAGGTGAAATAGTCAATTACAGATGCATTTCCTTGAGTACAGTCTTGAATCTCTTTCTTGACAGAGAAGATCAGAGGACCATTCCGTTGTCCAAAACTCTCTTCAAGATCGAGCCACATCTCCTTCGCAGTATCAAACTCATCAATTGTGGCATAAATTTCCTTCGAAACTGTATTCAGATTACAAGAACATACTATATCATTGCACTACAAAAAAAAAAATTAAATTTGCTTCGGCAAAAAGTCGTGGCAAAAGGGATGTCTGTGCTGGCAAAACGGGTGTAGCTTCGGCACTGCGACAACAAATGGGGGCGTAGCCAACAGGGCGGTGGCAAAAGTCAGTAGCGTCGGCTACTAGCCGTGGCGAGAATATTAGCAACGGCTGTAGCAACGGCGAGCGACGCTTGATGAAAATAAAGGACCTTTGCGACGGTACGTTGCCGTCGCTAGAGATATTGAAGGCGCCAAAAAATTTGGACGATGAGATTTTTCCCACCAAAGTTAGCGACGCTATGATTTTGCCACGGCATATAGCCGAAGCTACTACAACCATCCTTATAATGATGTTGCCACGGCATTTAGCCGAAGCTATTGACATTTTTTAATCTGAAATGTTTATAATTTGATTGCTACGGCGACAAGCCGTTGCTACGGGTCGGGTTGTATATTATGCAGGCTACTGCACATTAGGTATATAATCTCCTGTTGGGATATATATATATATATATATATATATATATATATATATATATATATATATATATATATATATATATATATATATATATATATATATATATATATATATATATATATACACAATGCATGTACACACCAATACAGATTCTCCGAAATACTATATTCACAAAACCATAAGTTAAAGACCCATTCCAATAAGTTCTACATACACCTTGTTCAAAAGATATTAACGGAACAAGCATGTGAAGTCCAACATCTACTTGAAGCCAATAGACAACCGAAACATATGTCCATGCATATAGCGAGCCTAACAATGACTAAGAAGTCCAAAATGTAGTTCAATATGACAAAAAGACGTACACATTCATAGTGTAACAAACTAAAAGTCCATAGAACCTGGTGCTAAACTGCGTGATATTGACCATGTCAGACAACACCTCCATCATTCACATCGTGGGCAGATTGGTCGGTGTCTCCTTCTGGTTGCGTTGAGTTGTTGAGAGCAGCGTCATCATCGTTGGATAGGACAGCAACGCCATCTCCAATTGACTCTCGCCGATTTGTTTGATGAACACTTGTCTACAATAGAAAAGTAGAAAAAATGACTTAGATCAAAGCTAACAACCTTAGCTCATAATTAATTGAAACATAAGCCCTGTTCTTTGCAAATAAAAAATGCCCTTGATGGGTGCCTAGCTATTTTAAGTAACATCCAAATCCACATCAGAGAATCTAATTATTTGACCGTTCAATCATATATAAAAGTTGTTCAGTAGGAGGTATTTGCACAAATTCAAACACAACTTTATAGATATCTAACAAAGCATGAAGGCATAAATATATCAGTGTAACACTGAAAATATCATATAATAGGAGCTGAACCGAACGACTTGTAAAAACTTAAGCACCTCTCTAAGTCGTTTGAAGTGTAGTTGGACTATACATCGGAATAAGCAAAATAAAATTATAAAGATGGCAACAAAACCTATCCAATTGAGCTAAGTTTTAGCAGTGCAATTAGGAGTTTGATAATAGAAGGATTTTCTATCTTTCATATATGTTATAAAGAAAAATAAGGGAATGAAATAAACAAACAATTAGTAATGCATCAGTCATTTTCCTTTGCAATCATTTCAAACAAGTCCTAACTTACCTGTCCATGTGAACGTGAGCCACTCTCGCCATGGCACCAGCAACTCGCCATCCCTTCAGATTTAAAGTCTTGGAGTCTCGTCTCTATGTGGTTTTTGAGGTTGGTTTCCAGTTGTTGGGCAATCTCGCGAATCTCGCTAACACCAATTTGAGCCATGTTTGACAGAGAGTTATACACCAAACGCGGAGGCAAACTAGCACCATATGTACGGCAATACCCGTGACCATCAAGTCCAATGATCCGATGGAATATCCTATCTTTCGTGGAGTCAAGAGCTCGCTCCTCCTCGGGTTCCAGCTCTAAGAGGGCATTGAAGTCTTTCTACATTATCAGAAGAATTCAACATATGATTCTAAACGACGGTAACCCAGATACCAACATTAACACAACATCATATGCAGAAAAGTAAAAGGGTAAAGAACCTTACAATGGTCTCAATAACGTCAGGATCATCTGCATTTCGGGATGCAACCCACATGCTCATTTTGTCAGTTGGTTGCTTGGATTTGCTCCTCTATTTAAATGAAAGAAATCCAATTCAGATTAAATATAAACCTCATGGATTTGATCCACCCAAGTAGTCAAAAGTGTCATCAATATTCACTAAAAACAAAAGAAATGCATAAAATCAGGCAGCGTACACATACGAACCTCATGTCTTACTTCAGCGAATGACTTTCGCCCGGTGATATGTGCCGGTCCATGCTTATCTCGATTCTTTGAGTTCTGCTGCGATTGTTTCTGTACACAGCAAGACTTAACAAAGAGACTGCACATTTGTTTGCTTATTGACCATGTAACACTAGGATGAAATAAAGACTACCTTGGCATATTCACTTCTCTAAAATCCAATGAGCGTAACCCAATCATCCGGCAGGATATTCGGTGGACGGTTCTTCTCCAGATTAGGATCATTTATGAGCTTTGTAAAATATTTAGACTTTGTTTTCGCCTTGTAGTCCTTCCACATGAGGTTGCACAAGTGTAAGCAAACCTCTTTGAACTCATCGGGAGGATTGAATATATTTCTCTACACCAAAATGAAACACAAAATGAAGGCAATAACTGAAAATGCAGCTAGGAAATCTCTTATATTAATTGCTTATCACCCTTGTAGGCTTAGAACCTGCTCATGTGTTATGTCTTAATTAGTAGTAAGTAACAAGTTAAATTCAGATGGAATTTCTAAATAAAAACATGGCCAAAATATGAAAATCTTTAATTATAGTGCATCAAGAGGCCAATCAAGAATTAGTGCATTGTACAAGCAGTGACGGAGCTACGATTTTGGTTAGGGGATTATAAACCTTTTAGTTCTCTTTCTCTTTCTTTACCAACTAAGCTAAAGTGGATTTTTTTCTGTAATACTTAGTTATATGAAGGCATTTCAGAAATAGGTATATATGTGTGTGTGAAGGTATTTCTGTAATGCCTAGTGTTTTTAAGTATGTCAGAAATATTTTTTTTCCTCTTCATAGGAATGAACCTAGTTGTTTCCATTATTTCAGAAATGTTCTAACCACAAATATTATAACCTAGTTTTCTAAGTATTACAAAAATACCTTCACTTTTTCCCATATACCATCCATCACATCATCTCCGAAAGAGTTCCAATCCAGTGTAGTCAGTGGAAGTCGTTTCCCATCACGCACTAATATCCCTAGTTGTGACCTCAGTTTTTTGGCATTAACCCCAACTGGAACGAAAAGCTCATTGAATTCGACTGCATACTTGGCTCTGCTGTTCCAGCCCGATACACCCGTAGTGTGACCTCTACGAATAGGAATTGCCTCTTCATCTTGAAACAACAAATATTTAAACTGTTATTAACATGTGTACATAATAATACAAACAATTGAAAAGTGTATAAAACAATGCATGAAAATGCCTAACCAAATGAATGGTCGTCCGACTCTAGAGCATCTGCCGCCAGCGGTGTCGATGTTGATGCCACCTGTAGCTACGAGGTACTGGGTACAACTGTGACTGGAGTACCCCCTTGGGCAAGAAGTGAACCATGTGGCTGGGGGTGAGCTGGAGTTGCATTTGGTGTTGGTTCAGTGACAGGGAGTGTTACAACTCCTGATGCGGGCGGTGAGGACCCACTCAGCTGGGAGGATCTTTCGCTAGTAGGCTGTAGAAAATCGGATATTGTTCGCGGTCTGCCTCCTCCAACCTTGCGTTTCTTCAGGGGTGCCTATACGAATGGGAAAACCTTCAATACTAACACAAAGCAAATGAAAAGCACGTGACCTACCTTTTTTGCAGCTGTAGTCGTAAGCGGACCCAGTTGCGGAGTCGCCTCCGAAAGCGGAGTCGGTTGTGGAGCTGGTTGTGAAGATGCATCTGCAAGCTGAGGCATTGGTGGAGCCGGTTGTGGAGCTGTGAGCGGCAGTGTTCCAACTGCTGCTACGGACGATGAGGAGCTACTGTGGGATACGGGGGGTGAGTTGGCAGAACTTAGGAGTTCACCCATGGTTCGCGGTCTAGTGGATGCACCCTTTCGTTTCACCATGAATGCCTATGAAGATTGCACACCAACTGCATTGCAAAGAAGAAATAACTACATATTACAGAAATAATGTAACGAGAAAAAAGAATGAGATGAAATTTTCTACATGGAGGTTTATCCTAGGTATTTCTGTAAGACGTACTTATATATATATATTAAGATATGCCGTTGAACATTAGTTTATGCAAGACAAAAGTAATGAGAAAAAATCACAAATCATGGATTGATACTTGATGGATTGGATCTTCATGGAAAACATAACTCATGAAGAATATTTCTGTACAAAGGGTAAAAATATTTTGATATCTTTTGTCTTGAACATCTATAGAAAAATATGGATCTTCCTAAGAAATTCTGTTTAGCAGAAGGGGTAAGCCCCTGCTAATACAGTTCAGATGGATTTGCATTGTCATCGTCCACATTGTCATCATCCACATGGGCATACGCTTTAGACTCAACTTCCCCAACCGTTAACCACCCATGTCCAGAAGGATCTGCATTATACCATACTTGTTGTGCTTGCGTTGCTAAGATAAAAGGCTCATCTTCAAGACGATCATGTGGGTATAGTAACTTCCCGAAGTTTACTAAGGGTAATTTAAAAGGGTCCAGTTTGACCCCTTTCGAAGGGTGTGCCCACTCACACCTAAATAATACGTACTCGATATTTAAGGCATATGTAACCCTTGTGATATCTATTAATCTCCCATAATAGGGTAGGGTATCTCCATGCAAATACACCCCACAATTATGTCTCGTTCTTTTGATGTCAACACTTTTGACACGAAAGAAATAGCCGTTGGATGTGTATGAGGTCAGCCGTGCAGCCACCGGAGAAGGGAAGTTGGACAATGCCACGACTTCATCGCTTAATGTAACATCCCCTGCCCAGCACAACACTGCGACCTGATTGTAGGTGGGACAACCATTGAAGTTCACATATTATTGAAATACATAAAGCACAATATTTTGACTCGGAGTCTAGGATTTTAGACTCACATGTGACTTGAACCATTCCGGGAATGTGCTGAAATGAAGTAATGATAGTGACTTATCATTTGCCGTAGGATTTTGGTGTTTAAGGGACTCCAAATGTTCCCTTCAATGTTAAGAATTAGGTAGACTCGTTAGCAAGGCATGTAATTATGCTTTGATAACCAGCCAAAGAAAAATGAAGCTAGGTTGAATAAGACTTACTCTACATACGGTGTGACTGCATTTGAATGGAACAAGACCCATCGGTGAATTTGGGAACGCTTCACTTCTGGTAGAATGAATCCCTTTCCCTTTTTTATCGGCATCATCTATTCTTCTTGGTGGTCTTTGCGCCTTGCTCTCCATGTCTTCTAAATACTGAGAGCAAAAGTTCATACACTCTTCCATGATGTAACCTTTGGCTAGTGATGCTTCTAGCCGAGCTTGTTGGCGTACATAAGTCTTCAAAGTCAATAGGAATCTCTTGATAGGGTACATCCAACAAAATTATACAGGTCCACCGATTAATGCTTCCTCTGCCAGATGCACAGGTAAATGCTCCATCACATCCATGAAAGATGGCGGAAATATCTTCTCAATATCACATTGGGTTAGGATGATCTGAGAACGTGCCTCTTCCAATGAAGCACTTGTATTAACTTTTGAGCTCAATACCTTGAAGAACTTTCCTACTTCAATTAAAACGGAAACCACATTCCCGGGGAAGGAACTCCGTACACAGAGCGGAATTAGTTGTTCTAAAAGGATGCGATAATCATGGCTTTTAAGGCCCCCAATGGTTCGATCCTTTAAGTTAACCCTCCGGGCAATACTAGAACATAAACCATCCGACATTCTCATCTTGGATAATGCTAACAAGAACTTATCCTTCCCGGCATTGTCCATCTCAAATTCAGCTCTCTCATACACCTGAGTACCTGTTTCTGTGAGCTTCACATGGTATTCCTTGCGAATTCCAAGGCTTTCAAGGTCGTGACGGGCAGAGACATTGTCCTTTGTTCTACCTTTCACTCTCATGATTGTGTTCATAACATTTTCGGCGTAATTCTTCTCAGAGTGCATCACATCTATGATGTATGACAACAAATTGTCTTTCCAATAAGGTAGCTCATAGAAGATGGTTTTCTTCTTCCAATTATGCTTCTTTTTTTGGTTGGATCCCTTTCCGGTCTATCTGCTCCCATCTCTTTTCTCAATATCATGTCATCCTTTTTATAACAAGTAAGCACTCTGTTAGCTTCAAGCTGTGAGAGGTGATCAGCCGCAATCAATCTAGGAGGTGCAAGATCAAATTCTCGTCCATCATAAAAGGACTTTGAGTCTCTTCGATACTTGTGATCGTAGGGCAAGAACCGCCTACTCCTCCCATACGACCACTTGTGGCTAGCTTTTAAGTATGTTGCCCCTGGCTCTATGTTGCAATTTGGACATGCATACTCACCTTTAGTACTTCACCCAGACAAATTCGCGTAAGCTGGAAAGTCGTTGATAGTCCAAAGAACAGCAGCCCGCATTTGAAACATTTCATTCATGGAAGCATCAAATGTTTGTACGCCCACTTCCCACAATTCCTTTAGCTCTTCTATCAAAGGCTCCGAATACACATCTATCTTATCTCCGGGTTCTTTTGGTCCATCTATGAGCACAAAAAGGTATATATATGGTTGCTTCATGATAGACATAGGTGGCAAGTTGTACGGAACAAGGACAATAAGCCATGTACTATGATTCACATTTTGATTACCAAAAGGATTAAATCCATCAGAAGCAAGGCCTAGGTGCACATTCCTCATCTCAGCTCCAAAACTCGGGTGTGTAGCATCAAGATGCTTCCAAGCAGGGGAGTCAGCAGGATGCCGGTACACACCATCATCAACTCGTTTCAAGGAATGCCATTTCATTAGGGTGGCAGACTTTGCTGTCCCAAACAGCCTTTGGAGGGCGTGGCGTCAACGGAAAATACCGAGCTTGTTTTGCAGCTTTTCGGGTAACTGATTCAAAACCCTCAGCGGTTTGCCTCTATCGCGATTCATTGCATATTGGACATCGATCTAGGTTTTCATTTTCATTTCGGAAGAGCATACAACTATTAGGACATTCGTCCACGGTTGTAAAAGTGAATCCCAAATCTTCCACTAACTTTTGGGCTTGATAATAAGATTTAGGTAGGTTCACCCCTTCGAGCAAAGTCTCAGAAAATATCTCCAACAACTCTTTAAATGAGTGATCTGTCCAACCATGTAAACTTTTTGCTTGTAAGAGGCGCACAGCGAAGGACAACGCAGTGTGCTTCTTAGATCCTGGATACAATGGCAAGTTTGCAGCTTCCATTAACTTCAAAAACTGGTCAGTAGACTCTGTTTGCACAGTAGTAGCACCCTCACGGTCACCTCCATCTTCCAGAATTTGCGGTTCAGGTAAGTCGGTCCTTCCGAAAGCAGCTTCCACCAATCTCGTCATGTCCACATCCATAAAACCATCAGACTCAGGTGCCACTTCATCCCTCTGTTGCTGCTCCTCAATCAGATCACAAATCGTCTCACCATGTTTAGTCCATAACTTATAACTAACCAAAAATCCATTTTCCCGAAGATGCTTCTGCACCACTTCTCTACCAAACAATCCCCTGTTTTGACATTTCCTACAAGGACAATATATGCGACTCCTAGCATCCTTGTTGGAATATACAAAGTCTAGGAATTCATCTAGGTTTGCAAAATATGCCTCGGAAACTCTAGTACCCCAATCAATCCATGACTTATCTAAACGCAGAGTCATGACCTATTTTAGAGAAATTGGGAATGATATAAATATGTATGAATATAGGGTGGAACTATATTTTGAAACCTAATTGTAATTCCAGGTGAGTTCGTAAAAGTAAAGCTTCATACACACCATTACTATGCTCAAAAGAAGAATCGAAATGTATATAATCCAAACATATTTATACATAGTTGGCAATTAGGAAAGTGATTGAAAAGGCGAAGCCCAGGTGCGCTTAAGCGGGGTAAGCCCAAGGCGCACCTGCTGCAGCCTGCCTTGGCCAAGGCACACCGAGGGTGGAAAAGCCCACCCAAAGCGCCCAACCACAGCTTAAGCCACAAGCGAACTAAAGCCCAAAGCTATGGACTTTTCTGGTTTTTTTTCTTATTTTGGCCGATTAAGATATATTACAATCTTTGTTTTATTTGGATACAATCTTTCCATATCTTTTTATAGTTGAAAAATATTTTTTTGCTTTTATTTTGAAGATTTTAGCAACGTTCTGATTTTTTTTGACAATTTTTCTGGTTTTATTAGCCCTCCTTTGTTCTTCCCTTCACGTTTGTGCTCTGCCTTCTATGCTCCCTTTCTGTTTTCTCTATGCATGAATAAATGTTATATATATATATATATATATATATATATATATATATATATTTTAGATTTTTTCCATCATTCAATAATATGGCTTTTTATGCCTTATAATTTATCATTTCATATTTGGATATATATAGTGAAGGGAAAAACAGGTGGTGAATTGTGAATTTTGTTGCAAGTTTGTTTTGAGTAATGGCCAATCAAATTTCAAAATTTAGGATTGAAATACATGGTTTAGGTGTTGCTGCCTCTTATTGGTTCAATTGATTAAAGTTGAATTGGTGCTCTATGGAAGAAGTTATGGATTTTTTTATCGAAATTGAACACTCTTTCCTCCCCCTTGTTATGACAACAACATCAGTTTGTACATTTGCATATCACATCATGCAATTTGTACATTTGCATATCACTCTTGAGTAATAAAAGAAACCAAGTACAGTAGCACTTTTGTTAGCTTGTTGTTTCTGGACTCATATTTATGAATTTCTTTCTAGATTTGTGCAACTAGTGACTAACAAACAGACAACCCACACAAGTATACAGAAAAAAGCATCACATCCATTCAGAAAAGATGCAAAGGTCACATGCTGAATAGTTGATAAAGTCATCAATGCTTATGACATAAAAATGCATAGTGAAGTTCACATGCTGAATAGTTGATAAAGTCATCAAATGTACTCTAAGAGTCATATTAAAAAAAGAAGAAGAACAATAAATAGGAAAACAGAAAAAAAAACAGAAAAAATAAATACCTTATACCAACCTAAATATAGAAATAAGTGTACTCCAAGAGTCATATTAAAAAAACGGAAAAGGGAAAACAGAAAAAATAGGGACAAAAACAATGACAGAAAAAAATAGGAAAACAGAAAAAAAAACAAGAAAAAAACAGAAAAAAACAGAAAAAATAAATACCTTATACCAACCTAAATATAGAAATAAGTGTACTCCAAGAGTCATATTAAAAAAACAGAAAAAGGAAAACAGAAAAAATAGGGACAAAAACAATGACAGAAAAAAATAGGAAAACAGAAAAAAAAAACAGGAAAAAAACAGAAAAAAACAGAAAAAATAAATACTTTATACCAACCTAAATATAGAAATAAGTGTACTCTAAGAGTCATATTAAAATAACAGAAAAAGGAAAACAGAAAAAATAGGGACAAAAACAATGACAGGAAAAAAACAGGAAAACAGAAAAAAACAGAAAAGATGCTACTTTTTTTTGAAAACAAACAAAACCATATGGAGACAAGCATGGGTACTGTTTTTCTTGGAAACAAACAAAACCATATGGAGACAAGCATATAGAAAAGATGCTACTTTTTTTTTTTGGGGGGGGGGGGGGGGGGGAGGGGGGAACAACAAAAACAAACAAATGCACATCTGCAAGGATGCTCTAGGAAGGGTTCCGGCTGCGCCCGACCCGACCTAAATTTTACTTTGCGTCAAAAAAAAAACAAATGCATCAAAATAGATGAAAACAAGCAAATACAAACGAACACACCAAACAAGCATCACATAATGGGTTCTTTCCCATTCCATATATATATATATATACGGTTTTTCTATCCTATGCCCTTGGGGCGTAGGATAAGACACTAAATTGGGAAAGATTCCCTACAAAAAAAGGAAGCGACCCTAAAAAATCTAATTAAAAAAAGGATAAACTAATTAAAAGTTTAAAAATATTTCCCAATTTAGTGTCTTATCCTATGCCATTGGGGCATAGGATTGAAAAATCGATATATATATATATATATATATATATATATATATATATATGCTATCCCTTTTGGTGAAAAGGGCACTTTCCTATTTTACCATCTTCCTCACAACCCTCTCTCCCACAACCCTCTCCCCTTGAAAGAAATGGCATCCTCATCATACCACCACGGCTCGTCATTAGGCCTCCCTCCCCGCCCTGTCCCCATCAATATACCATCCGATAGCTCGGACGATGGGTTTGACAGTTCAGGTTAGTCACTTATTTTGTTGGTTTACATTTTAATTTTGCTACGTGTATGATTATAATAGTTTGTTTATGTTTTTTTATGCAGCACCAACGCCACACCCATACCGAGGGTGGGATGCTAGGGTCGTTCTTCGAGGTGACCCTTGTACGCAAAGTGGATCCAACCCACTAGGAGGTGGAATATGTAACCCTCCTAGACGAGAACAGAACAGATAACCTAAAGGAAATCCTTCCGGTTCTCCGAATTCGTCCCCTCCCACCTCATGTTTCATATGATGCGTACACGATCGATGACCGTGTGGATTGTCGCGCAAGAGAAGGGTACTGGTCAGGTAAGGTGATTGAAGTGTGTTATTTTGGGAATGACCTAACTTTCAGGGTCGAATTCCCTCTGACCGGGGACATCCAGCTTTATCGTCCCAACAGATTGCGCCCACACTTCGGCTGGGATGGATACAAATGGACCAGGCAGCCGCATTTTCGCTTCATGTTATGAGGAATTTCTATGTGAAAGTGTTTTATTGGTTTAATCCTACTGGACATTGTGGTTTGTTGGAGGGTTTGAACTATTTCTGTCATTGTTGTGTAATCCTATTGGATGTTGCTACCGATTGTTATGTATTTTGCTACTCATTGTTATGTACTTTGCTACTGGTGATTCTGGCAAGTGTTATTTGTTATGTTGTGTTCTGCTTTATTTTTGTCATTAGTCTACATTTACTTCAAATGGCAAATTATTTGTTTTGTTCCTTTTTTTTTTTAAAATTGCACAGCAAATGAGTTTTCATGTTTAAATGGTATAATAGTATAAGATTTTCATGTTTTCATGTTTGAATGTTTAAATTGTTGCTGTTTCTGTGATTGTTGCTGTTTCTGTCATTGTTGGCAACTGTTTCTGTCATTGTTGTTGTTTAAATGGCAACTGTTTATATCATTGTTGCTGTTTTAAATTGCACAGTAAATGAGTTTTCTTGGCAACTGTTTCTAGTTAGTTATAGGCACTCCCCCCCCCCCCCAAATTTCTAGTTCTTTCCTTTAATTTCCCATATTCCCACTTCATAGTTATAGGCACTTCCCCATTTATCCATGTTCCCAAATATTTAGTTTAGATGTTGGTTTTAGGATTAAATCTGTAAGGCATGCAGTGATTTGTGGCACTTGTTCAAGAACTTGATTATAAGCCAGTGATTTTAGGATTAACTCTGTAAGGCATGCAGTGATTTTAGGATTATAAGCTAGTGATTTTATAAGCCAGTGAATTTAGGATTCCCACTTCATAGTTAAAGTCAGCTACATATTCAAAAATCCAAACCAACAAATATATGCACAACAATAAAGCAAACAGATTGACACAACTAAGCCCATTAAATCGTTGGAATGCATGATTTTTTTTTTCAACATCAATAAAGCAAACAGATTGGCACAAATTCAAGAAATCAAAGTACTTCAAGAAATCAAAGTAATTTTCTGATGCAAAACACTAATAGCCATGAAATGAAGCACCAAATGCATCAAAACTCAAACCTGCGGTCAGATGTATGATGCAGCTGCTGGCACTAACAGTTGCGGTGTTGGCTTGGAGAAACTGATGTCAGTATGCTAGTTCCTGCACAGAAGATTGGGAATATCTTTAAATTATTTGATGAAATACCGGGCTTGATTAATTGATTGGAGTCAAACTTTTTAACACCAATTACTTGTCATGGAACCAAGTAAGTATCACAAGTACTAGCTAAGCTTAGTTTACCAGAGAATAGTTAGTCATTACTTCCTAGTTAAAAGAAGAACAAACATCCTTTGTTTGTGTGGTGCTACTGACTAACAGTTGTGGGGCATAGGGGCCCTTGATCAACAACATGGTTATAGATGAAGTCAACAAAGCAATTGATTGATTTACACTCCATAATAACTACCCAGCTAGACAACGCCTGCATTCTTTATCTCATCTTGTGTTACAATTTAAGAAAGTCATGTTGTTTCATAAAAATTCATATAGTGGTTCACCTAACACTCTATTTTAGTAGTAGAGCTGGTTTGATTTTTCACTGAAGAAAAATCTATATGTCAAATACTTTCTAGGATTGGCACACTAATGAGAATCCCCGTTTTTCATCACTTCTGGTCATTTTTTAGACTCTACGTATCCATGAGAAGAATTGTTCTACCCTTTTCAATTAACCAAATGAGATAAAGAAGGTTTTATGGATGCAATATACAAGGCAGTGCAAAACAAGCAAAACAATGGAGATATATGAACAAAAAACAGCCATCAATTGCAATTAATTGGGGTTACCTTGGTAAAGTATTGGTGTTATCTGAATAATTTAAGAGCTTTAACCAATATCTTAATCCTTAGTTATGCAGATTATACGTTAAAAAACAAGTTATGCATATAGACTGGGAAAGATGATAAATCTAAAGTTGAAGGCAGTTTGCTCAAAGAGATATCGAACATTTTTTCTATGTGACAAAACAAATCAAGAAATATATCACCACCTTCATTGGTGGTTAGTTGGCTAAAATCTAAACCACTGTCTACCTCTAATGAAGTGCCAATATGCTAATTCTTAATCACATTGCTCCATGGATGATCTAATGGCACCAATGTCAGGATTTACTCTTGGTTGCAACTTGCAACTTTCACTAAATAAACAAATCTTTTAAACTTTCAATAAATAAAAAGATCTTTTTTATCTTGTACTTTCTAAAATTTTATAAAAAGCTTTTGTACTATCTAAAGAGAAAAGGTGTTACCTTTTCACCTTCTTCTACCTAATCTACCAAACCAAATCCGGCTGGCTGACTCCTCTCCTTCTCTACAAGCACTGATCACCTTGGATTGGCAGAGAACATTCCAAGTTTTTAACCAGGTAAGCTTCCATCCTTTATTTTTCTTTTGTTTTATTTATACATTAAATTTCTCAGTACTTTTTTTTATCCTTTTCTGCCTCATTCTTCTTCTGAATCTTCTCTCTACATTCTTTTGAAGTGGTTTGACAGTATTCAACATCTTTTCCCCGTACTTTATTTTATCCCTTTCTGCCTCTTTCTTATTCTTCTTTTGAATCTTCTGTGTACATTCTTTTGAAGTAGATTAGCAGAGAAAAGGTGTTAACTTTTGAAGTAGCAACTTCAAAGTTCAAAAATATTCTTATCAAATTGATGGTATGTCATGGAATGGAACTATACTTATTTTCTGTTGGTGACTTATCTTGTTTTGTAGATGATGGAAGAAAAAAATGATAAGAAAGATCCATGTTGGAAATATGCAAGAGTTGACCCGAATGATAAAATTGCTCTCATTTGCAATTTTTGTAGTAAGAAAACAAAAGGAGGAGTTTTTCGTGCAAAGAAACACCTTGTTGGGGGAAGTCCAGATGTGATAGCATGTCTGAAGTGCCCACCTGCTGTGAAAGAAGAGATTGCTTCATTCATAAGCCAAAAAGCTAAGGTGAAGGAGGAAAAAATGAGTATCTCGTTGGCTGATCTTGATGCACTACTAGAATTTTGTTATTTAACATCGGGTAATAACCGATGTCTTTCAAAAAAAAAATCGATGTCTATGTGGGTGATGTAAAAGTCAAAACTTTTTAACATCGGGTAGTAGCCGATGTCTTTGTATTTTACAACATCGGTTATATTTTTAAATCCGATGTTATAACATACAAAGACATCGGCTATTACCCGATGTTAAAAAGTTTTGGCTTTTTACATCACCCACATAGACATCGATTTTTCATTTTGATTAACATCGATTTTTAGCCGATGTTAAATGAAATATTTGTTTTTTTTTGTCGTTATAGCCTATACGGGATTCGAACCCCCACCTTTGTGCTTGAACACATCGCTCTACCAGTTTAAGCTAATAGGCTTTAAATTAGCAATAATAAAGATATGAAAGCAAAACTGAGGAACATACATGAACAAGACCATGCTGTAAACCGAAAGAAATCCATTAGCTAAATGGAATGTCAGGGAAGGCATGGTTACATTCAACTCATAGAGACTAGCATCTTGAAGGAGGTCTAATGAAATCTATTGCACGGTGACTTTTTTCACATTGTTACCATTCATAGTCTCTAAGCTCTTTAAGCCTGGCTCTTTTGTGGTGGAAGTCCTGTGACAAACTCATAAGAAAGGCCATTGTGAAGGTGGGAACAAATAAGTGTTTTTAATTTGATATTTGTGAGTAAATGATGATAAAACTGAAATGAAGGGATGCCATGAAGGTGAGAACATAAGAAAGCAAAGTGTGATGGCACAGATTCTATAATACCTTTCGGTTTTAGGTGGTAATTACAAATTAAAAGATGCAAAGTTATACCAATATTTAGTTTCATAAGTTTCTGCAGTCAAGTTTGACTTGCTGTTTTGGCTTTTAAACATCACGTTAATGCTTGATGTAGTCCTCAAATGATTTTTGATGAAGTGCAAAATGTGATCAAATGATTTTAGGTGGTAAAATGATTTTAGGTGGTAATTGCTGTTTTTCATACGTTTCTGCAGTCAAGTTTGACTTGCTGTCATAGATCCTCAAATGATTTAAACATCACGTTATTGTTGTTTTGACTCATATTTCCAAACGACTAGATGATTGTGGTAATCAGTACTCAAACACATAAGAGACATAACAACAAAAATCAGATAACTTGGTCTTCATACACTTAAAACTACTGTTGTTGTGCTGTAAAGCTACTGTTTTGGCTTTTAAACATCACGTTAAAGCTACTATTTTGCAGTAAAATCAGATAACTTGGTCTTCATACACTTAAACTTACTCAAACACATAAGAGACATAATCAGTACTCAAACACATAAGAGACATAAGTTTTTGCAGTAAAGCTACTGTTTTTTTTTAAATTTTCTATTGAAGTGAAGATACTGCAGTAAACCTACTGTATTGTAGTTTTTTTTTATTTTCTATTGTTGTTTTGAAGTGAAGGAGCAAAGCTAATGGGCAATATTGTGACCGATCAAAAGGAGATGCATTCACCTTATGTGAGATGAAGAAATCAAATACTTAAATTAAATCAAATACTTGTCTTGCAGCCGAGCGATGCGCTTCAAGAGTGTTCTCATCACAGTTTCAGGAGAGTTTTTTCTAGGTCTAGTCGATCAAAAACCTGCAAAG
The DNA here is from genome assembly GCA_963922045.1 of Persicaria maculosa. Lineage (NCBI taxonomy): Eukaryota > Viridiplantae > Streptophyta > Magnoliopsida > Caryophyllales > Polygonaceae > Persicaria > Persicaria maculosa. Next base: position 14,483,756 of record OY998257.1, on the reverse strand, counting down.
TCAGGGATTAATAACTGATGAGTACTCTGCTAACTAGCTAGATACTTTAGGTTTTAAAGAGAATCTATAAATTGCCCCATTTCACTTAAATAAAAGGAAAGCTCTATCTTTGAGATAATAGAAACAGTAAGGGAATTAAGTTTCCATACCTGCACAATTGATAAGGGATTCAATTTTTGCATAGTCCATACCATGTCAGAAAAATGAGCAAGATGAGACCCTGAACGATGAACATCAATGCCACCTAAGATACCCTATCTTAGCTTATCACATCTTGTATATCAAGTTTAAAACTTCATTTAATAGAAAAATTCACAAGTCAAAACTACACAGCCAGCTGCAACAACTTCTGATACATTATGACCCTTTAAACCAGGCAAGAATGATCCACCAACAACTACAATAGGTGCAAGTCTGTAGAAATATCTTAATTCACCTATTATACAAGAGAGTGCTTCTGATACATTATGACCCTTTACATTTGACAAAGAAACCCTAAACCATTGGCCTCAAAGTGAAAAGCAATTTCAGCTAGCTATAATGAATCGAAAGCAATTCACTTACCTCCAAAGAAACCCTAAATCTTTAATATTGAAATTTCAAGGAGGAAAAGTGAAATACCTAAGGCGGGTGGTTTTGAGTGAGGCGGAGAGGGAGGTGGTGCTGAGAGAGTCAGTGGCTAGTGAGGGAAGAAGTGCTGAGAGAGTCGGTGGCACTACATAAAAAATAGCTTTAGAAATGAATTGCATTGCATTAAAAAAAGGTCTGGATATAATATTTTGTATTTTCTATTAAACAATAGATTTAGAAGCAACTAGAAAAAGATTTAGCTCTTGTCGGGGTTAAAGACAAAGCAAAAAAAAAAATGAATATAGCCTGAAGCATACAAATCAGTAACATAAGCACAACTACCACTAAAGAATAGTTATGGCACACCGTATAAAACAGATGCTATCATACAAGTCCACACATAGCAACAAGCCAATAGTTCCGAGTCCTCATTAAATTACTATTATATGAAATTAGCAAGGCAAAAAATAGAATTCAGATCACCACATACACGACAATCAATAACCTTAAACTCCAATAAAGAATCAGTTCAGTGATCATCAGCAATTTGGCTTCATAACAAACTAATATGGAAAGAGGAAAAGAAACAATCATATCTAAAACCTGTCCACGGTTGATAAATAGAGCAGCCAATTGTTCTTCGGTAACCTAAAACCATTATCCGCAGATGATAACCATTCAATATGAAAAACTACAAAAGCAAGACACGTAACACCCCTCCCCTGTTTATGTATAAGCTCTTGTTGGTATCCTGTAGCCCACATGACACCATAACAGAATTTATTCTAGATACTTATCTATTTCCTTTCAAAAACCTAGCTAAATATATTACTTGCATAAAGTTTACGATTTACTTTAGAGAATGTATTTTAATATTAGGAATGATGAAGTTTGTGATAAGTAATTCTCCAGCATACCATATCATGGCAGGCCTGAATTGCTACAGCAAGAAGATTTGTGACATCAAGTTGATGAGGTTGCAAGAGATGGTCATAATATGATAAGCTGAATGAGATCTGATACTGGAAAAAAATGAACATAAGAATATTATCGCTTACCTGAACATATTTTTGAAAGAACGGATAGAAATTCAACAAAAGCAGGCGATGGAGCCCAATAGTCCGTGCAATTACTTTTAACAACATCATCTTAACCTGTGTATAACAACGGAAACGTTAAATTTGCACGTTCACTAACTGACAAAAGTTTAAGCCAAATCTCACAGATAAAAAGCATCCCTATAAAATAAGTTAATAAACAAAATGAATTCATTAAATTATACAAATTTAAGACAACTAAAAATTGAATTTACTAAGTAGTAGATTAAAAAATGTATAAGATCACAAAACTCATCTATGGTTTCTTGTTAATAATAAATGTGTAAAATATGAACAAAAAAAGATAAGCAAACAACATTAACCTCAAAACGCTCATTGCAGGTTTGAAGGCGAGAAAACAACTTTTCAGCAAATCCCTGAGACAACACAAACATAAGTAACTAGGATGGTCAAAAGTACTCCCTGGGAGAAGTCTGGAAGGAAGAATGATTATATGAAAAAAAAAGCTCACCTGTGCATCATTTAGATGGTTAAGAGACGATGTAAAAAAGCTCACCTGTGCATCATTTAGATGGGGTTAAGGCGCGCGCTATTGAATGTCCTATGCTAGTTTTTCCAATATCTGGCGGGCCAAAGAGATATATGATTTTTCCTACAGTGACATGGAGAAGAATATCAAAATTCAAGCAATATGAAAATAATTCACTGAAATACAACTACAGAGTATCTATAGGAGTCAGGCAGCCAGCCTCCTATATGACCTCTGCACCCAAACAATTGGTTACAATTGAACTTGTAACAAATTGTACGTGGAGTAATGGTTCAAAATCACACAATAAGGAAAAAAAAGGGGTGTCAAGATCCAAATTTTAAGATATGTTTGCAGGTCTCCACAGGATGAAAGCATGAGTGTTTGAATGACTAATACAGAACAAAAACTCCTCTCTATATGAGACAATAAATAAAGCAACTTGAAGTGATTATATGATTTAGTTGGTGTAAAGTTGAATAGTACACCAGAGCTCAAAATTAAAACAGTCTGATTCAGGCCATTTTATGAGGCATTTCAGAATAATTGCCTTGAGATATTGCAATCACAAGTTCAAATATGCAATCACACGTTCACATTTACATCCTTATATCTACAAAAAGAAAATTCACAACAAACAAACCCTAGATCTACACATTCAAATCTGAAATCACAAGTTCACAAATCTGAAATCACAAGTTCATAAAATGGCAGTAAACAACAACAACCCTAGATCTACAAAAAAAAAATCACACAACTGGAAAATCCACGATTTCTAAATCGGAATTAGCCATAGATTCGAGCAAGCAAAGCAAAGAAAGAGAAGAGAAACAAGTGAAGGAAAAAAAAAGAAGAGAAGAAGGATACCACACCTGTTGCAGGGCGAGCGAAGAGTGTTGTTTGCTAGAGAATGAAGATGGAGATGGACCTGGCCAACAGAGAGGTTAGGGATCCTTGCTTCCATTGATGGGGCGAGTGAAGCTGTGAAGGACGTCAGGGTCAAAAGGAGTGAAGCTGTGAAGGGCGCGGGATCCATGGGGAAGCCAGAGGAGAAAGAACAGGGAAGAGGAAGGACATGAGGCTCTCTCAGACCCCGAATGAGAGGAGGAAGAGGGTGAATAGTAGGATTCATGGGCAGCTTGGAGGGAAACTCAAGAGAGCCTTCAATGGTAGCGATATTGAGAGAGGTGAGAGTGAAGAGCGGTGTTCAGGAGAAGGAAACTGGGAACAAGAGGGAAGTGGCGGCTGCTTAAGCCTTTAGGGTTACTGGTCACGAAATCTCATGGGCGGGTGTTTAAATTTATTCATGATTTGATTCCGCGTCTTTTATGAAAAATTTCAAAAAAAATATTTAACATCGGTCTAAAATATAGGATGGTGTCTATTTTATTTTTTACATCTCAAATTTAGAAACCGATGTTAAAAAAATTATTTAACATGGCAGGTTTTTCTGTCCGATGTTAATGAGCCGATGTTAAATAACAGAATTCTAGTAGTGATGCTTATGGTTTGAGTGAAGATGATGAAGGAGAAGAGAAGGATAATGCCTTACCCAAGAAGAGAAAGAGTGCAGTAGCTAAACACAGTGAGTGTTCAACAATGAAAGGTCCAATGGATATGTTTGTGAAAAAGGGACAGAAGAAGTTGACAGAAAGGCAAGCAATTATTAATGAGTTGACAATAAAGCAGCTAAGGCGTAAAGTTCTGAGAAAAATTGCTAGATGGTTTTATGAAGCTGGTATTCCTTTCAATGTCGTCAAGTATCCTAGCTTCAAAGAAGCATCTTAGAAAACAATGAAATCATGGATGGTTTATATGAATGCCTAGAAAGATTGTGTACCAGAGATGAGCAAGATGTTATCGATAAAGAGTTGTCAATGTTTTATAATGCTGAAGGTCTATTTGGAAAGCCCATAGCTATTAGAGCAAGGAAAACAAAGGCTCCAGGTGTGTTATTCAACTTAATTGAATATTTTAACTTTCTTTATTTTGCATTATATTTTATTTAGTTTAGCACTAAATTACATTACAATATATTTTATTTATAGCTGAATGGTGGAAGTCGTATGGCTCAGTGACTCCTACTTTGCAAAATTTGCCATATCCATATCCTTAGCCTCACTTGTAGTGCCACTGGGTGTGAGATAAACTGGAGTGTATTCCAGCAGGTAAGGATATGTTTTTTCTGTAATTTTCATTACTTAAAATAAAATGTGTAATATGTTTTTTCTGTAATTGTTACTAATGACAACTTCATTAAAAAAGGTGGAACATATTGACACAATCAAGACAAAATGACATGGTTTTTATCAAGTATAATCCGTCCCATTGCTGCGTCGATTTAGTCTCCAGGACAGGAATGATCCTATATTAATGAATGATATTGATGACTCTAATGAGTGGCTAATGGGAAAAATGGAAGATGATGATGGTGATGAGTTTGTATTTGAAGATGATACTTTGACATGGGGAATGGTGGACAAGGCTAGTGGAGCAAGTGAGCCTCGTTACTTTAAGAGGTCAAAGATTCGAGAAGGAAAAGGAAAAGGGAAAGCTCTAGTTATTGAAGAAGAAGATGATTTTAATTTTGATGAAGAAACAGAAGAAGAGATTGATGAGGGAATTGATATGGAATTACAAGCTGATAGTGGTGATGATGCTTTGCAGGATGAGGGGGAGGACATCAGCTCACCATCTGACTCAGATGCTGAATAACTTTTTCATCTAAATATCTAATATTTTGGTTTAACTAGTTATCATTTTGCTATGATCATGGAAGTATATGTCTTTTGCTAAGAAAATGTATGCAACATGATATGTTCACCTATTTTACAATTATGCTTTAATATTCTTTTAAATCTATTTAGATATAGATTTAAAAGAATCTTAAGGATATTTATGAGGTATAGGTTGAATTTGCAACTACCTTTATGGCTTTATCATCAACAATTCAACATCTATTTAGCAAAAAGGAGTCAGTAGCACGTGTATTTTGAAAACATATATTGAGTGGTTGGTTAATGCGACTAAGGCACTCAGAATGGGTTCCCATCGCCTAATGCCAACATTTTACTCCTTAATCTTAGTCAGTTTAAGACAAACCAATCAATCCCAAAGTTGAGCCTTCTATGCATGGAACCCAAGAAAGAGGTCAGAAATTGGAAAGTCATATAAACCTTAGAACACTAGAAACACAATTTGGTAAACCAAATGAACCGTAGCAAAACAACTTTAATTATGAAGAATGAAGATTCGAAAGCATTACTAACCTTATCTAGGGTTAATTCATTGGTTTGAACCAGAGCTTGAAGACTCGAAAGCAGGCGACAAGGTGTGCTCCACATATTCCTCCCTAATTGACTCCCAAAATGGGAGGAGAGCAAAGAAACAGGAAAAAAAGTGATTGATTAAACAAAGAGAGAAACGAAATAGGAAAAATTAGAGGACGAAAACCCCTATAAATGAAGAAAGGTTACCGTCTGGAAGCGAAATCGGTCCAATCATGGCCTTTTCAGAAGAGAACGCGGCTGTTGATGACGACCATGGACGAGTTCGATTTCTTCGATGAGGAACAAGGTCGATCGAGCAGCGCCCTTCTTCGTTGAGATGGAGAGCCCAGAAGAACGATATGGATCGAGAGGTCGAAGTATCGAGACAGCTTCCACTGTCCTTCAATGGTGGACGAAGATGAACAAGGCAGGAGCAAGGGTTGCCATGGATGGATCTGAGAGTCGAGAGGGAGATGGGTGAACAGAGCAACTAGGGTTAAGGGTTTTTAGATCTAAACAAGGAAGAAGCAAGGGTTGCCATGGATGGATCTGAGAGTCGAGAGGGAGATGGGTGATGAACAACGCAGCTAGGGTTAAGGGTTTTCAAAGAGAAGCGTGAGACAGAGAGAGCCGCTAGGGTTAAGGGTGTTTAGATCTGAAATGAAAATGAGGGCAAGGTTAAGTTGTCAACTATATATATGCTAGGGTTTAGATTTTCTTTTTTTAAATAAAAACTTACTTATTTTAGCCACGGGAACATTACTAGGGTGGCAAATTACCCGAATTCACAATTTTTTGTTTGCCACGGCATCATCTTCCCGTCACAAATATCACTTAACTATAGTAAAATTAGCTTCGGCAACCCCATTGGCGTCACAAATTTTAGCAACGGCAGACGAGTCGTGGGTTAACATTGGTGGCAAAAGGTACCAATTGCCACAGCAAACCTTGCCGAAGCTACCATCAGTGGGTTTTTTTTATTTATTGAAGGCTTCCCGTGGCTAATGTCGTGGCAAAAGAGTACAAATTGTCACGGTATGCCCCTGCCGAAGCTAGGTAGGGTGGTAAATTTAATTTTTTTTTGTAGTGTTGCAACGATTCCACATTGCAGCATTCTCCGATGACTCGACCAAGGTGCCTTCCACGAACCCCAATTTTTTCTTGACAGAGAGGGCTTACGTGTTAACTTTCCTCCATCATTTGTAGTTTTCGTCGGTGAGCTGAATCGTGGTGAGTACCATCCCGGAGTTCTTAGAAGGATGAATGAAAAGTGGATTATGAAGATCTGCTGCTGAGATCAAGCCTCGACGACGATCTAGATCGGTTGAACGCTCTTCGTGAGATGCCATGGCGAGAAATCACCAACTCAAGGATTTTTTTTGTTTACAGATCTGTAACCGAATACAAAGATTAATCGCAGAAAGAAGATCTATGATCGATTAGCATCTGATATCATGATGATCATAGAGGATAAAGAGAAAGATAGAGAGAATATAGAGAAAATGAACTAAATGAACTTCTCCATTCTCAGAAAAACTTGAGGATCTGTTATAATGAGGGCTCGTTTATATAGAGCAGCTGATCACGTCTAACAACCCTCTAACTAACATTTTAGCACAGTGTTAAAATATTGTTACTAACTTTTTGAGTCAGTAGGTGGGAAATCATACACATCTCACATTGATAATTATATAAACAATTCAAGTCTTACATATAAGTTGATAGATTACTCTTTCGAATGTCGATGGTTTTAGGATGAAACCCTATCAATTTTATGTGTTGGGTTTAATAAGTGCATGGACGTGTGACCCGCCAAGTAGACATTTTACTGATCTACTTCCTCCGTTTGATATTATTTGTCGTTTGACTTTTCGGTACGCTTAGTAAAAAGCTAAAAACTCTATAAAATATAATTTTTTTTAATATAATTTTTTTTCATAATCTTATACTTACTGTATGGAATTATATACAAAATTTAATTAAAAAATATATTTTATATAGTTTTTATCTCCTTGAAAAACGTGCACTACAAGAGAAATGACAAATAATATTCTCGCCGTTCGGAAATAAATGATATTTGACTTTTATGCACATAATTTTAGGAGCTAAAAACTATACAAAATCTTATTTATTTTAATAAATTTTTTTCATAGTTTAATATATATTGGTAATAAGTATTAAATTGTGAAAAAAAATAATTAAAAAAAATAAGATTTTATATAGTTTTTAACTCCTAAAACTGCGTGTAGAAAAATCAAACATCATTTATTTCCGAACAGAGGGAATTTCCGAACAGAGGGAGAATCAAACAGAGGGAGTATAATGTTGGTATCGACAAGCTATTTTATATAAAAATGTCTATTAACATGTTTGGGGACGTTTATTTTAGGGGTCAAATTGATTTATATAGTCGGAGTTTGCTTTGCAACAAGGCACTATCCCTTAAATCGGATTCTTTAGAAGTCATTATTAACTCATAATACAATACAATATATTACACAATAATAGAATATAAAATTATGATGGTGATGATGAGGAGTAGGAGATGAGTAACCCTATAAATCTTATACCCCGTATGTTATTTAATTTATTTATTTAGTATCAATATATATATATGATGCCCATCACATTTCGACAGGGCTCACAGGATTTCTAATTAAGAGTGAGTTCACAATTTGAGGGAGGTTGTTGAGATGCTGCCATTATCGAGCCACATGCCATGTACTATTGGTTTTTATTTTATATATTTTTTCATTCATAATATATAGTTTAATTAGATGTAGAATCATTGATACTTGTTGAAATAATTATTTTTTGATTTTTTAATATGATTTTCAACCAATCTTTCAAACTAACTTACATATTTGATTATGGTCTCATATGCAGCTTTAACATTATTAATGGAGACCACAATTATAGATTCTTGCTGACCTTGCCTTCTTTTAATTAGCTATAATTACACCTTGACAACAAAATTACTAATATAATAATAATAATACCCATCCATTCAGCAATAGATATCATTTATTTATTTGACACAATTTTTAAAGAGTTAAAAATTATATAAAATATCAACTTTTATAATTAATTATTTTTATATAATTTCATACTTATTAGTTATAAGTTTAAAATTATTTTTTTTAAAAATAAAAAATTTAATATTTTATATAATTTTTAGTTCTTTATAAAAATGTGTCAAAAAGACCAACGATATCTATTTCAGAACGAAACTAATAAGTTTTATGAGAATGAATAAATCTCATTTAATTTAAGCGACACAAATTATAGATTACTCTGTATGTAGATGTTAAAACAATACTTAAAAATCAATGACCCCTTTCCTTAATGGTAAGGGAGAGGTGTCCCTTTAGCTTAGGTGAGTCTGTCTGATGGCTTGCCGTCTATCTTATTGGTTCAAGTCATTTGTAGGATAGGACTCGAGCCCGTGAGAATTAGTCAACAACCTCGGAACTCTCGCGGCACAAAAAAAAAAAAAAAAGCGCTACGCACGAGTTCCTTCACTTGATCGATGTTGGTCATGTTGGTATGGCCAAGCCATTCGCGTCAAAGCTTAGTTAGAGAGCCAACAAACAAAGGCAAGACACAAATCTTCATAGTATATTTGAAGCTTGAATCAACGTTGGCTTGTATAGGTAGATGTCTCCATAACAAGTTAATTTCATCTGTACTCATTCTCTCAATAAACTTGACAATCAAAAAGTGTAAAAAGGCCTTTATTGAGTCCTGATCACACGATTGTACAACACTTAATAAATAGTACATAAATTTTAAGTAGTCTTAAAAAACATCAAACCTTGTTTGACTTTGAACAATTGTATCATGATTACACGATTGAATCAACCTTGTTTGACTTTAAACAAGCATGTGCTATTCATAATAAAATGCTTTGACACTCAAGTGAAAAAAAAAAGTCAAAAACTTGGTTATATGTCACTTAAATAACTATGATTTCATGGCATTCAATCTCATACACCTAATTAAACAAGAGTTTCCCTCATTCATGACTATTTGTTAAGTGACCTTGAGTGACTTTTGGTTTCTATCTAGAATACTCCATCTGTTTGTTCTTATTTGATTTTTACTATTTAATGTTTTTTTCATTAAAATGAAAAAAATAAATCAAAACACTTTTTTTTATTAATTGTTTGTTTTATACTTTTATTAATATTAATATTATTAATTATTATTATTATAAAAAATATATTACAAGAAATTAGTGGGCATCGAGATACTATGTAGGCACCCACTCTCTTAGATATAACAAAGTGAAGTCTAGTAAAAATATAAACTACAGCGCGAGACTCAACATCCTGAGATACCGAGAATTTCTAAATCCGCTTAAGCAAGGCAACCACATCTGTATCTAACTCCCCCAATAAAGAGAAAGAGAATGGTATGAAGCCATAACCAGCTGTCGTGCACAAATCCGATACTTGGCACACTTACATTGAGCAACATCAACAACAACACGATCGGGCACAAAGTTAGACATTTCAGACTGAGTCAAGGGGGAGGACCCTGTCAGATCGACACACACGTCCCGCCCTCTGTCCCAGGAATAAGGTAAGAATTCGGCTAGAATCTCCTACCTTATACCTTATAGCGTGACGAAGGATGAGATCCTGAAGATCTTTAAATGTTTTCAATATAGGTCCACTAACAAAGTATCTAAGGTATGTCATCTTATCAACTATTTGTTGTTATCACGGGCCACAATGAGAATTTTACTTTTCATACTTATTATTGTCGTGTGGTGAATAATTCGATTATAGACTTGTGTAATAAGCCAACCTAGCTCTTGTAAAAGAGATTATTAAGGATATTGTAACTAATGTGCTATAAATTTTATCTTAGGATTTGTTTTTCACAGAATGATTTGATCTAAATAGCTCAATCAACGCAAAATTATATATGTATATTCCAAAAAAGACTTGGAAGTCGATTACACTTGTTTGCCATGGTATAGTGAAACCCGATTGTAAGGGAAATGTCGTTTCATGTCATGCTATTATATATCCATGACAAGATAATCTTACTATATATCTTTGACCAAAGAGCAAATCGAAGAAGTATACAACTACAAACAAAACAAAACAATGGAGATAAGATAAAACTTATAGGGCCTTGTTTGTCTTTTAGGCAAAAGAGGATTGCAAAGAGAGGGATTTGTTCGGATTGATAACTTATTGAATTTGTTGCTACGTCTCCAACTTCACCTCCCAAACAAACAAAAATAGTAATGATAATTGCAACACCAATTTAAGTGAATGCATAATAATGAAATTTTTTGGTGTTGTTTTTTACACCCACAAAATTTACTATTTACACCCAAAATCCAATTTTTTTTTTAAATAAACCCTATGCCTCCTGAGTCATAGACGTGTGACTCAAGAGGGGCAGGGTATGTATATAGAAAAAAATAGTTGCGCCTCTTGAGTCACACACCTATGACTCAAGAGGCGTAGAGTTTATTTAAAAAAAAACAAAAACTTAGATTTTGGGTGTAAATAGTAAATTTTGTGTGTGTAAAAAACAACCTCTAATTTTTTTAAGTCAAGGCAAGAGTTGTTGATTTGATTAGGAGATTGACGGGCAGTCATTCAAACATGTGATCAGATTATTAATTATGGCCGAGATTTCCTTTTTGAGAGTGAACCAGCCTTACTGGATGCCATGCGCTAGTAACCCAACATATGAATACGCTTTAATCTAGTGGGACTTGTATGCTATAGACTTTTTTACATGTACTTTTGATATGTAACTCTTTTGATTTCTTCTCATCTCAACAACACTCTAATGGCTTCTCATTTGCGACTATACAATCTGGTAGCATGGGACTTGCACTACTAGAAACACAGGGAGTAACAACTAACAACGTTGATTTTCAATGGAAGTTCCAACAAGTTTTACCCTGTTATTGAAATTTCCAAAGGAAAACACTCGGTTGGAAAAAAAGGGTGTTGAAATTGATTACAACAGTTACTTTCTGATGAAATTTCCAATATATTGTAGTGATTAGAAATTAACAACGACTGAAATGGTTAATATATATATAAAATTCATTTAAATATAAATAATATTATTAAAACCTGCTTAAACGGTCATTCAAACGGTTGGATCGGAACAAGTCTAGTCGATTGACTTTTATATACTTAGATTTGTTTTTTCCTGTACTTAATTTCAATATGAGATTTTTTAAATCCTTTTCGTATCTCAATACTACCCAAATGACTTCAATTTTAGCAATAGTTGCCCACGGTGATGGCTAAGTATTGTGATACTTAAGTTATAGCCTAATATGCAACTAGGAGATTGATATGGCCATGACTTTGGAAACATGGAGCTCCTTGACTGCCACAACTTTAGAAGCCATGTAGCTCCTCGACTGCCACAACTTTAGAAACAATGAGATAATGAGATGGTCCATGTGGTTAGAAAGGTGATGATTTTTTCAATCAAAATTGAAAATATTTAGTTTATCCTACCTACCCAATATGATAAAGAAATAGATGATGCCATGATTTCTTTGGTCATGGTTTCGTCGTTGTTGGGTACTTTGGACAGTACTGAGAAGTGAGACCGAACTGATGGATATTAAAATGGCTGTTTGTAAGGCTTAGCTTCTCAACGTGGTCTTCCGTTTGTTATACATGGAGATGTAATTGAAGATGGCGATTGATTATTTTTACTCCTCCGCTAGTGTTTTAGCCACTTACAACTTATTTTGGATGATATTCGAGAGATCGATGATCGAGCTACTCCAACACTCACTAGCTAACAACCCGATTAATTTTTATCTGGCAGGTGAAGCGTTTCATATACATACCCGCTGCAGGATAAATTTTAATTAATCCCCTCAAATTCCAATTTCAGACTCTTCAACTACCTAAAAAACGCCTCGATTAATTAATTACACAAACCAATATATATATATATGAGTCCCTTCATCTCCCCATGAGTTGTACTTCTCGACTGATAAATACACACATCCAACCATCGTCGATCTCAAACACATACACATTAGCACATTACCCTTGAGAATGGAGGACAAAGACGACTCCGAGCACTACATCGAAATCGGCCTCAAATTCGTGCGCGCAACGGTGGCGTCCGACGCCCAAACCGTCAACACCTGGATCTACGAACTCTCAGCGGACTACCCGCGACACAAGGACGGCATATTCGTGGGCCTCGACGCCTCGGTTGCCACTCTCCACCTCTGCGTGGGCTACAAATGCCTCATCGTCCAGCTATCCCACATCGACAACATCCCGAAATCCCTCAGGAAGCTCCTTCACAATATGAGGTATGTGTTCTGCGGGCTCGACGTGGAGGACACCGTGGCGGAGCTGAACAAGGACTACGGCCTCGTCATCCGGCGCCACCGCGACATCGCGGAGGTTGCCGCGGAGGATCAGCCCGAGTTGCGGTTGTCGCGGAAGCCGGGAATTAAGGAGCTGGCGAGTGTTGTGGCGGGGCTGAAGATCAAGAAGCCTAGCAAGGGCGTGGTGCTGAGTGATTGGGAGGCCAAAACGCTTACCTATGAACAGATTAAAAATGCTTGCGTCGAAGCTCATGCTTGCTGGAAGATCGCCAAGAAGCTGGATCAGATGGGCGAATGATCAAATATGTAATTGTGGCGTAGATTAATTTTAATTACTTTTGTTTAGTTCTTTGCATTGTTTGCTTTGCCGTATGTAGTTTTTGGGATTTCTAATCGTACTACGTGCTATGGTTATGTTGTTCTCTTTTTTGGTTTCGTGGTTAACGTTTTAGGGGTTCAATTTATTCTATCGATTGTGAAATGTTGTTAAAAATGTGTTAGGGATGGATCTTTACAACCTTGTGATCGTGACTAGGGGATAGTATGTATATCCTTCCATATGATGCTTGTAAAGCTCTTACTAATGATATGAGAAATGAAAGTATATAGTGCAGAGGCACTTTCGTTAAAAAAAAAAGTGTTGGAAATGTAGTTGCATACAAGGTCTTATACTTAACCAGGGCCACCAAGGTCTTGCTAACCTCGTCTGGTGTGGTGTTGGTAGGTTGGCTATTAGAAACCAAAATGGGGTTATGGTAGTTTGTGGTGCGGACCTCTACAATGCGAGCTCCCCTATTCAGGCAGAGGCCTTCGACTTGTGACTTGGTGTCAAGGCGGCTAAGGTGATTAGGGCTTTGAGGATAAAGATTGAAGGTTATTGCAATAAAAGGAATAGTCGATCGACTATAGACAAGGCTTATATTTTTCATACTTTCAATATAAGTCTTTTTAATCTTTTCATATCTCAACACTACCCAAACGACTTCAGATTTAGCACTAGTTGAACATGGTGATGACGCGTACATGAATATTGTTACTTATCTATAATACACAACCAGAAGATTTATATGGCCACGACTTTAAAAACTATGGAGCTCCTCGAATGTCACAAGTTTAGAAACAATGAGATGGTCCAAGTGGTTAGAAATAGATGATGGCATGGTGATTTCTTGGGGCATGGTTTCGTCGTTGTTGGATACGTTGGACTGTATTGAGACCGAACTGATGGCTATTAAAATGGTTGTTTGCAAGGCTTAGCTTCTTAATGTGGCTTCCGTAGATGTATTTGAAGGCTTATTTTTACTCCTCTGCTGCTCTCTTATCTACTTAAGAGCTTATTTTGGATGATATTCGGGATATTGATGACTCGATCTTTTGAGTCTTTCACATTATTTTATGTCAGTTGAACGACACTCTTTAGCTAGCTAGTTAGACTCGCCCCGACAGCACTCAATAACCTTTTGGATGTAATAATCCGATTGGGCCTTTGCATAAGTTTATTGGAACTTTTCAAAGCGGTATGGTAAAACTTTCTGAAAAAATAGCTAACAATACTCTTTTGTGCATAATTTGTCATGCCAAAAAAAAAAGAATCCACTCTTTATATATATTCGCAAAGGCTAAAATTTTAATACATCTCTATAATTTCATCAAAATTTTCCTCTAAATATTAATTCTAGATTACAGTAATATTTAAGATTTGAAATTTTAAACTAGATTAATCTTTTTTGGAGCGCTAAACAGGATGAATGTTGCGGAATAGTGGAATACCACTTTTTTACGTTTCGGCTATATACACCGCAAATCCCCACGTCCTTAAGGACGTGCAAGGGAGTTTGCAGCCACCCGAGCCCGGACGTGCAAGCACGTTTTTATTTTTTTTTAAAAACGTGCTTGCACGTCCTTAAGGACGGGCTTGCACGTCCTTAAGAACGTGCAAGCCCGTCTACAAAAGACGAAGAGGACGTGCCTCTTCGTCTTCCCTTCGTCTTCGTCTACATTGCCTGAGAGAAATCGAGAGACAGAGAGATCGTCTTCTTCGTCTTCGCCGGAGTGTGAGAGAGAGAGATTGTCGGAGTGAGAGAGAGAGATCGCCGGAGTGAGAGAGAGGAAGAGATCGAGACAGAGAGAGAGAAACAGAGAGAGATGGAGCCGGAGAGAGAGGTTGTGGTGGAGCCGGTGGCTGAGGAGGGTGGTGGTGGGGGTGGAGCACTGGGGGAGGGGGTGGCGGTGGAGCCTGTGGCCGGGGGTGGTGGTGGGGCGGCGCCCATGGAGGTTGAGGAGGGTGGTGGTGGTGACGGTGGTGGTGGTGGAGCAGCGGCGGCGGCGGCGTCCGGTGGTGGTGGTGGTGGTGATGGGAGCGGAGTGGTGGAGGCGGACCTATTATCGCCGCGGAAGCGGCGGTCTGTAGAGGTTTCGCCGGTCCCGACCCCACCGGTATGTTCTTTGATTTATTTATTTTGTTTGATTTATTTTTATAGTTTTATAATATAGTTTAGATTTTAATATAGTTTTATAATATAATTTGATAGATTATAATTAGTTTTAATATATAGTTTGATAGATACTATATAATTATGTAGTTTTAGTATATAGTTTGATAGATATTATATAGTTTGTATATTTTGATAGTTTTAATGGAAAAACAATAAAAACGATTAATATATATTACAAGATATTAAAACATATTAAAATATATTAAAATACATTAAAAGACATTAAAATAAATTAAAATAAAAACATTAAAATATATTAAAATACATACAAATAAATTCTAACTGAAAGACAATAAAAAATAGATTATATAGTTTTAGTATATAGTTTGATAGATATTATATAGTTTGTATATTTTGATAGTTTTCATGGAAAAACAATAAAAACGATTAATATATATTACAAGATATTAAAACATATTAAAATATATTAAAATACATTAAAAGACATTAAAATAAATAAAAAACATTAAAATATATTAAAATATATTAAACTACATAGAAATAAATTCTAATTTAAAGACAATAAAAACATTAAAATATATTAAAATACATAAAAATAGTTAACTGGATAAAATGAAAAACCTTAAAAGTAACAGGATCTCAACATTTCATAATAACAGGCAGAGAGGCTCATGAGGGGTGATGGTACCCTCCGGCCTGTTACGATCGCCGGCCGGGTAGCGGTCAGCCAGATTCCAGAGGAGACGGTACCCGACATTCCGACACGATCTGCTTGCGTCTGCAGAGCGGTACCAACAGTCGATGGGTACCCCCCCGGCCGAAGAGCACGACAGCTTCTGGAAGGGTCTGCCAGCTTGGGATCCTTCTGGCGATGCGATGATGGGGTTGCAGCCTTCTTTAGAGACCGCTGATGTTTTGAGTAGCTGCATTACTGACGTAGTCGTTGGGCGACGGGGCGACATGGGTAGACCGCCTACTCGTGTTCCACCCACCATCCCGGAGGCATCTACTTCATCCGTTCCGGAGACTTCTACTTCAGCCGTTGCAGAGGCTTCTACATCCGGCACCCACGAGGCCGAGCCTTCGACCTCCCCCACACCAGCGGTGATCTCCTTGGCCTCTGCAGATGATGTGATCCCTGACGTCGTTGAGGAGGCTGTCGACGGTCAGGAGGGGCAGGCTCAGGGCCAGGGGGGCCCACAGGTAGAGCCCGAGCCCATACCTGCGCAGGCTGCCGCCCCGGCTGTGCAGGTCGACCCTTTATTGCCGCCGGGAGAGCTGCTTCTGTCTTACAGACATCACCGCGCGTATCAGGTGTGGAGAGATCCTACTGTGGAGCTGCCGCTGCTGAAGTTCCACCACCGGGCGACTCACCTGCAGCCTTTCGATCGCTACATATTTGAGGGCCCGGGGACCTGGGTGCAGGATCTGATCTCATCCGGCATCCCGCAGCTGAGGTCCCTCCACTGGGAGTGTGTCGACGAGTTTACATGCACAAACTTCTTGGAGCATTGGCACCCGGAGACCAGCTCCTTCCACTTTCCATGGGGCGAGATGACCATCACGCTGCACGATGTTGCCTGCCTCATGGGACTTCCGATCGATGGCCTCCCTTGTACGTCAGATCTGCCTGCGGGCGCGTTGATCCCCACCGTCGCGGAGTACTACCAGCTCACCCAGCAGGCCCTGAAGTCATACAGACACGCTGGCGGGCCTCCAGTGACTTGGTTGACTGACCTGTGGCAGCAGAGACACGGCCCGCTCGTCGACCCCGCCCCCGCTGATGACCCAGAGGCCGCGACTGATCCTGAGCAGATTAGGCTGCGCATGCATGTGGGAGGGGGGCAACCCCAGGATGACCCTGCACAGCGACGGTTTCTCCACATAGGTTACATGGCCATCGCTCTCGCCGCGACTTTGTTTGTGGACAAGTCGCAGAGCCGGATCCCATGGAGGATATTCGGCCTTATTTGGGACATCCCGCGTACGGCCACCCTTGCATGGGCAGCAGGTGCCCTCGCATCTCTCTACAGGGGCCTAGGCGAGGCTACCCTCTCCGGTGCGAAGGGTATAGATAGCTGCACGCCGATCCTACAGGTACGAGACCGCTGAAATAGAGTTATAGTTTACAAATATTTATATTATATGCTAACGAAATTCTTTTTTGTGTCAAGGCTTGGATATGGGCGTACTTCCCTCGCTTCCGAGGTGATTTCTCCAGCGACCCGGCTAGGAAGGCGGACCCTCGCTTCTACGCGAAGTTCATCGGTCTGAAGGCGCCACAACGCATGAAGGACGCCGCGAAGCTGAAGAAGGTGCGGCACCTGCGGGACGAGGTGGACCGTCTTACCGTCGCCGACGTATGTATTCGAGACTCTATCTATATGACTTATATTTCTTAACCGTGAATTACGCTTGATTTTTTTAATTATAGGTCGAGTGGATGCCCTTTGGGCGTGATCTGGACTTCGACGGCCAGTACCGTCAGTCCACCTATCGGGGCACCATCACCTTCTGTGGGGAGGAGGAGCCGTATATGCCCGATAGGTGCCTCCGGCAGATCGGACGGGTCCAGGGGATCCCGCAGGACGTCATCGCGCCAGATCAGGTCTCTCGCGATACCACCTTGAAGAACGCGAAGTACATCGCCGTGTTTGCCCACAGCCACAACAAGTGGCGGGATCTGCAGGACGATAGTCGCTTCTACAGGCTGGCTGAGCACAGACGCACCAGCGAGGATTGCCAGGCCGGTGTCACTGCAGATTACATGGCTTGTACACGTCGCAGAGCCGGCCTTACGTGTTGCCGACCACGCCACCCCATCCGGACCCGTCGGCGCCCGTCCACCCGATCGGCTTGGATCCATGGGTGGACCTGCCTCAGCCTCCAGCCATCCCTCCGGCGTTGGCAGCCCGCTTGCATGAGATAGAGGGCTATTGGAGGGCCCTGTCTACCGACCCTCGCCTTGAGGAGCTATTAGACGAGGTGACGGGTATTCTGCATCAGGCTGTCAGCAACCCACCTGGACAGTGATTTTTTTATACTTTTGCAGTATCTATCTCTATATTATACTTTTATATTATTATACTTTTATAATACGGATTTTGTATCTATCTCTATATTTCTATCTCGAGTAGACTCCTCTCATTTCTTCCGAGTCATATTAAGCGTAAACATCAAGAACGAAAACGAAAACGAAAACGTTAATCTGATAAGGTTGCCTGATAACAAAAACGTGAAGAACGGATTAACATAAAGAACGAAAATGAACGTTAAGGACGAGTTAGGTTAGTTAGGGTTTAGGGTTTGGCTAGAGTTGTTAGGGTTTAGGGTTAGGGTAGGGTTAGGAAAATTGCACGTGGTCAACGACGTGCTTGCACGTCCTTGATAACGTGCATTTTTCCTACCCCTACCTAACCCTAAACCCAAACCCTAAACCCTAGCACGTCCTTAAGGACGTGCTTGCAAGTCCTTAAGGACGTGCTTGCAAGTCCTTAAGGACGTGCTTGCAAGTCCTTAAGGACGTGCTTGCAAGTCCTTAAGGACGTGCATTTCTGCTTACCATTGACGCAACAGTGCCTATTTGAAGCGAAGGGAGACAGCTTGATTCCGCACTCCAAAACAAAGTCCGACTTGTTTCGATATATTCATTCACCGTTAGAATCGTTATGGCCGAGCCGCAAAGCAATCCTCGTCTCCAAGTTTCCCAGGTACGGATACGTTTCGTATAGTGAATATATTTCGTATTCCTTCCGTTTTGTTCATATTCCACTAATGTTAATATAGTTTCGAGACTTTACGCCTGAGCTCTCGGACCCAAGGGTTTGGAATGACCGTGACGAAATGGTTACGCATTTCAAGGACTTGGGTCGGAGACACTGCATGATTTTAGTAATCAAGCGGTCTTGGACGGGGGCGTCGAATCATCCAGGCGGGGTTTTTCTTACTTGCGAGCAGTATGGGGAGTACCGACCACGCGGGAGGAAGCTCCGGAGCACGCAGTCGAAGATAAACGGTTGTCCATTCTCTCTACACGGACACGAAGCTCCGCCGGGTCACTGGGTTATGACGGTAACCCACGGTGTTCATAACCATGGGCTTCCAACGATCTTGAAGGGTAACGCCATCGCCGGACAGATGACAGAGGGGGAAAAGAAGATGGCCAGGTGGATGAAGGAAATTGGCACTCCTCCAAAATCCATTGGGTACGGATTGAGGCAGTTGGATGAGACCAGCGTCACGTCAAGGAAGAGCCTTACCAACACGCTCACCATGATGGTCGCCGAAGAAAGAGGTAGTCGGACGATGACCCAGGATACCTTGCACCATCTGCGGGAAAGAGGGTACTACTACGAATTCAGACGACATCCGGATGACGACAACGTCTTGAGCGACCTCTTCCTGGCGCATCCCGACGGGATCCGACTTCTCCGAAGGTTCCATTACGTCATCGTAATGGACAGCACGTACAAAACAAATGCGTAACTTATTTAATAACGATTACATTATTGCACATATAGCCAATTATAAAATATTTTACATGTAACATATTAACACTTGCAGATATGGGATTCCATTGTGCGAGGTGGTCGGGTTCACACCCTCAGGTAATACTTACTGCATCGCCTATGCCTTCATGTTGAAAGAGAACGAAGACACATACGCCTGGGTGTTGCGTCAGCTTCAGAACTTGCTTGGGACGGTTCAGCCTCAAGTTATCATGACTGATCGGGAGCTAGGTCTCATGGCGGCGCTGAATGTTGTCTTCCCCGACGTCCAGCATCTCCTTTGCTGGTTACACGTGACGAGAAGATGCGAGGAAGCTGCTCTGAAGATCACGAAGAATTTAAACCACGCTGGCATCTTTAAGGGCAACTGTTGGGGGCTGTTCGAATCGAGGTCGGAGGAATCATTCAACCGACGTCGTCGAGCGCTACACGCTGCATGGCACCCATTCCCAGGTGTGGTGGCGTATTTAGAGGCGGTGTGGCTTCCACACAGCAGGAGCATCGTACGATGCTACGTAGATAATGTCTTCCATCTCGGCACCCGTACGACAAATAGGGTTGAGGGTCAACACAAGGTTCTGAAGGAGGCACTTCACTCATCGACAGGTGACTTTCGCATCGTGATCGATGCAATCCATAGAGTCAACGATTGTCAACTACATGAGCTGCAAACTGCTTTGGAGATCGAC
Source organism: Persicaria maculosa (assembly GCA_963922045.1). Lineage (NCBI taxonomy): Eukaryota > Viridiplantae > Streptophyta > Magnoliopsida > Caryophyllales > Polygonaceae > Persicaria > Persicaria maculosa. Next base: position 14,463,332 of record OY998257.1, on the reverse strand, counting down.
CGCTTCAAATGGCCAACATCGGCATATAAAGTCAACCTTTTCGATGAGGTAAAGACTTTAATCTCCAAAAAGTGCTTCGATTATCTGTACAAGATGTGGCAGGACGTCGTGAACCAAAAGGTTCCTCCGGTATGCACGGACCGACATTGGAGGGTTTGTTACGGGATCCCATGTGTCCATGAGATTCAGGGATACGTCAACTCCGGTACTCCGATACCCTCCGAGGACATCCACCCGTTCTGGATGGATTTGTCATGAACTGACATCGACGACACCCCACTGCCGTATGAGCTGTCATCTTCATATACGGCTTCCAACGATGTATGCGAGGATGAGCTGCACCCACCCTCATCAGCAAGCGTCCGAAGGAAGGGGAGGCCTCGGGGGTCGAGGAATGCCTGCAGAACCAACCCGTTGCCATAGGAGGAGGTAAGGGAAAGGTTTGAGAGAGAAGAAGCGCGTGCTGCTCGACGTGCTGCTCGGCATCGTCCACAAGCGACCTCAGCTCGACGTGGACGTGATGATGTGTTCGGAGGGTTCAACTGGGGTCGAAACAACGTTGATCCCTTCATGCTCGGTCATATTGAGACGGTGAGGGACACTGTTGGAGATGGTCATTGTGGCTACCGTACTTTGGCGGCTTTAACATCACCGATCGGCGAGACTGCTTTCCCGGAACTCAAAACGTTACTATGCAATCACTTGGAGGATCACGCCGATCTGTACGCCGGTTGTTATACTGGAGGGTACCAATTCCAGCAGTTCGTCGACTACCAGAGATGGGCGGGAGCTGTGCATGGTGATAGGAGACGGTGGATAGAGCTACCCATTATGGGTTTAGTATTTGCAACGGTATATCAGATTCCTCTCGTCGTCCTAGCTTGGCATCATCCGTTCACATGTCTCCCCATGACCTCGCCGACACCTGCTAACAACCCTCAATCAGCAACCCTTGGTGTAGCCTGCATCGGAAACCAAGACCATTTTGCCGCGGTACGACTTCAAACGTCTTTTTTATTACCTATTCTTGCTTTTCATATATATGTCAATACTCTAACTCTAATTTTCCGTTCTCATAGATCTGGTTGCGTCGTAACGCTCCTATTCCGCCGCCTCCGCCAGAATGGGTCGCACATCATCATCCGAGCGTCGAAGGATGGGATGCTACGTTTCAAGCTCAGTTTGAGAGATTTCGAGCCTTGCGTGTCGAGTCCGGCCGCCCTTTACTATTTTCCTAGATTTTATTCCACAAGTTTATTAAAATTATGAATGTAAACCTTTTTTTTCCGTTCCTTGTAACGTTATTCGCATATTATCCGAATGAAAACCTTAACAATTATTGTTTTCTATTTAATTTGACCCTAAATCCTTCAACTCCACTAGCTAACACTTCAATTTTATCAATTAACATTACAAAACCCTCGGAAAACCTAAACCCTATACCCTAAACCCTAAACCCTAAACGCAAAACCCTACTAGGGTTTGCACGTCCTTAACAACGTGCAAGTATTGCACGTCCTTAAGGACGTGCAAGAACGTTGTTAAGGACGTGCAAGTCTTTGCTAGTGGACGTGCACAGTCCCAGACTTGCACGTCCTTAAGGACGTGTAGAGCTGGCAAAATCTGACCCGACTCACCCGAACCCGAACCCGACCGAAACCCGAAAATCTGGAGTCATCCATAACCCGAACCCGAGACCGAACCCGACCCGAACTTGACCCGACTCGAAACAGACCCGAACACAGATAAACCCGACCCGACCCAAACCCGACCCGACTTTGAACCCGACCCGACTCTCAACCCGACCCGACTTTGAATCCATATTCCATAATTTGTATGAATTATGATACATGATTATTTTTTTTTGCGGAAAGAATTATTTATATCCAAATCAATAATTTTGTAGTTGTTATTTTATTTTTATCTATATTATTATATTTTGATAGAATTAATTATTTATATCTAGATTTGTTAAAAACTAATAATAATAATGAAAAAAAAACTAATAGGCCAAAAGCTAAAAATGAAATGGGCATTGAAAATGATATGAGTCAATAATATAGTCAAACCACAAATAAGCCCATTTGCAACTTGCTAGTTAAATTAAGGTTAAATCCTAAATGTACAATTAATTTGATTTAATTATAGCACCGATCAATTGGTTTAAATATTTAAAAAAAGATGATGATGCCGAATACCGAATTTTCGATTATGACTTTTTTAAAAATCGGTCGACAACCTAGGAGTCAATGACAATGAGTGTATTCAACTGAGTCAAAATTACATATTCAAGTATTCAACCGATTCAAAATCATTTATTTTAAATAAATTACATATTTAAGTATTCAACCGAGTCAAAATCATTTATTTTAAGTAAATTACATATTTAAGTATTCAACCGAGTCAAAATCAACCTAATTATCCAAACGGGTCGAATATGATTCGACCAAAAACTCAAACCAACTATACGGCTATACTCACTTTGATTCGAAACTCAAATGAGACCGACCCGCCTCTTGACCCGAAACCCGAACGAGCCCGACCCGCTTTGACCCGAACCCGAATGGGTATGACCCGATTTAACCCGAAACCCGACCAATCAAAAATTCATTATGACCGAACCCGACACGATCAATACCCGACCATAAATTTTACCCGAACTGACCCGACCCGTCTGTGACCCGACCCGAGCAAGCCTGACCCGAACCCGACCCGAACGACCGAATTGCCAGCTCTAAGGACGTGCATGCATGTCCTTAAGGACGTGCAAATCCTTAATCCGGATTTGCGGTGTATATAGCAACACCCCTTTTTTATGTTCATGTGAAGCTAATTTTTCTTTGGCAGATGAAGCGTTTCATATACAGTATATACCTGCTGGAGGCTAAATTAATCCCCTCGATCAATTACACAACACTGAGTCAATGAGTCCCTTCATCTCCCCATTGCTTCTGCATCTCGACTTATAAATACACACATCCAACCATCGCCGACCTCTAACATATAAAATCTGATACACATTACCTTTTGAAAATGGAGGACAACTACGACTCCGATCAATACATCGAAATCGGCCTCAAATTCGCGCGCGCAACGGTGGCGTCCGACGCCCACACCGTCACCGGCTGGATCCGCGAGCTGTCAGCGGACTACCCGCCACACAATCACGACATACTCGTGGGCCTCGACACCTCGGCGGCCACTCTCCACCTCTGCGTGGGCTACAAATGCCTCATCATCCAGCTATCCCACATCGACAACCTCCCGAAATCCCTCAGGAAGCTCCTCCGCAACATGAGGTACGTTTTCTGCGGGCTCGACGTGGAGGACACCGTGGCGAGGATGAACGAGGACTACGGCCTCGTCATCCGGAGGCACCGCGACATCGGGGAGGTCACGGCGGAGGAGCAGCGCATGTTGCGGTTGTCGCGGAGGCCTGGAAGCTGGAGGCCTGGGATCAAGGAGCTGGCGAGTGTGGTGGCGGGGCTGAAGATCAAGAAACCTAACAAGACCGTGGCGTGGAGTGATTGGGAGGCCAAAACGCTTACCTATCAACAGATTGAAGATGCGTGTGTCCACGCTTATGCGTGCTGGAAGATTGCCAAGAAGCTGGACAAGATGGGCAATTGACTGAATATATATGTAATTGTGGCTTAGATTTACCTACTTTTGTTTAGTTCTTGTATTGTTATCTTGTTGGGTAGCTCGCTTTGCGGCTGCGTTATGTAATTTTGCGGTATGTAAGCTGCTGGACAAGATGGTTATGTTGTACATTCTCTTTTGGTTTCGTGGTGGTTACATTTTAGGGGTTCCATTTCTTGGATCGACCGTTTAATGCTTGTGTAAAATGTGTTAGTGATGGGTCTTTACACTCTTTTGATCTTGATCTTATTCTATGCATTTTGGTATTCGGAAGGGATTGAATTAGGTATTTCTATTTTGGACAAGTTTTGATTCAATACCTTGGTTCAGGTGGCATTACCTTGAATCAAATTGGATCGCTTTTCAAATCTATTTACACTATTTTGATAAATTCTCGAACCAAAAGGAATTGGTTTTCCCTGTCGGATTGAATCTTGTTAATCTTCTTTAACGATGATGGACTAAACTCGGCCCACTAATGGGAATGGGCCGGCCCAGACCAATTACACATTACAATAGAGAAGTAGGAAGGTAAAGGTTCAACCTTTTCCTGTTTCTCCTCAAATCTCTCAATCACCGCCGTCTTCCTACCGTCATCGTCAACTGCCGGCCGGGAATGGCGTCTTGCGTCAACAGCCTCAAGGCGGCGGCGGTCCTATACCACTACCCCTGCCCCGACGGTGCCTTCGCTGCTCTCGCCGCCCATCTTTACTTTTCCGCCACCGCCTCCCCTGTCCTCTTCTTCCCCAACACCGTCTACTCCCCAATCACCCCCGACCGTCTCCCCCTCCCCCAAATCGGAGACCTCTACCTCCTCGATTTCGTCGGCCCCGCCGAATTCATCCCCCAAATCCTCCCGAAGGTCGACCGCGTCGTCGTTCTCGATCACCACAAGACCGCTCTCGAAATGCTCACTCCTCAGCACCCGGCCATGGCGGCGACTGGGAAGAACTTGGAGACTGTGATTGACATGGCCAAGAGTGGCGCCACCATCGCATACGATTACTTCAAGGAGAAGCTGAGCGCCGAATTCGGCCGCCACGATGCCTCAATCAGCGAGTTTCAGAAGCTCAGGGAGATCTTCGAGTACATCGAAGACGGAGATCTCTGGAAATGGCGCCTCCCGAACAGCAAGGCGTTCTACAACGGCTTAAAGGATTGCAAGATCGAGTTCGATTGCAATCTGAACCCTGATTTGTTCAATCAACTGCGATCTCTGGTCCTCCAATCGGTGATCCAACAAGGGATCGCAAGCTCGTCGGAGAAGCAGAGGCTGATCGACGAGGCGCTCTCGGAGTCATTCGAGATTGAAATTGGAGGAGGAGGAGGTGCGGTAAAGTGCCTGGCGGCGAGAGCGGATGCGATACCGGAGCTGAGGAGCGACCTAGGGCACCAGCTAGCTTGCAAAGGGGGCGGGATGGGGCTAATGAGGATGGGAGCAGTGGTGTACAAGGTGGCTGACGACGGGAGGGTGAAGGTCAGCCTCCGCGGCGACGGGGAGGTGGACACGGCGGTCATCTCAGAGAGGTTCGGCGGCGGCGGCCACCGCAACGCCAGCTCGTTTATGATGTGCGCCGAGGAGTTTCAGAAGTGGAAGCTAGAAAGATAGAACCTTCATACGAAAAACACACAAAAAAAAAGTAAGTTTTGAACTGTTTCGCTTTGTTTGATTCAGCATAGTAATCGCAATGCAGTGAAATTGAAATTTTGTGTTTTGATTCAAACCGTTCCCCGTGAATTCAATTTCATCACACTGATTAACTTGATCAAAAAAGACCAGTGAAACTTGAATTTTAATTTCAACCAGATGATGACGACGACTAGAAATTAATTGGCTTGTAACTATCACGAATTTACAGAAATCTACCATCATCTTGTAGTTCAATCTTAGAACATAGTTGTGTGTCGGACTCATGCTTCACAAGTTGAATGTACATACAGCTTACTGGTTGGCTCAGGATCTTAATGGCACACTTCTGTAACAGCGGAAATCGACCGCCATAGTTGCACCACAGTTAAACTGTAACATCATAATTTAGAACTATAGTCAATAGTTTAAAAGTCCGAACATTCAATCAAGTGTGCAATGCATATACACTCACCGGGGCGATTAATTCGTTTTGCATTCAGAAATTGAAATGTTGGCGAATGGGTTCGTCGATTGGAGATTGTAGTCCTCCATTTCTGCATCAAGTGCTTCTTCTTCGATCCCTCCTCCACAAGCTCTTTGCAAGTCTCACTTGGCAGGATCACCTGGCTCGAGGTCCCATTTGGCCTCACTCGAAACACAAGCAGGGATAGATCAGATAGGCATCAGCATTTTGCTGTCGATCAATGCCATCATCAGCTACCCACTGATTGAAAGATTGCCATATCGCTGCGTGCTTCATAGTTCATACTCCTCCGATCATAGTAAGTTTTGAGGACACTTTTTGCTTTATCTATCGCCATGTACAAGTAACTTGCGGTTGGAATCAAGGTGTCCGTCGTATTGGCAATCTTTAAAACCAGGGCTACAACTTCTAGTAGTTCATTCCCATCATACCAAAAATCATAGATGTTTATGATTGCAGATGTCGGTCTCATTCTCCAAATCGAATCGTTGATACTCATTAAAATACGATAGCCAGGATCTTAGTTCTAGCTCCAGCACCATGATTATCCGAAGGCATGTAATACTTCCCGTACAAGTTCGAACTACCTATATATTCATATATTTTGTCCTTGAAGCTCTGAATCCATTTGGATTTCTCACAAATTGTGCTGCAGAACCGTTCATGAATCCTATGCCGGACACAGGATCATGGGATTCATGGTTGTCGTATTGCTGATCCCTTCAACTGCCAAAGTCGTCGCATCCTTGGTAGACACTTCAATTGATGTGAAGGAAAATGTTCAACAACCTTTGTTACATGATCCATGGACAAATTCAGCAATTCCTCAAGACTGAAATCTCAGCAACAAAAAACGCCGATGAGAAAAGGATGAACGAACACAACTACACAAGTACAAGTATGGCGATTGAACGGACTCAAGCATGTTACGAAATTCGGTTTTCAAGGAGAAGAATCAAACACATAATCAAAAATTAAAACTTGGATTAACTTGAGTATCCAATATATCCTATGCAACAGATGATGAATCTGAAGGTAGATTGAGGTATAACTTATAAGGTATTTATATATACTGATGACGTTCAGTCTTGAGCGACATCTTCACATTTGCAATATTCAAAGATAATTGTGCTGTTGACATTCATCTATCAGCCAAATGTTATAACATTTAATATAATATAATCAATTCAATTAAACCACCAACATTTTTTTTTTTCATCAAATGTTATAATTTTTTATTATATTTTATTTTAATAACCAAAATTCTCTTATTTAATTAATTATTTATTCGATTTTTTTCTGATAAAAAAATTAGTTAGTCTAAAAATAAAATGATTATAGAACAAATATTATATAGAGAAATTTTGGTAGAAAAGACCTTTTAAAAACCTTAATTAGGTAATTAACACCCTATGAAAATAAATTGGGCGCACTAACCTTCTAAAAAAAAAATTAGCCGCCTAACCCTTCCCCGTTGTCTCTCTCTTACGCTCTCTCTGTATGCTCTTACGCGCACTGGAAGGAGGCTCGCGAGATGCGCACATCTACCATCCCGATTGCATCCCCCCATGGCTATCCTTGTGAATTTCCTATCCCGTGTGTCGCTCTGATCTGCCCGCAGAGGCCGAAGAAGGCGGCAGTGTTTTCCTCCTTCAGGTTGAGCGACGTCTTCTTCTGTGTACTATTGTCATCCATTGAGCACGGTACTCTTTTTCCCTCTCTTTCTCCTCATCTACTCATTCTTTTCTCCTTCATTCAGATCTTGTTCTCGGATTTGATTCTGAAACCCTCGTTTTTTCATTCCCCGATCTGACATTAGGGTGCCTGTGGCTGAGTGGAATCTCGGGATCCATAGCCTATAATTGTGCTCGTCCGACCATGAAAACCAGCGTCACGATCATCCATGCCAGGTAATTTTTTAATTTTGATCCATAAGAATACAGTTCCTCCTAAATTAGGAATCACATGTTAGATTTCGACTTATCAATTGTTAATTTTGGTCATAGTTTGTAAACAAAACCCTAGCCTAGATGGATATCATCGCCGAACTATTTTGTTTAAATTTCCATGTTTCACCACAAATGTGGAACTCTATTCAACCGAGCTTATAGATTCTAGGTTTTATTTTGTGGTTTGATAGCTTCATACTAATTGCCTTTAGATAGAATAGACATTGTATTGGTGTTGTTTCTTTGATAAGTTCAAGTGGAAATGGACAATGTGGAATTGATTGGGAAAAGGTGCGGTTTCATTGTTTGGAATCAAATATTTGCTGCAATCTAATTGTTCAAAAAATCAAATTCATGTAAGTATAAATCTACACCAGACATAAGCACTAAAATTTTCACCAGGCGCTGTTGTTCATTATATTTTGCAACATGTTATTGATTTCAGTTTCTAAAATCTTCTCGTACAAATATTTTTTAAGAAATGAAATTTCAGCAGAGGCCCATGTTTAACCTTTTAACATATCAAATCTAGTAGTTGACAGGGAAATAGGTGAAACTATAATAATGGAAGTCAACCAGCTTATCTATCTCGGATCATGTACTATATTAGTCTCCACATCTAGGTGTACAGAGTGAATGTAGTATCAAATTGGGAGATACACTAAAACTTGCTGAAACTATCCACTAAGAAGGCCAATTCTTAGATTTTCATTGTGAATCACCTAAATATGGAGAAGATATTGTAGAGCTCTATGTTCAGCTAGTCTAGAACTAAAATGATACCAACGCACAAGTAGTTAGCTAAAGTTTCATCTACCTGTGAATTGATATTATTCACTGATGTCAGAAAGAGATGCTGGTACTTGTTTACAGATGGGGAAAAGTTTTATCTTTTTGTTTTCTATTCTACATTGGACTTACTTGGCATCTTGTTTACAGATAGGTATAGCTGATGCCATTTCATCTACCATATTTTCACTTCAGACGATTAAGAATTCGCATACTCTGGCCGTATCGGATGAGGAAGGATTTGTGAGATGCTGGTACTTGTTTTTGAATTATAAGCTTTTAGATTATGTCTTGATAATGTAGTTTTCACTTGGAATCTTAATTAATTTAGAATTTCAGTAGAGACCTTGTCTATAAAGGGGCTGAGATGCTTTTGGTTTTTGTATGCCTTTTTCAGTTTTATCCTTTAGATCATAGACACTGCTGGGATGTTGCTGCAAGTTGATCATATAAAATGTTCTTTCTTGTTTTATGCATTAGGGGGAACCTGTCCCATGAAACATTCTTAAGGAATGCAAGGAATAGTGAGGAAACATTGCGAAAGGAAGCAATTGAAAGAACAGATGTGAGTGTGAGCCATATTAAAGACGTTTCTAGATTGATATCAACGGACATAAGCACAGGCTCAGTTTACCAAGTATAATCAACTAGTGCTATTGGCAACACTTCTCTCTCTATATATAAATGTTCACATCATGTTCCTTATTTCCTATTCAATTTTGACAGGCAGTTAACCAGGTAGAGTTGGAGCATGCCAAGGCACCAACAAAGTCAGCTATTCTGCTGAACTTGGAATCAATAGTATGTATAAAAAAAATACCTGTGCATTTTTCTTAGCAAGTTAGTTAGAGTCATTTTTGAACAATCAATAGGGCTTCTGCAGGTTATTTGTCTAAACTTTGAACCATAGAATGACTCTAATATTAACTTACACTGGTTGCTGGTGCTCTTAGCAGCAGTAAACATTTTCGTTCTAGTAGGTAAAAATATGGGACATATTGAAGAGTCAGAAGGAGTTACTCCAACACCAATGGTTGATGAAAGATCAGAAGGCATTGACTTTAGGCTGAAATTTTCCTTTTGAATTTCTCAATCTAAGTTGCTGTGCTTGGATTCATCAATTTAATGTTCTCATCACCGCGAATTTGAAGTATGAGTAGCCTATAAGTTCGAACATTTATCATGGGACTTTGGACAAATGATATAATAAAAGCTAGCTATGATAAGAACTTGTTTTATTGATGCTAATTTTAGCCTAAGCTTTTATCTGGTTTGTCTCTAATGAACCTTTCTAAACCTTTATCTGACCACATCTGTAGTTTTGGCACAAGGTCTTATTGTAGAAGGTGTGAAGGTAAGCAGTGTTGAAATCAAAATTTATTTTGTCCTCTCTACTGGTTCAACTTTCAACACATATTTAATATGTACGTTCATAATGAAGAATTTTCCATTCCTAATTGTATATCAGTTGGATTTATGAATACATAAGACTTGAATTTTGCTCATGTGTCATAAATTGTATACAAATGTAATAAAAATGTCATCACAAATGATAGCATCAATGAAGTGAACTCACAAATGTGTCATCAATGAATAAAAGTAGAATAAATGGAAATATATCGATATACAATTGATTAAATTAAAAAAAGTGGCATCAAACGATTTGATTAAAAAAAAGTGGCATCAAATAATTACAAATAGAAAAATGGCATCAAAACACTACTTTGAACAAGTTGCATCACATTAAAGAAAAAAATGGCATCAAAACACTACTCTGAAAAAATATGGCATCACGGTAAAAAAAATTTCATCAAAAAATTGACATAAAAAAGTGTCATTAGTAGCCAATAGTAAAAAAAAATGGCATCAATGGTCAATGTGGCATCCTAGTAAACAAAAAATGTCATCAAGGTTTGAAAAAAGTGGCATTAAAAATGTGTCATCAAATCATTTCATTAGAAAAGTGGCATCAAAGTGAAAATAAAATGTAATAAAAAATGGCATCAAAAAAAAATCCAAATAAGTTGGTCAACGGTCAACTGTTGACCGACTGACGGTCAAACAGTTTGACCGTTGACCCTTTTACTCCATTTGGGGAGGGTGCTAGCTTACCTAATTAAATTAGTTTGGGTGCTAATCACCTAATTAAAGGTTCAAAATAGGCTAGTTACCAAAATCACCCTACTATATACAATGCCTTTAAAAAAATTCAAGGTATTTTGTCAAAAAATAAATTCAAGGTATTTTGTCGAAAAATAAAACATTATTATATACGATTCTTCAAAAAACATTAGTTAACCAATGACATTTCGGTTCTAAACATAAAACGTCATCGGAAAATTGAAACATTTGCTCGAAAAATAAAGATTGGTGCTTTAATTGAATGAATTATATTATATAAGGTATTTTTGTTTAAAAAAATTAAAAGGTATTTTGTTAAAAAAATCTCTATTATATAAGGTGCCTTTTGAGGAAAAAAAACTTAAATCTTACTATTCTTAACAAATTGATCAATCAATAAAGTTATCTTAAATAAAATATTAATAAAGATAATCTACATATATATTTAGACTATCAATTCTTTTCAAAATTAAAATTCATAGTCTTATACTCAATTGAACAGACTTCTTGGAAAAGAAGTGAGCAAGAAAAAGGAAAAATAGGAAAAAGAAGAAATGAAAACTGTAAGAATGCTAGGCAAAGAAGTGAACATCGAAAAAAGAAAATTATAAATGACAAAAGCACAAATCAACTCTATAAACGCATTAGAACCATCAATGGAAATGAATCTTACGACAAAGGTAAAAACCAACCTCGAAACCAGGACACTAGAAATATGAAAATGACAAATTCATACCAAAATAAGTTAGGATGAAGATATGTACATGGATTTGTTGTGGGATTGGAAAAAGAAACCTATGGACCAAGGTAGAAACTTTCTGTAAAATAGAAAATATACAAATTCTGGTTCTTATGGAAACAAGAATGGAATCAGAACCAGAACGAAATCGCAACCCTCGGAGGCCGTTTTATAAAAAGGCGGGTTTCAATTCGATTTGTTGGGTTCCGATGAGAGGTAGATCGGGAGGGATCTGCACCTTATGGAAAGACTACCAAATTCCTTGTGGGAGAATTTCTATTCTAAGAGCGGGCGATCGATTTATCCCTATGAAAATAGAAGAACAATAACATCAGATCGACCTTTGCTTGCAATTTTGTTTATGCGCCCGCCCAAGAGGGTGAAAAATCCCTATTCTGGTCCAGCCTCCAAGACCACATTCAAGAGATTGACATCCCTTCCATTTTGATGGGGGATTTAAACGAGATTCAATACTGCTTTGAAAAAATAGGGGGTGTACCCCCTTATCCGAACAGATTTCAAAGACTATAAACCTTTAAGGACCAATGTAACCTGCTTGATATCCCAACGCTCGGAAATGGTTTCAGTTGGAGAAAAATTAAAACAGAATGGATGTGAACAACATCTATGAGAAATTAGATAGGACCTTTTTTTTTTATAGAGTAAAACTTCGGCTGGATGGATCTAGCCGATAGCATCCTTTCGGATGAGATCAATAAGATGTTTATTTGATACCCATGCGACCCCAGAAAAAGAGTAGCTAAGGTGTGCAAACTTATCTACCACTCCGTTCCCTTCCCGAGGCACATGAGAAAATTTAGTCCTCAAGAAAGAATTAATTATCCATTTAATATCCCCCATTAGAAGCTCTATTTTCCATGGGCAGCAACCATGGTGTTTTAAGTTTTGGATAATTGTAAGGGAGTCACCTTCAATGACTAGGTAGTGGATATGTAATCAGCTTGCCTGTAGAAGTCCTTCCCTTAAAGTCAGGGCTTCTGCCAAGACAGGGGTCTGTTTACCAAATATTTTGTTTCCAAGATGGACTGTGTTACCGCTACAGTCTCAAATAATGTATCCTCCACTACTCACCCCATCCGGAGAAACTGCACCATCGAAGTTCAGCTTCATGAATCCGTTTTCTGGGTTCCTCCATCTAATATTCTTTCTACTTATTTTTCGCAAAGTTGTCTTATGCAAACGATTAGAATCGTTGTTATCTTCCTTTTGGTTTACTTTTTGCTAGTTCTCTCGAGTATCTTTCACTCTTCTCTCTATCTCCTGGAGGGAAGGGATTCTATTATCTCTGAAAATTACTTGATTTCTGAGAGACCAAGTAAGCCACAAGTTTATAGCTAATTGATCATTCTCTTCTTTGTTAAGCTTTTCCCCCAACTCTCTCATGATCTCTTTAATGTCCCTTGTTGTCTCTAAAATGGGGTTCTTAATATCTTCAACCTTCTGAGAGTGAAGGCAAGTTCTTTTAATGAATTTGCACTTGATGAATAGGTGTATCTCATCTTCCCCTTGCACATCACAAAAAGGACAATATAGTCTATCCGAAATTGGGTTGATAGGAAGTGGAATGTTTATTATTTCCTTTACAATATCTGTATCTAGGTCTTGTTATAGTTTTTCTTTCCACCATCCCCCCCCCCCCCCATTATATACTCACTGACTCGGGTGTTAAGTTGGGAATGCCAGTTTGAGTTGATTCTTTGTGATAAAGGTTCTAGCGAGACCCATTTGTCTTCCCAAAATCTAACAGATTTTCCATCTCCTATAGACCAGATGAGGCCCGTTTTAAGTTTATCTATTAGAAGACTGGCTTATCGCCACTGCCAAGAGGCATTGCTTTTCCGCTTATAGTTTAGGATGTCAGTTTCCTACATGTATTTGTATCTTATAATCTTTACCCATTAGTTATCTGGCTCCGCTAGCGTTTTCCACAATAATTTCATTTGGAGAGCTTCATTCATGTCTTTCGATTTCCTTAGTCCCAAACCACCTTTTCTTTTCGGTTTACAAATTCTATCCCAACTGATGAGTGGTTTGTGTTGCACATCTTTGTTCCAAAAGAAGGTTCTATTTGCTTGATCTAGTTCGTTATGGATGCGGGTAGGGAGCATAAAACTTTGCATTGTATATAGTGGTTTAGCCGCAAGGTTCGAGTTGATTAGAATTGATCGTTCTTGTACAAGACCAAATCATGCAATGATATCTAGCAAAAAGAAACTATGCTTTCTCATCATAAGATCACTGTCCAATCTCCATAGAAATCAAAAGTAGTGAAAGTAAAAAGGTTAGACCCTTCAAATTTGAGAAAATATGGCTCCAAAGAAAAGAATACCGGAACATTGTTGTCCGCATGCGGATGTCTTATGTTGGGTCACATATGTTTCAAATGGTTAAGAAAACGCAAACCCTCAAAAGATTAATCAAAGAATGGAATAAAACTACTTTTGGAAATATCTTCCGCCAATTGAAAGACATTGAAGATAAATTGATAGAACTATAAACGAATCCAAGCCAAAGTCAACAATCTAGAAACAACAACAAACAACTACGACTTATAAATAAAAAGAACAAGCTTTTACATTTCCATAAAATATATTGGAGTCAAAGAGCGAAGACAAAACATCTGAAATTATCGGATACGAACTCAAGATATCACCACAAAGTAACAACAGGTCGTCGAAATAGGAAAATTATTAGAGAAATACAAACCCAAAGTGAAACTACAATCATTGGCGAAGAAAACATCAGAGAAGAAATCTGGGTGGACTTTGAAAACAGGTTTTAAAAAGAACAAATCAACGGAAGACTATTAGAAGAATACCTCTCCCTCATAAACAAGGAGATCACCGACGAGGATAATGACCTGATCACAAGACCAATCACAAATCAAGAAATAAAAGACGTTGTCTTCTCCATTAAAAAAAACAAATCCCCAGGTCCGGATGGTATGACTGTTGAATTTTACCAACATTACTGGGATCCGGTGGGACCATCAATTATAAAAGCTATCAAAGGCTTCTTCCATTCCAGACGGATGCTAAGACAAATAAACCAAACATGTATCACCCTAATTCCAAAATGTGATGACCCGAAAACAACAAATAACTATAGACCAATCAGTCTCTACACGACCATTTATTAGACCATTGCAAAAATACCGGCGGATAGAATGAAAACCTTATTGAACAAAATTATCCACCCACTTCAATGAGCTTTTATTACCGACAGAGCAGTTCAAGACAATGTGCTAATCGCTCATGAGATTTTTCATACCTTTCGAAGTAGGAAAGGTCAAGAAGGATGGATTGCAATTAAATTAGACATGGAAAAAGCCTATGACAAAGTAGATTGGGATTTTCTCCTTGCTATTTTGGATAGGTTTGGATTCTGTAGGAAATTATGTGATTGGATTAAGGAGTGCATCCAAATTGTTTCGTTCTTTGTTCTGGTTAACTACGAACCGACTAAAACATTCCAACCACTTTATTAGAGGCTTGAGACAAGGTGACCTAATATCCACGTACCTATTCATCATAGGTGTAGAAATCCTAGCCATGAGACTCCAATAACAATGTGACCAAACTAGAAACTCTATTGGTCTCAAGATATCTAGAAATGGTGACCATGTTCCATTCCTCTCCTTTGCCGATGACATAATGATATTTATCAAAGCGACACCGCAAGCATGCTTGACAGTGAAAAAGATTCTGGATGAGTACTGTGAGATCTCTGGCCAAAAAATAAATTTTCAAAAATCAGCTTTCTAGGTTACTAATGGGATCTCAAATGAACGAAAACAACAACTTCAGAACTACCTGCAAATTTCAAACCAAGCATCTCTAGAAATATAACTTGGTTGCCCTATCATAAATGACAGAGTAACTAAGGAGACATTTAGTGAGGTTCTGGGGAAACAAAGAACTAATTAACAAAATGGAGAGCAAATGAACTATCCCAACAAGGAAGAGCGATTCTAGTCAAAGCGAATTTAGTTGGCAAACCGAATTACTTGATGTAAAATTTCATGCCTTTAATTGGTTGGGACAAAGTGGGCAAACCAAATAAATGAAGGCATACTAGGCATAAACAAAAAAAAGATATGAACAAGGCCCTTCAAATGAAATTATTATGGAAATTCTTGCTGAGGCGCCTCAAAATGGATGGATGAAAATTATTAGAGAAAAATATCTTAAAGATGACAACATTTGGGATTATAAAAAGAACAAAAACACTTCATGGCAACATGCCAAATTGATGGAATTAAAAGACAAATTCTGCCAATGGCTGATATGGCAAATTGGCAACGGAAAAACGATTAGATTTTGGAAGGACAAATGGCTACACAATGAGAACTGCCTTCAAGAAATTCGACTACAAGACCAAATAGAAGAATCTGAAACAATTAACCAATTTATAAAACCAGACAAAACTTGGAATGAAGGAAGATTGAAACAAAACCTCCCGATGAATGTTGTAGACGAGATCCAAAGAATTTATATCCCTAAAGCAGAGATTGAAGATAGATTATATTGGAAAGCTAGCAGAAATGACTGGTTTTCTACGGCTAGCGCTTTAGACCATATCACAAAAGCAAGAAGAGCTAGTTGCGATCCATTAGAGTGGATATGGAAGATTGACTGTCCGCTGAAAATTAAAACCTTTATTTGGAAAAATATCCTTAATGGAACCCTAATGAAAATCAAAGTTAGGAAGAAAGGAATTGATGTCCCTCTGGGCTGGCCCCTCTGCAACCATTGCGAAGAAGACACAACCCACTTATTCATAGCATGTCGGACATCTCTGACACTAATTGGAAGAATGGACAAACAGAATGAAAGAATAATACGAAACATTGAAAAAACTAACAAGACCTACAAGATTATTAGTACTGAAATCTTCTCCTACCTATCGGCTACTCAGAAAACAACACTAGCGTTTTCCTTATGGAGGATTTGGTCTACGAGGAACAAAATTCTTTTCGAAAATTATGATGTCAAAAAGATAGAACGTACAATGGATAAAGATCATTACACAATATAGGTTATCATGGAAAAAAGCTCTAGAATATGATCTAGGGAACAATAAGGCTACATCTATACACCACAAACCTCAAAATAGAACGAGATGTCAGAAAAAAGTTAAATGGAAGAAACCGCCTGAGGGATTCATGAAGCTAAATTTTGATGGAGCCAAGGTTGCGTCTGGACAAGGTGCAACTGGTTTTATTATCCGCGATAGCCGTGGTAGAGTGGTTTCCTGCAGCGCGCATGAACTTGGGAGTGCTTCTTCGATCCAAGCTGAGTGTCTCGGCCTTCACGCCAACCTTCTTTCTGATGTGAGGATGGGCTTCTCTCGCCTCGTGGTGGAAGAAGACTGTCTAGCCGTTGTCAACGCCCTGCGAGGGATTGGTACTTGCCCGTGGACTATTGAGATGGTGATTACTGATGTTCTCGGCCTCTGCAAATCCTTTGAGGCCATCGTTTTCTCCCACACATTGCGGGAAGGCAACCAGGTCACTGACAGATTGGGCAGTGATTCAACCGAGGTTGACCACCCCCAACCTTTTGCCTTGCATCAAAAAAAAATTATAATGTTGTTGGATCGATTAGCGTCTTAAACAAGACCATGTTCTATAGAACAAAAGTTACAATGTCTCATTAGAAGACAAATAAGAGTAATAGCATGGTTGTTTAAAGTGGAAACCCTAACCAACCAACTAGTTGATTAGGTAAAACCACTGCCTTACTAGTTTCTCACTGGTAAGGACTTGAAAAGTCTACTTGTTTTATTGATAACTTTCGATTAATGTAACACCCCAAAGATTGACTTGACTTGAATACTACTAGATCAAACATTTCTAAGTCTATTACTTAATCTGTCCACTGCCCAATATAACAAAAGACTTATGCACCTTTGCACTTTCTTCTCTTTAGACTCTTCAGAGTTTTCAATGTTCATGCACACCTAGAAATTTCTCTCACACTTTTACTCATACCCTAGAAATAGCTCTCGGACTTGTCAATCTATAAAGAATCTGATTTCACATTATAATAAAGATAAGATAATCTATCTAAGATACAATCTATCTTTAACTAACCATGATAAAAAAAAAAGGGGGCAATTTGCGAAATGTCCATAAAATATGTACTAATTGGTGAAATATCCACTTTTTGTGACAAATTGGTGAAATGTCCACAATATAAACCCCCTCCATTGTCCCACGCGCTTTCTCTCTCCTACGCGCTCTCCCTCTCCGCACGCTCTCTCTCGCGCGCCCTGCTCGATGGCGATTTTGCAGAATAAGTGCCGATCATCTCTCCGATCTCATCAAAACCACCGATTTCAGCATCTCTTCTATGGAATCAGGTAAGTACATCATTCGATTACAAACTACATCCAAAGCTGCATTGAATTCATGGAAAATTTGCACCAAAGGCGCAAATTTTCATAGATTTTTGACGATTCTAAGTTAATTCTGAATTATGCTGACAAAATTACTACTCTGTCCATTAGAATCACATAAAATTTGCGCCTTAGGCGCAAATTTCCTTCAATTTTTGACTTATCGAAGACGATTTTGAAAACAACCGAATCTGAGCTTATTTAAGTTCGTTTTTGCTATATCTGTATGAAATACAGTCGAACCGAGTGATTACTGCTATGGAATGCCTCAAAATTTGCGCCTTTGGCGCAAATTTTGATTGATTTTTGAAGCATCAATTACTGATTATGATCGTTTTTTGCTATATGTGTCTGATTTTCAAGTCTCCAATCGAATCTGTGCTTGTTTATGCTTATTTATCCTCGTTAATATGTTACATTGGTAAATCTGTATCAAATACATTAGAATTCAATGATTACTGCAATGAAATTACAGAAAATTTCATTTTTGATGTATTGGATGAGATTTTGAAGTCTCCTTTTGAATCAATGCTTCTTTATACTCATTCGAATTATGTGCTTGCACTTTAAATGTAACGTTGCTATATCTAGATCAAATACATTCGAATAATGTGCTTACACTTTGATTGCTCTCATGTCATCACTGCACTTAAATCATTGAAAATTTGCACCGAACGTGCAAATTTTGTAGAATTGTGTTCATAACTGGTGTATTCTATTCATATAATTGATTTAATGATATCCATTTCTCACTGTTGCATCCAATATTGCATTTGACAATATAATGAACTCCACATTCCTTATTACACTTTGATTGCTCCATGTCAGCACTGCATTTGAATCATAGAAAATTTTGGTTCCTTGTGTCAACACTTTAATCAGATTGTGTTTGTTACTACTGCAATCTATTTATCCTCTTAAATTCATATTCTACAGATTACAATGGCAACCCACGTTATTACAGTTATATATGGTGGGAAATGGTTATTTGATGAATCAAGTCCAACCTTTGTCGGAGACACTACTTCAAAAGTGTTTATACTTGATGACTCAATAACACTACAGGGTTTAACTAAAAAAGTGCACAACAGATTCAATGTAGATAGTGAATTTGAATTAGAATTCAATCATTTGCACCCTTTTAAAGTCTTGAGAGCTCCTCTTAACGTTGAATGTGATGCTGATTTGAAAGAGTTTTTAGAGTTGTCTGAACTAGAGGATGTTAAATTTGTTGTTGAGTTGTGTGTTAGCATTAAAAAAGATAGTGACAAAGAAGATCAACAGACATTCCCAGCTGATAGTTTGCAGTTGGTGACATGCAATCCAAATATAACCGACATTGTCACTGAAGAAAATAGCATGACATTGATCGGTGACAGCAGGATGAAGGGTGTGTTGTTAGAAGATATTGAAGATGACATGTATTCTGAAAACAATGATACTCCTAGTGATGAAGATTCTGCAGCTGAAATATGGAGCACCCTATATTCTTCAGCACACAGGAGAGAGACTACACTAGAAGATTGGGATGCTGACAGCTCTACCATGCCTAGTATGAATCTGAATTCAGAAAAATTGATGTACATAGGTAAAACCTTTGAATCCAGGAAAGCAATTAAGAATGCTTTGAGAATCTTGTCAATAACCGAGATATTTGGTTTTCGTGTGGCAAAATTAGAACCCATGTATTATAGGGTGCATTGTGTAGATCCTAACTGCAAATGGAAAGTGCATGTCAAAACTTTTGGTCAAACTTGGCATGAGGTTACAGTATACGATGACATACACACCTGCACGGGATATCAGAACAAAACACTGCAAAAAACCTTCATCATCAGTGGTTGCAAGCATCATCAAATCAAGGTGAGTAAATTTTGTAAAAAATAGTATTTAAATTTAATCTTGCTTTTTAATATATTATTTATTCTAATTTCAATATAATTCCACAGCGTTGACACTGGATACAAACCAGCACAGATAATGGATAAGCTGAGAACAGAACAAAAGATGACAATTACCTACTGGATAGCATGGAAATCATCAAAAATTGCAAAAGAAATTGTTAAGGGGACACCAGAATCCAATTATGCAGATTTGCCATCATTTTGCCACATGCTTATGGAGAAAAACAATGGGACTATAGCATTGATTTTAACAGACAAAGAAGACAGGTTTAAGTACTTGTTCCTATCCTTTGGCCAATGCATCAAAGCATTCCCCTTCTTAAAGAAGGTATGTCTTACTCAGTGTCAGCATAAATTCTATTCTCATTGATTTTCATAAATTCAATATGATTAGTAATTTTATTTCTTTATCTACCAGGTTGTTGTTATTGATGGAACATTCTTAACTGGACAATATAGAGGCACATTGCTTGGAGCAGTTGCTCAAGATGCAAACAGACATATTTATCCGCTTGCTTTTGAAATTGTTGACTCTGAAAACAACAGCTCTTGGGAATGGTTTTTGTACCGGCTGCTGAAGGTTGTGCCTCCCTCAAATGACTTAGTGTTTGTCTCTGATAGACATGCTAGCATTGCAAGAAAAAGCACCTGGGAAAAATGTTCAAGAAAGCAGCATAGAGTTACACTATCCAAGAGTTCAACAGCTGGCTTGCACAAATAGAAGCAACCTGTCCAAAACTATCAGAATATTTGGTGTCAGCACGTTTTGAAAAATGGGCCAGAGCACATGCAAAGTGCAATAGATACAATATGATGACATCCAACAATGCAGAGAGCTTGAACTCCATTTTCAAAGGGAAAAAGGATTATCCTATTGTGGCACTTATGGAGTTTGCTAGAGAAAAGCTCACATCATGGTTCCAGGAGAGAATAGAGAAAGCACTAGAAAACCAAGATAGAATAACTCCTGAAATCCTTAAGGTGATCAGGAAATCACAAGAGCAAGTTGGATTATACAGAGTAGAAAGGATGAATGCATCACAATTTGAGATCAAAGGCGCAGGAGCTGTAGCTATAGTTGATCTATCAGCGAAGACATGTACGTGCAGGGTATTTGATGTCGAGAAAATACCTTGTGTACATGCTCTATCAACCATTACACACGTAAAGGCAAATGTATCTGATTTTGTTGCAAATTTTTACAGCAATGATGCTTGGCGTATGGCATATGCAGAAACGATTTATCCAGTGTTGGAAGAAGATGAAGGGAACGTCCCTGATGCGATAAAATCTATCAAATGTTACCCCCCTGTAGTAAGAAAGAGAGCAGGAAGACCGCCTTCAAATAGAAAGCTTTCAATGGGAGACTTCAAGAGGAGGATAAAACATTCAAAATAAGGCTGTCAGCACAATTTCTGTCATCGGTATTATATAAAATTACTATTAGGAAAGAATACAGCTTAGACATTATGAATGACATTTATTTTCCAAAATAAACATTAATTCAATATTATAGAATAAAATTTTAGATTTTATCATGTAATAATACAAGTTTGTAAATTCTTTTCTCTATTTCAGCGCAATTTTGTCATCGGTACTCATCAAATTTCAGATTTATATCATTGTTGTTTACTTAAAAAATAATACAATGTTGAGAAATAATCTAAAATATTATTCTATAATATTTTAGATTAACCACCTCGTTCCACCCCATACACTTGAATATCAAAAAATACTAGGCTATTGTCACCACTACTTGTAACTAATATCAGTGTCAGCACTACTTTGGGCCTTAACCACCTTGTGTCACACCACAATAGCTTCAATAACAGAGAACACCACGTTGGTGTCACCACAATAACTATTGTTGAGCAAAAATAAGAGCATGTTGAGCAAATTTCCACCAAACGCCCATGTTGTGCAATTATAGGCTATTGATGAGCAAAATTAAGACTGTGTTGAGCAAAAATAAGAGCATGTTGAGCAAATTTCAAACAAACGCCGATGTTGTGCAATTATAGTCTATTGTTGAGCAAAAATAAGACCATGTTGTGCAATTATCTATAGAGAAACTAAGAGAACATATTGAGAAAAAATATGATCACGTTGAGCACAATTTCACAAAGTCTTGATAGTTGTGCAAATATAAACTATTGTTGAGCAAAAATAAGAGCATGTTGAGCAAATTTCCACAAAACGCCCATGTTGTGCAATTATACTCTATTGATGAGCAAAAATAAGTCCGTGTTGAGCAAAAATAAGAGCATGTTGAGCAAATTTCCAACAAACGCCCATGTTGTGCAATTATAGTCTATTGTTGAGCAAAAATAAGACCGTGTTGTGCAATTATCTATAGAGAAACTATGAGAACATATTGAGCACAATTTCACAAAGTCTTGATAGTTGTGCACATATAAACTATTGTTGAGCAAAAATAAGAGCATGTTGAGCAAATTTCCACCAAACGCCCCATGTTGTGCAATTATAGTCTATTGATGAGGAAAAATAAGATTGTGTTGAGCAAAAATAAGAGCATGTTGAGCAAATTTCCAACAAACGCCCATGTTGTGCAATTATAGTCTACTGTTGAGCAAAAATAAGACCGTGTTGTGCAATTATCTATAGAGAAACTATGAGAACATATTGAGAAAAAATAAGATCATGTTGAGCACAATTTCACAAAGTCTTGATAGTTGTGCAAATATAAACTATTGTTGAGCAAAAATAAGAGAATGTTGAGCAAATTTCCACTAAACGCCCATGTTGTGCAATTATAATCTATCGATGAGCAAAAATAAGACTGTGTTGAGCAAAAATAAGAGCATGTTGAGCAAATTTCCAACAAACGCCCATGTTGTGCAATTATAATCTATTGATGAGCAAAAATAAGACTGTGTTGAGCAAAAATAAGAGCATGTTGAGCAAATTTCAAACAAACACCGATGTTGTGCAATTATAGTCTATTGTTGAGCAAAAATAAGACCATGTTGTGCAATTATCTATAGAGAAACTAAGAGAACATATTGAGAAAAAATAAGATCATGTTGACCACAATTTCACAAAGTCTTGATAGTTGTGCAAAAATAAACTATTGTTGAGCAAAAATAAGATGATGTTGAGCAAATTTGCACTAATCCCCCCATGTTGTGCAACTTTATTCTATGAGCACAAATTTCGCAACATAAAATTAGAATTCCCCAAATAAAGGATCATATTGTGGAAAAATAAAGTTAAGGTGTGCAATTACAAGCTAAAAAATAAGCAATAAATAAGGTATTAAACACTTCCCGTATTTTTTACAAAAAAGAAAAGAAAAGAAAAATTGTTTTCCGTGAAAAAATAGAAAAAGCAATAAATAAGGTATTAAAACACTCATTCTAGAAAAAGAGTCGATCATCGTCATTTCTTTCATCCTCCACCGAAATCTCCTCTCTCTTGCTCTGCAAGTTTGCTTCACGTTTGATTATACGCTCCTTGAGACCAGATCGGAAATCTCCTCTCTCTTGCTCTACCATATACATCACCATGTCATCAGATCGGAAAGGTTTGATTTCCTATTCTCCGTTTATTACAGTTTAAATTAGAATGATTACGGTTTAGGGTTTAGCTTCCACGAAAAGCAGGAAATGGGAGTTATTCAAGTTATTCGACCTTCCACGAGCTTCCTTTGCTAATTTAATGACATCGGCATTAGAATGTGTAGTTAATGTGATGGATTTATCGTTCAATTTTGAAATTTATATGGAATAAACTCCCTTCTTTTACAATGTCATTACATGCATTATTTGTAGAAATTGATTTTCAGTGTTCATTACATAGGTCAACGCCCACAGAGATTGAGTGACTCACCTACTCTAGATAGTCAAAACCGAATTTCGAAGAGATCAAAAAGATCTGGGGTTAAAGCTCCAGTAATTGATTTGTCTAGGGATTCAAGAGCTTTCAAGGATGAATTGTTTGAAGATACTCAGCCTGATAGAGCATATGAAACAGGGGTGGGTTCCCTGTCACTTGAATCTAAAGATTCACAACCGCTTGTTCGGAAAAACAGTAAGAAAGAGGTCCCCCTTGTGACTGTTGTTCCTAGTAGCACTGTTGGT
This sequence comes from Persicaria maculosa, assembly GCA_963922045.1. Classification (NCBI taxonomy): domain Eukaryota; kingdom Viridiplantae; phylum Streptophyta; class Magnoliopsida; order Caryophyllales; family Polygonaceae; genus Persicaria; species Persicaria maculosa. The sequence goes on along the minus strand of OY998257.1, from coordinate 14,439,554 downwards.
TTAGAAGCCCTTGAAATTACAGTTTTGCAAGACGATTCGCCTAATGTAACGCTTGGTCAACCAGTGAACCCAACTGTGCATAACATCACATCTGATGAGCAAACAGAAGGCACTGAAATCCAACCTATCTAAGAAAACAGACAAATAATTGCGAAGACCGAGAGGGACAGCAGACAAAAACAATTCAACTCTTTAAAAATACGTTCAAGCCCCCGCCTACTTGTGTCATCATTGCAGAAAATGAATGACAAGCAAAAGAAATTCATTTGAGATATTGGGTTTGGATGTTTGTTCGACTTGAACATTGTTTCCCTTCCACAATATCTTTCATATTGGTTAGTGGATCAGTTTGATCCTAACAAGTGTTGCTTGGTTATGGCTAATGGAGGAGAACTTGAAATTACTGAGATTGATGTTCATATCACATTGGGATTGCCTATGGGAAAGGTTTTAGTAGCAAGAAAAACAGCGAAAGAGAATTTCCACCTTGTGAAAGATTGGAGAAACACATTTGAGGTTAAGGATAATATAACATCAGCTATGGTTATGGATAAATTGATAGCTGACACTGATTGTGGTAACCAAGTCCTCGTGAACTTTATTGTTGTATTAGACTCTTACTTGATTGATACTTTAGGAAATGGACATGCAAACCATAGTTTAGTAAGAGTAATTCCGGAATTGGGTGACATGAAAGAGCTAAATTGGTGTGCTCTTGTGTTAGAAAGTTTGGTTGACGCAAAAAAAAATTGGGAAAAGAACAAGGATGGACACTTCAGATGGCCTATATTATTCTTGGTTGTAAGTATTTGTTTAAACCTTTCCTCTGATGTTAAATTAATTTCTTTACCATGTCTGTAGTACCCATATCACCAGTGCCTATTTTAACTTTCATATCTACAATATTATTTATGTCAACACTCCCCGCTCCATCATCTTTCCTCTGTTGTTAAATTAATTTCTTTACCATGACTGTAGTACCCATGTCACCAGTGCCTATTTTTACTTTCATATCTACAATATTATTCATGTCAGCACTCCCCCCTCCATCATCTTTCCTCTGATGTTAAATTAATTTCTTTACCATGTCTGTAGTACCCATGTCACCAGTGTCTATTTTTACTTTCATATCTACAATATTATTCATGTCAGCACTCCCCGCTCCATCATCTTTCCTCTGATGTTAAATTAATTTCTTTACCATGTCTGTAGTACCCATGTCACCAGTGCCTATTTTTACTTTCATATCTACAATATTATTCATGTTAGCACTCCCCGCTCCATCATCTTTCTCTCTGATGTTAAATTAATTTCTTTACCATGTCTGTAGTACCCATGTCACCAGTGCCTATTTTTACTTTCATATCTACAATATTATTCATGTCAGCACTCCCCACTTAATTTCTTTACCATGTCTGTAGTACCCATGTCACCAGTGCCTATTTTTACTTTCATATCTACAATATTATTCATGTCAGCACTCCCCGCTCCATCATTATACTGATATATGTTTATCCCATTGATGTGCCAGTTGCTGTATATGGATAGGGTGAAACTATTCACAAGCACAGCGCTTAGAAGAATACCTCGTTCTTTCCCAGTGTTTTTTTGGCATCAATTCCAAACTTTTGCGCCAACGAGAAACTGATGACATTAATAGTGGAGGCTTTGGCCGTGGCTCAATCCATCCTCGCCAAATCGTTCCTCCCCCTCAAGACATACCTCCTACAGCTTGTCCCCACACTACTACACATAACGATGAATGTACCGAACACCCTGCTGGTCCAGAAAAACAACCACCTCCAGTTCAGGTCTATATGAATTTTTTTAACCAATTCAATCTAAAATTGTGCAGTTTATCATGTTTTGTTATTTACTGATGTTTTTTTTATTCTTATTTTTTCATGTGCTCTTTTCTTCTAGAATTGGATACAGACTTTTTCTCAAAAGACTTCTGTGCTTGCATCTGCTATTTCTGATTTTGTGGAGTGGTCTACAAATATACCGCCTGAACTACAAAATGATGACAAGGTGACTTCACTTCTTCGTGGGGCCAACCAGCTCCTAGGGATGGGAGATGTGACCCCTGCACCTGCTACAGATGCTGCTGACAGGTCATATATAAATGACTCTCCAAACACAATTTTTAACAACTCCCAACACCCATTCTGGTCAGACCCTGCTCTCATAGATTGCCTTACTCAGATTGAGGTGGCGTATCAGAATAAGCAAAAATTGAAATCAAATATCAAAGGAGATGGGCAATTTTTCTTTGATATATTTGTAAATGATCCTGTTTTGAAGGAAGATAAAGGGATATCACAGAACGTTGCAGTTGCAAACAAGGATGGTAATGACGCACACCAGGCTCCTCCAGTCAGCCATGGTCATCCTCCAATACAACAGGATGTTCAAGCTAAAACTGCAGACACATTATGCACCCCTCCCAATCCCCTCCCCACTCAATTCCAAACTGATATTCCACCAGAGAAGCCTTTGGGGGATAAAAGAAAATGCAAGTCCCCTGCTCCCTTGCCCCCACGGAGGTCACCACGTGTCAACGCAGCTGATGTGAATGCTGCACAACAACTTAATGACACAAAGAGAGAAGAAGTTGTAAGGAGAGCATATAAACCGTCTGCATCTTTGAGAAGCCCTTATTACTCCCGTGTTGTTGATATTAACGATCTTATCTCTGAAATTGAGCGGACCGTTTCAGCCTATTAGCAATGACAACAACTCATAGCACGTAAAGTTCATTTTAATCTTAATTTACTTAATGTATGTTCAGTTACAAGTAAAATATTATTTTTATTTAATCCATCTTCATAATGACTTGCATTTGCAGTGAAGTTTTATTTAAACACAAGTCTATTGAGGTGGTTAGAACAGACATGCATACACTTGAAGATGAAACCCAACTGTCTAGTGTCATTATTGATGCATGGACAGCAGTCCTCAACCACAAGGAACAATATAAAAGTGCTCAGTCACCAGCAAGACTATTTGTCAATATCAACAAATCTGTAATATTTTTACTTATTCATCTTTCAATTACACTCCATTCTTTATCATTATTACAATGGGTCTGTTTTTTTACTAATTTTTATTCTTGATCCAGTTTAATGTGGAGAGTGTGTCATCAGGAGCTTGTGATGAACAGTTTCAGAGGTTTAACCTCCACCTTGATACTGCGTTGTCATTGTCACCACACATTTCTTTGAAAGATATAGACATGGTACTCCCTTCACAATCACCAGAATGAAAGTTCTCTAAATACTGATTTTGAGATCAAAGTTAACAAACTCAATCCCTAATTTCTATCTGTTTAATATTATGTTCATTAGTTTGTATTTGGGGTTCAACAAGAAGAGGTCTACATCATGGTTGTCTTCAACTTGAAAAACAAAGTCACCCAAATCATTAATATCAGCCCAACTTGCCCTGCTGAAACTTGCACCTTTGCATCCCCCTTTGAATGTTTGGTAAGTTTTATTAATGATATATAATATCTTCTTGAGTTGTATTAACTTCAATCAAATATAACCTTAGTTTACAATTAACATTAAATGCTTTATAATTCAATCCATGCAGTGAGATATGCTGATTGCGTATCTAACAGACAAGGGGCTTGAAGCAAAGGCAGAAATAGTGTCGACTGCACCAACATCAATTGTCCCCATCGCATAGGCTGGAGAAGAGAAAGCTCGGCATTCTGGGGTATGCCTCATGCGTCACATGGAGACCTTCTTTGGGGCAGAGAGAGCGTACAAGTGTGGATTTGAAAAGGCAATTTCAAGAATATCTCAAAACTACAGGTGAAGTACCTAACAGATATTGTGTGCTCAGAGCTGAATGAAGTGAACAAAGAAGTTATGAAAGCAGCAAAATCCCATTCAAAAATGACTTCAAAGGGGATTCATTGCCAGAAACTAAACCTTAGTTGAACAGCTACAACACAATTTCATGTTTTTTTTGCAAACTTTGAAATGTATTGGGGTGTAGACAGTTGTGTACTCTGCTTCTGAACAGTTGTCTCGTGAGCATTAAGACAGTTGTTTTCCCTATGATTTTAAGCTGGATAGTATTTGTCAAGTTGCATACAACTATAACTGCTTCTGACTAGTTGTGTATTCTTTTCTCTATGTCAGCACAATTCTGTCACCGGTACTAAAATATTTGATTTGTGTTTATAACTGGTGTATTTTATTCATATAGTTGATTTGATGATATCCATTCCTCACTATTGACTATACTTTGCAAGAGAAAGATTTCAATAGGAGAGTTCAAGAAGAGGGTAAAGCACTCAAAATAAGCCTGTCAGCGCAATTCTGTCATCGATACTATGCAAAACCACTACTAGGAAAGAATATATCTTAGACATTATGAATGACATTTATGTTCCAAAATAAAAAATTAATTCAATATTATAGAATAATATTTTATATTTTATCGTGTAATAAGACAAGCTTGTGTATTCTTTTTCTATGTCAGCACAATTCTGTCATCGGTACTCATCAAACGCCCATGTTGTGCAATTTTATTCTATTGAAGAGCAAAAATAAGACCATGTTGTGCAATAATCTATTTAGAAAGTATGAGAACGTATTGAGAAAAGATAAGATCATGTTGAGAACAACTTCACAAGGCTCGATTATTGTGCAAAATATAAAGTATTGTTGAGTAAAAATAAGATGATGTTGAGCAAATTTTCACCAATCCCCCCATGTTGTGCAATTTTATTCCATAGATGAGCAAAAATAATACCATGTTGTGCAATAATCTATTTAGACAGTATGAGAACATATTGAGAATAAATAAGATCATGTTGAGAACAATTTCACAAGGCTCGATTGTTGTGCAAATATAAAGCATTGTTGAGCAAAAATAAGATAATGTTGAGCAAATTTTCACCAATCCCCCCCCCCCCCCCCGCATGTTGTGCAATTTTATTCCATAGATGAGCAAAAATAATACCATGTTGTGCAATTATCTATTGAGAAAGTATAAAATTATATTAAAGAAAATAGGATCATGTTGGGCAAAATTTCATAATTCTCGTTTGTTGTGCAAATATAAAATACTGTTGAGCAAAACTAAGATGATGTTGAGCAAATTCCCAACAACATAAAACCTTAGTTAAACAGTGTCAGCACTACTTTTGCCAAAACAATCCCCAAATTACTCAATGTGTCCGCATTATCAACCAATGATAGACGTAAAACTTCAGTAACACTTTATAATATCAAATACGAGGTGCGAAATTACAAAATATCCATATAATTAATATGATATTAATAAGTTACATCATATCATTATTCTGAACACACATAGAAACTAAAAAAAATACATTGAACATATAAATAAGTTCCAATATTATCAGTTATTAATATACAAGAACTACAGGCCTAAAAAGTCATCAATCTTCCTCCTCCTTTCCATTTCTGCATCTAAAACTTCTTTAATGCACTGCATAAGGTTGTCCTTCGCCTCTTCCAACATATGTCTTTGTTTCCCAAGTTCTCGTTCCACCTAGATAAAACATAAATATAAGAGTTAACACTAGAGAGGGAAAAAAAAATTAAGGATAAAACTTCAAATATCACCTTTGATAGTGCTTCAGCGTCTTCATCTTTGGGTGCACTAGAAATATGATGTTCGTTTGCTATTATTGATCTTTGTAATTCCTCATATAATGTATAATGAAACACAACGGCTTCCACCAACTCGACTCTGCGAGCCTCTTTGTTAGTCTCACATGCCTCATCAACGAGGGTCATGTGATACCCACGGTAAACAACACCATCCAGATCGTCCATCATTTGGTAGAATCTTGTGCAAAACTCAATAGTGTTGCCATAATTCATCTTTTTGGAGGGGAATGTTTTAGCAGTAAGAATACAAGTTCTGGTATTCTGATTTCTGTTAAAATCAGTTTGTAGACACCAATGGACACCAAAGAATTATTTCTGGATATATATAGCCAATAATTATACAGTTTTCTTCCTTGTGACGGTTATTTGGGTCCCTTCATTACAGAGTAATTGTAAAAAACTGTAAAAACTGTAAAGCTATAAACTGTAAATGGATTACAGTTATTTGAGTTACAGTTATCAGTGTTGGACATTAACCACCTCGTGTCAGCACTACTTTGGGCCTTACCCACCTAATGTCACCACATAAACTTCAATAACAGAAAACGTCACCACATACACTTCAACATCAGAAAAACACAAGGTTAGTGTCACCAATACTTCCAACTACTCTAACCAACAGTGTCACACAAAACTTTGGGCCTTAGCACCTCGTGCAACCACATACACTACAAAATAAAAAAAATACAAGGCTACTGTCGCCAATACTTCTAACTAATATCAGTGTTAGCACTGCTTTGGGGCTTACCCATCTAGTGTCACCACATAAACTTCAATAACAGAAAATGTCACCCCATACACTTCAATATCAGAAAAAACAAGGGTAGTGTCACCACTACTTGTAACTAATATCATTGTCAGCCCTATTTTGGGCCTCAACCACCTAGTGTTACCACATACACTTCAAAATCAAAAAATGCAAGACTGGTGTCACCACTACTTGTAACTAATATCAGTGTCAGCACTACTTTGGACCTCACCCCACATAGTGTCACCACATACACTACAAAAATCAAAAAATACAAGACTGGTGTCACCACTATTAGTAACTAATAACAGTGTCAGCACTACTTTGGGCCTCAAACACCTAGTGTCACCACATAAACTTCAATATCAGAAAACACCAGACTGGTGTCACCACTACTTCTAAGTACTGTAACCATCACTATCACCCCCCCCCTCACTTTTGTTATAGCATGGTAAATATGCACGCATGACTCCCACATTCTTAATACAAATTCAAATAAAACATTGTCATTGTAGAAATAGATAACTTAATAAACATTAATAAAAGTTAAAATGTACAATCATTACAGATTCAAAGTCACACCCAAATACAGGGCATCCAAAAAATATCACATAAAATCCATTAACTAGAAATATACATACATGTCCACCAAATTAACTATTTGAGCACATAGGTTCTCATATTACATCCAAAATATCCCATGTATGCACCAACTACATATCTAACCAATTGTTTTAAAACCTAAAACTCCAGGTCTCCTTGATCAGATCGGAGCACATGAGTTCTCTGAATCTAAAGAGCTTCTCGTTGTTGAATCGTTTCACATCTCCCCCAAAGACAGATGCTTCAATTGCTTTTAATGTAAAGACGCCGCATGAAGCCCTGCAAACACAAAAAGACCACATGTAATGTGAGCACATAAAATACAAGTATCTTAGGCTAAACGACAAACAATACAAGATAAAAAATACATACCCAGTAGAATCATGCATTAACCCATCAACCATGTTTAGCTGGAAAGGAGAGGAAGTAAAGTTTTGTTAGAGCCCAGCCTTTGCCAAATGAATTGGGAACCAAATAGCAAACGGTTGCAATTGTTCTTCAAGTACACCAGCCTTAACAGCAGTCACATTGCAATCGTACACGTTGATTACCCTCTTCTCAAGGATAATCTCCAACGCCACCCAATGCTTGTTTATCACATTGAATATTGTGTAGATTTTCTTTACAGAGTCCCATGGCTTCCCATACTCAGCAGGGCACATACCAACAAAATACTCCTCAGTGTTAACTTCAAGAGGCAAATCTTCCCCATAATTTGCAGCATAATCAGGCAGGTACTTTAAGTAAAATAGTCAATCAAGAACAAGAACCTCTCGATATTTCACAGGGTCCTCAGAAATGCGCCTCCTAAAGTGAATCAAACCTGCTTCTAGATGCTACACAACATAGTAAAAAAAAAGATGTCAACAATCAACAAACACAATAGAATCCAATCCACACACACATATATATATATATATATTTCAAAATCAAGCAGGTATTACCTGACAATCAAGCCACATATTCTTCGATATGATGTGCTGGAAAAACTTTTTGTCCCACCTTGATATTGGACTAGCAACAGAAAAATTCCTAACCAAAATTACACAAGATGAATAAAAATATATCTAGAATGAGGTGCTGTAACTAATACAATGACAACATTTCATAAAAAAGATTGAACAAACAAATAAAGCATACCTTTGCTTCTTTAAAAGTCCATACATAAATTCATGATCTTCAAAGCTGATCAATGACTTGTTAGGGACGTGCTTTAAGATCCTCACCTTCTTTTCAATCTCAGTTGGGCCATACAGGAATGTACTGGTTGACGGGATAAGATTCGAAGCCTTAATTTTTCAACTTCTTTTATAATTTCAGTATCCTTGGCTACCGAATCCCAATCAACACCTGCAACCGTGTCATAATCATAATCAGACAGAGATATGAACTTTTCCAACGATGAGTGCCCTCCAACTGCACCGACTTCAGCATCACCATCTTCCCCTTCACACTTGGCAGATCGAGCAACTTCAGCAGATGTTGATGGAATTCCAAACTCATCTGTACTCCTTTTGGCATCATCAACTTCATTCTTAGTTAATGAAATATCACCTTTCAAATCCTTCACACCTTTCACATCTGCACCTACCACCTCAAACTCAGTGTCAGCGACAACAGTTGGAAACACAGGAAGAATTTCAGTAGACAAAATCTCCATATCCACAGTTGGACCCTCTAATCTTATTGAGGGCAAGGACACTTCCTCAACATTGACAGAAGGGGGTGATGATTTCACCATTTCCTCCCCAGCAGAGAAACACTTCTGAAGATCAGCGACAACATCATTGACAATTTTTGTGTTGACATCTTCATCAACAACCTTCACAGGAGTGTCCTGGGGCTTACCACCCATATGCTTATCATCAGGCTTGCCAGGATTACCTGCGACCTGGCAAACAAAGCCTCATAATTAGCAACCCTAACCTCAAGCTCATCATACCTCATCGCCATCTCACCAACAACTCCAAGCATCTCAGCCATCTCCCCAATCTTTGATTCAAGTGCATCAACCCTCGCAGCCAACACATCCATACGATGAGGTAGCTCTTCAAGCTTCTCAATCCTCCTAAAAATCTCCTTCACCCAATCAGGATAAGATGGGGTAGAAGAAGCAAAAGCATCACCATGTGTTTTTGGAGGCAACTCCCCCGTTGAATCATTGTTGGCCTCCATTTGGGGAGATACATCTTCAGTACCTACCACTTTATCTCCCTCGCCTCCCATTTTAGCAGCTTCAAAACTTGAATCACGAATTTCTTCATTCACACCAGCATTAGATGTTTGACAAAACACCGACCCCCCATCAAACCCATCCTGTGCTTCCTCACCCCTCAAAGGTGACCTCTGCACACAAGGTGTCACTACATCACCCTCTCCACGGCCGTCACCAGAAGGTGTCTCAACTCCTTCAACGTTGTCACCACAACCAACCACATCTGCAACCTCCGCCAAAACAGAAAGCACAGCATTAAGAGGAGCAGCCAACTCATCAGATCCACAAGAATGGGTGTCAGCATTACAATCATCAACCTTGTCATCACCATCGCTGCCTTCACCACCAGATTTAGAGACTGCAGCATGAATATCTTCGTTCTCCACTCCATGAGCACTCTGATTATCAACAACAGAAATGGAAGGAAGAACCGAAGACCTGTCAGCAGTACAATCATCACCCTTGTCATCACCATCGCTGCCTTCACCACTAGATTTAGAGATTGCAGCATGAATATCTTCGTTCTCCACTCCATGAGCACTCTGATTATCAACAACAGAAACTGAATGAAGAACCGAAGACATGTCAGCAGTACTATCATAAAACGGCCTCCCACTACCTACCCCAGCTTTCTTCATCTTATACCTCCGCTGAAAGACAATATTCAGCGGGGCATCATCATCTAATAAATCACATGAATCAGTACCCAACCGACCTCTCTTGGAAGGTGAAGCAACCACATCAACCTCCTCATGCAGATCTGTGTCAACATTAACTCTCTTCACCTTCTTAGAAGGAACAACTCTACCACATTCCCTCACTGCTGAAGCCTTCTGTCTAATCTTCTTTACTTTACTCTTGACACGACTAGCAGAACGACCCCTCCTCACATACACCAATCCCTCAGAAGTATCACTGGACGCCACCTTCTGTTTCTTTTTACCACCCATCCCTCCAGTCACAGATTTCCTCTTCTTTGAGGTCTCTACAACATCTTCGTTTTCTACCTCAGGGAAAACTTCAAAAGCAGTATCAAAGGACTTCCCATCCTGTTTCTTTTCAGCAGCTTTGCCTCTCTTCACAGGTGTCTTCTTCTTTGAGGTCTCTCCTTCATCACGTTTCTGCAAGACATTAGCTTCTTCACCACCAACTTGGACATCCCTGTTTGAAAACCTAGCTTCATATGCCCTTTTAAGAAAACGACGACTGTCATACAATGCATCGTCAACAGGTCCACCACATACTTCATCAACTGATGCATCAACTACTGGATCATCTTTTTCATCAGCAAACCCCATCCTTGTTGTACGTGCAAACTCCCCATAAGTAGAGAACAACAGAGTCTGTACAAAATGCATGTATAAAAATATTTAAAAAATAAAAAAAAAACAAACCAAAGATGCATCAACTAAAAATGGTCTTAAAGATAAATAACATAAAAATATTACCAAATCACCATGAAACAAATGATCAGCTTCAACATACGAATGGTTAAACTCGCATACCCAGTGCAATGAGTATGGATCTCTATCATGCATCATAAAATTACAGTCAATCTTAGCAGAGAGGGCTGGGAAAGTTTCTAATATCCAAGCCTGTTACAAAATAAAACTCTTAATGACATTACAAAACAATATTAGATAAAAATGCTCACATACACAATAAAGTTGTGCTGATACAGACAATAATTGATGACAAAAGTGATTCAAACACTAAAACAGAATACCTGGAATGCAAGGCAATACTCGTACAGTTGATAAGACCCCTTAACTCCAGCACGATCTGCAACAGAAGAACTCTTCAATGACTTCAACAAACGGTTGTATGACTCTCTACCCCAAGGATATAGTTCAAATTCCTTCTCATTGCATGCAAGAGATAGGAATTGTGCACTGACAACCTCTGACCTCCTATAAACAATTAACCTCTCAATCAGCAACAACTTTGCCATAATCAACTTCTTCTTAGAGTTCGTTTTCTCAGATTTGAAATGAGCAACTAACTCATCATGAGTCATTTTCTTCTGCCCAAAAAATTCAGATATTGACACTTTCTTTGAGATATTACAAACACGTTCTTCACAAGGAAGGCCAGTGATGACATGAAACTCAACAATTGAAAAGCGTGCAAGATATCCACCAACTCTAAACCACAACTCATTCTCCTTTTGCGTTAGTACTTGACACAGCACCATTTGATGCATAAGCTGAAAATTGGTGGCCATTTTGGTGCCCTGCGTCAGCACCCATCCAACACAACTTTTTCGCAGAATATTGTAATCAGAAGGAGACATATGCTTCTCAATCATATCGCAAACAAAAGGATATGAATATATGTTGGACCTACAATGGAATCGCTCAGAAACAGGAATGCAATATTCCAAGCCCTGATCAATCACAGACAAGTACCCAAAAAACCAACATCAGATTAGGAAAAAATCAAAACTTGCTCATCAACAAAAAAATTCCAAACGGAAAACCAAAATAACTTACATCAGAACCACTATGAGAGGTGGATGAATCACCAGATTGAGCTGCTACTAAAAACAAAATAAAGAATAATATAAAAACACAATAATAGAATCCATGATAAACCAAATAACCATAAAAAAAACAATAAAATGGCACCAACACATAGTAAAAGAACATAAACATCACAAAGACAACACAGAATACCCAATCCAAGTACACATTGTTGAAACTACCATAAACTAACACAACCATATATAAAAACAGACATTGTCAGCGCCCTTACACATGAGCATAACTACAGATATCTACACTATGAACAACACAAACAATACAAAGCATCGAAAACAGATTTACCTACACGAATAACGCTAAAAAAGCACATACAAAGTACCGCATCACAAAAATTGAAGCAAACAAACAGTTAAAATCAACGGATTTAAACATACAAATTACTTAAACTACCTACAACACTCAAAATCGCACACATTTATGCATATCAAGCATTGATTTACCCATAGATGATCAAAATTGAAAGCAGAAATCAATAAAATCAACATAAATCAACTTCATCCAAAACCCTAGCACGAAACATTTAGCAAAAACAAGCGAAATCGATACCTGAAGAGCTGCTAGATGACGACATTGAACAAGATAGCACAACAATGAACAACAATCGGCCGAAATCTCACTACTTTCGCACAGATTGAAGGAAGGAGAACGAAGAAAACCGAAGAAACCAGACGAAAAACCGACGTAGAATCAAGAGCGCGAAGAGAGAGTTTGGAAGAGAGTAAACACGCGAATGTCCGTACAATTGAGAATAAGTATTTATAGTGGACATTTTGCTAATTTGTCCAAAAAGGTGGACAATCCTCAATTTGTCCAAAAAAAGTGCCTGTTTGGCAAATTTTTTCTATAAAAAAAAAACAAATCTTTCTATCTTGTTCATCAAGGCATGAATCCAACCGTCACTTGATTTGTCTAACTGACTTCGACCTCTTTGACGTTACTGAGATTCATTAGACCTAGCCCAATTATCCAAGCTCCAGTCTTTAGATCTGAACATTCAACCCCTTTCTCCAAAATGACCATATCTCTTCAGATAATTAACCATGTCCTGAACAGTGGCCATGAGTTCTTCACAGTTCTTCTTTCTGTTTAATATCAACACACTCAAACAAAACTTATTAAATTCCTCACTAATTTTTTTTGTTATTATCAAAACCTATCAAGACAATTTGAATGGGATATGTCAAGCCCCAACAAATGTACTAAATTAATTTAGCTCTATAAAAATACAATAGTTTATTATATTATTTTACCATCCATATATCTTAATTTAGATTGAGTTGTTTAAATTTTTTCCAATGTTAATATTTATATAGCATACCATTTTTTTTGTATAAATATCACCCATCTATCTATCTATATCAAACTATTAAGTTATAAACATTTTTTTATAAGGTTCCATGATGACCATAGTTTTTCAACCAATTAAATTATAATAGATCTATTTTTTCATTAACATACTCTATATTTTCTAATCAATGAATTCAATTTATTACATTGAATTAACATATAATTTCTTTCTTAAAAAATATATTTTTCTAATCAATCGATTTAATTCAAAATATTTGAATCAATGAATATTCAACCAATCAAATTATAATAGAGTTTTTTCTTCATTTCCTTAATATATTTTGTTCAATCAATTGGTTGAGTTCAAAACATCCAATTAATGTATAATCTATATATAAATCTTAATTCAAGTCTAAATATAAATCTATATCTAAGTATCTACCTACTACCTCCGTTAATTAAAACTTGACGTTTTACTATTTACGCACGCTTTTTGAGGTGTTAAAAACTATATAAAATATTGACTTTTTTAATATATTTTTTTTAATAATTTCATACTTGTTACTATTAAGTATGAATTTATAAAAACAAATTTTAAAAAAGTTAATATTTCATATAGTTTTTATCATTCTAAAAAAACGTACCTGAATAGTAAACGACAAGTTTTAATTAACAGAGGGAGTATTAAATAAGAAATATTTTTGCTTTAGGTATAACAATCACCTTTATTTTAAGATTTTTAATCAATCAACTTAATCTACATAAATGGTTAACTATTGACATTTTTACACATATATTTTTAACTATCTATAAATCTACCTCTCCTTAATTAAGAATCGACCATTTTTGCTTTAGGTGTCATAACCACATTTCTTACCATTTATGGTTAATTCCACCTTTATTATTTCGGTCTTTCCAACCTATACCCTAATAACCAAATCATATTTGGAAAAATTCCTTATATTTAGATGCTTGAACCTAGGAAAACATTATTAAAAAGGACTAAAATCATTTAAAATTTAAAAACCTTTGTAAATGTAGCTTCTTAACCTAAAGGATATAGGTTAGAAAAACCGTTCTTATTTTATGCTAATTGTGTTAATATTGTATTTAAGTTTATAATAGTAATTTATTATATCATTAATATTTTAATTTAAAAAAATTACGATGTGACGCGGGAAACATATGGGGGACGTATACTTTGAATTGATTTGTTGATTTGTATTGCTTTACAAACTCTAGTTGAAAATAAAATAAAATCTTAAAAATACTTAAGGAAATTAAATAAATATCCAATCCAATTAAAGATGCATTAATTAGAAAATGTTTTAAATGAACAAAAGTAAATACATTACCCTTTCTTTTATTTATGTATACATTAAGAAGATGTTTAAAATGAACACACTTTAATTAGGATATTTATAAAAATAAATATTATTCATATCCAATTATTTAATTATTTAATTTGGTATTTTGGGGTTAATTAATTAACAATCTTAGTTTGGGTGGTGGTTAAGAGGTGATGATTAAAATATTTCTTTTAATATATTCATCACATAAAGGGAAGTTTAATGCAGATCAATCTTAGTTTAGGCTATGTCTAGATCTGATAGTCATGATTTATATAACTTACAATGAAGGCAATATTGTTCATTGTAAGTCATAATCCAAACATAGCCTAAATTCAAATGAAGTATATAAATCAATTAAAATTTTATTAGAAGATACTCACATAGATCATAGATCAGTCATAAACGTGTAATTGGCCACCATCTACTAGTTTTTGCAGCGAATCAGGGAGCGTCGGTGGAAGTCTGTTGACCACAAGTTTATGAAGGTTAGGGAGGGAGTCCCATTCCACACTGTCTTCTTCCCACAACTCCAACTCTGAACAATGTCGAAGATTCAATTCTTCAAGGACGTTAAGATGCACAGGCGCCAAATTCAAACGCTTCAAGTTATTGCAAAAGTAAATACGGAGACGCCGGAGAGAGGTCAAAGCTTCACCGGGAAAACTCAACATCTCTATATTCCGCAATGTTATAGTTTCAAGAGATGAGCATGAGCTCTCTGAGAACAGCTGCTGCATCAACTCCTCACTCATGTGATCCCCATTTAGCGTTCGAAGGCGTGGACAAACCGGCATGGACTTGAGCCCTTCACACTTGCTTATGTGGAGCTCTGAAAGAAGAGGAAATGGTGGTGGTGTTGTTGTTGACCATCCCTTCAAATTTATCAGCCCCCAAAGGTCAAGAATCTCTAGACATGGAAAGAATGTGGCATTCTCATCTTCGGCTTCTTCTACGTATTCGAGTCCTAACAATCTCCAGAGTTTAAGAATCTTGAGATAAGGAAGGTATCTGAAAGGTGGGAGATGCACTACTGTTGAAGAATCAAAGATGACTATGGTCAAAAGGTTACCCAATTTCGATTCCCAGTGTGGTATTCTCCTACCTGGGTAGTAATAGATACGAAGCTCCTGCAAAGTTGTAGGTAGCTGCCAACATTCATCTTCATCCCAATCGTCTATCCCGCGCTGAAATGCAATCACCAACTGTCCTTTAAGTCTCAGTCTAGCTAACACATCAAGCCTGCTGCTAGAATCGTCTTTCTTACCGACCTTGAAGACGCTCAAGCGTTGAAGACAAGTCAATTCCTCAAGACCGGCAGGCATATGCATCCGAGGGCTATTTGTTCCGATGGAATTTTGGTTATAGAGATGCCTTAGTTTGATCAATTTCCTAAAATCATTAGGCAGATCATTAAGTAGGGGACAATCGGAGATGTCTAGGGTAAGCAAATTCACAAGCTTTGTGAAAGAATTCGGGAGGAAAGTGAATTTGTTCTTGGAAAGATTAAGGTATCTCAAGTGTTTTAGGCCCCCAATAGAACATGGAACATTCTTTAGCCCTTGAAATCGCAAATTCAGGGAGCGTAAGAGCTTCAAGTTCGTCAAAAGCCAATCAAGAGTTTGGTGGTTATGTGAAAGTTCAGGCTTGAAAAAACATGATCGTAGTCGATTTGCATCGAGCAATGATCGTGGGATGCTGCTAGAAGAATCATCAGTATCACAACAAACATATAAATGTCGAGCATTCTTGGAAAACTGATTCCATCCGGTTGTTAGAGTTGAACATTCCTTCCCAGATACTGCATTTGCCAAATCATGAATCAAATCATGCATTTTACAACCTCTAATCTCGCCGTATTCATCTTCCATCGCCTCTTGGAAGAAAGACTTTCTAAACAGTTCCATGAAATATGAATGCCCTTCCTCCTCAAAGGTTTCATTATCATCGGGCTTGACAAATCCTTGGGCAATCCACTGAGATATTAAATCCTCCTTGTTAAATCTATGATCTTGCGGAAACAAGGAGCAATAAGCAAAACAATTTTTCAAATTCGATGGAAGGTGATCATAGCTCAATTTCAGCGTCGACATAATGGAATCATTACCATCCAACTCTATGTTTAAAAGTCGATAGTTTTTGTTAAAAGACTCCCACTCTTGGATAGTATTTTTTTCGAGAAGAAGACTAGCTATACTCTTTATGGCTAAAGGCACATTTGCGCACTTCTGCATGATACCCCATCCAAGATTAGTCCACCTTGGGTCCGTCTCCTGTTTCTTAGTAAACGCTATTCTTCTGAAGAGCTCCCATGACTTGTCGTTTGATAAGCCATTCAACTTATAAACATGGCAGTTATCCTTTTGCACTATCCTCGGAACAGGTTCAAGTCGCGTAGTGACGATTATCTTGCTCCCCTGAGCACCGCTACTTAACAATGCAATGATATCGAACCATATATGACGATCAGTATCCTTCACATCATCCAACACAAGCAAATAGCTCCTACCACTGTTAACCGATCTGCTAATCAACTCCTTTGGATCTGAACCATGATGGAACTCCTTATCTATAGATCGAGCAATCTTTTCAAGGACATTATCCTCCCCTTCTATATTAGAAATGCAAGCCCACCACTTGTTTGCGAAATTCCTTTGCACCTCTTCATGGTTGTAAATTAGTTGGGCGAGTGTTGTTTTCCCCATACCCCCGAACCCAACTATAGCAATGACCGTAACACTCTTCTTAGCATCCGACTTATCGAAAAGAAACCCTAGAATGGCCTTCTTTTCATCTTCTCTTCCAATGACTACTTTTTCATCCACAAATGGCATAGTTTCTGCCCTAATTTCGACCCTCAAACCACTCCTTCGGTTTTCAGATCGAGATTGTATAAACTTAAGGTGAGTCATATCTTTCGCGATGTCATCCAATCTCTCCCTAATAGCCTTGACTCTCTTAGCAATATTGGTATTAGAAACGATTGGATTCAACTTAGAGAATGTAGCTCGTACCTTACTTTCCCTCATCTGTTGCTTAAGCAGAACTTGAGTAGAAACATCGTCGACGAGATCGTCGGCTTCGTACAACACGTCCCTGACCCTTTCAATCCAATCTCTCACCGCGGCGGAGTCATCTTGCCTCTTCTCGGCATCAAGAAGCACAGCTTGAATCGTTTGGATAGTCTTAGTGAGCTTTTCAAGGTCTTGCTTGGCCCCCCATATGGATTTTAGCCGTTTATAAGCTTGCTCAAATGCTGGGGAGCTCACCACACCCAAGAGCTTGGAAGCCAGGCTGAACAAAGCTGCTTCGGCCATTAATTGAATCAACTCGATGTTTATGGGATGAGTAGTTTTGTCTCTGCCAAAGATGATGATTATGGTGATGGTGATTTCAGTCATGAATGACACAAATTGATAATTTGTTTTACACAACTGTCGTAATACTGCGGGCTGTGTTCACTGGTCGCCGCCCAATGGTTAGCTAAATAACTGATGATTGTTGATTACTTCATTATAAAATTCAATTCAATGTGTAACACCGACGGATGCTTGATTATTTAAGTGAGATAAGTTTACTTGCACCCAAGAACACCCTTAAATCTTGACCGAGAAAAAAGAACACCCTTGAATCACTTTTTATTCGTTTTTTTTTTGACGCAAGATAAAGATTAGGTCGGCTCGGGCGCAGCCGGAATCCTTCCTAGAGCATCCTTTCGGATGAGAACAAGCAGTTCTGGTTCGTCGTCGTAGCCGTCGTTGCTGTCGTCGGCAGGGGAAGCATGCGCACTACGAGCAAGGTAGTCAGCCACAGCGTTCGATTCCCTGAAAATATGACGAATAACAACATAAGAAAAGGACGAAATATCTAACAGAATATCCGTTTGTAACAGCTCGATGTTCCAAGGGCATTTCCAGTCCCCTAGCAGAGCTTTAATGATCAGTAGGTTGTCACCTTCAATAAAGATATTTTGTAAATGCAGTTGTTTTGCACGTAAAATTCCCATTTTGAGGCCTAGGTTCTCTGCATAGGCAACAGAGATATTGCTGCATGTACTTCTGCCCATGGCAATTGGGTTACCCAGCCAGTTCCGGATGACGAATCTGTAAGAAGCTGAGCCAGGGACGACCGAGCCGTCGAAATTTAGCTTGTAGCAATCCATGGGTGGTTTTACCCATACACCGCAATGCTGTACCTTACGTGATGCCAGGCCACCAGAGAAATTTTGTATAGGCTTGGTAGATTTCGCGGAGTGCTCATACGGATCGTCTTGATCCAAAATCTTTGTTTGTTTCCAACATTGAGTGATAGTTTCATAGAAAATTTGAATGTTTTGAACAGAAACGTTTTGAACATGGTTGAAAGCAAGTTGGTTTCTGAAGAACCAAACCGACCACCAAGCACAGGCCACAGCAACGAATGTACAAGGGCCAAGAGCAACCCTAAGATTATTAAGGTCAGTAGGCAAAGAAGGAGCGGTTATTGGAAAGCTGAAGCTAGGAATATGTATCCGTAATAGATTGTAAAGATGGTTAGTCATATGGCAATCGATAAACAGGTGTGTGACAGAATCATTTGCATTACCACAGAAGGGGCACCCAGATGGTACAGAAATATGAGATGCCTGCAGACGGTGTGCTGTCGGAAGACCGTCACGAGAAATTTTCCACAAGAAATGTCGAACTTTGGGAGGGACATCCAGTTTCCAAATCCACCCACAATCAAAATGTTGTAGCCCTTTGTTTATAGATAGCAGATTGTTTGCGGACACAGTTGTAAACCAACTCGTTTTACTCGGTCCCCAATAAAGATGATCCCTTATTTGGTTATCCGGTAGGATGATAGCGAGAATGTGGTTAATATCATTCCAAGGCAGTATGTTGTTCAGGGTTGTAAGCAGTAATGGTTTGTTCCATTTACGATCGGAAGTAAGAAAATGAGAAACCTTGATGCCCATGAGGTCCTGCGGAATAGGATTGAGGATCTTGATTCGAGTGAATTCATGAAAGCCCAGTTTTGAGTCCAGAAATCAATCGAGAATCCATATCCAACGCTCCATTGAATTCCCGACTTAAACTGGTTTCTGATGGACATGAGACGACTCCATTGCCAAGATGTGTTTCCTTTAGTTTGGTAACAAAGTAGGTGTTTTCCTTTAAGGTACTTGGTAGATATAAGTTGAACCCATATATTGTCAGGTTCTGAAATAATTTTCCATAAGAGTTTCATCTGAAGGGCTATATTCATAGTCTCAGCTTTGGGAAGACCCAGACCTCCTTTCATTGTGTCAGCACAGATTTTATCCCAGCTAATAAGTGGTGGTGCCTTTGTACTTTTATTCCAAAAGAACTATCTGTAGACTTTGTCTAGTTCGTTGTGGATATGTGTCGGAAGTAAGAAAGCTTGCATTAAGAATAGCGGCTTGGCGCTTAAATTAGCTTTGATGAGAACTTTTCAACCCTCCTCCGATAGGCAGGACACTTTCCATTTTGTAAGTTGTTGTTTAGTTTTGAGGACAACCTCATTAAAAATATCTTTATTGGTCCGACCATTGACAATCGGACAGCCCAGATACTTATCAAAATTATTTACTTGGGGAATTCCCAACACAGATATAATTGTATTAACAGCTGGTTGGGTAGTGTTGTTTGAAACTTGGAAGCTAGATTTATGCAGTTTGACTTGTTGACCCGAAATGACACAGAAACGATCTAAAATGGTCATGATTGATGAGCATGCTGTTTGTGATGCTTTGCAGAAGATAAGAATATCGTCGGCAAAGGCTAGGAAAGGAATTTTAATTCCATTCCTGCCGACAGTCATTCCTAAATCTTTGTTGTTAATACTCTGATGGTGGATAGTTTTAGCTAAAACCTCAGCGGCGAGTATGAATAGAAAAGGTGAGAGAGGGTCTCCCTGTCTTAGACCCCTTGTTGGTTTAATGATATTAGTTGGTTCGTCGTTGACCAACACAGAGTACGAAACTGTAGTCACACATTCCTTGATCCAGGATATGAAAAGATCGTTGAAACCGAAGCTAGACATAACTTGAAACAGAAAAGGCCACTCTACACGATCGTATGCCTTTTCCATATCGAGTTTAAGGGCGACCATTCTGGTCTTACCCTTTTTTTGTTTAAAGGAGTGAAAAATCTCGTGTGCAATTAAAATATTGTCCTGAATAGATCTACCTTTTGTAAAGGCACCCTGTAAGGGATGTTTCAGTTTATTGAACATCTTAGTCAGTCTTATAGTAATTACTTTGGCGATGATTTTATACACCGTTGAACACAGGCTTATTGGTCTGTAATGATTAACTGTACACGGGTCCTCTCGTTTTGGTAGAAGTGTGATGAAAGTGTGGTTTGTTTATTGTAAAAGTGTTCCACTAGAGAAAAAGGCTTTGACTGCTTTAATGACCGATGGTCCGACAGTAACCCAGAATTTTTGGTAGAAACCAGCTGAAAAGCCGTCGGGGCCCGGGGCTTTGTCCGGATTCATAGAAAACACGGCGTCTTTGATTTCTGTATTGGATACAGGTGCTGTAAGCATGTCATTGTCTGTTTGAGTAACCAGAGAAGGAATAATGTCTAGATCCCTTGAAAGGTTTGTAGAACTTCCCACAGAAGAACGGAAACGTTGTTTGAATTCTTTCTCAAACTCTTGGTGTATAATACTAAAATCGACGGAAATTTCACCGTTCGGTAACGTGAGTGTCTTAATAATTTTCCTTCCACGCTTAGTCGATGCAATTTTATGAAAATATCCCGAGTTGGAGTCAGTGAGCTTGGTATGCTTGACTTTGGCCCGTTGGCTCCAGTAACGACGATGAAAATCGAGCATCCTTTCTCTTTTGTTAAGAAGTTGTTTCAAAATCATAAGATCGTGTGTGTTGTAATTTAACAGAAGCGAGTTTTGTATCGTCAAAAGTTTTTGGTCAGTTTCCCGGATTTTAGTTATTATGTTAAGAAAAGTTTTCTTGTGCCACTCTTTGGATAGTCGTTTGAGCAGTTTCATTTTCTGAAAGAGTTTGAAACAGTGGGATCCCGTTGGGTTTATTCTCCAGGCTTGGGAGACCAGATTTTTGTAATCCCCCTCTTGGCCCAAGATAGTTCGAATCTGAAAGGTCTATTCTTCGGTTTAGAATTTCTACAGAAATTTGTTGATATTGGTGCATGATCAGATCTTGTGAAAGGATGAATTTGTGTTCGAAGGGAGTCAAAAGTAGTGATGATATATGTATGAACCAGAAGGCGATCTAATTTCTCAAGGCAACAGTCAACAACATTCTGTTTCCTTTTCCAAGTGATTTGTCCTCCAAATGATGGGATAATGTAAAGAGAAATTATTTTTAAGGTCATTTAGACGCAGGAACCTATTATTAGCCGGTAAAGTGCCTCCTTTCTTGTCAGCTGGAGAACAGATTTCATTGAAATCTCCCATGATACAGAACGGTATAGTAAGAGAATGGAGATATCGTTGTAGGATGTCCCAGAAAAGTATTTTTCGCCTTTCATCTGGCGGAGCGTAGATAATAATCATAGCAAATGTTTTGTTGGAGACCGAGTCTAAATAGTTAAGATGTATGATACGATTTTGGATCGATATGAGTTCAATAGCGCCCTGAGCAGTAGGTAAGTCTTTCCAAAGTACACAGAGGCTGCCAGAAAAACCTGCTGCCGGATCGAAGGCAATACTTGTGAAGCCGCATTTACGCCAAATGTTTTCTTTGGGTACCTTATCTGTTTTTGTTTCAAGTAGAGCGAGAACATTGATATGATTATTTTTACATAATATATCTATATTAGTCCAGAAGTTTCTGCTGCGAATACCGCAGGAATTCCAAGAACAAATATTCATATTAAACCTTGTTTATGTAACTGTTGGTACCCTATTGCAACCTCTAGTCGGAAAATTCGGAGTTCTGATTTCCGTTGTCGATAATCGATCTGGTATAGTTTAGTGGTGGGAATTATCCAAAACATATTTAAAACATACATCGCAGGAAGTGTGATACCGATAAGAACAACGTAATAGTTAGTTAAGATAGTGATATGATTTAAATTGTAGGAAAATTGTGTAAGGCAGATTATGCTTTTAGTGACATAGTAGATATAACTTTGGTAAAGTATAGGTGTATATCGGTTTGTACAACAAGGATAAGTGACCACATCCAATATTTGGTCTGGTGAGTAGACATTAATGATGTTCTGCTGGTAGCAATATGTTGTAATTAATCCTAAGAAACATTCCCTTGTGAGGTGTGTGTTTCATGGAGGAAAAGGCCAGGGCAATTAAAATGCCATCAAAGAAAATAAGAAATATGGATCTGGTGGAATCCATACTAAGTACCAACATAAGGACATAACAATAGCCTGGATAGTTGTGATACACATAGATTAGCTGAGACAAAGTAGAGCAAACTAAATGGAAACTAAATTTAAAACAGCAAAAACTACAGTTATAAGATGTGTAAAAGTGAAGGAGTTCTCCTAGTATCCTCATGTAAGTGACGGAGGCATAAGCTTGCAGAGTATCTGTTCGAGCTAGCATCGTACGTACTTGCTTGAGATCAGCAAAGTAGGGAATCCGTAGCCAAAGGAAAATAGCAGCTGCGTACTGGAGGAACCCCATGGCAGTGTACCTGCACATGAAAAAAGCGAGGAGCAGAACCAAGAAACAACAAGCTGGAATGCAAGTAATGAGAGAGATAATATAGTAGGTAACAGAACTTTTATAAAATATGTAGCCGCAGAGGAAGACACACACAAAATGACCCCAAGAACTAAAAGCAGCTACGGGAAGGAAGTATAAAAGATGCTTAATCCCGAAAGTGCAGTAAGTAAAATTGGCTACATGCCACATATTATAATCAATATCAAACAAAGGGTTAGTCCCATAACCAGACCAAAAGCCAAAAGACGGGAAATAAACTATTAAATATATAACAGAACATGAAAGCCCGTCTCGGACAGCAAAATAATGATGTATAATCATTTAATTTTTTCGCTTCTTCGGGTGGGATGATGCGGAATCATCCAAGTTGTTGTTGCCAGAATGCTTCCCGATATCACCTCCGGCACCAGAGGATCGGATACCCAAAGCCTTGAACCTTCTAATCTGAGAGTTGGACGGACCCACATTCATATTTTCATAAGACACCTCTGAAGCAATCAGAGGCTGAAACCAAGAGGACCAACACCAGCAGATGGGAGGGCAGCTTCCAAGGGTGGTTCACAAACACTCTGGTGGGCTGCAATTTTCGAAGAAGAGTTGGCAACAGCAGACTTGGTGCCCTTACACCAACCAAGAGTTTCATCATCAGAAGCTGGGAGAACTCCGTCAGCCCGAGGTGAAGGAACCTTGGTAGTGAAAAAAGAGGCATCATTCGGAGTGGGAGGGACCTTAATCGAGGTTGTTCGCGCAGAAGGAACAAAACTGACAGAAACCGATTTCATACCCATCATATAAGGTTTATGGCTGTGTTTAGTGTTGGAGGTTTCAACCGAGGAAGTTTTCTTAGAAACTTTGGTCCAGCCCTCATCAGCAGGATCAATCTGTGGGAGAGGAGAGTCCCAAATGACCACCTCATTATGAGGTTTAATGAAAACAATACGATCTGGGCAATCGTCATAGACATGGTCTAGAGCACCACAGAAACCGCAACCAGAGGGGAAATCCTCGTAAAACATACGCAGATGCAGAGGATTACCAAACTCATCCAGAACAGAGATAGCCCCACATAATTTATTAAAATCGACATTAGCACAGAACCGAGTGTAATCAAGCCTAACCCTCTGGTGAGACAATTTATCCAGCTGAATAAGAGTGCCCCCTTGGAATTCATTAAGAATCTCAATAAGTGCCTCCCTGCACATAAACTCAACAGGAAACTTTGGAATTCTGATCCAAATATCAAGATGTGTAACAAAAGCAGTAAGCGGATCAAAGGTAGGGAACCATTTGAGGAGGACTAAGATCTGACCAAAAATATGATAAGGTCTTTCCTCCCAGACCTTTTTGAGGTCATTTGAGGATGCAAAACGAGCATCGAACCAGCCATCCTCCCTTTCAACGAGCTCAAAATTACCACCACTCCTACGCCACTCACCCCTCAGCTTGGATTTAAGAGCATTGAAGTCAGAATAGCCCCCGAAAAGGGAACAAAAAAGGATGTGTTGATTTGCTACAAGATTTTTCTTCTTGAGTTCAACCAGACGAGAATAAAAGCTGCTACGATCGACAAAATCAATACCCAAGGGATCATTGACCTCAGAAATTGGATCAACATCAACCACCTTGGATTTCCCTTTGGCCGCAGCCGACAGGGGGGTGGTAGTAGGAGGCGGTGCCTAAGTCATTTCAACATCAGGCGCGGGCTGAGGAGGTAAACCGGAGTCCGGTTCAACAGGAGAGGGAGGATGAGCCTGTGTTTCGGATAGGGCATCGAGGAAAGTTTTTGAGGCCATACTTGGCAGAGAGAAAAACGAAGAAGAAAGGATGAATTTCAGTTGATGATAGTATGAGAGAAAAGGTAGTATGAAAGGGTAATTAGCCAAAGAACCTTGGTAAGGTTTTAAATACAGAAATTGCTGGTAGGCAAGTAGATCAATCGAGTGCAAATTAGAGGGAGAGAAAGTACTTACAGAGAGGTTTAATTGCAGATTTGAGAGGAGCATGCGGCCGAAAGGAGGAGGAGACCCAAGCCACCACACACAGAAAGGAGCGACGCGACCACAGCCGTCCGGCCAGACCCCGCCGATCCCATCGCACATTAAGGCCCAATAAAGAAGCCGACATGTCCACCTTGATGACAGATCTCGCCAACAGAAGCACGAATCTGTAACACCCCCTTTTTAAATCCCGAGGGAACGTTACAGCGCCAGTGAATCCGCAGACTTTAATGTCTTTGAATTCACCTGAGGCTTATAGGGACATGCAACCATGCTCCCATAAACAAGATGCTAATTTAAGCAATTAAAATAAAATAGGCGGAAGTCAAATAAATATCATAGTTTAAAATATCCGATCATAGTAACATAAAAATACCAAAACCATAAAGTATAAATGACTCCAAAATAGCTAAAACTAAAGTAGCATTGCGGAAACTGTAAACGTTTATAAACTGTAGTATAAAGATTCATAAATGATAGCCCGCTCTTCAACTCTCTCCTGCTCCACTGCCCGTGCTAAACCTGTGGAATATGGCCTGGTGTTTCGTGAGTACGAAGGACACCAGCCATCCAATAAATAGGATGGTTAGTACAATTAAGACTAGCAAATGATAGGGAAAATGTTCAGACTTTAACCATACAGTGACCATAAAACGGTATATCATAGGTTAAGGGAAAGACGCGAGTATTTAAAGTGAAAACTGAATAAGAAATAAAGATTCGTAACATGACTCGGATGATCATAGTGACCGATCGTATGATAAGAAATGGAATTATACCCCGAATAAGACTGAAGTATAATATAACTGAATTGATCACCTATTAATAATCTCAATAATAATAATCATAATGTAAATATGTATATAACACAATATAAAACGTAGTGACACGTGCCCAGACTCAACTAGGACTGCGACCTGAGACTTTGAAGTGTAATCGTACGTAGGGACACGGGTCCAGACTCAACTGGGACTGCGACCTGAGACTGTCTGAAGTCTAGATATTCCATGGAACCTTTTAGACTGGGTTTTACACTATTCCCAACCTGCGAGATAGCTCTCGCACTGACTTTAAGTCAATCCACACCACGTGAGATGCACATTTTAATTATAACAGCTTTAACATTTAATACTAAGTGATCATAATAACGACATTAAACCAACGAGGACGTACAAGCACGGATATTTCAAAGGATCTTAATATCACATGCTATTAATTTGCATGAAAGAAACAAGCAGAAATTCATGCAATTAGGAAGATGAAAATGGGCAATTTTCACTTATCTCGAGTTATAAATAAATAACATATTTAATACACATATCACTATAATTAAATTAATAATTGCCCATTTATTTATACTCATGCCAATTTATGAATAATGAGATAAATTACATCAAGCAGACGGATATGCAATTTATCGAAACTGGCAAGGAAATTGGCCACAGGGCCGCATTCGACACAGAAGAATAAAAAGGCACGCCAAAAGAAAATCACGAAACATGTAAAGGGCATTGAACGAAATCACTTGCCTTAAACTTCGATGATCGGTTCACGAAAACAAGACGAGATGTTAGCACCTATGGAATCAAATGAAAAAGGAATATTTAATATTGATATTTTATATAATTAACTTTACTTAACTCAATTAGAAATTGAATTAATTCTATAAAGTTAAGAATTTATACCAATATAAATTCCTCGGGGAGCGGGATCCAGCGTAGGTGCTTCGGGATTGACGGGTGTCGCTGAAACGGGCAAGAATTGAATCGGGTTAAGAACTATAGGTGGCTGAATTAATTAAAAATTAATTGATGCCGAAATATTAATAAAACATGAACTGAGGGTGGTTTCTGTAATTTTTGCAAAAGAGATTCAAAACCTCTGTTCACTTTTTCACGTACAGAGAAAGAAGACGGTGCAGGGCGGCTCGGCGCGGCTCTTCCTCCGGCGATCGATGGGCTAGCGTCGAAGGCTACGATCGACGGCGGCGGCTCGGGTGACGACGGGCAGCGGCAAGGAAGCGATCGGAAGCGGCTCGACCTGGGCGTCCTCCGGGCAATGACTGCAGTGGGTGCGGCGGTGGTGGATCTTCGGCGGCAACAGGGGCGAGTGCAGCGAGGGGCTCGGCCTACTGTCCTCCGAGCAAGGCTGCACTGCAGGGTCACCGGTGATGGTGGTCAGGCGGAGGGCGGCTGCAGCGAGGGCTCGGACTCGGGTCACCGGCGGACTCGGGCGGTGGTGGCCGGGGATCTCACGGGAGTAATGGGAGAGGAGGATGAGAACGGTGAGGCGGGTGTGGTTTGTTGGAAACCCTAACATTTGACGTGTATCTATAATACTGAAATTAGGTTAGATAAAAGATAAATCTTTGATTATATTAGATTTAGAATCAATTAAAATAGGGATTAAGGGTAGAGGATAGAATTTAAGAAAAAGAAATAAAAGAAACGGATAAAGATGGAGATAGCGGGATGAATATTATTTAATTTAACTCTGTAAATTAAATAATAAGGGTATTTAGAGGATTTATGAAATTAAATCAACTCATATATTATTTCTGTTTAGAATAATTTAATTATTCTAATCCATACCCTATATATTAGGTGAATTTATTAAATGACCAAATTCACAAGATATATATAATATAGATTAATATAATATAGATTTATTTAATTAAATAAAAATAAGAAATAGCCCAAAAAATAATTTGGGGTATTTCATACCTCCCCACTAAAAATAAGTTTCGTCCCGAAACTTAGAAAAGAAACGAGAAATGAATTGCAGATAGGATTGTAACCTCGAAATAGATGAGAAGATATAGATTGACCAAAATAAAGCTAGGTGTATCTAACAATGGTTCCCGAATGGGTAGAATTTAAGCATAATTTGCTTAATGTACTTATCAAATACGTGAGCGATGAGACTTACATCTAAAGTACCTCATTGCTTTTCCGAACTCCTCAATGGCAAAGTTTGAAATTTTTAATCCTATGAATATAGTGTATTCCTATCGTTATAAGTATCTAACATAAGGATAATAAAATTTTGAGAGACATCTCGTAATATTCACTCCCGTTGCTCTGAATAAGTGATTTCGCATCACATAAGAAACGGGGATAACTAGCTTGTCATTGGCTTTCGTCTCAGCCCCATCTGGCTTCCTTTTCCAGGTTGCCACATGGCCCGGGTGGCTTTGAAGGCAACCATTGTGACAAACTAGCCAGCCTTATTCATATGAGATGAGTGTGGGTCTTCGTCTTCTGGTTTGTCGACATGAACGTTGTCCGGTTCTTAAGCACATGCGTCCTTGTGTCCTTGTCTTCTTCATAAACATAAATTGCGCATATCTATATACTATTCTCAAGCTTTTTACCAATGAGAGTTCGGTTTGCTCGATCATGGCAAGGAGAAATGAAATATGTAACTCATGATCGTTTTAATCCTATCAAGATTTAAGAAAGGTGAACCTACTTACATAAAGAGTTACTAATTATCCTCCTGAAGAACCTTACTTATGACATATCGATCATTAATCACTGATTTCACATGCGGGTATTATTCCTGCTTATACAGAAGTGAAACAGAGGAGCCTTTCTAGAGTCTATAGGGAGCACTTCCCGACTCTTTTTCGATGTCTATAAAAACACGTGTCGACCCGGTTGGTATGGGATCAGAAGTATCATCATGCTAGAGCCGACTGTATAAAGTGAAAGGAATACTAGTAGAGAAGTGTTCATAGCTTATATGGTATTCAACGTCGAAATATTGCCAATTCGCACACCAATTCCCCACTTTGACTCGAACCAGCAAGGTTGTAGAGATGAAACCAAAATTGACTACTTAAAATAATAATACCGGAAATATGATTGCTAGATATGGAGTTTATCGGACATACTTGTCCATTGACTTACTTTATTGAAATGCTATAATGTACTAACATAAAGAAATTACTAAACAGCTTGACGTTGCACAACTTTTTCAGTGTAGCTTACTCCTGTTCATCAGCCTCGGTAATGGCATCTAAGGTGTAAAGCTGAGGACCTTGCTTAGACGTTCCTTCCATTAGGGTCTTGTTCTTATTCCGCATTATAGGTTCCGATGCAGCTTGTATGTTATGACCCCATGGTTGATGTGGGTTTGTTGCTGAGTCTAGAGTTCGCGGTGCAACTGCTGAAGCTTGTTGTGGCCGAGCTTGACCATTACCCGAGTTCTTACAAAACTTCTCCATATGTCCATACTTTCCACATCCTCTACAAACTCGAGCGTTCTCCTCACATGCAGGTCTGTTATGGCCCAACTTACCGCAGTTGTAGCAAATTACTGGCTGAACACCTCCCGCAGAGATAGTATCTTGACCTGGCTGGGTGAGGCCAACTGTCATCCCCCCATCAGATGCATAAGGAGCTGACCTCTTCGAGCCAGAATACTGCTGACGACCTCTCATCTGATCGTACATTTCCTGAGTCTTTCTGCTTTCATCAAGAGTAGCCTCAACCCTGTAGGCTGCGTCAATATAAGCATCCAAAGTCTCGTTTTTGTAAGCCAACATCTGCAACTTCAATTTCGGGTACATCCATTCATGGAAATAATCCACCTTGTGCTTCTCAGTTTGTACCAGTTCCTCGGAGTAGGGCAACAGTTCATAAAACTTGCCCACTAGTTGAGCTAGTTTCATCCCCTGAGTATTGGGATAGAGAAACTCTCTCTTCTTCTCTAACCTCAGCGATGGAGAGAAGTAGTGATCGGTAACCAGCTTCTTGAAGGTCTCCCAGGAAGGAGCATTCACCCAAGTGCGGTAGGCGGACTCCCACCATTGTCCAGCTGCGCCCTTCAGGTACAAAGCAGTAACATGTACCTTAGTGTCATCAGTGCAGTGGATACCTCGGAAGACTTTCTCAATGTGCGTGAACCATTGGACCACTTTGAATGGCTCACCAGTTCCATCATAGCTATCCACCTTGCTGGCATTGACCGCTTTCAGGACGTTGCTATAGGTGTCCATCGGTCCAGTTGGGTGGTCAGGAGGAGGGTTAGGTGCCCCTAGATCCCTAGTTGCTACACGCCTGCCAGGAGGGGGACGCCTTTCATCTCCCACTACCTGAGCCACAGCATCCCTCACCATTTCCCTCAGGGCTTGCATCAGTTCCTCGTCCAGCATGTTATCAACTGGGGTGCGCTGCCTCTGGCTGGCATGAGAAGCCCTAAGGTGGCTTTGAGCGCCATTCAGTGAGTGATCGCCTGACTCCTCCACCCGCTCCATGCGTGGGTTCTGAATGTGATCCTCCACCTGATTGGAGTTAGGTGGCGGCATGATGGGCTCAGTAGCGGCCTTGGTATGTCCCCTGGTTTTCATGATCTGAAGGTCAAAGATGCAATATTAATAACTTCAAACTCGACTAGATTAGGGTTGGAAATAACGCATTTAAGATTGGTCAATGGCAGGTGCAGGAGCTTGAGCAGGACTATCGGACTAGTATCTTGAAATCATTTTCAAAACTGCTTACTTTTGTAAATAGAACATAGAACATAGTTTTGATAAAAGTCTTTTTGAAATTCATTTTTAGAAACCCTTTTGAAATCCGAATAAAAACATTATTAAAACCTACAGCACTGATACCACCTTCTGTAACACCCCCTTTTTAAATCCCGAGGGAACGTTACAGCGCCAGTGAATCCGCAGACTTTAATGTCTTTGAATTCACCTGAGGCTTATAGGGACATGTAACCATGCTCCCATAAACAAGATGCTAATTTAAGCAATTAAAATAAAATAGGCGGAAGTCAAATAAATATCATAGTTTAAAATATCCGATCATAGTAACATAAAAATACCAAAACCATAAAGTATAAATGACTCCAAAATAGCTAAAACTAAAGTAGCATTGCGGAAACTGTAAACGTTTATAAACTGTAGTATAAAGATTCATAAATGATAGCCCGCTCTTCAACTCTCTCCTGCTCCACTGCCCGTGCTAAACCTGTGGAATATGGCCTGGTGTTTCGTGAGTACGAAGGACACCAGCCATCCAATAAATAGGATGGTTAGTACAATTAAGACTAGCAAATGATAGGGAAAATGTTCAGACTTTAACCATACAGTGACCATAAAACGGTATATCATAGGTTAAGGGAAAGACGCGAGTATTTAAAGTGAAAACTGAATAAGAAATAAAGATTCGTAACATGACTCGGATGATCATAGTGGCCGATCGTATGATAAGAAATGGATTTATACCCCGAATAAGACTGAAGTATAATATAACTGAATTGATCACCTATTAATAATCTCAATAATAATAATCATAATGTAAATATGTATATAACACAATATAAAACGTAGTGACACGGGCCCAGACTCAACTAGGACTGCGACCTGAGACTTTGAAGTCTAATCGTACGTAGGGACACGGGTCCAGACTCAACTGGGACTGCGACCTGAGACTGTCTGAAGTCTAGATATTCCATGGAACCTTTTAGACTGGGTTTTACACTATTCCCAACCCGCGAGATAGCTCTCGCACTGACTTTAAGTCAATCCACACCACGTGAGATGCACATTTTAATTATAACAGCTTTAACATTTAATACTAGGTGATCATAATAACGACATTAAACCAACGAGGACGTACAAGCACGGATATTTCAAAGGATCTTAATATCACATGCTATTAATTTGCATGAAAGAAACAAGCAGAAATTCATGCAATTAGGAAGATGAAAATGGGCAATTTTCACTTATCTCGAGTTATAAATAAATAACATATTTAATACACATATCACTATAATTAAATTAATAATTGCTCATTTATTTATACTCATGCCAATTTATGAATAATGAGATAAATTACATCAAGCAGACGGATATGCAATTTATCGAAACTGGCAAGGAAATTGGCCACAGGGCCGCATTCGACACAGAAGAATAAAAAGGCACGCCAAAAGAAAATCACGAAACATGCAAAGGGCATTGAACGAAATCACTTGCCTTAAACTTCGATGATCGGTTCACGAAAACAAGACGAGATGTTAGCACCTATGGAATCAAACGAAAAAGAAATATTTAATATTGATATTTTATATAATTAACTTTACTTAACTCAATTAGAAATTGAATTAATTCTATAAAGTTAAGAATTTATACCAATATAAATTCCTCGGGGAGCGGGATCCAGCGTAGGTGCTTCGCGATTGACGGGTGTCGCTGAAACGGGCAAGAATTGAATCGGGTTAAGAACTATAGGTGGCTGAATTAATTAAAAATTAATTGACGCCGAAATATTAATAAAACATGAACTGAGGGTGGTTTCTGTAATTTTTGTAAAAGAGATTCAAAACCTCTGTTCACTTTTTCACGTACAGAGAAAGAAGACGGTGCAGGGCGGCTCGGCGCGGCTCTTCCTCCGGCGATCGATGGGCTAGCGTCGAAGGCTACGATCGACGGCGGCGGCTCGGGTGACGATGGGCAGCGGCAAGGAAGCGATCGGAAGCGGCTCGACCTGGGTGTCCTCCGGGCAATGACTGCAGTGGGTGCGGCGGTGGTGGATCTTCGGCGGCAACAGGGGCGAGTGCAGCGAGGGGCTCAGCCTACTGTCCTCCGAGCAAGGCTGCACTGCAGGGTCGCCGGTGATGGTGGTCAGGCGGAGGGCGGCTGCAGCGAGGGCTCGGACTCGGGTCGCCGGCGGACTCGGGCGGTGGTGGCCGGGGATCTCACGGGAGTAATGGGAGAGGAGGATGAGAACGGTGAGGCGGGTGTGGTTTGTTGGAAACCCTAACATTTGACGTGTATCTATAATACTGAATTAGGTTAGATAAAAGATAAATCTTTGATTCTATTAGATTTAGAATCAATTAAAATAGGGATTAAGGGTAGAGGATAGAATTTAAGAAAAAGAAATAAAAGAAACAGATAAAGATGGAGATAGTGGGATGAATATTATTTAATTTAACTCTGTAAATTAAATAATAAGGGTATTTAGAGGATTTATGAAATTAAATCAACTCATATATTATTTCTGTTTAGAATAATTTAATTATTCTAATCCATACCCTATATATTAGGTGAATTTATTAAATGACCAAATTCACAAGATATATATAATATAGATTAATATAATATAGATTTATTTAATTAAATAAAAATAAGAAATAGCCCAAAAAATAATTTGGGGTATTTCAGAATCAGAGGGTGCCACCTCCCCATAAAGCACCTTTCGCAGGCCTGGAGAGATGGAGTATTTGGGGGGGGGGGGGAGGGAGCTTTGTAAAGTCCGATTCGACGGATGGGGGATCAGTGGAACAGAGGCAGGGCAAGGGAGGGTAGTAGTGAGATCGACGTTTGGCGGTTGCAGTGGAGAGGAAGGGTGGTCGCCATGGTCCCTGGTGGGTGGCTTGAAGGGCAGAGGAGAAGGAGAGGAGCGGCGTGACGAATCGCTTTCTCCAGGCTCCATTAGAGTTTTTTATCCGTGCTTCACTCATTTTTATTTTTATTTTTCTTTTTATTTCCCAAAATTATAAATTCATTTGTTCATTAAATTCTTATTGATAACTATAAATGAACTTAGCTTAGACATATATGGGTGTGTTTGGAAACTAGAGTTTTTAGGTGGCCGAAGCTGATCGAGTAACTAATAAAATAGGAGAAAACGAATAGATTTGTGTATAAAAAAAATTTGGGGTGTATGCCACGTATAACTGTTGAAAATTCAATTTTAAAATGCTAATTAAAATATAATATTCGTCTTACCTCATTTAAAACTAAATAGTATTAAAATAATAGGTTCAAAAAAGCTACTTGTTTTGCCAAACACATCCATAATTTACATTAGTTTTTTTATTTCACTTAAACATATGCAAAATAGATATTTATGGATAAATAAAATTAAATCATATTCAAATATAAACTTGTTTTTATTTAATTAGTAAATTTAATAACTGAAATTGGCTATTAAATTTGTTGTGTTAAACTTGTTTATTAGGCTTATATTGTTGCGTTAAACTTGTTTATTGTAATATTTAGGCTTATTGAGTGGCATGAGTACTTAGATGATAGTAAACCTTAGGACCATTTGGGTGATGAAATAATATACACTTAAGATACTAGATAATATTAGACATTTCGTAAAGGTTAGGAGTATCTAGGTTTGGATCACTTGACCTTAGGTTATGACTATATCATAAATATAAGTATGTGTGTGTATTATTTCATCATACGTGGCTCAAAACCGAGTCTTACAAATTGGGTCCTAATTTGTTTGGGCTTGATCCAGCTCAGATTGTGTTGCTTTGGGCTGTTTGCAATTGAGCCATTGGAAGCTCACTATAACTCTAGCTTTGATGAGTGCTATATAACGCTCCTTCGGTTTACTGTGCACTTTGAGCTTCATTTGCAAACCCTAGCAGAGAAAGAAAGAGAGAGACTTTTATTTGTTAACGGTTGTTCAAATATTTTGTATCGCTTGAAGTGCTGCAATATACCCTTATTTATGCTTATTACCTAAACTAGATAAATGAGATAGACATATATTTGTTAACAGTTTTGGATTCTTCATAAAGGTTTAGTCAAGCTTTTTTTGTTTTTACAAACTTTACAACTTTGTTAATGAGATTGCGATTGGTTTGGATTATTGAGATGTAATGCAATATCTATTTTGAGAACTAACTGGAACTTATTTGAGTAATGCAAACTACCCTCAAGCCTCAAAAAGAAATATGTGATCTTAATTGAGAAACACCAATACAATGAGGAATACTAGACCTGTCAATCGGGTCATTCGGGTCGGGTTTGGGTCGGATCATTGCGGGTTCCGAGTAAAATGGGTCTCGGGTATATCTGGGTTGACTCGAACCCGGGTTTGACCGGCTTTCAGGTCGATTTCAGGTTCGTCAATTTTAAACTTTTTAAATTGAAAAAATCATGATTTGGTAATTTTGCGATAATTTTAAAATGCTAAAATTAAAGACATAATTCATAAGTTCTAGTGATTGTAATTATATACTATATTCGATCTAAAATATTTGATTTTTATTATTTCTCTTAATTTTTAATAAAATTTAAAAATATATAAATTTTAAAAATTTAAATAATTTTTTAAAAATAATGTCATGCGATTGGTAATAAGCATAGAGTTGTTTTAATATTTTTTAGAATTTTTGTCTTCTTAAAAAATATGATAAAAATAAAAAAAATCAAATACTATTGATTTGAAGAATTATTATACAATACAAATAAATATAAAAGTTGATTTGAAAATGAAAGATCAAATGATTGTAATTATAAAATGTAATAATTTGGAATCTCCATAAAAAAAATTTAAGCATATATAATTATAAATCAATCGGGTCACCAGGTCAATCAGGTCAAAATTACCGGGTCAATCGGGTTACCGGGTCTAAACTCAAATGACCCGGAAAATTACCGGCTACTTCGGGTTCGGGTCCAAAAAAATTCACGGGTCGAAAAAATCGAATTTTGACCCAGAATTTACCGGGTGTACGGGTCGGGTTGTGATTTGACAGGTGTAAGGAATACCATTTACCGAGCAAACTTGAGTGGCTGAGCCGGTCGGCGTAGCCCACCCTTGTTGCCTTGTATTTAAAAAGTAATTATACACCTTCAACATTGTTGTTTGTTCGCACGTGCAATTAAACTAGTTTATACAAAAAGCCTTGTCAACAAATGAGGCAGTCTAGTGGAAGAATATCATCAATGTAAATGGGCCGGCCAAAAATCGAGTTTCCGACGGCCCAGCCCATTTAACTTTTTTTTTTTTTTTTTGTCAGATTTCCATTCCGGCTCTAAGTAGAAAGCCTCCGGTCATTCTCCGACGAAAACCACCGCAGCACTTGAGAGGGGGGGAACCATGTTGAAATTTCTATCGAAGGTGAAACTGGAGTTCAACGCGCTGGATACACGCGCCGCGACGTGCGTGGAGTTTCTAGCGCAGTGCGCTTCGTACAAAGCCAAGGAGTCCAACCCCGCTTGCCAGATCGCCGTCAACCGCCGCACCGACTCTCAGCCGCCGCAGATCACCGTCACCTTCGTCAACGGCGTCGAGGAGTCCTTCGACGCCGCCTCCACCTCCGCCCAGTCCATCCGCTCCTCCATCCTTGAGAAAGGCCAATTCCTCGAGACCGAGCAGATGTTTCGCGACGCCGGCGAGGCCTGGCCTGTTCTCATCCCCGAGGAAGAGATCCACCAACCGGCTCCCGGTACCAAGGTGCTCACGCTTTCTTCTCTACATCTTCAATTTGTTGTTGATTTGGTTATTTTCGTTGCGGCATTTCGTCGAGCACCTTTCAGGCGTCTGTTTTTCGATTGTGCCCTAGAAGTTTATCGCTTTTCTTCTGAAGCTCGTGTTCGATTCGTTGTATCTTTCTACTCTTTCAATTGTGTGTTTAACATCATACCTGTATCTGGCCGAAGAAGAATTTGGATTACCTCTGATTTTCCCTCAGAGTTGCAATTCATCAGCAAATGAGAAGCTCAATGAACTTTTAAAGAACTGTTTTTTTGTTTTCTGAAACAGTTTTACGACTTTGCAGAACTTGTGTTTGAGGTGATTAATTTGCTTCCATTGTTGTTAATGTCATAAGAGGAGTGATTTCCTGTAGAACTTGATGAGTAATTTATAAGATGGCCATCCATGGTAGAAACTAGAGAGCATCTGATTGAATAGGACTGTATCAAGTTGGATTCATTAGCTTCATATTGATAGTGTGGCTATGTGTTTCTCTACAGCCGAGGAAAGCAGAGGAGAAGAAGCAGTAATCACGCACCTCTCCAATTCGTGGTTACGGGTGATAATGCTGATCTTTACTCAATTTGGCTTGAGGATTTGCAGCTCACATGGATTTTATAATGCATGCCAGTTTGTGTTTGAGATTAGGTATTTCTGTTTTGGCTCAGTATTGTCTTTGCATTTGATCTTGCTGTTAAGGGAGACTATATGATACTGATGGTTTAAACTTGAAAGCATGAACATCGAAATAATGTTCATCATCCATTGCTGTAGTATGATCAAATTGCCCCCTTTTGAAAGCAAATCTATTTGTTCATCCACCTCAATCTTTTGTCATATGAAAAATATTCCAGTATGACAGTTCCCTGATATCTTTACCGGCCTCGTCATCTCTCGTGGAAGGTATGGCTCATGCATGTTTCTTGTATTTGTGTTTTGGTCATCCACCTGAATCATAGATCTAAAAACCCAAAAATTGTCAGCCAGATAGAATAAGTCTACTAGTAATTGAACTATGAGATTGGACGAGGGGATCATTTGGTGTCGCTGTCAAGTGTTGATTCAACGCTTGAACAAAACTGCTGTCGAAGTGCTGATTCAAGTAACGTTTGAACAAAGCTGCCCCTTGTAATGCATTTTTTTCATACGCTCGGTTGGAATAAACAATTTGGATGAAGCGTGCATTTTGCAAGGATGGGGTGGTTGATGAAGGTGCAATTCGACTCCAAGTTCTGCCAAAGTGATGGCCTATTGCTAGTTATCAAAACGACCAACTACGTACTTTACTTTCAAAGAGAGATCTGAATCTGGGAAAAATAAGCTCGATTTCGGCTTGACCTTGATTCGATAAAATCTCGACTCGAGCTCGTTCATTTTTTAAACGAGCCCAGTATGAGCACATTTTTAAGCTCGGCTCGTTCAAGTTAAGCTCGAATAGCTCAAATTTTATGAAATTTCTAAAATTTTCTTTTAACTTACTATAGTAAAACTGATTCAAGCTCAAAAAAAAAAAGCTCGGCTCGAGCTCGTTCATTTACTAAATGAATCGAGTATGAGCACATTTTTAAGCTCAAGTCAAAATTTAGGCTAAGTTCGTTCATATCCTAAATGAACTTAATATGAACAAGCAATACTCGTCTTTTAATATAAACTTAAAACGAACGCATCGTTGCTACAAAGATGTATATTGTACTGGAGGCGTTGATTTTTAGTTTGATGAAGTTGCACTTTTGTGTTCTTGAATTAGTCGAGGGTAGAAATATTGAAAGGATCCTTTTTCAAGCTCTTCATTGTGGATCCAGAGAGTTTTCAAGCTCTTCATTGTGGATCCAGAGAGTACAGCTTATCTATTAGTAGTACATTACATGCCACTAGAAACTGTAGGTCTTAACTAACACTTGCCTAACTTCAATTCACAGTCTCATAAACACATTTTGAGGCCACCATAGCCAACTACTGATTACAAGAGGAACTACTAATGGATCCTAATGATCCAAATTCACCACCGAACCCCCTTCCAACTCTTCCTCTACTTCTTAAGAATAGTTGATTCCCGGAGTGGTGGCACCTAGGAGTTGCATTCCTTCCTCGCTCATCTGTTGTACCTCGGCTGGTGACAGGATCCTGATGCATCGAACACAGCTCACGAACTCCCTGGAAGCACAAGAGGGGGTAACGAGGAAAGATGTTAGTATCTCAAGTGATTCGTCCTTGACAACATGGACATTTTTTCCCTGCTTTCAGGGATGAAAATAAAGTAAACTTACTCCCAAGGGTCGTCTCCAACAAGAAGTACATCATTCTCGAAATCAACGTAAACCAGCTTCCACCCTGATCCTCTCGGATCACTCAAGAGCCCGTCTAGTCCAAACATGCACTCGATTGCTGACCGCAACTCCTCATAGTTTCTATAGCTTGTGACATCAATTGACCGGCCAACTGATCCCGTCTTTTGAACCTGCAACAGACACAGCAAGTTATTCTAACATTTGAAACACAAGGTACTCAAGTTTACATCCATGATGATTCCCACATTAGAGTTACCTTTGTATAACTACGCAA
This sequence comes from Persicaria maculosa, assembly GCA_963922045.1. Taxonomy (NCBI): domain Eukaryota; kingdom Viridiplantae; phylum Streptophyta; class Magnoliopsida; order Caryophyllales; family Polygonaceae; genus Persicaria; species Persicaria maculosa. The sequence goes on along the minus strand of OY998257.1, from coordinate 14,400,683 downwards.
GGGATTCACTTGCTGCCAAGAGTTGTTCTGCAAGAGACTGCTCTCGTCGAAATCTACATTACTCGAAGAGGTTCCGCCTGAGTTGTCAGGGAAATCTTGTATGGAGAATGCCTGTGAATCAGCCAGGCTAGCGGAGGTGATCTGAGACTGAAGATCCTGGCTTGATCCAAATTTCCCCACCAGACACTCGGAGGGGTACTGGAAACCAGCATCTTTTGATACACCCAGGTCACCCAGGACGGCATCCGAAACAGAAGGATCAATCATCAGACTTCCACCAGTAGTAGTGCCATCAAAGTTCACTGAACTGTACATTCCATTTTGCAAATTGGCATCATCTGACATGTCTACGAAGCCATTCATGTTAATGAATTGTGGGCTTTGGTGACAGTACGAACCACCATCACCAATCAAGTGCTGATTCCACAACTCTTGGGTTACAGGAGGAAGCAGGTTCGAATTGATCCCAGCAGGTACAGACACGGATGGATCTTGCTTACCGTATATGGGTAGTGAACTAGGTAATTGCGGCAACCCAGGAACCGATTGGAAGGTTGAAGCAGTACCGTATGGTAGCCAATCTGGTACGTCTATGCCAGGAAGGATGCCATTGAGATTACTCGTGTCCAAAGAAGGTGCAGCTGCCATTGTCGATGTCATCTGATTTACAGAGTGTTGTCTGTTAATTGAGTTAGAATGGTCGACAGAGACAGTGCTCTTATCTGCATCACGCCTCTCCGCGGAATCCCCCTCAGCAACCTTCTTGTATCCAACTGCAGCCATCTGTTCTGCTTTCTTAGCTTTCTCCAAATCAGTGGAAGGGTGTGTTTGATATGCATTCATCTTGTTGACATGCGTTTCTTCGACGACTAAGCTTCCGTGGGGAGGCTGGTCATGGCACAATGGAGCGTTGTTCAACAAAGCGTTGCACACTGCAGGCGATGACATCAACTGAGGCTTCATCTGCATGTGTGCTGAAGCCGAAACCTGCACTTTCGGCTTTGAACCTTCAGACACAGGGGTAGATGAACAAGAGCCTTGAATCGGAGGATAGTTCATGGGTTGGTTTCTCATCAGCAGCATCTTAATCGCCTGTTCTGAACACATGTTTGGGACCATCGGGTAAGGAAGGCTTCCGATTCCCCCATCTGGTACCGATATCAGAGGTCTCTTCATTAAGTTTCCCCACTCGTACTCTCCCCCTGCAACCAACAAAACACATGAAATCCAACAGTTGATGTATAAAACTGGAAGCCACTGAGACGGGTTTTTCTTCTTTACCCAAATATCCAGGAAGGAACGGACGCTTGAATCCCGACGTCAAAGAAGGAAACAGGAAGAGGCTTTCCGGGGTCTCAATCTCCCAAGGGCTCACCCTGTTCTGCTTATCACTGCACCCGGGCTCGTCCCACTCCACCTAATCCACGACAATCCCGAAAGTACCAAACATCATCAACAATACATCAGCTGAGAAGCTCTCATTTAAGTCAGAACAGAAATTGCAGTTGCTGATACCATATTAGAACTCTTAAAGATCATTCTGTACCTGCAAACTACGCCATTTTGATCCAGGCCACCTCAGCGGATCCAAGTCATTTATTCCAGCTATAGTACCCATGTACCTAAAACAGCATAGTACATAGCAGAAATTCAATGACATTGACATCAAACGGCATCATCTACTTATGCTGCAGGATCATAAAAGGACTGATGTACTCAAGTCGCTGTTTTGTCTGCGCGTCATTGTATAAGCATTAGGCAACATAAATGAGGAACTGTTTATGATTCAGGGAGATGATTTAATGCGTTTGCAGCTAAGAGATGAATACATGGGTTGTACACGTTACATTTAAGTACCAATGGTCCTGCCAAGCGAAAAATGTACATAATTGCTGCGTAAGATGAGGTCATGGAGGGTTTCCGTTTACCTGCGCTTGCCTGACTCCTCTGTTTCAAACATCATCCCGAACCTCATGCCCACCGAAATCTGTGTCCCATAAACTGCTTTGCGGAACTTATTCACCGGGATAACAAAGTCCGAAGGACATGCCCTGTAAACAAGGTTTTAAGATGACTTGATAACATTGCACAATTGTGTTTCGAAAGGTAAAACTCATAGCTGAGCCAGAAAGGGAGGGGTTTTTTTTTATTACAAGCACACCTTGGATTGTAAAACACGGTGAATGGGGTTCTGTTGTTTGCGGCATGAGCTGCAGCTGCAAGGACGCCAATGTGCATACTGTCAGTGGATAGGACAGACGAGGGCATTGTCGTCTGCTGGCGGTTTGCCCGTCTCACTCCGATCATTAGCTGAGACTTCTCATCTCTGGAAGAAAGGCGAAATATTAACAACAATTTACCACGTACAAAACTAACAAAAACAGCTACACTGTTAACCATTTTACCTGATGAAGAGAACAGAATCCCCTGCTCGAAGTCGCTTTGAACCAACAAATATGCTCCAACCTGTTGTGAGAAGGTGTCGTTTTGGCTGCCCTACAGAGAGAAGAAAGGGAACAATGCAAGATACGAAGGATCAAAATAGGCTCATAAAAAAAATCAAGATGTTTAATAGACCCACAAAAGAAAGATAGTTTACCGCGGTATATATGACGAAAGGTCCATGTGTTATCATGCAAATCTCGAACGACAAGCTCTTGATTCGGAGGTTGCATTGAAAAATCCTAACAAGATTTTGTCAAAAGAAAATAAGTTGTATGATACAAGAAATCACTGTAAAAGGCGAGTGTAACAATACACCATACCAATGTAGGGAAAAGCTTTTCAGCTGCACGACGGGGCACTGAGAAACCACCATGAGTACTTGTGTCGCTCGCAGTCAGTGTTTTACAGAAGAATTCGGTTGGGTGTTTGCTGGGTCTCATACCTAAGTCTGATATGGGTAAAACATCCTTCTCCTAATTCATCACCACAACATGATTACACAAACAAGAACTCAGTTTTGCAGCTCCGAAAAAAGCTACTGAATAATACATGGGAAGAACTCAAGTAACTATGCTTACAGAATTGATAGGTTGAAGGCTCATCTGGGCAAAGATTTCGTCCGAGTCTTTGTCTGCCTATTAGCCGCGTAAGATCAAAAGTCAGGATCGCCATAAAGTAATCGTTTGCAAATGCTTGCAAGCTCGAAAGTTCATGAACAAAATCTTGTGGAATAGAGAAGAAGCTCACATACATGGAGAGTGACATTGTGGACCTGACATAGTAACTGGGGTGCAAGGTTTGGATAGTTAGGGACCTGCGAGGTTGCGGACCGCTTTGTCGAAACTGCCACCTGCATAAAGGAGGAAACATTCAAATGATTTCCCACAAGTAACAATGAACAGCAGGACTTAAAATCATCTGTATAGCCATATCATTACATTAGAAACACCTAATTCTACAATCAAACAATTTCATCAGAGACTATGAAATGGGTTCCTCTTTAAAACACTACAACTCAACCTCAAAGCTTATAAAAAATGAAAAGATTTCTTCAATTGTAACCCTAATTTACATGATAACAACACCACAACAAACCAAATGTAGACACGAATTTAAACTGAACCTGTTCACTGTGGCCCTGTGGGAAGTAGTAAACAAGGCTCCCAATTTGTGGCAATGAAACCAGAGGTCCAGCACAAGCATGCCATAGCTCAGAGTGTATGGCCTTCCTAAGCCCTGCATTTAAAATTAAAACAGATAGAATCAACAACAAAATCTGAGCTCTGGGGTAAAAAGATGGGTTTTTTTATGGCATGTGGGTGAAAAAAGGACTAATTTTTATGCAGTAAAACCCTAAAATTTGACAACAAACCCAAAAATTGTGGAGAAACAAACCACTGTGATCTTGCATTTCCTTCAAAATCTTCATCTCCTCAAGAAGGTTAGGTGGCCCACAAGTTTTCATCTTCTCCTCCAAGGAAGCCATCACAAAATCAATGCACCCCAAAGAAAAAAGGTTTGAACTTGAGCCACTATAGTGAACCCCACATTTGTAACAGTCAGCCAACCATATACTGATCTCTCAAAAACCCTAGAAAAATCTCTCCAATTTGACCAAACTCAATGGAGAAAACATCCAGAGGTGGGGAATTTACTGCACCCAGTTCATCATCCAGACCAGCCCAGATGGAAAAAACTCACCCATCAACCCCAAATTGACAGAACACTGAAATAAAATAAATAAAAACAAAAAAAAATACACTCCTATGTAAGAGAGGTGGGGGACAAAGAAGCAGAGAAAGGGATGAAGAGCTCTCACAAAGAATCAAGATGAAGGAACAAAAACCCTGCAAAAAAGTACTGAATCCTAAAAGGGTGGGCCTATTTCACAGTTATCTAAGGTTCAAGAAAGGGTTTTTCTTTTCTTTTCCCCTCTTTTTTCCCTTGAATTGCATCCAAGCACGCGGATCAAAGGAGGTGGGGTTGGATTATCAAGTGCTCTTATTTAAAAAATCTAATCTTTAAAGGCACTTTGTTTTCAAATACCCAAAAAGAGATGAAACTTTTGATGAGCAACTCATCATTGTAACTCTCCCAAGCTTGGAGCTTCTTCCTGATTGAAAATGGAGATTTTTTAGTTGCAGAGATGGAAACTCTCGTGGTCGGAGGAGAGAGAGATTGGGTGCAGAGGACGAACAAGATCACACGAAAACTGCAGCGTACGAAATTTTAAAAGCTTAATTTAGCAAATGGGGAAAATTTCGAAGAAATTGATAAAGAAAATAAGGAGATGGGAACAGAGGAAATACGGAAAATGGAATGTCAAGTGGAATGTAGGGAGGGAGGGAGGGGAGTGGTGGTGGCGTATTTTAGCACGTGTGTATCCCAAGGTTGGCTCTTTTGTTTATTTTTTCTGTTTTATAGGAGAGCTCTTTTTGACATTTTGTGCCTTTTCTTTTGTTATCTTGTGATGTTTTATTTTAGTGTAGGAGATTTGGTATATCATATTAGTCTGCATTTATGAAGAGATTAGATAAGTCAATAGATGAATTGAGTATCATGAATAACTAATAACGATCAATTGAGAAGAGCAAACTAAAGAAACAACCAAATCAAACAGGAGATCGAAAAGAGAAAGATTGTCGTAATGCATGAATATAAAACCCAAATTGTCAAGTTTGGATGCACAATTTAAAACACGGTGAAAAGAGTGAAGAATAACAAAGAAAAATCGCTAAATTAGGTGGATTGCGCAAACAGGTGAGAAACATTGTGCCTAATGTTCCAACAATTTAATTTGATACTATATGATTTTGGACTCAAATTATAGGTTATTTTTACTAAGGGTTCGTATGGGACGGGGTTAATAAACTGACTAAAATTATAAATAGGGTAAAAATTTATAAACTGTTGGTAAAAGTAGTTAAAAATTTATGAAAAAATATAAACTCCGTATGGGACGAAAAACAGTTTATTTGTAAAAAGTGGAGTTTATTTGGTTGTTATTAGGGGTATTGTGGTACTTTCAAACCAAATAAACAAAATAAACCCCAAATAAGCTCCCTCAAGTAGCTTTTTTTTTTTAACTCATAATTTTAACCATTTTTATGATTTTTTTGGTGTCCATACACTCTTTAACTAGTTAAAAAAATAAACAACCCATTCTACTTATTTTTTTAACTAGTTAAAAAGTGCATCCATACATACCCTAAATTATACAATCTCTGTTTCTTTTTTTTATTTATTATTTATTTATATTTTTAAAAAAATATTTAAAAAATAGATAAACTATTTAGTTTTTATTTACAATTTCATATTTATTACCGTACTAATAAGTACGAAATTGTTAAAAGAAATAAAAATAATAATGTTTTGTATAGTTTTTATTATTTAAAAAAATAAATAAATAGTAATAATAAATAGTAAATGACAAATAAAAATAAACTTATGTAGTGGATTCTATTTGTAGCAAGGTCAAGGTTTGTTTACCATAGATCATAGATGGAACATTAACTTGCGAAAACACATTATAGCACACATGGATCTATTTATTACTCCCTCTGTTAATTAAAACATATTGTTTACTATTCATGCACGTTTTTTTAGAATGATAAAAACTAGTATATGAAATATTAACTTTTTTAAAATTTGTTTTTATAAATTCATACTCCCTCTGTTAACTAAAACTTGTCGTTTACTATTCATGCATGTTTTTTTATAATGATAAAAACTATATGAAATATTAACATTTTTTAAATTTGTTTTATAAATTCATAATTAATAGTAACAAGTATGAAATTATTTAAAAAATATGTTAAAAAGTTAATATTTTATATAGTTTTTAACACCTCAAAAAGCGTGCATGCATAGTAAAACGTCAATTTTTAATTAACGGAGGGAGTACTTAATAGTAACAAGTATGAAATTATTTTAAAAATATATTTAAAAAGTTAATATTTTATATAGTTTTTAACACCTCAAAAAGCGTGCATAAATAGTAAAACGTCAAGTTTTAATTAACGGATGGAGTATTTATTATTTATTATTATTAATGTTTTAATATACTCCGTATTGTTTTTATCTTACTCCAGTTTGATCGATTAAGTCGCTCTACATCTAAATCGGATATTGTATGACCTATTGAACGGATTAACCTTCTCACTCACAATCCACTTGGTATTATTCTTTGCAAATAAATTTCATGGGTAGTGTTAAATGAAACAAAGCACATTTAATGGAAGTATGTTTTGAAAGTAAAGCTAGAAGCTGTGCTTTGGTAGGAAGTAGTCGTATGAGTGAGTTTAACACGTATTGGTAAACCATCAAGTTTCAGGTTCGGGTGTGTGAGCTCATCCACTCAGCATGACGTCTTTGACGCCCAATCGATGGCTGACACGCCACTGAGACTGCACTGCATATGGGCCCCACCTCTCCCCTATAAACCGCATTTAAATCTGAATTATTTTCGGTGGCTAAATTAATTGAAGCACGCAACAATAAAACATGGATCCCAAGGCTGACCCCACATTTACTATCGCCCGTGCTTAAGGTTTCAGGATTTCCAAGCTCCCCTCCCTCGCATGCTTTTCTTTACCCTCTCCTTAATTTACAGAAAGCCTATATATTAAAAAAAATCTCATTTTATAGTGTAAACTTTATTTCATAAAAATGATACTCCTAGTGTATTTTGGATATTTTTGTGCTTAATTTACATTTGTTTTTGTAATAATACTAGGTTGTTAGTTGGGTTTAAGATGAAGTTAAAAAAAATTGATAAATTTGAGATAATAGAAGATGCAGTATTTGTTAGAGCAAGCCCAATAGCTTTTGTAAGAGCAACTCTAACAGATTCTCCATAATAGATTTTTGGAGAATATCAAGGTTGATTTTGATCCAACAGCTTCTACATTACATTGTCCAAAATAGAGAATAAGGAGAAAAAATAGAGATATTTCCCTAAATTTGGAGAAAACTATATATATTTTGGGGTAAACTCCATAATGGAGAATCTGTTGGATTTCAGTCCAAAAAAATGCAGAATATGTGATTCATAATTCTCCATTTTGGAGAATTGTTTAGAGAAGCTGTTGGGCATGCTCTAAAAATTCTCTAAAATAGATATCAAAATATCAAAATCTCTAAAAAAAATTATACTCCAACTCCAACAACTTCTCTATTTTACAGATTTTTGCATTTATTATATACTATAATAAATAAAGAAATTTATACATTACTAAATGCATTTTTTAAGAAAATTTATAATGTGCTAAATGGTTTGAGTTCGTGCTGTGTGTATGGCATGGCAATTCAAGTTTCATTACAATGGTGAATCTTATGGGTGATTTGACACCTCCACAATTTTAACCCTCGTAGCCCAGCAAAAAATCATGTTTAGGTAAAACTAGTTACTATGATGTAATTTTTATTTTGCCAGAGATTGAAGTTAAGAGTGTCTAAGTGAAACAAAAACACCAGTTTGATGGATAAAACATGAACTTATATGAAAATTGATTCATTCATTTGTTCTCCTTCTCATACATAATAAAACAAATTAGAATAAAGTAGAACTAGATAGTACGTATCTTACATCTTGCTACCACCTTTTTGGCATCACATTACTTACAACAAACTCAAAACACGATCATCGCAATCAACATAGCAGACCCCATTTGGATGAATGCGATTCATCACCAAAAGGAGCTGATCACAAGGAGAGTTGTGTGTCCTCAATGTGTGTGTCGAGCCAATTGTTCACGAAGGAGAGTTAAGTCTCATCATCCGAGCCCGTTAACCCATGTTTGAGCGAAAAACATGAACATCCAAATTCTAAACTTACAACATTATGCAATATGTATCCAACTGCTTACTACCGATCAAGATACAAGTGAATTGTCGTGAAATCAATTCCAGAGATCAGATTGTTGGCAATGAAGTCGGTTCCAATGCTGAACCCAGGATTGATAAGTGGACCTATGAGGGGAGCTTCTACCATAAAAGCCTTCAAGGCCAACCTCCAACAAGTGGTTCGAATCGATTGACTTCACAGGAGCAAAAAAAAGGCGGCAAAGCATAGCAGGACAAATTTTCAAGGATGATTTTTTGAACATGGTTACTAATTTTTCGAACAACAACTTGTTGGTCGATGCTGTTCGATTCTTCTATTTGAGCAAGCAATAGCTCTTCTTCGAACAAAAACTTTCTTTTCAATCGAAAATAACTTATTTATGCAATCGAACAATGATTACTGATTTTTTTAATAGCAACTTATTTGTGCAATTGACAACAACTTGCATATACAATCAATGAATCCAACAAGTTGTTTGTGCAATCGAACAACAAGGATTTTTCGAAAAATAGGGGTTTTTCTTGTAATCAAAGAGTAGAGATTTTTTCAAATAGTGCGCAGGGAAAAAAGCAACAAGGATGAATGACAGCAATCAAATGGGACGAACCAGAACAACAAGGGATTTTTCATAACACAGAAAGAGCGAGAAATTCGAGCCTGAATCGAACAACAAGGATGAACAACAAGAAGGAGTGGAGAAGATGAGATGGCGGTAAGAAGATGGGACGAACAGGAAGGATGAGCAAGAGCAATCAATTTTCATAGGGACGTGTGAAGAATTTAATTTTAGCGTTAGCACTGGGTTCCTTCAAATATACAGATTTTTTTTTCTCTTTCATGGTGTTTTTCTATTTTACAGGAAGGTTTACAGGAGCTGTTGGGCTTAAAAATTACCTATTTCCTCTATGATTTTGCCTTTTTTCTATTTTGCAAGTACTGTTGGGCTTACTCGACTCTTTAAAATTTTTACAAAAGCTTATATTTATTTAACAGAGGGAATATTCAAGAGGATTAATGTTCTAGATTTTATCTCCTATCTAAATGTCACGTGGAGTCCTTGACTATAAAATGACTATAAAGAGATTAAAATGTTTAGTTCAAATGGAAATGAAATGTTCAATTTTTTTAAAACCAACAACAACAAAGGGAAATCTCTCTGTCCTTTTTATTTATCCCTTCTATCCCGTAGAGTTGAACTCCATGGAGTTGGTAGGATTACTCTATAGAAATTTATCGATCCTAAAAAATAAATTAAAAATTGTTAAACTAATTTAAATCTAAACCCCTTATTTAAAATTGAATGGTTAAGATTTAACTAACCTCACATAGAGTTATTTTAGCAACTCCATGGGATCTAAAGTGAGTAATTTTACATCTCATTTTGTCTTTCTTCAAATTGTTTTTCATTTTATCTACCTATTAAACCTTTTTTTTTCACATTCATAAGTTTACAACATTACATCTCTTCTCCACTTTATGCACACCTTGTCAATAATTTCCACCTATATATAACAAGACCACTTTTGATTAACAGAGGTAACCTCTTTCCATTAAGGTTCCTTTCTTACCTCTTTCATTTCTTTACTTTAAGGCTTGTGAGATGTTTAACTACAATCATCCAACCTTATTAGATGAGAGAAAGTGTTAAAAGGTAAAACTAACCTCTTGGTTGCAGATTCTTCTATAATAAGCTTAACTCAGATCGTTATATACCACTTATCAGTTGGGACATAATTTGCACCTCTAAAGAACATGGAGGTCTTGGAATAAGGACAACTGAAGATATGAACACTAGCCTCCAACTAAAGCTGCTCTGGAAAATTTACACAAACCCTGATAATATATGGGTGAAGACTATAAAGGAAAAATATTTACAAAATAGCACTATTCTAGATTGCAACAAGCGAAATACTTCATGTCAATTTGGAAGACTCCTCCACCTTACTAATACTTTTGGTAAAGGTCTTTTCTAGATTTTAGGTAATGGAAAGACCATAAATGTTTGGTCTGACCCCTGGGTAAACAACCTCCCCCTTGCTTGCTTCAAGCAAGATAATGACCCTAATATGAAGGTATCGCAATTAATTAACCCCCAAAGATAGTGGAATAAACTGCTATTAACTCAGCTTTTCCCAGATCAGATTGTTCATTCAATTCAATCTTGCAAATTCCGATCCCGAGATGGGACACCCAAGACAAAGTCATTTGGAAATTAAATTCGAATGGTGAGTTTAGCACAAAATAAACCCATAAAATTTGGAACAATAACTCTCAAACGGGGATAGATACTTCAACAAAGTACCAGCTCAGTGCGTGCTTTGCCAAAATACTGATGAAGACACATCACTTGCTTCTGGACTATCCTTTCTCAAAAGCAATCATAAGAAGTTATGAACAACAAACTGGAAAAACCTTCATTAACCTTGTAGCACAACATTCAATACAGGAGGACATCACTGCTATTAACCATAACAATGACCGATTTGAGGATCTATACTTTTTATGGCATACTATTTGGGAACTAAAGAATAAAATAGTTTTTAAAAACTATAAAGTAGAATCACTCACAACTATAGTTCACCAATTATGTCAAAACATCAATTAGAATCAAGCTCACAAACAAGAAAAATCGGTAAAGAGGAAGTCCAAACGAGAGAAGTCTCGGTGGGTTAAGCCACCAAACGCCATCTACAAAGTAAGCGTAGATGGCTCAGTTAGAGCCCCAAATGATTTTCAAATTGGGGCATTATTCGGGACAGTACAGGACAGGTGATGGATATCTTCCAAGATACTAGCTAGAGGACCAGGATCCATCCTTCAGACAGAGGCGGCTGCTTTTTGTAAAGGGGTCCAAAGAGATTTGGAAAATGGATTGAAAAGTGTTATTATTGAAGGTGACTGCTTGAAAGATATTAAAGAAATTAACGATGGAGCCGACATCGACTAGGAAGTCCTTAGAATAATTTAGGAAATCAACTTGATGAAGAGACACTTCGATAGGATTGAATTCCGACATTGCTATAGAGAATGTATTGCTGCAGCTTACTATATTGCTAAGTATAAAGGTGCATATAATATCTCGAATCTCCTCTTGCATGGGGATCTGTATAACATCATCCGTCGCGATGATCAAGGGTGAACCTTGCTAAGGCAAGGCATCCTACTATTTGCCCACAAAAAAAAAAATCTTGTTTGTGGATGACCCATGGACAGCCTCTTCTTCCTTTACCCACGGGGACCTCCAGGCCTACCCGGCTGGCTCTCCAACGCTAGCACGCAACCCCCTCTGAAAAACCCAACCCAAAAAACCAAACCCATGGCTCATCTTCCGTCGTCCTTGTTGTGGCTGCCACCACCATCACTGATGGATCTTCGCTTCGATGGCCTGTGCAACAGCCCAACAGGCACCCATCTCCCTTCTCCACACTGTTCTTGTTTCTCCCTTGGCCTTGCCCTGGTTTCTTCTGTCTGGGAGGCCCCTGATGTCGCTCCACCTCCTCCTTTCTTCCTCCTCCACCGCCCCTGGCGGCTCCAACGTGGTCGCCGGCCTCATCAGATGGTTGGTGCCTCCCCCTTACATACCCTCCCTCCCCTAATTCCCAACGGTCCAGATCTACTCCACCTCGACCAATGTAATGATCATATAGGCTAAAGGGTACCCTTATAGGGTAGTAGAAATTAAGGGTATAAATACCCTATTGATTGTAATTGAGAGACATTCAGGAAAATAACCAAAACACTTCACCCTTTTCTGTCTTACATCTCTCGCTCTCTCTGACTTCATCTTCTTCCTTTATATTCTTCATCTCTTACCTCAATCTCTCTACCTTTTCTCTTAAATAATCCATGAAAGCTTAGGCTTTCGCCTATCCGACTTTAGGTTAATAAATTCATAACAAATGGTATCTAGAGCCAATCGGTTCTTAGTTCTGAAATTTTGATTTTGAACTTCGAAATTGGTCGAAAACGATGTTAGCTATGGTGGCCGATCGAACAATTCTCGTCAAGATCCACATGGAGGTCTACTCGATCTCCTAGGAAGTGCTAGAACAAGTATTTGCTCCGTTTGGGGTGACTGAATACATAGAAGTATTTTGTCCGGAGAGGAGTTTCATTTGAAGATCCGCTTCAAGAGCCAGGAATCCGCCGTTGAAGCATTGGAGTGCATCAATCAAAGGGACGTCTACGATGGGTGTTGTCAATTGGAGATGTTTTTTGAGGCCAGTTTGAGGGAGGACAACCTTCAAAGAAACGAAAGCCGACTATAACAACTTCAACAGTTGGCGATGGTAACGTCACGAATTCAATTCAAAAACAAAAAGAACAAGGGAATCTGTTGGCGGAATTGAATCGAAGCACAAAATCTTTTCAAGAAAAGGCGGGGAATCGACAGTCGAAGATCGATCAAAGGTTGGACGAGTTAATTGAGTCGATCAAGAATCTTCTCGGAGGCGGTCAATTTCCCTTGTTGATGGAAACGAAGGGAAAGGACATAGCGTCAAAATCAGCCGGAAATGCCCCATCGATCAGAGTCTTGGGTGCATGCGACAACAAACAAAACATTGGGAATGCAGAGACCAATGATACCTTCAAAGAACCTCAAGTTCGACAAAAAATTTTTGAGGTAAATTTTTATCCTTCATAGGTAGTAATCTTTGATGTTGCATCCAAGAAACAAAGGTATTGGTTGGTTGAATCGATTCGAATTAAATTAGATGATTTGAAGATAATTTCAGTTGAAATCCTTGAAAGTCTGATTCCACCCAAGGTGTCTGTAGTAATGTCTGCCCAGGTGGAATCGTCATTTGTTGTTGTTGCATCAATAGTTAAGGGTGGGGTTCAACATGAGAACTTAGTTTTCGACCCGGGAATTTCTGTAATTTGTATGGGGCTTAGTAATTCATTGAAGAATTACGTTCATACTGATCTAAAGGGGTCAAAGATATGTCAGTTTAGCATATGCAATGATAGTGGTGGTAGGGATTGTGGTATTGATAAAGATAGAGCAATCTGTAGGGAGGCTTTGTCTTATTCATTGATTTACAACGGAGTGGATGGCATTGCCTTGTTCAGTCTCAAGCTCAACCAAGGGCAACTAAAATCGATGGCTTTTGATAGAGGACGAATAGACCTCGAGGAAAAAAATTGAGACCCAATCATGGTGCCATTCGATATGGGAAAAAAATAGCAAATAATGTCCTCTATGTGCAATGGGAATTCTGGAAACCAAACTTTAGTCGAAAAGTTGTGGTAATTTTAGTGTTTGATCCGGGTGGAAGGCTTGTTTTTTTGTTATCCAGGGGAGCATTACTCAATCACATATTGCTGAAGAATAAGCCCCCCATTGTTGAAGAGGCATTGACAGGAAGTGTGCATAAGGAAGGTTTGAGCATGTTACTTGTATGGTTGGTGTAGCTACTGCATTTATGGAGGTATTACAGTACAAAATTTATTTTGGGCATCTAAAGTTTTGTACGTTGTTGGTTCTAAAGATGGTGTGGAAAGCTATTGCAAGTCAAGTTTGAAGGGAGCTATTTGACAAGTCTTGAAGGTGGAAGGCTTGCTTGGAATTAGCCCATGGGTTGTACTGTTATGAGCTTGCACGAAATGCTAGTTGAGATGCCATCAAATTCACGAGTCAATAGCAACAGTGGGACCATTTTCAATACTTCCCAGTAGACATAGAATGTTTTAGCCTTAATTGCCTCTTATTTACATTTAGTATTTTAGGCTTAATTACTTCTTGCTTTCTAAACACTTTCTCCAGTTCATAAGCTTTGAGGTCAAAGCTTTTGTAAGAGGGAAGTAATGTAATGAAAATATATAGTCTAAAGGGTACCCTTATAGGGTAGTAGAAATTAAGGGTATAAATACCCTATTGATTGTAATGGAGAGGTATTCAGGAAAATAACCAAAACACTTTACCCTTTTCTGTCTTACCTCTCTCGCTCTCTCTTCTATCTTTGACTTCATCTTCTTCATCTCCTACCTCAATCTCTCTACCTTTCTTCTCAAATCATCCATGAAAGCTTAGGCTTTCGCCTATTCGACTTTAGGGTCATAAAAACCTCATCTCCGATCTCCTCTCTCCGACGAGGCGGCGAGCTCTACCCTCGCTTCACCTTGACACGGTGTGCGGCGTGCTCCTTCTCTCCTGTTGCCGCCCGTGCACCTCCTCCCTTTGGCCACACAAACCTTCCCCCACTCTTCAAATCACACTTACCTTCTAACCTAAACCCATCTCAAAGAAACATTTATATAAACACAAAATCCAAAACCAAATATTTATAACAAGTTACATCTAATGTTCTCAGAAATTCCTCGATCAACCTTTTCACACTCTGATTTGGATCTAATTTTTCAAAAGTTTTCTTCTCATTGGCCTCAATTTGGAAATTAGCATCCTGTTGTTGGGGCCGAATGGAGGCCTTCCTATCAACACTACAAGCATATATAGGCGAGATATCTCATCACCACATCCTAACCAAAACTTCACCAGCCTGCAACTTCATTAACTTCATCGGCTTGCATGCAAGCCGTCTAAGCCACCAGACCAAATGTTAAGAAACAATGGCTTTAATTTTTTTTAGATGTTTTAAATATAAATTTATGCAATTGTATCTTAGATTTTTTTTTCTTTTGACTGGAAACCCTCTTTGTTGGGTTAACAAGCCATCTAACAGATGACTTTAAGATCACTTTGTCGATCTACTTCTTGCCTACTGTAAAAAAAACCTCTTGGTTGTAGATGTTGTAAGTGTCAATTCAACCAAACTCGTTTCAGTTAAAGGGGCATATTAGGAATAAAATATTGTTAGATATTAGATTAAAAAAGAATACCAACATATATGTAGCTTTAACTGCAGCCAGTTCAAACACTACTATAGAGAATCTAATTATAGTGTTGATTACGTTGCAAAAGTTAGTTGTATTTGTATCATGAACACTTTCCCTTTGAATAAGGAGGTTTATAACATCATCCTGGAGGATGAATATAGTATTGAGTAGCCAGTCTGGATCGGACCAGATATTTCGGCCCGGTCCAAAACCGGCGGATCAGAAATTCTTGGACCGTGGATCGGACTGAGACTGCAATATACGGTCCCAGATTTTCCGGTCCACGGATTGATCGGACCGGATGGATCGGTTTGAAAATTAAATGGATTAAAAAATCATTTATAATATATTTTAAAGTTATTTATTAAATAGGAAAATAGACTTAATTAAATTATACTTACTAATACATGAATAAAAAATAATCTATAATATTTTTTTATTTGACCACTTTAATTTTATTTTGAAGAAATACATATATACACGCACGCACGCGCGCACGTGCGCACACACACATACATACACATTCCGGTCCAACCGATCTTGGACCGAAAATAAAAATTTTAACTTTTATGGACCGTGGACTGGACCGTTATATTTACGGTCCAACCCAATACCGTAAATTTCAGTCCGATTTAGGTCCGATCCAAATTGTGACCAGTCCTAGATGAATATGATAAAGGATATATGATATTTGCTCAGGTAAGGACTCCCCAATGTATGCCTATTGTAAAAAAAAATTATATTATGAGATGGATCTGACCTTTTAGTGAATAAAATAAAATAAAAACTTGATATAACTCTAGTAGGATATGGCTCGATCGGGATTCCCATAATTTTATTTCACATGCGGTATTATAACAGTTTTTAGTCACGTCATTTTCTACCTTTATACGTATTTTTTTTATCATGATTAATGTAGATTCAGAATTCTGATCTTAAAAATAATTTAAAAATAAAATAAATCTGATACGACTTTAGTTATATTTTGTAAAGACCGGAAATTTTTAGAATTATTATTTTGTAAAAGTAATTAATTATATTAGATTTTGATATTCGGAAATTTTTTGAAAATTTCATCATCGAGCAACATGTTTTATTCTAAATCTTTTCGAAGTAAATTCCGGCATCATTCTTTCGGATTTGAGATTTTGATTTAAAATTTGTTTGAGTCGGATTTCGGTTCACTGAGCGGGATTGAGATCGAGTGTCGGGATTTCAAATTGGTGTCGGGATTTCAAATTGGTGTTATTGGGGACCATTCCTCAAATTGTATTTCTGTTCTTTTTTCTTTAATATCTCTCTCTCCTTCTTGGCCGTTACCTGCACCCACCAACACTGCTCCCTCTTTTTTCTTCATAAAAAAACACCATAAAGCACCCCCATTTCCCCTCATTTTCATGCCACCTCTCTTCCGTTCAGCACCACCGTGACACCATCTCACCCCCCCTCCGTCCTGTTCATTTTCGCCACCAGCAGCCTTGCTTCCCTGCACATCTCACCGTTCGTCGTCATCACCGCGAGGAGCCCAGGAGAACCCCTCCCCTGTTTCTGTGAGACGGAAAGAAGAAGACGAAGCCTTCCTCCGAGCCGAAGCCGCCAGCAATAACATCTTTGAGTTCCTTTCACCTCCAGGTCCTTGAAGAAGACGAAGGAGGAGCCACGCCATCCGCCGAAGACCCAAAGCGAGCCGCTTTCATCCCCTGATTTTCCGTCCTAAGGTTTGTGCAATTTCGTGCTCGATTCCGACTCCAACTCTCTCTAAAATACTCCTCACTCATCTCTACTCCTTCCTAGGCCCTCGAGTCCTCGCAGCCAGAGCGCCGCCGTCGAAGCCGGAGAAGCCCTCGGAGTCGCGCGCTGTAAGTCTCGCTTTTCTCCCTACCTCCTCACATCATTTCTTCCATTTTGGTTGGGTCTTGGTCGGAATCTCGTGTCGATCACCCGGGTAAAATTTGAGGTCGAACGGACCACCATAGCCTGAGCTTTCTTCTTTCCTTCCCCTTCGTTTTCCGTCGAGTGTACATGCCCTGTTCGTTTGAATAGAGGACGGAGACGGGTTCATCAGAGCCGGTTCTGTCCTTTCTTTTTCTATTTTCTTTGAACTGGTCGGTTGGGTTAAATCATCCCGATTCATTAGAATATTGGGCAAGCCGGGTCCTTCTTTTATTTGGGGTGTTGGGTTTTTGGGTCATTATTGTTGATGTTAGATTGTTATTGTTATCAGGTTAAATATATATGTTATAACATATGTGATGTTTGTATTTTATTTTCGTTAGTATATATTATATGTTATGTTTATATAAGGTGTTATATATTTAATTATTATTAGATTATTATTACTATTATTATATGTTATTTTCTGAGATGGTGAGATAATATATATTTTCTGAAAATATTATATATATATATTATAAAAGGCTTTAAAAGTAGTATTATTTGAGAAGTATTATTATATAATGTTTTATAAGGTGATTTTAAGAAGATGATTTTAAAATAAAGTAAGTTATGCCGGGATTATATTAAATGGTATGATTTTATAAATTGGTCAAGGGTTTAATGTTTATAAATGGGATTGACTAAATATGGTTTTTGAAAGAATCGTTTAACTATCGAGTTGACTTACTTGATTTAACCTATTGAATGGTTTGATGATTTGTATGAGTATTTGGTGTCTAAATGTTTATAAATTGTTGGCATGATTATATGTTATATGAAATTTATGACTTTTAAGATGTTGAGATTTAAGATGAAATAATCATGTTATTTGAACTTGAGAATTATGTGATATATGTGAATAGGAGTTGATTAAGAGCATGATATAATGAGAATGAGAATCATGTTATGTTATGTTTTTTTTATTAGGAAACAATTCGAGGTCAGACAAACCTGTACCTCGATGGTCGATAAGTCGGCAGACGAAAATCGTCAAAACAAACACAAAATACAAAGATGGTGTCAGAAACGTACAAGCAACAACACTCTACAAAGGTGAAACTAAAAACAACCCGACCGAAAGGGATGAAGACATAGACGAAAGATGAAAGCCAAGCACTCCCCGGAGGCAGCACCGCAGGCCGGCAGCACATCAGGATACACCTGTGGGCAGTGAAGACGAACCTCCAAGGAAACAATCTTCCGGAAAAAGGAGACGCCTCGATACACACTGCCACGGCCCCAGCCTGTCCCGACTCCGACTGCCAGAACCCCATCACGCGGAAAGAAAGTCCAGTCACGCCAAAAACATAGAGCCATACTTTGCCTGAACCGAAACGCACCAAAAACCCAAGCGGGAAATAGCAGACCCGACCGGGAATTATTTAACAAAGTAATTATTATTAGATCCAATTATAATAATATATATGAAAATATATTTGAGTCGATAAATTTCCAAAATACATAAATTTATATTTTATTATTTGTTTTTATTGTAATATTTAATAATTATTTTAGTCACTTGGTCAGCTTGGGCCCAAAACAAAATGTTTGGGCCAAAGCACACAAGACTTAATAGTTAATCCACAAGGCTCGGGCCACCTTCGGGCCCAAGGTAAGCCCGAAAGCAAAAAAAGCAGGAACCCGAATGAGGAAACAAGGCCAAGGAAACCAGGTCTAACACACAACCCTAAACCGAAACGGCGAGAGCGGCCAGAGAGAGGACCAACCCACGAGAGAGGAAGCCGGAACCACCGAGGCGGCGCCGGAGAGGCCAGTTCTGCCTCACCAAAGGCGAAAGGACGCCGAGGAGGGAGTAGAAGAGTAGGAGCAGGCAAGGGGGACGGGGCCCGGAGGAAACCGGTAGAGAAAAACCAATCACCACCACAGGCGGCACCATAGGAGCCAGAACCACCACCCCCCGGTCGGAGATCGAAAGGATTCCGAGAAAAGGGGGGAAAGGAGACTGAGAAGGCGGGGGAGGGAGGCCACGAGAACCGACGGGAGCGACCAAACGCCACCAGGGGCGGCACCGGAAGGAACAGTTCGAAAGCCCCTCGGTCGGAGAACACAAGGACGTCGAGGATGGGGGAGAGGAGAAGGTGGTCGGGGGAATAGAGACTCCGAGTAACCAACGGGGTGGGCCAAACACCACCCAAATCGACGAAATCGAGGGCGGATCGAACCCAGCGCCACCACGGAGAGCCAAATGGAACGGGATTGAGAGGCCCACCGACCAAAGTCCGGCAAGGCTGATTTCAGGGCCTCCGAAGAGGGTTTAGATGCCTCCGAAGAGGATTTAGACGTTCGGCAAGTTGATTTGAGAAGATGACGATTTTCAGATCTAAGAATCAGATCTGTATAGAAGAGCGCTTAAGCATTTTTGTCATTGGAGATATTTGGGGGCGCGTGGGATATTCCACCCAGCGCGTTCTACCATAGAAGCATGTTATGTTATGTGATATGATATGATGTGATTATATAATTTTTTTTCAAAATATTCATTAAAAAATAAAAATTTACGGATAAATTCACACTTGGAAACTATTTACACAAATATTCAAAATTTGCAGATACGTCAGAAAAGCGCGGTCTGAAACCGCGTTTTATGTGTGAATTGGATATTTATTCTCGGAGCCGGAGTAGAAATTAAATTTCTTGTAAAAACGCGGTTTAAAACCGCGTTTCTTTAACAATTTAATTTCTTAATTTAAAATAAAATTAAAAAAATATATTATAAGTAAAACGCGGCCTGAGGCCGCGTTTTACGTATTAAAAATAAAAAAAGAGAAAAGAAAGAAGAAAGAAGAAGACGAAGAAATTGAAGCAGGAAGAAGAAGAAATTGAAGCTGCAGATCTGGAGGCGAGGTTGCGGGGTTTTGGGTCTCACTTCCGAGATCTGGAGGCGAGGTTCCTGGCTTCAATTTCTTCTTCGCCCGAATCGATCTTTGCAGCACTTTCTGAGGTTAAAGCTGGTTCCCATCCCAAGTTTACAGCCTTTGGGTTTTGCAGATCCACTTTTTCTATTGTTCAACCCTTCTTTTTTGGTAGGTTTACCCTCTGCCGCTCTCGATTTCTTTATGTATGCATTTGATGTGTTTGGATATATGAGGAAACAAATTGCAATTGTTTGTATGAGAGACGATCGGTGGAGTTTTGTGAGGTTGAAGATTTGGATCCTGCTTCAATTTCTTCGTCTTCTTCTTTCTTCTTTCTTTTCTCTTTTTTTTTTTATTTTTAATAAGTAAAACGCGGCCTCAGGCCGCGTTTTACATATAATGTATTTTTTTAGTTTTATTTTAAATTAAGAAATTAAATTGTTAAAGAAACGCGGTTTAAAACCGCATTTTTATAAGAAATTTAATTTCTACCCCGGCTCCGAGAATAAATACCCAATTAACACATAAAACGCGGTTTCAGACCGCGTTTTTCTGACGTATCTGCAAATTTTGAATATTTGTGTAAATAGTTTCAAAGTGTGAATTTATCCGTAAATTTTTATTTTTTAATGAATATTTCGAAAAAAAATTCGTGATTATATGTTGAAACATGATTTAAGTTGGGATATTAAATTGATGAGATGCTATGTGATGATACGTGCTAAGATGATATATGAGCTATTATATGTTGAGATGTTATGATATGCTCTGAGATGATATATGAGAAGAGTTGAGATGAGTTGAGATGATGTTGAGAATATGGATAAGATATGATGATGAGTTTTATGACTATGTGAAGCTTACGTGTGTGATATTAGTCATGCTTTGTGTAACATAAACATAGACTTATAATTATTTCCATTTATATATGCTAGGTGATTTGTGAGCATTTGCCTATTACCTCTATTGCTGCTTTGCTTTGCTGTTCTGCAATTCCAGATAAGTTCCCTAGGGGACTTACTCAGGTTGGATTCTCATGCATGTTGTTACATTTTATGTTAGGTGTTGCATATGCATAAAAACATGATCATGTAGTATCCTGTTTAGGTTGTACTAATTGAACGAGCATCTGTTTACTTTATGCGTTTGAAAAGATAACGGGCGTTATATGTGAGTCGTAGAGTCTTTGCTAGGGTCATAAGACAGCCCAGCACCATCGGGTTTGTCCTGATAGAGTATGATTGATGTATCCATGTATGGTGCAACATGACCGTGCGTCCTACCTCGGTTGTGGTACAGACATTTATGTTGATATACCTGGTGCGACACGACCGAGCGTCCTATCTTGGCTGTGGTACAGACATGTATGATGGATTATACCTGGTTCGGTACGACCGTGCGTCCTACCTCGGTTGTGGTACGGACATGTATGGTATAGTTGGAGAGTTGGGGATATGCCACTTAGCATTCTATGTGGATTCATTTAATCGCTTTCTGCATATATATAAACTGTCAGCATGCTTGTGTGTTTAATTCTCGTACTGTATTAGAGCATCTTTATTAGGTATAGCACATACTATGTGGCCTCAGCGAGGACTTTCGGTCCCGCATGCGTGGCTCGATCTGATTCCTTTCCCCGTTCTTCTTTTAAAGGTATTTTTTGGAGATTCTGATTGCTCGATATCTATATGACAGGGTTCCTCTTTTGGCGATTGTTGGACCGATAGACTGACTTCCAAACCTATAAACTTGGATATTTTCGATACTCATATTTATCGTGTTTTGGTTTTGTCCTGGCTCTGCCGTGGCAAGTTGTACGTTGATTTCTATTATTGGCATGCTTGAACTTCAAAAGATTTTTGAGCGACTTAGTCAGCTAGGACAGGTTCTGGGTACCCAACGACCCTTTGCTTATTTTGGGGTTCAAAATCCCCACTTTAAATAAAACGCTCTCATTTGAGGTTTTGAAACCTCGACCCGTACTTGGAGTGCAAGATCTGAACGAAGATATCCAACCTTCTAAATGTAACCTAAATATTTATATTTGGGTCGTTACATATATGACCAAATTGGAATTCTCCGAAATCTAACACTTGTCCACCTATTCTAACCAATTGTATCCTATTATGCTATGTTTGGTAAATGAGAATTTTTGGGTAGGTGGAGCTAGAGATGACATTTTGACAAAATATTTAAGTCAAATACTCCCTCCTTATCATAATAATTGGTTTTTTTACCACTTTTCATGTAACAAAATATTTGTTCCTTTGAACAACATTAATGATATATAAAAATTTCTAATTTTGTCAATTCATCCCATTAATTGTCTTTGATTTCCAACGTACTCTTTTAATACTCCAACTTCCCATACTATTCTTTTTTTTCATTGGTTCATTTTTTCACATTATTTATTTGCTAAAATTTTAGATATTTTTCTTTCTATTTTTAGTTTTCTTAAAAAGTGTGAAATTGGGCAAAAAACCCATTATTATGATACGGAAGGAGTATTAAATAAGATTGATCTTATATGAATTTTCTAAATCTTACTATCGGTATTATGAATGAATATAAGTGAAAATTTTGAAATAAAAGTAATAAATAAAAAAATTCAATATCAATTCTTATAAATCACACTTATTTAACTAACTTAAAATTTTAAAACGATCACTTATTTATAAGTTTAAAACATTCACTGAAGTCCGTTGGGACTCGTGTGTATGAGCGCTAGCAGCCTAGCACAAAAGTTGAGTGGAGTTCCATCCTAAAACAAATTAGTAATAAGAGAAATAGTCCACTAGATTATATACTAAAATTTGTTCATTCATATTTTTAATGTGGGGCTCTTTTGATCTCTTCACATCTCTTAACAAGTATCATCCATGTGACCCTAAAATGAGTTTGGTTGTATCACCTAAAATTTTGAAGCACTTTCAATATTAAATGAATATATTAAAGTGTGTTTGGATTTTAATGTATTTTAATTATAACTCAACTATAAATATTAATTTGATATTCGTAGGATGAATATGTTGATTTAGAAAATCGATGTCAATATATAGGCTGTTTTTAGGCAAAAGTGTTTATCGATTTGAGAAGTGGTGTCATAACCATGCTTGTGGCGATATTTTAATTGTTTTAATCGTGTATATAGTAACCTTTTTTATAAATATAAATACTTGAATATTATTTGCTTTAATAAAATAAATTATAAATTATGTCAGTCAATTACATGTCATTTACTATTTATATATTTTTAAATAGTAAATTTTTTTAGGATAGTAAAAACTATATAAAATTTAATTTTTTTTAAATATATAATTTATTGCGTGTTACTTTGGTAGTAATAAGTATGGAACTATATAAAAAGAATTAATAAAAAAGGTGATATTTTATATAATTTTTTATCCTAAAAATATACATGAATGATAGTAATAACATATTTTGCTAAAAGATGGAGTAATATTTATGTAATTAAAGAATTTTTTATTTAATGAAAATAAATTAGTCAATCATGATGGGGTAGAATTTTATATGATAAGTATTATTAGGAAATTTAGGCCCTTGACTTATGCCCTATTTTTTTA
The DNA here is from genome assembly GCA_963922045.1 of Persicaria maculosa. NCBI lineage: Eukaryota > Viridiplantae > Streptophyta > Magnoliopsida > Caryophyllales > Polygonaceae > Persicaria > Persicaria maculosa. The sequence goes on along the minus strand of OY998257.1, from coordinate 14,377,161 downwards.
TTAGGTAAAAATTCGAGTTCAGACAAACCTGAAACTCGATAGCCAACCAAGTCAGCAGATGAAAAACCGTCAATACAAACAACACACAATAACACAAATCATCAAAGAAGAAAGACAAACACAATCAACCCATACAAGATGACATCCAAAAATATTTTTTTTAAAATAAATCATTATCATAAAAGATGCATTATAATTTATCTTTTTTTTCCTAATCAATATCGATCATGAGGGCATAAGGCACTGGATCTCCATTGACTTATACCCTCATGATATTGATTAGAAAAAAAAAAAGATAAATTATAATGCATCTTTTATTATAATGATTTATTTTTGAAAAAAAAATTACTTTTGGATGTAGCTCTAGATTGAATTCCAATGTATTTTAATTATAATGCACAAAACTCCCTCTCTTTCTATTCTATTTCTCTCCTATTTCTCTCCTCTTCCTTCTTCCTTTTTACCTTACTCTAAACTCCCAATCTATCTCCCCCTAACCTCTCTACTATCTTCCCCGATTAAAAGCTCGCTCCTAGCTATAACCCTATCAAGCTCATAACACAATTTATATTAAGTTTATGATATAATTATAAATTTTACGTAACAATATTTGTTTAATTAACACAATTTATAAAATATTTTTCTTGATATTTATATTATGTTAAACACATTAAAAATATATTGAAAATCCAAACACACCCTTTATCTTATAATTTTCGTAGAAAAAGAAATGCATTAACTCAATTTTAAATTAGGAAAAATGACCAAAAATAATACGAATTATAACCCATAAACCAATATTAATACAAACTTTAAAAATCACTAAAAGATATACAAACTATTCTACATTCAACCAATTTTGATATGAAAAAATTTCGGTCAAACTTTTGACATGGCAATTGAAGGTTAAAAAAGTTTAATGATGTTGCACCATATTATTAAGTGTTCAATGTACTTCTTTTAGAAAAACACCAACTTTGAGTGCAAATTAGATGAAAAAATTAACTCTAGCATCCAATTTATACTGAAATTAGTTTTTATTTTCAAACCTTATATTTAACATGATGCCTATATTATTAAATCTTTTAACAAACGAGTGAGATTTTTCCGTGTCAAAATTGATTTAATATGAAATATTTTGTATATTTTTTAGTGGTTTTCATAGTTCATATTAATATTGGTGGATGATGGATAGTTTATATTATTTTTTTACCATTTTTACTTAATTATAAAAGGATATGGACAACTAGCTAATTAGTGCTTAAATGTCTATACAAAAAATATCAGCTATATATGGTTCATCTTTTGTAGTAAGACGAGAAGATTAAGACATTGTCTATGTTAAATTTCAAAGAAAGTTGAGCACATACACGTTGATTCAATCCACTTAATGACTTATATATGTCAATATATAAATTGATATATAGCATACAATTTAAAGTCACATTATATACTGTTAAATGTCAACGTCGATAAAGCCCTCGTCGACTATATGTTTGGGGCTTTTCATTATCATGCCAAAATAAGATTTGGGGGACCATCAAAGTCGTTCAAAGTATACAATTAGTGCATAAATTAATCAATATTAATGCATGATAATCTTCAATGATTTGTAAGAGTTGACCTTTCACCCGATCACTATGTACAATAATTTGCCTTTATGTATATATATGCTTAATTGTTTTTAACATGAAATGTATTTGGGACTTTTCTTTCCCCTCGAAAGGGAAATAGATTTGGGACTGATTGAGACTTGTATGTTGTAATTTTGTGTATATATATATATATATATATAGGGGAGGGTTCAAGTGAGAAGCCCCCAGTCCGGTAAGAAGGAAAGAAGCGATGTGATTGGTGGAAACAGGTCATATTTTTTCTATAAAAAAAATAAGCACACGCGCTTCTCCTTTTTCAATAAAGCAGATCTATATTCATCCCTTGCGCCTTCTTCCGGGCTGCTGCAGCTTCAACGTTAATCTTCATTCTTCATCTTCATTCATCATCCTCATCATATTATTAATTATTGCATGGCTAAACCTTGTTTTACAGCAGCATCCATCAGAAACTCAGTCTCAGCGTTTTGGCTGAGGATCTCGCCGAGCACCCGCTCCTGGACGGCGTCGGGCGTTCCTGGTGGTCTCCTCGATGTACTGCAGCGCCTTGGCGTCCTTCTCGCACGCCGCAGACCCCAACGGCGAAGACAACACCGCATCCACTGCCATTGTTGCTCTGAATTGAGCTGCCGGAAAATTTGTATTCATGATACGATCATCCGATCTATTCCATGGTAACATTGATCTATGTTCCAAACTCGTGCATCAATAAAGCAGATTTATATTTTTTTATAATCTATAAATAAAAATATAATTTATAAAAAAATTATAAAATTTGTAAATTTTATCTAATTGGTTCAGTGACTAAATAAAGATTGGTTCAGTGACTAAATAAAGAGTGGTTCAGTGACTAAATAGAGAGTGGTTCAGAGACTAAATATAGAGTGGTTCAGAGACTAAATAGAGAGTGGTTCAGTGACTAAATGGAGAGTGGTTCAGAGACTAAATAGAGAGTGATTCAGTGACTAAATAGAGAGTGGTTCAGTGACTTAATAGAGATTGTTTCAGTGACTAAATAGAGAGTGGTTCAGTGACTTAATAGAGATTGGTTCAGTGACTAAATAGAGAGTGGTTCAGTGACTTAATAGAGATTGGTTCAGTGACTAAATAGAGAGTGGTTCAGTGACTAAAAAGAGATTGGTTCAGTGACTAAATAGAGATTGGTTCAGAGACTAAATAGAGAGTGGTTCAGAGACTAAATAGAGAGTGGTTCAGAGACTAAATAGAGAGTGGTTCAGAGACTAAATAGAGGGTGGTTCAGAGACTAAATAGATAGTGGTTCAGTGACTAAATAGAGATTGGTTCAGAGACTAAATTGACTAAATATAGAGTGGTTCGTTGACTAAATAGAGAGTGGTTCAGTGACTAAATAGAGATTGGTTCATTGATTAAATAGAGAGTGGTTCAGTGAGAGTAAAAGGGATGAACCACTGAGAGTAAAAAGGTCTGAACCACTAAGAGTAAAAGGGCTGAACCACTTCTTGGTAACTTCATGAACCACTTCTTTATAGCTTGTGAACCACATTTTTTTTCCAACAAAACATATACAAAGTGGGTGTCTATGTGTAGATAAAATTAAAATACACCCAAAAATATTTTTTTAACAAGTGAAAATGCCAAAAAATAATTTTTAAAAGTCCATGTAAACAATTTTCAAATGTACGTAAATTGTGTAATTAATTAGTAAGTTTTGTTGATTGGCGCGTGTAATTAATTAGCGTTACCTGTGAGAGTGGGGGTGTTACTAATTAATTTGGGTGAGTGTTATTAATTAATTGGGAGAATACGCGTGTCTCGTATTTTTAATTTATTTTTGCACAAACCAATCAGATTGCTTCTTTCCTTCTCACCGGTTCACCTCTTCTCACCTGAACCCGACCATATATATATATATATATATATGTATATATATATGTAGGCGATCCCGTGCTACGCACATTTCGGAGAGTCTTTTCTCCTTGTCACCTGAAGGATTTAACGTGTCACCTGTTTAATCTTGACGTTACACATTTCGAAGAGTAACTATCAATTTCTTATGGAAATCAACCATGTCACCTGTTTGTATGAACGTGTCCCTGAACGATTTAACGTGTCACAATTCGAAGTGTGACTTTCAATTTGTTCAGGAAAGCACTTAAGCACCCATGTCACGTGTTTGTACCCCGTGTCACCTAAAGAAATTACTGTGTCACAGTTCAAAGCGTGACTTTCAATTTGTAAAGGAAACCACCCCTGACACCTATATGTATGGTCGTGTCACTTGAATGATTTAACGTCTCTGTATTTGCAACAAAACATTTAAAAACCAAGTATGTTCATACAAAAAAAACCCCAAGTGCATAAAAATGTTCATAAAAGACTAACATCTACTGTCCATCCAATGTCATAAAATACAACAACTATTGACTAACGGAGATCATAACATCCTATAAGTTTTGAGTAACAAAGTTCACAAAATACAACCCCAACAAAGTTCATAACAACCTAGTGCAACCAAAAGTACGCCCCGGAAAATAGCTGTCAGTGGGCTATGAGTCTACCACGGAAGATGGAAATATCAAGCATATGCTTGTATGCCCCGATGAACGTGTCGTCTAGTCCGTCGAAAGTGGAGGCGCCCTCCATGAGGAGCTCCATGAACCTAAAAGTGTATGGTCCACAATCGCCATTGCAATGGGGATGACTTTGTTAGATCGATATGTCCGGATAAAATCCTCACAAGAAATGAAATTTAAATGTCGCACATAAATTACCTATGCTTGTTCTACAGAAGTCCCTTATCGCGATGTAGGGCAAATGTTGTTGGCACCTTCTTCGCATAAGTCGCCTTCAACGCGGGCTGGGCATTCATCAATACAGGGATAACCGGATAAGGTGGGTCACGTAACTTAAGTTTGCCAGCAGCTGGCGGTCCGTCACGATGTGCACATCTGAGTCGTAAACCCTCACCTGTCACTCATTCAGATTAACCGCTAGGGTGACCCAATGTTTATTTTTCAGGTTGAACGATAGAAGGACGAGGTCCACCCCTACCCACAAAAGAACCATCGTCGCGGGGGACCACCCGTCAAAGTATTCAAGCGACATTTGATCCGCTTTGTAGTTTTCCGCATTGCTGTTGTATTTCTTCCACTATCTCCCAAGAAAGAACGCAAAAAAGGTTTCGATAATCGCAAATCGATGGCCAACCTCACCGCCCCTCTCTATTACCTCTTTACATAGAAGATAACATGCTTGCTCAATGTGCTGCATCAGTTACAAACCTAATAAAATCCACTACTAATGCACTAACTAGTCCTAAGCTTTAGAACTCTTAAACTAAATAACGTGACAACACCATCTAATTCAATAAAAACTAAATAATGTGGCAACACCATCTAATTCAATAAACAAAAGAAAACATTTAGCTGACTTTTGTATATCAGTGGTTAACCAAAATCTGGGCGTCTATAGGGAGGCAAAGAACACCTTTGTAAGCTCCGTGTCGTAGGTTGTCTTCCACTTCTCCTCATCCCCACTACACACACGATGACAATGTTAGCTGAATGGCATCGTTTGTAGAATAAGTTGGATTTAAATATAGATGTGGGGTACCTTGTGAGCCACCGGGCTACGCCATCGTTGTTGGACACGAACACAAGTCCCAATTAAATGGCATCCACGTTGAGAACAACGTCCCTCCCTTTTTGGCCCCGCGGCTTCTTCGCAGGGGAAGGCATCATTACAATAGAAATGGTTATTGGCAGGGAAATTTTTCATTGCTGAAAATTGTTCCTCGCTAGTTCCTTGCTAAAAGTTCGTCAAGAAAAGGTTAATCGAGGGATAAATATTTCGTCGCTTAAACTTTTAGCGATGAAATCGTTTCGTCTCGCCATAACTATTAACAACAAATATTTTCCTTGTAAAAAGACAAAACCTTTTGACGCTAAAAAAGTGAAATGACTTGAAAATATTCGTTGATTGTGTTTGGCAACAAATACAATTTAATCACTAACATGTTTTTTCCTCGTTAATGAAGATGTCAAATTGTGTAGATATTATTGGCGACTAAATTTTTCATTGCAAAAGAGACAAATTTCATGGCACAAGTAGGTGAAGGATTCGAGAATAGTTACAAAAAAAAAAGACAAAAACATTTATATCCTCACCAATGATAAGTAATAAAAATAACATTTTAAATATAATTTTTTAAAAAATAGAAATTTTGGGAGCCAATTCAAGGAGTATCCATATGTACAATTTGCATGTATGTTTGTCAATCAACTATAAGTTTCCGGTTAGGCCATTCAAAACAATGGTAGGTTCATGTCTGTAAAGGTCTCAAACGCGAGAACAAATTCTCTTCATCCAAAAAAATTGTCGTCCATATCCATTGGCATTAGAACTGGTTGATCTTGACGCCATCTTGGAGGGTTGTAGGCATCTCGAGACTCATGGCCTACTCCAATAAGCTCTTACATCTCCATGTCCCACTTAGCGCGTGTTTGGCAAATGAGAGGTTTTTTAGGGGTTGGGTCTTTTTTATGAGGTGGAGTTTATTTTGTGTATTATGGAGGTGCGGGAGGTGGAGATTTTTTTAAAAAATAACCTTGTAAAAAAATGAATGATGTTTGGTGGTTGTAAAGTTTATAAATAGTTATTGTGGTGAAAAAGTCCAAAATGCCCTTCATAAATGCCCTTGTCAAACATCCTTCTTTCTTACTGTAATGCCTTTCAACTTGTAGCTGCTTCCTCAATTTATCATGGAAAATCCAAGATGCAAAAATTGAAAACCTAAAGTCCAATTGAAAATCCAAAGTCCAATTAACAACACAATGGAAAACCCAAAGTCCAATTTCAATAACAGGGTAGAAAAACAAATCGGTGCAGAGATTTCAACTTCCGGGATTTCAACTTTGGTGCAGAGATTGAGGCCTTCGGTGTATAGATTTCAACTTCGGGGATTTGAACTCAGTGGGCAAAACTGACCGAATTCTGAGGGAGAAAGAAAACGAAGAAAGAGAAGAGAAATTGAAGATGTGTGAGCTCTGTAGTTCGCCGGCGAGGATGTACTGCGACTCCGAACAGACAAGCCTTTGAGGATGGCAACCACTGCTCCGGCTTGAGGACAACATCCATGGAAGAAGGGGGTTTGAAGGTGAGAGGGAGCACCGATGAGGAGGATGAACACAACTTACAATTTCATATATGGCAAAAGGGCAAATAGGAACAACTTTCACCCACCCCTGAAAATAACCTCCCGAAGCTCTCCACCCCAAGGTTCCATTTTCAGAAAATTTAAGCTTGGAAAGACGCACCTAAACCTCCCCAACCCCTGTAGAAGCTGTTGCCAAACACCAGGGTGAAGTGCTTTTTTTTTTTCCACCTCCAAAACCTCTTGGAAGCTCTTGAAAACTGGTTGCCAAACACACGCTTAGGCTAATAAGAGACCCTCTTTCCTATTTTCGACAACCTTATCTTCACCCCCATACTTGTCCTCAACCTCCCCATCTTTCCCTCCTTCCGTCACAGGCACGTCAACATCTATATCCACCTTCCCCCCATCATTGACAGGCACCTCGACATCATTGCCCGCATCATTCCCAGCTTACCCCCATCCTTGACAACCACCTCTACATCCTTGTTTGCATTCGCCCGAGCTTCCCCCCATCCTTCAAACGCACCTTCACATCCCCTTCCTTGTTGATATCTTCGATAACATCCTTGACAACATCCTCGACATCATCATTCAAAACATCATTAGAACCCTTGGCAACACCCTTCACTTTGACACCATCCTTATCCACCCCATCATCTCTCTCCTTCTCCATACCCCTGACATTATCATCATGAACCATTGACCGAACATTCCTTTTGTGTTTCTGCACCCCTCCTCCCTTCATATGGACATCTCGCATCTGATTCACACGCACCTTCATCTGCACCACACATAACATATAAGAGGGGTTTTTTCTCAAATTGATCACATTCAACCAATTTTACGTGTCACCTACTAATGTTAACGTGTCACTTGTTTATTTACTCTTGTCATTGATGTTCTGCATACTTAGGCCAAAACAAACACAGACGAATGACGTACCTTCTCATACATGTTCTGCATCCACGTTGCCATTGTTCCTAGCCTCTCCAACGTCATGTCAAGTGTCTTTCCCACCATATCTCTCCCAACTTCCCTATTCTTAGCACGTCTCCCCGAACTTGGCCCGACCTTGTTGGAGCTGCCATCATGGTAACGGGGTGCCAATGCAGTCACAACATCATCGTACAAGTGGTCAAGCTTCTCATGCTTGTAGAAGCACTCGTCCATCAACTTCATCTCGTCGTCGTTCGACTAGTATGGGGTTGTCTTCAACCTTTATGCTTTCCACCTTGTCCAGGTCCATGCGGGTCCAGATTGTGTCATAGCTTAGATTGTCATCATCGGAAATCCATCTCACACAGCGAAGCAACGCCTTTGTTGACACCCTCATCCTAAACTGCACCCCAATGTCCGGTACCGTTTGTACAACCAAATGTACACCACCCACGCGTTGGACATTACAATCTACTAATGCATTTAAACCACGCCTCAAATGATTTCAAACAACACATGTACACACGAGGTCATAATTTACACACGAGGTAATCTGGAACAGTGGAATGCCAATGGATAACCCAATAGCCCATAACTAGCCCGGTCGACATTCGGCTTCAAATCAGCGACCAACTATTCTATAACACCCCACAATGACGCATGGGTGGTCTTGTACACAACCCTGCCCCATGGGAATGCCAAGAACCAATCCACATTCTCCACAAGCCTCACAATCCATCATCGTATAGGTTTCCTGCTCCCCCCCCCCCCCAAGCAGAATTCCTTCGACGATGAGCAGGAGAGCAAACTTGAAAAACCTTCTCGGACTAGGCTCCTTCAACATCAAGGTCTTGAAAGCATACTCTAGCTCACCAACTCTCACCCTGTCAGTTGTGAAAAATTCCTTGACAACCTTCTTGTCCTCTTCTATGTCTCCTCCCCGAGGTTGACCATACTGCAACCTAGTCACGAGCACAAACTCCTTGATCGAGAAGCGTTGGAGCTTTCCTTGTAGCATGCACCACGTCTCCCATTTCTTCTTCATCACAAGCTGTCATTGTAAGACGTAATGCACTGGTTGTGATAAGAATTGTACTCGGTTTGGCCAATTCCACAACCCCCAAAGTCAGCTTCCCTACAGCTTCTCCCAGTCAAGCAAGTCAATCCAGTCGTCCAAGTTCATGAGCATCGAAACTCTCAAATTTTGGTTCACCCTTCTCTGGAAATGCTTCTCCTTTGGGATTGCATATCGTGGCACTGGCTTTTTAGGTACTTGGCCTCCCTTCCTCCTTAAAATTTTCGACCGCACCATTTCTTTCCTGTAATTAAGTCGACACAAACACAATCAGATTTCCACACAAATCCATCCTCCCTGTCACCCAACTAGTAAATCCCTGTCAGATTTTGACACAAATTCATAAACTATGATCCTTGTCACCAATTTTTAAACCCATGTCACCCAACTCAGATGGCTTCCCCTTTTCTCGAATCCCCAATTCCCAAATTTCTCCTATCACTCATGACAAACTGTTTGTTACAATTGCCCAACTCACTGCCCATATTCGAACTCATCCTCCATTTGTCTTTGAAACAAAAAAAAAATTCAAATCAAACCCAGCCCCAACCTCCCTCATTCTTCTTCAATCGCACACCCATATATACCCATATCTCAATTTTCCCTCCCACCTTCATCTGCACCAAAACCCTAACCGAATTTCAAAGTTGCAGACCCCAAAACTACCCTCCTTATTCTTCAATCACACCCACCACTCAACCTTTCTCCTCTCCACAACCATTGCCACAAAATCCCTAATACTCATACCAACTAGCATTCACACCAGAAAGCCGAAACTAAAGTGCCCAATTCCATTTCAAAGTTGCAGAAAATGGAGAGAAAAAGGTTTGATTTGATTACCTCTTCACTCACAGCGTCGCGTGCTTCTCCTCTCCGGCGTCAACCTTGTCTCCGGAGTGATTCTCAGGTGTGACCCTCTGATACAATCCGAAAACGTCAAATTCTGGTCGCCTCTATAACCCCGCCATAGCTACGAGTATATTTGGAGTTAGAAGACCCATGAGTACTACTTTGGAAGATCTTTTCAATGGATACAACATTGTAGTTGATGCAAAGATCGGAATCCATGAGAAAGAGGGTCGAAATTGGCCAACAATAAGACAATTGAAATTTATTCAAGGACTTAAAGTGATGACGATTAAGGATCCATGATTGTATTATATTTTTATTTTTAGTTAATTTTAGCCTATCCTATTATTTAATAAGTTTGAATATTTAATAAGTATTAGTTTTTATACTATTTAAGCTTTATTATATTGTTGATGGGCTTTAGGAATTTGTTAGAAAAGCCCATTAGGTTTTGTTTAAGTCAGTAGGTTTTTTATATGTCTCTATTTAAGTATTTTTATGATTAATGAAAGACAGTGCTCAATTTTTATTTCCCCAAAAAAGTGTCCTTGAGAAACTCTAACGAACGTGAGAAACGTTCATCTTCTTCGTGAGATTCGAAGAAACTAAGAACCGTGAAAAGGGGCGCTGAGAGATTGATTTGCTTGTGAGATTCAAGTAGATTGAGACCTCATCGATCTAAAGGAGGATCCGTGAGATTCTAGTTCTCCCAAAGATCTAATTTGACTACCTATTTGAAGCGATCGGGCACCCTTCGGTGTGAGATTCGCCATCAAGTGGTATCCGAGCACCTACTCTATGAACAACACAATTCTTGTTTCAATGACTCCGTGATAGAGGAACCATTGGTAGATTATGAGGTACTTACTCCCATATATGATGTCTATATTGATAATGTTGAGTATGGTATTGCATATGATGCCATTCCAGAGGATCGATGCTTAGTGGATGAGTTTGTTGAGTATGTTTTCGTGGTTGCGCTACACATGAGTTCTATTTCTATTGTGGAACACTTTGAGGTAATGAATTAAACTTTTACTCATGATAGTCCTCGTTGTTCTCCGTCAGCATTTCCATTTTTACACGAGTCGAGCTCGAATTCAAGAAAGGGAGAATGATACAATCCGGGAAATGTCAAATTCTGGCAGCCTCTATAAACCGGCTATATCTATGAGTATATTTGAATTTAGAAGACCCATGAGTATTACTTTCGAAGATCTTTTCGATGACTACAACTTTGTAGTTGATGCGAAGATCGGAATCCAAGAGGAAGAGGGTCGAAATCAGCCAACAACGAGGTAGCTGAGATTTATTCAAGGATTTGAAGTGATGAAGATTAAAGATCCATGATTGTATTATATTTTTATTGTTTAGTTAATTTTAGTCTATCCTATTATTTAATAAATTTGAATATTTAATAAGTATTAGTTTTTATGTTATTTGATTTTTATTATATTGTTGATGGGCTTTACGAAATTGTTAGAAAAGCCCATTAGGTTTTTTTTTATGTCATTAGGTTTTTTATGTGTCGCTATTTAAGTATTTTTATGATTAATGAAAGACAACACTCAATTATTATTTCCCCAAACAAGTTTCCTTGAGAAACCCTAACGGATGTGAGAAGGGTTCATCTTCTTCGTGAAATTCGAAGAAACTAAGGACCGTGAGAAGCGACACTGAGAGATTGATTTGCTTGTGAGATTCAAGTAGATTGAGACCTCATCGGTCTAAAGGAGGATCCATGAAATTCGAGTTCTCCCGAAGATCTAATTCGACTACCTATTCGAAGCGATTGAGCACCCTTCAATGTAAGATTCGCCATCACCCTCTCTTATCCTTTTTTGCAATCGCCCGGCTTTCTAGTTGTTAACCGCTTCAAACTTCCCCTTTCGCTCCTAATGTGTAAAGCCCCTCTCCCTCCCATATCTTATTTACATCCGCTTTCATTTTTTTTCTCCAAAATTTTCGGATTTGACCTGCATTAAATGTAAGTCCTTTTTCTTTTCTTTTCTTTTTTTTTTTTCAGTTTTTTAGTACATTTGCATTAAATGCAAGTTGTTTTTCTCTTTCTTTTCCTTTTTTTCTTGGGCTCTGGTTACCTTCTTTAATGGGTGGAAGTAACCGCCACTTTTGTGCAAATTTATGGGTTTCTAGGTTAGTTTTGCAATTTCTCTGTAAAGATCCAAAGTTTTAAAATATTATTTTGGGAATTATGACTTAATTACAATATCAAAATTTTGAGATTTCCGGAAAATTTGAAAATCCCCTTCCTCGATCAAAATGTTCTAATTATTTATTTATTTTATTAAGTCAATTCCGGCATACATTGCATTCGATTGAAAACAGACTCGTTCCGCTTTCTTATACCAGAATCTATTTGGGTTAAATTTGTTATTTGAAGTGGTAATATTTCTATAACTTAAGAATAGCTGATTGATTTTGTAAATTTTCATGAGTTAAACTAACCCTAGTTCACCGGGTATATATACCCTCTATTCTTATGTGTGCCGCCACTACTCAATCTCCTCTACTGTTCATCCCTCCTCCTCCTGTTTCAGATCCGGAGACTCCCGACCTCGAGCTCGAGAGCTTCCATGGCCGCCCGTTGCCTCCTCCAACCTCCGCCCGACCTCCTTTCTTCGAGCTCCCCGTCGACTATGGTGGCTTCTTCCTCCCCGGGCCCCCACTCTCTCGTTTCCCTCGCTCTCGCCTCGCACCACCATCGTCTCCCTGTTCGCTTGAACCCGAGCTTCCAAGCTCCTCTACCATGGCTGCCCCATCACTGGTTGCCTTCCATCCTCTTCCAATCTTGCACCCCCTTCATCAAATCTCAGCTTTCTCCCCTATTTCCTCGACTTCCCTTTTCGTGAGCTCTTATAGTAGCACCAACCTCGAGCATCGGAGCTCCGACGATCTTCCTCCTCTAACTCTCAGTAGACTGCCCACGGTGCCCTGTTCGCTCTTCCTTCTCCCTTTTCGGATCTGCACAGCAAGAGGAGCACCCATGGCGGCTTCCCTTTGATCTTCCTCCTCTCTCTCGCTGATGCTCTCACTTCAGCTCTCTCCCTCTGCCTCTCGGACGTCGCTGCCAGCCCGCAGCCTCACCGCTGGCGCCTCGAGCTTCTCCGCCGCTCCCTCCCTTTTGTGCCCTGAAGACAGATCTGCTAACGAGGTCGGACAATGAGGTCCCAGACCTCTGCCTTGCAACCCGGGCGGCCGAGTTGGCTTCACCAATGTACGAACCCACCGACCTGGACCATTGCTAGTGCTTGACCACGCAATCCACTAGCCCTTTCCACCCACCCTTGAGCTCTCAATTTCTGCGGAATTGGGTGGGATTGGATGGTTCTCTGAGTGGCTTGTTACTCATGAATGATTCTCCGAGTGGCTTGTTTGTTGGCTAATTGGATGTGAAGACTCCAGGTAAGTTTCCTACGGGAGCTTACTCAGTAACCAGGACCTCATGCCTGATGTGTCATATAGTATGTAGGTGTTGCATATGCATTAAAGCATGCCATGTAGTATCATGCTTAGGACTTGCACTTATGAATGAGCATCCCTATTCTTTATGCGTTTGAAAAGAGAACGGTCGTTATTTGTGAGTTCCTAGAGTCGTTGCTAGGGTCATTGGGGGCATTCATGTTTCATATCGTTTCGGTCCCCAGTCGAGTCAATGAGCATGATTATACACTTATACGAGAGGATATGGCCGCGGCGGTGACCGAGTCGTCCGACCCCCGATGTGGGCGTGGACTCTCACCCCGGCGTGGGTATGGGCTTTAGGTATGATATGACTGCGGCACCGACCGGGCGTCCGACCCCCGATGTGGGCGTGGACTCCAACCCCGGTGTGGGTATGGACTTGACCCCGATGTGGGTACGGATTGAGAGATCTGGGGATATGCCACTTGGCATTCTGTGTGGATCTATTTAATCGCTTTCTGCATATATAAACTGTCAGCATGCTTGTGCGATTTAAATTTTTTACTGCACTAGAACATCCTTTATTTAGGTATAGGCGTATTATATGTCCTCAGCGAGGTCTTTAGGGCCCGCATGCGTCTCTTGGCCTGACTCCGTGGATAGTTTCAGGTACCCGCTCCCTTTTGCTAGCTGATTGCTTCTATGGCGGGGTTTTCTCATGGGACGAGTGTTAAGAAGACTTCTTACATCTTACAACTTGACTTCATAAATGTTTTGGTTTAGTTGGACATTTGAAAACAATGAATACTTATCTTGATTCCAACTCGTTTTGTCTCTTTTGAGTTTTGACTAGTTGGATTAGGACAGGTTCCCATGCGAAATCACAAAATCATATGGACTATTTGACTCTTTTGAGGGTTTGAAATCCCATTTTTCTTAAGTTGTATCATTAGATTCTTAAGACTTAAACAGGGTTATAACTTGAAGAGAACAAATAAATAGCTCGTACTTGGATTGCTAAGATCTGGCAGAGGGATATTTCTTCCCTCTAAACGTAACCCGGATTTCATAATCTGGGTCGTTACATTCTCAAGGGTGGGGGTTACTTTTGCAAACTCGGCTGGAATTTGGGTTATTTAGCTTCATTCTATCATTTTTTAACGGGAAAGCTAAATCTACACCATTAATTTTTACTGGACACACCACTTATCTTTGCAACTCCTTGTAGAAACGGGTCCACTACCGATTGTGAACTACTTTGGAGGTCGTGCCAAACACGCCCTTGTGGAAATTTAAAAAGTGTGAAGAAAAAAAAAACGAAAATTAAATGTAGGGACATACCTTTATGTAGAAAACAATCCAATTTTTTTTTAACTCAAAACAATCTGCAACCTTGTGCGAACTGTTGTTGTTATTATTATTATTATTATTATTATTATTATTATTATTATTATTGTGTGTGCCTTTTTTAAAAAAATCTCTCATACAGTCCGCAACTACTTGCAGACCGAAGGTATGTAATGTTGACTGTTTGGCACGGCACCCACTGCATTCCGCAACCGGGTGCGGACTCATTTCCGCAAGAAGTCGCACAGATTAGGGATGTATCCAGTAAAAATTATCAGTGTATTTAACAACCTCTTTCTTAATGAGGATGTGACATATGGCAGAAAATAAGGTATTTTAGTATTGTATATATGTGAATATGAATTTATCATTTTCTTGCATTAAATGAGATGTGAATTTAAGGAAAAATAACATAAAATAATATGAACTATCAATTATGAACCAATATTAATATGAATTTTGAAAACCACTAAAAGATATACAAACTATTTCACATTAAACCAATTTCGACATGTTTTGTTTAACAGATCGAGGGAGTATTGTTTAATAGAAATTTTTTTAATTGGTTAAAAATAACATAATTAAGAAGAAGTTACCGTATGACAATATGACATAAACGACTTCTTCTTTATTATATATAATAATAGATTTATCATTCGTCTTTGATAAGGAATCTTTATAAAATCAAGTGGAACCTTTATAAAATTAAAAAGGTTAATAACTATGATCTAAAACGTCGTATAACTTAGAAAAATCGATAATAAAAGCTAAGAAACCTATTAGTGAGAGACGTGGAATTGTGGGCTTCAACCTAACCTGAGAATGATATATGTGAGGATTTATGGAGTTATTAGCAAGCAAATAAACAAAGTTATCAACCCCTTTTTTAGGTCAATATATATACACACAAGTGGATGACTGATACCAAACCTGAAACCTACCATTGCAACTTCAACATTCCAAATTTCCAACCCTGTAGCCAATTAGTCATATGGGCCAAATATAACATGGCTGTAAGTAAGAGTCTTGGACGATCTCAAGGAATTAAAGTGTAAGTTTATAAAAGTCCAGATGGAGGGCCCCAACAATAGGTACCTACAAACTCAACTTCGATGGAGCCTTGTTCCCCTCTTCGGTTGGCTCCTTTGGATATGTCATAAGAAATCATACAGACACATCGATTTTTTGTGGTTCCGGCCCGTCCTCCATATCATCAATTTCTGGTGCTGAGGGCTTGGTACTTTGGTATGGTATCAACGCTGCAAGACAACTCAACATAACCAATCTGATAATTGAGGGTGACAACCTCACAATTATCAACAGCCTCAAGGGCTGTGGAAAACCTTCGACTGGCTTAGAAATGATTGTCTCGGACAGTCTAGTCTCCCTTGGTTTCTTTCAATCATTTGAGATTCGTCATGTTTTTAGGGAGGCAAACCGAGTTGCGGACCGATTATCGCACCTCAATTTTGCTTTCTCAGACTCTACGACACCGGACGATTCAGTGCTTCGCGATTTCATCTACTTGGATGCTCTTGACATATAAGGTTCCCTTATTGCCAAATTATTTCTGGTTAAAAAAAAAGTGTAAGTTTATATATTGGAGGAAATTAAATATTATTGAAATAAAGGGGTGGTCGATAAGAAGGAAAAGCAAGAAGTCTGGATGTAACACTAACGAAACTAATCCCGATTCATATTGGATACGACTATATGAATCATATAATCGGTATTATATCACTTGGTTTAATACTTTATTGGGTAAATTACACATAACCACCCATAAATTAGGTTGGTTTTCACATAACCACCCATAAAATTATAAATTACAGAAAACCACCCATAAATTTGGTTTGTTTTCAAAAGACCACCCATATGTTAAATGTCTATTTGTTTCATTTGTAAAGTTGAAAATGCCCCCATATTTTAGTTTTTTAAAAGTAATAATTTAGGGTTTTTTTAAGTACTCCATTTGTTCAGCAAAACACGTCGTTTACTATTTACGCACGTTTTTTTAAGATGATAAAAACTATATAAAATATTCGTTTTTTATAAATTTTTTATAATAATTTTATACTAGTCTATTCCCCATGCTATGCACGGATTTAATATAAAAATATTATTAAATTATAATAATTATTTTCAAATAATAAATTTGAGGGTTTTTTTTTAATTATTTTTGCAATATTTCTTCTCATATATGGGTATAAAGTAAAATCATTTTTATAAAAATTGAGCCTCCCTTTTAAAACAATTCTTAACTCTATCATTGTTGTACAGACTCACAATTGTTATCATCCTTTATGTTTTTTTTGAAGCAACAATTGAGGAAGACCTCAATTGAATATCCTTTATGTTAAATAATTGAGGTATCACATCTTTTCATGGATTTTCGCTATTTAACTACACCCCCCCTCCGCCTCGATATTCAAGAATATGATGTGTGATGTGTGCTTTTATTTAGTCGATTGAATTTTTAACTTAGCTCATAAGCATCATGGATCACCCATTATGGCTTGTGGTTCACGTTCACCCCTTTGATAAGTGTGAAATTGTTATTAATAAGTATGAAATTTTTAAAAATATTTATAAAAAATGGATATTTTATATAATTTTTATCATCCTAAAAAAACGTGTAAATAGTAATTAAACAAAATATTTTTCCGAATAGATGGAGTAATAATCTGGATTTATTTTAGAGCTTATTCACATCTTATTCTAGGGGTGGGCATGGGACATGGCGGGACGGGATTAGGGTAATCCCGCATCCCGTCCCGCATATTTTTTGCGGGACGGAATCGGGACGGGATTGAATTTTTTTTTTTTCAAATCCCGCAGGGTCTTATCCCTCCCGGGACGGGACGGGATCGAGACGGGACGGGATTTGTCCCTCGTAGAAAGAATTAAAATACAATCCAAAAATAACAAGTAATAAAGCATTACAAATCTAAAATACAGTAGACAAAGATAAAACTGTAGGCAACCTTGCTCAAAATAAAACATTACAAATATGAAATACCATTACATATTGAAGGCAAAGACATCACATCTATATATTAATTAAAAGCAAAGCATTTGTGCCACATGTCGCCTCCTCGCGCACCGATATTTTTGGCAACATCTATTTTATAATTTAGAAATAGCTTTTTCCAATATTTATTTGATGTATTCATATAACCTATTTTTGTCAAATATGTATATTTAATTAGATATCTATTTGATATGTTTATATCTATATCTATCTATATATTAACTATACAATATTATTTCATTCTATATTAATTACACAATATCATTTCAATCTATTTTTTTAAACAATCTATCTAGGCAATTCCTTTTTATTTAACCAATGGGATTAATTCAAAACTTTTTTTAAAAATAGAATTAATATTAACTATACAATATTATTTCACTCTATATTAATTAAACAATAACATTTTCATCTATTTTTTAAACAATAGGATGAATTCAAAAGCATTTTTTATATAAAAAATATATAGTTCCAAATATATGATTTTTCTATTTTAGGCAATTCCTTTTTATTTAACCAATGGGATTAATTCAAAAAAATTTAAAAATAAAGTTAATATTAACTATACACTATTATTTCATTCTATATTAATTACACAATATCATTTCAATCTATTTTTAAACAATTGGATGAATTCAAAAGCATTTTATTTATAAAAAAATATGTAGTTCCAAATATATGATTTTTTTGGAGCAGCCTATATATATAATGAAAACTATTTTTGTTTTTATAATAAACTTAAATTTTGGATTTTCACCCGACCAATCTATATAAAATTTTAAATGATAAAAATTTTAAACAATTTTTTTAATGATTTCCTCCCAATCTATATATATATATATATATATATATATAATGAGAAACATTTTTGCTTAGATGTCATAATCACCTTAATTTTATGATTTCCTCCCAATCAACTTAACCTAGGAAAAAAAATCCAACTAATGACATTTGTACAAGTTCTTTAATTAATCTAGCTTATCTAACTAATACACCATAAGGATTTTTTTATTAGGTGATATATCCACTTTTATTTTGGGATCGATTTTCATCCAATCAACCTATTCTACTTAAATCTTAAACTCATGTAAATTTTACATTTTTCATAATTATTAATATTATTTTTACTTACTCTATCTAATATATTTTTTTCTATTTTATATTAACGTTTGGTAATAGTTTATTTAATTTTATAATATTATAGTAATTTTTTATACTTACAAAATTTTATATTTATTTTTTAAAAAAAAATTACGCGCCATGGCGCGGGAACTGTACTAGTTACTAATTGAAGGCAAAGACAGAAAATACAGTAGGCCAAACAGCCCAAAACTACTTGTTTCATATATATTTTTATTTTTTAATGTTTTTATTATTATTTTAAATTTTAAATTTTGGGTTTAAATAAATGTTAAGGTATAATATAAATATATTCTTATATATTTTTTTATTAATTTTAATTAAATATATAAAATATATAATTATAGATATATATGCGGGACGGGACGGGATTTGCGGGATTCAAACTCTCCGTCCCGCGTAATTTTTGCGGGACGGGATTTAAAAAAAAAATTCTAAATCCCACCGGGATCGGGACGGGATGCGGGACGGGACGAGATTTGCGGGATTTATGCCCACCCCTATCTTATTCAACATTGCAAATCTGATGCATATATATTGGTTCAGGCATTTATATATTTTTACAATGCTTAATTTCCTTACTTTTTTCAAGGTGAAATGTCAAATTAAATTAAAATATATACAATTGCTTTGCATTTAAAAAAGTTTGAATTAGGGGTATTTTAAGCTTTTCAAACAAAACAAATTGAGGTTTAATGGATGGGTGGTCATTTAAAAATAAATCTAATTTATGGGTGGTTTTCTGTAATTTATAAATTTATGGATGATTATGTAAAAACTAGCCTAATTTATGGATGGTTATGTGTAATTTACTCTACTTTATTTTACGAAAAACGCATGATTGACCCGCCATCCCAAGGGATGGTGAGAAGAGTATAATAAATCACCATCTCAATCTCTTTTACGGAATTAATCACTCAAAGGTGCTTTCTTTCTTCTCGATCTTCCTAATCTCCTATCTCTCTGCAACCATTGGATCAAGATAAAGAATGATCTTTCTAATCGACTTGATATAATCGCTAAGCCTATGGTGGTTTCACCGAATTCCGATGTCGTTGATTTTTTTTTTTCTGCCTAAAAATAGTTTGTCGATACCGACTTACCGTGTCAGCGAAATATTTGTGGATTTTGCCAACACGGAAAACCGATGTTAAGTGGTTGACAAGCTGTTTTTAGGCAAAAAAAAAAATACTGACATCATGTGGAAGATTGAAAATGATACACATCTCACGTTGATAATATAAGGGATCCAAGTCTTGCATATAACCTGGTCTAATGGGCTGACTTGTCTTAATGCATTATATCGTCAAGTGCAACTGACAGATATTACGTAGTTAGACAGTTACACTAAAGGGGTGTGGAAGATTTAAAATTACCAATATGGCCCACTTTTTCTAATAAATAGGTAGCTAAGAACTCAAGAAGTTATATCCTATTTGTATCTTAAATTTAAGTGGATAATTAATTCTTCCTTTTATTCTTTTTTTTAATAATAGTTACATCTAACCAGCCTTCGGAATGATATCATACTATTTTTTTTATTAATTTATTTCGACTGAACTCAGCCATTCTACCTCTAAGCTAATTAATTATTATACGTGGCTTCCGCCCCCGACTAACTGGATCAAGTTTAATGCAGATGGCACATCGAAGGGAAACCCAGGGCCATCCGGAGGTGCAGGAATATTCCGAGGGCCCTCAGGGGAGTTCATCTATGCCTACACTTTTAAGTGTGGAAATTGTTCTGCTATATCGGCTGAGGTATGGGCGGTGTACCATGGTCTTCGTGTGGCCAGCAGGCAAGGGATTGCTCGATTGATTATTGAATCTGATTCGGCTGAAGCTTGTACTCTACTTGGGTCTAGATCCCCAAACCCCCACCCTTGCTACCACCTGATCAACCGTTGCCGCCGAATGATTGACGACTTCACTGGGGAGGTGGTGATCTGCAATATCAGACGCCAAGCTAATGCCACTGCTGATCTACTAGCAAATTGGTCTCTCAATCTTATAGACGCTTTTACTGAATTCCTTAGTCCTCCATCTTGTCTTTCTAATATGGCTGTTATCTCAACCAATTAAGGATAACTTATTTTTATTAATAAAATTATAGGACTATAGTCCTACCTTCGGATCAAAAAAAAGAAATATGTCCAAGTGCACACTTAATTTTTTTGGGGACGCATACGCATGCCACAAAAGGGGAATATTTTTTGATTAGTTATGAGAAAAACTTTGTAAAGATCCCAAGTCCCAACTAATTAAATCAATTCTCAGTCGGAGGTGAAAAAGGTTCGCCTATTAAACTTCACGCGCGCTAAGCAAATGATATGTTGTTTAAAACTTTACAACCAAATAATAGACGAAAAGATTGATTTTTTGGTAAGATATAATGCTTCTTAATTATCAATTATTATATATTTAAATTGCCCCCTAATGGCCGTAATCCTTTAGTTTTGTGAAAAGATGGGGCCGGTCTTGGTAGCGTGCGCCAAGGAGATCATCAACACTTTTTTAATTTAAAATACGATTTGTCTATTGTGTATCTTAAGAACATTTTAATACTTTATTGGAAAAAAAATCTAAAAGAAAATAGGCGAATTTCATGATCTAATTTAAAAATAGTTAAACAAGATGTGTTTAGGAGAAATATTTCTCAATTTGACATCTTATCAAATGCACTTAGGACATATGATAGAAAATCCGTTTAAAATAAGGTTGAATAAAGAAAGGGTGTTGTTAGATACACCGCAAATCTTTCATCACAAATGCACGTTCTTTTCAACGTGCAACCCTTTCTCACTAATTAGCACTTTTAAAAAATTAATTAACCCACTTTAACTCTGCACGTCAATTCCGACGTGCAGGGTTTGGGGTGTATATAGCGGAACCGTAAAGAAAATCATGTTGTGTTGTGGTTTCATTTTTTTATCAGATGTCGGGGTTTCATTGATCATTGTTATTGTTGTTTGTAAATCATTAGAGCATCTTTAATATCTTTTCTTGATTTCTGTTTAGTGCATGATTAAATTTCTGTTTAACGCATGACCGCATGGTCGCAACGACCGATTGGTAATTGATCGTTGCAACTATGTTTACGAAAAAATCACAAACTAGTTGCGACGACTAGATGCCAACTGGTCGCAATGACCAATTCGCATCTAGTCGTTGCGACCACTTTTTTTTTTTTTAGAAAATACAAGTTGATCACAGCGACCATTAGCGGCTGGTCGTTGCGACCAGATGCCCAGGTAATGAAGGTGCAGGGTATGTCACTTTGATCTATTATAAAACCAGCATAAAATTAATTTTGATGAGTTAGGGTTTCATGTTGTTCTTTGTTTTTTGATCGATTGGTGTTCTTTGTTTGCTTAGAATTGTTGAGAGCGCAGGTGAAGGGGTGATGAAGGTGAAGCTAGGAGACCATGTCCTCCCCTGTGTTCACTGGGGAATGTGGGGATTATCACCATTGCAAATCTGAAGAGAGCAACATGTGTGATCTCCTCAAGATCAACACAGACAGGGTAGTCATGCTCAATAACGGGAAGCCAAGATTTTTTTTTTATCAAAGGGCATCCCATCCACCACTTCCTTGGCACCTTGGCTTTTAACAAGTACACGGTTGTCCATAACAGCCGAACAAAAAGGCTCCGAGGAGCAATAGACTCCCGAGTGAGACGATGACTATCACTAAAACCGTCGAGTGGTGGTGGGGAGGCGGTCGCAGTGGCAAAGGAGGTGGGAGGTGGTGAGGATGTGGTGGAGCAATGGGGTGAGGCTTTTGGGATGGTGGCGGTGGAGCAATAAGGTGAGGCTTTGAGGATGGTGGCGGTGGGGGAGCGGGGTGAGCTTTACGCGGTGGAGGAGGTGACGATGAAGGTAGAGGAAGGTGGGAAGGGGGGGGGGGAGGGGAGGAGAAAGTGGGTGAGGCCAAAAAGGAGGGGGAGGGGAGAAATGGGGATTGGAAGGGGGAAAGGGTTAGTAATATTTATGCTCAAAGACCCTGGTTTGTTTGTTCACTTGTTGTGTTAATTGTGTTGTTTATGTTTGAAAGGATGAATAAATCAATGAGCTGAGGTTTTTTTAATAGGAGTGCCACCTTTTTTTTCTACACAAAAACAATGTTTTGAAGCTTTGGCAACTTCCCTCCCATTCTAAGACTCCAATTTGTAGATTTCTATCTTTGCAGATTGTAGTTCCACCTTTGCAGATTTCCATCTTTATAACAAAAACAAATTTGAATGTCAAACTTACACAAATATTATTTTAACAAAAAATAAGCTAGGGGTTTTAAACCAACTTTGCTTATTTGATACAGTAGATCATGTACCACCATTAGTTTGGTTTTGTAGTTGGAATGTAACCATTTTCTTAGTAGCACTTGTTTTATAAAGTTCTATAAATCATCCATAACAAAACAATCTTTCTTTTCTCTTTAATCCACTTCAATCTCATTGTCAAGGACACATTGTAGTTCATACATTGATATTAATCAAGCAACAGTACTTGAAATAAGGCTCCTTTTAGTCAACTTTCAACTATAGTAGAAACCGAAAACCCCAATTGCCATTTAAGATTCACTATTATAACTCCATCAATCATTCAACATAATAACGCATTGTGTTCGGCAATCTTTGCCCTTGAACAAAGTCGTTGAAGAGGTGCAATGCTCTTGATGACTGTGCGTAAGGCACCATATGTGCATCTCCTCTTACTGTCATGAATGTGAGAATATTCCCATGCTCTACAGCCCAACCTCCTACTTGGCCTTGGTGAAACCAAGCTCCATAACGAACTGTTGTGCCTAATTTGAGGTCATGGGCAAGCTCGCGCATTAGTGTTCGTGATCCCAGTAATGGCACCACAGAGTCTTGATCGCCGATGTTTTAAGCATTGTAGTGATCTTTGGGAATGTATTGCGCATAAATGGAATAAGCAGATGTTACAAATTTTGCTTATGGATTACCTAAAAACCCAAATGGATATGCGATTATGGATTATCCTTTGAGCAAGGGAAGGATGTTTATGTTGCCATCAAAATCACTATAATTGAGGAAACTGGTCGCAGCGACCAGTGCTGCACTTGGTCGCATTAACCATGTTGCACTTGGTTGCAGCGACCATGTTGCACTTGGTCACAGAGACCGAGTCGTCTTCTACCTTCGACCATATTTACACAAAATTGAAAACCTCTTCCAAACCCTAAAATCAAACCATCTAAAGTTAAAAAAACCTTGTCTAACACCACCAAAATCACAATGCATATGTGAAATACGTACCTTATTTAATTTTCGTTTTGGAGCGTTTACTTGAAGAAATTGAAGGAAAGGAAGTAGATTAGTGTGGGATTTGAGATTTGGGGTTTGGGGTTTGGGTTTCTTGCGCTTCAACGAGAGGGAAAGAGGGAGAATGATGTGAGATGGGGTGGGGTGAGATATGGGTGTAATTTAATTTAATTGAAAAGGTATTTTCATCATGCTCTAAAAGGAAATTTTACCCTATTTTAAAAAGTAGACCCCTATCTTTTTCATTTTGGAAAATATCTAGGTTTCGAAAGATTTTGAGCTCTTTTTTTTTAATGGATTATCTATTTCATTTTCCATAATTAGACTATGGTAAAAAGAAAAAAGTCTTTCTCAAATGAGAAACATTCTTAAAAACACAAATATTAATCCAAATATTTGAATAGGTGGAAAAAGGTTGGTGTTAGGGTAAAAATAATTTGGCGAATACATAATCACTTTTATTTCTCTATTTTGGATAAATTTTAAAGAAGTATATATGATGTTGGAAATGGCCTTAAGAGTCCACCTTATTTTACATTGTTAGAGTCCGTTGTTGATACTCCATATCTTTTTTACTGTTAGAAAATATTTGATTGATGTAATTTAGAATATAATTAAAATAACATAAATTTAAAATAAAACATTTTAAAAATTATGTCAATCAATTATATTAAATTTAATTTATACGGTTTAATTAAAAATAATAGGAGTGTTTAGTTAATATAGTTTGTACAATCTCTTAATCCATCCAATGTGGCAAGTAATTCAAATCTCTTTTTTTTTTCTCAAAAAAAATACGGCATCCAAAAAGAACTTGGTAATCAATCAGTTTTCATAAATTAATGAATGAGTTACAAATTAATCAGGATCTAGCCGGGCCATCCTCATTCATACTAATGAGACAGAATGCATTAATTAGCAACCCTTGAAAAACAAAATCCATCAAAGGCCCTTTAATTAGGATTTTCAGCTGGTGTTGATTACTGGTTTTGTTTGAGGAGGCACACAAATGATGGAGAACATCATTAATCATTAATCATTATAGATGAATCAATAAAATTCATAAATTTAGCCTTATCGGAGGGTCCAACTCCAAGCTAGTTCCGCAACTGCTCATCATGTCCACAAATGACCATACATTGATTCGCCTAATTCATACTCCCTCCGTTTCCTTTTAAGTGATTTTTTCAAGTCAGGCACGTAGTTTTAGAACGATCAAAACTATATTAAATATTAATATTTTAGTAATATTTTTTTAATAATATTATACTTATCACCAATAAGTATGAGATTATCGAAAAAAATATTTTAAAAAATTATTATTTCATATAGTTTTTCACACTTTAAAAAACATACATGAATAGTAAAAAGTCAATTAAAAGGAAACGAGGTAGTACGTAGTATTATGTGACCGTTAAAGTTGGTTGGGCCCATTCGGGTCAAGTACTACAGTATGGTCATATGTAAACAAATTTACAAATGACAAACCCAACATATAAGCTTATATGTTGTCATTTGTCAACATCTTTCGTCCCATACGTATAATTGCTCTTTTGATCAATTTTTAACTCTACTAATAATATAAAAAATTATTAATTTATCTCATTAATTGTATTTAATTTCCAAGATACTTTATTAATACTTCAACTTCCTATATTATTATTCTTTCACTAGTCCTTTTTTCACATTATTTATTTGTTAAAATTTTAACTTTTGTTCTTTCTATTTATAATTTTCTTAACAAGTATGAAATTGGTTAAATAGTCAATTATTTGGATATAGAGGGAGTATGTTTTTTTGTTATAGATAGTCTGAATATCACGAGTCTATCTTTGATAAATAAAATGTATGGTAAAGTTAACTCTTCTCACAACTTTTTTTAAAAAGAAAATATATTAGAGGGGGCTTCAAAAGGAATGACAGATCTTTACCCTTAAAACATTCTTAGAGCATGCACATCGCCGGGCCTTTGAGCCCTTAAGTATGCCACATCAGCAATAAATAAAAAAAGAAAGTAAAAAAAGCTAAGGGTTCGATAAACGAGTCCCGCCTGCAAGGGACTTCGGTGTGGAGGCTCATAGCTGCAGAAACGAGGCCACGTGACATGTCCGTGCATGCGAGTGCCCAACTGAGATGAAAACGACGTCGTTCCATGCGGGAAGGTGAAGAAACGCCAAGTTTTGTACTGCCAAGTGAACAAACAGTGTGTTTTGTACTTGCCCAGCCGCTGCCACGTGGTCCAGTCATCGGGCGCTACGTGGCAGCGCTAGAAATGTAACATTTTAAAAGGGTTTTTCTGGTATTTTTTTAAATTAAAAAAAAAACAAAAATTATATTCAAATGTGAATTAATTTTATCTACCCATAGACACCCATTTTGTATAATTTTTTTTATAAACAAATTATGCCAACAATACCCCTATATTATTATTTGTAGCAAATAAAAAACTATTTTTTAACCCATTTTGCTGATAAATAATAATAACAAAAATAATTTATTGTAGCCTATAATAATAATAATAATAATAATAATAATAATAATAATAATAATAATAATGGAGTAATTGAAAAGGGTAAATAGTAAAAATTAAGTTAAGGGCCCGAGAGCTCACGAATGAGGGTGCAAATAATAAAAAGTTGGAATGAGGCTCTTAATCTGATGTGGCGGAGAAAAAGTAAGTTAAGGGCCCGAATTCGGGCTCACGAATGAGCATGCTCTTAGCTACCCTATAGTAATATGGTTGCTAAATCTCAATATCACATAACCAAATTGCAAAAAAAAAAGAGGAAAGAAAAGAGAGAGACAAAGTATAGTCTAAGGGCCCGTTTGGTTCATTAAAAAAAAGTCCAACAAACACTTTATTAGTGTTAGGCTAAAAAAAAATGTTTGTTTCAAGCCTCAAAGGTAACAAAGTGTTTTAGGGGTTAAACGCTTCGGCCCAATCTGTTACCCTCGATTTTTTGGGGGTTTGCTCGCAGCCTCACCCAGTCTCCCCAACACCATCGTTTCCCATCGATTCATCGAAGGGATCGTCGGCCGAAAGCGACTCCCCGTCGATTGCACCTAGGTGTCGTTCGTCGACTGCACCACTGTGCCCATCCGATCTCTGTCTCACTCGTCTTCCGCTCGATCGTCGGTCGTCGGCTTCAATCTCGTTCGGTGAGTCTTAACCCTAGCTTCGCAATTTCGCATGTAATTTCTACCTTTGATCTGAGGGAACCTGTTTCCTTGTGCTTTTCCTTCTATTTTCCTTTCAAATCTATTTCCTTGTGCTTCCCTTCGAATCTGAACCACTTGGGCACAGGTGCTCGAATCTGCAAAAAAAAAACGAGAGTTTCTGAACCACTTGGGCATTGGTGCTCGAAGATTCACTGGTATACATAAAATTCGGTGAAGGTTCGGAACCACTTGATCAGAATTCGGTGAAGGTTTGTGATCACAATTCTACATTCTTCCTTTATACATAAAATTCAAATTGGATTCTGTGGAATGGGCAACACCACAGCAAAACCACCTGACGGGAATTCAAGGGAATTGGGGGGGGGGGGGGATTTTGCTGTGATCGATTCAGTCCTTTCAAATGACATTATTTTATGAAATGCTCATTCAGTTTGTTCATAGAAGAAATATTGGACTGTAAATCTTCAAGTTAGTGTTGATGAT
This sequence comes from Persicaria maculosa, assembly GCA_963922045.1. Classification (NCBI taxonomy): domain Eukaryota; kingdom Viridiplantae; phylum Streptophyta; class Magnoliopsida; order Caryophyllales; family Polygonaceae; genus Persicaria; species Persicaria maculosa. The sequence goes on along the minus strand of OY998257.1, from coordinate 14,349,662 downwards.
CATTACTTGTTACAAATTAAAAACGACAAACGTTAGGATTTATGAGATGATTAACATATCCTTTCCTAAATCAATTCAACCAAACATTCACAAAGGCAATAGGGAATTCAATGATTCATTTTCTTAGTCAACCAAACAAAAACACAATCAAACACTAATCATTTCCTTTCCCTTCCCATAAAGGCAATGAATCCCTTTCCTTTCCCTAACTCGAACCAAACGGGCCCTAAAATCTCCAAATCACTAGACAATTTCCCTCTTCAAGTAATCTTTTTTAAACCTTTTTGCTCAATTACTTTCTGTTCGGTATTATTAATTAGTTGTAATTTTCAATAAAGTAAAAAAGTAGGGTAATAAATTAGAATATAATAGTATATTTAGTGAAAACTAATTAAAATACCTTCACCTTTGGGGGTATGGTGAAAATATATCATCATCTTTCAAATGTAATAAAAATATCGCGACCTTTTAGGGTAGTGGTAATATATTACCACGGGTTTTTTCATGGATTAAAAATGTTAACAAGACATCCTACGTGGGTTTTTTTACAAGGGTTTTCTTAAACGGTTTCCTTAGGAAAAAATAAATAAAGAGTTGAACCGGGTTCATACCCAACGCCTTTTCCTCCCTGCTATCTCCTTCCATGGTCGTCTCTTGAATTGTCTTCCAAGTCTTCCAGGTAACTCATAGTTCTTCTTCAATGGTAGTCTTCCTACCTCATGGTCGCCTATCTTGAGTTGTCTCTCTCACATATTCTTCTTCGTCTTTGATTCGTTTACATACTTGGTTGAGTAAGTTTTACTTTTTTCCCTCTTTGTTGTTGTTGTTGTTGTTGTTGTTGTTGTCGTCGATTTGGTGTTAGGAATAGTCGTGTTGTGTTAATTTAAGGCAATTTTGACCCGATTAGTTGTTTGGTTGAATCAATTTCGTTTTTCGAGTATAATTTTGTTGTCGGTTTATTTTTTTGCTAAGGAAATCGTTCAAGAAAACCCAATTTTAGTGTTAATTTGTAAAAAGACTTTCATATATACAGATTGTCTTGTTAAAAAAAATCCACGTAGGCTGCCTCGTCAACATTTTTGACTCGTGGAAAAACCCGGGGTAATATATTACCACTACCCTTAATGGTCGGGATAGTTTTATTACATTTGAAAGTTGAGGATATATTTTTACATACCCCCAAATGTGGGGGTATTTTAATTAGTTTCCCCGTATATTTATATTAATTTTCTTAAAATTTGTAAAATGAACTAAAATAACATGTTTTGATTTATATTTCGGGAAGGGGTGCCAACAGTGACACAATCAATCTTAGAATGTATGATTATGTGTCTAAAAGTGTCATTTTTTTTATATATAAAATTAGGAGTACGTACGTACCCAACATTTTAAAAGTTGAAAGTGGTTAATGTAAATTTCATATATATAAAAAAAACTAGCAGGGCCAAGCATGGCGTGGGAGGAATAGGCACACAGTACTGCATGGAATAGGAATAGGAATAGGAATACAATCAGTAAATGTAGGAGTGGTAGGAGACATTATTTCTCCCTTTAATTTCCATATATCTTTCCATCATCATACTCGATCATAAAGTGATGCATCATTCATTCTAATTTCCCACCCAAAAAAGGGTCCTTCGTTGATTTAATTTGCTGTTGTTATCACCCTTTAATTTGGTCCAATTAGACGGTGATTTCATTTCCATTCGTTCAAATAGACTCAAGGAATCGTTTGGACGTTATTAATTAGTAATTTAAAAAAAAAAACCTGATAGAATGTGACTAATGGGAAAAACAAATCGGAGAATGACTCATCTAGCAGGAACAAAAAGTAGATATTCTTATTCTAAGATATATCAAATTTTTCTTTGGGTGAATTATAGTACTTTTTTTTTATCTGGACTGCCGCCTCATAACCACTACATCAACTTGTAATCGGTGAATTATAGTACTTTGATTCGGATTTAAATCAATCAACTTCTACAGTACACTCTCATTGACCCTAGCTAAAAATTACGGAGTAACTTATTTGCCGAATTTATATAATTCACCTAACACATTCGACCACCATATCATTTGTAATTGTTTGGTTATCGTTTGTCATAAAAAAATGAATTACATGTTTACAAAAAATCTATGATATAAATTTAAGTTCGGGTGGAGACTAGGGTGTCGATCCAAGTTTAAAATTCTACATAGTGTCTTCATTAAAAAAAAGAGATAATTTGCTGGGAAGGCAATTTTTTCGGCCTAATTGGCGGAATGTCCAAGATTTGGGACAAATTGTGAAATTGTCAATCTCTCCCAATTCGATTAACCCTATCTCTCCACTCTATCCATGTCTTTCTCCTGCTGCTCTCGATCTCTCCTAGAGCCACTACAAGGTCATCGTTGATGCCAATGAGGTTCGACGGAGGAGAGAGGACGACGTGGTGATTTCCGATCGCTCTGATTTCTGTTGATTCTCTTTCGATTTCTGTTGGATCTGGTGGTTCGATTTATCGCAGATCTGGTACTCCGTCGATTGCGATTGCAAGTGAATGGCGACGACGGCCAATCTGTGTGCGATTGGAGTCCGATCTGTGTGCAATCGTCCTTGCTGCAGTTCGATTGAGTTGCCACCTCTGGCCGGATCCACCGACTCCTCCGCATCAAATTGAGTTGTTGCAGTTCATGGCCAGATCTGAAATTTGCTGATCGTCTGAATCAAACAATCATCTGATCGACTGGTTTGGATCCATTTTTGAGGCGGAGGCCGGAGGCGAAGGTGGAGGCCGAGCGGCCAGAGTGAGGGAGCGGCCGGAGGGAGCGAGCGAGCGAGGCAGCGGCGAGGCGGAGGCCGGAGTGAGCGAGGGCGAGGTCGAGCGACCGGAGCGAGTGCCGGAGTGAGTGCGATCGGAGGCGGAGGCGGCGAGGCGCAACGACGAGCTGGCCGACCTTTCCTCTTCGCAGAAATCGTGAGGAAGGAGATGAATTTTTTTTGTTAAATTACAAAAATCACCCTATGAATATGAGAAATTAAAAAAACTATCTATATTTTATTATGTGATCCATAATCTATATTTTTATTTTTATTTTTGCACAACAAAATGTTATATTTGCACAACTTACGGTTATATTTGCACGACAAAATGAAAAAAAAAACTAGATTTGGGTCATATTTGCACAACTTACGGTTATATTGCACATCGTACTCTTATATTTGCACGACAAAATGTAAAAAAAAAAAAGACTTGGGTCATATTTGCTCAACATACGGTTATATTTGCACATCGTACTCTTATATTTGCACGAAACAATGTTAAAAAATACTCCCTCTGTTCGGCAAAACTTGTCATTTTAGGGTGTTATTTTTGTTCAAAAAAACTTGTCATTGTAGGTATTTTGCTCTTCACTTTACAAAAATACCCTTGATATGATTGATGGTTTATTGGTTATACCGATTTGCCTTCGATTTTCAGTGTCTACTTCCATGTCGATTCGGACATGCACTAAAGTTAATCCGAATTTATAGTGTATCTAACAACACATCTAAAATTTAAAAGTTTTTATGAATGTGTTTTTTTTTCGGGAATATAAAGAAACCCTAAAATAATTTGGGTATCCCACGACGAAAACCTATATCCACAAATTCGCCAAAAAAAAAAAAAATCTATAGTTTGCATATGTAGGTTAGTCATTTTTGGTCTAATCGGGCAAATATAGCCCATTAAGCAGACGATCCCTCCACATAGGCCGGCCCAAATCATTTCTTGTCCCCGCCAATTTCCTTGGGTCTCACGCTTTGCAAAACTTGTTACTCTTCTCTTGGTTGGTTCACTTGGTCTTTGATTATTTTACATTTGAATCAAATATTGTATTTAAAGTTGAATTTTTTAGTATGAAATCTATCATCACAATTGCAATTGTTATACCAATTTGTGATCAATATATAAATTTATTAATTTTCTGGATTGAGCTTTTAAATTGGCAAATATCCAATTGTATCCACCAAGGGATGAAAATGGACCATACAAAAGTCCATTTGAAAATACTAAAATACAAAACAAGTCAACCATACAAGGGGTTAATTGTAAATGTTGGCAACACAACAACTAATTAAATGGGCAATCAAATCATAAATGATCATCAAACTCATCTTGGCACTTAAAAAAAAAACACTAATGATTGAACTTGATTGGCTAGATTGGATTTTATTATTATTTTTTTTCATAAATAAAAAATTAGTATAAGTTTAAAAAATGTATCCATCAATAACGAAATATTCTATAGAGCAAAATAAAAAATAGACATCTTATCTCAACTGCTTTCACTTGTCTTCTTTCAAGGCTATGTGTCAAAGGCAATCTCATGTGTTGTTCTATAACCTTGATACAGAGTCGACCATGAGATTTTCAAGGCTCAAGTTAAAAAGTGTAAAATAGATCTTCTTACATTTTTTTTAATAAACTATCAATCAATATAAAATTTTAATTTAATTAACCCCTATCAAATTTGAGTCTTATTTTTTAGAAAAAATTTGCCCAACATGCCACTTTTTGGGTTCAAATTGGGCAAATGTCCACCACCCTTAATAAATTAGGGTTTTGTCCACCCCAAAACCGTGCCCCCCTTTCAATTTGTCGATCCGACCATTAGATCCAGCGGAAGGAGATGGATCTGTCGCCTCTACCTGTGTCCTCTATGGAGATGGATCTGTCGAGTGGTGAAGCAAGGGGTTGAGTTGGATCTGTTGTTCGGTGTGGAGTCGCAACTCAGAGGGAGAAGGATCCGAAGCAATGGCCGAATCTGGCGAATCTCTCTCTCCCTCCCTCTCTTGCAGCTCTTCGAATCGAAGCAATGGCCGGATCTGGCGAATCTCGAATCTCTCTCTCCCTCCCTCTCTTGAAGCAATGGCCGGATCTAACCACCGCATCTGCCACCGTTGCCGCCACCATAATCCACCGCCACCTCCGTTCTCGCTGTCAGAAGGCCTACAGATCTGTCAGAACTTGACGGTGATGGTCGATTCCTGCTTTCGGTGATGGCTCTCAGATCCGACAGGTATGAATTAATGAAGAGGGCTCCTTTTTTATTTTACTGGACTAAGACTTGAAGTTGTTGACGAATATGTGGTTTGAGTGCTTTGTTAAGAATTCAAACTTTTCTACTGTTAAATAATCTTAAAATTGTGTCCTTGCATATTTATCTTGTCATCCATTAAGTTGTTCTACCTAGTGAAGCATTTGCAGATTAAAGTAACTTGAGTCAATTAAGTGTATATGAAGGTCCTGTAGGACTTGTACAAGTTGAACTGATACTTGGATGATTCAATAAACAGATGAGGAAAAAGATGATAAAAAAAAGCAACTCCGCTTTCAGCAACTCCGGTGCCGAAGTGGTGACGCGAAAAAAAAAGAAAAAAAAAGCAACTCTGGTTTCAACAACTCCGATTTCAGCAACTTCGGTTTTAGCAACGTGCGAAAAAAAAAGAAAAAAAAACTAATTTCCAGCAATTATAGCAACAATTTCAGCAACTTCAGTTTCAGTAACTCCTGTGTCGAAGTGGTGACGCGAAAAAAAAAAGAAAAAAAAAGAAAAAAAAAAGCAACTCCGGTTTCAGCAACTTCGAATTTAGTAACTTCGGTTTTAGCAACGCGTGAAAAAAAAAACTAATTTCAGCAATTACAACAACAATTTCAACAACTTCGGTTTCAGCAACTCCGGTGTCGAAGTGCTGGCGCGCGGAAAAAAAAACGCTGAAATAAGAGTTACTGAAACCAAATGTACTGAAACAGGAGGGGGGCACAGGGGCAAAGGGGGCAAGGGAAGGGAGGTGGACATTTTGCCAATTTGGAAGGATGGGTGGACATTTTCCTAATAAAGGCCCTAATTGTGGCCTATAGCTCAATTGCCCCTATTTTTTATTACTGCTAGGGAAATCTACGTACCTTCGGTAGTATATGACTCTAATGGTACCGTGATTAAGTATTAAATACTCCCTCAGTTAATGAAAACTTATCGTTTACTATTTATGCACGCTTTTTTATAATGATAAAAATTATATAACAAATTAACTTTTTTTTTACATTTATTTTTATACATTCATACTTAATACCCCGGAGTAGTAATAAGTACGAAATTATTAAAAAATATATTTAAAAAGTTAATATTTTATATAATTTTTAACGGAGGAAGTAACAAAAAAGTATGATTTTCTACCAGATTATTTATCAAGATTCGATAGATTTCTTTGCAAGTGGTAGTAAAAAAATTGAATTTGCTAGTGAGAAATAAAGTTGAAAAAGCGTTTTTTTTTGTAATATATTTTCTTGTTTTTACCATAAATATAATATAGTAAAGTCAACACTTAATAAACATATCATTACTTTACAAATTTTCCTTTTTTATTTATTTATATATATATATATATATATATATATATATATATATATATATATATATATTTGTTTAGGGTTTGGGGCTTTTCCGGGTTTGCTTTGGGTGGTTCTTTTGATGTATTTTGTGATTGTATTTTTTTCAGATCTTCGTGATCTCATCCTTCGGGATGCTCTCGGGTAGGCTAACCACCACTCGAATTTTTATCTTATCAAAAAAAAAAAATTACTTTACAAATTTATTCAAATAAATACTATATTCATTAAAAAAATATCTTCAAGTCACATGAACTTGTATTGAAAAAACATCATTTTCGCATTCATGACGAAAATCGAAAGATGGAGGCTGTTTTAGAATCTCACTCCAACTTGAAAGATTGAACAAATTCAAAAGTCATATGAACTCTTTTTTACATACATACATTAATAAAATAAAACTTTTATTACGTAAATATAATAATAATAATAATAATAATAATAATAATACATATTTTTTTTAAGACCTTACTCGGTAAGGAACTCTAGCCGACCATCTCTTGAGCTTAGCCCAAAGGCTGACTCTACAAACGATCTCTTAATCTTGAACCCGATCTCCTCTCTTCCTCTTTTTCAATTCTCATGAAAAATTCAATAGATTTCGGGAGATTGGATTAAAATGAGAAAAAATCTTTTTGAAGAGAACATATATATCACAATAATGTAACACCATTGATACATGCATGACTCCAAACTGCTGTTAATTAAGTTAACATATCGATTTGAACAGAACATATCACAATATTGTAACACACTGATACCTGATTCCAAACTGCTAATTAAGCTGACATATATTACTCCTATTTTCCATAACAGTAGCTGAGCCATTGAAGCAAGCAAAGTTGTACTCGGAGTATATTTAACAATGATTAATGATCTACAAATATCATATATAATTACTGTATGGTTGATACTCATATGAATATATAAAGGCATGAAAATATCAGACCACCAAGATTATTTATTCCAACTGATTTTAATTTAAGTAATTCCATACTCAACAGGTGTCAAAAATGTAAAAGCCTTTGATGATCACACAATCTAGCTACAGATTTATTAATCTGACCGGTGGTTGGCCAATGATCATCATACAGTGGGGGTTTGAAGGACCAAATACATCTCCCCTTTTACACATTACTCTCACTTTTGTTTCATAATTTATACTCACTATATAATATATATAAACCAGAAACTTCCACCTGTTATTTAGATGAGATTTTTCAATGTTTTTTGACCAAGTCCTCAGTGGTTATTGACCACCAAACTCAGAAATCACAAAGTAATTAACGCCAATTGATTCTTTTTTATAGTTACTTATTATTGCATTCTGAACCAACCACAAAATATAACTACGAAAATTGATGCCCCAAATTGGTATAATTCGGTATAATAGTACGTTGTGATACTATGCACCTTCCATATATGTTAGGAGATCCGAATTTGAATCATCTTATAAACATAAATAGAGGCGGAGCCAAGGAGGGCATCCCCTCTCTCATTCGATAAATTACCTATGTGTATTCTTCTCGCCGATACTTTCATTTTGATATATAATTAATACGCTATAATCGGACATCAGAGTAAAAAGTTAGGAATGTTTGAAAATTGTGGGCATATTTAAATAAATTATAATACTTTTATATTTTACTTAAATTGACATTTACATATTATAATTCATCTCGAGAGCTTTGAAACCATATGTTATATTACTTATTTTGAGAATTTGGTAACAAGTTACGCAAGTTTAAATTTTTTTTATAACTGGTTATACATAATACTATTACATTTTAAGAATACAACAAGTTAAATATTGACTCAAGTTTTATTGTATTGCGTTTCATATTCGTATTTTTGTTAGTTTTTTTCTTTGACTATTTCATTTATTATATATATTTCTTTATTTTTAATGGAAAAAATAACAGAGTTTTATTCAGTAGTATAGACCTCTACTTAATTAGAAATGATGAACTATTTGTCGTAGTTTATAATATCGTTTAACACTAGTTTGTAATATTTGTTTTATGACATTTTTTTCAACACTGTTGTCTAGTACTTTTGTGCCCCTCCTCTTAAAACTTTTCGCCTCTATCAAATAATTAAATACGATTCATCTTATAAATATAAATAATGGCTAGACGTGGGTGTGTTTGGATTTCCAATGCATTATGTTTATAAGTATAATCACTTTTCAAGTGTCTGTTTAACTAAATTTTATGTATTTCAAACAATATGAATTTAAAATAAAATATTGCATAGATTGTATAAATCAAATACTCAATATTATGTTAAGTTTGTAATTACCTTATAAACTTAATATAATTAATTTACACAATTTGATAAGGTATTTTATTTTAAAATTACATTATTTTAAATACCTTATAATTTTTTTAACCAAACTCTTTAAAAATGTTTAAAAATGATTACGCTTATAAGTATAAATAAATTGGAAATCCAAACACACACCCGTTGTTATCCATTTGTTTTTTAGAATGTATTAAAATATAATTATCATTAGGGTTCATATATTGGAGTTTACTGTTGTTTACATTTTATAAAAGTTAGAAAAACCGATATAATAGTGACAACTGACAAACAATATACGATCGATCTGCTGCCTGTAGTATCGATCAGTGCAGATATGAATCCACCGCCTAAAGGATGATGTTTTTTCTTTATAAAAATACTCCTTAATTATACCAATTGTGGCAGGGTGTGTTACGTTACTGATCAATGCTGTGACTCACCATATGATATATATATCTGCCCCAAAAAGCTTCAGTATTGTATATATTATCACACTTCGATTTGATCCCGAACAACCAACTGTTTCGGACTTATTTGACCTATGTTTGTTCAACTTTTTAGAGTGGTGTGGTAAAAAATTTTGAGATTTAAAGGAAATTTTTTTTTACGAAATACTATAGAATTTGTCATGTTAAATAATTTTCATTTTAATCTATTTATAAAGGTTACGATTTTAATATATCTCTAAAATTTCATAAGAAAATAATCTAGATTATAATTTTAAGCTAGATGAATTTTTGGTTGATAGATTGAATTGGAACAACGTACTGACGGAATAATCTAGATTATAATTTTAAGCTAGATGAATTTTTGGTTGATAGATTGAATTGGAACAATGTACTGACGGAAGCGAGTGTTTGGATTCCAATGTATTATATTCAGTATTAATTATACTCACTATATTTATAAATAAATATAAATAGAATAGTGAATAGTATTCTGTACTTGGTTAATATGTTTTATAATGTGGTTAAAATAAAAACAATTTTAAATATTTTTTTTTATAAATTGTGTTAATCAAACACTCATTAATATTTATATTAAAGCTTAATTATCATATCGATCTAGGGTGTGTGTATATATATACACACACTAATCATAAGGTTGTTATATTCTAGAAATTCGGTAAGGCTATATGAAAGGAGTACATTTATGGGTATGTTTGGTAACTGAAGCTGAATGGGTAGCTGAAGTTGAATAATTGATTGTGTAAAATATATATTCAATTACATTGTTGAAAAAATAGTAATGTGTTTAGTAACCTTAACTGACAGGGTAGTTGATAAAAACTAAATAATCGATAAAATGAATAGATTTGTGTGTATAAAAAGAAAAGCTCTAAAAAGCTTTGGAGTGTAGCTGTTGAAAATTCAATTCCAAAACGCTAATTAAAATATAATATTAGCTTTATTTAACTTAAAACTATATAATATGAAAATAAAAAGCTCTAAAAAAATTACATGTGTTTTTTATGAGACAGTTCGAGGATTAGATTTCCTTTACCATCCAGCATAAAAGCTTAAGAAATGTACAGATTTCACTTACCTTTTCTTATATACTCCCCCGTCCCACAATAGTTGTCTTTGGACTATTTATGCACGCTTTTTAAGGAGCTAAAAACTATATAAAATATTCATTTTTTAATTAATTTTTTTAAAATAATTCTATACTTATTAGTAATATGTTTGATATTATTTAAAAATATTTAATAAAATGTTGATATTTTATATACTCCCTCCGTTTGAAAATAATTGTCGTTTGACTTTTGTGCACGTTGTTTAAGGAGTTAAAAACTCTATAAAATATTATTTTTTAATCAAATTTTTTTTATAAATTGATACTTATTAGTGACAATTTTTTTCAAACGGAGGGAGTAGTTTTTAGCTTTTTAAGAAAACGTGTATAAATAGTTAAATACAATTATTGTGGGACGGATGAAGTATTTATCATTTTCCCCCGTATTTTCAATGTGGGAAGTCCCACAATTCCAAACAGGGTAGTTATTTGGCTATAGTGTGTGGCAATTACATGCAAGGTACTCGGATGCATTAAGTTATTCAATTAGCACTTTAGATCTCATGGAGTTGCTAAAATAACTCTATGTAAAGTTGATTAAATCTTAACCACTTAATTTTAAATAAAGGATTTAGATTTAAATTAGTTTAGTCATTTTTAATTTATTTTTTATGATCGATAAATTTTTATACGGTAATCCTACCAACTACACGAAGTTCAAATCCACGGAATCTTTACCCATCAATTAGAGTGGCTACTTATTCAGTTGTAATAACTAATTATTCGGTTAAATTAAGTTATTTGGTTGTTGTGGGTAGATATTTAGTTAAATTATAAGTTATGATTGTTGGAATGTGGTTATCCCACATCGGTAATATAATGAATGTTTGAACAACATATAAGGTTGAAGGGCTACTCCTCTCATTGTCAATTGGTTTTGAGATGGAACCCCGTTGGGTTTATGTGTTGTTCGTGTCTCCCGTATGTGGGTCCGTACACACGATCTCCCTCCGGCTTGTCTTAGCCTCACCTGGCCCAGCCGACTTTAACATGGTATCAGAGCCGAGTTCGGCTAGTTTCGGTCTGGGTTTCGGATTAGTGGGGTTGTTGGCCTTTTTTGACATGTCGCGGGCATTGGTTCCCATTTAAGCGCATGTGGCTAAAGCCGTTGCACTTGAGGGGGCGTGTTGGAATGTGGTTGTCCCACATCGGTAATATAGAGAATGCTTGAACAACATATAAGGTTGAAGGGCTACTCCTCTCATTGCCAATTGGTTTTGAGATGGAACCCCGTTGGATTTATGTGTTGTTCGTGTCTCCCGTATGTGGGCCCGCACACACGATCTCCCTCCGGCTTGTCTTAGCCTCACCGGGCCCAGCCGACTTTAACAAAAACACACCAAAGTACTCTATGACAATTAAATAACTGTTGTAATATTAATATTATGTGGTGAATATTTCACCTTGTGGTAAAATATCCTCCAAAATTAGGGATATTTTTGGAGTTATGAGCGTGGATCTCCACTATAAAAGGGGGATCTTGGATGTTGTAAGTCAATGCAAGAAATCAGAAAACTAAGTACGATTTAAAGTACAAACGATCTGATTCTCTTGTTTACCACTATAATTATTACACGTTATCAGCACGAGATCTAAAACCAACTGAGTTTTTCAGATCCGAAGGTAAAATCCTCTTATCCCAACTCTTTAACTACGAAAAGTGTTTTACCAAAATTGGTTTTTTTTTAGGAGTATGCTCTGTGGTTGCCCAAATTGGGATCTTCTACATCAGAAACTCACAAAAACTCTCAGATCTTCCCGTTTTACATCATTTCTGTTCAGATCCGTTTTCAAAACTCATAAAACATGGAACACATTAAAAGGCTCAACACGATTTCATGAGTTTTTATACAAAACCGAAGTTTTTCGGAAACAAAACATGGGAAGTTTCATCATCGAGTTTTAAACCCTTCACTTCAAAACAAAATTAGTAGATCTAAACTTATTACAAGAGTTTTGCTAAGGAATTACATAACACAATACCATTTTGAACTCCGTCTTCAAACTTTGCTCTCATCGCCGAAGCTCTTAGTAGCACCGATAGTTTTTAACCACCTACACAACGAAGGAAACCACCATAACCGCTATCGCCATCCCACTTGCTAAGATCTTTAGTAAAACCTGGTCGGTCTCGGTCATTTTTTTAGATCAGAAAATGGGAACGGTGCCGGGAATTAGAGAGACCGACGAGAGGGAGACGAGGAGGACGGATGTGAGTGGTGGTGGGTGAAAGTGGTGGGATAAGAGAATATATAAAGGGAAAAATGAAAGAGATAGAAAGAAATTATACCTATAATTAGAGGATAAGGCAGACAAATTAGAAGGATATAAAATTTGGATGATAATCTCTCAAGAAATGATGCCCTTTGTTCTTCCCTTGATAAATTTCCACTAGTACAAACTTGCTCATTAAGAGCGGTTTTTTATAGGGAAGGACAACGCTTATTGAGGTGATGTTAATCAAAGTGCTAAGAGCATGTGTAAAAGCGGAAATAAAAAAGCGCTGTGAAAAGGACACGGACAGCGGTTTTTACAAAAAAGCGCTGTCATGCTTTTAAAAAAAACATTCTAAAAGACAGCGTTTTTTAAGAAAACCGCTGTAAAACAGACAAGGACAACGCTTTTTTAAAATAACCGCTTTCTTGCTTTGATTTTTTATTTTTTTTATATAAAATCCGAGGAAGGACATCGGTTTTCCATAAAAAACCGCTATCTATGATATTTTTATTTTTTTTAAAAAAATTGTAGCTTTACATAGCAATTATTAATATAACCGCTGTCTATATAATTTTTGTAAAAAAAAAAACGTCATGGCTCTTATTTACAAAATGTATACAATCCCCTGTTATAAATATACACCATCCACATCATTAACCCAAAAAATTCAATTTTTCATACACAAGGAGTTATCAAATACTTGAATTGTCACAAAAATGCCATATAAATTAATCAAATTGAGAAACTATTAAAAATAATAAATTCATGCATCATAATGAAAATGAAATGTATATTATCCTTAGGCATTCGAAAAAGTAATTCCTAGATAATCAAAATAATTCTTATCTACCATATCCACGAGCTTTTGTTTCCTGCTATTGGTAAAGGAAGAATGACTTGAATTTCTCGAACACTGTAAGAAGATATTGCCCTGCAAGAGGTTTACATTTTATCAGCTATACATTCCAGGAGTGCATAATGTAAAAGGAGATCATCTACCACTCTCAAGTCGGCAATAACTCAGAATCTACCATATACAGAAAGCAAAATCACCATATCATAACTCATTAAAAGGCCATAATACTTACCATTGGTAACCCCATAACCTTAAGGTCTTCGTCTGTCATGTGCTCTAGAGCCGTCATATCTACCTGCACAAAGGGATACAAGTTGCACAGTGTTCACAAAATACGGAAAGCAGCAACAGACATATGGTAAATATTAACATACCTCTTCCTTCTTAAGCTGAATCTGGTACTTTTCAAGACCAAGAGACCGGAGAAATCCATCAACTGATGCACCAGCCTGCAAGAAGAAGAAAAGTAGTTCCAGTGAAACAAAGAACGTCAACTAAGCATTGTATGGTTTAATTCCTTCCATCCAGATTTTTTTTTAATGAAACTAGAGAGGAAATCATCCAATTTAACATTGGTCCAATATATCCACAAGAAAATGGGATAAGAATTGAAGGAAATACATACATATAACTAATTATTGTAATCACCTATATTCTTTATTTCCTCTATATGCATGAACCAAATCAATGCTTACTTTGATGGTGGTCAAGGTTGCGAAGTATGATTCTAGCGAAGATCTTGGGTTCAAGGGGAGTAGTTGCAGCTGCAGAGCGAAGTGCGCGGGCTGCCCCCACATTTTGCAAAAGGTTCACATGGTGCAATGCATGCCATCCACCAGGCATCATAAACTGCATTGCAGAAGAAGTACCAGAATTCAAATATTGAAGAGTCAATTTATTATTTCATAAAAGATCATTTATCTGAAGATTATTATTCTGTTACCTAAAGAACAGAAAATGCAGCGCAAGCCTTAAGTGTTGAAGAAGGATTACGTAGCATAGAAATGAACCTTCCGATCTCGGCCCCGCTAGAATCTGATGAAAACAATGGCAAAATAATTGGTCAAACTCCAGGCTAAAGAAGGATTATGCATGACTTTGCTCATAGAACTATAGTGAAATTGATCCTGCCCTCCAAATGGAAACAAAGGATGATGACTCAACACATCAGAAATCATTTTCTTTATTCCCCCTTTTCTTAAAAGAGCCAAAATTTACTAATTTAGAGTGATATCTCATATTAAACAGTTTAATAAATCATTTATGATTGTGGGGGAGGTTGGGGGAGAATACCTGCATCTCAAGTGCCCAGCTTCTTGTATTCAAGCTGCTTCTGTTACTTGAGCTAATGCTGCAGGTATTGATGAAGCAGCTGCAATTATAAATGCTTGGGGGTCTGAAAATGTAAGTGAAAGCTCCAATGTGTTTCAAAGCCATTCTTCTAGGGCCATGCAAGTTTATATACTTTGCTACACCCTCTGCTGAGGTACTGACTTGTGCCACTTCATCCATTCTGTGAAGATACATAGCAGAGATAGACATCATTACAACCAACACAGATAAAATGTTAATTCACTGTAGTATGAGAAGACATAAACCCTGCAATTATACATAAACCATGGGATATACTATTAAGTAATCACGAGTAACGACTCACTCCCAACTAGTCGGACCCCAGACCCTTCTCTCTATGGGATACACTGGGCTGATGCTGTTATTGTACTAATGCCTCACCCCCTCTCTCTCAGATTGTTGTCAGCACATGATTCGTTTTAAAAGAAACTAAGAGTTGGTTGTTAATGATTGGATCAGATCTTAACCTACTATGAACTCTAGCTCCGGAGGTAACAAACAATCCCCCACTATCAACTAGGAGTACCAAATACTTGAATTTTCACACACAAGGAGTACCAAATACTTGAACTAGATGAAAAGGCTTCAAACATATTAAAATTGCACAAATTAAATTGGATAAATACTACAATCACTCGCCATTTTCACCAAAAGAATGCAAGTCTAAATGAAAATAGAGAAGAAAATTAATCGTAGACATACCTCTTCAATACAATGCAACGAGGATAGGGAAGGTCGTTGCTCATGACGCTACCTATAATCCAAACACAAAATTTTAATCAATAAAAGGCCATACAAAAGCAAATTACTGTTGAAGAGTTGTTTTGAACATTTATTTGTTCCTAGATGATGTAATGACAGTAGCTTTGGTGATTTAAGCTAATTGTTTGGTTTTCAAACAAAAAAAAGGAAATCAGTAGTGCAGGATGGGCGAACTCAGGACAGGAGCAACAACGGCAATCGATCACTACTCGATTGACTTCAACAGAAACACAGTACAGAGAAAGGGAGGGAGTCCTGAAAACGGGGAGGGCACTACTTGTGCTTGTTTAGACAGAAAGTGAAAATATGACAGAGAAAGGGATGGAAATCGAGCACTGCTTGTTTACACAAACCCGTAGAAGGTTGCAGCTGATCGCCAGGAGAAGATGGAGGAGGAAATTGGCCCTGAAAACGTCGACTGAATGCAACAGCAACACGTACAGAACAGAGAACGGAGGGAGTCGACTCTCAAAAAGTCGAACTGGAACAGATAGAATCAGGGGAAGAGGTTCAAAATCAAATGTCGAATAGGTTATTTTGGATGTGTACGATTCACAAATCAAACTTAAATAAAACTCAAATTCCTCTCAACCTAGTGCTTACCACAAGTTTCAAAGGCTGAATGTTGAAGCGGTTGATCGATGACGATGGAGATCGACAAGGACTGTTGGTGAGCGGCGACAAGGGGGTGATTGTGGTTGGTAGGTGCTCGTCGATGGTTGGGAGGGCGGTCGGAATTACTCTCGTCGGCGGCGCCGGTGATCTCGAATCCAACCCGGCAGGAGAAGAATCGATGGGCATGCTGGTGGTGAATTAGGGATTTGAGATCGTTCAATTTGTGGCAAAGCAAATTTTTTCCTTATAAAAATTATTTTTTCCTGTTAGACATCGCTTTTTCAATAAAAACGCTAATAAAGGTTTCACTTTAATAGCGTTTATTTTATACAAGCGCTATGGTTTAAAAAATATATTAAAAAACCTAAAACATTCACACCGCTTTTTAGAAAAAGCGATGTGCTTCCCATACATTAATAGCGCTTGCATAATAAAAGCGCTATGCTTGAAAAAATATATTTAAAAAAAAATAAATTAAATATATTCTCAGCGCTTGTTTAGAAAAAACGCTATGCTTCCCATACATTAATAGCGGTTTTGAATAAGCGCTTTTAAATTTTCGCTATTAATGACTTAATTTGTACTAGTGTTCTATGGAGTATTAGAGTAAGAGATGAGTAAGCCTTTCAAATTTCTTTGAAAAGAGAGTTTTTTTTCAATAGGTGAAATAACTTCTACTTGAGTGTTTTACATAGTTATCACAATGGTAGACAATTTTCTACTACGACATTTGCATTCTTAAATTGGAATCGAAAAGCTAGCTAGATTGTGTGTATTGATGATTTGACAATACGGTGTGCATGTATAGTTTCATACTATGAGCATATATATTCATACTCTATACAATGTGGTGTAATCATTACTTTTAAAATGATTCAATATGACATATATACATATATAATACTTCTGGATACGGAGTACCTCTTTGACAAAATATATACATTACTATACTTGATGTGTGTCACTATAGCCATATATATGATATATACACAATATAGTAGTATGTGTGTAATCATTCCATTTTCCTCAAATGAGATATAGCAATTACAGTGTTATATATATATATATATATATATATATATATATATATATATATATATATGTTGCTAGCTATTTGATGGAGTAGTATTTATGAAAATTACTGTGAAGCATAGTAATTTACTTTGACTTATGAAAATTTTGCAATTATACTACTCATATCCTTGTGAATTGTATACGTATAGAATTCATACATTAATTTTAATTTATACAATAATTAATTTAATCAATATGATTTTATGTGTAGTGCTATTATGACCAATATCACCAAAAGGGAATTCGATGTTCTGGACCTGTCAGGAGACAAGTACCTCGAGTGGAAGGTGGATGCCTTAACACACTTGAAGGCTAATGGTCTGGAAGAGACCATCAAAGAAAATAACACCACCACTCCACAAGAAAAGGCCAAGGCCATTGTCTTCCTTCGCCACCATATACATGAAACCTTAAAGTCTTAATATTTATTGGTGGAAGATCTGAACGAATTATGGGAGAATTTAGCCGAACGATACGGAAATCAAGTGAATATATTACTCCCGATAGCCATATATGAATGGAACTCTTTACGAGTTCAAGATTTCAAAAATATCAGGGAGTATAACTCTGCTGTGTTTCAAATCACATCGAAACTGAAATTATGTGGCCATGAAATTACTGATGAGCAAATGATGGAGAAGACATTCTCAACAATGCATGCATCTAATGTGCAGCAATACAGGCAGTGTGGCTTTAAAAGGTACTCTGACCTGATTAATGTGATGCTTGTGGCGGAGAAAAATAATGAACTCCTGATGAGGAACCACAACATGAGGCCTCCAGGTTCGGCACCATGCTCTGAAGCAAATGCTGTGAATGCTATGAATGCCAACACAAAAAAGAGTGATGGCCGTAAAAATTCACGGGGCTACAAGAAATGGAAAGGTCGTGGAAATGACTGCAAACAAGGCTAGGGAAAGGTCACTTCTCCCAAAAATATGGCAATCCTGGAGAATCCTCCTCCAAGGGGATGAAGCAAAAGGTCCAGAGGGGTCCAGCAGGAACCCCAAACAAAACCAAGTCTTAGTGTTACCGATGTGGGATGACTGGCCATTGGGCCAAAGTATGTCGCACAGCTAAACACTGTGTGAGCTGTATCAAGCTTCCCAGAAAGAAAAGGGAAAGGATGTGGAAGCAAACTTTGCTACTAACAATGCTCCACAAATTCCCACTCTTGATCTCGAAGACATGTTCGAAAACAATGTCGAGACTGGTGATGAATTTCCCTTTGATGAAGGCACTAATTTCTAAATCTCTATGTCCCTAATAAGTTATGAATAAGCCTTATGAAGTGTCCTTGTATAATACCCGTGTAGCTTGCGTGTCTTTATCTGGGTCCTATGAAGCGTCCTTGTATAATATCAGTGTAACCTTCAATTTCCTTGTCTGAGTCTTATAAAGTGTCCTTGTTTGATATCAGTGTACCTTTAATTTCAATCACCATGTAATATAATGTTGGTATTAACTCTGCGTTTTCTTAATTTCTAAAGTTATGAATCCATCTGGAGTTAATCATGATCCTAAAGAGCAATGTCTAGTGGACAACGCCACAACCCACACCATCCTATAAAATATTATTGAGTACTTCACTCAGTTGACAATCTATGAAGGAAATGTCAACACAATATCAAGTGTGGCAAAGTTGATCGAAGGATCAGGAAAAGCTTGTGTCTTGCTTCCAAGAGGGACAAAGCTGATAATAAAAGATGCAATATACTCGAGCAAGTCTCAGAGAAATCTGTTAAGCTTCAAAGATGTGCGTCAAAAGCTTGACTGCACATGTATCTGGAAAAAGAGAAGTGGTAGAGAAGCTACCAACTTATTCCTCTGGACTATATTATACTCATATAAGTCCATTTGAGATCAATACGGTGTCTAGGAGAAGTCCAGACGACCATAAAATGTTTAACTTGTGGCATGACCGATTGGGTCATCCAGGTACAACAATGATGCACAGAATTATTGAGAATTCACTCGGACACGCATTAAAGGACAAGAGAAGCCTTCAGACAAGTGATCTCAATTGTACTGCTTGTTCGTTGGGCAAATTGATCATTAGGCCCTCGAAAAATAAAATAGCAGTCGAAGCTCCTGCATTTTTAGAAAGAATTCAAGGAGATATATGTGGGCCAATTGCGCCACCATGTGGACCATTTCGCTACTTTATGGTGCTAATAGACGCATCAACACGCTGGTCACATGTGAGTTTATTGTCGACAAGAAATGTCGCATTTGCTAAGCTCCTTGCTCAAATCATACGATTAAGAGCTCAATTTCCGGATTATGCAATAAAGAAAATCTGACTAGATAATGCAGGAAAATTCACATCCCAAGCATTTAATGACTATTGTATGTCAATTGGGATTACAGTGGAGCACCTAGTAGCACATGTACATACACAAAATGGTCTGGCAGAATCGTTGATCAAACGATTACAGTTAATTGCTAGACCATTGCTGATGAAATCTAAATTACCATCATCAGCTTGGGGACATGTTGTATTACATGTTGCAGCATTGATTCGGTTAAGA
This sequence comes from Persicaria maculosa, assembly GCA_963922045.1. Taxonomy (NCBI): domain Eukaryota; kingdom Viridiplantae; phylum Streptophyta; class Magnoliopsida; order Caryophyllales; family Polygonaceae; genus Persicaria; species Persicaria maculosa. The sequence continues at coordinate 14,329,962 of OY998257.1, read as the reverse complement.
CCAACTGCATACTATAAATACTCCCCAATGCAACTTGTATCCGGTAAGGAACCAAATATTTCACATCTAAAGATTTTTGGATGTGCAGTGTATGTTCCAATTGCTCCACCACAATGAACAAAGATGGGTCCTCAAATGAGATTGGGAATATATTTTGGTTTTGAATCCCCCTCAATTATTAAATATCTTGAGCCAACAACAAGTGACTTGTTTACAACAAGGTTTGCTGATTGTCATTTTAATGAAAATACATTCCCGACTCTAGGGGGAGAGAAGAACAAAATGGACCCTAATGAAGGAGAGATCACATGGGATGCCATGTCTTTATCATACCTTGATCCTCGAACGAAAATATGTGAACAAGAGGTACAAAAGATAATTCATTTACAAGGCATAGCTAATCAGTTGCCTGATGCATTTACTATTATAGCAAAAGTGACGAAGTCACATATACTCGCTGCAAATGCCCCTACGAGAATTGAAGTACCTATGGATCTACCCAATAAGTCTATTGCTAATGAATCTACTATACGTAGAAAGTGAGGTAGACCACTTGGTTCTAAAGATTTAAAACCAAGACAAACGAGGGACAAAAGGGTAACATTGGTGATCCCATGACAGTTCAGCCATATGACGATAATGATAAAGACAAAGGAATCTATAATGAAAACATCCTGAAAGGCAAAGGAAACTCCTCAGAAGAGGAGAATCTTGTTAAAGAAGATGTAAAAGAGAGTCTTCTTGAAGAAGATAGAAAAATCGACAATTATGAGATTTCCATAAATTATGTATCCACTGGGATGCAACGGAACGGAAAAGATGTCATTGTTGATGAAATATTTTCCTTTTCAGTAGCAGTTGAAATGATGGCTGAAGATGACGACATTGAACCTAAAACAGTTGAAGAGTGTCGTCGTAGAAAAGATTGGCCTAAATGGCGGGATGCAATTCAAGCAGAGTTAAAATCGCTTGAAAAGCGTGAAGTTTTCAGTCCTGTGATTGAGACACCAAAAGGCGTTAGGCCAGTTGGCTACAAATGGGTCTTTGTGAGGAAACGAAATGAGAAAAATGAGGTAGCAAGATATAAGACAAGGCTTGTAGCACAAGGTTTTTCACAAATGGAAGGAATTGATTATGAAGATACATATTCACCGGTAGTTGATGCAACTACCTTGAGATTTTTAATTAGCCTGACAGTGGCTGAAAAGCTACAAATGCGCTTAATGGATGTCGTGACTGCATATCTGTATGGGTCACTTGACACCGATATATGCTGAAGGTCCCTGAAGGACTAAAGATGCCTGAATCTTGCAAATCGAAGCCTCGAGAAATGTTCTCCATAAAGTTTAGGAGATCTTTATACAGACTAAAACAATCTGGACGAATGTGGTACAATCGTCTTAGTGAATACCTTTAGAAGAAAGGATACAAGAACGAGTCAAGGTGTCCATGTATCTTTATCAAAAGATATGAATCGGGGTTTGCCATCATTGCAATATATGTTGATGATTTAAACATTGTTGGAGCCCTGAATGAGATTGCAAGTACAACTAGGTACTTGATGAAATAATTTGAGATGAAAGATCTTGGGAAAACCAAGTTTTGTCTCGGTTTACAAATTGAACATGTACGAGATGGAATTTTTGTCCATCAGTCTAATTATACCGAGAAAAATCTGAAGAGATTCAACATGGATAAAGCTCATCCATTGAACTCACCCATGATCGTTCGTTCTCTAAATGTACACGATGACCCATTTCGTCCTCGAGAAGACGATGAGGAAATACTTGGCCCAGAAACACCATACTTAAGTGCTATTGGTGCCTTGATGTATCTAGCCAACAATACAAGGCCTGATATTGCCTTCGCTGTAAACTTGTTGTCAAGATACAGCTCAGCTCCAACAAGGAGACATTGGAACGGAATTAAACATTTGTTCCGTTACCTTAGAGGTACACATGATCTTGGTTTATTTTATCAAAACTGCCCAAATGCCACTCTTGTTGGTTATACAGATGCAGGATATCTGTCAGATCCACACAAGGCCAAATCTCAAAATGGATATGTCTTCACTTATGGAGATACAACCATATCATGGAAATCTACAAAGCAAACTCTGACTGCTACATCGTCAAACCATGTCGAATTGATAGCATTCTACGAAGCAAGAAGAGAATGTGTGTGGCTAAGATCGGTGATAAGCTACATACAGAAGGAATCTAGAATCAAGTCCATCAAAGGTAGCCCAACCGTGATATACGAAGACAACTCCGCATGTGTCACTCAAGTGAAAGGAGGCTACATCAAAGGGGATCGGACTAAGCACATATCACCAAAATTCTTCTCTACTCATGAACTTGAGAAGAAAGGGAAAATTGAAGTCCAACAAATCCAATCAGATGAGAATCTCGCCGACTTGTTCACCAAATCATTACCACCCAAGAAGTTCGAGCAACTTGTACGCAAGATCGGAATGCGTCGGCTTCGAGAAGCTCATTAAGCATGTCAAAATCAGGGGGAGTATACGCGCTGCACTCTTTTTTCCTTCGATCAGGTTTTTATCCCACTGGGTTTTTCTTGACAAGGTTTTTAATGAGCTGGCAGCACCATCCATGCGTATAATAAGATTAAACTTGTGTAAAACCCTTTAGATTCATGATATAAGGTGAATATTCAAGGGGGGTGTTGTAATATTAATATTATGTGATGAATATTTCACCTTGTGGTAAAATATCCCTAAACATTAGGGATATTTTTGGAGTTATGAGTGTGGATCTCCACTATAAAAGGGGGATCTTGGATGTTGTAAGTCAATGTAAGAAATCAGAAAACTAAATACGATTTAAAGTACAAACGATCTGATTCTCGTGTTTACCACTATAATTATTACAATAACTACAAACTGCAACCAAATAACTACTCGTGGACAATTACCAAATAACATTCAAAAGATTTATTACCAAATAACATTCAAAAGATTTTAATTGGAGACTTTTCATCCTTAACCAGGTATTTAAGTTCAAGTTTCGCTAATTAATTAAGTCACAAAAACCACTCTGAACCCCTACTGACCTACCCACATGTACAATTAATAACTCAATGCGGCTCCTGATGGGGTGGTTCAATGGTAAGGAGTAAGGGGGTTAATGAGAGGTTCTGGGTTCGATCCCTGCATCCGCTCTTTCTCTTGGTGAAATAATCAGGGTTCACCTTGCTTATTACTATTGGGTCTAGCCGGTCGGCGCAAGCTGGTTTACCTGGCGTGTGGCTCTTGCCGGCTGGGTCACGTACCCGGGGTTTATCACCAAAGGTGGGTTACCCTCGTTAACAAAAAAAACTCAATGCGGGGTGGACTAAACTTAGACCCGTCAATCGGGTCATTCGAGTTCCGAGTAAATCGGGTTTCGGATCAGTCGGGTTTTGGATCAATCGGGTTATCGGTTATTTCGGATCGAGCCAAACCAGGTTTGTCCCGGGTTCGGGTCGACATACTGGGTCAAAAAACTCGAACTTTTTGAAGACTTTAAAAATAGTAAATTAATAATATAAAAATTAAACTGTATATAAATATCTCAAATTAAACTTAATAATAATATTATAATTAAATTTATAAATATTATTATAATAATATTATTATATTAATATTTTAAGCATAAAAAATCATATTTATACAAATAAATGTTTTAAACATATTATAATTGTAAAATATATAAGTTATTTAACTTATGAGTGACTTTAACGAAAACAATTGAATGACGAATTTGTGTACGGTTAATCTGGTGCATGTGGCGTCTACATGGTGCTGACTCACCGGGTCTATTTTGACTCAACAGGTCACCGGATCTTGACCCTAAAAGTCCCGGATAATTCGGGTTCAGTTCGATTTCGAGTCTCAGATTTAAAATATCGGGTTCAAACCCATAAAATTACCGGACATATAGGCCTGTTATGTTTTGACAGATCTAACTAAACTATAAATAGAATATATAAAGCCCTTACCGACCCCCGTCTTCTTCAAAATTTGCATTGATCCCAATTTTTTCCATTTATCCATCGCATCTAAGAAAGTATAAACTAGCATATGTCAGTGGGGCTACTAAAATGCAGCCACATCCTCCAAATTGTGCGGCTCCGGCGGATGCTCCGGCGCTGGAGGCACAAGGCCGCCGCTTCCTCAAAGCGCTGCATCGGCGACGAAGATGTCCCGTCCGACGTCCCCGCCGGCCACGTTGCCGTTTCCGTCGGAAGTGCGGCTCGCCGGTACATCATCAGGGCGACTCACCTGAACCACCCGGCTTTCAAGAGGCTGCTAGTTCGGGCCGAGGAGGAGTACGGGTTCTCTAACCGTGAGGGCCCGCTCGCCATCCCGTACTGCGACGAGCTCCTCTTCGAAGACCTCCTCCGCTTTCTCGCAAATTTCGATTCCGATTCCAATTCCAATTTCGCACGTCCGTACGTGTTCACCTGCCGAGGTTAAGAATGCATGTAAATGGAGATTTTGGAGGTTCATTTGATTGAAGGAATTTGTGGCTACTTGCATTGCTTGTTGCATGATCTTTTTATGTTTGGAAAATAGTTATCCCATATCATTAGGTGACTACCAAAAACCACCGTTTTAAAAAGCGATAGGCGGATTCTAGACGGTCAAGGCGGGTGTCTAGATGTGTCTAGGTGCCCGTCTAGCTTTAGGAGGAAGGGAACTGTCTAGCACTTAAGCGGGATTTTTAGAACAGTACCAAAAAACACAAGAAAAAAAAAATATAAGAGGAGGTAAAATTTTAATGCAATATAGTTTAAATTTCTATAATGGAAAATGGATTATGATTTTATAATACATTAAAAAAACCCACAAGGGTATAGTTTAGGTTATGGTTGGTAAAAGTAGTTGATGAGATAGAGGAAGTTGATTGAGTTTAGAACTTTTTTTTGAGAATCCTACCCCCAAAGGGGGAAGGTGGGTAAATTCATAGAAAGTAATATAAAGCCATGAAGGCTAGTACAAGCATACTAAGTCAAGTAAATAATCAAGAAGTATTCCTAGAGGTACGCAGACCTTTCGGCAATACTTAACCAAACTAGTATTCCAGAAGCACACAGGCTATCTAGACATACAAAGTCCAATGAAATGAAACGATCAAAGTCTAAGTCTAAGTGCCTCTATAATAGGCAATGGAAATATATCATAAAGCAAACGATAAATGTGCGTTAAGATCAAATGACCAAGCACATCCGTAGGAATCAGGTTGGCATCAAAAACATTGGCATTTCTTGATAGCCAAATAAAATATACAGAAGCCGAGAGCACCAATCTGCGGGCTGTCACAAGCGGGCCATGCCCCTTAGAGGTTTGCCGTAGCCATACCAAACACCTTGGCAACGAGGAGATAGCTACTGGAATCCGAAAATGTCTCTGAACCATGTTCCACACCTCCTTGGTATAGGGACATTGGAAGAATATATGCTCATGAGTCTCCAAATCAACACCACAAAAGCGACAAGAATGATCCACATCAAGATAAAATAATCTGTCGAATGTAGATAACCTCCCAAGTACCGCAAGCCATAAGACGAACATATGCTTAGGAGTGTTATACCTTACCCAAACCTCCTTAACCCAACTAACCTTGGGTAATCGTGGACGTAGAGCACCATAGGCCTTTGACACACAGAATTTTCCAGCATGACACCAAGAGTCCAATAGATCAGTCGTTGGAACGTCTCTACCCTCAAGGGTGTCGACCATATCACGAGCAAAAATAATGGACTTAATAAGCGGAGAGTCACGCCTATGGGCAACCCAATTCGGAGCATTGGTGACCTCTAAGTATCGATGATGAACCCAACGTATCCATAAAGATTCTCGACATGTCAATATGTGCCAATAGTGCTTAATCATAAAGCAAGTGTTCCAAATACGAACATCTTTCAAACCAAGTCCACCTTCAGATTTGGGTAGACATACCTTACTCCAGCGCACTTTCGGATTTTTCCATAGGAAATTCCGACAAAGAGACTCAAGCTTCGACAATACAGCAGAAGGTATGGGTAATATCGAGAGCCAAAATGCCGCATTACTTTGCAAAACCGATGCTATGAGCTCCTGTCGTCCCGCAAAAGAAAGAGATTTCTTAGCCCAGGCGCCTATAGATGCAGCAATACGATCAAGTAAAGGCTGGAAGTGCATCACACGGAGCACATGTGGTGCGATTGGGATCCCCAAATAACGAAATGGGAATTTGCCTTCACTGAACCCCGTAGCAGCCAGAACAGAAGCTCTGTCCTCCTCGGACATGGATGCTGTAAACACCGATGATTTTGCTATATTTACCTTGAGCCCAGAAACAACTTCAAAAGACTTTAGGCAACGTAAAAGCACCTGAACAGAAGCTATGTCCCCTCGACAGAACATCACAACATCATCGGCATATATAAGGTGTGTCAAGCGCACTTTCTCACAATTTTGATGAAATGAGAATGCGGAATGAGCTGTTTCTTTTCTAATCATACGTGAGAGGAACTCCATGCAAATAACAAATAGCAAAGAAGAGAGCGGATCACCTTGTCGAAGACCCCGCTTGCCTCTAAAGAATCCATAGATACCCTTATTGATCTTGATAGAATAAGATGCGGTGGTGACGCATTCCATTACCCAAGAAATAAACTTGGTAGGTAGCCCAATTTCTTGCATAGCAAATCTAAGGAACCTCCATGAAACGGTATCATATGCCTTTGCAAGGTCTATGTTCAAGAAGCATCTCTTAGTATCCCGCTTGATGTTATAACGACGAAGTAGTTCTTGAACAAGAAACACGTTGTCAGAAAGCAAACGGCCACTAACAAAAGCACTTTGGGCTTGATCAATTACACCACTCAAGCATCTTCCAAGTCTCTCCGTCATGATTTTCGTGATGAGCTTATAGATCACGTTGCAACAAGCAATAGGCCTATAATGCTCAACACGAGTGGGGCTGTCAACTTTCGGAATAAGGGCAATGATAGTATGATTAAGTTGACGAAGAAGCTTCCCATTAATGAAAAACTCCTTGATTGTTGCACAAACTTCACTTCCAACAATATTCCATGAAGCTTTAAAGAACTTAGCGGAGAAACCATCCGGACCCGGGGCCTTCTCATCCCCCATAGACCACAATGCCGATTTGATTTCAGCATTAGAGATTGGATCCTCAAGCATAGAACAATCTTCTGCTGAAATAGACGCACCAGTAGCATACCTCCCGCTATGCTCCTCATCAACCTCTATGTCCATACCAAAAAGTGATTGAAAGTAAGACACAAATTCTTGGCTTACCTCTTCCTCACTTGAAGTACTACTCCCATCAGATCTGAGAATGGACGAAACAATCCGTCGCTTGCCATTGGATCTCATGATTGCATGAAAGTATTTACTACCTCTGTCCGAATGAAGCACATACTTTGCCTTAGCCATTTGAGAGAAATAAATTTTCTCAGCCCGTGTCAAGCGCTGGGCATCTGTCCGTGCCCTCTCTGCAGCCTCTCATTTCACATCTGAAAGAGGGTCATCATGCAGCTCATCTAAACAATCAGCATAAGCAGAAATTGATCTAGCTGTCCGAGAAGAAATGTGACTGAATGCCCTTCTGTCCAGCTGTTTCAATGGGCCTTTGATGCGCTGCAGCAATTTACACAGCCTGAACTGGTATGTTCCTCGCGTGTGGGTGACCCAACCCTCCCGCACAATGCGTTTGAAGTCGCTATGATCAACCCACATGTTTTGAAACTTAAAACAAGGCCTTGAAACCACAAATTCCTTGCTCAACTTAACAATCGACGGCTTATGATCAAACAAATGCCACATGTCCGGAAAATTAACTGAGCAAACCATATCACAATTAACCCAATCATGGTTCAAGAGAACTCTATCCAATCTACTCCAAACTCGACGATCAGTCCAAGTAAAAATAGAAGAGTCCAAAGACGGTGCATCTGTAAGACCAAGATCATGGCATGCCTCAATCATATCATTGCATTCATACATAGTGACTGGCCGCCCATTAATGTGCTCACCTAATGCCATCACATTATTGAAGTCACCTAGTACCATCCAAGGAGCCGAAACAACCCCTAATTCATGAGCAATCGACAGCCAAGCAGCTCTCCTTTCCACAACAGAATGCAAGCCATAAACAAAACAAAGACCAAATTGAAACCCCGAGGCTCTGCACTTAGCCAAACATGCTATATGTTGAACCGACATCCCACACACATCAACCTCAAGTTCAGTAGGATCCCAACAAACCATAATACGACCATTATCATGAAGATGAAAATTAGTAGCAAACCTCCACCCGGGAACCAAGGATTCCACAAAAGCATGGATATTGATGTTGCTCTTCAACTTAGTTTCAAGCAAACCACAAATCTTTACTTTCTTTTCAAAGAGAAAGCGACGAACATCATTTTGTTTCAGGGGATGATTGAGCCCCCTCACGTTCCAAGCGGAGATAATCATGGTTGCTCCAGAGAGCCTCCCTCAACATCACCGTTTGGATGCTTTGGCCGAGCATCCTTATTCCTCTTCGAAGGCCACTGTTTTTGCGCTTTAAGAGCTTGTACCACAAGTGATTTAGCCCTTTTCTTAGCTGATTGGGATTGGTATTTAGTAAACCCATCCTCATCTTCATCACTAGTAGCACCTCCTCCAACCTCGGTAGAGTTAGCCGAGTCTTCTCCATCATCCTCAACCCGGTTGTCGTTCTCTCCGGACGAGGATGCATCAAGTGGTGAACCATTCTTTCCCTTACCTTGGACACCTTGAAGGTGAGCATTTTTAGTAGTACTCTCAATGTGTTTCCCACCCCTATGACCTCCCTTGACACTCTTGTTTTGTGTGACACTCACCCTATTCCCACCTCTTGTAATCGGCGGGACATATGTGACTAAGGTTTGTGTTTCCCCATCCCTATGCTCGGTGTCTTTGCCACTCATAGAATGATCACCACCCTCATGACCCTCGGCGTTAGAGATCTCAACCTCCGGAGTTCGGGACATAGGGTCCTTCTTGTTGGAGTCATTCGGCGCCACTACTTCCTCACGGACAGCACCTTCCAGCTCATCTCCCATCCGAGGCTTGCTCTTAGGTGCCTTGGAATCTCTCTTGTTGTTCACCCCAACATTAATTTTCTTAGCAAGGAAAGGGCACGAAGCCGCTGCATGACCAAAGGAACAACATTCTTTACAATAAAGAGGCTCATTTTCAATCAACAACTTACAAGGAATAATGTCGCCGTCATGAAAATGAATAGGTATCTCCCGAACAATGTCATGAGCGAAGTTGATCTCAACTAGAACTCTTGCATAAGATGCTCGGGTCCTCTCCTCCGTAACCTTATCAAGGAACAAAGGATTCCCAACAAACGACGCAAGCCTTCCCAATGCATCCGACGTCCAACAGGTCCGAGGTAAGCCATAAAATCGAACCCAAAGTGGAATAGAAGCAATGTCCCTTCGGTTGAAAGCAAACTTGTCCGGGATAGGTTTCATGATCAAAGGTTTGCCATGAATAAAGTAAGGACCACCCTTCAAAACCTCATTACAAGCACTCTCCGAATCAAAGGTAAAGATCATCCAACCGGCTTCAATTCGGAATCTAGACTTCACTCCCCATGACTTCCTTATCTCATTAATCAAGAAGTTACCCGGGTAGTAGCCAACATAATGTCCCAATAGAGACCATCCCCATACTACCTCTTTCGGCAATTCCTCTTCCTTGGTGAGTATGAACTTGTCAATAGGTTTAGTATAAACAAGCTTCTCACCTAGGCCGGAATTCATGAAAATTTTCTTTGATCGAGTGGCCCAAGCATTAGGAGGTGGATCGGCATCCTTAGCAAGCTCATTAACCCGCAGCTGAACATCTCTTTTAGGCTTAGATGAAGAAGCAATATTATTACCACCAACAGTAGTACCATTCGGAGCTGTGAACTCATGGATCACCATAGGAGCAACCGGCTGTTCAATCCTTAAAGAGGATGATTTAGGAGACTTACCATGGAGCTTAGGATCCCCTTCAACAATCATTTGGACACCCTTAGAACCGGTTCCAGCAGCAACTTTGATCTTCTTGCCCTTGTTCATAGTAGAACTCTTACCCGACGGCAAAGGAGGAAATTCATCATCACCTTCATCGACGTCGGACAGAATAGCTCGACCTTGAACAGCTCTAACATTAGGAACATGATTGTCTTCATCAATCGCAGGCGCCATTGAAGAAGAGGGCTGAGTGACAGTCGGTTTAGCCTTGGACGAAGGCTTCTTGACAGCTTTAGAACGACTTGTATTCTTCGATGGCTGTTCAAGCAATGAATCATCATTAATCTGAGTTCCTGTAGCATTATCACCATCAGAGTGAGGCTTAGGCTTCCTCGCCATGATCAAAACGTAAGGTAACACCAGCCAAGAGGCTGGGCAACCTCGGAACTGAGCAAAACAAAGCGGTTGTAGGCAGTTAACAGCGGTTACAGGCGGTTGGAGGTAGTTCTCCGGTGGAAAACCGTTAGTTACAAGTGAGAACCGGCAGAGGAATAGAAAACAACCACAATTCCGAGCAATGAATCCCTCGAGAGGATAAGATTCATGCAAGAAACTAGGTAATCGTGAGGATTACCTAGCCGGAATGTGGCCGGAAGTGGAAGCTTGAGTAGATGGTCGAGCTGTGACGATCAAAACAAATCAGTTTAGAACTTGGCGAGAAGCTTGGTGGTAGTCATACTTTTGTTTTTTGTATAGGGGACTTGGGTTATGGTCGACTGAGCCATCATTGGATAGAATTTTTTGACTAGTCTCTACAGGGCCATGCCAATCATTTTGAGGGCCCTGTTCGAAATTAAAATTGATCATATTAATTAATTATTATATATTTTTGCTAAATTTATAATTATTTATATCAAAATTAATTGTAAGATATCTATTATTTTATTTATATCTATATTATTTTTTGTTGAATGAATTATATATATCTAGATTAATTTTTATTTTATATTTTTCACACACTTTACTCGTTATTTGTTTAATTTTCACATTGTAATTCAAGTTTATTATTTTTCATATTTTTTTTTATAGATAATAGAACATTGTACCGTAAACATAACAGAATCCATAAAAAAAAGCAAGGAAATTGCCAATTATATAATTGTAGTGTAACATAATGGAATCCATGAAAATAATTGGAAGGTTCCCGACTGTCAAATTCCACAACATATACTGTGTGGACTACGATGTGTGTGAAAAATAAAAATAAATGAAGCTGCCAAAAATTAAACGTTGCGGGGGAGTCGAACTTGGGATCACAGGGCACACGCCGTGTACTTAGACCACTAAGCTGTTGTCAATTTTCTATATCATTTGGGCCCTAAAAATTTTGGGGCCTTGTTCCATTGGTCCATCTTAACATGCTTAGGCACGGGCCTACTGTCTCTATCTCTTTTGTAATCTATTACACATCTATATATATTTACCTCTTAAAAAATATTGTTTGAGAAACTGAAATTAATGAATTATTTGTATTAAATATAGTTTAATAATTAAGTCAGTATTATGTTTGATAAACCTAGGTATTAGAATAACTAAAGGAAACTTGCGAATAAAAACCAAAAGCTTTGAAAAGTAAACAACTATCCTTACCCATAGCAACAAATTAAGTTGTGGAATAAGTCTCAATGTCTGAATCCTTGAGACATAATGTAACAAGTCTCAAGATGTTTTTAAGCCAACAACTATCTATTTCAAATCCAACTCCCCTCGTAGGAATATTTGTTACAAAATTTTTCCATACCCAAGCAAATTAAGGACTAGTTAGGCAGATTGAGCTAGGCGGGGTAAGGTGATCGGGCTAGAGTTTTAATAAATTTTTATCTTTTTTTTTCTCCCACCTCTCTCAAGACCTCCTGACGTCGGCACCATCTCCTCCTTCTCCGGCACAACCTTGCCAAGTTTAAGGTTGTTATTCAAGCCGAACAAACTGGATATATATATCGCTTATTCATATTCAACTCGTTTAGGATCGAGTTGAGCTCGAACAAAGTCTAAATTTGGACTTGAGTTTAAAATTATACTCACTCTGATCAGCTTGCTTAATATATTAGTAAATAAACGAGTTTAAGCCGGATCTTTTTCGAATAATGAGCAACCTTACTTATTCTTAACACAATAGTAGTAGTTTAAGAAGAGATTTTTTAAAAAAAATTCTTGAATCGAGCCGTGCCAAACTTTCAATCGAGTTTAAAAATGTGCTCATATTCAACTTGTTTAATAAATGAATGAGTTTGAACTGAACTTTTATATATTGAGTTGAGCTCGAGTCAAGCTCAAGCTACTCGACTCATATAACACTCCTATAGTAGACCCGGGCAAATGCGGGTGCGAGCCGGGCTTTATCCAAAATATTGTCCCGGTGTCGCGGGCGCGGGCCGGGCTAAGCCCGCTTAACGGGTTGGATGTCGTGTCCAAGCCCGTCCGACATTGCAGGCGTAGGCTACCCGCGGGTATCCGCAAACCTAACTTTTCTTGTGTATATTCGACCCAAAAAATAAATTTATATACTATCTGAACTATGGGTGGGCACAAATCCGGCAAATTACGGGTCTGTCACAGTCCCGTTCCGATCCCAATTGGATTTGGAAAAAAATAGTGAATCCCGTCCCGGACATTATATATAATATATATAATATATTATATATACATAAATATAGTACATATATGTATATATCATATAGCATATATACTGTGTATATGTATACAATGTATGTATATACTTTATTTATTTTTTTATAAAAATTAATAATAAATATTATTTATTATATATATGTATTCTAATAAATAAAATAAGTAGCGGGGCGGCCCGCAACGGGTATATTTGTCTTCCCAATCCCGTACCCGCTGCAGGCGCAGGCCGGGCTCAGCAACTCGCTTGGGCTTCACCCTCTACCCAAGCGGACCAAACCAAGCCTGTCCAACAAGAAGGGCGGGCGGGGCGGGCTGGGCGGGCCAGCCCGCGTTTGCCTAGGTCTATCCTATAGTCAAACCATTGCTAGGTACTACTAATCCGAACTGGGCTGGGCCCACATTTATATTATCTCAAATTAGATCCAGTAACATATCACAAAAGCCCATATACAGCTTTCCAAGCCTGCCAATTTGGTACCAGTTTGGAATTTGGATTCCATTGAAAGAACAACAATAATCACATCACATATTATACCGTTCAAATGTTTGAGAAACTGAGGTAGATATATACATGCTCTTGTCAACGCACGCACGCACGCCGTAATAAGATGCGGTGGATAATTTTTTTTTAAAAATTTCAAAATCATTATACGCATTATATAGCGGTGGAGTGAATTTAGAGATATTAAACTCACCGCAGCTTACGTTCTCGACCCGCTAACTTTAGGTTTATTGTGTTTTATCTTCCATTGTTTGTATAGCTTGATCTTTGCATCATTTTTTTATGTATTTATTGTATATTGATGGTCTGTCATCTGTCAACTTGTCAGGCTCACGAGCTTTAGATTTGTCAAATTCGAACTTAGTAACAGAAAAAAAAAACTCAGCGGCGATACACATGGTAGTAATAATCAAATGAGATCCCATATTTTTTTTTTGTAATAACCATGAGTGGATTGGAAATTTTGTAACCATTTTTTTTTTCATGTATGGGATCGTGTTGGATAATTAAAAGTGGTTGGAATTTTTTATTTCCTTCCTTTTCCTATATACATAGTAGTCAGCGTCGTATTAGTATGATTGTGTACGTTGAGACCTTATTATTATTAGAAGTTGATTATAATTTATAAGCATGATTAACAATTGACGATCAATATATGGCAACGGCCATGCTACCAGGAAAATGATTTGGAGCCTAATACCATACTTCCATACTGTCATTGGTTGGATATGGTTGGTATTTAATATTCCATCTTATCTAAAATATAAGATATTTTGATATTAATTGGATGGATAGTTTATCGAATTTTTTTTCAAAATATTCACAAATAAATAAAAAATTATAAAAATATTCATTTTTTTAAATATTTTACACAAATATTCATTTTTTGCAGGTTCATCAGAAAAACGCGGTCCTACTCCGCGTTTTATTCACAAAGCTGGAAAGAGAATTGGCGCCACAGTTGAGGTTTTAATTTTACGAAAGAAACGCGGTCTGAGACCGCGTTTCTATATTAAAAAAAAAAGAAATTTATTGTCGTTATTGAAAATGCTTACCTGGCAAAAGAAACGCGGTCGTAGACCGCGTTTCTATTGCTGATGGGAAATGAATAGGAAACACTGTGCTTAAAACACAGTTGAGGTTTCTATTGCTGATGGGGCCCCACAGGTCAGCTATTGCTGACTGGGCGTTGATTAAACAAAGATTCTTTTTGGTGGATTACAAGTAAAACGCGGCCTACTCCCGCGTTTCTTAGGTCCATAGCCCCCTGCAAGATTCCCCCTATTAGGGTAGGAGAATCTGAATATATAAAACGCGGACTACGACCGCGTTTTTAAGTATATACATACGAACACAATGTTTCCTATTCATTATCCCTTTCCTTTGCTTCTCTCGCATGAAACTCTCCTATATTACTGCGGTTGAAGCTCTCCATCAATTATCAAATCTATATATTTTCACATTGCTGTCTAAAGTTGTGGTTAAGGTTAGTGTTACACTCTTATTTGTATTTTTCGCTCTTATTTGAATGATTAAAATGTTTAGAATCTTTAATATTCTCCCATACTTGTGCTTAAAATTATGTGTTTTGAATCTTTAATCTGTATATAGTTTTGAATCTTTAATCTGTATATAGTTGTGTTAATATTCTCCCATACTTGTGCTTAAAATTGTTGTTAGATGATTATATTCTCCCATACTTGTGCTTAAAATTATGTGTTTTGAATCTTTAATCTGTATATAGTCCTTGTTAACATGAATAATTTGTTTAACTTGTAGGATTATTTAGTTATTATATGTTGATGAAATATATTGAATATATGATCCCGTTTGTATATTGAAATAGGATGAAATAAATTGAAATAGGATTATTGAACTTATATGATTATTTAGTGTAGTTAATATTTGGTGATGAAATAAGATGAATCTATTGAAATATATAATCGCATTTAATATTTATGATAAAGTAACGTAATGTTGATGAAAATGTAGGATGAATGAGCATGACAACATATCTCAGCAATTGTTCCCACCTTGTGTACAGATGGGAGCCACGCGAGCTAATACGTCGCTCGTGTACGACTCCCAGGTAAACTGCATAGTCCGTTAATGCATGTAACTAAGATATGAATTTCATTCTTCCATATACAATGACGGGATGTGAGAACATAACTGACTAACCTGATCTGTAGTTTGTCGATCGAATGCATCTCGATAGTACATCAGCGTCTTCGGGGTAGTGCCATAGGAGTATGAGCAATTCAACCACCTCATAGCCAGCGAATCCTCTCCATCTACAAAATTGTGCGCTAAATGGGGGAGGTTGTGAACTGTAACCAGTCTTCTTCCTAGCTTCTTTCCGCCGAGCCCTTCGAATGGCATTGTGGTCATCATCTTCACCGAGTGGGATAATACATCGTGGTCGTCCAATGGGAATGCGCTCCCATGCCCACAACTAGGATTATTGTAGAGGTAATTAGTTCTAAATTCACAGAAATTGAAAACAAGAACACGACATACTTACTGTACCTGTAATAAGATGACAGGGCCTACGATCTCGGCTTTCTCCCGTGACGTTGCTCTACAAAGTTGTCGGTAGAGGAAGGCTAATGTCGCACTGCCCCAACTATACTGGCTAGCGGCCTCCAAATCCGCTAGGAGTGGGAGGTAAAGTAAATGTACTTGGCCGCCGCTGTTATCCGCAAACATGACACTTCCCAACAACAGTAGAATGTACGCCCAAGCCTGGCACTGCACGACATGCTCATCCACATCTTCTGGTAAAGGCACCAACAGTGTTCGTAGCCAGGCCACCTTCACTGACGATCCCCTTATCTGATTTGGTGGGGGTCTTTGCCCAAGCAACGTTTCCGCAACTGTTGGCCAATCGTACAAAGGACTCCCGGTAACTGCAAGACCGTCGACACGTAGTCCCAATATAACTGAAACGTCTTGTAGCGTGATTGTGGTCTCTCCAACGTTCAAGTGGAAGGTGTGGGTCTCAGGTCTCCACCTCTCTATCAACGTTGTGATTAACTCATTGTCAATCTCCAACTGGGACCCTAGCTTGTAGATGCAGTCGAATCCTGCCGTCTTTATGTACTGCATAACTCTTGGATCGACAGCTGCATCTCGCCCTATCTTCCGCAAGTGCAGTCTATGTTGAATGACACCATTCGTCTACAAACATAACACTGACAAGCATTAGTATCTCATTTGTTTGTACTGTCTTATATTAATTTTAACAAATGATTAAAATAATATATACTTACATATTCCTCGCCATTCCACACATCAGTTGACCTATGGAGATGTTGTCTATGGAGCACCTCAGTCACAAGCGGTCCGGGATTCAATTGCATTGCCATTTTACCTCCCTAACACAAATAAATTATTATGTTCAGAATCACAAATGTACTTGTCAGAATCACTAAAAAAAAGTAGGTTACTTGTCAGAATCACAAAATTACTTGTCAGAATCACAAATTAAAGTGTTCTGAATCATAATCTACTCTCTTATCAATTACCAAAATAAACGTGTTCAGAATTTCAAAAAAACTTATGTATAGATTACAATATTTCATGCTACTAAAATCGAAATCTACTCTCTTATCATAATCTAATCTTCATCATTTTTAAGTATAGATTACACAAATCGAAATCTACTCTCAAACCATGCTACTAAAATTGTATTACCATAAACTAATCTTCATCATGCTAGGGTCTCAGTTGTATTATCTTCCATAATCTAATCTTCCAATATTCCAATATTTCATATACACTCCTATACAATTTATATTCTTATCATAATCTAATCTTCACCATGCTACTAAAATTTATATTCTTATCGAAATCTACTCTCTTATCATAATCTAATCTTCATCATGCTACTAAAATTGTATTATCTTCCAATATTCCAATATTTCATATACACTCCTATACAATTTATATTTTTGTGATCATTCATCAAAATTTTAGATCTAAAACTATCAACAATTTCGATTCAAACCATTTCGATTCAATAATAAGAACTAACCAACAACCACCAACATATAACTATCAAACAATTTGAACAATCAACAACCACAAACAATTCCATAATCGTTCGAAATTTTTTAAAGAAAAAACCCTAACCTTGCGGCGGCTTGGAATCGAGCAACGAAGACCAATAACAAACCCGCTCTTTCAATAGAAGATGGAGGAGGATTAATTGAGGGGGAGGACGCAGGTGGGGTGGTCGGCTGTGGGTTGCAGAAGACGGAGGGGGATGAGGCGGGTTTTGATGTCGAAGACGGAGGAAGAAGATGAAGTGGGGAAGGGGAAGTTGCGTAGGGTTATGTCATAGTAATAAAACGCGGTTGGGCACCGCGTTTTATGGGCTGCATTCAATTGGAATCTTTGACTCTTTTCTTTTTCTGAAACCGACACAGAGAAACGCGGTCACAGACCGCGTTTCTCTTGTAACGTCAATCCCAGTCAGCAACTTTTGCCGACTGGAATTAAGTCAACAAAAGAAACGCGGTCTCAGACCGCGTTTCTCCTGCCACATCAGCATTTCAGTTGGGCGATTTAATTTCGAATTAAATGCCCATAGAAACGCGGTCTGAGACCGCGTTTCTTTCGTAAAATTAAAGCCTCAACTGTGGCGCCAATTCTCTTTCCAGCTTTGTGAATAAAACGCGGAGTAGGACCGCGATTTTCTGATGAACCTGCAAAAAATGAATATTTGTGTAAAATGTTTAAAACAGTGAATATTTTCGTAATTTTTTATTTATTTGTGAATATTTTGAAAAAAAATTCGTTTATCATTAAAAAATCTTTTTTTTTTCACCATGATTTTCTTCCATTTTTGTAACAACCTATGGAGCTACTATACTCTACATATCAATGGAGGAAGGGATGTTAATCACAATGGTTTAGCTGTTGGTTATGTTAGAGAAGTAGTTAGGAAGGGAGTGAACCAGGTTCAGTTGTGTAAACCACCACTTGTATCTCACGTGCACCTCACGTGACAGAGTTTATAAATACCCCTTCCCTCCATTGTAATAGATTCACTGCTTCTTCTTCCCGATTTGTTCAATCAAAGAAATCTGAGTGTTTCTGTTGCTTCAATGGCTTCTCTCTTTCTCTCTTAAACTCAAATCTAAAATTCTGAAATGGCATCAGAGCTTGCAAAGATCGCAAGTTTTGTTTCTGTTCGTGATTGATTGTTCTCTGTTTCCGCATTGTTAGATCGTTCAAAGATTTAAAGCTTAATCGACGATGGATCCTCATAATGAAGCGAATCAACTAGATTTGAGCGATGTTCTCTATTTGCATCACTCAGATCGTCCAAGCTACAACTTAGCAAATGCAGTTGCTAACCGAAACTAACTACAACCATTGGAAGCACTTGGTGGAAGTGTCCTTGGTTGCGAAGAACAAGATGAGTCTTGTTGACGGAAGTTTTCCAATTCCAAATGCAAATTCACCTCAATATGCACAATGAAAGAGATGCAATGGAATGGTGATTGCCTGGATTCTTCATTCTGTTGAAAAACACATCGCTGAAACCTTGTTGTACTTTCGCACAGCTCATGAGGTGTGGGAGGAGTTGAAGATGAGATTTGGATCTCCCAACAGTACTCGATTGTATCGAGTACAGAAAGAAATCTTTAACATTGCATTGAGTGGTTCTTCAATTTCGTCATATTTTACCAAATTCAAGAAGTTGTGGGATGAGTACTTGGATCATGTGGATATGCCTACTTGTAGTAACTGTGGGTCTGCTAATACTATGTCTAAGTTGTTGGCTAATCAATAAGTAGTTCAGTTTCTTGTTGGTCTCCCATATTCGTACAATGGGATATGAACCAATATCTTGTTAAGCCAACTCCATGTTGGACAATGACCCTGCTGGAACCTGTGAAAACAATAACTTGCTCTATAGAGAGTTAGGGATGTAGGCCGAACTGTGTTTCTGTGAAGGGGCTAGAGCTGCGGTGAAGCGTGGTATGGGAGCCACTGAATGAGAAACATATTTTCCCCCGACAGAGGTGCAAATCGTATGCGAGGCAACGTCCCCCAAGGATTTCACCGGCTTTTCTCACAGGTGCACTCGAGGGAGAGAAGATGGAATTGGAACAGGCGCTCAGAACGGGTAAAGGGTAGGAGAAAACAGGAGAGGGAGAAGAGGTGATTGATTGTTGTGTGTTGAAAAGCGAAGCCCTCGACCTTCTTATATAGGCTACGAAATCTTCCTTAAGTCGTAAGCAAAGGGAAGATTTGAGTCTATCTTTAGAAGATTCGAGCTTATCCAAAACCATTTGAAAGGATAATTTCTCGAAAATAAATCCAGTGAAAAATCAGATATTTGCGGATAAACATTAACAATTCTATCCGTAATATCTTCGGCCTCAAGTTAAGATTTTCCACAAAAATTTAACTCCAACTCCCATCTCGGAGCACGAGCACGAGCCGAGCTAGGCGAACGGCGACGACGGATGGACGAGCCGAGCCAGACAGACGTTCCTCTTTGACCGCACATACTCTAAAGAGAGTACCCCATTTCTTATCAACTGTCTCACAACCTCATGTCGGATGCATATATGCCTCTTCTTGCCGTATACGCTACGTTGTTTGCTACTCCAATGGCAGCCTGTGAGTC
Organism: Persicaria maculosa; assembly: GCA_963922045.1. Taxonomy (NCBI): domain Eukaryota; kingdom Viridiplantae; phylum Streptophyta; class Magnoliopsida; order Caryophyllales; family Polygonaceae; genus Persicaria; species Persicaria maculosa. Next base: position 14,310,112 of record OY998257.1, on the reverse strand, counting down.
ACAGTGTAGAGAAATCACAGGAGTTGGAAGCCCCCACATCGGTATATCTGCTAGTAGGCTTCTTAGCCACTCAGCTTCTTGCCCTGCTAGGTCTATAGGTATGAACTCTGACTCCATCGTCGATCGGGCTATGCAACTCTGCTTTGCAGTCTTCCATGAGACAGGTGCACCACACAATATAAAAACATATCCACTAGTGGAGCAAATTTCATCAGTCCCACTTACCCAATTTGCATCACAATATCCTTTTAGAACGTAGGGAAAACCCTCAAAATGTAATCCCCAATCAACAGTGCCTCTAAGGTATCTCATTAACCTTCTAAGTGCATTCCAATGTTCTTTGCTAGGATTATGTGTATATCTACTGAGTCTACTTACTGTATAAGCTATGTCAGGTCGAGTATAGTTCATCAAAAATATTAGACTCCCAATAAATTTAGCGTATTACTCTTGGGAAACACCTATACCTGAGTTCTTCAATAACTTTATGGTAGCATCATATGGGGTCCTAACTGGCATCACATCATAGTTGTTAAACTTCTTTAATACCTTCTCTACATAATGGGATTGAGACAAAGTAAAGCCATTTTTAGTTCTAGTTACTTTAACACCTAGAATCACATCTGCTTCACCTAAGTCTTTCATTTCAAAGCGAGAGGAAAGAAAATTTTTGGTTTCATTTATCACATGCATGTTAGTGCCAAATAACAACATATCATCAACATATAGGCACACAATAACACAACCAGAATTGTACATCTTAGTATAAACACATGCATCAGATCCACTAACCACAAATCCAAAACTCAACACAGTGTTATGGAATTTCTCATACCATTGTTTCGATGCTTGCTTTAGGCCATAGGGAGATTTCTTTAACCTACAGATCATATTCTCCTTACCTAGACCCACAAAACTCGGAGGTTGTTCCATGTATATTTCCTCATCTAGATCACCATTCAGAAAAGCAATCTTTACATCCATTTGATGTACCAGGAGCTTGTAACTAGATGCTAAAGCAAATAGAGTTCTAATGGTCGCAATCTTAGTTACAGAAGAATAGGTGTCAAAATAATATACTCCATATTTCTGTGTGAATCCTTTGATTACTAGTCTTGCCTTAAATCTTTCTATAGAACCATCTGTTCTAAGTTTTCTCTTAAAGATCCATTTACAACCAATGGTCTTATAACCTCTAGGCAAATCAACTAGTTCCCAAGTGTGATTACTTGTGATAGATTCAATTTCACTGTTTACAACATCTTTCCAAAAACTAGCGTCTACAGAACTCATAGCTTCTCTATATGTTTTAGGTTCATCCTCTATCATGTGAACATAAACTAGAGCTTCATTGATTTCATCTAAATCACGGAGTTCAGTCAAGAATGCAGTCACCTAGTCAGGACCATAGCTAGTTTCAGTTCTACGTCTTTTACTTCTTCTAATTTTACTAGGTTCATCAATATTAATAGAAGTAGGTAAAGACAAAGATGCAGGTTCAATAACAACAGGAATACTATAATTATCTATCTTCAAAGGAAAAATATACTCAAAAAATTCAGCATCACGATATTCACACATAGATATATCATGCAAGTACATAAATCTATAGGCAGCACTGTTCTCAGCATTACCAACAAACATGGCATCGACAGTTTTAGATCCAAGGTTATCTCTCTCAAATGCAGGAATCCCAACCTTAGCCAAACACCTCTACACTCTCATCAACCCTAGGTTAGGAGGATGTCCTTTCCAAAGTTCATAAGGGGTTTTGTCTAACTTCTTATGGGGTACCTTGTTAAGAATGTAGTTTGCAGAAAGAACAGCTTCACCCCACAAAGAGTCGAGTGACCCAGAACTCACAAACATAGAAAGCATTATGTTTTTTAAAGTTCTATTATTTCTCTCAGCTACTCCATTCGATTGAGGGCTATAGGGTGTTGTACGTTCATGAATTATGCCATTATTCTCACAAAACTCTTTCAAGAATGTTGTCCCATATTCCCCACCTCTATCGGATCTAAATCTTTTAATTTTTTTGTCAACTTGGTTTTCTACCTCAACTTTGTAAATTAAGAACATTTTCTCTGCCTCATCCTTAGATCTCAGCAAATACAACCTGGTGTATCTAGAATAATCATCTACAAATGTGATATAATACCTTTTACCACCTCTGCTCTTAGAGTTCCTAAAATCAGCTAGATCGGTGTGAACTAATTCTAGCAATTCAGTGGACCTCTTAGTTACAGGTTTAAAAGGTTTCTTGGTGAACTTAGCTTCCACTCAAATTTTACATTTTTTTATGATCATTATTACCCAAGTTTGTGATTAGGCCTATTTAATGCAATTTGTTCACAGATTCAATATTAACATGACCTAATCTAGCATGCCAAAGATCAACATCGACAACGATATAAGGGGAAGTAGAAGCTATATTAGTAGAATCAATAACAGTTTGCAAAACAAATAGTTCACCCAACTTATAAGCCTTCCTTAAAAATTTCCCATTCTTGGACAAGACTATAGAGTCACCTTCCATGACTCCCTTTAGCCCAGCTTAAGATAAGAGCCCTCCATAGATCAGGTTCCGACACAGAAAAGGCACATAAAAGACATTCTGCAAGCTCATGATGTTACCTGAGGTGAGCTTCAGCGAGAGCTTCCCTTTGCCCAGCACCTCCGATTGACTTGAGTTCCCCATGTAGACTTGCTCAGCTCCGCTTGCGGGTTTGAACTCATCAAACAGCTCTCTGTTTCGTAGCCCCAGTGTCCATGATCCATTCAGTCATGCTCCCTATGATGTTAGCTTCAGTGACCACCGCAACAATGACTTCAAGAGCAACATTTTCAGCAACGTTTGCAATGCTTTTGTCCTGCCCTCCATTGTTTTTCTGGGCGGCATACTGAGCATCCTTCCTCTCATGGCATCGGAACACCTTGTGGCCTTGTCTGCCACACACATAGCAGCCATTGTTGTTCTGCTTGTCTCCGTTGTTGTTCTTTTTGAACTTTGCAGGCTTGTTGTTTTGTTTTCCAGGGCCCTTCTTGTTCTTCTTGTTGAAAGGCTGCTTATTGCCTTTCTTGTTGACCTGCAGAGATTCGACAATGTTAGCTTTTACCGTTTCTACAACAGTGATGGAGGTCTCCTTCTCCTTCAGCCGGTTGGCTTCCTTAATCTTCAGATGGCTAACAAGTTCCTCCAGGGTAAGATCTTTCTTTTTGTGTTTGAGGTGATTGCGATAGCGTGCCCAAGACTCAGGCAACTTCTCAATCAGGACGTTGGCTTGAAAAACTTCGCACATTTTCATCCCTTCGGCCAGTATATCCGCTACCTAGTTCTCGTACTCATGCACCTGCTCCATGATTGGCTTGTCGTCCACCATCTTGAACTGGATCCACTGTCCAGTCACGTACTTGCGCTTCCCAACATCATCAATGCCATACTTCTTGTCTAGAGTTTCCCAAATAGTCTTAGCATACTTTTGGATCAGCAACAAATCGAACAGTGCGTTCGTCATATGGTTCAGCATGTAGCCTTTGACAATCTTATTTTTGCGCTCGTTCTTCATGAGCTCCTCAAATGGCGCAGGAGGATTGGGCGGAGCATCGTCCTCAACAGCAACAGCAGGCGCCGGAGCGGAAGGGGGGTCCTTGAACCACACATAGTCAATCTCTAATTGTTCAAAGAAGATCAACATCTTCCGGGACCATCGCTTGTAGTTTGAGCCATCCAAAGGCTCCAGCTTTGAGAGATCGAGCAGCGGCTTCTTGTAGGAGATCTCGACGGCGGCCATTGTTCCTACGGAAATACGTTTCTCACTTTTGGGCAATGACCTTGTTGGAACCTGCGAAAACAGCAACTTGCTCTATAAAGCGTTAGGGATGTAGGCCGAACTGTGTTTCTGTGAAGGGGCTAGGGCTGCGGTGAAGCATGGTATGGGAGCCAGTGGCGGCCGCATGACCTTCTGAAAGGTGAGGCGGAATTTCTAGTGTGTACTGAGATATTGGCCTTGAACAAAGTTCTTTACCTTAGCTACGACTTTCATCTTAGCAGTGGATTGTAGAAAAGTATACTTATATTTGCTTGGTTGCATGGTAGTGGTTTCTCGCCATTCATTGAAAATTTAAGCCTTTGCCATATCTAGGATTATAAACTTATCAAAATCAAATCATTCTAAATTCAAGGCTTTTGCATATTAGGATTGTAAACTCATCAAATTGTAATGTCTTTTGGTTCTCAAAGACATTATAAAAATTGCGATTTAAATATGTAGGGTAGGAAAACACAAATATTGCATAAAACCTCACAAATTCAATTCACAAACCCCAAATTCAATTCACAAACATTAAATTCAATTCATAAATTCATAAATTTTATTTTCAAAATCACGTATACACAATAATTAAAAACACAAAATTTGTTCCTAAAATCATAAAACCTAATCAAAATTTCACAAAATTGATTCTCATATTCAAACCCTAAATTTCACCATTTTTCGTCGCCTAATTTCATCAATTTTAGGGGGTTTAATTAGTTAATAGTTAGATTTGTATGTAATAGAGAGTTTGGGAAGTAAGAATATAATTAAATAAGAGAGTCGAAATATAGAGAGTGATGGTGCAAGTTGAACAAAGAATAGAGAAGCTTTTTTTTTAAAAAAAAAAGAGGTGAGAATTTTGTTTTGTAAAAAAAGAGGTTGGTTGGTAAGGATGGAACTCCCCACCTTTAGTCTCTTTACATTTTCTTTTCTTCCCATTTACCAACTGAGCTAAACAGATTAATTGATTCAATATCCATGTTAGTTTTACTTATTACAACAATACCATATATATAAATATTTTTTTTCCTTAAACTCCCGGGGGTGCGTGGGTCGAAGGGTGGGTCGGCCGCCTACGCCCGCCACCCCCTGGGGCCGCATCTGATAGGAGTCACTGAATGAGAAACGTATTTGCCCTATTTAAGAGTAGTAACATCAGTCGCTCTATATCTGTATCGGACACTGTGTGACCTATTTAAGGGTTGACTCTCTCAGTACTCACAAGCGACTCCATAATAATAAATAACACTTAATCAATCGATAATATTCTTGCTAGCTCTAGCTGAATCACGAGAATCGTGTTGGATAATTGAAATTATTGGAATTTTTTAATTCCCTTCCTAAACACAGTAGTTAACATAGTATTCATATATAATTGGACCTTATTATATGTTAATTACGAGTATAATTTATAAACATAATTAACAATTGGCGATCAATACTACCCTACGTCCCTAGCTACTGTCATTATGATTCTATAATGTGAGCCAGAATTCTCTACAACTCACCTCACCGTAAGACACTACGTGTGACACATAATTATTTCGGGTATAATTTTATTTTTTTAAAAATAAAAATTTATATTCATATTTTATACACTTATATTTATATATTTATAAACTTTTACCTTGAAAAATCAGAATTTAAAAAGATACTACCTCCGATCTAAAATAAGTGTCATTTTAGACTTTTAAATTTGATCCAAAATAAGTGTTGTTTTATGTTTTCTAGGCAATTTAATAGATTGATTAATGAAAATTGTTATTGGAAGTTGTATTTGTTGATTACTTTTTCTTTCAATCTCTCCACTTATTGGTTGAAAAAATTGGTTAACATTTAATAAATGATAAGATTTAGAAAAAATGTATAAAACCAATGATAATTAATACTTTACTTAAAAATTGTGTCAAGAGCTAAAATGACACTTATTTTAGATCGGAGGGAGTATATAATTAAAATAACGATTATTTGATGAAATCTTTTTTATAATTTTTTAAAACATTATTTTTCATTATGAAAGTTTATAAACGAGTATATAGAATATAAATATAATTTTAAAATTTTTTTCATAATAAAATTATATCCGAAATAATTATTTACAGTCGGGTTTGGTTTAGAGGATTGTGGCTCCTATAATATTGCATGCTAAAAAAATATTTGTGGGTTTAGTAGTTGTGTTTTGGGCTCTAATTAGTACCAACTCGGAGGAAGTTTTGAGGTTGAGAGGGCCGCCGACGCTGGAAGCTGGTGAAACTGAAAACAAAACGACACATATTATACAGTGACGTGAGTGGGTCCCACATGCAGGCTGGCCCCTTGAGAGGTAAGGTTAAAATGTGGGGGCCGGGAGTGGTGGGACCCTAAGCCTCAGCTGCGACGGTTTTGGGGTCGAGTCTACCGACACGACACGGCGACACTCCTCACGAGCGCGCGTGTTGTGTGTGTGGCCAACGTACCTAACTCACCCCCGCCCCTCTCACAATCACATTACTTGTTCTTATATCAATATTACAACGCTCGCATTTTCACGTCCATTATGCGATTTGTTCCAGAATTTCCGAATCCGTGTATGAGATTTGAACCCTGCATCTAGGGACTAGGGGTGGGTATGAAATGGTTTTTCATGTTCTCACTCGCGCTAGCTCTACCAATGTGAATTTCTTATCCAACTGCAAGACTTAATTTCTCACTGAAAAGTAAGCATAACATATATGGACCAATAGAATACAGTAGGAATTCAAAATTTGGATTGTAGATTTACAATGTTACAATGCATTTACAGGTAAGGTACGGACGTAAAATTTAGTAACGTATATAGAGTAGGGTGGTTGACAAATAAAGAGGTCAATGCGAGCTTAATGGTGGTATAGGCGTTGGAAGGGAAGTTTATGATCATTGTAGGCATTTGGCAGTTGGTTCATATACTTGATCAAGTTATAGGTGGCCCCACCTGTTAGTACCCCAACTGTTGGGCCCACCACGTACACCCACAGCCCCTTGTACACGTGTCTCACCACTGCTGGCCCTATGCTCCGAGCCGGGTTCATCGATGCTCCCGATATTGTCCTGCCATCCCAAATTTACATTACGATGGTTATACGTCCGAACGCACCATAAAACGTAAATATTGATCTAAAAGCAATTGTTCGCACCATAAAATGTAAATATTGATCTAAAAGCAATTGTTATTTCAAGGAGTAATTCATTAATTTATATGTAAAATATGGATTCATATTCATTATATTATCAATATAATGAATATGGAGCACGTAAAGATTTCACATCTTCTACATCTAACATACTTTTCATACTTATATGTAATTAATAAAAGTATTTAGTTTTTAATTATTAAAAAAATGTGAGTACTAATTATTTAATTATAAATATATAATTAACATATTGATTAATTATGGCAGGATTGAAACAATATTAACCGAATTATATCAAATTTATTATTAATAATAGCTAATGAGTTTTCTCCAAGTTGACAGTAGTTGTTTTATTATTTTATGTTTAAATAATAAATAAATAAGAATTTATTCAAGATTTCTCCCTCGTTTGACACTGGAATAAATTATATTTTATTGTTTAATCAATTTAAAAAAATTTCAGAAAAATTCAATATTTAAAATGAGCATGAGAGAAAGTGGATGCCTTCAATGAACATGCTATAAGCAAATTTACTCGATCTTATTAATTAGTTGGCATAGTTGCTATCAAAGGAAAATATCAATAAGACCAATTAATTAACTAATTAAGTATTAATTTATACATACCCGGCAACAAGGGCATTCATAAGAATAGTCATCCCAATAACTGCACCAGCAAATTCTCTATGCTGCACAAACGTAAATAACAACAAAGTATTAGTGCAGTAATTCCTAAAATTTAGGATGTATTTTTATTTTTATTGTGAATTAATAATTTATAAATTTTATTTTAATTTATATAATTATTATTTTTTACTTATTTATCTGAGACTTGTCAGGGGTGTGTTAAGAGATAGAGAGATATGGTTGAGGACATGTGATTTATAGGAATGGAGCTATTTGGAAAGATACTAACCGCTCTTTCATCAAAGGCAACACCGAAGATGACGAACCCTAGAATGAATCCGATAATGATCTCCATCACTAGGGCTTGCATATCGGACCCGGAAGGCACCGTCCCGAAATAAGTACGAGGAGAGTAGTCGAGAAGTAACGACAATGTAACACTCGCCAAAATCGACCCAACCAACTGCGCCGCTATGTAGAGCGGAACCTACGTTATATTATAGAGCAAAAATCAGTTTTAACATGAAAATTGTAACACAACCCGACCAATGCCAATTAGGTCAAAAAACGTGATGGAAGGTTTTGAGTGTATGTATAATGTACCTCCATCCATGGGAAATCCCTTAGCACGGCGTAAGTGATGGTGACGGCTGGGTTGAAGTGGGCGGTGATGTGCTCGAGATTGTAGACGACGATCATGATGATCAATCCCCATGTCACGCATATGCCTACGTATGTGACCGAGCCATTTAGCTTGTCGACGATGATGGCACCACACCCGGTGAACACTATGAAGTATGTCCCTATAGCCTCCGCTAGCAACTGCATCAATGTCAGAATTGAAACACAATATAATATTAGGATATCTGATACAAATTAGCTTCACTTAAATTGATATTCCATAATTTTGGAGTTACTTCTCGTCGGAAAGTTTATTTATTCAATTTATTAGTACTAAAAAATTCCCATCATGCAACTTTTTAATTGATCTAAATTGACTTCACAAAAAGAAATATTGTTTGGGTTCAAAGAGAAAAAGGCATATATATGCATACCCTTTGGATGATGCAGGCTACATTGAGGGAGGACCAGAAGGAGATGTTGTTGGGGTGCTCCTCATGGTGATCGTCGCGGGTGAAGTGGTGGCTCCCGTGCTCCATCCTCGAAAGCTCTAGATCGTGATCGTCGACGTGACCGACTTTTGATGACATTTTTGGTGATCCTAGTTTAAGTTACAAGATGTGTGGAGATGCAAGTTGGATTGTTAGTGCATTGGCCGGTTTAACTAAAGATGATGAAAAACTTTGAATCATATGATTGGTATATATATGCATGTATGAAGAGGCTAAGGTGTTGAGGGCAAAAGAATATAGTATATACCTATACATATATCTATTTTCTTTCTTAAAAAAAATGATATTATCGATCGATTACGTCAAAGCGAAAAAAACAAATACAGTTCATCACAAAACCAAGGACCTAAAAGTGGTTTTGGGATCCATGGAAGCTAATTTTAATTAGGAGTTGACTTATGGCAAGTAGGCATGTTTATTCACATCCGTTACACTCCTTAGGGTGTAACTGTGCACAAATATTATTCGGTGAAATGTTAAACATTATTCGGTGAATTTGAAGCATTATTCGGTGAAATGTGAAACATTCTACCGAATACTGTTATATTTTTTTTCCGTTCAGTTTAGATGAAAAAGTCCCAATTCCACTTAATAATTTGTAACATTCTACCGAATAATGTTTAGTTTTTTTATTCATCCATTTCAAGTAAAAGAAACCTCAATTCCCTAAACAATACTTACAATTTATACGAAATGTTTCAAATTTCACCAAATAATGTTTCACATTTCCCTAAACAGTACTCACATTTCACCGAATAATGCTTCAAATTTCACCGAATAATGTTTCACATTTCACCGAATAATATTTGTGCACAGTGCACACCCTAAGACTTGTGCACAAATGATCCATACACTATATATATATATATATATATATGTGTGTGTGTGTGTGTGTGTGTGTGTGTGTGTAGAGGGAAAATCTTGTTAAAAAAAGGTGATTATTGTCATTAGATAAATACTAGTTGTATTTTTTAATAAAATAAAAAGGTCAATTTTAAAGTTTGTATAAGTGTATTAATTTTTATTTAATTTTTTAAGAAATGTGCAAATTTTTAAAATGATAGGTTGTAATTAAGAAAAAAAATGACCAAAAAAATACTATCAAGTATCGAACTTGAACCTAAAATAATACGAACTTTAAAACAGACAATTTCGTATACAAACTATTGCCCTATTAATTAAAAAAATATAGATGTGTTTTCGGGTGAAATTTTTGGCCAAATTTGTCACTCCCTCAAGTATGTATTATTTCCGACACGTAGTGAAGTGTCAAAAAAAATATGCAACATGTATTTCCGATGTACACGTGATAAATTTGGTCAAAAATTTTAATTTTAAAAATATCAATTTTAAATTTGGTATTAATTATATTTAGTTCAAGGTTAATATATAATTGATATTATTTTTAATCATTTTTCTTAATTAATTAATGAATGGAGTATTATAAAACCAGAGAGAAGCTTGTATTTGGTAATTGGTATACATGTCCGTATTGCCACTAATACGTAGCACAACGTATCACGCAAAGGAATTAAGCGAATGGAACCGTTGTATTTAGAGAAAATGGTATTGAATATACCAAAAAAAAGTGGGACTTGCATATATAACCCTCACTAGCAATGCTGCTTTTGCAAACCCCGTTCTTTATTGGTATACTTTTGCAAAGCCTTTCAAATATGGCTTCTTCTTAGGCAAATTTGCATAACTATACCAAAAATTTTGAGAGTTTGCAAAATTAGCACTGTTAGTGGAAAATTTGCAAGAGGGGGGAGAAATGCTATTTTTGCAAATGTTTGGGTAACCTTTTCAACAAGTTATAGGTTTGGGTCACCCTTAAATTTTAATTGTTTTAAACTAATTTTCAATCATTTTCATTAGTTAAAATTAAAAAATAAACTTATTTTTGAACTTAATTTAATTTTATCTATCTATAGATACTCACTTTATATATGTTTATAGAAAAAAATATTTCGAAGTGAGATTATTTTCTGGACAGAGAGATAAATACGGGACTTACGTGCCAGTCAATACATTCTTCGTGCCACTAACGTCTATTTATGTGCCACCAACATCTAAATTTGTGCCATAAAAATAAAATTTCATGCCAATGATATTTCGATGCCTACGAATTGCTAACAAATCCATGAAGTCCACAAATTATACAATGGGGAATCTTAAGTTGCTGGCACAGTTTAGCGTTTGGTCGACACACAATATTTAGTTGCTGACACATATTTCGTATTCACTGGCATGCAACTGATCACTGGATTGTCTCTATTCCTCATCCTCCTACAATGACATCACTTCCACTTTCCCTCTCTCTCCTCTCTCTCCTCTGCAAAAAGCCGCTCTCTCTCTCCTTTGCTTTGCTTTAAATCCCGCCCAAACACACCTCTAAAATTGCAAACTCCCGCCAAAAAATTTAACCCACTATAATGGGTAAGGGTGACCCGCTATTTGTGCAATTTGTAAGGGGCGTTTGCTACTTTTGCAATTTTTTCAGGAGGGGGGTTAGTTTTGCAAATGGCTAGGCATTTTGGTATATTGGATGTAATTCTCTCAATTTTTTTTGAAATATTCATAGAAAATAAAAAAATTACAACAATATTCATACTTTGAAATATATTACAAAAATATTCATTTTTTTCAGGGGATCAGAGAAACACGGTTTGAGACCGCGTTTTATGTGTAAGAGGCAAAATGGATTTGGTGCCCGGAGGAGGAGATTTGAATTGCGGTTTGAACCCGCGTTTCTATAGCCACTTTCCATCTGGCAAGGGAGGAGATGGGAGAGACTGAGCTGGTAAGAGAAACGCGGTCTTCTCTATGGATTTTTCTGAAAAAAAAAAGTCAAAGACATAGCCTGATAAAATGCGTTTTCGGGACGCGTTTTATTCATTGCATTTAATGAAACGCGGACCCAAACCGCGTTTTATATATCAACCCTAAATCCACACGAAACCGCCCCTACCCCATTAATTACCGTTCTTCTCCGTTCATCTTCAACCTCAGCGCCCTCCATTGCCGACCTCCTTCCTCTTCCAATCTCCTTCTTCCTCTTCCAATCTCCTTGTTCCTTTTCCATCTGATCTCCAGTTGGTCGATCTCGTCTTCCTCTGTAAAACCGGTAATATAGAGGTTAGTTTTTTTTTGTTTTAATGTAGTTTCGAAATTTTTTTTCCAGAAATTTATTCCCAAAACTGATAATATAGAGGATGGTTTGTGATGGATGAGTAATATAGATGTGAAATTGTGGTTAGGTTTTGTGTTTTAATATAGTTTCGATTTTTTTTTCTTTTTTTTTTTTTCAGAAATATAGTTTATTAGATAGATGTAAAATATATTTTTGAATTATTTTTTCATTTTTTCAGAAATAAAGTATATTCAGAAATATATTTTTTCAGAAAGAAATTTTTTTCGAAAAATATTTTTTCACAAATATAGATGTAAACTATATTTTTCAGATTTATAGTTTGTGGTTGTTTTTTTTGTGTGTAATTAGATAGATGTAAAATTGTGGTTAGGTTTTGTGTTGTAATATAGTAGAATTTGCGAGTATTAAAATGAAACCTGCAGAGGATATGCTCGAGTTTTTCTGACAACCATCAAAAGTAATTTTGTACATTCTTGTTGGTGGGTTTCCCATCTCAGATTTCTTTTCTTTCTAGGTGGTGTTGTGCCACCTTTTGCCTATCTGACTCCTCTTCTCCATGCTTTTAGTCTTTTTCTAGTTTGCTAGAGTTTTGTCTTGTGAATATTTTCATATTCTGAATTGTTGTCAAGTTGTTCTAATCGAAAATTTACCTGTTTCTATTAGTCCAAATGCTCCACCAAGTAGTTGCTACCACTGATTTTTGTCTTTGGTTCAAATTTCCAAATATAAGGTTGATATTTTCGTTAATGTTATCAGACCTAGTGTTCATACCTCATAAAGAGGTGATTTGTGGTTTCGTCAGGTTGTTCACACATATCACAACTTGTGGGGATTGCAAATCCTTTGCTTCTTAGGCCTTGTTTGGAAAAATGTTATTTTTAAGGGGCGGAGATTATTTTTTAGGGGTTAATTGAGGTGAAGATTATTGTATGAGTTATGAAGGTGGAAGAGGTGGAGATTGTTTTAAAAAAATAACTCCAATATAACATCGTGTATGTAACACCCCTTTTTAATCCCAAGGGAGGGCTACAGCGCCAGTGAATTCGTAGACTTTAATGTCTTTGCATTCACCTGAGGCTTATAGGGACATGCTACCATGCTCCCATAAACAAGACGGTACTTCGAACAATTGATTAAAATAATGCGGAAGTCAAGTAAATATCGTAGTTTGAACTATTCAATCCAAATAACATAGCTTAAAATGCCAAAACCATAAATTTTAAATAAATATCCAAACTAGCTAAAACCAACGTAGCATTGCGGAAACTGTAAAAGTTTATAAACTGCAGTTTTAAAAATCCATGGATGATAGTCCTCTCTTTAGCTCTCTCCTGCTCCACTGCCCGTGCTAAACCTGTGGAATATGGCCTGGTGTTTCGTGAGTACGAAGGACACCAGCCATCCAATAAATAGGATGGTTAGTACAATTAAGACTAGCAAATGATAGGGACACTACAAAAAATAATTAAATTCGCCACCCTTGCTAGCTTCGGCAGGCGTATGCCGTGGCAATTGATACCATTTTGCCACGGCATTAGCCACGGTAGGCGTTACACTTCCATAAAAAAGAGAAAATAGCCACGGATGGTAGCTTCGGCAGAGGTTGCCGTGGCTATTGAGTTAATTTTGCCATTTACGGTAGCGACGGCTAGTGTTTGCCGTGGCAAATAGATAATTAAAAAAAGCGACGGCGGGGCTTTGCCGTGACAAACTACACACCTTTACAGAAAAAAAAAAAGAAAACAAAATAAAAACACCAAAAAATATAACCCTACTTTCCGAGCGCTCTCACTTTGTCCGTCTCTCTGGATGTTGCCTCCACCAACTCCAGTTCCATCCAACCCCTCTCGTTTCCATGGAGGTCCAAAGCCATGACCTCTCTTCAGTCTCTCATCCACCTCTCATCTTCTTCTCTCTGCGTTCCCTTTCCCTCTCTCGCCATCACTCCCCTCGACTCGATGAACCCAAGCTCTCCCTTCGCCAACGCTGCTTCCTCGCCTCCCTCTCCCTCTCACTTTGTCACAGATCTCCTTCTCCCAGATCTGCTTCTTCCGATTTGCCCCTTCCTCGCCTCCCTCTCCCTCAAACAAGGTCGTCGCTTTGTCTGCTCTACAGAGCAAACGAGAGAGCGAGATTGTGCTCTGCACTGCATAGGAGGTGACGAATTCGAGCGAGATTAGGGGCGACAAGATCTTCCCATCGAACTCTCAACTCTCTCAAGTGAGTCACATAAATCTCTTCCAGCCTTTCTCAGGTTTCCCTAATTTCTAGGGTTTAATTTGGCCCTATACCTACTTTGCTTTTCGTTTCCCTAATCTCTGCAATTTCTAGGGTTCATTGGTCAAACCCTAATCTCTGCAATTTTATTTGAGATCTAAGAATCGGAGCAAGACGATATTGTCGACGCTTCTAGAGGTTATGCATACCTCTTTTGAGGAAGTTGAGCGGCTCGCCGCCTAGGAGCTCCAGATGAGTAAGTTTATCTTGATTTATAGTTTATCCCCTTATTCCTTGGTCACTAGTTATCGATTTCTCCGAATGATGTAACAAATTGCCAATTGCATCTTTTTTTTTGCAGTTTCCTTGCGCTTGATTTGTAGTTTATCTCTATATCAAGCTTGAAAATGTTTTTCTTCCCAAATTGATCTAAGATAAAGAAGGGAGATCTAGCAACTCTCAAACTAACTTACTGAATCTCTGGACATTTTATTTCTTATCTATTGCATTTCTGTTTGGTTGTTCTTTCTCATTTTCCTCGGGCTTTAGAGGGATGAAGTATATGTGCAGGTTAGTCTATTTTCAATACATCATCAAATCAAGTTAATCAAACTATGTGTTCAAAGAGTTCTTATTGTTTGCTTCTGTTTATTTGATGCAGGTGGAAATAAACGGACAGATCTTCTCTAGAGGAACTGGATTATCAAGGGACGAGGCTAAAGTCAAGGTATTGACCATTTTTTGCACCCTTGCATCATATCAAGTAAACAAAATATAAACCTTGCATTTTACTCATGTTCTCTAGGCTGCTGAGAAAGCACTTGCAAGTCTAAAATCCATGCTCAGTTATTTAATTAAAAATTAAGAGTATATGGCTCTCCTTGGATTGGGAAATATGGTTTTGATTAGCTTGGATTTATTGGCATTCTTATGAAATTGGTTTTTCTTAAGTGATTTGCCTATTAATTTCTGGTGTGGAGTCTTGGATTATGCACTAAGCGTATGCCTTAATGTATGCCT
Organism: Persicaria maculosa; assembly: GCA_963922045.1. Taxonomy (NCBI): domain Eukaryota; kingdom Viridiplantae; phylum Streptophyta; class Magnoliopsida; order Caryophyllales; family Polygonaceae; genus Persicaria; species Persicaria maculosa. Next base: position 14,294,994 of record OY998257.1, on the reverse strand, counting down.
TCACTGTTTTTATTTTAATAGCTAATACATGATTAATAATAATTTGATATTGAAACTACAGGGTAAATGATGGCATTGTAGGTCTCTTATGTCCTGTCGGTAACTTATTTCCCTTACTGTTAAGTCTTTAACAGAGGGGAATAATGTTTATGTGATGATTACTGCTAATGTTGGTTTAAGTGATCATAACTTTTGATATACTATTGAGTTTTGATGTTAAAGTGATATTCTCTTTCTATTGTTTGATGATGTTGTGTTTAACTTGTACAGGTATGCAATCCTGTTACAGTTGGTCGGTTGCTTAATGCAACCCTTGTTCTTCCCAAATTTATGTGTAGTAGTGTCTGGAAAGTTGTGAGGTAGCTCTCTTGTATCTCTTTGCCTTTTCAGTTCTCACACCTGTTCCATTTCGTGACTTTTATTTTTAACAGGAAATTTGATTTTTTTATTGGCAGAGACAGGAAATTTGATTGTTACATTACATGTCAAAATTGCATCTCTGTTTTGAAGTTTCTGGTGTTTTGTTTTGGCTGATCTCATATTTAATTAAATTGAGAATGTAGATCCTGGATTTAGTTATTGGCTATTTGAATGTGCAATGGTGATCATGAGTTATCAGCTTTGTTTAGTTATAGGCTTGTGTAAAAGACAGGCTTAGTTACTACTCGTTTGAATTAAGAAAGTTGCATGCATATAATGTACTTGTATTTTATATTTTCATTTTAACTTATTAGTGCCTTTGATAAATATATCTAATTAGTCTTTCAAATGATTCATTATTAATTCCACAACTGCTTTTGCACATCTTCAATGGTTTCTTCTCATGACTTGCAATTGCTCTTGTAGTAATCAGTGGCTCTTGTTTTTAGGATGGTGATTCACCTCTGTCTGATTGTTCTTTTGAATAAGTATACCTTTCTCGTTTTTAGGAAAGTTAATATCAAGTAATAAGATGGAATTGAGCAGCAGAGATTACACAGAAAGAGTAGTGATGGGGTATGTATGGATAATAAATTGCTATCTAAAAGTAGAAACAAGAAAATGATGTGATTGACCCTCCTACTAAAACTAGCATTTTCTTGATAAGGTTGGGTAAAATAATAGGGGAGCTTGACCCTCCTACTGAAATTCTATGAGTTAGATGAAATTGCCATGGTTAGTTTGACAGCTATTGGTATGTCGAGTTAGATGATGAATTGTGTCAACTCTTATAGGGAGAGTTTTCTAAAAAATGATGTTCCGCTAATGGGGACACTTGGGATTATTGTAAGTCATACTCTTCACTTTTCCTGGTTGATAATGACGCAGATCTTGCTATTTTATTATATATGGATGGTTTCCTTTTTAACCTTGACAAGTATTATTAGCAATGCCTTTAACTTGAGATTAAAAATTGGATGTGGAGCTAGATGATTTCTACTCGCGATAAGTTTCCCTTCCCCTTTTAATACGTAAATTGGTAAGTTTCATAGGTTGTCAAAGTGAAACTGAGTACAAGATTCACTCTAACTACAAGGGATGGCTATTTCCAATTCACTTGTGTTCTGGCTGCTTGTATATATTGGAAGTTAATCTATCTTAGGATATTGAAATAGAGCGAATGCTTATGTGAAACATATGCCTTATTCCTCCATGTTTGCTGCTTTCTCAATACTTAATAGACTTAATTATATTCAGATTAAAGAAATCAGAAAATAGTGGTGCATTTTGTTTCATTTGAACTTGTGCACTGTTGTGTACAAGAGCAATTTTCATTTAAACTGTTGTGTACAAGAGCAATTTTTTTCATTTGAACTGTTTCTCTTTAAATACCAATTGCTATCCTCTATGTATTTGCCACTTTAAAATCCTTACTATGACATTTTTTTTTTGAATCATTCATGCTTATAAACTGAATTTTTTAGGTCCTGCTGAGAAATTGGAGGCACGGATGAAGCTGGGAAATTTGAAATTAGAGTCGATCTCAATGTATGATAAAATTATCTCGATATTTTGTGCTTAATAAGTTGTTGCCTTGTACAGTTATATCGGGTGGTAGAAAATAATAATATATTATTTGTGTAGTTTATAGTTTTAGTAAATTATTTGGTTTTGGATATTGGATATTTTGTTATATGTATACATTTTTGTAATTATATATATACACATTTGTATAATTAATTACAATTGTATATTTGTTTGAGAAAGAATCAAAATGGAGTTTTTTTAGCTCAGTTCAGGAGAATATAATGCACAGATGATTATCTGTTATTATGTTTTATTTAAAAATATATGGGACTTTTTAGCTCGGGTCTGAAATATCCGGGCTAAAAAGCAGTTTTTTTTATTTTCCAGAAATAATTTAGCAACGGCACCTTACCGTGGCAAACGTGTTGTCTTTCTTCAGGGGTAGCTTCGCCATTGTTTAGCCACGGCTCTTTGCCGAAGCTACTTCTTGTCACGGCTCTTTGCCGAAGCTACCAAAATTAGCCACCCCACGGTTCGCCACGCCCCCATTTGCCGTCGCATGGCCGAAGCTAGCATACTTTTGCCACCCTAAATCGGCCTTTTGCCACGGAAAATTGCCGAGGCAAATTTAATTTTTTTTTGTAGTGGGAAAATGTTCAGACTTCAACCATACAGTGACCATAAAACGGTATATCATAGGTTAAGGGAAAGACACGAGTATTTAAGGTGGAAGCTGAATAAGAAATAAGATTCGTAACATGACTCAAATGATCATAACGATCGATTATATGATAAGAAAAGGAATTATACCTCGAATAAGAATGAAGTATAATAAAACTGAATTGATCACCTATTAATAACCTCGATAATAACAATAATGTAAATATGTATATAACACAATATAAAACGTAGTGACACGGGTCCAGACTCAACTAGGACTGCGACCTGAGACTTTGAAGTCTAATCGTACGTAGGGACACGGGTCCAGACTCAACTAGGACTACGACCTGAGACTGTTTGAAGTCTAGATATTCCATGGAACCTTTTAGACTGGGCTTTACACTATTCCCAACCTGCGAGATAGCTCTCGCACTGACTTTAAGTCAATCCACACCACGTGAGATGCACATTTTAATTATAACAGCTTTAACATTTAATACTAGGTGATCATAATAACGACATTAAACCAACGAGGACGTACAAGCACGGATATTTCAAAGGATCTTAATATCACATGCTATTAATTTGCATGAAAGAAACAAGCAGAAATTCATGCAATTAGGAAGATGAAAATGGGCAATTTTCACTTATCTCGAGTTATAAACAAATAACATATTTAATACACATATCACTATAATTAAATTAATAATTGCCCATTTATTTATACTCATGCCAATTTATGAATAATGAGATAAATTACATCAAGCAGATGGATATGCAATTTATCGAAACTGGCAAGGAAATTGGCCACAGGGCCGCATTCGACACAGAAGAATAAAAAAGGCATGCCAAAAGAAAATCACGAAACATGCAAAGGGCATTGAACGAAATCACTTGCCTTAACCTTTCTTGATCGGTTGACGACAACAAGACGATATTTTAGCACCTATTGAATCCAACGGAAAAGGAATTAATTAATATTGGTACTTTATATAATTAACTTTACTTAACCCAATTAGAAATTGAATTAATTCTATAAAGTTAAGAATCTATACCAATATGAATTACTCGGGGAACGGGATCCGACGTGGTTGCTTCGAGATTTCTTGGTGTCGCTGAAACGAGCAAGAATCGAATAGTTTAGAAACATTGACCGACTAACTTAGTAAATAATTAACTTAGGGTCAGAAACGAGAATAGACTAAATAAGGGGGAAATTTCTGTAATTTTTGCCAAAAGAGATTAAAACCTCTTTGAACTCACGTACAGAACCAGTGGGACGAAGGACTCGATCGGTGTGGCTCTTCCTCCTCCGTCGATGGCTAACGGCGCGGCAAGGACGACGATAGGAGGCGTCGTCTCGGATCGTGATTGACGGCGGCAATCGGAGGCGGTGACAAAGCAATCGAAGACGGAGGCGGCGATGGGCAGCGGCGATAATCAGAGGCGGCGACGAACAGGGCGGAGGCTACGGCTTGGTTCGTGGCGCGTCTCCGGGCAAGGCTGCACTGCAGTGATTCTTGGCGGTGAAGGGCGGCTCGAACTCAGGTCACCGGCGGGCTCGGCAGTGGTCGGGGCGGCTGCTCACTGCTCCCGATCGGTTTGAGAGAGGAGGAGGCGGTGAATTGTGGGTTGAATTAGGAGAGGAAGATGACGGTGATGGCGGATGTGATTTTTGGGTTGTGGAACCCTAGGATTAAACGTGTATCTATACTACTCAATTAGGTTAGATAAAAGATAATAGATTTTATAGAGATTAGGAGTAAAGGATAAATTTTAAGGAAAAAAAATAAAAGAAACGGATAAAGATGGAGGTAGAAGCATAGAATGATGAATATTATTTAATTTAACTTTATAAATTAAATAATAAGAGTATTTAGAGGTTTTTATGAAATTAAATCAACTCCTATATAAATACTCTTTAGAATAATCTAATTATTCTAATTCATACCATATATCTTATGTGAATTTATTAAATGACCAAATTCACAAGATATACTATCATTTGATATAATATAGAATTATTTAATTAAATAAAAATAAGAAATAACCCAAAAATAATTTGGGGTATTTCATACCTCCCCACTAAAAATAAGTTTCGTCCTGAAACTTAGAAAAGAAATGAGAAATGAAGTGAAGATAGGATAGTAACCTTGAAATAGATAAGAGGATATAGATTGATCAAAGTAGAGCTAGGTGTATCTAACAATGGTTCCCGAATAGGTAGAATTTAAGCAAGATTCGCTTAATGTACTTATCGAATGCGTGAGCGATGAGAATTACATCTAAAGTAACTCATTGCTTTCCGAACTCCTCAATGGCAAAACTTAAAAATTTTAATCCTATGAAATACCCCAAATTGCTCCTTGGGTTACATATTTCATTTCTCCTATTAAAGCCCAGTCTACAACAATCATGGGTTACATATTTCATTTCTCCTTGCCATGATCGAGCAACCGAACTCTCATTGGTAAAAAGCTTGAGAATAATAATTTTAAATATAGATATGCGCGTTTTATGGTTATGAAGAAAACTAGGACGCAAAATTTTATGAAGAATACAAGGATACATGTGCTGAAGAACCGGACAACGTTCATGTCGATAAACCAAAAGACGAAGACCCGCAACTCATCTCATATGAATAAGGCTGGCTAGTCTTGTCACAATGGTTGCCTTCAAAGCCACCCGGGCCGTTTGGCAACCTGGAAAAGGAAGCCAGATGGGGTTGAGACGAAAGCCAATGACAAGCTAGTTAACCCCATTTCTTATGTGATGCGAGATCACTTATCCAGAGCAACGGGAGTGAATATCACGAGTTGTCTCTCAAAATTTTATTATCCTTATGTTAGATACTTATAACGATAGGAATACACTATATTCATAGGATTAAAAATTTCAAACTTTGCCATTGAGGAGTTCGGAAAGCAATGAGTTACTTTAGATGTAATTCTCATCGTTCACGTATTCGATAAGTACATTAAGCGAATCATGCTTAAATTCTACCCATTCGGGAACCATTGTTAGATACACCTAGCTTTGTTTTGATCAATCTATATCCTCTCATCTATTTCGAGGTTATTATCCTATCTGCAATTCATTTCTCGTTTCTTTTCTAAGTTTCGGGACGAAACTTATTTTTAGTGGGGAGGTATGAAATACCCCAAATTATTTTTGAACTCTACCCTTGCTTCTTTTGACATCATTCATAGTGACATATGGACCTCTCCTGTGCCTAGCAAGGAGGGTCACAAGTACTACCTCTTGTTACTAGATTATTACACTCATTTCTTATCGGTCTTCCCGTTGCATTTCAAGTCCCAAGTGTTTCCTGTCTTTGCCAAATTCCATGCCTACATCAAAACACAGTTTCACACATCCATCAAATGCTTTCAGTGTGATAATGGCCGTGAATTTGACAACAAAGATTTTCACTATTTCTTCGCCACAAATGGGGTCTCCTATCGGTTGTCTTGCCCCTATACCTCCCTAGCAGAATGGCAAGGCCGAACGAATCATCAGAACCATAACCAACATGATGCGCTCTCTCCTCTTTCACGCATCTATTCCCCTTACCTATTGGCCTTACGCCTTATCCACCACCTGTTATCTCCTCAACATTCTCCCATCTACCACCCTTCACCATCGCTCGCCAGGTCAGGCCCTCTATTGCTCTTTGCCTAGGTATGATCACCTTCGCACCTTCGGGTGCTTGTGCTTCCCAAACCAGTCATCCACCGCCCCACACAAGCTTCACCCGCGCTCCACTCCTTGTGTCTTCCTAGGATATCCGTCTGATCATCGCGGTTACCTCTGCCTCGATATCAATACCCATAAGCTCATTGTGTCTCGACATGTCACCTTTGATGAGTCTCGCTTCCCCTTTGCTTCTCCTCCCCTCCCCTCTTCTACACCTCCTGTGTCTCAGTCTGAGTCAGAGTCATCGTTCCCTCACTTTCTTCTCCCCCAGGGCTCTCCCGGTGCTCCTGCCTCCCCCCCTACAGCACCTCCACCACCCCTACCACCAGACCACACACCCGCAGCGTCTCCGGTGTCTTCCGACCCCGTCAGATCGTCTCCATGAACACCGAACATCACCCCGCCTCCTATTCCCACACACACTTGCCGTCATCCCCTCTTGCAGTTGTGTTGCCGCGGCCCCAGCAAGATGCTGCGGTCGCAGCCATGCCCCACCCCGCGCTCCACCCCCCACCCTCGCCCCATCCCGCTGCCACGGCCGCGGCCGCAGCCTAGTGCTGCGGCCGCCGCACATCCCGCCGCCTCACAGCCCCCCCTATGTCCTCCCTTTCGCCTCCCTCTCCCCCATACCCACCTCCCACAAAACAGCCCTCCTCGACCCGAATTGGCAGGTGGCTACGCTCGACGAATACAGGGCCCTTACAATGGGCCCAAAGGCCCAATAAGACTCAATACCTTTGTAACCTATATATAGATGTTTATCAATGAATGGAAACCCTAAGGAGGATTTTACATCAATCTTGCAATCTCACAGGGGAAACTAATATTCGGGATTCGAAATTCGCGTATCCGGGATTTAATTCCGGGTATTGGTTTTAACCAATTCAACACTCCACCCTCCCCATACCTCCTTTAAATCAATCCCCTCCCTCTCCCCGTCATTCAGTTACCATCACCATTTATATCATCACCATTCCTTCACGCCATCACCGCCATCTTCACCATCGCCATTCCCGCTCCCTTCCTCCTCCACGCCATCACCATCCCCTGCAGCATCACCATCAGCATTGTCCCTCTTCATCACCATCGTTCCATCACCGTCACCACACCTCCATCACCGTCGCATCATCCATCATCGTCCCCGCCACCTTCGACGTCGCCAGTCACCACCTCGAGCCGCCCTTCCATAGTTGCCGGACCACCACCAGCGCCGCCAGCATCCACCAAGGCGCCACTAGGAGCCCCGGAGCCACCAGCGCCGTCGACGAACCACCGAATAAACTCCTTGCTCTGTTTCGCGAAGCCTCGTTTCGGTAAGCCATTCTCCTTCATTTCCGATCGAAATCGCTTTCGGTCTTCACCAACACACTCACCCACATCCGGTGCAGGTCCGACAAGCCATCGCGAGCCTTCGACGAAGCCCAACTCTCCGATCGAGAGCTCCGAAGTCGCGAAAAATCCACTCTGGTAAGCTTCCACTTTCTTCCTTGCTTCAATTCGTTTTCGAGCCTAATTTGATGCTTAGACTAGTCGAGGGGTGTGTGAGGGCTGAGTGCGGGATGATCGGGTGAGCTCGAGAGCTCCGGCGAGCTCAAGAGGAGGCCGGGAGGTGGAGCTCGAGATCGCCGGCGGTTGGGTCTCGAACAAGCTAGGCCGGGCGGGAGTTTTGAACCTTTGGAGAAGATGGCCTTGTAGGCCCCACCTTTAATTTAATTTAATTTATTTATTATTGAATCGGTTGGGAGTTATATAATTAGGCGGGTTCGGTTTGGTTCAGTTCGGTTGGGATTAAATGGGTTTGGTTCGGTTCGAGTTTATCCATTTATTTATTTTATTATTTAATGGTATTTAAAATATTATATAATATTATTGAGGAGTAAAATATAAAATGCTATTTTGGAGATTTTATAAAGAGTTGATTTTATTAAATAAAAACGGTTGGGATTTTAAAGGATTTGGAAATATTTTGCAAAAGTGTTTAATAAATGATATTTAAAATAACATGTAATATTTTTTTGGGATTTAAAATATATTATTGAGAATTTATCAATTAAAAGGAAATTTGGAAATTAATTTCAAGGTTGGAAGTGATTTAATAAATAAATTGAAAAAGGAATTTTGGGAGTATTTTCAAGGGTCGGAATTCTTAACTATTTGACTCGGATTTTGAAACGGTTTTGGAACTAACCTGAGAATTATACTTGTTCGGTGACTAACTAGCATGATGATATGATCGTTCGACTTAAGGTATAATATGTGTGACTAATAACATGACTTGTGGTGATTACTATAAGAGATTAAATGTTAGATATTATGATGTTGATTATATATATATATATATATATATATATATATATATACATATATCTGTGTGCCAAGTGTGAGTATGAAATGGTAATATGTGAAATTGGCTAAGTATGGTATGGAGGTGGTCGTGAACTGATAATGATGATGTTATGACCGAATTGAGAAAGATGCTAATTTATGAGATATGATGAGACGAGATGAGAACTGAAGATGAGATGATAATGTTAATAATGATGAGACAGTCGAGTTATCATATTTATGTGTATCTTATATGTTCATATGTGACTTGTGTGCCTTGCGTAAATTAGACTTAGACTGATTAAGTTATTTATGGGATTACTAGGTGATCTTTGATCTGTTGGATTGCTTGCCATTGCTGATTATTGTTTGGATTCTGCGCTTCTCCAGGTAAGTCCTCCGGGGCTTAGTCAGTAACAAGGGCCTCCTGCCTGATGTGTCATATAGTATGTAGGTGTTACATATGCATAAAAGCATGCCATGTAGTATCATGCTTAGGACTGGCACTTATGAATGAGCATTCTTATTCTGTATGCGTTTGAATACAGAACGGCCGTTATCTGTGAGTCCTAGAGTCGTTGTTACGGTCATAGGGCAGCCCAGCTTCATCGGGCGTTGTCCTCCTTGAGTCATATATATATATATATCATGAGATACGAGATCAGATGAGCATGAGATACGATATGATGATGAGATGTGATATGCTATAGCATCGAACTGGCCAGTCTCCACCCTATCTGGAAGGGGGGTGGTGGTAGAAGAGGGATATACCACTTGGTATTCTTTGTTAAGGCCTTACTTCATATTATGCATATATGAATTAGGAGCATGATAGTGTGGTTAATATTCCAGTACTACATAAAGGCATCCTTTATTCTAGGTATAGGCGTATTATATGTACTCAGCGCGGTCAGAGGACCCGCAGGCGAACTCTTGGCCTCACTTTGTGGTATAGTTTCAGGTACTCGATCCACTGCTTGATTCTATGCTGTTTTGACGGCGTCCATTCATATGGCGAAGAGTGAGTGTTTGAAACCTGACTTCACCAGATTCATACTTTTGGGATTTCTTCCTACTTATACTCTGTTTTGACCCGGCTCTGCCGCGACAATGGTTGTATCATTTCAGAATTTATGTCCTTGGCATGATAAAAGATTTTCCACTTTGTAGACTTAGGACAGGTACAGGGGTTACCCCGGGGTCTCCAGCAGACCTTCCGGATTTGGGTGCGAAATCCCGCTTTAAACTACAAATCCTTGATTTCAAACCTTCAACCTGTACTCGGGGCGTAAGATCCTAACGAGGGGTTTTATCCCTCGAAACGTAACTCGGGAATCATAATCTCGAGCCGTTACAGTTTTATACTTCCCTTTGTTGTGTGCAACAACAAAAGAGGACACATCTTCCTCAAGAAGAAGATTGTAATGGCGGACGACGACATCTACTTCTAGCAGCCACAGATTCAAGAAAGGCGCATACGCTCTTGGAGGCTTCCATGGGAGTCTTCCAATTGAACGAGTAAACGTGCAGGAGATTCCCCGAAAAAGATTGATATTGAGCAGGTTTTCGATTCAAATCCAAATCCATCACAGGAATCACGAAGCAGAAGAAATCAATTGACGAAAATTCGACTAATCAGACCCACAAAGCTTCTGAAGAGGAGGAGGTGGGAAACACTGTGGAAGACGAAAGGAAGGGCAAAGAGGGCAAACAGGGGTTGTTCTCGGTGATAATCCCCTCCACCTTCATATTTGCGTGTAGGATTATTGGTGTTCTTCCACCTCCAACCAACCCCTTTCACCTCCACCTTCAACCTCCAACAAAGGACCCCCAAAAACCACAAGCCAAGGTTATTTTTTTTTTGAAAAAATAACCTTAACCCCTAATAATCCCAAAAAATACCATGTCAAACGGGGCCTTAACAGTCTTGGTTGGAATTCCCAACTTGTGGGTGCAGTCAGACCTCACAGAGATAGAAAATTTAAACCCTATCAAATAGGGCTATTCAATACATTACTAATTTTTAAACAGATAAATTTAACATATCTTTAAGTAATTCAGCAGTTGCTATAGTGATTACTACCCAAATGAATGAAATGCACTTGGGTGGTGGCTCAACCGTGATTAGCTACCCCAAATATTTGCATTGTATAAAAAAACCAAGTGAATGAAATGATTGAGGTAAAACACTTGTCACTCGTCTATCGTACACTCCAAATCCGCCCGTTCGATGGCCATCACACCACCACCGTCTGCTGGTGGCTTCATCTTTCATTCGTCTTTCAATCGGTCACTCCCGCTCGTCACTTTGGTGATTGGGTGTTTCCTCTTTCCAGCCTGATTTCCCCAATTTGTCCTTCTGCGTTTTTTGGGGGATTTTTGTTCTAGCTTTAATTTAATTAACCCTCTCCACAATCCATCTTCCTGTGACCCAAGTTGACTTAGTTTAGCCAATTTTGCTGGTCTGGCCGGCTTCTCGTAGCCCTCCAGCATTCTCCTTTTTCCATAATTGATGGGTTCAAAGCCATCAATAAGCTTTGGCCGTCACCGATGACCCGGTTGCCATCTCCGTGCCGCTGTCGGCCGCCTTTTCCTCTCCCTTCGGTGACTACTTCTTCCTCCTCTTCAACTTCCATTGTTTCCGTCGACCTACCACCTTGTTGTCGGGATTTCTCCCCCGACCCTACGACCCCCCCTTTTCACCTCCTCACCCCTTTTTGTCCACCCTCCTTTCTTGCTGCCAACCTCCAGTGCTCCGTCCTAAACCCTCCGCCGCCGCTACGGCGTCGCCTGGCCTCTTCCCGCGCCTCTCCTTGCGTGCTGTGTCATCGACGCTTTCTCCTGACAGTCGTGGCCCTATGGTTCTCCTTGGGCCCGAAGGAGACCCGATCTGTTGAGAGTCTTGGGCTTGATTTCTTGCTTTGGGCCCAAGGTCTTGTCTTGGGGCCAAAGTAACCCGTGGAAAAAAATCTATTTTCCGAAATAGTATTGTTATATTTTTAAAAACCTCGAAAGGGCCGAAAGGGCTGGAAATCACCCATGGGTGACCGACTCACCCTACCCACCAGACCCGTTTATACGGGTGAAAACCCGAAAAAAAACGGGTGATGGATGGATGATGGGTGGGTGAAATGGGTGATGGATCGAGTGATGGATAATATGTCTTTCACCCATTACCCGACCCATCACCCGATCCATTACCCGACCCGCTTAACCACCCATTAACCCATCCGATTATTTAAAAAAATCATAGTTTATAAAAAAAATATAGTCTAACATAATTACATATTTATCCTTTTTCTAATTCTAGCCAATCTTTTTTCTAACATAACTACACACACTATTAGAGTGTTAGCAATTTCGCTCGTTTTAGCGACTTGGTTAGTATTTAGTGTGTTAAGGCATGATTTAGCCAAATTGTTATTTTTTTTAACAATGAGTCTAGCAATGGACTTAAGTTCATCTCATTTGATTTGATATTCAAATTTTAATGTTAATTTTGTAAGATGAAGATAGTGATATAATGTATGAATAAACCTTTTATACATTTAATAAGATTTCCACATTGACGTGGTTTGTGAAATTATCGAATATAATCGATTTCGATGTATGTCTTATGACTCATTTTTCTTTAATTTACTTCACCCGATTATCCACCCGACCCACCCGATTCACCCGACGAATCGGGTGATGGATGAAACATTAGACGGACGGGTGATGGGTCGGGTGAAATTTTTTTGTGATGGGTCGGGTGGAAAAATGGCTCCACCCACCATCACACGACCCATTTTCACCCCTATTTCCTACAGTACCGCTTGCCTGCGGTGCTACTGTTCGGTGGTGCTTGGCTTCGTTCTTCGTCGGCGTCCTCAACTTTTTAGGAGTAGTTCTGCTTAGATCGTTTTTTGTAGAGTTCTTTCTACTTGTTTTCGTTGAGTCCATGGGCAGCCATAGGGGGGGCGGGGGCCGCCGCCCCCCTCCGGCGTCAGAACTTCGTAGTATATTTAAAAAAATAAAAAAAAAGGTAAAAACATAAAAAAATGTGCAAGAAAACATTAAAGTTGTCTTGCTTAATTGGTGAAAATGAGAGAAGGAAGGAAAAAGGGATGCAAGAGGTCATGAGTTCAAACCTCATTCCTTACCTCTTTCTACTATTTTTTATTCCAACCAAATTCTCCCTATTATAAATATCATATTTAAACCAAATTTAACATTTTCCTTTTAATATTTTCATAAGATTATTCATTATGTTACACATATATTTTAAAAAATTCTTCTAATTTTTATTCATATGAAATTTTTTTACTATCAATGTCATAGTTAAATCACAGTTTATGAGTTTTTTTGTCACAGTTTTCAATCCTATCAATTTTTTTTCGTTTACCAATGACAAATTCTTTTAAAAAATTATAATTTTCTTTCAATATTAAAAAAAATTTTAATCATGCTACACATACATATAAATTATTAAATTGTTGTATGAATTTTTGTAATAAAATATCATATTTATACCACAATTTATGATTTTCTTTCAATATATTTAAAAAAAATTTATTATATATACCGAGGAAAAAAAATTTCCCAACAAACAAGTGCGCACCCCCCTCTAGCGATTCTTACGGCCGCCACTGATTGCGTCTGGTTTTGATTGTATGTTTTAGGCGATTGCCACCTGTTGACTTGTCGGCCTATCAAGAATCTTGCCTCATCTCTACTTAATCAAAAAAAAAAATCCTGTTACTCGACATTCACGGAGGTGTGCTGTGTACGCACTAGGCAAACTACCCATTCAAACTAAACTACTAGCAGTTTAAACCCAAAAAAAAAAAAGGAGGGAGGGATATAAATAAGGGAATCGAGGGTGCAGGTAGTGAGGTCCATGACACGTAAATGAGGTGGCCCACACTGGATAACTCCCCCTCTCTCTCCATCAAGTCTCAACCCCTCTTACCAGACCTCCAAAACACAATGAGCTGGAGTGACAAAGCCTTTCAAATATGGCTTCTTCTTACAACCGCGTTTCTTCCTTCCCACCTCACATAGTACCCCTCTTTTTTATTTTTATTGTGTGTTTGTCCCCTTTTTTTTTCTTTTTTTTTTTTAAAATGCCCTTTATTTTAGATTATGTGATGACTATATATACTTATTTTTTCTTACAGTTTGTAGTTCTTTGGCAGTTTTAATTTGAAATCCCCAAATTAAATTAATATATTTACATTGAAATTAAATACTGGCATGACATCCAATGATTGAGGTATGGGATTTTAATGTATCTTATAATTCTCTTTAACATTAGTTGTTACTACGGTATTTGAAGTCATTTATAATTAATGAACCATATGTAACTACTTAAATTACACATTGTTGATTTTCATTAAAGTTATCCATACAATTAATTTTAACCAAAATTGGAAAGAATGTGTTTTACTAATGCAATTTTTTTTTATATAAATAAACTACCAAAAATACAATTTTTAAGTTTTATTTACCACCAATAAACTACCAAGAATGTGTTTTAAGTTTTATTAAAAATACAATTTTTTATATGTAAGTGTTGTTTAAATTTTCGACACTTAATATTAGACGGATGAAGTATTTTTTTTTATTATCAATGCCACAAAATGTTACCAAACTGTGATAACATACATGTAAATAATACTATTTTTTTATCTTAATCCGATTCGATCGGATCAGCTATTCTAGAGCTGGATCGGGTACTGTGTAACCCATTAACAAGAGATTTGAAGACCTTTTGTAAGGGTACCTCTCTCTTACCACTAGAACAAGGAGTCATTGGTCTTGATAAGTTCATGATATTCTTCTTTTGTCGTGAAACTCTTTAACACATATATAATGTGAAATATATTGTTAATATTTAGTAATATTCTCCGCTAATTGTATATAAAAATATATAAATTTGTGGTAAATAAAGTTAGAAAATTGTTTCTTTTTTAAATTTACCATTTGTTTTGTACTGACAAACTATTATAAGATCACTTGTAATATGAGGTGACAAAAAACGTTAGTTGCCAGCCAAACAGAACCTTAGGACTGGCTGGAATTGGAAACTACTCCTCGGCGACCCGCGCAGCAGCACCACCGCCAATCCACCGGACTGTTTCTCTTCCACTCGTTGCTTTCTATCTTCCTCCGATCGATCGATTTCTCCGGCTACAAACCTCAAATCTCTCCCTCTCACTCGCACTCTCCTCTGATTCTATGTAATGCGATAGCTGAGAACTGAAATTTTTGATTCGTTGTCTTCGTTTCTGGTCCTGGTATGTTCTACTGAATTCCGCTTCTTCATTTCAATCCAAAGTAAAAAAGTTGTGATTGATAATCGCCGATGTAAAACTGCTTGCTGTAATCCTTACTGTTCTTCGATTTTACTCGTTTGATTTAGTTGATAAGTGGAGTTAGTTAGCTTGATTGTGTGTGTGTGTTTTTCGGATTTCAATGGAAGGTGTGATGTTCAGTGAAGTTTCTAGGGAAGATGTAGCTTTCTAAAAGGAGCTCACCGCACGGGGAAATCGAGTTCTTCTACTTTTTTCGCTCCTTGTTTCTAGTAAATGGTTCAAATCTGTTGAATTAATTACAGGATTTTCGCGTTCCGCAGTTTTTTCAGGCAGTCAAAGGCGTCTACTTATTGAGAAGTTCACTCCACGGATTTGGTTCTAAATCCGCCATTTTAGCTCTCCGAATTGATCTTTGCTGTCAGCTCGCAGCGATGTATAAATCCTGATTTTCCGCAAATGTGAACAGCTGTACACTTCGAAACCAAATCCTCTTTAATTTAATGGCGTATTCGCCGATTTGCACTCTGTCAATTGATTTTATTTCTGAAATTCGAACTTCTTGTTGGAACGTGATGATTTTAAACAGCGAAAGATACGATTGCTAGACAGCAGCAGTAAGATTGTTTCCCTTCAATTCGGCGATCTTGTTTTTATTCTCAAAAACAAATTTGTTTGCCATTGTATTCAACATTATTCCTTCCCTGTCCTCAGCATCTGGGTTCCTTCTGTTTCGTGATCTAATTTGCCTCTTGATTGATAAAAAAACACCATAAAGAAAGATCTCTATATTCCTTTTGCTTTGTTTTCTCAATGTCCATTGAACTCCATTTGCCGCTTTGAGTTTTGCTTGGGTAGCTAAACTTATATGCTTATCAACTCCATCTATTTGGTCGCTCACTGATTTAGCAGGTTCAATCTTATGGTTTTACATTTGCTAGTGTGAATTAGGCAAGTAGCTTATGATAAATGGTGTCATTGCAGCTAATGGCTGTGAGTTTAGCTGTAATTTGTTTTGAATGATCATGTGTAGTTTGAGATGGATCGTCGTAGCTGGACATGGAAGAAGAAATCATCTGATAAGAATGGTGCTGACAAGGCAGTTGCTACATTGGATTCTGTTGATGCTTCTTTGGCTTCAGAAGGGTCTCAAAATGTTAAGGTTGGTTAACAAATTTAATTGGATATATGTCTATTTTCCATTGAAGTAGCTTCATATTTTCTGGGATCACGTTGTTATCCATGAACTTTTGCTTGACAATGACCATCATTCGAGTTTTCGTGATACTGGCAGCCAATTCTCCTTTGTTCAGGCTTTGTTGTCTTTAATTCATCGACTAGGAACTGCAGGATCGTTGTTCAGTTTATATTACGCTTGTTTACTGCGTATGCCTTGAGTTGTTCTAATTCTTCTTTGGGACCATTAACACAGGATGCCTATAAAAAACCAAGTTATGTTCAAATATCAGTTGAATCGTATACGCATTTGAATGAACTGGAGGATAAAGTAAATGCATATGAGGAGCAAGTGAAGATGTACAAGGATCAACTTAAAGCGCAAGATGAACAGGCTCAACAATTGAATGAAAAACTGTCTGATGCTCAATCAGAGATGACCAACAAGGAGGAGCTTGTCAAACAGCATGCTAAAGTCGCTGAAGAAGCTGTATCTGGTATGGCTTCGATTCGATCAAGCTTACAGTTTACACATTACTTATATTTGACATTGTAAGTGAGTGATAAAAGTAATGATGAAGCGTTTACCGAATTTCTAACCAGTTTGTGTTTGCTGAATTCAGGATGGGAGCAGGCTGAAGCTGAAGCTGCAGCTCTGAAGACTCATCTAGAAGCTGTTACACTTTCAAAGCTGACAGCAGAAGACCGAGCTGCACAATTGGACGGTGCTTTGAAGGAATGCATGCGCCAGATACGAAACTTGAAGGAAGAGAATGAGCAGAAGTTGCAGGATGTTGTTTTAACCAAGAACAAGCAATATGACAATATGAAGCTTGAATTTGAAGCAAGGTTAGCTGCCTATGATCAAGAACTCATGAGGGCTCAGGCAGAAAATGCTTCACTTTCAAGATCGTTGCAGGAACGCTCTTCCATGCTGATCAAGATGAGCGAGGAAAAATCACAGGCTGAGTCTGAGATTGAACTTTTGAAGAACAACATTGAGTCATGTGAGAGGGAAATAAATTCCTTGAAGTATGAACTGCACATTGTTTCCAAGGAGTTACAGATTCGTAACGAGGAGAGGAACATGACTGCGAAGTCTGCTGAAGCAGCCAACAAGCAGCATGCGGAAGGCGTCAAAAAGATAGCAAAGTTAGAAGCAGAGTGCCAGAGATTGCGCAGTCTTGTCCGGAAAAAATTACCAGGTCCTGCTGCTCTTGCCCAGATGAAGTTAGAAGTTGAGTACCTGGGCCAAGGTCACGGAGAAACCCGATTTAGGAGATCTCCTGTGAAGCCACCTAGCCCTCTTCTATCACACACTTCTCATAGGTTGCCTGTCACTGATGGTGCTCAGAAGTTCCATAAAGAAAATGAATTTCTTACAGAACGTCTGTGGGCGTTGGAAGAAGAGACAAAGATGTTGAAAGAGGCGCTGGCCAAGCGTAATATTGAACTGCAGGCTTCAAGAAGCACGTGTGCTAAGACGGCCAACAAGCTCCAAAGCTTGGAAATT
Source organism: Persicaria maculosa (assembly GCA_963922045.1). Classification (NCBI taxonomy): domain Eukaryota; kingdom Viridiplantae; phylum Streptophyta; class Magnoliopsida; order Caryophyllales; family Polygonaceae; genus Persicaria; species Persicaria maculosa. The sequence goes on along the minus strand of OY998257.1, from coordinate 14,277,384 downwards.
CAGTTGCATACTTTAAGTCAAGTGAAGGGTTCTGCAGAACGTCCTTCAGTCGAAAGTGAAAGCAATCCACCGAGCATGACATCCCTGTCTGAAGATGGAAACGATGATGCCGCTAGTGCTGCCGAGTCATGGACTTCTTCAGCATTATTCTCTGAGCTATCTCATCTTAAGGATAAACCAATAAGAAGTGATAGCACAAATCATTTACAACTAATGGATGACTTTTTAGAAATGGAGAAACTGGCAAGCTTCTCAAGTGATTCCAACGGAGCAATCTCCATTACAGGCGCCTCAGACGATAAGGGATCGCCTGAAGTGGAGTCAGTGTCTAAAGAAGAAAACACCACAGCTGGCGTGGATGGACCTTTGGTGATGAAGATAAAATCGAGAATATCTGAGGTATTTGAATCCGTGTCTGATGACGCTGAGATAGAAAAGATGTTGGAGAAACTTAAGCATATCGTGCAAGAAGCATACGCCACTATGCATCCACAGTCGGTTATCTGTGTAGCTGAAGAGAAAAGTAGCTCGGGAAATGCATTGATTGCATTAAAGAAGGAAATCTCATTGCTTGAGAATGGCGGTATCCATGGCACTGAGAAGGAGAAAGTCCTAAACAAAGAAATGGTTGCTGCAATTTCCGAGATCCACACATTCATATTGTCACTTGTGGAAGCAGCAGGAGTATCTTTCCGGGAAACATCTGATGATGATGAGCATGGACTGCACCAAAAAGCTGAGCAGTTCACTGCCTCATTTAACAAGGTCCTTTGCAATGAGATGAGCTTGGCAGATTTTGTTGTTGCTCTTTCCCAAGTTGCGGTGAAAGCCGGTGATCTCACCTTCAAGTTTGTGGGATTTAAGAACAGCGAATCAGATGCCAACACTCCTGATTGCATTGACAAGGTTGCATTGCCAGAGAATAAAGAATCTCAAGGGGAGAGATATCCCAATGGCTGTTCTCACATTTCTGATTCGCCTTCTAATCTCGAGGACCCATCAGAAGGTAGCTTCTTGCCAAGCTTAGATTCGGTATCATCATGCAAGTGCTCCATGGAGGGCATTGAGCAGTTGAAGGCGGAGAAAGACAATCTGGTACAGGAACTAGCTAGGTCCATGGAGGACCTGGAAGCCACAAAATCTCAGTTAAAGGAAACTGAGGACATCTTGGCAGAGGTTAAGTCACAATTTGCATCTTCTCAGAAGACCAACAGCTTGGCTGAGACCCAGCTGAAATGCATGGCAGAATCATACAATGCACTTGAAAAGAGATCCGAAAAGCTTGAAACTGAAGTCAATCTCCTCCGGACTAGAGTTGAATCCGTGGAACTTGAGCTTCAATCTGAAAAAGCCAGCCATCGCGATGCATTGGTCAGATGCAAGGATCTTGAGGAACAATTGCAGAGGTCAGAATCATAAACAAATCTTCCTGGTGCACTCATTTCATTGCATTCGTCAAGACATAGCTATCTAGATTCCGCTATTTGCTCAACTCTTAACCTGTTTCATGATTTATTTTCTCAAGGAGTAACAAGGAGTGCTCTGCCTGTGCATCTGTGGCTGCTGATCTAGAGAATAAAAGCAAACAGGTATTCTGAATTCCATCATCATTTATATTGCTCGGCGTATTATTAAGAACTCAAAGCAATGTTAACCAATTCCATTCCACCTTGCAGGAGAAAGATCTAGCAGCTGCAGCAGAGAAGCTAGCAGAATGCCAAGAAACCATACATCTCCTAGGAAAACGGCTCATGGCGTTTCACCCACAGACAGATGTTGCTGGGCCTCCGGAAGGTGACAGAATCGACAAGGATAAGGAGCTTGTAGAGGAGGAAGACTCCACTGCCAGTGGAGACAGCAGTCGAGATTCGCTACACCAGGCTGAGGCAGATACCGCTTCTTCTACTAATTCGCCGACACCTGTGTACCTTCACAACTCCCCTTCTAGCCCATTCGAAACCGAAACTCATGGTCATCGGAGATCATCAGTGAGTGCCCCAGCACCACCGGAGAAGCACTCTCGTGGTTTTAGCAGATTCTTTTCTTCGAAACCAAGCAACCGCCAGTAGTTCATGACCTCATTGGCAGCTACAAATACTGTCTGTGGCACACCAAGAGACCAATGATCTCATGCCGAATTTCGTAAGAAATGGCTTAGCCATGTCCTTGAACTATTTCCGAGTGTTAGTGCTTAATCTTTAAGCACAAAAGAAGCAGATAAATCAGAGCTCAATCTAGCCTTTGTTCTGCCGCAAGTTTATTATATATAAAATCAACTCAAAACAATTGAAAGTTATGAGCATCAGTACTATCTCATTTGTCGATAATGCGTTGTTTTCGTTGCTATAGGAAGAATGAGTGATCTATTGATTTGCTCAGAGCTGGCAAAACAGGTACATGGCTTAATGGCATGGATTCAAACTCGATTGTTGGATTGGATCGGTACAAATGAAACACGCCACATACGATAGAACGAGTAACTCAAGCAAGGGCGGGACTTATGATTGCTAGTATAACATCTATGGACCAATGGTTAGTCCAGTAGGTAGTAATCAATCAAACTTGACGAGCCACCATTGATCATCTCCGATCCTTGTCGCTACAAAGCGCCTCGAGATAATAAGAGGTTAAAACAAAGAGGTAGACCTACAAGGCCCTATGGGATACTTGGTGAACAAAACCATCAAATGCTTTGTAGTGTAATAAACCCTAATCTCCCCACAATGCCACCCATCTTCCTGAATAAAAAGGAACATAAGATGACATTGGAGCTACCCTGATGTGACATACAATGCACATGGGTGGTCACTGTCTCTATACTTATCATCCTAATGCAACTGTTAGTACTTATTTTAGTACTCTCATTAGAAGCTACATAGAGTTTGAATGTAGATGGGGAGGGAGAAATAGTTTTGCATAAGGCATGTTTCCCCACACATTAAAAGCAATAGGGCATCTCATAAAAGCCTGGAAAAGACATTTTAGAACAATATGGTACCGACGTTGTTAATAATTGTACCGTTCATGAAGAATTAACCACACTACCACCTTGAAACTCTCAATATTTCATTTGTTTCACTTTCACCCACATTGTGATAAGAGTCTAGAATGGCTTTCTTGGGTCATAGGAAGGCCTTCATCCGGGTAACAAATCGACGACAATTCGAGATCAAGTGAGGAGAATGATATTCTCATTAGATCTCCGAAGAAAGCGCCACCATGGTTTATGTGGCATGAAGGTTCAAAGATGTAAAGAAGGCTTGTGTTCATGAAATTGTTCAGATTTGATAGCTTTGCAATCTCCCAGAAAAAAGAGTTGTTCAGATGTTGTATTTATCGAATTGAGTCATGTTATACATTGTTGAAAAGAGGATTCAAAGACCTATAACTTTGGTGTTGAAGGTTTCTCCAAGATGGTTTTTTAAGACAAGTGAAAATAGACCTCTTTTTTATATGTTTTTATTTATTTAGGAATAATATAAACTAGAATAATACGGAGTATCTTTTAACTAGTTTTCCAATTAACTTATATTATCTGTAATTAGTTTTTATTTTATATTTTATGATAGATTTATATTAGTAAATAGATAGATTTATTTAGCTTATAAATAGAATTATGTTATTGATAGAAAGAGAATTCATCGATGAATAAAATCTCGTGAAAAAACTATTGATGAAACCCTTGACTAAGGATTATTTGATATCCACCAAACCATTTTGCACTTTATTGTTGTTGTGTTCAAACTCTCAAGTTCTCAAATTCTACAAACCCTAAACAACATTTGGCCACTATCCACCCAAACACAAACCCAATCCATCACCAAACTCAAGCACATTCCAGGATCAAGAATGAAAAATAATTAGTGCAAGATCGGACCTACAACATCACCTGGTGCTTCAATCTCAACATGGTTGAATCATCGCGTATCACATTGAGAAAAGAAAACAAGGGCATTGACTTCATAACCAAGTAGTCACGAGTTTGAATATGGACATTTTCGTCGAGTATGCCACCATTTGTATCTTCCATAGAGCCCAAGGCTAGGGATTGCATCTTGGCATGCCATCTCCAATTCTCCATTAACAAGCAGCAATTCGGAGGATTTAGACTTTAGAGTACATGAATAGATGACAAATTTTCTTTACTAAAAAAAAATACAGGACAGCTAATTAATATGACATATACTAGGCATGTTATATGCATTTAAATTAATGCATTTTATATCATGTGAAGTTAAGAGTTGTTACAAAATGACACATAACATGACAAAAGTCCACACTCCATATGCTTTCTCTATGGGCCATGTATCATGTTGTACTAAAATGCAACTTCAATTGATTCAGAAATCACTCAAGCTGATGAGTAAGTAACATGAGTTGATGCATTCCAGCAAAAGGAGAAAGAGGGATCAAATAGATATCTCAATTAAGATAATGAAACATATATATTGACATTTAATTAAAAATGTGGCTCTGGATCCCAAAGATCAATCCCCTAACATAACTGTCAGAGGGAAATGTATCAAATTTGAATTGCAAATTTCCAATCTAAAATCAGAAGAAGAAAATAAACATGCCCACCAGGTTTTTGGTAAGACAGATAATATATATATAGCTTAGTTGCTACAAAAAAATTAAAAAAAAAAAGAAAGAAAAAAACTATGAACCCTAAGCCAATTTTGGGCATGAATTCCTTTCTCATCTGAGCATAGAAGTTAGAGCTTCAAAGACATGTTCTTCACAAGGGATGGTGATGCCATTATCATGGCTGAACCCAAACTCTTCCTCAGCTTGATGAAGTAAGCTCTGAAACTCCGGGCGACTAAGGAAGGAGATGGGCACTATGTATCTAGCCCGGTTCTCTCCAACATACACTGCAAAGTGGCCTTTCGGGACGTCGAAACCGCCTTTCTTTACCATGACAGAACATCTCTTGATGATCTGCTTCAGCACAGCTGCTTGTGGAAGCTTGTTTGGTTTCCTAATTGCCATTTTCTTTTGAATGTAGATAAGGGTAGAAAGGGATTAAGGGAGAATAAGAATAAGAATAAGAAGAGGGTCTTTGTGTGTTGTGTAAGGAGGGAGTTGGTATTGTTGTAGGCGTGAGGTATTTATATATATATATGGAAAGGCCAAAAGGGTATGATAGTGGCTGCTCCAAATCTTCTGTCACAAATGTTGGGTGTGTTTGTAACTGAAGCTGAATGGTTAATTGTGTAAAATATATGTTAAATTAAACTATTGATAAGCTAGTAATGTGTTTGGTAACCTAAATAGATTTGTGTGTATAAAACTATAAGTTTGGAGGTGTAACTATTGAAAATTCAGTTCCAAAACACTAATTAAAATATAATCTTAGTTTTATTTTATTTAAAACCATATAATATTAAAACAAAAAGCTCTGAAAAGCTGTTTGTGTTGCCAAACACACCCACATTGTCTCTTTTGTTGTCCCGTTGAAGATAAAGTAAACTCTGTAATATTTTTTTCAATAGATACATTAACAAAAACACGAGTTCTAATATTTTATGACATTTATGTTATGAGATGATCGAATGAGACACGTTCAGAATAAATGATTTGGATTGTAACACAACATTACCGATGAGTCATCAAAGTCAGCTTCCGTAAGATTAGTCAAGCCTATAAAGTAGACCCAAAAATACCCATGAAAATTCATATAAGAGGCATGTGGGGTTCTTTGGTTTCAGTTAAATAACTGTGTAGATCTTTAGAAATTGCTTCTTTCTTTTATCCAAGGACATGACTCATGAGAATATGAGTTGGCTACTGAATAAAACCATCCCCTTTAGGCCAGGATTAGTGCTTGGCTTGCCTGGACATCACTCTCTAACTTCAAGTTAGAGGTTCTTCTTTTGTCCCCCTTGTGTTGGGTGCATTTTGACACATAAAGACCCCAATCCCATCTTGTTTATTCCTCCTCCCAAAAACACCCAAACCAACACTCTCTCAAAGGGCATTTTATTTTATTTTTATTCTTTGAAGTAAGCATCATCACCAACTCCAGATTACACAGAATATCCCCACTGTAACCACCTTTATTTATGATTATATGAACTTAGACTTTAGTTTATTCCACCCAAACCCCAATGTGGGCCAAACCCATATCAAGAAATGAATAATCTTTGTGATTTGAATATAGACTTCCACTTCTTTTCATGCTGCACAGCGACAGAGAGAGAGATAGAGGGTCACTGGGTACAGTACTGAAGTGTACCTGCTGCAAGTGGAAGGAGGCCATGGGGTTTTTTTGACTCATCTAGATTGCTGGGCCTTTGATTTAGGATCTTCTGACAGGGTGACCTCTCAAAAGACATTCACATGTGCATTATGCATATCCCATATTAGTCTCTGCATAATTTCACAAATCCTCTCATTACACCCACCTTGCCCAATTGCCAAGTCCTAGTCCAAATCCTCATTTCAAATCATTGGCCATTTGAAATACCCTTCCCTACCAGATTCAATGATCTTTGAATTTGTAGATTGCTTCTAAGACTTCGTGAGATTAGTCGGGCCCCCAAAGGGGAATCGGATCACACACGTTAAAAAACACTATCAAATTATAAATCACCTCCTAAGTTCAGCAGATATTATTTAGCTCCAAAGCATAGGAAAAATCTACATTGACTGACCTTATTGTATATCCAAAGGAAATGTAAAATCGTCGGTGAGTTGCAGAGTTTTTGGTGTTTCACTTCATAGTGAATACTAACTATTTAGGGAAAATTTCATGATAAAGGAACAAATAGAATTCCCATCAAATTTCTAACATCACATATGACAATGTTTGATGTTTGTAAGTTACAACTCAAATATAGGAAGATAACAAAATATCTCTGTGCATACTACAATAGAGTAGACAAAAGAACCAAAGCATCATCATCTTCATCAAAACATAAAAAGAAGACAAAGTAGAACATACTTTCTAGTACCATTGAGCGTGAGAGAAAAACTTGAGTGCTTCCAACCCTCAATTCATTTCCTTTACAGTATCTGTAATCACCACTAGTAAATTGTACACCAACATCTAGATCTATCCAACAACACCAAAATGTTAAATTGAAAAGATTCCCAAACCTTTATTTATGTAAATGATACCTATAAATATATATATCCAAGGACCTCAACAGCTAATCATACCTATATATTTGACACTTGTCAGCCCATAAGATCTGTTTTGGGTGAGACAAAATCAAAAGTATATTTACCAGCGAATCACTAAAATTTGATGCTTAAGGGAATTCGTTTCATAATTTTGTAGATATACTTTGATTACAATTCACCAACAACACTAAACTAATGGCCTTAAGCATTGAATCTCGTGATTCGTTGGTAAATGTACTATGGTTCTCTAGCAAAAAATAATGTGGAGCAAAGCAAATCACTTCACAAATGAGATTTCAGCTAAGGTGGGAAATTATTCATTAAAATACAGATAGAAGCTAAAGACCAAAGGAGAATTATACAACAAAGTGTTGAGAGTGTTTTAGAACCTGAAATACAATGAAAGGCAAACACATGTTATGTGAGAGTATCCTAGACATAGGCAACCCTTTCATGGGCCAGAGGTGGTCATGGCTCAGTCAAAAATAAATTTAGTATATATCTCGTTGATAGTTTTGATTTTACATATAATAATAAGCTCCAATCCGATACCTGATCACAAAGTTATAAATGTCTGATGATTAAAAAGATGCAAATCACCTCACAGTTCACACACCGTTTACCAAACTAGGATGTTTCTATATTTTGCTAAACTTCATACCTTTATACTATAATTAAACTCGAGAGCTTTGAATCATAAAGTTATATTGACACATTTGACAATCGTGTTATAAATTATGTACGAGTCATGTTTTAATTATAGTTACCCATTTATAATTGTGATGTTTCTTCGAATTTTCTTAGTGTTTTGTATTTTCTTTTCGAATTTTTTTAAAAATTGGACCAGTCAAAGAATTTCCCAACAGTAATTTTTCGCCCCCAAGGGGAAGTTTTGGGATCTGCCAAGATGCTCCACATCAGGAAAATTTCTTACGAGTAAAGAAAAAGACGGATCCTATCCTATATTTTGCCAATGAAAACTTAAGCAAAATGCACCATATAAAAGACAGTAATGGAACGATCCTAGCCTAGTTGGCATAGTCTAACTTCAACACCTATCGCCAAGTTCTTGCTTCGCTATGCAGGATGCAAAGAGGTAGCTCCCCTTGTTGATTCTCATGTCAACATATTCAAGAAAACATATCAAATATCTATGATTACTTAACCGCTAAAGATGCTAATAGTCTTGAGTTTGACACATCTATTTACACTTCAGTTGTCTTTAGTGACGAGACATCTATATTCTAAAGGATATGGACTGTCCTACAGAAAACATAAAGGGTTCTACAAGACAATCAGAAGTTAGTTTTTGGATTAAGGACTTTAAGGCGGTTGAGTAACAAAGAAAAGGGAGTGGAAAAGAATCGCTCCTAAGAAGAGAATAGATGAATATTTCAGATCAGACCACTACAAAATATTAGGCAGTATACCATGGGCAGCAATACAGCCTCCTCAAAAATTATGATAAACAAAGATTCAGTTGCTCTAAGCATGTTGCTCAAAAAAAGCATAATAATGTACCTACCACGTACGTTATCGGTTGGATAATCAATAATGTACGCATTCGAGCATAATTATATCAAAAGGACTACAAAGGCAAAGAGTCATATGCATGGTCTCTCATTTCCAGCTCATATATACTTTGTAAAACAGATATTCTCGAGTCAGAAACGCACCTGAGGCTTAGCTGATCTTAACCACTTTGGTGTGGATGTCAGTGTATAAAGTATAGACAGTGACACACTGAGCACTGCAGTCATGTAGGGGAGCACGAATTCGGGGTCGGTCCCAATCCAGGGTGGATGCTTTGCTGCACTGGTGACATAGCACACTATCATCCCTGGAGCTGTAAAAACCAAGTGAGGAACTGAAGATCAGTGCAGTATAAAAGTATGCTATGGAGAAAGCTAAGAGCCTGACCTGGCAAGAAATAAACCACAATTGAGCCGACATGTGAAAATAATGCAGTCATGGTCTTCTTTTGTCCCGGAGCTAAAAACAAATGCAATGATCTTGTCTAATGAATGTATGTATTTGGAGCTAAAGGCTGAATCCAACTGTTGAAGAAGATGAGTGTGTTAATTGAACAATGTCTGATAATGATTGTTACAGTAACAAAAGCCTCTCAGATAACCCAGAGATGCATCTTTTGTTGGGGAAGAAAACTACTTTTTCATGACCTTTTATGTATTCCAAATGACCTTTCATGACCTGTTACTTTAGAAGCAAAGGGGAAAAAGCTAGAAAAATAAATTAAGATTTGCTCCTAACTGGGTTGATTCACTTTCAGGTTCCAGTTTAAACTGCAAATTGCTAGAGAGCAGTTCTGTCATTAGTTAGTTGTTTAATCACAAATACGGTACATATTTAGTAACTCCGGCCATTTAGAGAACTTCTTGACGTTCCCGTAGGTCAAGCATCTTAATCTCCCATCCGTAAGCAATAAAATAAAACACAATAGTCATAAATAGAACAAATGTTGAATTTAATACACAAACATTAGTGTTTTTACAGTTCCATAGCTCATCAGTTAACAGGTACTCAGCATTAAGGTTCATTGCTCGCTTATTCCTCTATTCTAACTTGATCCACGACCACAAGAACTCGCTACTTGAATAGCACATATATAGTTTATTCATTGTTTAGGCCTGCAAAAACAAGACTGCTAAACCCGCAACAATTAATCAATTACACAACTTGTTCAAACAGCTTATCAGGCAAAGTTTCATAACAAAACTACCAACATAAAAAAAAAATCATGCATATATGCAATTGAAGTACATTGCTTGCTAATTAATCATACACCTTATAATGCAGATAACAAAATCAACATGTATACAAAAAAAAACATCCTCTTTGTTGTGCTCTTGTACACTTGTGGGTCAATTCATGCTCTATCAATTTTGCAGTCCTCATCCTCTTCTAGTCATCATCTTTGAATTCCCTGAACAACCAAAAGCAAATCAAAGCAATCAGATAATGGAGAGTTGACATTGACAGCTACATCAGATGTTAACAACACATGAATTTGATTCTTCAAGGAAATTTCCAAACGAACAATTTCAAGTCTTCAAAACTGTACCTCCGATCAAGGTATCGAGGTTGGATTCCGGAGCCTTGACAGGTGGTGCAGGTCAAGGAACCAGCACCATCGCAATTGATGCATTTTGATACCTCTTTCTCGTCGCCACCAAGCTCAACCGTCACAGTCCCAGCCCCCAAACAGAATCTACATTTCACTACCGAAAGAGTAGGTCGAAAAAGCAGTTCAATTTAGCCTTCAATCGATACTCGATAAGAGCTAATTCGATACAAGTGGAAGGAGAACTCACAGGCACCGCTGCCACTGCAGGGAAAGCACGGCTGAGTATTATCCCGCTTGGCCTGACCAACATCAATGAACACAAGCAAAATTCATGTCCTGATCGAGAACAAGCGAGCGAAAACAGTCGACGGAAACTCACCGCACTGTCAATTTGGTTTTCGTAGAAGATAGGGACTCCAATACCAACCGCTACGCTCACCACTCCAACTGAAATAGCCACAATCTGCACCGAAATTCGTCATTTTAGGTTCTCTAGATGGAAAACTGAAACTGCTATAACGCAATTGCATTTCAATTTACCGTGTTCTGGTCGAGATCGGCTCTAACGCAGAGTTGGTTTCTGCTACGCAGTGGATGCGACGGAGAAGATGAAAGGCGGACGAGATCCTGCGGAGAGCCGAGAAACGCAGAATGAAGCCGGAGTGAAGACGGAGCTGTCACCATTGATGCCACCATTGCTGGATGAGCAATGAGAGGGAGAGATGGAGGTGCTCTCTGAAGGGAGGAGAGGAACCATGAGTGTGTGGTCTGGGATGGATATTGTGGGGCCCGTCCAAATCTCTGCACCAATCAGACTAAAGCCAATGGGGATCGGAATAAAAGAGCAACAATTTATTGACGTAAGGCCGTTGGGCCTGTAACGTGCGTTATTGGGCTTGTTTTTTTTAAATGGGCTCATCAGTTGTAGGTTCAATGTTAAAATAAATAAATGGGCTGCGTTGGGCTCAATATAGTGGAGGATGGTGATCAGTTGGGAAGCTAATATCTAGAGTTAGAGCTGTTATATGAACGGAGTATAGCTCGAGTCTTGGCTGGGAATCAACTCATTAAAAGCTCGATTTGAACTCGTTCATTTTCTGAATAAGTCGAATATAAGCACTTTTTTAAGTTTAGCTCGCTTGATTTAAGAATAGTTCGAATTGTGTGAAATTTCTAAAATTTTCTTTAAGTTACTTTGTTTTGAGCAAATAAGGGTACTTAATGCTTTAAAAAAAAGCTCAATTCGAGCTCATTCGTTTCTTAAACGAGCCGAGTATGAGCACATTTTTAAGCTCGAGTCTAAATTTAGGCTCATCTTGTTTCTAAACGAGATGAATATTATATAAATTGCGTTAATCAATACTATTACATAAAATTTAATATTATGTAAAATTTATAATTACATTTTAAATGTAATAATATAATTGATTAACACAATTTATAAGTTGTTTGATTGTAAATGAGTGTTGTTATATACACCGCAAATTTGTTTTGTAATATATTGCTAATCAAAGGCGAAACGGGTGTTGTACAATGTCGGAATGAACGTTGCTGAATGGACAAGAAGTTGTCGACGTTCCTAGATGGCTAGTGGAAGATCGAGTTGGACTAGGTTAGCAATGTTGGTTCGATTACTAGGATAAATATTGTAGAAAAAAAACACAAAGAGACGCACACGGAAAAAAAAAAAAGTCCAAAAGGACGTTGTACACCTATAAAATTACCCTTTTTTTAATGTTATGTGTTAGGCCTAATCCAGCCTTCGAACAATGTTGATAACTTTTCTATTCAACAATGTTCAATCTAACGTACAAATTATTCATTTTGACATTAATTTGCAGTTTATATAGTCTCCACGATTTTAAATCTATATTATCGTGATTTGTGAACACAATTTACAAACAATTAAAAAATATTTATCCTTATAATTACAATACGTAAAAAAAAAACAATACAAGGGATTCAAACAAACCCTTAAATATGTAGTCTGGAGCCTTAATTGGAATCTACGTTTCAGACAACACTGGAAAGCAGAGAGGAAAGTAAAGGAGGACAAGGCACACGTAGCGGCCGGCCGGCCGGGGAGGAAAGAGATGAAAAATGACATTAAAATGGAGCTTTTAATGACAGACAGTGACAGCGATGGATAAGCAGCTTGATCGATCATATATAGCTGGATATGGGGATGGATCCATGCTCATTTATGTACGTTCCCTCTCTTTATCGCTTACTCTATAATTGCTCCTTTGTTACCTTTTCATTTCCACTTTATATATCCTTCCATCAATTCGTTTAGGAGTTTCTGAGCTTCTTATCAGTGTTTCTATAATGATCCAACAATACCAAGTTGACTGGTGTAGTTTCCGTCCCATATATGGACAATACATTAATACAATATTATAAATAATGTAGATACATTATAATAAATAAAAAATAATAATCTAAATATAAATAATTTTTCCACCAAAAAATTATAGATATAAATAAAATTAGTTCAATGTATTATATATAAATATTTTTTTTTTCTAATCTATTGTTGATTAAATCTCATGTAATATAATAGATAGTTGATTTTTAAAAATATTTTAATATTATTTTTTTATTAAATATATAGTACATATTTATTACGTTAGATTACTAAAATATCTATGCACGGGTAGATTGTGGCTACATATTTTGACTACATAATATTTCAATAATTTATTTTGGCCTCAAAAAACAATATAGATATAAATAAAATAACAATGATTAAATAATTAATTTTGATATAAATAATTTTCTCCACCAAAAAATAATCTAGATACAAATAAGGGCAATTTACTGAAATAACCCAATTATCCGAATTCTTTGCAAGGTTAACCCAATCCGAATTTTATTTGCATAAAACCGGATATGAGAAATCCCGGCTTAACTAGTAGCAAGTAAGTGAGGGGGGTAACTGGACATCATGAGATCGACAGCTGGACAAGTGAGTGAGAGAGAGAGAGAGAGAAAAGGAAGGAGGGACGGAAAAACAGACAGAGAGAAGGAGGAGGAAAAAAGCAAGCGGCAGGACAAAGAGAGAGGGAGGAGGGAAAAAGAAAAGTACAGATCTACAGGAAAAGAGAGTGAGATGAGAAATCCCGTCCAGCGATGGCGCCAAAACAGAAGAGGAGGGGGAGAGTATATAACCTCTTCCTATCATGGCTTCAGCAAATCATTAGTCCACATTAAATGCACTGTAGAGGAGCATTAAATGGAGGAGGGAGAAGAGCCGACGACGACTGAAGAAGGAGGGTTGGTGACCAATGATGTGGATGTATATAAGGAAATCAGAGAGAATGATGGGCGTCGCATTTAATACGGACCAGGGGGAATTTAATTTGAAGTTTTAGAGAGAAATCATCAAAGAAGAAGCAAGTGGGCCAGAGTTCATTTTAAGGTTGACGTGTAAGCAGTTAGATTTAACTGGACATCCATATAATACACACCTGACACTTAGTGGAATTTACTAGACAGACTCACCACCAACTTCAGATAGAAAATGGGTAAGTGTTATTTCTATTTAGGGTATGCGAGAGGTGTCTCCCTATGATATGTACATGTTCCCGTAAAATTGACTGTCTCCCTATGTATTGCAACATGGGACAAAGCATCCATTTGTATGACTGTATTGTTTGGAGGATGGTGGTCGTGTGAAGGGGGCATTTGAGTCTTCAAGGGGTCAAGAAGCCAGAAGGCCGTGCTGGTGGACAAAAGTATTGACTATGTCTCACTGAAGAAACAACTGATGGACAAGTTTAATGTCGATGGGAGGAGGCATGAGGTGGAGCTCACATATGTAAAGTCGAAAGAAGGGTGCATGCCTTTTTCCATTGGGGAGACAAAGACCTGCAGGCCTTCAAGTTGGTAAACGGTATATCTGGAGAACAATCCTAGCCTATCGACCTCCATCTCTCCTTACGACGCAAGGTTGGTGGAGAAGTGGCAACTATAGAAGGATGACTCAGTCGAGGGTGGTATGTCTCCCTCAAGGGGTGAGGATGTTGTAGTACCGTTAACTGGGCCTCCCGTGACCCAAGAAGATCCCCCCACAGACGGACCCCCTGGCACTTGATGAAGAAGACGAAGTTTTGGGAGCACAAGTTGTCCAGGCAAACCTAACTGGTATCCAGTTAGCACCTCAAAGTGTCCAGTTAGACCAAACTACAAAGCAGTTAGGGCTAAGTGAGGAGTTGGAATTGGAGTTCGTGAAGAGGGCAAAGAATGCCGACGCAGTTACATGTGGGAAGTAGATAATTTTTGTGAGCAGTGACCTCGAAGATGAAGTCATCGAGTGTTCGCAATAGGGTCGGGGATCGTGCAATTCAAATATTCAAAGATAATTCACAACTATGCTAACTCCCTTTCCCAAACAAATAATACAAGAATCCCTCCCTATGTAGTGGTAGGGTAATTCAGGATCGAATCCACGAGGAGGTATGTCAGCGCTTCCCTTGTTGCAATCACGATCAAGCTTTCGACCTCAGAAGACACTCGATATCGATGTGTCTGGTCGATATCGACCTTAGTTCTGGTAGATTTCCAGTAGAGTTCCTGCAGAAGATAAAAGCAGCAAAGTCGACGTCGAGACAGACCTCGATATCGACGTTAGAACTCGATATCGACCTTTCCAGTCGATTCCGATGTTTGTCACAAAAACTGTAATTCGTAAGCTATTGTCGGAAAAGAGTCCGAAGAATATAGAATGGTAAAGAAGGATGATCAGAAACAAAACTAAAACTTTTATATGAATTCAATTAATTAAAAGGCTTCCAAAGTCGGGGTTTCATGCCACAACGATAATAATGCAAGTTTGATGCTAAAGTTATGAAATTTAATGCCCTTCCATCAAATAACTTTCGTTACCAACACTTAGGTGATTAGAGGCTCTCGCATAGTTCCTAAGAGTTACTATCCAATTCATGAGTAATCTAAGTTCACAATATGAGTAGCTTTCGCTTCAATAATGCAAATAATGAATCTCCCTAACTTTCGCAAAGGATCATGCATAGGATAGAAGACGGAATCGCATAAAAAGTCATACCTTTGATGCACTTACCCTACATCGCTATCGTCGGGCTCACCCCGACCCTAGAAGTGGGTTGACTACTCGCTTCTCATCATGCAACTCATCATCATCATTGAAAGAAAACTACTTTGAATTAAACTATGAAAGAAATTACAACCGAACAAAGCCAAATCTCTGCTCTCGCTTCCACCAAACTCAATTCGGCCTCCTCTCTCTCTCTCTACTAATTCTCTGCGTTGAAAACTGAAATTGGACGTGTGTTGATGCCTAAAATCAACCCAATGGCCTCTAGATATAGATATCAAACTTTGCTATCCAAAGACTCGAAACTTTATCTTTATTCTCTAAGATAAAACTTAAATAAAGTAAAAACTAAAAATTCTATGTTAAAACAACCCATGTGATAGCTCTGACGGTGAAGATAAGAAATCTCGACTTTTGGATAGACGTGCAAGCTTCGGATAGAATTCTATCAAAATCTGAGTCGGATTTATCTTCTAGGCAACATCGATATCGACCTTTAGACGTCGATATCGACCTCTGCAAAACTCTATCTCGAGCTCTCCTTCTCCTACTCGGATTAACACTCGGCTTCTATCATTTAGCTCGATCTGGCCACTCGATATCGACCATCATCCTCGATATCGACCTCTCTGGTGTCGACATGCTTTGTTCTCTTTCTGCTCGATTCCTATGTTTCTGCTGCACTCGATGTTGAGGTCTCCAGTCGATTTCGACCTCTTCAGAAGACTTCGAGTTCTTTTTCCGCTCTTCCAAATTTATCCATTTTGATCCTGTTTTCTGCGAAATCACATAGAAACTCGTGCAGACCCATATATTTGATATTTAAGCGTAAACTACACTAATCCCATGTTTTCCCACTAATATGCATGCAAAATAATGATAAAATGGACTTATATGTTCATAGAAAATATGGCAATTTGCACGCACATCAAACACCCCATACTTAAGCTTGCTTGTCCCCAAGCAATACCTTTAATGGTCATTCAGGGGAAGAAAGTAAACCCTCAACATCATAGATTCATTTTTCATATGTCCCTACAATCAATTGCCATCCTCGATAAGGTACTTATGTCAACCAAGTCCATGCCTGTGCATAAAAGCAATTTCATACTCATAAAAGGAGGTTTATATGCAAAAACAATTTCAGCAACATAGCATTAATAATCAAGAGGACTTTTGCAAGCTTGTGAGAAGTAGATTGGTAAAAGGTTAAAGGTGGGCTAGTATTTGGCCATGTGGTGTTAAATCCGGGGAAACGTACTTTCTTTCCAAAACATTCCACATTCCTTCTTCATAAAGTCTCACCTTTCACTCATCGCTCAATGTTTTTTTCACAATAATGCTTTTACCTCTCTAACCTTAGCACTGCCTTCTCGCGAGTTGCAAACATGGGTGTCATGAATGGCCCCGGATACTTAGTACTTCGGACTCCTCACCTTGTGTCCCATCTCGCTGAACTAACATCTCAACGAGCAGGGTCGACCTACCTTTATCTCCTGAGGTGATCGGATTTTTTTCTCACTCATTAAATTTTCCATATTTCATAAATTCTTTCATTCCTGCCAACAACTTCATAAATAATGCACAACCTCCATATAATAACTCCAAAGATGACATCCATTCTCAAACTTGTCTCCGGATAGGGTATAAGGTATAAAATGGGCAATATTATATATACGTGGAGCAATAATGATCATGATAAGGCTCATATATGGCTTGTGACTTTTGCAAATATGCATAGGTAAGGCTAGGATATGAAATTGAGCATATGTATGGAAATTTCATAAAAAGTCTTCCATCATCTTATCATGTACATGTCAAAAGCAACTTCAAATTTTCATCTCCTTTATTTTTTTCTTTTTGCACTTCATTGAGACTTCCCTTAACTAGGCAATTTCATGTTATATCTCTAATGAATCTAATTTTGCATCATAGAGCTCTTTTTTTATACTTCCATGACTCTTTCAATTTTTAATGGGGGTCAATTTTTTTTCGAATTAAATAAGACTTAAAGATAAATATGACTAACTAATTATGTAATATGCATGAACTATATAAATAAATATGCAATAACTTATAAAATATGCTAAAACATGTAAGTAAGCTTTTCCCCCACCCCATACTTAAAACCTACAGTGTCCTCACTGTATTAGAATTAGGGTTAAGAAAAACTTACTAAACCGTCACAAATCTCAGGAGTCGAAGAAGACAGCAGGTATGGTCGATATCGACCTTGTAACATCGATATCGATGTTTCTCATCGATTTCTGGCTCAAGCTTCAGGGTGATCCGGCCTCGACCACAAGCCTATCTGAATCGACCTTAAGGTCGATGTCGATCTCTAACATCGATTTCGATGTCTCTTCTGTGTGCTTTTCTCTTTCCTGCCATTTGTTAAAAAAAACAAAACCAAAACAATGCAATATAACCTAAAGTGTCTCAAAACAATGTAAAACTGTCTATAACCAAACTAAGTCTTTGTTACAAGCTCTAGACTTTTAAGTCGCTAGGCCGACTTCTTCCTTGTGCGCTTCTCAAGGCGGCATCTGCAGAGTCCATGTGGCTTGGGCCTCAAATATTACTCCTTTCTTGTCGCGCAGCTGCATTCCGCCAGGATGGATCTGATTCACCGTGAATGGTCCCAAATTCTTATCTTTGAATCTCGTAGGGAACCAATGGTCCTTGGATTTGGCAACGTAAACTTTGTCTCCTATCTCATATTGGCTTGAATCATCATCTGATACCCTACATAAGCGCACATGCCAAGGCACACCTCTTCCAAATAATGATAGATCTTTAATTGTAATGGAACAGGAGGAATCCGTACCTTGACTTACCTTCTTCTCAGTCTGTGGCTCAGGTCGATATCGATCTTCAGTACTCGATATCGAGGTCTGTTGAACTCCTGGAGGATTAGTCGATTTGGAGTGTTTTCCCTCGATATGACCAGTTCGATTTCGACCCTCAGTGGTCGATATCGAGGTCTCTGTTCCTCCCTTCTCATTTTCAATGGTGGTCGATTTCGTCACTAGGGCATGGTCGATATCGACCTCGATCCCCGATTTTGATGTTTCTTTTCCTCCTCTGTCGACCCCATACTGATGACCTGACATAAAATCTTGAACATTATTAGTAGATATCAACTTACCTGGGTCGATTTCGATGTTCTGTTTGGCCCCTTCGTTCAAGATTGCCACAACTTCCTCTATTTGGGCTTCTATGGCCCTCTTTTCAAGCTCTTCCGGTGTCATACTCCTTACTTTGGCTTCTCCACATGCAATGTAGACACCATTGATGGCTTTTATCTCCATTGGCCTTTGATTCTTCACCGTCTTGTTGAAGGCATACTCTATCACCTCGTCACTAATTGTGAATGAGACCAATCCTTTCTTCACGCTAATGTTGGCATCGACGGTTGCGAGGAATGGCCTACCTAAAATAATGGGACAAGCAGGGTCCTCCGCTATATCAACAACTAAGAAATCAGCAGAGACAAAGAATTTACCTACTTGTATTGGCACATCAGTCACTATCCCAGTTGGAATCACTACCGTATTGTTTGCCATGTATAGTCTTGCATCCACGGGCTCCAGAGGACCTATCTTTACCTTGTGCCATATGGTTAGTGGCATCATGCTAACGCTAGCGCCTAAGTCAACTAAAGCATTAAATTTGAATTGACCTAAACCTATAGCGATAGAAAACTTACCTGGGTCCGCCCGCTTTTGTGGTAGCTCCAACCTGTTGCACTCCTCTGCGATCTCAGAAAGTGATCGCTTCTTACCCAATATGTCCTTAAGGAACCTTACATAGGATGGCATCTCATGAAGTGCTTCTGTGAATGGTATAGAGACGTTGAGTCCCTGAAGCATCTTCACGAACCACTGGAACTTCTTTTCCGCTGGGTCCTTAATCACCTTTTTAGTTGGGAATGACAACACCTTCTTCCTTCCCGCGGCTGTAGTGAGGTCGACATCGACATCAGTAGGGTCGACATCGACTGAAGGAGTCAATTTCTGTGGTGACGCAGCATCAGGGTTGAAATCGACTGGAAGGTCGATTTCGACGTCACCTTGGTCGATATCGACAGGGGGGGTCGATATCGATGTCTGTTCTGGTTCCTTTTCCTCCGCTTTTTGTTCGGGCACTTGTAATTGACGCCCACTCCTTAGGTTTACTGCCGTAATATGTCCAGTAGTTTTGCCCTTTTGGTTGGGCACAGTGGATGCAGGGAATGATCCTGACGCTTTAGGTATTGCTTCCGCCAATTGACCCATTTGGGTCTCCATGTTGCGCTTCCAAACGTCGGTCTCCCCAAGTCTAGAATTGATGCCCTGCAGCTGAGTATGGACGGAGTTGTTGGCTTGTTTAAACTCAGCATGGTTCCTCCGCATCTCATCAAGAATGATTTGCAGGTCATCCTTCCTTGTCTCCCGCTCAGGGTGCCCTAGTGCTCTATATGGTGGGGGATCCATATGATAGAACCTTTGATCGCCCCAATATTGTTGATTGCCCCCTCCATAGGAGCCTCTCGTCCACTTGACATCCTCATGTTGTTCTGCCATGGATACTTACTTAGTATGTGGACAGGCACTAGTGTTATGCCTTGTTGAGCCACATTCCTGACAAGGTTGATTGTTGCTCAGGAACCTGACTTGCTTTTGAAGGCGGTGTGTCTGATCGTTGTGGAATTATTGCCGCACATCAGGATCTATCTCCCTTGGAGGCTCATATAGTGGCATAGATGGGGCAGGCCTTGCATCATAGGCCGCAGCAGTCCCATAAGTGTTATCAAAGTTCACGAGCCTCTCAATGGTCTCCCAGGCCTCCGTTGGTGTAAGATCAATGTACCGATAGAAGTTATATGAATTGATCCTCTCCTTATTCGGCGCGTCAAGGGCGTTGTAAAATATCTCCTGGATGACATATGGAAGTTGCCCATGCGTCGGGCATGATCTCAACAAGTCCTTAAATCGCTCCCACGCCTGTGCTAGTGTTTCACCCGGCTTTTGTTTGAAAGTCGTGATCCTTTGCCGCAGCATCGCCATTTTAGAAGGTGGAAAGAACTTATTCAGGAATGCATCATTCACCTCCGCCCATGTCCTCAGCGAGCGTGGAGCCAAACTCTCAAGCCATTGTAATGCCTTCCCTGCCAAAGACCATCGAAAAGATTTTAGTCTCATATACTCTAAATTTACTCCATTAGCAACTGTTTCACATAAATCCATAAAAGTAGAGATGTGTTGCAGGGGGCATTCATTAGGTCTTACTTCAAAAGTATTTCTTTTAATTTCATAAAGGAAGTTAATTTTAATTTCATAATTGGAGTGAGGAATTAAAATAGCAGATTCAGGAACGTGAAGCGGCGGATGCATGTATTGCATCACTGTCTGTGGATACTGATTTAGCTGCTCTTGGGCTTGTCTGCGCGCATCCTCCTCCCTATCAGCACAGGCTCGCTCTGCAGCAGCGGCGGCCCACTCAACAACGATTGTGGCATTGTGGTCCTCGATCTCCTTCCTCAACCGCTCTATGGTCTCAGCCTGCATCTCATTGTCAGCCATAATGCGAATTGCTTTGTTGCGAATATGGTAGAAATGTTCAGGCTCGTTGATGGGTTCCATGATAGGTCCGCGATCAAATCATCGCATAAACCTGCAAAATAAACTCTAAAAGATCGTGAGACAACTTAGGTGGCGATTGATTGCCTCCCCGACAACGGTGCCAATTTGTTCGCAATAGGGTCGGGGATCGTGCAATTCAAATATTCAAAGATAATTCACAACTATACTAACTCCATGTCCCAAACAAATAATACAAGAATCCCTCCCTATGTAGTGGTAGGGTAATTCAGGATCGAATCCACGAGGAGGTATGTCAGCGCTTCCCTTGTTGCAATCACGATCAAGCTTTCGACCTCAGAAGACACTCGATATCGATGTGTCTGGTCGATATCGACCTTAGTTCTGGTCGATTTCCAGTAGAGTTCCTGCAGAACACAAAAGCAGCAAAGTCGACGTCGAGACAGACCTCAATATCGACGTTAGAACTCGATATCGACCTTTACAGTCGATTCCGATGTTTGTCACAGAAACTGTAATTCGTAACCTATTGTCGGAAAAGAGTCCGAAGAATGTAGAATGGTAAAGAAGGATGATCAGAAACAAAACTGAAACTTTTATATGAATTCAATTAATTAAAAGGCTTCCAAAGTCGGGGTTTCATGCCACAACGATAACAATGCAAGTTTGATGCTAAAGTTATGAAATTTAATGCCCTTCCGTCAAATAACTTTCGTTACCAACACTTAGGTGATTAGAGGCTCTCGCATAGTTCCTAAGAGTTGCTATCCAATTCATGAGTAATCCAAGTTCACAATATGAGTAGCTTTCGCTTCAATAATGCAAATAATGAATCTCCCTAACTTTCGCAAAGGATCATGCATAGGATAGAAGACGGAATCGCATAAAAAGTCATACCTTTGATGCACTTACCCTACATCGCTATCGTCGGGCTCACCCCGACCCTAGAAGTGGGTTGACTACTCGCTTCTCATCATGCAACTCATCATCATCATTGAAAGAAAACTACTTTGAATTAAACTATGAAAGAAATTACAACCGAACAAAGCCAAATCTCTGCTCTCGCTTCCACCAAACTCAATTCGGCCTCCTCTCTCTCTCTACTAATTCTCTGCGTTGAAAACTGAAATTGGATGTGTGTTGATGCCTAAACTCAACCCTAATGGCCTCTAGATATAGATATCAAACTTTGCTATCCAAAGACTCGAAACTTTATCTTTATTCTCTAAGATAAAACTTAACTAAAGTAAAAACTAAAATTCTATTGTAAAACAGCCCATGTGATAGCTCTGACGTTGAAGATAAGAAATCTCGACTTTTGAATAGACGTGCAAGCTTCGGATAGAATTCTATCAAAATCTGAGTCGAATTTATCTTCTAGGCAACATCGATATCGACCTTTAGACGTCGATATCGACCTCTGCGAAACTCTATCTCGAGCTCTCCTTCTTCTACTCAGATTAACACTCGGCTTCTATCATTTAGCTCGATCTGGCCACTCGATATCGACCATCATCCTCGATATCGACCTCTCTGGTGTCGACATTCTCTGTTCTCTTTCTGCTCGATTCCTATGTCTCTGCTGCACTCGATGTCGAGGTCTCCAGTTGATTTCGACCTCTTCAGAAGACTTCGAGTTCTTTTTCCGCTCTTCCAAATTTGTCCATTTTTATCCTGTTTTCTGCGAAATCACATAGAAACTTGTGCAGACCCATATATTTGATATTTAAGCATAAACTACACTAATCTCATATTTTCCCATTAATATGCATGCAAAAGAATGATAAAATGGACTTATATGTGCATAGAAAATATGCGCGCACATCACCGAGCTAGGTGGTATTGGATGGGTCGCCATTGACCTTGGCAGCTCCTCCGTTGAGGATGATGCTATCCCAAATACTGTTAAACATAAGCACGGGAGTTCAGTTCTGACGAAGTCTTGGTCATGGGATTATGAGGCAGAGCGAATGGTGAGGGAAGTAGAGGAAGCATACGAACGCGAAAAATTGAAGTCAGGAGCTTTTCCGAAGCCTGAAACTTCCGTTATTGGGCTTGTTTTATGAATTGGGCTCATCATTTGTAGGCCCAATTTTCTAAAATAAATGGGTTGCGTTGGGCTCAATGTAGCAGAGGATGATGATCAGTTGCGAAGTTAATACCGGGAGTAGTTTCTTTGGATTGCCCGTATTATATAATTGCAATGTAGCTATAAAGATATGAATAGACTTTTTAGAACAGGGTAAAAATGCTTTTTAGAGCATGAACAAATACCCTTATAATTGTAACAATTTACCCCCTACCTCATACCCTCCCACACCCACAACTCCCTCACACAGTGGAACCCTCACACAACCCTCCTCCCTTACACATCCCCCATCTCATAAAACGCTTGATTTCTTCAACTTTTGTTCAATTAAATGCCTTCAACTCGAAAATCTAGCAGAGTTAAGGTACGTTTTCAACATTTTCCTTGTGAATTTTGAGTGATTGAACTAGTTTTTAGGGATTTTGAGGGATTGATGTTTGGATATGAAATAGGGTGCGAAAATTGGTGTAACTTTGTTTATTTGTGGTCAAATCAGTAGTATATATGCATCTACTACACAGATCTGTGATGGTAAAGGTCGAAAATCATGTTTTGGTTTGGATCTATGAGTGTGTGTTTTTGCATGCAATGGTAGAAGACGACAACGGGTCGTTGCGACCCACACACCATATGATCGCTGCAAACAGGTGCGTAGTGGTTGCTGCGACGAGTTACCTGTTGGTCGCTGCGACCAGGTGCACTAGTGGTTGCTGCGACCTGGTGCACACTGTTTGTTGCGAGTAATTTTCACCTATGACACCCATATCCCACGAGTAATTTTCAATTGTTTCCCTACTCCTAAACGCACATGTTATGTTCTAGTTCTTCCACGTAGATGTCAAGCCAACCACTTCAAAGAAAGACATATTGTACCTATTTACAGAGTAGTGTGTTAGGGACTCACAAACATAAATAGATTGACAAGCTGTACATGTTCACTTTGTATGTCGCGTCCATCACAAGTACATAAGGGAATGCCTTCAGTAGTGCGATAGAAGTAGGATGTGCCCAGGAAATGTCACTCAAAACCGATGAGTCTGACACTGTTTTCTACCACACAAAATACTTCAACTTCATCGCCTTGACAAAAAAATTGTTGGGCAACGGTTCTCCCATCCATACCCTACTTTCGGAGGCTGCTTCTTAAGTTGTACATTTGCTTCAGTTTTGTCACATTCCCGGGGTTCTTATGAAGGATTGACAAAATGTTCTTCGGCTTGACATGGTTTTCGATCAAGGTCTTAACCAACTCATGCTCTGCTTTTGTAGGCCTTCCGGCGAACGCATGCCCATGCAAACTCTTGCCTATCTCGTGGTTGTGAACTCCTTTATCATCCGTACCTTCCAACATCCCCTTTCACTCTCTAAAACCTTCAACCTGAATGGACATCCACGTTTTTTCGTATTCATGCGTTTATGGACGTCATCTTTCACAGGTGTGTACGCCCCTTCTCTCGCAATATATCCATGTCTGCCCAAGTGTAATTGCATCATTCTTGACAACACGTCTAGTCAAAATGCACATCTGGTTGTCTTTGCCTTTAGTCTTTACCCATTCTAAAGCTTTCTCTCTACTCTTGAATGTATCCTTAGTAGTAAACTGTTCAGTGTAATCTGATGACCATACATGCACAGGCTCCGTGCACACTTCATTCTGCTCTGATTCATTCCGATCCATCTGCATTCTCGTTGATGATGTTACAGGCAAAGTCCTTCCATATGGGGTACCCAAATCATATGACGGTTGAACGAGTTGCGCCCCATTATTTTGCTCTCTGTCAGTTGACTGGCTTGACAGCATGGTATTATTTGCCACCGCAGTGTCAAGACTGTCATTGATATACAATTCAGTATCCTTGTTGTCCCCCTTATAATAACCATTGAAACAAGTGTCAGACTCGATATACAAAATGATATAGTGAAAGAAAATTGTGAAATATAAAATCCTAATGACATGAAAAACGATTTAATCGTATATAATTTAAAACAAATCATGCGTTAATATATTTTATGATTAATTTCATTACTTGACGATTGATTAACTAAACCTAAAGTATTAAACCTAAAAAAGATTGCAATTTTATGAAAGTTTGCAATTTTATATTCTCAATGTCATGATATTTCATTAACCCTACTAATATTTCATTAACCATAAAAAAGATTGCAATTTCATGAAAGTTTGCAATTTTATATTCTCAATGCCAAGATATTTCATTAACTCTACTAACATTTCACTAACCCTAAAAAAGATTCAATGTCATGAAAGTTTGCAATTTTATATTCTCAATGCAATGATATTTCATCAACCCTTGTTCTATTTAACCTAAGAAAGTTTGGAAATTTATATTCTCAATGCCAAGATACTTCATTAACGCTACTAATATTTCACTAACCCTAAAAAAGAATGCAATTTCATGAAAGTTTACAATTTTATATTCTCATTGCAATGATATTTCATTAACCCTGATCCTATTTAACTTAAGAAAGTTTGGAAATTTGTATTCTCAATGCCAAGATATTTCATTAAATCTGCTAATATTTCACTAACCCTAAAAAATATTGCAATGTCAATTATGTCATGAAAGTTTGCAATTTTACATTCTCAATGCAATGATATTTCATCAACCCTAATT
This sequence comes from Persicaria maculosa, assembly GCA_963922045.1. Taxonomy (NCBI): domain Eukaryota; kingdom Viridiplantae; phylum Streptophyta; class Magnoliopsida; order Caryophyllales; family Polygonaceae; genus Persicaria; species Persicaria maculosa. Next base: position 14,251,793 of record OY998257.1, on the reverse strand, counting down.
CTATTTAACCTAAGAAAGTTTGGAAATTTATATTCTCAATGCCAAGATATTTCATTAACGCTACTAATATTTCACTAACCCTAAAAAAGATTGCAATTTCATGAAAGTTTGCAATTTTATATTCTCAATGCAATGATATTTCATTAACCCTAATCCTATTTAACCTAAGAAAGTTTGGAAATTTATATTCTCAATGCCAAGATATTTCATTAATGCTACTAATATTTCACTAACCCTAAAACATATTGCAATTTCATGAAAGTTTGTAATTTTATATTCTCAATGCAATGATATTTCATTAACCCTAATCCTATTTAACCTAACAAAGTTTGTAATTTTATATTCTCAATGCCAAGATATCATAACCTAGCAATGATAATTTCGCACGTATGACAGTAATGAATTCAAGTAACATAACCTTCGACACATTAAATAAGGATGAGATACATACTCGTTGGAGTCCGAATTTCAGCGATATGTCTTCGAGGTCTTTACTCAACTCATCATTCTCCTTTGACATGTTTACAGCTTAATAATTCTATGCTCAATCAAGAACACCGCATGATATAGGGTTTCCGTCTACTCAGGTATGTATATATAGTCCGATTTAGCTTTTTTTTCCACGTAAACTGTAAAGACCGGAAATTTTAAAATTTTTTATTTTGTAAAAGTAATTAATTATATTTGATTAGATTTGGAGATTCGAAAATTTTTTGAAAATTCCATCCTCGGGCAACGTGTTTCATTCTTAATCTTTTCGAACTAGATTCCGGCATCTTTTTTTCAGACTTGAGATTTCGATTTAAAATTTGTTTGAGTCGGGTTTGGTTCGGAAGAGCGCGTTTCGGGATATTCTGGTGTTTTGAATTTGTCTTGTGGGGACCCCTTTCTCTCATTTTCTTTTCTTTTTTCTTTCTCTCTCTCTGCCTGCTTGCCGTTGCCCACTACCAAAACCCACACACATTGCACCTTGCACCCTCACCATTGCCCACACCCCATTGTCCTCTATTCTCCCTCCGTTTCTCGCGTCGCTTTCTCCATTCTGGTCGGGTCGTGGTCGGGATTGCGTTCCGATCACCTGGGTAAAACCTCGAGTTGAAAGGTCGCCGGTGACCTGAGCTCTTCCCCTTTCTTTCATCCGTTTTCCTGCGTTGTCCGAGCTTTGTTCTGTCAGAGGAAGGAGACGATGCCCCCCTCCTTTCTTTCTTTGCTGGGCTGGATCCGGGTTTTACCTTCGGGTCATAAGGTTGGGGGTTGGGTCGATTTACATCTTTTGGGTTGTGGGCTGTTGGTTTAGTAAGTTGTTTTAATCGTTATATGAATAATTGTTGTTATATGTATATGTTGTGTGTTATACTATGTTACTATATAGTTGTATATTATTATGATTTTGTGATTATGTATTTTCTGAAAATTGGTATTGTAACACCCCGTCCCACATCGGATATCATAAGGATGTTGGGAGTGATTTATAAGTGATTCAAGCCCTACCCATGTCACAAGAGTTCTTCCTTTTCAGGCTCCAAGTGAGGACAACGGACCTGAGAGGGCTAGGTGGCGTGGGTTGGCGCCTCTTAAGACCCCGGGTCTTACAGGTATACATTATAATGTTTTTTTTAAAAGTAATATTAATTGAGATGGGTTATTTATATTATGTTTTAATAAGGTAATTTTAAGATGAGGATTTTAAAGAAAATTATGCCGGAATTATTTTAAATGGTATGATTTTATAAATTAATCAAGGGTTTAATGTTTATAAATGGGATTGACTAAATATGATTTTTGAAAGAATTGTTTGACTATCGAGTTGACTTACTTGATTTAACTTAGTGAATGGTTTGATGATTTGTAGAGTATTTGGTGTCTAAATGTTTATAAATTGTTGGCATGATTATATGTTATACGAAATCTATGACTCTTAAGATGTTGAGATTTAAGATAAATTAATCATGTTATTTGAACTTGAGAATTATGTGATATGTGTGAATAGGAGTTGATTAAGAGCATGATGTATTGAGCATGAGAATTTGAGTTATTATGTGAATTGTGATATGATGTGATATTATGTGAATGAGAAGCATGAAATGTTATATGATATAGGAGGTGTTTTTATATGTTATAAGATGAAATGATATGGCGAGATGATGAATGATATGTGAATATGATATGATTCAAGAAGATCTACGTGTGAAGCTAATGCGAACTCGCTTACAAGACGACCAAGGTGTGCAAGGGTTGTTTTAATATTTATAATATATATATATTGATTTTATAAATTATTTTACTGGATTAAGTATATAAAATAAAAATTATATTTTGAACCTGAATATTTCATAAATTTTATATAAATATAAAATTAGATCGGTTTAGACATGTTTAGTTATGTGTACTAACTTTATCATAATAATATTTCTTGTCAATTTAATTAAATTAAAATATTTTCCCTCTTAATCTATATCTATAAAACTAGATCGGTTATTCGATTTATACATGTTTAGATATGTGTACTAACTTTATCACAATTTTCTCTTCTTTTTTTTTTCTCTTCATCACTTTCATACATTTATATCTTTTTCATTTTATTTTTTACCCATTTACTAACCATTGTAATTAATTCAAAATATTTAATTAAATCTAATGTTTACTATTAATATATATATATATATATATATATCTTTATATCTTATAATAACAATAATCTATATCCATATAATATCTTAATTTAAATACCTTTAATTTGTATTGAAAACTAACTTTAAGATAAACATTTTTACCATTTTTAGAGATTTTAAATCTACCTCCGTTATTTTATCTTAACTTTAATCATATTTTACAACATTAATTTATTATATTATTAAAAATCAAGCCATAATGCGGGAATTGTACTAATATATATCTTCATTGGATATGTTTGAGTAGAAATCTAATCAAACTAAAAAATTTGATACATAGACGAATTGCACATGTATTTGTTTTAGTGTGATATATAGATTACTTTAGTTGTAAAGGAAATTTGATTAAACTATTCTAAGATAATTGTTTAACTTATTTATATATATATATATAGTTAATTTCTATTCAAATTTAGAAAATTTCAAGACCGTCTGTATAGATTTGAAAAGTCAAAGAGCATATCAACGGACGGTTGTGTGATAAACACGTACTTAACGCCTATAAAATGAAATTAGATTAGATTAGATTAGTTCGTGGCACTGCAAATTCAGCCATGGCAAGGTATCTTTTGGATGCTGTGAGCAACGATCATGGAGATGCATACGGATTTTCGAGCTCCAGCTTCGTGTTAATGCTGGGGATGATCGTTCTTTCCCTCTCTGTTATCACCATGGTTGTTCTCGCCTGCAGCGACGGCTTCGATGGACCACGTCGTGGAGGACATGCTGGTCGCGGAGGCTTTGCCGGAGGAGCCTGTGGCGGTGTTGGTGGTGGCGGGGGAGGCTGTGGGGGCGGCGGTGGAGGTGGAGGCGGTGGCGGAGGCGGAGGCGGAGGTTGCTGAAGCTAAAAGTTAAAGGGTGTTATAATATAACTATATATATTGATTGTGGATATATAAACACTAGAAACGTTACTTATCAATTAGCATCATGAATATATATATATTTCTTTATATAATCCGTTTTGAATATAATTTTGCTTCGATCGGGTTTGTTTGGCAATTGAAATCTTCACTGTCGAGTGTTGTTTGTGTTTGTTACCCATAATTTCATATGTCAATTGAACGGTATTAATTGACCGATGGATTTGTGTGATTTCTTCCGTTTATTTTTTCTGGATTTTTCCTATCTTATGAAGCGGCCCGGATATTTCCACCACTAATTTTTATTATTTCCACCGCTAATCATCGTAGATAATCACGGTGGGTTTAATGACGTTTAACGAAAACCACCGTTGTACAATACGGTGGGTATGAGTCACCGTTGTATACAACGTTGGCGTTTACTTTAACGGACGTTAAGTGTATTCCACCGCATGTGTCAACGGTGAGTGTGCCTCGGAATTCGAAATGGACTACAGAAGCGGCCACCGTATGTGGCAACGGTGGATTTACCTCGGAATTCAAAAGGTCCGAACCCACCGCAACCTATTACGGTGGGTTTAAATTTTGAAATTTGAACCCACCGCAATTAGTGACGGTGGATATCCGTCCGTTACGCAACGGGAGGATATCCACCGTGGAGGGATACAGTGGGCTCCGAGCCCTATAAAAAGGTGTTAGGGGCCCACCGTATCCGCACAATTCCCAATCTCCCGTTCCGTTCTCTTGTCGTTTTGGCTTCTTCGAAATTGCTAACCTTTTTGTCATATCCGACATTCCTAGTCTTTTGTTCCATTCCCTTTTCTTCGTTGTTTGTCCTATCTTTTTGTGATACACAATGGTAAGTGAGAGTATTCAGGATGGTGCTCGAGGGCAAGGTCGTGGTGCGGGCCGTGGAAGTGGTGATAGAGATCCATTACAGATAATATCGTAAATATAAAAATAGCGTATTTTAAAATTTATTGAATTAGAATCAGTAATTGATAAGTATTTGTTGATTTATGAAATGTAGCCGGCTCCGATTATTCAGAGACGTGGACGCAGTCGTCCTCGTGGTGGGAGAGGGACGGTGGGCTTGTCGGCGGTCGGGCTACCAGAGGTATGACTAACGCTATAATAGAGTTAAATTTTATAATAGAGTTTACATTTTATAATATAGTTTAGTGTTTAAATACATGTTATAGGTGTGAATAATGATAAAATTAAAACATAAACATAATATGATAAACGTACCATAGTTATGAAGGTAGGGGAAAAATTGAAAGAGAAAATAGTTAAACAAAATTCAAATCTGTAGTATTCGAATGTTTATGGGATTTTAGGTCGCAAAAATAATTTAATATTTTATCGATAGGAATTAGAATTTGTTTGCTGATCGTATACAGACATTATCGCATGGATTAGAGTATAAGGTGGTGTTGCGGACCGCCCGTAGCGCTGATGTTAAGGGAAGACAGGCAATGCGCGAGTCACGTGCACAGATTGAGTCTATTCCTTTACGTATGCAGGGTGTAGAGGAGCGTTTAGATAATATGGTAGTAGACGGGGGGGGGGTGGGGAGCTCTAGTCACGCAGTTGTCGATGTAGCTGACGTACGTCCCCATATGGACGATGCGATGACAGAGGCATCGACCCAGATTCGGTTGGCGGCATTAGATGAGGCGGTTGAAGACGTGGTTGACGTACGTCCCCATCGGGATGAAGCGATTACAGAGGGTTCAACCCAGATTCGGTTAGCGGCATCAGAGCAGGAGTTGATGTTGAGACCCGGGGAGGCCGTATTGCAGGCGGGTGAGGATGTATCGGCAGCTCATGCGGGTGAGCAGCCGGCGACCCAGCACCCGGGGTACGTGGATTATTTTGGCACTGCATTTCAGAGCGAGCAGCTGAACTCGTACGACGACACTGCATCGTTCGTTGGAGATAGAGGGCTTGGGGGGGCGGGCACTTCTACCCATATTGCGAAGGGTGGTAGCAGGACGATGTTTGTTCCGGATATCAACCTCGATGACATTGATTTCACGGGGTTGATCGACACCGAGCGAGACTACACAGTCATGTGTACGGCTTGAGTCTCATTCTGTCACTGTCGCGGCTGGAGGGGGTATTGGCGTCGGCGAGCGTGACATGTATGACCCTGAGCATGAGGAGGATGCTGGATAGGATGAGTCTGATGATGTGCACGCAGACGCACAGCAGCGATTCGAGGCGAGTGGCTCACGGCAAGGAGAGAGTGCCCGGCAGAGCCGAGCGGCTCAGGGTCAGCTGGCCCATCATATGGAGGAGGTCCGGGGACGCTATCGTTGCTGCATGATTACGAGGCGCACATTACTGGGGCTATTTGGAGACAGGATGAAGCCGCCTTGGCGAGGGTGTTGCGTGTGCACCGTAGGGGTCAGATGATAGTACGTGTTGAGGCCTTAGTGGAGGAGGATGGGGAGGATACGTGGTTCACTGCTATTCGGGACAGTGGGTTATGGCAGTTGCGGGACTTCTCGTGGGAGTGCGTGGACCATAGTCTCATCAGTGCTTTTATCGAGCACTGGCACCCTGAGACTAACACTTTCCACTTTGCTTGGGGAGAGATTACGATCATATTGCATGATGTGATGTTCATTATGGGTTTTGCGATGGATGGGGATGAGTGCTCGTCTTTTAAGGTGAAAGAGGTTGGGAAGACTTTAGTCGGACAGATGTATGGTTTTACGGCGCAACAACAGAAGACTTTCGACGGCCACGGAGGTCCGAGTGTCAACGCACTCCTGGAGGCAATAGCCCCTATGCGCGAGGGTTCAGGAGGGTGTCCCCCACCAGCATGATGAGGAGTGGATTGCTGCCGCAGTTATGGGGATTCTTACATCGGTGACGCTGTTCATTGAGAAGTCGAACAGCAGAGTGCGACCGGAAGTGCTTCTTTGGTTCACACAGGCCCACCGGATTCCGCAATTATCTCTGGCGGCAGGTATCCTCTCCTGCTTATACCGGGGATTGGGCGAGGCAATGAGACAGCTAGCGAAGGACATGGACTTTTGTACGTTGCTCATGCAGGTACTTTATCGACCGTGATCCATAGTACATGTAGACATTTCCTGTTATATTAAGTAATCGTCTGATGGTCAATGTCGTTGTAGGTATGGATATGGCTGTATTTTCCGTTGTTCAAAGGCCACATGACGCTGAGTCGGAGACTTGCGCGGGATCCACGTCACGGCGTGCGATATTTGGAGTTGGCGACGCCGTGCACATCCAACAGAGATGGAGGGCCCCAAGTGTTGTGGTTGCAGGATCTGCGTCGGAGGTTATACGAGATGACTATCGACGAGGTATGCCCAACATATACGTTCGCCGTCGACATTTTCTATGTATACTTTTAAATTTACATGTACAAACTAACAAACACTGTCTTATATTTGCAGATTGAGTTCATGCCCTTTGGTAGGAATTTAGACTTCGACAACCAACTCCGTCTGTCACGGTAAAGGGACACCATCCGTTGGTTGTTCGAGGAAGAGCCGTACATGCCTGACCGAGTGACGCGTCAGTTCGGTCATATTCAACACATTCTCTCTAGCCCGATTAGACCCACGAGTGTACACAGACAGAAGTCACTGAAGGGCAAGAAGGAGGCGACCTTCTCGCAGCAAGACAACCATTGGGCGAACAGATTTCATCACTTATACGACATGTCGGACCTCCCGCGTACTAGCAGTGAGTACCCCTACGGTGTTGTCGATGGTTATCTGCATTGGTTTCACGAGATCAGTCACCCTTACCTTCTCCCCGACACTGAGCAATCCGAGCCCATCATCCCTCCTCCACCACCGCCCCTGCTGTCGAAGTGCCCCCACCGCCATCTGATGCCGCGACGCCGACACTAGAGGAGATTCGCTACCGCGCGGCCGGTGAGGAGATCAACCAACTACTGTCACAGGGCGTATCTCTCACGGAGCATCACATTCGACGCATCTACGAGCGTTATTGGGTAGATCGTCCCCAGTGATACATTATTGGACCTTTTTATTTCATTTTATGTTGGTTCTGTTGGTTGTATGGACATTGTATCCTAGGTATCCGGCCTTTTCGTTGTTTGATGACTGCTTTTCGTTGTCCGTTTATATAGATATATATATTTTTCATAAACGTCTTTAAATTTAATTTAGAAATACACGAAGCACATATATGATAATGAACTTGCATACAACATTGTCTAAACGTACTAAATAGGAATACTACTTAAACAAGAACGAAAGTCATAACAATTAGCTTGACTTTGACAACTGAACGTTTAATTTCTTATTCTCCTCTTCCAGCGCCGCAACACGCCTCTCCAATATATCGATACGCCACCGTTGTTGCTGGTTTTCAACGAGCAACGAATGATTCTCGTCGCGTAGCGTCTTTATCATCGACTCCACCGTCTTCGAACGTGGGCTCCCAGTGTAGCTTCAAATTATTCAAGTGTCCCACGGCGTATTTCATCGTTGCTGGATTTGTTACTACTATCGTCTGACATCTCCTAGTGTGTAGGCTTCCTTTCCCTCCTTCCCCCTATTTGTAGCAGTATTGATATTCACCACAGGTGTATACGGTGGTCACCGCAAAACCATACGGTGGCCACCGTATGTTCCTACGGTGAGCACCGTTTGGATATACGGTAGGGAGCACCTTCGCTTCAAACGGTAGTTATCCCTATAAAGATGAAGCCCCGTTCTGTTCCACTTATTCACAACAACATATCGGTTAAAACAGTATGACTTACGGGGGAGACGAGGAAGGGTAAGCAGTTCAAAATAACTGTCGACAAATATACTCGCCCGGTCGAGGATTATTTCTGCAACTGCAAGCATCGCAAGTGGATGAAATTTCCATACTACCTTTTTCGTATCGTCTGTTTTGATGGGGAGAGTTTCTCGTTTTCAGAGCCAGTTGATCTAGATTACTTGGAGGGAGAGTCGACGTACACTGCTGATCCGGAGGGGTACTATCGAGATGCTGTTGAGAAAATCAAAGGCCTTGATGTCCGGTTAGCTTGCGCATTATGCATAGCGAAAGTCGCAGTGAATGAAGTAGTGCGTCCTGCGAACAAAAGATTAAAGAAGTACGCGTGGAATTATCTAGAGATTCAGATATTGAAGGATATTGTGGAGGAGTATGTTGGTAGTTGTTTTGTAGGACCTGGACTAGACTAGATGACGGTACTTTCGAATAGTTGTGATGTGATGTGTATTGTCGAAAATGTTGTAATGTTTTATCGTTATTAGTGGACGAGTTTATTGATGATTATTTAGCTGTGTAATGAGAAATTTCCGCCACAATAAACCCATTTCAAACCCTAAATATGTCGTCTTGTCGTCAAACCCTACAATCCTAAAACCTTAGGGTTCGAGCAACCGTAGTAGGGGCCACCCTTTAGGGTTACGGCAGCCACGTTGCACCGTAACCCTAAACGGTAGTTATCATTTAGGGTTAAGGGGTCACCGTAGCCCCTCACGGTGGCCACCGTTTAGGGTTACGATGCACCCTAACCCTAAATGTAAACAATCCTTTAGGGTTAAGGTGTTACGATCCACCGTAACCCCTGACGGTGGGCACCCTTTAGGGATAGGGGGCCACCCTTTAGGGTTACGGTGCAGAGTATACCACAGTCTCAACTGACGGTGGCATGGGTGGAAAAGGGATACACCCACTGTCACCAGTAACGGTGGGATGGCTATAAGAGGACCCCCCTCCTCCAGCGACGGTGCAAAACGACAAATATGCCGACAACAGAAATATTTGACGGAGAAACTAAAAGGGGAAAACGGTTCAAAATCGTGGTCGAAAAATTCAATCGGCCTAGGGAACACCATTTGTGTAACTGTCAACATAAAAGCTGGAAAGCACACCCCTGTTGTCTGTTTCAGGTGTCATGTTACGATAAGGATGCAAGGACGAGGTCGGAGTACATTGACCTGCACTGCGTCCAGGACGAGACTGTGATCATGGCCGACCCTGAGTTCTACTACGAGAAGACCGCTCGGGAACTCACTGGTCTGATAGGCGGTTTCTTCTCCAACGTTAGTCAGAGTTGCATGATGCACATAGGGAAGTACGCCGTAGACAATGTAGTGCGGTCGGCGAACGAGACTGTGACCAAGTATGCATTCAACAGAATGGAGATCAGGATCTTTCGAAGCGTTGGAGCTGAGTCCGTTGGTAGTTGTGGGTATTTTGTAGACTTGCATGATGTCGGGTTATGATTTCGTTGTTTTGAAATGGGTAGTTGTCGTTTTGTTTTGTGGGTTGTAAGTATTTTGTGTAGTATTATTTGTAGTAGTATTTGCATGGTACCGAACGCAAAAAATGGGTAGTTGTAAGTATTTGTAGTAGTAAAAGGTTTCCTGAAAATTGTTCGAACGCAAACTCATCATAAAAGTTACCCGGATACAAAAGTGTCATTAATTACGAAATTTTACGACTACATACTTCAAAATAAAAATCTAACAACTACCAACTGACGTCGACGTCTCCTTCCGCGATAAGCAAACCTTGATCTCGTTGAACGAAAATCTTCTTGCATGTCGATTGAACATTCGTAGCAGTTTGCATACAAACTAATGTAAATTGCGCATGTATTTATCAGATCTTCCTCCATATACGTCAACACGCGCAGAATGACAGCCGTCTCGATTTCCAAGTAATATGAGTCGGAGCAGCCGAAGCCTGCATAACATTCCTCACACCCAAAATCCACCGGATAAGACGGACGAGTGTCGTCTTCACAGTCAAAACGACAAATAATGCATACACTGTCCTTCAGGAAACATCGATGCTGACAATTACAATCGAACACAAAATATGGCTCATCACGGTAACGGCAAGTGACCGTGTCATTAATTCAATCCGTTGCTGCTGTGTTTGAGTTGTTATATTCATGGGTTGTATAAGCTTGTAATTGTATGCACTGTTGGGAAGACATTTTTGTGGTGTTATGGGGCTGATTTGTAGTTGCTTGCGATGCTGAATTTGGGGGATATTTAGAGCCGCTGTTAAATGATCATTTGGTTCTTTAATATATGATTATCTTGTTTCATTTGCTAGGGTTTTGATGAGCTTGGCATGCATATTAGTATCAATGATCTTGATGTGATATTTGCTGGAACAAAATGAAGGAACCGCTCAACCTGAATCCGAAACAGTATTTTCCCCAAATTTTCATTTTTCAAGACATATTGGAGATACTGGAAATGGAGGTTAATAGTTATTTCATTTCTTGTTTCATATGTTTCAATGATCTCAACTCACTTATGAGAATATGAGGGGGGAAGAGAAGAAGGTTCTATCATTTGTTAGTGCAAAAAAACTTGTTGCTGGTGATTCCGTCCTTTTTATATAGTGGGTGGGTGTTTGAATACCTGGTTGCAAGTTTTCTATCATTTTCTCATCCTTCTGGTTCTGAGAATAGGTGGGGGATTTACCTTCACCTTTTATCAAAAAATTTTAGCAGAAAACAAACTAAAATGTTACCCGAGATTGTAATGCTCAAATGGACTGTTTTTTACATTCCCTTGTCCGCTTTCCTCTTCCTCTCACTCTCAACTAAATCAGTGCATTATAAAAGAATAATGTAAGGTATTGATATTCACAAAAATAAGCCCAGCTTTCATCCCAAGCCTACTTGGTGGTATTTTCGGCAAATACTGACAATTTCAACCTCTTTTTCCATTTAATCCTTTTTTATTACCTTCCATTCAATTTAAAATGTATCAAAACTTGTAAAAAAGTGTATCAAATTTGGTTTTACTTTCCGGAATGTCAATACTCAAAACTTGAACAAGAAAAGTGGACTAGTTGGACATGCTTGAACAAGAAAAGTGGACTAGTTCTGAATGGTGTACATTTAAATTCATAGACCTTTCTTATTGATTCTGGGTTTTACTAATATATTTTCTGATGTATTTGAGATTTTGTTTAATCTTTCTGCAGGTTGCCGATATAACACATTCATTACAACAACCTGCTGGTAGAAAGGTTTGGATAGTTTCTTTTACTATTATTTAAAATTTTAAAGCTTCACACACCATTATTTTCTAAGTTTGATCTAAATGGTTGATTCAAAATATTAAATTACCAAGACTCCTGCTCGTTTGTACACTGTCATATATGTGTATTACCTGTTCAACTTACTAGAAGAGAATACGGAAGCCCTTGATTTTAGATTTCCATTTACTGCCCTTAAGAGGTTTCTAGATTGGATGATAAAAGATTGGATACAGCTTCTGCTTCTTTTTTTTGGAGCCACTCTCGAGTCTTAAATGTATTGGTTAGAGTTGCCAAGGGGACTTAGAAGTTATAAAACAACTAGATATTCCAATTTCTACTGTTAAGAGATAACTTTTGAAGTAGTTTAAATGGTCTCAAAAATAGTTTCATGTATCTATGTACCCAGTTTATATGTGTATACCTTTCTATGTGTTTGTATATATTCTTTTTTTATTATGGTCAACTTTCTCCTGCTTCTCACGATCTTAAACACTTTCGTCTTGTGTTTGTTGACGTTCCATTTCTTGTTTTAGAGACTTAAATGTAGTATTGTTGCAATAGCGGGAAGGTGGTGGTGTTGCTAGTGGAGGCTATCGTGAGTTGATTCCCTGCATTGCAAGGACTGCAGTCGCTGTTGGAGTTGATGGAATTTTTATGGAGGTAAAACAATCAGATCCAATGAAGCCTTTCTTACTTGACTTCTTTGTAGATCCATTTTACTGTCACAAACCTTTTCTGTACTAAAAATATTTACATTCTGTTAAATGTTAAATGTTCAGAAATAACTAGTTTGTAATCCAAAATTTATGACTGAATGTATGGTCACTTTAGAGCTTAGTAATCAGAAAAGGTGTACCGAATTAAGTAGGTTATTAAGTGTTTCACATTGATCAAATTTCTGATGTTCAACTGACCTAAACATAATTTCCGTCACAATAAGCCTCTCCGTGCAAAATTACACTAAATTATAGCTCATGCGTAATACAAGGTCCACTAAATTCTAAATCCTATTCCTTTTTTAAGCATCTAATAGGTTCCTTTCTAATTGCAGGTGCATGATGATCCCTTAAACGCACTTGGGTTAAATTTACATCCCCCCCCCCCCCCCGGTTCTTGACATAGCAATCCACTTACAACAGGGAAATTAGCTTCTCTCATCCACTCCAAGTTTCTTGGATCAACAATCAAGTCATCTACATACAAACAAGGAAGGAATTTAGTCTCGCTATAAACACCACCAGTAACTCGCAGTTTTCAATAAATACCCATAGGAAACAAGCTTTACCATAATAACGTGTATACACGAACAGATTTTTCAATAAGTTCACAACTTAACATCAGATTCACCAAGGTTTCATAAAGAGATCTTGACAAAGTTTTTTGGAATATTCTTGTAACACCCTCGCTATATAAAATTTAAAAATATTTTTGGAACATTATCAACACATACTACTCATAGAAACATAGCCAAATAATCAGCACCATTCCTATGCATTATTGTAGAGCACATGCAGAAATTTTTTGGAATCTTATGTAATAAGCAGCATTTATGTACTCCCAAATCTTTGCTTAACCATTATATGGGTGCAACCAAAATCAGGTATATGTCAAGACAGCTGGTCTATATTAACCTAATGGGATAAGTATAGGTGACTTTTATGAGCATTAATTAATGCTGAATCAGAGTATAAGGAGTTTGATTTTGAGCATTAATTAATGCTGAATCAGAGTATAAGGAGTTTGATTTTGACCTTTATTTTGTGGGTAGAGCTCCAATTGTTGCAAAATGTGATCGGAAGCGAGTTCTCTCTTAATGGGCATCATACTATGGTAATGCTACCCCAAAAGAGTTTCTCGTAGAATTATCGCATTTACTTCATGAGGGGAAGGAGTTTGATTTTGTGTCCATTGCTATATTTTTGTGCTTGCTTAAGTGCTGATTGCTTCTCTTTATGGACAACTAATCGCAAATACAATCCTTGTTTCTCTTTTAATTTCAGGGCTGAGCAAGCTTTCTATGCATGACACTATTCGATCACCCACAAAGACGTATCTTGTCTATCAGCACTTCAAACCAAAGCCCTGATGCCCAAGCAATCCTTCTGAATTTGCGAATCATGGTGTGTGTTTTTTATACCGTTTCAATAATTTTATCATTCTTCTACATTCAGCTGAATATTCTTGGACGTTTCATGTCATGTGTCTTTGTCCTATTAGGTGGGTAACAATTCAGCTTCTATAAAGGTTATTGATTTGTATTTCCTTTTGGGATTACCACAGGGCTGTCACTGGTCCTTTGTTTTATGATGGTCGATGGTTCCTTTTCTGTTATTGTTAATGCTCAATATTTTTCAGAATCGTTAATCTGATGCCTTGTGTCCAGGATACAATATCCCTTTTTTTAAACATCACAGAAGCAAAGTGCACCTTGTATCTTCTTATGGTTGCAGGTCTACTGCTTTGGAACCAGTTAAGGCAGCAATGGGTTGGTGAGAAGAGTACTCATAATCAAACAAAAGTATGAGAACCAGTTAAGGCAACAATGAAGCTGCTTCAGTTCTGGAACTATTTTAGGTGGCGCTTTCATGAGCTATTTTGCACTTTTATGGGTTGTCTTGTTGGCGCATGTGCCCCGGGTTTTCAGTTGTTTTTGGAGCTGATTTATTCAATTTTGAGCCATTTTATTTCAAAGTTTGGGGTTGGTTTGAGCCATTTGGGTGTTTATTGTTGTGAGAGCTACTAAGATATATGTAATATGTATTTCGATGTTGAGTCATGTTGTCTAGTCTGTTTTTGGAGCTAATTTATTCATGTATTTCGATGTTGTGCTTGAATAGATATGAAATCGAACCATTTTATAAAAACGGATGTTAGAATCATTATAGACATCGTCTAAATAATCTAAATCAATGTGTAACATATATTTTTACATGAGAATATTAATATAAATTGATATATATTGCTAACAACAACATCCTTATAAAACTCTAAAATGATATCTATATCACATTAATACATCAGTTATGTACATATTTCATACGATAAATTATTTTCAAATAATAAAAAATAAAAAATTATGTATGTGAAATTAATATGCACAAAATCAATATATTAACAAAGATGTGTATTTTGTTTTAATACATTGATTGTTTTAAAAATAGTGATGTAAATGTAAAATTTAGGTATGGTGTGGACATCTTCATAAGCTTATAGATGAAAAATAATGAGGATTTAACAACAAGTGAACATGTCAAAAATAAAATTGAGGGGCTGATTTATATCTATATTCAAAATAAAATAGATGTTTTAACCAAGAAAAGACAGCGGTTCAAAACCGATGTGAAAAAGTTGATCTTTTACTACACGCACAATAAGATCGGAAATTTTTTTAAAGACATCTGTTCACAATAGATGTCTAATTGCATTTTTTTTAATAGTGATGTTTGATCTTTTTAACCCGACGCTCCAGATTTACTCATAAATTATACAATAAGAATTACTTACCCATATTCTATTCTATATTTATCTTAATGTACCAACGCACACGATGTCCGTATATCTTCCCTCTCCCTTACAAATTTGGTGATTGTTATTAATTTGGTAACTAGTATACAACCCGTGCGCTACGCACGGAATTTTTAAAATTAACATAAATACACTCATCTTATTTTTCGGATGTTATTTAACCAATACGTTTCAGTGATGTATAAGTAGTACTCATCCGGGAAATATAAAATGTTTCCCGACAAGTATTCAATTTCCTTTAATTTTCCTTCAATTTATGTCATTTACCAGCCGAACATGAAAATGTGTTTGGGGATCAAGTTATACGCACTCTTTCCCCGAAAAACATTCCCATAATTTCCTAACACAGTATGGTAAAATAGATTGATTTGCCCTTTACAAATTGGTTTCGATTTGGTTTATTTGAAAATCAAATAAATGAAGAATGTGAATAAGAAAAATATGTAGTGCTTGTGAATAAGAAAATCAAATAAATGAAGAATGTTATCTTATCTTAAACTTTTTATCTTATAAATAATTAAATAATACTAAAGTTGATGCATAGAAGCACATGTAGACTATGTAGTGCTTGTGGTTGATTCTAAAAAAAATTCTCATCATAAATAATTATTAAAATAATATATAGTCATAAACTATGTAGTGCTTGTGGTTGATTCTAAAAAAAATTCTCATCATAAATAATTATTAAAATAATATATAGTCATAATTTAGGCAAAACCACAAGAAGCCACAATCTATCTATCTATAGATATTTTAGTTAATAAAAATAAAAATTTATCTATATATATATTAGTTAATAAAAATATAGATATTTTGGTAGTTGTTATCTAACTAAAAAGAATATCTTAATTAAGATATTGGTAGATTTATTAATGGTGGAATTTGTTCTATAACTTTAATTACATAATGAAAAACTTAAAAAAACAATTTTTTATAAAAAGATTAATGAAAAAACATTACGGTGCAAATTTTTTTTTGAATAAAAAGTTTCTTTTCAATTTGTTAAAAAGATTAACATTAAAAGAAGATTTTAATTCATATTTATTATATATGTTCATTATGATAATTTCAATAGATTTAAATTTTTATAAATAATTCATATAATTTTAAAATATTGTGTTACGTAATTCTCATGTATGTGACTGGATTTACATTAGTATAATAATAAAACCGATGCATAGAGGCTTATATGAAACATCATGGTTAATCTATATAAAATACTAAAATAGAGGCCTGAAACGGGCTCTGGTGCGATCTCACGTCCACGGAATTTTCTGGATTAAAACGGGATTATTTTTGCTTACGTGTCATACTGTGGTTTAATTTTGATTATAAATATTCAACCTTATATTTTAATTAGTTAGAAAATCTATCTTTTTATACTTCACATCTAATAAAGAATCTTTACAATATAATAACTTAAAATTTTAAAATATAATTATTACTTTTCACTTTTTTAAATATATAATTAATAATGTATAATAAAGATGAGTTTAGGAACAAAAATACAAACCAGATTCGGAGTATTTTTTTATCCGAATTTCCTTTGCGAAATAGAGATTGAAAGAAGCTTCTATTTATAGGCCTTGGAGGCCCTATTCTTAAAAATTTTCATTTGATATTATTAGGAATATTATGTTGGGTCATCAATACTATGACGAATAGCACGTAATTCCCGTAACTTTTTTTGGGGGGTCTAAATACATACTTAATTAACATAAATATAGAAGGAAATTAGAAACACAAAGTAACATATTTTAGTATATTATTTCATCATGATCACTACGATGATCAGTTTATAAATTATTTATATATTAATAAATAATTAATCAGTTTAGGCGCAATATTTGTGTATTTATATATATATATATATATATATATATATATATATATATATATATATATATATATATATATATATATATATATATATACACACATAATAGATAAGTAACTATGAGTTTTAAGATAGACTATTCCAATTAGTCCTTTTTTAATATATGATGATGACGTTGTTGATGTTAGTTTATCTTGATTAAAATGTTATATTAAATTTTAATATAAATATGAAATCTCATATCTTAATTTGTTACAAAACCTATTATCGCTAGAATATTTTATCTTATGCTATTTTGTATAATCTTTTTATAATACAGTGTATACTCTATCCAATAATTGATAGTCACCTAAATATTATTAATAAAAATAACATAATAATTTGATAGATATGTTGACATTATTCTATGATTTTGTGTACTTTTTATTTTTATCTTAAAAAAATTCCAAGGTTTTGATTTATTTATTTAAGAAAATTTTAAGTATATTAATTTTATTCAAACATAATTTATTTATCTATTATATATATATATATGTATGTTAATTGTTCTATATATATATATATGTTGTATATTGATATGAACTAAAACCAAACTATATATTACTACGGGTATAACCTTTAAATTTTAAAAAGGAAATATAAATTAAATATCATTTTATTTATTAAGAAACCACACAACGGGCGGTTAGTAATACTATTTATGAGATAATTTTCTCCCACAAAAAAATGATGTTCAAGAAAAAACTCCATAAATATATATATTTATATTATATCTTATTATATTTTATAATCTTATTCTATATGTTATATAGCTTTTTAGAGCAATATGTAATTCACAATATATGGTATATCTATTAATATCTTATACGGAGTATTATATTATGTTATATTTATGTAATGCCATAAGATATGTATGGTATATCTATTAGTATCTATATCAATTTTTCTAACCTACGTCCATGAGGCATAGGTTTAGATGAATATTTATTAGTATCTTTCATATATCTAAGAACACCAAGGGCATAAGTTAAGATGCCCAGTCGGGAAAGATTCCCCAAATTTAAATTATTTTAGCTTTTCTTAAATCGATTTTTCTATCCTATGTCCCAATGACATAGGATAAGATGCCAATTTTAGAAAAAATACATCCTTAATTAAATTTCATTAGCCAAATTTTAAATTAGATTCTTATGGTCGCTTATTTTTGCTAGGGTATCTTTCCCCGTTTAGGATCTTATCCTATGCCCTAAGGGCATAGGATAGAAAAACCGTTCTTAAATATTGCTTTTATACGGTCGCTTCTTTATTTAGTAAAAAATCTTTCCCGATTGAGTTTGGTCGCTTTTTTATTTAGTAAAAAATCTTTTCCGATTGAGTTTTTTAACCTTTGCCCTTGGGACATAGGATAGAAATATCAACCTTATACATTTATGAAATTCTAGAGCGTTAACCAACATGAGCTCTTCAACTGTCAAATTTTTTTTTACTGTGCATTTTAATTTACCTTTGTATAACGTTAACCAACATGAGCTCTTCAACTGTCAAATTTTTTTTTATTGTGCATTTTAATTTACCTTTGTATTCCAATTTTTTTTACTAAGCATTTTAATTTACCAATTTGCACTCCAAGTTTGGACCCATTCTAGATTTTTTTTTCTTTTTTTTATGAAGCTCGTGTGAAACCATTAAAAAAAATAAACAAAATAAAAAAGAAAAGATAACCACAAGAACAAAAAAGTCTTGTAGACCCTAAAAGTTACTTACTACTTACTAGTTGTATAAACTCAATTTTATATCTAGGTTCTATGAATTTGATGTCTTGTGAAATATTTGCAGAAAGAGGGTAGAAACACAAGTTTCACAATATAAGTAAGTTGTGTTCAACATAGTCCTACAAAAATTACATGCATGTTAACCAGGAGATGAGGATCTTGAGGCTTGAGCATCTTGGGCATCTTCAATTCCTCATCTAAAGGATCAACTACCTTCACCTTATGAGGGATGGCTCTTCTCCTTGAGTTGACAACAAATAGTTGAGAAATGAACATGACAAAGCAAAAGCAAAACAATTGTTTTTAAAAATTTAACAAAGGAAAGAAGGAGAATGCCCTAAAATTGAGGGATGATAACGGCTGAGTCATCAATAACTGTCACCACCCTTGTCTGCCCTAGCGTTGGTGATCAGCAATTGCCAAGATCTCGAGTCTGTAGTGGCATGCCCCCCTCATCACCAATTTCATCAATCTAGACGAAATAGATGCCTCAGATTGCTCGTTGCCAAGTCATCGACGGTCATGGAGACCTGCTTCTTAAAGAACGAAGGCAAGGGGAGGGATTTCAACAATGACCATACAGAAATGCACACAAAATTATCCAACACAAATGAAAGCACAGATAAAAAGGCATGAGACACATTTCCAATGTAGAATGCCAATCTGAATTCACAATTTTAATTTAATTTTGTTTTTACAAGGAAGGGAATCGAGACTCAATCAAGACCATTGAACATAAACAACCCTCAAAATTATCCCAAAAAAATAAAAAGATAAGGAAGAGGAAGAACCTTGTATGAAGGATCCCACAATCCTCTAATAATCATCCACTTCAAAGACAACTCTTGATATTAGCCTCATGGTTTTGGCATCTGCCGCCCATGGATTCCCATTTGTTGCATCAAGAACTGCCAGTCGAGCAGGGGTGACATCAGTGAGAGCCAATATAGCAGTCTTGATCTTCTCCTTGAAGTAGAAAGAGGCTTGTTTCTTGAACTCATGGAAGAAGGGTGAGTTGCTTTGGCTCATCATGCCACTGTTAGAACTGGAGTTGAATCCCAAGATTGACATCTTCTAAATCTAAAAGATGACAACTTTATGAATCCAGGAAGATGATTTTACTGATTTAGAAAAGGAACAAAACAAAACAAAAATGCTGAATAAAAATAAACAAAAATGGAGAATTATCATCCAACATGTTTGCTGTTCCTAGAGGCCAAAATATTAGATAGATGAACAACTTCAATAAGAGAAACCTCTGAAACTTGTAGGACCTTCGAATTCGGATCAAACGGTCAATCCTCAAATCCTCAATGCATTTGAAAGGCTGAATCCTTCTGCAAAAGACAAAGTCGTAGTCTCCTTTAGATGAGTTACTCTAGCCATAAAATGCAGTTGGAACGGCTCAATCTTTCTGGATTGGATGTGGCAACTAACAGTTGGAGCATAAAATGCAGTTCAATAACTTGACATAATCCACAAAAGAAAGAACATAAAGATAAAGGTTGTGAGTCTATACTGTCTTCATACTTGAAGCAAGTTAATTTTACCAACCTACTCTATAGTTCAAAGCTAACTAATATTATTGTTTCTGTAAATGGAAGATATCAATGAGTCACAAAGGTCATGGACATCAGATTATGAACAGTAGTGGAAGAAAAATGTTTAAGGAGCAAGAACACTTGAAAGTAGCTTGCTAAGCACACGGTATCATTAAGAATGCACAATATGACGTTTGCCATGCAATTGCATCATTATGTGGTTTATATATAATCCCTCGCTTTTTATATTCAAACTCTATAAGCTATATTGAAACCTAATTTTTGCTTGGCACAAAATAAAGGCCCCCTAGAGATAAATCAAAGCAAAGGGCATAAACTATGCCCTGAACAATAAACAGAAACAATTATCAAGCATTTGAACCCAATCTATAGAGCTAGTCTAAGATGTGGATCGATCAATGCACTCAAAGATGGTTTCAAACCTCATCTAAGGCAACTCGCATAAGAGTCACATGATTTCAACAAATATGTAAACTGCAGTAAAAAAAACCAAGTGATGAATCTAATGGATGACATGATATGAAATACCACAACCTCTACTTTATCAACTGCATACTCTCATTTCACAGGATTGATTCGCAGGTAACACCATATTCAGAAATCGAATCAAGGCTATCAAGCTAGTAAGCTACTGTAAATGTAACTATTAATTTACTTAAAATTGCATTTCAAAATGTTATTTCAAAACCATAAATTTAGACAGATTGATTTCGGGAACCACTGAAATTTGTTCTCATGATTCTCTCTATGAATGTTTCATCAAACAGGTAGAGTGCATGCCTAAATGATATTTCAAAACCATAAATGTCAGGAGCTTTCATTCGTCTAATCTGTATATGTAATCAAATACATGTAAATGCCCGAAATTGAAACCCCTAACCCCTAATTGAGTCTGAGTTGAGCCAAAATTATCAACCTCGAACTGATCTCAAATACCACATTCAATCTAACCAACAAATTGAGTCCGAATTCGTGAAATTGAAAGAAGCAAATCGTAAATTTTGACAAAACTGAAAACTGAAAATGGAGCACATAGAAGGCGAATACCTCTTTTGACGAATTTTCCAGTTCTTTCAAAAACCTGGATTAAAGACAAAAAATAGGGTGTTAAGGTTGCATTACCGTTGTGAGTTTATCAGTCCATCTTCTTCTTCTTCACCGGCGCCACACCATCAGCCCACCGCCCATCTCTCTCCTGGTCACGCCGGCCGCAGAATCCACCACATAGGCCGCCTCAACTTTGCCGGATCCATGATCTTCTTCGGTAACCTCTTCTCTGTTCATCTCTATTCTCGGTTCTCCTCTTTCGCTCACCGTTGCTGCCCTTCTTCACCGCTTTTCCTCATCACCGCACCACCTCTTAACCTCTCCGTCCTCCTCTGATCGCCAGACCTTTCTCATGGCACCGCCAGTTTCCACTGCTCTCATCAACCCTTTCTGCTTCCTTCTTTCTATTGAGACCAAGTAGATGTGGTGGTTTCAGATCGTGGGAGAGAGAGGGTAGAGAAGGAAGAAATAAAGCCACCGCTTGTTGAGATTTTAGAAAGAAAGAGGAAGAGAAGGGTAAAAAAGGGGCAATTCTGGGAGGATTGAGACCAAATTAAAGAAACAAAAAACTCTCCGAAAAATTGCTTGGCCGACACGTGGCGCAATCTTTTGCATAGAAGTTGCTTTTGCTATTATATTGTAGGGATATATATAGTATGACCTGAACCTACCTTAGAAATGTCGTTGTCCCATATTGGCATTTGTTTATAGTCGAAGACTTGAAATTCAAATTTGTTGGGATTTCAAATTTTAATACATATTTAAAAATTGCTCTAAAAAAGCTTTATTCTACACGTTAAATTTGTCAAAATATGACCTAACCTAGAAAACCTCACCCGAACGCTCAGTCATTTTTTGGGTTTGAATCCATTGTTTTAGACTCGAAATCCGAAAATAATTCAAACCTGAATGATCCAAGAATAGATTCGAGGCTCGATGACCCATTAGGTCAAATTAACTCAGTGAGTCAGCACTGTATAGACACCACATAGGCAGCACATGAACTCTACACGAATTTGTCATCCAATTGTGTTCGTTTATATCACTCATAAGTTAATCAAAACAATCATTCAACACTTTCAAGAAGTATCCTTCTCGCATGTCCCCCGCATTGGGAATAGAGTGGCAGATAAGGTTACATACCTTAGCCACTCTTTGCGGGGGCATAACAAATCCAGGTCATTTAGACCTCATCCGTCAAAATGCGATCGGCTAGGTCTCTGTCAGCCGAAATCTTTCCTTATAAAAAAAAGATCACTCATAAGTTAGATATATATGTGTGTGTTAATAAGTCATAACACTTATTTGTATAAATATTATATTTTTATGCTTAAATATTATTATTATATTGATAAATTTGATTATAATAATATTATTTAGTTTATGTTGATATATTGATATACTAATTTAATTTTGATAATATTTTAATATTCTTGAAAAGTGTTTGAAAAGTTTGTGTTTCTTCACCCGAAACTGAGATAAATCCGGTTTGGCTTGACCTGGAACGACAAATGATCTGATTTATACGAAATTTAATCGATATGTCCAGGACTCGAATGACCTAAACTTGAACTCAATCCGAATATCCAATTGACAGGCCTACTCTCTCTCTCTCTATATATATACACACTAGTGCATTTACGCCCTTTAGAACTACCACCGATTTAATCAATTCGAGTTCTTTATAAGCTAGCAATATATGTTTGGAACTCCGGAAGGCTGTATTCATAGACAAAGGCGGATCCAAACGGGGGCATGTGGGCGCACGTGTCCCCATCCTCATCCGACGAACCCCCTATATGTATTCTCCTCATCGACAACTTCGTTTTGATATATAATACGCATTAATCCGATATCCGAGTAAAAAGTTACGAGTGTTTGAAAATTGAAGGTATATTAATCACTTTAAATCTTATTTAAATAACCCACAATGCTTTTATATTTTATTTAGATTGTCAAATCTTTGAAATGAGAGGTTATATTACTCATTCGACTATAAGGTAAGAAATTACGGAAGTTTAAATGAGGGAAAATGTCAGATTTTCGACTTTGCAAGATATTAGTGATGTTTCTAAGAAGATGATCGATGTAGGAATTCACAAAGCTTTTGATTTGGTATTTCATCTCATCGTGTTACCGGTTGCAAAAACTATACATGAAAGAGCTTTCTCTGCTATGTGCATTATCAAGCCATATTTGCGCAACAAGATAAGAGAAGATTTTCTCTTTGAGAGTTTTGTCTGCTAAGTTGAAAAAGATATTTTCAAACGCAATGATAATTAATGAGGTTATCATTTAACATTTATAGGGTATGAAAAATCCATAAAATGGTTTATCCCTGTCGAGTTGAACTATTTCGTCCACCCCTAATAATATAAATTCAGAAGCAATGTCTTCAGAAAAAATTGAACCACGTGTCGATCCTTTGAGCAACCTAAGAAACCACTTTCTTTCTCAACCCATGTTCTTTCAACTGCTCAAATCCCCTTCCGGTAAAAAAAAAACTGCTCAAATCCCCTTCAATCTCTCATCTCCTCCTCAAATTTGAAATTCTCCTCTCCTCCCAGTTTTCTCACGGCTACCAAAGTCGTCGTTGCCCACATCGGCGGGATGAGGAGAGGACGCAGCCACCGGGATGAGGAGAGAATGATGGCGACGCGCGAGCTCACCGAGACGTACAGCAGCCTTGACAGGTCCTCCTCTTGATCTCGATTCAACTGCATATGTCGGATCGAGAACGGTTCACCCCATGACAGGTTCTCTCCTCTCCTCTCGATCTCCATTTAATTTCTATGTGATTGTCTTCAAATGCAATTGAGGGTTTTGGATTTTTGGGTAAGTTTCTCATTGGTGTAGCATTTTTCATTCTACAAATGTTATTTATTATTTCGAAATTGATTATATTGGGACCTATATTTACATGTATTTGATGACATCTAAAGATTAGAGGAATTAAAGCTCTCGAAATTTATGGTTTTGAAATATCATTTAGTCATGCACTCTACCTGTTTGATGAAATGTCATAGAGAGATACATGAGAAAAAACTCAGTTGTTTTGTTTTAGTTCTATAATGCATATCAATCCCTAGAGGAGCGTCGTTCTTTGGTAGTTGATGCGCAGAGCACCGCATTCGATTAAGGTAGAGAACAAATTTTGGATTTGGATGGTGTTTTGTTGTCTTAAATGTGTAGTGATTAGACCTAAATATGTGAAACATAAAAATGGGCATAAAAAGCTCTAATTGAGTTGCATTCGTGTTTTCACAGTCCAAATAAATGAGGTTCTACATTTCAGGAGTTCTGCATTTTATTTTAGCCCAAAACCTTCATCTT
Organism: Persicaria maculosa; assembly: GCA_963922045.1. Taxonomy (NCBI): domain Eukaryota; kingdom Viridiplantae; phylum Streptophyta; class Magnoliopsida; order Caryophyllales; family Polygonaceae; genus Persicaria; species Persicaria maculosa. The sequence goes on along the minus strand of OY998257.1, from coordinate 14,227,142 downwards.
TCATTCCATTCCGTTTATTTACGTGTAAAAATCCTTGCTTAAATCGGGAATAGGATGGAAAAGAATGTTAATTTTTTTTGCTCGGAGGTCTATAAGTATAAAAAATTGATTCATTCATATGTTGTTCCTGGATGGAAGTTCATGTATTTTTACAACTTTCATTGTTGAATGGAAGCTCTGCCAATGCCATCTTGCAATAAAAAAGTGCTTGAAACTAATGATGGAGAAATCAAATTCAATTTGTTTTCTCCATCAGTTTTGAGTATTGAATAAAAATGAAGTAAATTATATAAACGTCTGAAAAGATATCGTCAAAAAAGGTTAACTTTGGAATATTTGGACTCCATGGTAACACGCAACACCTTAAAATAATCCCAAAAATGAATCTATAATTTTACTCCAGCGGGTTTCACAGCAACGGTGTGAAATATTTCATGGCCATGAAAAACAGTTTTGAATATTGAATAAAATTGAAGTTAATTATATAAACATCTGAAAAGAAATCGTCAAATGGAGGTTAACTTTGAAATATTTGGACTCCATGGTGACACGCAACACCTTAAAACCATCACAAAAATGAATCTATAATTTTACTTCAGCGGGTTTCACAGCAACGATGTGAAATTTTACTCCAGCGGGTTTCACATGCTTGATTTCTATCGTGTTAGCTTATTGTCTTGGTTTGTTGATTGTGGATGTGTTAGATTTTGGGGGAAAGCTGAGTTCTTGAATCCCGGAGGAAGCGTCAAAGATCGATTTGTTGTTCGCATCATTGAAGAGGTAATTGTCTCAATCTCAATTCCTTATTAATTATTTATTTAATCGACTCCTCTTCTAGCCGAGCAAACAAGTGCAAATAAGATGCAATTTCAATACTTAAGAGATTTGTTCATGTGTTTGGGATCTGTTACAATTGTAGAGGATGGGATGCATAGTTTTTAATGGTTTTGTCTGTTTAGTGCTATCCTTTTTTTTTGCTTAGACACATGGTATAGTACGTACTAATAATAAACCCTTCATATTGGGCAAAATTTTATTTGTTACATCTCCTTGCAAGTCAATTTTAGGTGTTTTATTTTGATTTCTTTGGCAACTCTCGAGGTGTTTGTCTTCATACTATCTACATTGTCAAATTTTTCATTTTCATATATGTGGCTTTTTCGTGCCTGCAAGCCTTTGCATCTTGCTAGCTGCGTCGGGGAGGAGTGTTCATTGAACGGAGGGTAGGAAGTTCTGCTATTATTAATTCTTGCAATCGTTGTTCCGACTTATGGTTGTAAGTGTCATGTTGTGATTCCTATTGATGTTGATATCAAGAAAGTATCGATCTCCTTCTTCCTGTTGTGCATTGCTACACTTTTAATTGTTTAGATAATGAGTTTGATTGTGCAATATTTTTGATTTTGTAAACTTTTTCATGTTAGGAATTATTGAGATTATTAGAAGTTAAGGAACAATATATGTCTCTTGAAATTGGCCTTGGGAACATATATAGAGGGTTGGGGGTTGTTGTATGCAACAAGATAAACAAATAAAGGAGAGGATAGAGGAGTATATACAACGGTTTAGCGATACAGATGAGAAGGATGAGTTGCATCAAGTTTTAGCAATGTAGCATCAAAAGGTCATGATATCAAAACGTGGAAAAAATATGACAAAAACGAAAGAAGGGGCAAGGATGCATGACATATGTTGAGATAACTAAGATAACAATTGATAGGGGCATTGAGAGTGTGAATAGATAGAGTGATCTTCATGGCAGTGTGACAATTTCATGAAGAGGAGGTTGTGGGATAGCTGAGAGTAACGTACAGTAGTGCGGGAGTCACTTAAACAATGCAAAAGGGGCCGAGAAACAAAACGGCAAGAAGAGTGAGGACCCAAAACAAAATGGAAAAGTTGTGTGTTGCTGATGCATAGGAGTAACGTTGTAGTTGAAGGCTGACAAGTGGGAAGAAAGCCCTTCGCAACAGCTTAGCAAAGTTAAGAAGTAAGAAAAGTAAGGTTGAGCAAGCAATAAAAAACTCCTTTCGAATATTGCAACTTTCGGGTGACGAGGAGGAGCTAAGTGACCAGTCGATGGATGCGGGTCTGTGTAAGGGGAATCCAACTGAATAAATATACCAAAAAAGCTTGCTTGGGAGCTCATATTGAAGAATTATTTATGAAGTATGACAACCAGAGATGGTAATGGGGTAGAGAGATTTGAGTGTTAAATAGTTGTATGAATTTAAAATTGACGTTGGCATAGTTGACATTTGAATTTATGGGCCCTGTGTGGCAAACCATATTAGGTTGTTGTAATATCTTTTTTAGTTTTTGGGGACTCAAATGAAATCGATATTTTATTGGGTGCTAATTGGTATGTGTAGAAGGTTGACTTATTAGGTTTGTTTACCGCCTTTGAATGTAGTGGTTACTATTGTAAGGATCCAAAAAATATACATATATATATATATATATTATTTTATGAATTATGATTTAATAAAAATTCTGAGATGTCGAAGGTTTTGAATGAAAGGAAAATACTTTCATTAAATTATTTTATTTACTTTATTAATACCGAGATTTATATTGTGGTGCTTTTAATTTAAATAAAATTTGTCGGGACGAATTCTATAATTTTATAGGGGTATAAATTTTATAAAATAGAAATAGCGTAATCACTTTGCAATTTTCCTTAAACTAGTCTAACCCTAATTGTGGGGTATAAATACCCTTATTCACCCAAGCAGCCGCCACTATTCACCACCCTCCTCCTTTTTCCAGATCTGAGCTCAAGAGGAGCTCCTATGGCTGCACTCTCCGAACCCCGTCCCCTTGTTCCTCTTTCTCACGTTTCAGATCTTGGCTTTAGGGAGTTCAGCCTTCCTCTTCAACCACTCATCACTTTCGAGCTCCCATCCCATACCCTCGTCCAAGCTGCTCACCCGACCGTCGAGCTTTCGAGCTCCAATGGCTTCCCACTCCTTCACCCTCCAGTTCTCTTTCGTTTTCTCGCTTCCGCCTCTCTCTCTCGGACGTCACCTCGAGCTCATCTGAGCGCCCCCGGTAGCCAGCCTCAGGACTGAAGACGAAGCCCTCAACGGTGCCTCCTTCATCGACGCTCAGCCTTTCGACCAGGAACCCAGTGCCGCCATTGATTCGCTCTCTCTTCCCCTGTCTTCTCCTCGACACTCTTGCCGACAGACGGAAACGGGACACCAGAGCCGCCCATCGGACCTCTCTCTGTGCTCGTTCCTTCCCGACGAGGAGCTCCGAAACCGTCAACCCCGAGCGGATTGAGTTCCGCCGCACCTCCGTTCCCCTTACCTACTTGAACACATGGAAGGGTATAACTTTTGGTCCTTGAATCTTGATTGGTTTGATATGGGTTGATGGTCTATAAAATTGAATTGGTTTGGTTTTGTGGATGGTTGATGATTGATTGAATGCTTGTTTACATTCTCTTCTCCCATTTCATTTAAAGTGTAGGATAACGATTTTAAATAGGGTTGCCTTAGTTGTAAACAAGATTTCATGAAACCTTACTATTTGGAATTGTAATTGTCTTATAAGTGATGATGAATATAGGTCAGTTAAGTGGATGCATGACATGTAATTAAATAATCAGGGGTATTGGCAACTAAGTATAGATTAAGAAAATGGAAATGATAGTAAAAAAAATGATAACTAATGGACTTATTTGATTTTAATTATGGTCGAGTGAATTAAGATAATATAAGATAGGACCCCCTTTATTTAATCATAGACCTTAAGTCAAGCGTTTTATTTGAATATCGTGTGATTAATGTTTATGACTTGTAGAATCTTATAACGAGCTATTAAGTTTATATTACATTTTAGATGTGGGGTTAATATGTCTTTTGTCTACTTACAACCTATGGACTTAGGACTTATATAGTTATATAAGTGGTTTTGATATAATATAAGTAAGATTTTGAAAGGATCGATAAACTCACCTATGTTATCAATTGATTGGGTTAATTCCAAGGAGAGTTTAGACTACGATGTAACCTAAGTTATGAACGATTTCTCATGTACCAACTTATTTTACTCTTTCCATTGAACATGTAACTTGACCATATTTTAAGTAGTAACCTGAGCATGGAGTCATTGATTGCTATATGCTTATAGTATTATATTTATAGGCTAAGTTCGGAGGATGAGAATATGTGTGGAGACCTAGCTTGAATGAATAAGATGTATGAACTATGATATAATCGTTGTAAGATGAACCAACTGAGTTAACATTTATTATAATTGAATTGATAGATTAAGGTTAGTATCATCAACTTTTATTATTAAAACTATATAAGAAGTGTTTTGGGAACTTGTTAAGCTTGTAGACTTAACTGTGGAGATTCATGAGTTGACGTCTTAATTGATCGTGTTTGAGAGGGTTTAGTACATGAGAGTTCACATAAGATAAATTGTCGACTTCTTCTGATGGTTGAGAATTATGATTTCGTTGAGTGATCTGAGGTTTGATAATTTATTACTTACTTGAGTTGACTTGATGACTTGATTAATGAAATTACTTGAGCACTTATGTGAGTTATGGTGTGAAATATATGAAGTATGTAATTGAGATATGAATATATGAGTTAAAAACATGATTGATACATAGAATCTTGAGTTGATTTATGGAAATTGCCATGAAAAATGATGAGATGTTATATGATGATATATAAGATGATGAGGATGAATCACTTAAGCAATTGTGTAAGGAAAACCCGAGCTTGAGCGGAAGTAAGGTGTTTTGAGTGATGATATTTGTAAGACCTTGAACTTAGTTTCATACTTGAAGAGAACAAGGTTAATTGAGAATGATGGTCATGATGAGAATGTTAGATTATTTAAATGAAATATTGTTGAATCTTGTGTTGACTTGAAAGCCTAATTGTGTGTTAATTAAATATGTATTGATGAGTTATTCCTTGCTTATTACTTGCTAGTGTGATTGGACGATTCTCTGAGTGACTTACTTGCTGATGGGTGATTCTCTGAGTGACTTATTTGCTGGCTAGTTGGATGTGAAGACTCCAGGTAAGTTTCCTACGGGAGCTTACTCAGTAACCAGGACCTCATGCCTGATGTGTCATATAGTATGTAGGTGTTGCATCTGCATAAAAGCATGTCATGTAATATCATGCTTAGGACTTGCACTTATGAATGAGCATCCCTATTCTTTATGCGTTTGAAAAGAGAACGGTCGTTATCTGTGAGTCCTTAGAGTCGTTGCTAGGGTCATTGGGGCATTCGTGTTTCATATCGTTTCGGTCCCAGTCGAGTCTTATATTATGATATGGCTGCGGTGGTGACCGAGCGTCCTACCTCGGAGTTGGGTACGGACATATGATGGCTGCGGCACCGACCGAGCGTCCTACCTCGGAGTTGGGTACGGACATGTATGACCCCGGAGTGGGCACAAATTGTTGGGAGATTGGGGATATCCCACTTGGGATTCTGTGTGGATCCATTTAAATCGCTTTCTGCATATATATATATATATATATATATATATAAACTGTCAGCATGCTTGTGTGATTTAAATTCCGTATTGCACTAGAACATCTTTTATTTTAGGTATAGGCGTATTATATGTCCTCAGCGAGGTCTTTAGGGCCCGCATGCGTCTCTTGGCCTGACTTCGTGGTTAGTTTCAGGTACCCGTCCCTTTTGCTTGCTGAGTGCTTCTATGACGGGGTTTTCCTCACGGGACGAGAGTGTTAAGAAGACTTCGTACAACCTTGATTTTATAAGTGTTTTGGTTTAGTTGGACATTTAGAAGCAATGTACATTTATATTGATTTAAACTTGTTTTGTCTCTTTTGAGTTTTGACTAGTTGAATTAGGACAGGTTCACGTGCATAAGCGCATATTATGATTGGATTAGTTGACTGTTTTGAGGGTTTGAAATCCCCTTTTCTTTTCTTGTATTATATCATTAAATCCTTAAAACTTAAACAGGGTTATAACTTGAAGAGAACAAATAAACAGCTCGTACTTGGATTGCTAAGATTTGGCAGAGGGATATTTCTTCTCTCTAAACGTAACCCGGATTTCATAATCTGGGCCGTTACAACTATCTAAGTTTGTTATGGTTTTTAACGTAGTCCTTGGTTTGATCCACCTTTGTGTGTGTATATATATATATATATATATACAAGTGCAAACTTGAGATGATCAACTGATTAAATTCTTAACTTGTATGATAAAATATTGGCTTGATTTTACAGTTAAACATTTGAAAATAAATAGTTCATTATAGATCAATTTGAAGTAATTAGATTCGATCCCATGACAATACACACAGCCTTAAAACGAATAAAAATATACGTCATTCTTTTTCTACAACCCATTTTACATGCATGGTGTGAAATATATTATGGTTATGAAACTCAATTTTCCCTATTAAATATAATGGGGATAAAAAAAATCATAAATACTCGATTCTCAACCCATCATATATTTCTGCTTAGGATAAAGCAAATCCAATTTGAAGTATAGGGTTTATTCATTTAAACTTAATATTCTTTAGCTATATAGGGTTTATACATTTAAACTTAATATTCTTTGTCAAATTTGAAGTATCAATCGTCTCAACAAAATAGTACTTCATCATAATAACTAAAGATTTCGAAGCACAACATGACAAGAGCATGGACAATATATTAATAGAAAATTGACGCGTCGAATATTTTGTTTAACCCATCAAAATCGATAAAAAAATGTTAGGAAAAAACCCGAACACGGTTCGGGAAAAGGACTAGTTATATATAAAACTCTAATTAGCAATGACGAATTTTTTGTACTAGTGAACTCTTCTATTTTTTATCTCTATTTTGTAGTGTTGAAGACGTTATGTACGTATAGTACGAGTTCGTGTTATTCATTGTCGTTTATCATCGGTGTTCTCCTACCCTCTTCGGGTTCTGGCTCTGCCACTGTTCATAGATGAATTCATTCATGGTGAAATCGCTATCAGATCCAGCTTTCATGGCTTGGTAAATGAAAAAGATGGCAAAATCAAATACTCCTTTGAAGGAATATATATATATAATATATATAGAGAGAGAGGATAGATCCTGTGTAAGCAAGCCTTACTGTGTAATTTGTGAGCAAATATGGAGCGTCGGATTAAGAAGATCAAACGGATGAGATTAAAAGTAACTTGTGAACAGTGACATTATTCGTAGGTACCAAGTGATTATTCGTATATACATGCATATGAATAATCATTTGCTGCATACGAATAATTACATTTGTTCATACATACGAATAATTACATTATTATACACGAATAATCGCTTGGTACCTACGAATAATTTCTCTGCTCACAAATTACACCGTAAGGGTTGCTTACACGGCATCCAACCTCTCTCTCTCTCTCTCTCTCTCTCTCTCTCTATATATATATATATATATATATATCTGAATTCTTATTGGTTCGAGACCAATTCTTTTTCATTTATTTTTAAATTTTATTTGACAAGTACTTTAGGCAGCGACTACCAGCCTATAACTCGATGTAACGTTATAATTTTTGCAATTTGATAAAGTCGGCACAGCAAGACTCATTCTTAATTTTCAATAAAATGCAGTCGAATAATTAGAATTTTTTTTCAAAATATTCACCGTAAAATAAATATTTAACGAAATATTCACACTTTCAAACTATTTACAAAAATATTCATTTTTATCAGATATAACAGAAAAACGCGGTATCAAACCGCGTTTTACCTATAAAATCAAAATTTTAAAACAAGAAGAAAAATAGAAAATAAATAAATAAAAGAAACGCGGGTTGAAACCGCGTTTCTTATTTATTTAAAAAGAAATTGTAAATTTACATTTTAAAAAAAAATAAGAGCAAAAGCGCTTTATATTAAAAAAAGGATTAAAAGAGGAAGTCCTCTTCTTCCTCAACATATCTGTACGGTGCCGCCTCCGAAGCTCCATTCCACCACCAATCTACCACCATCGCCTGCAAAGGGAGAGGTAAGTGGTCGTCGTCGCCTCCGAAGGTCCAGCCCCACCCGGCCACCCATCCCCACTCCCATCGAAAGCCCCCAAATCTCATCGTACGTCGCCGAGGTATGTGGAAGGCTCGAGGCCGGTGCCGCAGAGGCCTGATGAGCGCCGGCGGTCAACGGAAGACTAATGGGTCGCCGGAGGGCCGTGTGGGTGGTGGTGGTGGTGGTAGTGGGTGCGTTTCCAACTTCCTAAAAATTAACCTGAAAGTTGTTCAATATGTTTGATTTTCATACTCAAATTTCGTCTTCTGCTTAATTAACCCATTTTGGGTTTTGTTTCAAATTACAATGATTACTAATTAGTTCAATTTCTATACCTGTAACTCCCCTTTGTTGAATCGAAATTCCAAACCCCGTTTAGTTTAGGTTGAATTGAGTTGATTGGGATTTGGGGTTCTTGAGAGTTTTGTTGGATAAATAGGCCACACGTTTTCACTAATTAATTAATTAATTAACTATTAATGCCGCAAAGCCTCGATGATGAGCGCCGGCGGTGCGGAGGCCTGATGATGATCGTCGGTGGTGCGGAGGCCTGAGGGAGCAATAATGTAAAGCGCTTTACCTGATCCTCCTTTTTCAGCTTAATTTACAAATTAAAATAAATAAATAAGAAACGCGGTTTGATACCGCGTTTCTTTCCTTTATTTTTTTCATTTTTTTTTTCCAGATTTGAAATTTAAATTTTATGTATAAAACGCGGTGTGATACCGCGTTTTTCTGTTTAATCTGACGAAAATAAATATTTTTGTAAATAGTTTAAAAGAGTGAATATTTCGTTAAATATTTAATTTTCAGTGAATATTTTGAAAAAAAATTCGAATAATTATCTTTTATTTTGGAATATGCATGCGGACTTGCGGAGGAGATTCAAGTTTACAAAAAAAAAAACTTTATTTCAAGTTTTAAAAATGAAAAAAAATGCAAATGTTGTGATTCAAGAATGCAAATAGTTGTGACTTCTTGATATGTAAAGATTAGATATCGAGAAGTTAATACGGAGTAATTGAAACACGGACTAACTGTTATCCAAACAATAAGAGTTTATAAATAATTAAAGACATACATAGGAATGCCAACCATAAGAGTTTATAAATAATTAAAGACATACATAGGAATGCCAACCATAAGAGTTTATAAATAATTAAAGACATACATAGGAATCCCAAAGACAATTAGAAATAGGGGGAATTGTGCTATAGGGGGGAATTGTGTTATAGGTCATAATTAAGGCCTTTATTAGGAAAATGTCCACCATTCCTCCTAAATTGGCAAAATGTCCACCTTCCTTCCCTTGCCCCCTTTGCCCCTTTGCCCCCCCCACGTGCGCCCCCTGTGCCCCCTCATGTTTCAGCACATTTGGTTTGAACAAACCCTATTTCAGCGTTTTTTTTTCGCGCGTTGCTGAAACCGAAGTTGCCCCTTTGCCCCCCCCCACGTGCGCCCCCTGTGCCCCCCTCCTGTTTCAGCACATTTGGTTTCAGCAAACCCTATTTCAGCGTTTTTTTTTTCGCGCGTTGCTTAAACCGAAGTTGCTGAAACTAAAGTTGCTGAAACCGAAGTTGCTGAAATTGTTGAAATTAGTTTTTTTTTTCGCGCGTTGCTTAAACCGAAGTTGCTGAAGTTTTTTTTTCGCGCGTTGCTGAAAACTAAGTTGCTGAAACGGGAGTTGCTGAAACCAGAGTTGTTTGTTTTTTTTTTTTCGCATCACCACTTCGACACCGGAGTTGCTGAAACCGAAGTTTGTTTTTTCAAAAAATGCTGAAATGCTAAAAAAAAAATTTTTTTTTTCAAAAAATCCTGAAATATATGCTTGTGTGTAAGATATAGTAACTCATATAATTTTATAATAATTAACCACAAATTCTCACCAAAGCAACCTCAATCACAATAGCAAACTAACCACCAATTCTATTTTTTGAATATATAATTGTTAATTAATTATAAAAATTGCTAAAATTGTATTTTTAATATAATGCAATGATGTAGAAAAAATAAAGAAATTGCTTAAATTAAATGATTTTGCAGATTAGCATATTACTGAACAACGTTGTGAATTACTAGTATATAATAGGGAAAAATCTAAATTAAATAAAAGTTGTGAATTATAATAACAAAGTTGATCAGAAACCAATAAATGCAACAATTAGAACCACAAACAAGCGCAAATCCTCATGTGCTGATTAGCATATTGCTGAACAAAATTATAATAACAAAGTTGTGGATTGGAAGTTAAATTAACAAAATTATAATAAACGAAAATACCTCCAAAATAAGTTGTTGGAAACAGCAAACTAAATCAAACCTTTTTGTCTCCTTCATCCAGATGCTAAAGAGTGGCACCATCTCTCCATTAATGGAACCCGTGATGCAAGGAAGAGAAGTTACAGGATGACCACCAGCAAGGCGCCTCTCGCAGTTAATGTTATTCTTGTCTTTCTCCTCGTCTTCTCCATTCTCGCTTCTTCCGCCATCGCCGTTCCTCTTTCCAGCATGTGCTCTGTTCAATTATCCATCGATCCCAATCGATCTTCCATCTTAATTTCCAACTTCGATTTCATGTTTATTAATTATTTCACTTATTTGTTTCAAATTCATCTCACAGGAAGCTTCAAATACATCAACGCACCTGCTATCATCCCATATTCATCCCCGCAGTTTCATCTCTTCAAATACATCGGTGGCAGCGGAACCACCGTCGACGAGAAACGAGATCCAGATCTAGATTCACACAAGCAAATTAGATCCAGATCGCAATCAAGGCTGAATCTGAGGCCCTAGATCTTCGACGAACATCCATGAGGTTACAACCATATCCCGATCTTTCGAGTACTTGCCTTCTAGCACTGAAGAGAGAGTTGAGGAAGTTCGCCAGCTTTCCTCCCAACGATATAGACACTTCATCCGCTTCAGGTCGCCATAGAATTTCAGCACTCGCGATTTCGCTGACTTTGTCACCGCTGTCGCTCTTCGGTGGCCTCGGATTAGGGAGAGGGCAAAAACGAGGAGTAATTGTTGGAAAATACAGATGAACAGAGCTAGATTGAGTGCCTCTCTCTCTATTCGGATCTCGGTTAGAGGATATGGGAGGGTCTGAGCCTTTTCCCCTCAGATCTGATGATGAACAAATGAGAAAGCAGATGTGGGGGACTTTTTCCTAATTAAAAAGCTTTGGTGGACAGTCACCTAAAAAAGGCCTTTAAAATGGCCTCTTGGACAAATTTTTTCTTAGAAATATCCCGATTAAAAAAGACGATTTGGAGAACAACAAAACATAAAAAAATATACAGGATAGTACTCCCTCCGTTCATTAAAACTTGACGTTTTACTATTCATGCACGCTTTTTGAGGTGTTAAAAACTATATAAAATATTAACTTTTTTAAATATATTTTTTAAATAATTTCATACTTATTACTATTAAGTATGAATTTATAAAAACAATTTTTTTAAAAAAGTTAATATTTCATATAGTTTTTATCATTCTAAAAAAGTGTGCATGAATATTAAACGACAAGTTTTAATTAACAGAGGGAGTAAAAACTATGACGATGTCTCGTTGTCGAGGAGTAAATAGTTGTGAATTGTCACTTGTGAATAGACCTGTTAATCGGGTCATTCGGGTCGGGTTCGGGTCGGGTCATTTCGGGTTTCAGATAAAATGGGTTCTGGGCAAAACGGGTCCCGGGTATATCCGGGTTGACTCGAACCCAGGTTTGACCGGGTTTCGGGTCATTTCGGGTCGATTTCGAGTTCGTCAATTTTAACTTTTTTAATAAAATTTAAAAATATATAAAATTTTAAATAATTTTTTAAAAACAATTTCATGCGATTGGTCTAGAGCTCGTTTGGTTGGGAACCCAAAAACTTAAGAAATAGAACTTCCCATAAAGTAGGAGAAATTCACGTGTTTGGTTGGTATTTTTAAAATTAAAAAAAGCAGGAATTCAACTTTCCGGAAAGTTGAATTATCAAATAACTCGGCTCGAGCCGAGCAAAGCTCGAATCAAGTATGAGGATTCGTTCATTTTTAAAACGAACCAAGTATGAGGACATTTTTAAATAATATACAAATTTAGACTCAGCTCAACTCGACTCATTTCTAAACGAGTTAAATATGAACACAGAATGCTCATACACAAATAACAACCCTAATCATAGAGTTGATTAGCAGAGTTTGGACTCCCTCAACTGCCACCTAAAATCGAACCCATATCAACTTTGTTTTTATTTTGCGGAAATTTCGAAAGCTCAAAAAGGGAGAGCCAAAACAAATAATTAAAATAATAAAATAAAATAACCAGTGGGGCCCAGAGGTGAAACGGATTCAAAAGGAACCCCCTTCATCCCACTCTCTCTCCAGTCTGCAGTTCGCACCTTCCCATCTTTCCATATCCCTCTCGCTCGCCTTATTCGCGTCTCCGCCAAACTCGCAACCGATCGCCGTCGCTACTTCGTCGGCGTCAACGAACCGTCTCCGATCGCTTTCCAACTCGATTGTTCGCGTGTCTGATTCAGTGTTTACATTGATCGGATACGCCGGTTGAAGAATTACTGTTGAGAGGTACGTATTGCTGTATTTGTTCTGCTTCTTTGTGTTGGATGAAATGCATTGATGCTTTTGCTAGCATTTGTTGCGGTGAAATGATCTGTGAATATCATAGTTCGATTTCGTTTACTTTCCGTTTTGAATTGTACACAATCTGTTTGTTCGTTTTCCATTTATGGTCAGACTGAGTTTTAGTTTCTTCATCATTGTCCTCTTGTCGTTCGGAAACATCTGATGGTTTAGAATTTTCTTTTTCTCCCCTGAGATGATTTACATGTTCTTGATTGTGAGATTGAACTGATTTTAGAGGTACTTTATCATATGGATGATGTGGTGCCTGAGACACTTTTCAGATTGAGCTATTATGTGAATATGTGATGATCGATTATCTTGATTCTTTGACCTTGCAACCGGTTCGCGATTTGCGCTGATAAAACCGTCGCAATAGAATTTCTGTCAAATCGTAGTTCAACTCTATCCAGAGGTACAAGTCTAGAAGAATTAGTATTTTCTCGTCTTTCAACAATTTATGGAGCTTGAGATCAATTTAATTGTAAATTGACTAAAGCTTCCCAATCTCTATGAGCAGTATTTATGTTCTTCTCCAATGCTAATCGTTTTTGAGGGGTTATGTACTAATGTGACTGAACTTCATCATTTGTTCCATGTGATTTTTCAGGAATTAATACACAATGATTGGATCCTTCATTAGCAATGGACTTGTGTATGCTTCTTGACATCCTCCAACTTTGCGTTATATATTGGTTCATAGTTTAGGTTTAATGCTAAAAATCCATTCAATCCAATTTTTTCCAGGATGATATTTGGTTATGCCTATCCAGCTTATGAGTGCTTTAAAACTGTGGAGAGGAATAAGCCAGATGTTGAGCAGCTTCGCTTTTGGTGTCAGTACTGGTATGGTGCCATGGACATTTATGTGACTTAATTTTTCAATTTGAGAAATCTAATCCCTTGGTCTACTTTTCAGGATTTTAGTAGCGGTGATGGCAGTTTTTGAGCGGATAGGTGATGTTTTTATTTCATGGTAAGCACTCAAAAATCTATTTGATTTCTTTTCTTCTATATATCTGGATGAGCTTGATTCTTGATGTGCTTGACATGTTGTTGCCTTTGAAGGGTTCCAATGTACAGTGAAGCTAAATTGGCATTCTACATATATCTTTGGTACCCCAAAACAAAGGTATGTTTATGTTACATTCGCAGTCAGATGCATGATTCTTCACATAGCAGCTCATGTTTGCTTTTATGTTCCTCGGGGTTCAGGGGACATCGTATGTCTATGATTCCTTCCTTAAACCATACATTCAAGAAAACCAGACAGAAATTGATCGCAACTTGATGGAGTTGAAGACTAGGGCCGGAGACATGGCTGTATTTTACTTTCAAAAGGCTGCAAGTTACGGTCAGACGAGATTTTTTGAGATTATGCAGTTTGTTGCTTCACAACCTTTTCCAAGGCCTTATCAGAATCAGGTGACTCTTGAATATTGGATGAGGACTTATTCTCTTATTTATCTGTTGATACCACTTGGAATCCCTCTATAGATGAATTCTAAGACGTGTGATTAGAACTCAGTTGTTAGACCAGGCAACCAAAGATTTGGTCATTTCTGCCTTCTAATTATTTTTAACACAGAACTATAGTAAGGCCGTAATATTCATGTTCAGACTACAATGAATTGGTCTTGATTCTTGAGCTAATGGAATGTAAGTTTAGCTGAGAATCGGGCTGTGTATGGCTGTTAGGCTATGTTATATGTTTCTCAAGTAATACAGTGTCTTTTTATATGCTGTGAATTGTTGCTTAGATACAAGTTTTGATTTGATTTGATTATGTGGGTCTCAAGCATATGCATAACTTCACTTTTAAGAAATGATTGATCATCTTTTTTCCTTTTGCTGTATGGGTAAATCTTTTGTTTGGTCTTTTAGATGGGTAAAAAACATAAAGGATAGGGTGATCAAACATGATCATAATGAATCTAGTTAAGTTACTCTACTTTTTTCTTATCCATTGCATCATCTTTCATAACATCCCTTGCTGTAACTTTACCCTATCTATCAAGCAGGGACCTAGAGCCGCTCACAAACATACTGCTGCGTCCAAACGCCAAGCGCCCCAACCGCAGGTTGAAGAGCCTCCTCCATCTCCTATTTCAAGTACCTCTTCAAGTCAAGATGAAGAGGAGGTGAGCTCCACAGAAGCAGCTACTACCCCTCCTTCTCCAGTTGCTCGAAAGTTGCCAAGCAAATTGATACCAGCCTCTGCAAAGTCCATTCAACCGACACTGAAAAAGAGAGCCCAGCATTCTAATCCTGGGAGTCCCAACAACTCAGCATTAAAGAAGAGTACGACACCAGAGCCACCTGAAAGCGCTAGCGAATCAGGCATTGAGGCAGACCCCTATCAGCAGTCCAAGCCTCCCTCTCAACCTCAAGAGACGGCTATGGAAGATGCCATTCGTGAAACCCGTGGCCGGTTGAGGAAGTCCAGGTCTATAGCAAATACAGATGCTTAACGGCGATTCTTCAGTACACTGTAATAAGGCAGATTCAAGCGTTGAGGAATATACTTTGATTTTGATTGTATATTTTTGTCCTTATCAGTCTCAACTCAAATTTGGTGTGTTCTTTGTGAATATGATACAAAGATGGTTTTGGATATAAAAAAAAAAAATTTGCAGTTGCATTCGGACATTATATAGTGCATCCAACATCGGATGATACTTGAGTTTAACTTGTTAGAAGTACGTAGATTCTCTACAATAATTGCTAAAAGCAATGCAGGACTACTCGGATGATATTCTTCAAGTTTCAACTTACTTTGCTAAAAAAAGATCATGATTTTCGCTTCTTTCCAGCTTGGGAGAGACGAATTTACCCCAAATACGAGGCGGTAGTTAGAGGGTAATCATGGCAGTGCTGACCAATTTTTACTCAATTGAAAGGCTGTTTGAATGGAGGAAAGTAAATATGCATGGTAATGATACATGATTCAATTCTAACTCATGATTTGAACTTTCAGATGCAAATAAAGTTCCCAAATGCTGACATTGGGAGCCAGGAGAACTCAAATGCAGGGTAATATATACAGCACCTTCAGATACTGTCAAGTGCCAACGCCGTTGAATGGCATAAGTTCGTATTCAGCAAAAAACAACAACATACCCAGGATGTTTCCTAGTGACCCAAAGCAGCAGAATAGGTAAGTGCGAGTTAAATGGGTTAGTTAGTACCTGTCTAAGACCGAAGAATCACCGCGATTAGGCGATTGAACTTCAGTAACTTATAGGAGATTGATCCAAAAATAAAATTATATGGTCCATTTGATGCCATGTCCAAATGGGTGCTCAACCAAAGCAAAGAGATGACCAGAAACCATCAAAATAATGTATTGAAATCCAACTGCATATATATTATATATATAGTGATATTAACATGTATCCAAAACAACTAAACAAAAAAAAAACTGTAGTGCATCTTTGCAGATGAGAACACAATACGTTATTGCTTTGTTCGCCTCTATAAGATCGTCGCCCTCTATTAGTAGACTGCGGATTGAAGCCGATTTAGTACTTAAGGTCAGTGTCACACTTAACTTTCCTCTTGGGGAAGATCCCGCCAAACAACGGCAACAACGCAGCGAACGACTTCTTCTTCTTCTTCTTAACCGAAGAACTCCTCTCAAGCAAGACAGGGCTAGGGTTTCCTTCGGGCAGTATGATCTGAGAGAGAGTTGGGTGCGCGAACGTCACGTACCTCTTCTTCTGGAACTCCACCTCGTGGTCGTGTTCATCGTCGTCGTCGTCATCATCATCGTCATCCTTTGGTTTCGGCGAATCTTTGACGAATTTGAGATCCTCATCCATCATGTTGGATGGATCCCGGTGTGATCCTCGGAGCTGCTTCAGCTGCTGTAGCTCTCTCCTCGTGTAGTCCAGCTCCTGCTTCAGAGATGACACTTCGCTCGCCATCAGCTCGGTTTCCTCTTTCGCCTTTTCGAGGCTTTGCTTCGTCTCTTCGAGCTCCGTTTCCATTGATCCTCCTGCAGGTATCGTCTGCTTCGTGCAAATGGTGATATTCTATTAAATTACTTTACAATAATTGCAAATTATTATTCAAAGGTTCTTTTTTTTTCCCCTTTTAAGGAGGGCCACAGCCCTATTATTATTAATCAGTTCAAACAATTCCGGTAAAACAAAAGAAATCATGAAGTACACCATGAAACAATATTTTTCGATTAAGTTAAAAGGATGTTTTAAGAAAAGAATTCAGAAAATATATATCAGTTAAATGAAGAGATTGATTACATAACCTCGTAGAGGTTGTATTTTGTACTAGTGTAGGTCTCGTGCACGCAGAATATATTAATACAATATATAAATTCTAATAAATAAAAAATAATAATATAAATATAAATAATTCTCTTCACCAAATTAAAAATAATCTAGAAATAAATAAAATAGTACATATCAAATACTACATGTTTATCCATTACTATTTTTGTTAAGTATGACTTGAACTATTTTTTATTGATATTTTTGTCAATTAACTAAAAAATATATAGATAGATTGTGGTTTATATAACTTTCTATAAACTATGACAACATATTAACCACAATGCGCCACATAAGATTTTTTCCATAGGATCAACCACAGCGCGCCACATAAGATGTTATGTATCGGTTTTAATATATGTATATAGATTATCGTAAATTATTTTGGAGTCTAAATTATGAGTTTTTTTCTGAAATTATTGGAATTTATTCAGTATGAAAAAAGTCAAAACCACAACCCCAAGATTTCGTGTAATACTATATTTTTTTTTTTGAACTGAAAAGAATTCGAAGTCAAGTCCAGAGAGGCGAGAGGCCGATACTATATGTAATATCCAAATTTTAGGGTTGCACGCCGGAATTTATATTTTTTTAAAAAAAATAATTGAATTTCCCTAAATGTGCAATTCATGTGTTGCGAAAAAAGTGGGCCTTGGATGCCTTGCTTGATAACCTGGGAGTTGTTACAAGTTGTTGAAACTAAGGGTTAATTTTATGTATTAATAATTAAAATTTATATTAATATATGAGATGACGTTTCTTCATTTGTGAAAAAGAGATCGATTCCTTCTGTAAGTTCATTGTATTCGTCATGCTGAACATAAGCAGATAATAACAAGATAATTAGTTACTCTCTCCGTATAAAATTAAATGTCATTATTTGAACTTATTAAATGTCATTATTTGAACTTACCCAAAAGTAAAAACTTTATAAAATATTATTTTTTAATAATTTTATATACGTGATAAGTATGAATTTATAATAAAAAAATATTTTACAGAGTTGCAAACAGAAAAGATCGATAAGATTTTCAATATAAGATTTTAAAGATACCCCTCTTGTAAAAATCAGAAAAAAACTAGCTAGAAAAATATCTTGAATTAAAGATTATATTTTATGTAACCGAAAATATCAAACAGGATCTAACAAAATTTCGTCTTTTAACTACAGAGACTTGAAAAAAAATTGCATCATTGGAACAAACAAAAGCTTTGAAACATCAATAAAAAAAAAAGTAATTAAACCAATTCAACATAGTTGTTCATCATAAATATAATACACAATTCATTGATGACTGGCCTGTTTAGGTTTGCGAGTATGAACATCTGCACCGATAAGTCCTTCGGCGAACAACGAAACGGCCTCTTTGACGGACCGAAACGGAGGACTGGTGTCGATCTCCGCTCTCCCATTCACCACCTTGGCCTCCATTGTAGTTGACGACGATCGATAGATGATGATCCTCTACGAAATCAGATAAAAACAAAAATTCAATCGAAGCTTATATATATATATATATATATATATATATATATATATATATATATATATATATATATATATATAGATGGGCTTCAAATTCGTCGTTTTCAAGTCAGTTAGGAGAGAAGAAGAACAAGAAGAGAGGTTGGAGAGTTTGGAGAGATATGAGAGACAGTGAAGGGGAAAAAAAGCTTCTTTTCTTGGCGTCCACTTCACTGGAATTCCGTTACCACTGGAATCATATTTGGATCCGAAGGGATAACGACGTTTTATCTGTTTCTTTGTGGGCTTTTAGGCCCGTTTTGGATATGGGCCGTTGTTATTTCGCCCGGCCCAACTGTACGATGGTACTTATTGATGAGTTGTTATCCATTTTTTTCTATTTTAAACCTTGGTGTATCTTGCAGAATGAATTTTTTTTTCGAAATATTCATAAATAATTAAATAATTACGAAAATATTCAAGCTTTCAAAATAATTACACAAATATTCATTTTTTGCAGGTGGAGCAGAAAAACGCGGACCCAGACCGCGTTTTATTCATAGAGCAGGAAAGAGAATTGGCGCTTGGGTGGGGGTTTGAAATTTACGAAAGAAATGTGGTCCCAGACCGCATTTCTACTTTAAAATAAAACGAAAATTACGAATAAAATGACGACGCTTAGCTGGCACTAGAAACGCGGTCTGAGACCGCGTTTCTAGTGTGGACTTGGGACCCACTCGTCAACTGTTGCCGAGTCAGATAGGACACATAGAGAAACGCGGTATGGGACCGCGTTTCTCTATTGGTTTCAGAAAAAAAGTCAAAGGGGCATTGAATGTGGTGGTTGAAGTTTTGCACATAAAACGCGGGGTGGAGCCGCGTCTTTGTATTAACCCTAAAGAAACCGCCTCCTTCTCCACTTCATCTTCTTCCTCCGTCTCGTCCGACCTTTGTTCTTCTTATTTGCTCCCTCAACCTACCCATCTTCTCGTGTAATCCCCCTCCATCTTCAAAGGTTATCCGCATCCATTGACCTTTATTTGCTCGAGTAACCCCTGTATCACAGATTCGAGGTTAGTTGTTTTTTTTTTTCTGTTTTTATTTTGAACGATTATGTGGTAAATGTTAAGGGTTGGTTTAAATGGTGTGATAGTTGTGTGTTTGTGACAATAATTCAAGTTTAGTGTGATTTCTTTATTGATTTTTTTTTGTTTGAAGGATTATGGATTATGAGATGAGATGTTAGAGGGTAAATAATGGTTTGATAGTTGAATGTTTGTGGATGTTGATTAATTAGTGATTATTATAGATCTGAAATCTTATGATAGTTGTAGATCTGAAATTGTGGGATGATTGCATGTTGAAACAATTAGATTGTATTATATGGGAGGAGAATATATTTTAAGTGTCATGAAATAATAAGGGAGTATATTTGAAGTGGCATGAAAGAATTAGATTGTATGAATATGGGAAAGATTAGGAAGCTTTGATTGAGAACAAAATTTTTATAGTACAAAATAATAGGATAATAATAGATTATATATAAGAAAAAAAATTATAAAAGAGTAGAATTTAATTAGGTTAAAAATATATAGAGGAGAAGAGGATGCAAATAATAGATTTTGATTGTTAAGCGATTGTAGGTTAAATAATTTTGAAATGCATGATAAAAAAAATAGATTTAGTATGTAATTTATTTGCGATTCTGAACAAATTAAGTTCTTGGTCTTAGGGAGGCAAAAACGGCAATGCAAGTGAATCCCGGTCCGCTGGTGAATGTGGTGCTCCACAGACAACATCTTCATAGGTCAACTGATGTGTGGAATCGGGAGGAATATGTAATTATATATTGTTTTCATGACGTATACAATTACATGAAATGTTACAAACAGATCAGATGCTTATGCTTGTCAGTTTTATATTTGTAGACGAATGGTGTGATCCAACATAGACTGCACTTGCGTAAGTTTGGGCGAGATCTAGCTCCAGACCCTAGAGTGATGCAGTACATAAAGGCGGCAGGATTCGAATGCATCTACAAGTTTGATTTGGGTTTGAGCTAGACAACGACCTAATCACGACGCTAATAGAAAGATGGAAACTTGAGACTCACACCTTCCACTTAAATGTTGGGGAGGCCACAATCACGCTCCAAGATGTTTCAGTTATATTGGGGCTACGTGTTGATGGTCTCGCTGTTACTGGAACTACATGCTACGATTGGGCAACTGTCGCTGAAACATTGCTCGGGCAAAGACCCCCTCCAAATCAGATTAGGGGTTCGTCAGTGAAGGTGGCCTGGCTTTGACAACTGATATTAGTGCCCCTACCAGAAGATGCGACGGAACATGCAGTGCAGTGCCAAGCTAGGGCGTACATTCTACTGCTACTGGGAGGTGTCATGTTCGTTGATAACAGTGGCGGTCAAGTGCAATTATTGTACCTCCCACTGCTAGCAGATTTGGAGGCTGCTAGCCAGTACAGTTAGGGCAGTGCAACATTGGCCTTCCTCTATCGACAACTTTGTAGAGCTACAGAACGGGAGAAAGTTGAGATCGTAGGGCCCGTCATCTTATTACAGGTATGACAACCGTTTCATTGTCTATTTTTCCAAATTATATAACTTGTTAACTTATTAGCTTTACAATAACACCAGTTGTGGGCATGGGAGCGCATACCCATTGGTCGACCACACTGCATTATCCCACTCGGTGAAGGTGACTACCAAAATGCAGTTGGAAGGGCGAGAAGGCGAGAAGCTAGGAAGAAGACAAGCTATGGTTCCCAGCCTCCCCCATTTAGCTCCCGATTTGTAGATGGAAAGGATTCTTTAGATATAAGATGGCTTCATTGCTCATACTCTTACGGAACTACCACGAAGACGTTGATGTACTACCACGATGCATTCGATCGCCAAATTTCTGATCAGGTTAGTCAATTTTTTCATTACTTTCCATCATCGTTTATGTTAGAATGACCAACAATCTTAATTAGTCAATTGCATTACTTTCCAATCCAGTTTGTGTGGTAACCCTACTCCACGTGCTAGCTCACCTTGCACCCATATGTCAGGAAGGTGAGAATATCTGGCGATCTACCACACCTCTCATATACTTCGAGATCGTAGAGGAGCACCACCCAGAGCGTGTTTCCCACCAGTTTGGGGATGTGCAGGTGGTCCCCCCAGCGTGTGGATATGACGAGGCGTTGCACAAGATGGATCGAAGGGGAAACCCCCAGCACAACTGGACCCAGGTTCATGCAAAATGGATCCAGTTGTGGAATGAGCGGGAAAACTCTATTCAGGCCGTAGCTGAGGTGGACGATGAGGATGAGGCTACTTCACAATATATGGCTTGGTACGCACGTATCACTAGGTGACTCATTAGCCCACCTATGATTGCGTCGGCGGGGGTTTATCAAGCAGTTGCTCCTGACTACCGCATGATGGTTAGAACTTAAACTATGCGTTATTCGACTTGTTGAATTAATTTAGACAACATATCTTTACATATACGACTTGTTGAATTAATTCCACTGGTTGTCCAGGGGAACTTCGTTATGGATGTCAGTGCTCGAGCTACCCAAACTGGAGAAGAGTCGCATAATTTCTACCCCGCACATCAATACAACTCAATGATGGGAAAGGTGGATGAATATTGCAACTACATGACAGCGCAGGGATCACAACTTCTCAGTCAAGTGTCCTACAACCCCACCCAACCACACATTCCGACTGGACCCAGAGCGCAACGACCACCTCAACCAGAAATGCCACCAAGAGGTTATGGAGTGTCCTCCCAGCCCGAGATGCAGACACCATCATCCATGGTTTTTCCTTCTTACCCGTCATACGGTACTCTGGGTGGCACACCCCCTTTCATGATGGACCAATACAACCAGCCACGATTTATCTTCCCCCAGCCCACCTTTGTCGCGGACGGATCTACTTCGACCCAGTTCGGTCATGCTCCCACTTCGACCCAGTTCGGGCATGCTCCAACGTTCTTGACCACCCCGCCTTGTCATCAGGGGTGGATTGTGTATGCCGACCCCTGCAACCTTTACGAGGCCACACCTCCAGCTCGGCCTGGTCCAGACCCGAACTTGTTCTGCCAACCCTTGGATGAGGAAGATGATGTGGGTGATATGTAGCTTGATTTTGGCTCTTATGTTGTGATGTTGTTTTGGACTCTTTTGTAGTTTTGTCTGTTTTAGTTTTGACTTTTGTCTATTAGTTTCCATAACATCTAATATCAATAAGATCCAGGTTGATAACTTTAAAACATACATACATCATACATAAAACATACATAAAGATTAGTCATAAACCTACCATACATAAAACATATTTCAGCTCCACTTACTAATTCTGAAAACATACATTAAACATAGGAGATGTAGAAGGAGTATAAAGCTCACCGGCTACCATAAACAAAGCAGTTACTGAGTTCTTAAAAGGATGTCAACCCCAACAAATAGAAAACAACACATACCAACAATACATAGGAGTTGTAGGGGGATCACGAAGCTCACGAGCCTTATGGGCCAGCGCGACTCGGGCAACCTCTTTTGTTGTGCCCATAAACTCGACAGTTGCCACAACGCACTTGACCTGGGACTCCAAAATCCATCTCATTCCTAATCCTGCGTGATGGGGTTCGCCCAACATCTCGTAGACGCGATTGATCGGCGACCAACCTGGGACCTCCCACTTCTGGCCAGTTGAATGGCTCACCCACTGGCATAAATGTTGCTTGGTATGTCAAATAGTATAACTCCGTTGTAAAGTACATTTCCACTAATGGTACGAAGGAAATGCTCTGATCTCTGCAAACAGCCAAGACATGTGCGCAAGGTATCCTCAGCAATTTCCAACTAGCACATGTACATGTCCTACGACGTAAGTTCACTGTGTATGACCGCCCACTTCGCCTACCTTGTGACCCCCGCGGGTTCAAAATAACCTCAAATATTCCATTCTGCAGATCAAATGATATGACGTGTGCATTTTTTGCAGCTTCAATAACTACTCCAATCTTACCATCGACCGCCTTTGTCAGTGGGAAACCTTGTGAGGAGCGAGTGCATGCGTTCGCTCTCCTCTGCACGAAGTAACTGTTCACCTTATAAAAGGTTTGTCGAACAAGAGCTGTGATCGGAAGACTCCTCCCACCCTTCAGCACACCATTAAAAGCCTTAGATAAGTTTGTTGTCATCACACCATACCTTGCCCCTCCATCCTTACAAATGGCCCACTTCTCCGGCTCAATCGTAGCTAAGTACTCCCAGGCCTCACCGTTCATCTGTTGGAGGGCGCGAAACCCCTTCTTGAACCCGCGTGTGGTGAGCTGATAAGCAGTCCAACCTACCATGTCTTTCACCTTATGATCGTGGAACGTGGAGTTCACATTCGACTTCAAGTGTTGAATGCATATCCTATGATGTGAACTCGGCGCCCTCCATCTAGGCAGCTCCTCCATGGTCTTCAGGATGCCCGCATGTCTGTCTGAAATAACGCATAATCCGAGTCTCTGAGTGACGTGTCTCCCTATACAATCCATGAACCAAGACCAACTATCTCCATTTTCACTCTCCACAACTGCAAAAGCCAGAGGGAAAAGCTGATCATTTGCATCCATACCTATTGTCATTAACACAACATGCTTGTACTTTCCATACAAATGGGTGCCATCGATCGATATCAAAGGACAACAGTGTGCAAACCCAGCAATGGATGGTTCAAAAGCCCAGAAAACACGGCCGAATATCTTCTCTTGTGGATTTGGGGAATCCAGATTGCACCATTCAACCACCGTTCCCAGATTTGTAGCTTGTAGCGTAGCCATGAGCCTTAGCAACTCCGTGTACGACTCCTTCGAATCACCATATATCTCTACAATAGCTTTCTGCTTTACCCTCCATGCTTTCGTGTATGAGACACAAATCCCATACCTTTTTTTTCAGATGCTCGAGTATGAAACTTGGCTTCGTGTCTTGATCATTGCGAAGAAACCCAAGAATCTCACCTCTGATGAAATTTGAGGTGACGTTACGATTATCCAACTACAAAACCTCTCCAACACAATTGGCTGCATGAGGCCCATTGTAATTGACGACCATCCACATATCAACAGTTCGATCAAGACGACGAGCAGATAGTCGCCATGTGCATCCACAACTGTCCTTCCTAACACAAACAACTGTGTACCATTTTGGACTTGCCTTCTTTGTCCTGTATGGCTTACTCAAACGCATAGAATACTCGGTCAAATCACATTTCAACTCCTCCAGCGAGTTGAACATTTGTCCTCGAAAAAACTGTCTTCCATCATCTAATTGGACGTATGAATTTAACCCTTGCCATGAAGTTTTTATCATTGGATCAGCTTCAACAATATTCCAGTTGGGATTAGAGGCCTCGGCCCTAATCGCCGCCTCCCTAGTAGCATCATCGTCCTCTTCAGAATTATCCAAGTCGTCTTCGTGATCAACACCAAGAGCGTCAACATATATCTCACTCAGTTGTTCAAACCCTTGCTGAGATATGTTGTTACGCTCATTCATCCTATATTTTCATTAACATTACGTTAGTTTATCATAAATATTAAACGCAATCATATATTATATTCATCTTATTTCATCACCAAATATTAACTATACTAAACAATCATTTAAGTTAAATAATCCTATTTCAATTTATTATATCCTATTTCAATATACAAACGGGATCATATATTTGATGTATTTCATCAACAAGTTAAACAATTTATTCATGATACAAAGGAAAAGTTCATATAATTCAATATAATCCTCCAACTATAATAAAACAACTACATTCTTACGCACATAATCTTACATCTTAGTCACGATAAAGATTAAAAACACATAATCTTACATCTTACTCACGATAATAACTACGTAATCGTGCGATTTTTTATTAAGGATTCAAAACACCTAAACTTAAGTACAAAAATGGAAGAATATTAAAGATTCTAAACATCTAAATCATTCAAATAAGAGCGACAAAGTCAAATAAGAGTGTGAAACTAATCTTAATCAAAACTTCAAGCAACTATGTGAGAATATATAGATTGGATAATTGATTGTTTTAACCGGAGAGCTTCATGCGAGAGAAGCATAGGCGAAGGGATGATGAAGGAAGGGATGAGGTATTCAAGAAGGGAGGGATGGGTTACTCATATGTATATAACTAAAAACGCGGACTCAGCCAGCGTTTTTAGCTCAGATTCTCCTACACCAATAGGAGGGAATATTTGCAGAAGCTATGGGGCTTAGAAACGCGGCCTGACCCCGCGTTTTTAAGTACAGATTCTCGTAGACGAATCTTTGACCCATTTTTTTTTTCTGAAACCAACAGAGAAACACGGTCCCAGACCGCGTTTCTCTATGTGACCATTGTGACTCAGCAAAGACTGACGAGTGGGTCCCCAGTCCACACTAGAAACGCGGTGTCAGACCGCGTTTCTAGTGCCAACTAAGCGTCGTCATTTTATTCCTAATTTTCATTTTATTTAAAAGGAGAAACGCGGTCTGGGACCGCGTTTCTTTTGTAAATTTCAAACCCCCACCCAGGCGCCAATTCTCTTTACTGCTCTATGAATAAAACGCGGTCTGGGTCCGCGTTTTTCTGCTCCACCTGCAAAAAAATGAATATTTGTGTAATTATTTTGAAAGCTTGAATATTTTCGTAATTATTTAATTATTTATGAATATTTCGAAAAAAATTTCTTGCACAATCGTATCGTTACATAATATCAATTCTTAATACTATAATTTAAGAGAATAATAAAAAAAATCAAGATTTGAATGATGGAGAAAGATCGTTGGAAAACTCACATTTGGAGAAAGACAAATAAGTGCTCGTTTGGATTGATTTGAAAAACCCACGAAATTGAATATCCCAAGAAGTTTGATAGAATATCTGCGTTTGGTTAAAAAATTTCATCTTCAAAAACCCAAGAATTGAAATTTCCATGAATTTAACTTCCTGTGAAATACAGGAATTGGAATTACCAAGGGGGTACATGGTAAGACAACTTCCACCATTTTCTTACTAATAAAAATCTCTTATTTATCTCACTATATCAAATCCACCATTATTTCATTTTTCAACCAAACATATTTCATAAAATCTCAGAAAGTGTAATTCATGGGAAGTAGACTTCCTAAGAAAGTGTAATTCATAAAATCTCAGAAAGCTGCGGGCTTGCAGCGCCCGCATCCTTCCCCGTCGCCTCGCAACCCCTCCCTTCCTTCGTCCTTCCCGACTCCCAATCCCCCCTGCCTCCAACCCGACCTCTCTTTCCCCCATCCCCACCTCCCACAAAACAGCCCTCCTCGACCCGAATTGGCAGGCGGCTATGCTCGACGAATACAGAGCCCTTACAAAGAATGGTACTTGGGTTCTGGTCCCTCGCCCTCCTGAGGCGAACGTCATTCGCTGTATGTGGCTCTTCCGTCACAAGTTCCGCTCTAATGGGACGTTGGAGCGCTACAAAGCACGTCTTGTGGTCAACGGTCGTTCTCAACAGGTAGGTATTGACTGTGATGAGACCTTCAGCCCCGTCATCAAGCCTGCCACTATCCGAGTGGTGTTGAGCTTAGCATTGTCGCACAACTGGGCCATTCATCAGCTGGATGTCAAGAATGCTTTTCTTCATGGTCATCTGAATGAGACAGTTTACATGTTTCAGCCGCCGGAGTTTGCTGATGCTGATCGTCCCAAGCACGTCTGTCTTCTGAAGCGATCTCTGTATGGGCTAAAACAGGCTCCGCGAGCTTGGTTCCAGCGCTTTGCTTCTCATCTACTACGCTTGGGCTTCATTGGCATCCGCTCGGATTCATCTCTGTTTATCTATCGCAGAGGCTCAGACATAGCCTTTTTGTTACTGTATGTCGACGACATCATTCTCACCGCCTCTTCTGATGCTCTTCGGACGTCAATTATTTCGCAGTTGAGTGCAGAGTTCGCCATGTCCGATCTGGGCCCATTGTCTTACTTCTTGGGAGTTGTTGTTCAACGTCATGCGTCTGGGCTGTTTCTCTCACAGATAAGTATGCTGCTGAGATTGTTGCTCGGACCAAGATGAGTAACTGTAAGCCAGTCGCCACCCCTGTCGATACATCCAACAAGCTCAGTGCTCATTCTGGTCCGTTGTTTGATGATCCGACGTTGTGCAGGAGCCTCGCTGGTGCTCTTCAGTATCTCACCTTCACCAGGCCTGATATCAGTTAAGCCGTTCAGCAGATCTGCTTGTTCATGCATGCGCCCAGGGAACCCCACTTTCAGGCCTTGAAGAGGATCATTCGGTACATCAGCGGCACCCTCGAGCTAGGCACCACAATCACTCCTTCCTCTAAGCTTGACCTCGTCGCTTACACTGATGCGGATTGGGGTGGTTGTCCTGACATACGTCGCTCCACGTCTGGATACTGTGTTTTCCTCAACGACACCATAGTGTCGTGGTCAGCGAAGCGCCAGTCTGTCATGTCTCGCTCCAGCGCCGAGGCAGAGTACAGAGGTGTTGCCAACGTTGTCTCCGAGTGCTCTTGGCTCCGCAATCTACTTCTAGAGCTTTGTTGCCCTCTTCAGAAGGCCACCCTGGTCTACACTGACAACGTCTCCGCCGTCTATCTGGCTAGCAACCCAGTCCAGCATCAGCGCACGAAGCACATTGAGCTCGATCTCCACTTCGTCTGGGACAAGGTTGCCATGGGACATGTCCGCGTTCTACATGTCCCGTCCTCCTATTAGTACGCTGATATATTCACCAAGGTTTACCTCGCCAGTTGTTCCTTGATTTTCGGTCCAGTCTCACTGTACGGGACCCTCCACTTTCGACTGCGGGGGTTTGATAGATTACATAGGTCTTATATTGTATAGTGGGCCCAAAGGCCCAATACCTTTGTAACCTATATATATCATTGTCTAATGAATGAAACCCTCAAGGAGGACTTTACATCAATTCTATCATTCTACACCGGGAAGTAGACTTCCTATATTTATCCAAACGAGCACTAAAAGACGATGCTCGATAAAGAAAACGGGTTATGTATGTGTATGCCTTTAATCAAACAGAAGGAATGGTTGAAAAGGGAAAAAAATTTTGAATTTATAGAAGAATTTTGTATTATTCTTGTAGAATTAGAATTTATCGTAAAAAAAATAGAAATATAATATTTATTATTATAGAAAAAGATTTAATCAGTTGTGCAGTAAAATATAGGTATCTCTGCCTTATATATAAATATAGATAATTTTTTTATATAAAACTAGTTCAGTAATAAATTTAATAATAAAACCTGTTTATTCAATTAATTAATTTCTTCAATTAATTAATTTCTTCTATACTTCTGATTTCTCAAATCTGAATGAATTTATACTTAATTAGTAGAAAAACTAATTTCTCCTTACTCCGGTCTTACTCCTTAATCCTTGCTAGTTAGTGCATATTAGTGGAAACAACATATGAAAAACTATAATTTCTCAAATCTGAATGAATTTATACTTTATTGACAATATATGAAACAACATGTGAAAAACTAGTAAATATTAGTGGAAACAACAAAATAACATACCTTGTAACTAGACCTGTCAAAACACAACCCGACCCAGTCGACCCGACCCGAATGCCCGGAAAATTTCCGACCCGAACCCGAAAATTTTGACCCGGAAATTTTTTCTGACCCGAACCCGAAAACCCAGAAATTTTATGGGTAATCTGGTTTCGACCCGATTGACCCTGATGATGCACCAACGTAAATGATAATATTTATGATATCACGAGTAAATAATCGGGTTCCCGCTATATAAATAAACCCGCTTTTAGGTTGATTATAATGTATCAACCAATTGATGGAAAATTTCCACCTAAGCCCATTACATGTAAGAAAGTGACCATATGAAGGACACTTGTCCCAAACGACGTGACACTTGTCGTCAACCGAGGGACATGTGTCGACACTTGTCGACAATCTCAGGACATGTGTCGTTAATGGATCATTGGGTTTTTTTCTATAAATAGGGGGCGAGACCTTGAGATGGGGGGTCGGTTTTTGATGGCTCGAAGAGCCTTCCCGAGCGGGATTCGTCTCGATCTGCGGGACCCGACGTTTGATGAAGCCCTGGGAGGACGGTTGTCCGCGAATGGCTTGAGCTTGGATCGGCACAGGTTTTTGGTACGCCGACGGTAATCTCGTCGCGTGTCTCAGGTAAGCCCGATCGTCTGAGCTCGTCCGCGTCCAATTTGATCCCGGAACCCGAGGGAACGGGATTCTAAAATCGGGTTTCATCAGACCCGGTAATTTTGACCCGATTTACCCAAATGTCCCAGTGACCCGATTGACCGGTTGATTTATAATTATATATGATTAATTTTTTTTTATGGAGATTCCAATTTATTACATTTTATAATTACAATCACTTGATCTTTCATTTTCAAATCAACTTTTATTTTTATTTGTATTATGTAATACTCCGTCCGATCGATAGTATTTGATTTTTTTGTTTTTCAACAGACTTTTTTAAGAAGATAAAAATTCTAAAAAATATTAAAATATTAAAAAAAAATTCTATGCATATTACAAATTGCATAAAATTATTTTTAAAAAATTATTTGAAAATTTGATATTTTATATATTATTACATTTTATTAAAAATTATGAGAAATAATAAAAAAATCAAATGTTTTATAATAAAATGTAATAATATATAAAATATCAAATTTTTAATAAAATTATTTTTAAAAAATTATTTAAAATTTTGATATTTATATATTATTACATTTCATTCAAAATTAGGAGAAATAATAAAAAATCAAATATTTTAGATCAGATATAGTATATAATTACAAGCACTAGAACTTATGAAGAATGTCTTTAATTTTAGATTTTTAAATTTATCGCAAAATTATCAAATTATGATTTTTTTAATTTAAAAAAGAAAAAATTGACCAACCCGAAATCGACCCGAAATGACCTGAAACCCTGTGAAACACGGGTTCGATTCAAGCCGAAAATACCCGAAACCTTATTACCCGGGACCCGAAGTGACCCGACCCGAACCCGACCCGAATAACCCGTTTGACAAGTCTTCTTGTAACCAATCAGCACATTATTTCGAAACGCTTACAAAGGAAATCGTAAAAAAAGTTGTAAATAACCTGCAATAACAACACCAAAAAGAAGGAAAAAGACGTCAGCTTTTGTGAAATATCATTAACAATCTAAACTATATATAGGTCAAAATTTAAAAATCTATCCATAATTATATATGTATAAAATCCAAAAATATATCTCATAAATATATCAATCCCTTCAAGATATAACATTAACTTTTACACGGCTAAATATTATTTTTTCAATTTACCCAAAACTTTTTATCTTCTTCATATTGATAAAGTTATTGATAAATTTATTTAATTATTATGACCATACTAAGTATTATTTCAATTTCGTCAAAACTTTTTATCTTCTAAAAATATTTTCATATTGATGATTTTTTTTATTAGGTAAAAATTCGAGTTCAGACATACTTGAAACTCGATGGCCGAACCAGTCGGTAGACGGAAAACCGTCAATAAAAACAGAACACAATAATACAAAACATCAGAGAGGAAAGAAAAACTCAACCAACTCATACAAGATGTCAATCAGCAGAGAAGTCGATCGAGAATCATGACGCACCACGAAGTCCAAGAGCGGGGGAGAGTGCAAAGACTCACGACAGTACCCCAACCGGAAAGGGTGACTCCAGAGGAAGTGTGGATCACCGACGTTGCCTCCACCTAAATGAAGGATCTTCGAAGACCACGAGCACCACTACGATTAGTTTTCGATCAAACAGGATGCCTGATACAGTGATACTACAACTCAACACAAAGCAAACGCAGCCACACGGCCCACACCAAAGCATTGACCAAACACCAAAAGAGGGGGCAAATACGGGCTAAAAAAGAAAGATCGATCTACCGTCGGAAATGTGAATGGAACTTCCCGAACCAAATAGGACAATTCGGGGAGCATTATTATTTTGTAAAAATAAAATATTTTTCAACCCTTTATGAAATTTAGTATACGTATAAATCATAAAAAAATATGATTTATACGGCTTTACGGCTTGATTATATATACTAATATTTTTTTTTTGTTGATTAGGTAAAAATTCGAGTTCAGGCATACCTGAAACTCGATGGCCGAACAAGTCGGCAGGGCCTCCGATCGTAGCCTGAACCTCTCGGAGCAACATCTCATAAGCCCCTCGACGCTGGAGCTATGCTCGCGAAGGGCCTCCGATCGTGGCCTGAGCCTCTCGGAGCAACATCTCATAAGCCCCTCGACGCTGGAGCTATGCTCGCGAAGGGCCTCCGATCGTGGCCTGAGCCTCTCGGAGCAACATCTCATAAGCCCCTCGATGCTGGAGCTATTCTCGCGAAGGGCCTCCGATCGTGGCCTGAGCCTCTCGGAGCAACATCTCATAAGCCCCTCAACGCTGGAGCTATGCTCGCGAAGGGCCTCCGATCGTAGCCTGAGCCTCTCGGAGCAACATCTCATATGCCCCTCAACGCTGGAGCTCTCGTCCGCAGAGGGCCTCTAAAGGAACTACGAAAGGCTTGATTCTCTTCCCAAGAGATACGTAGACAACCCACTAAAAGGTGGGTGCAGCCCAGACCAAACAAACTTAATTAAAACTTTATACCAAAGGATAGACATAATGAGTACTCTTCTACGGGGGGACATGTTACAGGCACATATGTTGCATCGTTCGGATCGAACCCCAGTTAAGTCCCGACTTGACTAAGGTCCGAGGAGCTGTGATAATGCACCAACGTAAATGATAATATTTATGATATCACGAGTAAATAATCGGGTTCCCGCTATATAAATAAACCCGCTTTTAGGTTGATTATAATGTATCAACCAATTGATGGAAAATTTCCACCTAAGCCCATTACATGTAAGAAAGTGACCATATGAAGGACACTTGTCCCAAACGACGTGACACTTGTCGTCAACCGAGGGACATGTGTCGACAATCTCAGGACATGTGTCGTTAATGGATCATTGGGTTTTTTTCCTATAAATAGGGGGCGAGACCTTGAGATGGGGGGTCGGTTTTTGATGGCTCGAAGAGCCTTCCCGAGCGGGATTCGTCTCGATCTGCGGGACCCGACGTTTGATGAAGCCCTGGGAGGACGGTTGTCCGCGAATGGCTTGAGCTCGGATCGGCACAGGTTTTTGGTACGCCGACGGTAATCTCGTCGCGTGTCTCAGGTAAGCCCGATCGTCTGAGCTCGTCCGCGTCCAATTTGATCCCGGAACCCGAGGGAACGGGATTCTAAAATCGGGTTTCATCACTGGCGCCGTCTGTGGGAACATCCTCACGCTAAGAGGTAATTCAAGTTCGAAATTGAATATTCGGCTATCTAGCTTGGATTGGATTCAGTCTTATGAAATGATTTTTGGGATGGACGTTTAACTGAAAAACCTGAGGTAAAGATTTCTAGTTCGATCTTAAACTTATATGGATTATCTATTTCCCTATTACTCTTTTCCATCTTGCACATGCAGTGCATATTAAGATAATATGTTCCCCCCCATGGCCAAAGGGGAGCCAAATAAAAGCTTCGTCTGTAAGCCCACGTTTTGTGTGTTAGGGGATGCATCATATCAGTTTTCAAAGGCATGCAGCTGGGTAATCTTAATTATTGGCATGTACTCTTTGGAAATCACACTTTTAATTCCTTTTGTTCCCTTTTATGATTATTACAATTTTATTTACACATAATGAGGGATTATATATATGATATATATGATTACTCATTGCATATGATTATTTACACATAATGAGGGATTATATATATGATATATATGATTACTCATTGCATATGATTATACATTGCATGGGTCAAATCTAGAGATGAAACCCCCGAGCTATTACCAAGAGGTGATCATAATTCATTATCCTGAAATATATATTGTAGACCTATAAAAGTTGGGGTATATGTTGGGGAAGAGACCCATAAATCTAGAGGCACGGACGTGATTTGGTAGCACATTGTTTCTTTGTCTGCGGTCCATTTCAGTGGACGAAACACGTAGACTGTCTAATTTTCTCCAATGAAACATTCACCAACATTCAGTCTCTACAGAAGCAACTAGGTAGGAACACACAACTTTAGACTCGCAAGAGTCGCTCGCGGTCAACTTCCATACCAAATCAACTAGCAATGAAGGATCGCGGAAAGTTGAGGAAGGGAACAAGTCTTGAATCGAAACTTTAAACGAATCAGAATAAAGGATCCGACTTATTGGTTTTACCCAACCAACGAAGAGATAACCCAAATTCCCTCACATCGAAACTACTCTTCAATCGGGATACCCGTTAGTAAAATCTTGCTCGCGATGAGGACAACCAAAAAACTTTAGACCGCACCTGAGGAGGAATGTGCTACCAGCGACAACACCACACTATTCATACGAGGGTCTCATGCTCTTTCACCATTCAAAGGGGTGGTATATATCCTCCAATAACTAGCATAAAAAGGTATTGGGAGCTGCGGAATAGAAGTAAGAGCTGATTAGGAATTGTTATAAACGAGCCCACTGCTTTGATTTTCCAGTCGCGATTGGGTTGTGGTGCGCGGCTAGATTGACTTGAGCAGCGACAAAGGTCCTAGCGCGGCTAGATTTTACCATCACAATAGTCACGCGTGAAACCGACGCGGCCCAATTCCTAGATCCGCGTCAGGCCTGAGCTTGCAATTAAAAAAAATATAAAAATAAATAAATAATATAAATATATATATATAGACGAATGTCCAGTGGACCTGAGCACACGTGAAGATTGTCCGCGGTCCGTAACCTAGCCATAAGCGACTATTGATAAGACTTCGCAAAGGGGAAAAGAACATGTCCAGCTTCACCACTGTTGATCTCCCGGACGGCCTCCCGCTCGCGGTTTTTTCCTTGAGTAATTTCCACGCGTGCCGATCTCTTCGAAACACCCCTGGAGGGGGCATCTGCAAGGATCATAGAGGAAGGTCCAAAAACCGGCCGCGGATGAGAAGCTCAGAATTAAAGGATAAAGACAGTTAACATGTGTCTTCCTCTTCTTCACAAATTTCCTTTAAAAAACCCGTGGATCAGCTCACCTTGTCTCATCAGCTGACCTTTTCGCGCGCGAAACTCGCAGGACGATTCTACTTGATTATGAACGATAGAGGCTAGTGTAAACCGGCCACCTGCAAGGCTACAATAGAGAAAGGTTCCATGTAAACGGTATGTTTACAAAAACCTAAGAGCAGGAGGTGTCTTTGCCTTATAAGTTGTAAACGGCTTGCTTGCCTCCATTTCCTTTGTAATGGCAGCAACCACTTGACCTATCCTAATTAAGCTAACTTAATAAATGCATGACCATCAAAATAGAATGGTTCTTGAGCAACTTTGAGCATCAAATACGTATTAAGTTGACACATTGTGGTCAATGGGGTGTCAAACATCTTCTTCCAAAAGCTTGTTCCAACTATATTCATGACAGGGCTACTTCCGAAGCATGATGAAGTTAAAGGAAGCAATTTATTCACCCGTCAAGAAGGATTGTTCGCGAACAGTGACTATCTAATGCAAAGATCGCCTTCCAAGGACGCCTAAGGGTTTAGGGGGCAGAAATCCGATCGCGTTCGAGGCAAATTGCTAATTTCGATCGCTAACAAATGCTTCCCTGTATTCTAAAAGACTGTTATAGTCACCACTTTCGACCGCGTGACTCGAAATCAGTAAATCCTAATTTACATATATATGATTTTAAATTGTTGACACCACTAATTGTCTATCAAAGATTTGAAAACGATGCAAAGTATGAGCTTAGGAGCTATCACTCGTGGAGGGCCTCCGATCGTAGCCAGAGCCTCTCGGAGCACACTTGATAAACTAAGTCCCTCAACGCTGGAGCTATCACTCGCAGAGGGCCTCCGATCGTAGCTTGAGCCTCTCGGAGCACACTTGATAAACTAAGTCCCTCAACGCTGGAGCTATCACTCGCAGAGGGCCTCCGATCGTAGCTTGAGCCTCTCGGAGCACACTTGATAAGTCCCTCGACGCTGGAGCTATCGCTCGCGGAGGGCCTCCGATCGTAGCTTGAGCCTCTCGGAGCACACTTGATAAGTCCCTCGACGCTCGAGCTATCACTCGCGGAGGGCCTCCGATCGTAGCTTGAGCCTCTCGGAGCACACTTGATAAGTCCCTCGACGCTGGAGCTATCGCTCACGGAGGGCCTCCGATCGTAGTCTGAACCTCTCGGAGCACACTTGATAAGTCCCTCGACGCTGGAGCTATCGCTCGTGGAGGGCCTCCGATTGTAGCTTGAGCCTCTCGGAGCACACTTGATAAGTCCCTCGACGCTAGAGCTATCGCTCGCGGAGGGCCTCCGATCGTAGCTTGAGCCTCTCGGAGCACACTTGATAAGTCCCTCAACGCTGGAGCTATCGCTCGCGGAGGGCCTCCGATCTTAGTCTGAACCTCTCGGAGCAATATCTCATAAGCCCCTCGACGCTGGAGCTATGCTCGCGAAGGGCCTCCGATCGTGGCCTGAGCCTCTCGGAGCAACATCTCATAAGCCCCTCAACGCTGGAGCTATGCTCGCGAAGGGCCTCCGATCGTGGCCTGAGCCTCTCGGAGCAACATCTCATAAGCCCCTCAACGCTGGAGCTTTGCTCGCGAAGGGCCTCCGATCGTAGCCTGAGCCTCTCGGAGCAACATCTCATAAGCCCCTCGACGCTGGAGCTATGCTCGCGAAGGGCCTCCGATCGTGGCCTGAGCCTCTCGGAGCAACATCTCATAAGCCCCTCAACGCTGGAGCTATGCTCGCGAAGGGCCTCCGATCGTGGCCTGAGCCTCTCGGAGCAACATCTCATAAGCCCCTCAACGCTGGAGCTATGCTCGCGAAGGGCCTCCGATCGTAGCCTGAACCTCTCGGAGCAACATCTCATAAGCCCCTCGACGCTGGAGCTATGCTCGCGAAGGGCCTCTGATCGTGGCCTGAGCCTCTCGGAGCAACATCTCATAAGCCCCTCGACGCTGGAGCTATGCTCGCAAAGGGCCTCCGATCGTGGTCTGAGCCTCTCGGAGCAACATCTCATAAGCCCCTCGACGCTGGAGCTATTCTCGCGAAGGGCCTCCGATCGTGGCCTGAGCCTCTCGGAGCAACATCTCATAAGCCCCTCAACGCTGGAGCTATGCTCGCGAAGGGCCTCCGATCGTAGCCTGAGCCTCTCGGAGCAACATCTCATATGCCCCTCAACGCTGGAGCTCTCGTCCGCAGAGGGCCTCTAAAGGAACTACGAAAGGCTTGATTCTCTTCCCAAGAGATACGTAGGCAACCCACTAAAAGGTGGGTGCAGCCCAGACCAAACAAACTTAATTAAAACTTTATACCAAAGGATAGACATAATGAGTACTCTTCTACGGGGGGACAAGTTACAGGCACATATGTTGCATCGTTCGGATCGAACCCCAGTTAAGTCCCGACTTGACTAAGGTCCGAAGAGCTTTGATAATGCACCAACGTAAATGATAATATTTATGATATCACGAGTAAATAATCGGGTTCCCGCTATATAAATAAACCCGCTTTTAGGTTGATTATAATGTATCAACCAATTGATGGAAAATTTCCACCTAAGCCCATTACATGTAAGAAAGTGACCATATGAAGGACACTTGTCCCAAACGAAGTGACACTTGTCGTCAACCGAGGGACATGTGTCGACACTTGTCGACAATCTCAGGACATGTGTCGTTAATGGATCATTGGGTTTTTTTCCTATAAATAGGGGGCGAGACCTTGAGATGGGGGGTCGGTTTTTGATGGCTCGAAGAGCCTTCCCGAGCGGGATTCGTCTCGATCTGCGGGACCCGACGTTTGATGAAGCCCTGGGAGGATGGTTGTCAGCGAATGGCTTGAGCTCGGATCGGCACAGGTTTTTGGTACGCCGACGGTAATCTCGTCGCGTGTCTCAGGTAAGCCCGATCGTCTGAGCTCGTCCGCGTCCAATTTGATCCCGGAACCCGAGGGAACGGGATTCTAAAATCGGGTTTCATCAGACCCGGTAATTTTGACCCGATTTACCCAAATGTCCCGGTGACCCGATTGACCGGTTGATTTATAATTATATATGATTAAATTTTTTTTATGGAGATTCCAATTTATTACATTTTATAATTACAATCACTTGATCTTTCATTTTCAAATCAACTTTTATTTTTATTTGTATTATGTAATACTCCGTCCGATCGATAGTATTTGATTTTTTTGTTTTTCAACAGACTTTTTTAAGAAGATAAAAATTCTAAAAAATATTAAAATATTAAAAAAAAAATTCTATGCATATTACAAATTTCATAAAATTATTTTTAAAAAATTATTTGAAAATTTGATATTTTATATATTATTACATTTTATTAAAAATTATGAGAAATAATAAAAAAAATCAAATGTTTTATAATAAAATGTAATAATATATAAAATATCAAATTTTTAATAAAATTATTTTTAAAAAATTATTTAAAATTTTGATATTTATATATTATTACATTTCATTCAAAATTAGGAGAAATAATAAAAAATCAAATATTTTAGATCAGATATAGTATATAATTACAAGCACTAGAACTTATGAAGAATGTCTTTAATTTTAGATTTTTAAATTTATCGCAAAATTATCAAATTATGATTTTTTTTAATTTAAAAAAGAAAAAATTGACCAACCCGAAATCGACCCGAAATGACCTGAAACCCTGTGAAACACGGGTTCGATTCAAGCCGAAAATACCCGAAACCTTATTACCCGGGACCCGAAGTGACCCGACCCGAATAACCCGTTTGACAAGTCTTCTTGTAACCAATCAGCACATTATTTCGAAACGCTTACAAAGGAAATCGTAAACAAAGTTGTAAATAACCTGCAATAACAACACCAAAAAGAAGGAAAAAGACGTCAGCTTTTGTGAAATATCATTAACAATCTAAACTATATATAGGTCAAAATTTAAAAATCTATCCATAATTATATATGTATAAAATCCAAAAATATATCTCATAAATATATCAATCCCTTCAAGATATAACATTAACTTTTACACGGCTAAATATTATTTTTTCAATTTACCCAAAACTTTTTATCTTCTTCATATTGATAAAGTTATTGATAAATTTATTTAATTATTATGACCATACTAAGTATTATTTCAATTTCGTCAAAACTTTTTATCTTCTAAAAATATTTTCATATTGATGATTTTTTTTATTAGGTAAAAATTCGAGTTCAGACATACCTGAAACTCGATGGCCGAACCAGTCGGTAGACGGAAAACCGTCAATATAAACAGAACACAATAATACAAAACATCAGAGAGGAAAGAAAAACCCAACCAACTCATACAAGATGTCAATCAGCAGAGAAGTCGATCGAGAATCATGACGCGCCACGAAGTCCAAGAGCGGGGGAGAGTGCAAAGACTCACGACAGTACCCCAACCGGAAAGGGTGACTCCAGAGGAAGTGTGGATCACCGACGTTGCCTCCACCTAAATGAAGGATCTTCGAAAACCACGAGCACCACCACGATTAGTTTTCGATCAAACAGGATGCCTGATACTCACTATTCTAAAAATCGCGCCTAGGCGCCGCCTGGGCACCGCCTAGGCGCTAGGCGACCCCCCTCCGCCTAAAGTTAAACGACCGCCTAAGCACGCCTAGGCGTCCGCCTTGACCGCCTGGGTGCCGCCTAGGCGCTAGGCGACCCCTTACCGCCTAGGATCCGCCTAGCGCTTTTTAGAACACTGCTGATACTACAACTCAACACAAAGCAAACGCAGCCACACGGCCCACACCAAAGCATTGACCAAACACCAAAAGAGGGGGCAAATACGGGCTAAAAAGGAAAGATCGATCTACCGTCGGAAATGTGAATGGAACTCCCCGAACCAAATAGGACAATTCGGGGAGCATTATTATTTTGTAAAAATAAAATATTTTTCAACCCTTTATGAAATTTAGTATACGTATAAATCATAAAAAAATATGATTTATACGGCTTTACGGCTTGATTATATATACTAATATTTTTTTTTGTTGATTAGGTAAAAATTCGAGTTCAGGCATACCTGAAACTCGATGGCCGAACAAGTCGGCAGACGGAAAACCGTCAATACAATCATAACACAATAACACAAAA
The DNA here is from genome assembly GCA_963922045.1 of Persicaria maculosa. NCBI lineage: Eukaryota > Viridiplantae > Streptophyta > Magnoliopsida > Caryophyllales > Polygonaceae > Persicaria > Persicaria maculosa. Next base: position 14,187,478 of record OY998257.1, on the reverse strand, counting down.
CATCAGAGAGGAAAGAAAAACCAGGAAAGAAAAACCCAACCAACCCATACAAGACATCTACCAGCAGAGAGGACGATCGAGAACCAAGACGCGCTACGAGTGACAAGAACGTGGGAGAGTGCAAAGACTCTCGACAGTACCCCGACTGGAAAGGGCGACTCCTGAGGAAGTGTGGATCGCCGACGTTGCCTCCACCTAAATGAAGGATCTTCGAGGACCACGAACACCACCACGATCCATTGTCGATCAAACAGGACGCCCGATACTGCAACCCAACACAAAGCAGACGCAGCCACACCAAAGTACTGACCAGACGCCAGAAGACAGGGCAAATACGGGTTAAAAAGGGAAGATCGATCCACCGTCGGAAATGTGAACGGAACTCCTCGAATCAAACAGGACGATTCGGGGAGCATTATTATTCGAAGAATATAAAATATTTTCCAACCCTTTACGGGATTTAGTATACGCCAATTCAAGCGAAGTTTGAAACCCTTACGGGATTGTATTTATATATATAAATAAAATATATATAAATCGGGTTAATTTTACACTTTTGTTATTTTATCTATATATATATATAAACGGGTTAACTTTTGAATAATACAGAGTATATATATAACTATATATAATTATATATATAACAGTACACTTTTTTTTGGGGGGGGGGGGGGGGTTGGGCTGCCAAGGCAAAGGTCCAAAGCAAGAGCCCAAAGAACCCAATGCAGGCCCCATCTCCTAGCCACACCCCAGCAAAACCTAACGGCGATTGTAGAACACAGACGAGGAGAAGAGGAAAGTTGCCGAACAGCCAATACCAGCGGCCGATAACCACCACCAAGGAAGGAGACACCGGGGAGGGGGTTCCACGGAAACCGGCGACAAGGTCGGGCCGGAACGCCGGCGACACAGCCGAGGACAACACCAAGGACTGTGCCAGCGGAGGCGGAGCGAGATCGAGGCGATCGAGCACAACACAAAAGCGTTTGAACAATTTTAGAGTATGTGGTTACTATTTTGTGTCACCTTAAAGTCTTAAACTATCTTTTATCATATTTTCTAGCTATGTCCGGATGATTAAGCATACCGGTTTGAATTTATTTTACTACATTCACTTATTTAACTACCTATTAAATACTTTTTAGGTTTTACCCATTTTTTAGGATTTTCTTTCATAACCAAATATGTTTAACTTAAGACCCTAGAGCATAAGTTTAAATTGAAAATTTAGTGGCCATTATATATGAGTGAGAGCACCCCTAACAGATTTGGTAAAAAAATCTCTAAAATACAGAAGAAAATTATAAACTCTCTATAAGTTTTACCTTACAACTCTAACAGTTACTCTATTTTACAGATTTTACATTTATTATTTTGATTATTCATTGGTTCAATTTGAATTACTGAACACTTTTTATTTTTTTTCTTTTCTTTTTTTGTGATATAAGTGTGATGGGGTTTTAGAAGCTAGTGAGCATTTAATTTTAGAGATTTTATCAAATGCTACAAATATAGAGATTTTTTCCTCCTCTCTCATCTATTCTCTATTTTAGAGAAATAAATAGAGAAGATGTTGGGTGGAAAAAACCTTAATATTTTGTTAAATTTCTACTTTTCTCTATAATAGAGGCCGGTGCTGTTGGGGATGCTCTAACCCTTTTTCAATAGCAAACTAGATAACCAATAATTTTTTGGCTTGTTCAACTCTTTAAGGCATATGTTAGGCCACAGAATGACAAACATGTTTCCCTAAATACAAATAAGTGAACGATAAACCCCATAATGTATTTTTAAAATGGATAAAGTGGGTATGTTAAAGAAAATATTTTTTCAGTTGAGTTGCTTGTTGTAAAGATATGCAAGAGAAAATGATTTGTGTATATTGATGTAACGTATATATAATACATGAGAATAGAACCCTAGTTCTTATCTTTATAAGATATGATCTTATCAAACTAAAAGATACGGATAAATACAAAAGATTCTATCTATATTTATAATACACAATCTCAACTAACAGGCCCCCGCAAGCTTATGGGCAAGGACGAACATGAATCTTGGAACGCAAGGACTGAAACCTGGCAGTGCCAAGAGCCTAGGTGAAGATGTCAACAACCTGGTCAAGAGAAAGAACGTGTCGAACAACAAGATCACGCTCAGCCACCTGTTCACGAACAAAATGATAATCAATCCTCATGTGTTTTGATCGCTGATGGAAGACTGGATTAGCCGACAGAAAGATGGCACTCAGGTTGTCACAAAGAAGACTCGGAGCGCGAGGTATGGGGATGGCCATATCCTTGAGCAGTTGCTGCAGCCAGATGAGTTCAGTAACGGTGAAGGCAATGGCACGATACTCGACCTCAGTGCTAGAGCGAGCAGCAACCTTCTGCTTCTGTGATGACTAGCTGATAAGATTGCCCCCAAAGTATATGGCAAAGCCATTCTGGGAACGACAATCGTCTGGATCAAATGCCCAGCTTGCATCAGAGAAGGCAACAAGTCGCTGATTATGAAGGCGTTGAAGTCAAAGACCAACAGAGAGGGTGCTCTTCAGATAACGAAGGACCCTCTTGACTGTCGATCAGTGAGTGTCGGTTGGATTATGCATAAACTGACAGACTCTGTTGACCGCATAGGAAATCTCAAGACAAGTGATAGTGACATACTGCAATGCCCCGACAATGCTGCAATAGAGATGAGCGTCAGAGAAAGGATCACCATCTTGACAAAGCCGAGATCCAAGCTCTACTGGGGAAGCAATTGGCCTGGCTCCAATCATCGCACACCGATCTAGAATGTTAGCAATATACTTTTGCTGACTTAAGTGAAGACCATCAGCAGACGGTGTGACCTGGATACCAATAAAGTAGTAGAAAGAGCCAAGATCTTTGAGTGAGAAGGCACGATGAAGACTAGAGACAAAGGCATCAATGAACGGAGCATGAGAGCCAGTAATGATCAGATCATCGACGTACACAAGGACATATGCCACATGAGGAACGACCTTCTTAATGAACAAAGAGGAATCAGAGATGCAGCCTAGAGAAACCATGGTGAAGGAGGGCAGCACAAAGCTTGTGGAACGAGAGCTTGTTTGAGGCCATACAGGGCCTTTCGAAGTCGACAGATATGAGAAGGCCTGTCAGAGGCCTGAAAGCCTGGTGGTTGCTCTATATACACCGTTTTAGCAAGATCTCCATTGAGGAAGGCATTGTTAATATCAACATGTCTGAGAGGCCATTATTAACGGCTAAGCTCAGGATGAGGCGAATAGTGGTAGGCTTGATAACAGGACTGAATGTGTCAAAGTAGTCAACACCGACCTCATGGTCGAAGACTTTCGCCATGAGACGGGCCTTGTAATGATCAAAAGACCCTCCAACCTTGGTCTTGACCCTGTAAACCCACTTGCAACAAAAAATGTTAGCACCAGGAAGCCTGGGAACTAAGTCTCAAGTCCTATTAGTCATTAAAGCATCATATTCAGGTTGCATATCATGCTGCCACTCAGGGCTTTTTGAGGCTTGGTGAAAGAAGCGATGTTCGGGGTAAGGAAGGAGAGTTAAAGGAAGCGGATATTTTGTAGCGGTAAAGGCTTTGGGTTTGAGGTTGTTGGTTTGAGCTCGAGTGGCCATTGGGTGAACAGAGGTGTCCGACGGGCGAAACCATGTGGTCGGGGGTTGCCGGTGCAGAAGACGGTGGTGGTGAAGGGAAGGGTGGGTGGTCGGGGGTGCTCAACGGCGAGCTAGAGCCAACACTGGCAGGAACTGAGGGTTGTGACACAGGGGATGACTCACTAGAAGGGGAGGACGAAGACTCAGACGAAAGAGGACCCAACATAGGTGACGCGTAGATGAAAGGGGAGGATGCTGCAGAATCGAAAGTGGAAGACGCGCAATCAGTCGCACCCGCATCAAGACCTGCCGCGCTCGCATCAGTACTTGCTGCACCCGCGTCAGTGCCTGCAGCATCAACTGTACCCGCGTCTGCTGGTGGGGAGGCAGCAACCTGTTGGGGGAGGGAAATGAGCGACGAGGAGATGACTTGAGGCATGGGAGAGGAAACAGGAGATGAATATGGGAAGGTGGACTCATCCAACACAACGTAACGAGACACATAAAGCCGATTGGTAGGGGAGTGAAAGCAAACATACCCTTTGTGTTTGGTGCTATATCCCAAAAAATGCACGAAAGGGATTGAAACTCAAGCTTAGAGTGGGTGTAAGGGTGCAGAAACGGATAGCACAGGCACCCGAATGCCTTTAAGAATCCATAGTTAGGCACCTTCTTGTAGAAGGATTCGAAAGGGGGTTTTGTAATGGAGAATGGGTGTGATGGTTTGATTGGACAAGTAGAGCGATGTGTGGAAAACATACTCCCAGAATTGTTTTGGTAAGTGAGAATGAGCCAAGAGCACAAGCTCCTTTTCAACTATAGAGCGATTTCGACGCTCAGAGGTGTCGTTCTGTTCGGGTGTTTAAGGACAGGAGACATAATGACGGATGTCAAGTGAGTCAAGATAGGTGAATACATTGTGATATTCACCTCCCCGATCGGTTTGAAATGCTTTGATCATTGTAGAGAATTGTGTTTGGACCATTTTTATGAACAATTGAAAAGTGGAATAAACTTGAGTTTTATTAGATAAAAAAAATAGATCCAAGTAAAGTTGGTAGCGGAGGAAGGACGACTTGGTAAGGGCAGGCGATGACTCTTGCCTAGCTAACGAGATGAGCAAACTGAAGTCAATTTATGTGAGAAGATGTTCGTATATGCGGGAGGTAGATTCAAATATTTAAATATAATTCACAACTATGCTAACTCCCTGTCCTAAACAAATAATACAAGAATCCCTCCCGATGTAGTGGTAGGGTAATTCAGGATCGAATCCGTGAGGAGGTATGTCAGCGCTTCCCTTATTGTAATCACGATCAAGCTTTCGACCTTAGAAGACACTCGATATCGATGTGTCTTGTCGATATCGACCTCAGTTCTGGTCGATTTCCAGTAGAGTTCCTGCAGAAGACAAAAGCAGCAAAGTTGACGTCGAGACAGACCTCGATATCGACGTCAGACCTTGATATCGACCTTTACAGTCGATTCCGATGTTTGTCACAGAAACTGTTTTGCGTAACCAATTGTCGGAAAAGTGTCCGAAGAATGTAGAATGGTAAAGAAGGATGATCAGAAATTAAAACTTAAACTTTTATATGAATTCAATTAACTTAAAAAGCTTCCAAAGTCGGGGTTTCATGCCACAACGATAACAATGCAAGTTTTATGCTAAAGTTATGAAATTTAATACCTTTCCGTCAAATAACTTTCTTTATCAACACTTAGGTGATTGGAGGCTCTCGCATAGTTCCTTAGAGTTACTATCCAATTCATGAGTAATCCAAGTTCACAATATGAGTGGCTTTCGCTTCAATAATGCAAATAATGATTCTCCCTAACTTTCGCAAGGAATCATGCATAGGATAGAAAACGGAATCGCATAAAAGTCATACCTTTGATGCACTTACCCTACATCGCTATCGTCGGGCTCACCCCGACCCTAGAAGTGGGTGACTACTCGCTTCTCATCATGCAACTCATCATCATCATTGAAAGAAAACTACTTATTTGCAAAAGAAGGAAATTACAACCGAACAAGCCAAATCTCCGCTCTCGCTTCCACCCTACTCAATTCGGCTCTCCTCTCTCTCTCTACAAATTCTCTGCATTCTATGTGTTTGAATAACTGAAATTGGATGTGTGTTGATGATTAAACTCAGCCCTAATGGCCTCTAGATATAAATATCGAACTTTGCTATCCAAAGACTCGAAACTTTATCTTTATTCTCTAAGATAAAACTTAAATAAAGTAAAAACCAAAAGTTCTATGGTAAATCAGCTCATATGATAGCTCTGATGTTGAAGATAAGAAATCTCGACTTTTGGATAGACGTGCAAGCTTCGGATAGAATTCTATCAAAATCTGATTCGGATTCCTCTGTTGGGCAACATCGATATCGACCTCCAGACGTCGATATCGACCTCTGTGAAACTCTATCTCGAGCTCTCCTCCTCCTACTCGGATTAGCACTCGACTTCTATCATTTAGCTCGATCTGGCCACTCGATATCGACCATCATCCTCGATATTGACCTCTGCTGGTGTCGACATGCTATGTTCTCTTCCTGCTCGATTCCTATGTCTCTGCTGTACTCGATGTCGAGGTCTCCAGTCGATTTCGACCTCTTCAGAAGGCTTCGAGTTATTTTTCCGCTCCTCCAAATCTGTCCAGTTTTTTCCTATTTTCTGCGAAATCACATAGAAACTCGTGCAGACCCATATATTTGATATTTAAGCGTAAACTACACTAATCCCATGTTTTCCCACTAATATGTATGCAAAGGAATGATAAAATGGACATATATGTGCATAGAAAATATGGCAATTTGCGCGCACATCAAACACCCCATACTTAAACTTGCTTGTCCCCAAGCAATACCTTTAATGGTCATTCAGGGGAAGAAAGTAAACCCTCAAAAACTTAGATTCATTTTTCATATGTCCCTACAATCAATTGTCATCCTCGATAAGGTACTTTTGTCAACCAAGTCTATGCCTGTGCATAAAAGCAAATTCATACTCATAAAAGCGACATAGCATTAATAATCAAAAGGACTTTTGCAAGCTTGTGAGAAGTAGATTGGTAAAAGGCTAAAGGTGGGCTAATATTTGGCCATGTGGTGTTAAATCCGGGGAAATAACTTTCTTTCCAAATCATTCCACATTCCTTCTTCATAATGTCTCACCTTTCACTCATCGCTCAATACTTTTATTCAATAGAATGCTTTTACCTCTCTAACCTTAGCACTGCCTTCTCGCGAGTCGCAAACATGGGTGTCATGAATGGCCCCGGATACTTAGTACTTCGGACTCCTCACCTTGTGTCACATCTCGCTGAACTAACATCTCAACGAGCAGGGTCGACCTACCTTTATCTCCTGAGGTGATCGGATATTTCTTGCTCATTAAATTTTCCATATTTCATAAATTCTTTTATTCCTGCCAACACTTCATAAATACTGCACAACTCCATATAACAACTCCAAAGATGACTTCCATTCTCAAACTTGTCCCCGGATAGGGTATAAAATATAAAATGGGCAATATGTAATATATGTGGAGCAATAATGATCATGATAAGGCTCATATATGGCTTGTGACTTTGCAAATATGCATAGGTAAGGCTAGGAGATGAACTTGTATATGTAAGCACTTGTATGGAAATTTCATAAAAGGTCCTATATCATCTTATCATGCACATGTCAAAAGCAACTTCAATTTTTCATCTCCTTTATTATTTTCTTCTTTTTGCACTTCATTGGGACTTCCCTTAACTAGGCAATTTCATGTTATATCTTTAATGAATCTAATTTTGCATCATAGAGCTCTTTTTTTATACTTCCATGACTCTTTCTTTATTTTCAATTTTTGATGGGGGTCATTTTTTTTCCGAATAAATATGACTAACTAACTAATATGCATGAACTATATAATAAATATGCAATAACTTATAAAATATACTAAAACATGTAAGTAAGCTTTTCCCCCACCCCATACTTAAAGTTTACAGTGTCCTCACTGTATTATCACAAATTTCAGGAGTTGAAGAAGACAGCAGGCATGGTCGATATCGACCTTTCAACATCGATATTGATGTTTCTCATCGATTTCTGGCTCAAGCTTCAGGGTGATCCGGCCTCGACCACAAGCCCATCTGAATCGACCATAAGGTCGATGTCGATATATAACATCGATTTTGATGTCTTTTCTGTGTTCTTTCTCTTTCCTGCAACTTGTTAAAAAACAAAACCAAAACAAAAAACAATGCAATAAAAATGTAGCCAAACCAAAGATGTCCAAAACCAAAAACTAAGTGTATGTTACAAGCTCTAGACTTTTAAGTCGCTTGGCCGACTACTTCCTTTGAGCTTCTCAAGGCGGCATCTGCAGAGCCCATGTGGCTTGGGCCTCAAATATTACTCCTTTCTTGTCACGCAGCTGCATTCCGCCGGGATGGATTTGATTCACCGTGAATGGTCCCAAATTCTTATCTTTGAATCTCGTAGGGAACCATTGGTCCTTAGATTTGGCAACATAGACTTTGTCTCTTATCTCATACTAGCTCGAATCATCATCGGATACCCTACATAAGCGCACATGCCAAGGCACACCTCTTCCAAATAATGATAAATCTTTTATTGTAATGGAACAGGAGGAATCCGTACCTTGACTTACCTTCTTCTCAGTCTGTAGATCAGGTCGACATCGATGTTCAGTCCTCGATATCGAGGTCTGTTGGACTCCTGGAGGATCAGTCGATTTGGATTTTTTCTGCTCGATGTGAGCAGGTCGATTTCGACCCTTAGTGGTCGATATCGAGGTCTCTGTTCCTCCCTTCTCAGCTTCAATGTTGGTCGATGTCAGCTTTATGGTATGGTCGATATCGACCTTAGACATCAATTTCGATGTTCCTTCTTCTCCTCCGTCGACCCCATACTTATGACCTGACACAAAATCTTGAACATTATTAGTCGATATCGACTTACCTGGGTCGATTTCGATGGGCTGTTTGGCCCCTTCGTTCAAGATTGCCACAACTTACTCCACTTGGGCTTCTATGGCCCTCTTTTCTAGCCCTTCTGGTGTCATACTCCTTACTTTGGCTTCTCCACATGCAATGTAGACACCATTGATGACTTTTATCTCCATTGGCCCTTGATTTTTCACCGTCTTGTTGAAGGCATACTCTATCACCTCATCACTAATTGTGAATGAGAGCAATCCTTTCTTCACGCTAATGTTGGCATCGATGGTTGCTATGAATGGCCTACCTAAAATAATGGGACAAGAAGGGTCCTCCGCTATATCAACAACTAAGAAATCAGCAGGGACAAAGAATTTACCTACTTGTACTGGCACATCCGTTACCATCCCTGTTGGAATTACTAAATTGTATGCAAAAGAATGATAAAACGGACTTATATGTGCATAGAAAATATGGCAATTTGCGCGCACATCAGAAGATAGGGAAACTATGACTCGAAGGCAAACGACGAAGGATGGACTCGTGAGGATGAGCGAGCCTATGATGCCAACAATCAGTAGAGGCACGCTCACCAAGGAAGACAAATGGACGACTCGAGGGCTCAGGTTGATGAGGGAGGTGTAACAGCCCAAATATAAATATTCGGGTTACGTTTCGAATGTTGGATACCTTCATTCGGATCTTGCAATCAAGGTACGGGTCGAGGTTTCAAAACCTCAAATGAGTGTTTTAAAGTGGGGATTTCGAACCCCAAAATGCGCAAAGGGTCATTGGGTTACCAGAACCTGTCCTAGCTAACTGAGTCGCTCAAAATCTTTTGAGGTTCAAGCATGTCAACTTGCCACGGCAGAGCCGGGTCAAAACCAAAACACGATAAATACAAGTATCGAAAACATCCAAGTTTATAAGTTTGGAAGTCGGTCTCTCAGTCCAAAAATCGCCAAAAGGGGAAACCCCGCCATATAGACATCGAGCAATCAAAATCTGCAGAAAATACCTTTAAAAGAAGAACGGGGAAAGGAATCAGATCGAGCCACGCATGCGAGACCTGAAGTCCTCGCTGATGCCACATAGTATGTCCTATACCTAACAAAGGTGCTCTAATGCAGTACGAGAATTAAACACAGAAAGCATGCTATCAGTTTATATATAATAATAGAAATGCAATAAATGGGCCCACATAGAATGCCAAGCGGCATGTCCCGACTCTCATTCGTGGGACCCTCGCCTCAATCGGGGTGAGGCATATGTAACGCAACGTCCATACCTGGCATCGAGGTCGGAGTACATATGATCTATGTAACTCACCGTCTGCACCTATCATCGAGGTCAGAGTACATAGCTTCTATGTAACGCATCGTCCGTACCTAACATCGAGGTCGGAGTACATAGGGTGAGTGGGGTCTATGTAACGCATCGTCCGCACCTAACATCAAGGTCGGAGTACATAGGTATGAATTGGATCAGGTTGTGCCCTCACCGACTCTATCAGGACAACCCGATGGTGTTGGGCTGTCCTATGACCCTAGCAAAGACTCTACGACTCACAGATCACGGTCGTTCTCTTTTCAAACACACAAAGTAAACAGATGCTCATTTAATTAGTGCAATCTAAACAGGATACTACATGATCATGCTTTTATGCATATGCAACACCTAACATAAAATGCAACAATAGGCATGAGAGTCCAACCCGAGTACGCTCCATAGGGAAATTACCTGGAATAGCAGAACAGCAATAGTGATATCCAATAATAGGCAAGCCAATTCATGTCGCAAATCACCTAACAATAGGTATAATGCATAAGTCTAAAGCACATAAGGACTCATTTACCGCTACACAGAAGCTAAGTAAAAGCAAGGAACTCATTTATCATCAACAAAGTCTCATCTCATCTCATATTCCATATCAATATCATCATCTCATCATATAATAGCTCATATAACATCTCAATATGTATCATCACATAACATCTCATATATCATCTCAACATATAATATCTCATCATGCTTCAACCCATATTCCTATCATATCACAATTCACATAATAACTCATATTCTCATTCTCAATATATCATGCTCTTAATCAACTCATATTCACATATATCACATAATTCTCAAGTTCAAATAGCACGACAGTACCTTCTAAAAGACTCAACATTTTAAATATCACCAACATCACATGAACATATAAGCATATAACCAATACTTATATAATTAATATTTTAATAACCAAGTAAACCCTCTTAAATACTTTATCAAATAATATTTAACTAAAATACAACACCAAACTTAAATCATCTTTACACATCACATTTATAAATCAAAGCCAATAAATTATTTCAAAATTCCTAAAATCACATATTAAAACCTCACACAAATACATATTCTAAATAATATCACTTTTTCAATTAGTTTTACAAAATAAAAAATTTTATTCTCGACCTTTACAGGAGGAAGTAAAGGCCATTTTCAACGGTTCTTCTTAGAAGTGTCTGTCCCTGCAGGTTCTTAACTGCACAAGAGTCAGCATGAAATTCAACATAAGCATTGTTATCCCGACAAATTTGAGAGACATTCAACAAGTTTTTGGCAAGTTTTGGGACAAATAGAATGTTATTTAGTTTGAAGGACTTGGGAACATACATAACAGAGAGAATAGAATGCCATAAACGAGTAATGGGGAGTGCCATACCATTGCCGACAACTAAATTGTCATGCCAGTGTAGGGGGAGTGCGACTGAAAGGCACTCAGATATGCAGTAGCCTGATTGCTAGCCCCGAAATCAATGATCCAAGGGTCAGCAATCTCCGATTGAGATGTAGCAGAATACGCATCTTTATTGGAGTGGTCAGACCGAGACAGAGCCTCCTGAGCAAGGCGGTGAGTCACCGGGAAATCGGAGAGGATGAGAATTTGGAAGCAGTTGAACGCCTCATGGCTAGGGCTGGGCTTCCGGTCTGGATCGGATCGGACCGCACCGGAATTTTTGGTCCGGTCCAAGACCGATGGACCGGAAACTTTAAAGGCATGGACCGCGGATCGGACCGGGACTGGGATATATGGTCCCGGGTTTTCCGATCCGCGGACCGTTTGGACCATTTGGACCGTTTGCATTTGAGAAAGGTCAAAGCCTGAAATGTTCCTAGCTTCCCTTCCTAGAGGTGAAACCCTAGCGAAGAGCATATCACCGCCGTCGAACATTGCCAAACCATCCAAACGAGATTTTACCTCAAACCCAAAACAAAAAACAAACCAAATCGAAATCCAAACACAAAAAACATACAAATTTTGAGCATAGACCCTTTCATAAAAACAACTAGAATCCTCTAATCTTCAAATACAAACACAAATCAAAGCAAGGAGGAAAGGATAGCCCCAAATACGCTTGAGGCAGAGGAAGACGAGGAGAAAAGAGAATGAAATTAAGAGGATCGAGAAGCAGAAATTACAGAAAGTGGAAAAAGCTCGATTCGATTGGGGGCTGAATGCTTCTTCAATGGACTCGGTGCAATGCACTCAGCGACGGCGTTGGTTTCTCAGTGACAGGCTTGGGTACGTCTCTCCCGTCGGTGGCTACATTTGGAGATTCTTGAATTTCCCAAGCGCTCTACACCCCATCTCGATCCGACTTTGAACCATGAAGAGAGTGAAGAAAGAGTGAGGTGCGATGGGATCTGGCGGCGTCGAACGTCGACCGAGGTGCGAGCGTGAGACGAGAGTGTGCGGTGAGAGCATCCAGCGAGGCAGCGATGTTGAAGATGAATTGAAGAGAGAGAGAGGGAGAGGTAGATAGTGCGAAGATTGCAAAGTGCGAACAGAGAGCGAGGCCGCGTGAAGTCAAAGTGAAAGGAGTGGAAGAGGGCTGAACAGTGGAGTAGGTTAGGTTAGGCACGTCAGTATTTTTTTTAAAAAAAAAAAACCAAACCCGGTCCAATTTCGGTCCGACCCGGAAATTCCGGTCTAGTCTCGGGTTTGGACCGGAACCCGGAATCCAGATTTTCTTGGACCATGGACCAGACCGTAATAATCTCGATCCGATCCAAGACCGTAATTTCCGGTCTGGTCCCAATCCGATTCCGGTCCGATCCAATTTCTGTCCAGCCCTACTCATGGCCCTGCTTGCTGCAGATCTAGCTGACAAGACACTGTCGATCAGAACCCATGGAGGAGGATCCGCCAACAGTAGGAGAATCGAGGCAATCGGAGTTGATGCGATCAGTGGAGCCACGCTCGTGGCCACCTCTACCGCATCCGCGAGCTCGAGTTGCAGCAACATTAGCTACAGGTTGCTCAATGTCAAGGGATGGACGAGAGTCTTCCTCCAGGCGTTGCTCCTCCTACAGCAGATGGCCGAGAAGTTATTCGGAGGAGATCAGGTCCTTGGACAGAGCAAAAGCGGACCGAAAGGAGGAGTACTGAGAGCCAAGACCAAAAAGGATGAAGGTGAAGAGATCGACATTAAAAACAACGCACATGCTCTCAGCAAGTTCATCAGCAATGGCGCGTTTATGTTGCACATAATCGAGCACAGACATGGTGGCCTTGGTGAGCGTCTGAAGTTGATGGCGAAGATGCATTTGGTGAGCGCGAGTCTGGGCAGCAAACATCCGAGTAAGGATGTCCCAGGCCTCAGCAGTGGTTTTGGCCCGAGCGACATATCCCAGAAGGGGAGTGGTGAGAGTCGATCGGATCCAAAGAAGCACCAACCGATCCTTCCGAACCCAAGCAATATACTCGGGATTCGGGATGGGAGGAGCAACAACGGTGGCCTGCTGCAAATCAGCAATGAAGTCGGCAAGAGCTGCAACGGCTTTGATGCCTGAGGAAGAGAGAAGATCACCAGTAGGGGCCGAAATGGTATCTAGTGGGGGCTCTGTTTGAGTCAAAAAAGAGGTGAGGTCGAAAGCATCCAAAGTCGAGTGAACAGTGGTGCGCCACAACGAGTAGTTAGCACGATCGAGGCGAATAGCAAATTTCGGGAGATGAAAGTTTGGAGAACTCCCATCGGAGGAAGCCGAGAAGAGGATTTGGGTGCGCGAAGTAGGATGGTTTGACATCTTGATCGTGAGGATTGAGAAGTTAGGCTGATACCATGTAAAGATATGCAGGAGAAGACGATTTGTGTATATTGATGTAACGTATATATAATACATCAGAGTAAAACCCTAGTTCTTATCTCTATAAGATATGATCTTTTCAAATTAAAAGATACGGATAAATACAAAAGATTTTATCTATATTTATAATATACAATCTCAACTAACACTTGTAAGTGGGAGGATCAACCTCTTAAATGGGTCACATAGTAATGATTCAGATGTAGAGCGGTTGAGCTGATCGAATGGAACTAATATATATATATATATATATATATATATATATATATATATATATATATTCAAATTAATATTTTTTATACAACTACAATTTGGATGAGGCTAATTTTTCAAATTAAAATGATTAAACTGTAGTGTGTGTATATATATATATACACACACTACAGTTTAATCATTCGGTCAAAACATACAACATAAGACACGGAAAAAAAAAGGTGCAGTAATCGAACAAGCGAATCTAAATCAAATATGCTGAGACAACATAGATTAAGAGACGGCGTCAAACACCACCAAGCAGTAACACGGCTGATTTACTGTATGTAAGAAGTATTTGTAGACAGTGAAGACGATTCTCAATTAATAAGTAGCCTCGATAGGCATAGCATAGGTCATCAAATCCAACAATTTTTTATCAAATTTAATTTGGAAATTTTAGAAAAGGGAAAAATGAATGCACACACCCTACAGAGGTCAGAACTGAAAGCAGCTACAATACAATTGGGGTGTTTTATGCTCCCACCAATCACATCATCATTCGCCCTTTGATCCCCCCAAAAGGCTCTCTTCTCCACCCTTCCGCCACCTGACAATGTCCGTCACCGCCGCTTCCTCGCTGCCCCCGCCGATCGCGGCGAGATCGTTCCATTCGAGATCATCTCGACGGGCCTTCCTTCGCCCAATCATGGCCATCCGATCCGCCGTCTCTCCCATCCTGACCACCTTGCATAAGGAATGCGCCACTCCTCTTCCGGTCCTCCGCCACGTCGCCGACGCAATGGCCGCCGACATGAGGGCTGGCCTCGCCGTCGAAGGCGGCGGAGATCTCCAGATGATTCTCAGCTACGTCGACACTCTCCCTACCGGGTGTGTAATCCGCGATCCCTAATAGTTAAATTAAATTAAATCCTCTTTAATTTGTTCTTGAGAATTGATTAGATCTCTGTTTTGAGTCTTTAAGGAATGAGAGGGGATTGTACTACGCGCTGGATCTCGGAGGGACCAATTTCCGAGTGTTGAGAGTGCAATTAGGCGGCAAAGAGGAGCGCGTGATCGCCACCGAGTTCGAGCAAGTCGCCATCCCGCACGACCTCATGAGTGGCAAATCTGAGGTGAATTTAAGATCAAATTTGAAATCTTTCTTCCAGATTTACAATGTGGCTGATCAAAATCAAATCATGGCTGGAAAAAGCAGGAGCTGTTTGATTTCATAGCTTCGCAGCTGGCCAATTTCGCAGGGAAAGAGGGGGAGAAATTTCACCTTCTGCAAGGTAGGAAGAGAGAAATCGGATTCACATTTTCATTTCCTGTGAAGCAAACTTCGGTTGATTCCGGGACGCTGATCAAGTGGACTAAGGGCTTTGCAGTTTCCGGAACGGTTCGTCGGATCAGATTGTTCATTTCCAGGCCAAGTTATAATCAGAGAGTTCATCAGGATTGATTCAGTAATTGAGTATCAAATTGTTTGATTTTGCAGGCAGGAAGAGATGTGGTTGCTTGTTTGAATGAGGCCATGGAAAGGCAAGGCATTGATATGAGAGTGACAGCACTGGTAGTTTATGTGCTTTGCTACTTTGTACTGAGAGATGAGCTTTTGTGATGTTCTTTGATGAGCTTCATTGTTCGAATTAGGTTAACGACACAGTAGCGACATTCGCTGGAGCGAGGTACTGGGATGATGATGTTATGGTGGCAGTGATTCTGGGGACCGGAACCAATGCTTGTTATGTCGAAAGAACGGATTCAATTGGGAAGTTGGAGGGATGCAACTCTTCTTCTGGGAACATGGTGTGTTTTGAAAGTTGAAACAGTGCATTCTGTATGATCTTCTGTTATCCTTTTTTGGCTCAATGGAAGTGTTGATTTTCTGTGCGTGTTCAGATCATCAACACCGAATGGGGGGCGTTCTCGAATGGACTTCCGTTAACTGAGTTCGACAAGGAAATGGATGCTGCAAGCATAAACCCTGGGGAGCAGGTAAACCTTCATGTGGATAATAGAGGTCTTTGTGGGTTAATGGGGTTCTAACCTGAATCTCGGAGATTGTAGATATTCGAGAAGACGATTTCTGGTATGTACCTTGGCGAAATCGTTAGAAGAGTACTTGTGAAGATGGCTGAAAAGGGCTCTTTGTTTGGGAAATCTCCCCTGGATAAACTGTCCACACCCTTTTCACTTAGGTAGCTAATGTGGACATAAATTCGGTACCTCGTTCGAGTTCCCGCGATTTCATATTGATTCGGTACCTCCTGCAGGACCCCAGATGTATGTGCTTTGCAACAGGACCAAACCCAAAACTTGGAAGATGTTGGTTCTGTTCTCTATGATGTTGTAGGGGTATGATAATGACTCCAATGCTATATGTCTTGTCTTTTTTCCCTAATCATCCAAGAATCATGACTTAGTCTGTTTGTCAAATTTGAAGGTGCAATCTGATGTAAGTGCTCGGAGAATCGTCTTAGAGGTATGCGACGCAATGGCGAGGCGAGGGGGGCGGCTGGCTGGCGCAGGGATTGTGGGCATACTCCAGAAGATGGAAGAGGACTCGCAGGGTCTCATTTTCGGGAAGAGGACAGTCGTGGCAATGGATGGAGGTTTGTATGAGAACTATCCCCAATACAGAACGTACCTCAAAGGTGCAGTGAATGAACTTCTGGGACCTGAGAAGTCCAAGAACATAGTGATAGAGCATTCAAAAGATGGGTCTGGAATCGGAGCTGCTCTCTTAGCAGCTGCAAACTCGAAACATTGAGACAGTTTGTAGGGTTACATTGTTAGAATTGCAGCTCTACCTTCTTCCACTAGCCATATGGTTTATGATAGTGGCTAATTTTTTGTATTGAAAGTTAGGATCAGATGAAGGGGGTGGGAATAAGAGCTATCTGCATCAAACTACTAGAATATGTTTTTTTCCGAATAATTATGTACTCCTATAATTTATTTTTGCGTAAAGAAAGAAGCAATCATCCCTGTGTAAAGCTCAGTTCTATTTTCCTCTTCTTCACAAGTCAAACCTATCAGACACTCAATTCTAAAACATGATTCCTACACCAAAAAAGAAACAAGACGACCTTCAGTTCTCGCGGTTTTGATCGGAAGGTGAAATGCAGCAGTCAACCAGGCAAAAGACCTTTCATGGTGTTGCTATATGTTACAAGAAAATGATTCCAGCATGTGCTACACTGCGAGAATCAAGATTGGGTCTCCGACATTAGGTTGCTACTGCAATCATCAAACGGTTCTAGCAAGTGAGATCATCATGGCCAAGCTCCGAGCACAAGCTTTCTTCCACTTTGAAGCAAATGAAGCGCTGACAATACTTGGGACTATAGTAGCTGTGAAGTAAAAATATTTTCAAAGAGAAATGAGGCGAGTGGCAGATTTGTACATTCAAAAGGCAAGGTGCAGTTAAAAGTTAAAACATAAGTCGCAACACTAAAAGCACTTGAAGGAGTCACTAATATATCATAAATTTCAAGCTTTGGAGGTTTGAGCAGGACATATGAAAGTACCAGCTCCAAGCTATGTTACACAAATGGAAACGGATATGAAACAGGAAACGGACACGGGGAAACATCAATTCGTTTTGAATTTCAATAATTTACTAAAGGATGTGTGTTTCCGAGATTCACTAGGAAACGGAAGCGGGAAACGCTATCCATTTATATTTTCCGTGTAACATCTGTTTCAAACCAAACTTCTTTCACGGCTGCATAAGTATACCAGATATGGTTACAAATCATTGTAGTAACTATATATCAAATCTTATATGGATAAGTAAAATTCTTATTCGACTTGAACTCTATCACCCAATTATTGTGGAATGTGGATATGGTATTATGGTTACAAAAAACAGACTATTAGTTTATTGCCCTATGGTTTAACGGAAAAGCATAATAAAACTGTACATTTAATAATACTTATGGGTTTTACTCTTCATCACCCCGGGTAACAAATAAAATCCTTCAAATATAAATTTCTATATGATTTTAATATTAAAAATTCAATTTGACTAGCCAAATACCAATTTGTTCCACTGACGAAGATAATATCATTCCCTTAACTAACTAAGATTTTTAGGGGGGGGGGGAAGACGAAAGAATAGCTGATCACAAACAGAAAAAGATTAAACTAGTAAATAAATAAACAAATAAAAATCCATCTATCGAGGAAAAATTCAACTGAACTGTAAGTACTGAAATCTTAAAAGGTCATAGACAAGTTTGCATATGATCACTTAATTAAATAAAGTCAAAATAATGGTTTTAATTGGTATGAAAGTGCGAATACTAGCAACTATTAACCCTAGTAAATACAGAGTATGAGATGTCTCCGAACTCTGATAAAACTAAAGTGAGAAAAACAAAGGTGGTAAGTTTTTTTCCATTCAAATAAGAGCTAGGGAATATGAGAAATATAATTATCAAAGAAAAATGAATTGTAGAGACTTTCCTTCAATAAAAGAAAATTTTATTTACCAATGACGAACACAGGAAGCCATGCTTAGTGTCTTAGGTGAAAAATGTCATCTTTAATAGTAATAAGGATTTAGTATGTAGAATTACATAAACTTTTTACTTTTTTACTTTTAACAATAAGATTTAATCCTATCTTCAGAATCATACTAAAATAATATTGAAATTCCATTTTAAGAACTTATTTGGCGCCATAGGGGAGATGAATATCAAAACCTAATACCAATTACTATATATATAGCAATATGGCATAAATAATTCTTACCTGATATAATCATTGTAATTTCTGATCCAAATAATAGCCGTCTTTCTGCGGCCTCGTATACCAGCAATATGTATTCCACATTGTCCTCAATAGACCTCCATTTGCAAAATGTGGAATAAATATGCGACCCCAATATGGGTAGTATGGACCCGGTAATTTGAGGAGTACGAATAATATAGCAATTGCAATCAAATGCCAAGGAATCTCTGCATCCTGGGGAAAACACAGACTCGTCAATAAACAGTCAAACATTAGTGCAAAAAAAATCCAATGGAAGCACACTAGTACTATTGCAATCAACCTTTAGACGTGGAGAGAGCTCTAGAGCTGTTGCTTTTAAGACTCCAGCAAAAGCAAACCCAATGACCAGCGGTATAGGAACAAGACGAAGTTTCCTTTCCTGTGCACAGTATGACATTTCACTTAGAGCCGTAACTGCCAGCAGAGGAGCAGACAGATACTTGATGACGGATGTTGTAAGCTCTAGAACGAGTTGAATGAAGTTCCTCAATGCTGCATCCCACGGGAAACTTTTGATAGGCTCTGGAAGTTTGTCCCTGTAATTCCTTGCCTTGTCCATCATCTCATCCAGGCTTAGCTTTGTGGGTTCATTTGACTGTCCATCCGCCATGCTTACTGCAGATGAAACTCCATGTCTTCGTTTCATAAACAGCCCGACTGGCCTAGAAGTGAATATTGGGCTCCTTGTAAATGAGCACAATGAGTAGGGCTGCAAGTGAACAAGTATTCAACAATGAACATTGAGAAGAAAACGTGGTGTAGTTGGCATAATCCCAGATTTCATTCACAACATTTTCATTCTAGGCAGGAAAATTTTTTCATTCATAATGAGAATCAAGCTGACTGACACAAACAGAAGCTCCCAGCCAGTCACTTAGTTTACAAACAAAAGTTGATTAAAAATCAAAGTGGGAAACCTAGCCGATATAGAATTTTGAAATTGCTTCACTTGCTTGCAATAAGGAGAAAAAAATCAATTTGTTCTTCATTAATTCTAGCAATCCAACTACTAATGTTGAATTTTCGCTGGAAAACTCTTGAAGAAAAACCCTAGCATCCACTTTAAGTTTGAAATCTCTCAGCATTTATAAATTTTACTTAGAATACTTTATGTTCAGCATATGCATCTGAAATCAACAGTCTCTCTTTTAAGCAGTTCTACTCTAAACAGATGATGATTGAAATCCCGAAATGAAGAACAACTACTCGTATCAAGTAGTTGTTTAATATCCAGAATGATTGTTTAGTCTATGAAATGCACCAAAATCACATAATATCAAAAGGAAGCCACCAAATAGATATGATTACCAATACGATAGAACGAAAGACGGAAAAGAGTAAAAGCGGCTAGAAACTTACGGAATTACCGGTGGTCGTGAATCCTCTAGTAGAGAGGAGCGGCGAAGAGGAGGGCACAACCGGAAAACGAAAAGAAGTCGGCGAAGGGGAGAGAGAGTTGAGCGGCGGAGAGAGGAGGGAATCCATTGGAGACCGAGAATCGGAGGAATTCACGGAGGCGGTGGCGGAACTCTAGAATTGGGCGCACAACGAAAAGGTGAGTGAGGCAGATCGGCAACGAGAGTGGGGGGGAGAGAGACAGCGGCGTGGATGCATCAACCCCAAAACAAAATGGGCCTATGTATGTGGGCTTGGATCTTAAGCCCAACGTCAAAATGGGACTAATTACATTAGGGCCCAAACATTTTTAAAAATAATATAAAGTGATTCGGTACCTCTAGAGTTGTTATATAAGTTCAACAGCTCGAGCTGGATTCGGGATCGGCTCAATAAAAGCTCGATTCAAGCTCGTTTACTTACCAAAATAAGTTAAGTTTGAACCTGATATTAAACTCGGTTGAAAGCTCGGCTCGTTCGATTAAAGCTCAAATAGCTCGAGTTTTATGGAATTTCTAAAATTTCTTTTAAGTTAATATGATATGACCAAGTAAAACTATTTAAAGCTCGAAAAAAAGCTCGGTTCGAGCTCGTTCATTTCCTAAATGAGTCAAGCTTGATCAAAAAAGAAAGCTCGTTTAAAAATTGAGTTCGAACCGGCTCGATCTCGTTTATCAAACGAACTAAACTTGAACATGTCAAGCTTAGCTCGTTCGGCTCGAATAACACCCGTAGGTACATTAAACAAGCCGGTTGTAACAAGGGACCGACGGTAAAGTTGTAGTAATAAACAAGTTAGAAAAGCTTTAAAAAAACATAAAGAGCAAAAATAAGGATGGTAGAGAAGACCTGCCAAGCCTCGAATAAAATTAGCCAAATTAAGAGAGTGCACGGATAGGCTTTCTAAGAACAGTTGTGGATACTTCATATTTGGACTCGACCAAAAGCCATCAGCAATCGCTATCCATAACTTCTGAAATAGTAATCACGATTGTCGTCCAGCACCAGAAACGTTTGTACATTTTTGGTTGAGTGTTAATATGTTTTACTCACCATTAAACTCTTTACAAAGGCCTCAGTTTTTTGTCATGTTTGTTTTTGTTGATCTATGGAGAATATAAAGAACCAATGAATATGCACTCAAAAGTAGTATTGGTCTCTCATTCACAACTTATTTGAAATTTACATCAAAACAAATCGAATAACTTTCAATACCGTTCACCGGATTCAACTATCAAACCCAATCAAACAACAAATGCAAAAATGACAATAAAACTTTTCATAGCCACACAGTTTGAATATCATAAAGAAAAGCATCCCTTCTATTCCTCGTAATTCTCTTCGGCGCCTTCTTCGTACTCTTCTTCGTAATCTGCGGTTGCATCCTGGTACTGCTGGTATTCCGCGACCAAATCATTCATGTTGCTCTCTGCTTCGGTGAACTCCATTTCATCCATGCCTTCGCCCGTGTACCAGTGTAAGAAGGCCTTGCGCCTGAACATGGCTGTGAACTGCTCACTCACCCTCCTGAACATTTCCTGGATGGAGGTAGAGTTTCCAACGAATGTAGATGCCATCTTCAGACCCATTGGTGGGATGTCACACACGCTTGACTTGACGTTGTTGGGGATCCACTCCACGAAGTAGGATGAGTTCTTGTTCTGCACATTGATCATCTGCTGGTCGACTTCCTTGGTGCTCATCTTTCCCCTGAACATTGCAGATGCTGTCAGGTAGCGGCCATGTCGCGGATCTGCAGCGCACATCATGTTCTTGGCATCCCACATCTGTTGGGTCAGCTCAGGTACCGTGAGTGAGATGTACTGCTGAGACCCGCGGGCAGTCAGTGGTGCAAATCCCACCATGAAGAAGTGGAGACGCGGGAATGGGATGAGGTTCACAGCGAGCTTTCTTAAGTCCGAGTTAAGCTGGCCAGGGAACCGGAGGCAGCATGTTACACCACTCATTGTGGCGGAAATGAGGTGGTTCAGATCACCAACTGAACAAAACATCAGTAAAAACATCAATATTTGCCATTTCCAATAAAGGTTTTCGATCTCCATACTGATAGTACTAAGAGAGAGTTCACTTACAACTAGGATTGGTGAGCTTCAAGGTCCTGAAGCAAATGTCATAGAGAGCTTCATTGTCAAGAACCATGCATTCATCAGCATTCTCAACCAATTGGTGCACCGAGAGGGTGGCGTTGTAGGGCTCAACGACTGTGTCGGACACCTTGGGAGAGGGGAAAACAGAGAATGTAAGCAACATTCTATCAGGGTATTCCTCTCTTATCTTTGATATCAAGAGAGTACCCATTCCTGAACCTGTGCCACCTCCCAGCGAGTGGCATACCTGAAAACCTGTTTCCGAAATCAAGGCCATGAATAAAACACATATGAACAACGAAAACGACAATCCGCCAGACATTCAGTACCTCATCTTAGAACATAACCATCTGAATGGGCTACAAAGAGAAACAGTACCTTATCCTACACTTTTGTCTTAATAGGAGAGTGCTGGTATCATTAACTATACATTCCAACTAGATTTACATGCATTTGTGAAATCAAATTAATTTGAAGGAAACAAGTAATCACTGATCACAATTCACAACCTTCATTTGAAGGATTTTCCAAAGTAGATCAACAATACCACTGAACAGGCAAATATTCCAACAAAAAATCCAAAAGAAGTGAAAAAATCAAGAGAAACATTTTATCGAACACCTGATCGACAACATTTATATATTAAAAAAAAATACCTTGCAAGCAATCGCAATTCTCAGCCTCCTTCCGAACAACATCAAGAACAGAATCAATCAACTCAGCTCCCTCGGTGTAATGTCCCTTGGCCCAATTATTCCCGGCGCCGGACTGCCCGAAGACGAAATTATCGGGCCTAAAAATCTGACCTAGCGGCCCGGATCTGATGCTGTCCATGGTACCGGGCTCAAGATCCATGAGAACGGCCCTGGGAACGTACCTGCCACCGGCGGCTTCGTTGAAGTAGACATTGATGCGCTCCAATTGGGTATCGGAGGAACCGTCGCCGTTGTAACTGCCGGTGCTGTCGACGCCGTGCTCGCCGCAGATCACCTCCCAGAATTTGGATCCGATCTGGTTGCCGCACTGGCCACCCTGGACGTGCAAAATTTCCCTCATCTTCGACCTGATCTTAGTAATGGAGGTTGGGAATGGAGAATTGGGGATGAGAGGAGGAAGAGGAGGAGGGTAGTTTTGGAGAGAGAGGGAGAGGTGGAGACGAGGAAGGAGGGAACAGTTGGGTGAAGGGGAAATAAATAGGGCGGGATATTTTCAACAAGAGTAACTGCCTGCACGGGTTTTGCTTCTTTCTTTTTTTATTTTCTTTTTAATTCCTCAAAGTAAATTAATTTTTAGCATTATTATTGTATGACTACATTTATAATCTTTTTTCGATCAAAATATCATTTATACTATTTTTTTCCTCATACTTGATGAAGAATTATATAGCTTTTAGGACACTTTTTTTGTAGGAGTAGTGTAGTTCAAGCTTATTCATTTATTAAATAAATATTACAATAGTATATTGTATATTTAACCATGATTTAAATTGAACTTAGGGTGTGCAATAATCAATAGTTTGAATTTTGTGAAATATTAAAATTTTATATCGTGAACAAATAAGGTTTTATTATTTTAAAAGCTCGTTTTAACTATATAAAAAAAATTGACAAAGACTCATTCATTTAATTTTACTAAACAAGCCGCATTTTAAATTTTAATTTCAAATTTGGACTTACTCATTTCTAAAAGAAAATGTGTGTGTGATCAATATTCATCTCATTGTATTTTAATAACTGCCCTACATTTAGCTTTTAGATGCAAAAAAAAAAATTGTAATTTAAAATAAAATGTAATTGAGAAATATGAAAAGCAATACCATTATACTTTTGTGTAGTATTTTGTTTTCTTTTTTCTTTGGTTGGAAGTCGGACAAAGCCAGGAAGGCCGAGGTGATTTAGTTAAGACTCAATTCAAACAATACAAGAAATAAACCATCTTTTGAAGT
Organism: Persicaria maculosa; assembly: GCA_963922045.1. Lineage (NCBI taxonomy): Eukaryota > Viridiplantae > Streptophyta > Magnoliopsida > Caryophyllales > Polygonaceae > Persicaria > Persicaria maculosa. The sequence continues at coordinate 14,163,331 of OY998257.1, read as the reverse complement.
GTAAAAAATTAACCATTTTCCAATAAATATGAATATAACAATTTTCAACCACTAGCATCAACCACATCACAGATTTAAACCTTCAAATTCTCATTCGAAATGATGCTCTAGATTGAACTACCGATCATACGTAGTCTGCCCTAATCGCTTTTCGTTTTTATAAAAACACAAATACTCCCTTAAGTAATTAAAACACTGACTTTTTAATACATTTTTAATGAGGTAAAAAAATGTATAAAATACTAATTTTATTTAATTTTTTAATTTCATACTTATTATTGATATATACTACTTCTATCGTTAAAAAACATGTTGTTTGTTATTATTATTTTTTTATTTTGAAGTTATGTAGTAAAAAATATTTTAAAAAAATGAATAAAATATGATGATAATTTTTTTTTATAACGAGGAACCCACCCGAGCCACGTACCAGTAGGTAGGGATTGAACTCGGAACTTCTTTACCATCCCCTTACTCCACACCACTAGGCCACCCAGACTAAGGCAATAATTTATATTTTTTTATCATCGTAAAGAACATGGTGAATACTAAATAACATATTTTTTAAGGACGGAGGGATTATGAAGTTATTAAAAAATAAAAGGTCGATATATATAATTTTTTGCTTTTACTTCATTAAAAATGTTATAAAAATCAAATGATATATTTTTATTAACTGAAGGAGAATTAATTACGAATTACAGATCACAAGTGGCTCGAGCTCAATCGATTATTGTCGGTTAAGTGGGATGAGGATATTTTTTTTATAAGTGAAATGAAGATGTAGAGCCAAATTGAGTACAATTATTGGCAATTTGGCATGGCATAAAGACAAGAGATAATAGTAGTTTCTGGTGAGTAGTCCATTGGTTATTAAATCAACTCATACCTAGAGATTGATTGTTCTTTTCTCCAAGAAAAATGAAAATACACCTAACTCAATCATTAAGGTTATAACCATTGCATTTTAGTTTAGTGCAATTATAAGGTAGCTTAGAGCAAACAATATTTCAACCAACCAATAAAGATCAAGGAGTTCACCAAAAAAAATTAAGATCAAGGATTAGAAAGGAAATGAGATGTCATGCTTTTTTTATATATATATATTTAGATATAATGAAAATCAATTTGATCCATAAGATAATAATAATTTATCTGGTAAAATGAAAGGTCGAAAAAATGACATATAAACCAATTATCATTATACAATAAAGGAAACCAAAAAAGATTAAAAAAATAGAAAAGACCCATATATTAACCACAACAATAATCAGTTATACCAGCCTGAGATTTAAGAAAACCAAGTATAAAGTGCAGATACCGAGAATATAAAAAAGTCGAAAAACTAAGGGCTCGTTTAGTTTAATGTGGGAATTGAAACTCCCAAAAAGTTATATTAGGGGAATTGAATTCTCATGAAGTCTAATTTACAAGAATTGTAAAAATGTGTTTGTTTAATTTTTTATTTTAGAGGATTAAAAGTTGAACTTACTTGGGAAGGAATAGGGAAGTAAATGAGAATTTAACTTTCTAAAAAATTGAATTCTTGGGTTTTCATATTTCAAAAATATTATACAAATGAATATATTTATTTTATTTTCTGGGATTTTCTACTTCCAAGGCTTTTTAGTTGTTAACCAGAGCTTGTTCCAAAAAGGTGAAATCGCTCACCCCGGGCGCCCCTCACCTCCAGTCCAAAGGGAATTGTGAGAGGAGGTAAATCATGGTGACTCAACCGACCACAGAGGTCAAGACCCGTTCTCACTGCGCACAAGGAGCCCCCTCATTTGAGAGGCTGCTCCCACACTGCCGCTGGTGAGATTCGATCCTTGGTCTCTTGTTCCAAATGTCACCCCTGTGACCAGTTGAGCTAACCAAACAAGCTCTAATATGATGTCTTGACGCAGGAAGACGAGAACAAAAGAATTTCATGCTTGTTGATATGTATTATTTATGCTTAAAAAAATTTAACCAAACATATTACTCCCTCCGTTCACTTTTAATTGTCTTTTTACCGTACTATTTATGCATGTTTTTTAAGGTGATAAAATATTTATAAAATATTTATTATCATAATATTTTTTTTAATAGCATCATACTATTACTAAAAAGTATGATATTATTAAATAAACTTAACTAAAAAATTAATATTTTATATAGTTTTTTTTATCATCTTAAAAAAATATAAATAACAAATAAAAGTGAACGGAACCGGAATTGCATTAGTTGTTATCTCATCAAGTGTATATATACGTACAGAAACATTTTTCACTCGTCGCGAAATAAGACAAAATAGTTCGCCAATGATAACTCGAAGCACCAACAAGGCAAGGGACATCACTTATGGAGTGGGTATATTATTAATTGCACATGGATTGTGTTAAATAAATTGATTTGAGATCGGATAAAATGATTGAACAGAATAAGTGTCCTCTCCATAGAGAAACAAAAAAACAACGCAAAATTGCATTGACTCAACATACAAATGAGTTTATGCGGATACATAAATGTAATGTTAGGAGGGGTTCTGTCATTTTGACAGAAGGCCTTGCTGTTTATACAGGTATAAGATTGGCAGCGGAGATGGGAATCCGTAGATTGATACTTGAGAGTGATTGTGCGATCGTCATCGACGCCATTAATCATGCGAACAATAGTCCATGGGAGATCACTCAAATTGTCCAAGAGATCCTTTCATTTACAAGAGAATTTGAGAGCATCAATTTTCAGCATTGCTATAGAGAGGCCAATGGTGTAGCTGATTTTATTGCCAAATCTCAGTTTAATTGTAATTTTATTTTGAGCGATTGTTGTTGTGAGTTCCAGAACATCATCTTGCGAGATGATCATGGATGTCATTAGTACATCCAAATTTTTGCCTACTGTAAAAAAAAAAAAAAAAAAAAAAAAAAAAAACACATACAAATGAGTTTGGAGAGTTGCAATTGTCCTGTACTATATATAACTAGACACATTTCAGAATACAGAGTTAGCAACGGATCAAAAAGAGTACAGAGTTAGCATGGTGCCTTTTTATTAATTAAATTTAATTATTTGGAAATACTTCCTTTCAATCCTTGATAAATTAGGATAAAGAATGTGAGATAAGATAACTGATAACGAATAAGGAGAATCAGAAATAATCATCTTCACTGGGGGAGCTAGGCGGGTGTTTGGGGTGCTCGAGCACCCCCTTGCGGAAAAAAAATACAAAAAATAAAATCGTGTCCAATAGGATTTGAACCTATACCAAAGGTTAATTTTTTTTGTATATATTTAGTATTTTTAAGGTAATATAACATTTTTAAATGATATTTCAAACAAAAGTGCTATCTAACTTAAGTGGTAAAGGAATGCATGAAGGAGAATAAAATTCAAAAGGTCTTTCAAATCTCAACTCATTCACTTTTTATTTGTTTTACTATATTATTAATTCGTTTTAATTTCTCTCTATATTTTTTATTTCTATCAACTATTTCACTAAAAAAAATATCATATTTATGTTTAAATTATACATTTAATCTTGGGGGATTTGCAAAAATAACCCACTTTTGGGAAATCTTTGCAGGGTTAACCCAATCCGAAAAAAAATTGCACAAATTCGAATATCCGGGTGAAGGTTGCAACTGGTAGCCGGTAACTGAGGGAGCCAGGAAAGAGGGAAGAAAAAAAAAAGGAAAGAGGGGAAAGGGGAAACAGAGGAGGAAGAAGACGCCTCATTCGACGAGCTCGGGTGCCATGGTTGAGGCAACCACAAGAAGGGGAGAAGGAAGGGGGTCGGGGGCGGCGGCTAGGGTTCCGATCTGAAGGAAGGGTTCGAGTCGCTCGATGGCGTCGACAACAACCTCTTCACTCCCCTCGCTCCTCTCCGCCTTCACCACTGGAACCCTAGCGACATTGATTGCTCCTCACACCACTGGAACCCTACTCTTTTTGTTGTTGTTGCCTCTGAATTGTTTGTCAGAGCGCTTGACATGTCAAATTTATCTTCTTCTGCTCAAATTACTGATTTCCAGGACCACGATTTGTGAAAGGGTTAAAAGGGTTGAATATGAGCCTTTAGATTAGCCTTGAAAGCATTTTTATGCTTCAAAACTATGCAAATATGCATCAATCAAAACCGAATTGTGTATTTGTGTACCTTTTGATGTCTACTGGTTAACTGAAAATTGAAGGTATTTGTGTACCTTTTGATGGTAGGATGAATATGCAGGTCTTTGTGGAACCATTGAAGGGTATAAGGCCCATTTGGGTGGTTCTGATGATGGGCATTTGTCTGATAATGACAGCAAAACCCTAAGTAATGGTTTGTGATCTGCAATTTCTTGTTTGTTTGTTTTTTTGGTCATTCTTGTTAGTGTATTTTGAATTTCTAGGCCTTGATTTATGGGAAGTTATTTTTGGTAGGTTTGGAAACAGTGGAGAAGGCAGCGGAGATGGCAGAGGTTGTTAGCAGCAGGAGTTTCAGTGGGGTTGGCAGTGGATCGAATCGGTCGACTAGATCAGAGGAGGATGTGTTTTCTGATGCTGTGACAGATTTCGGGGATCTGTTACATTTTGTGGAGATCAGTGTAAGAACTAAGAACCTCCCTTAATCCCTTGTTTTGACGTTGACGTCGAAGAGGCGTCGCCGTCTTCTTGCACTCTTATTTTTCCCTTCAGTTTATTTGGTTTTGTTTATACAACCTTCTTATGAGTTGTGTTCTTAGTTTAGTCATGACATTAGATTATGTTTTTCCCTTTTATGAAATGATGCTGTTGCTATTTGTTTATAGTAGATCGGCAAATAACCTGTCATGTTAAAGGGTATAACCTGTCATGTTAATAGCATTACCTGTCATGTTATTTTCTTTCATTACAGAGAAGAGGATCGATTCGCATTACCTGTCATGTTAAAGAGTATAACATGTCATGTTAATAACATAACCTGTAATGATCAGTCTTTTCTGTTTCAATTGCTTTTACTATGGTTACTGTGAATCTTTTCGTCACCATTTGCTTTTTAATATATTTTCTACTGATGCCTATGGACTAATCAATGCCATAAAGTGTTTTATTTTATTTATTTAAGGATAACTCAACTTTGGTGTTTGATCAAATAGGTTCCAGCTGATCAAAGAGCGATATTGATGATGCCAACAGAGAAACAGAACCAGACCAGTGTGAGAATCAAGGACAGCAGAAGAACCATGCTTGAGACAGAAGAGCTTGGGGTTTCAATTCTTCAGGATCTACATGGACAGCGACAGGCTCTTTTACTCGCCCATTGAACTATAATTTGTATGCATTTTTATAGTGCAATGATCTCTATAATGTTCTTGCTTTGAATTGTAATGAATCATGATATCTGGACTAGTTCAACAAGCACTATATATATAGATTAAACTCAAGAAACCTCCCTTAATTATGTAAAGGGCTTTTTATACCATCCTTATTCAGCATATGCACAAGTAGCCACATAATCACATGATTTGGTGCTTGTTGCTGATAGCATGCATTTAGATGGTCATAATAGGTTGCATTTAGCTTAGCTAAGATGCATATCATGCACGGTTTAAATACAATTTGCATATTTGCTCTCTATGTTGGTGCAGTCGGAATCTACATGTTTTTATTGATTATTTCAGGTAATCGTGGATCCGATGATGAGACATGAGTTGATAACGCATTGGATGAGAATGTCTAGTTGATCGAAGAAGCTTACATAAAGATCTCAAAAGGTCCTGAGAAGAAGAAGCGAACCTAAACGAAGAACAAGTTTGCAGAAGTTGTCGCCAGGTATGCTGAACTTGTTTTATACTTTCTAGAGGTCTCGGTTGTCCGATTGACTATTATGACCATGCGTTGGAAAGCTCTTTCAGAGAGCTACAACTTTCCTGTTGACAAAAAGAGCAAATTCGAGACAGAATTTCCGTGAAAGACCGATGCAGCGGCCGCCGCATCTATACAGCGGCCGCCACATTCCCACAGCCAAAGACGTCTAAGTAGCAGCCATATGCCGCGGCCGCCGCATCTATGCCGCGGCCGCAGCATTGTTCGTCGGCGTTCAGACGCGTCGTTTAACCTAGTTTTCTATGAGACTTTGGCCGACTTTGACTCTTTAAGGCCGAATGTTGTTAGTTTTGAATCACTTTTTCATTTTTATTCTTACGTTCATCAGACAATTTAGAGATTTGAGCGATGTCTTCCATGAGGAACTAAACTCATCTGTTCTGCCTGCAATTTGAAGCTTTATTTGGATTGATTGTGAGTTTCTAATTCTCGTTCCTTGTTTTCTATATTTGAATGCTTCAACTTCTTTGTTAGATCAATTCAATTGCTAGGGTTTTGTAGATTCCTGATTGTGAACCTTAACCTAAGTAGCAAACTTATCCCTTTAGGGTTGATTGAACTAACTGGATAGGTAGGAAGTTGAATGTGTTGTTAAATCCCTCTTTAGGGACTGCAAATACCTTGGCTAATCTCTGAACTTAAAGCTATCAATTGGGTTAAATCCTTCTTTAGGGACTGTTAGATTGATAAGGGTTGCTAGGACTGATTGGACTAGTAACTATATTAGGTCGGGACAAGGGCATTCATAGGAAACTTAATAGGACGAGAAGAAGTTACAAGGATCGTTTCAACCAAATAAAGTGGAAAATTGTAGGTAGAACTACTTCTCTCAATTGTTTGAATCAAAACCATTTACCTGCCTTTCGTAATTTACTTTGCTTTCACAAACACCCCCCAAACTGGTTACTAAATCGGCATTTAAATCATACTTGAGCAACAAATTTCCCTGTGGGATCGACCTCTTACTTATTGCTATACTAGTTATAGGTTTGAGTTACTTTGACGGATCAACGACAGGTTTCCCCTCCGTCAAATTTGGCGTCGTTGCCGGGGAGATTTTTATTGATTCTTGTGTGTTTTTCGTGCTGATTTTTGGTGTGGAACGTCTTATATGGTCCATACCCGTGCTACTAATTCCTCTTTGTTGTCATTTGATTCAGAGATCGAAAGAACCGCTTCTTCCTTAAGGCGAGAAACTCGTGATCGTTCTCACGGGTTACCTTTTGATCAAGGAAACACTGCAGAGATGGCTAACGAAGCGAACCGCACTCTTAGGGAGCTTTCTGCTCCTGACTTGGCACAGCAGCCCCTGGCAATTCAATTTCCTGCGCTAGGGGAAGGAGTCAACTTTGAGCTAAAATCTGGGGTGATTCATCTTCTACCCAAGTTCCATGGGTTGAGTGGGGAGGACCCCCACAAGCATCTATCTGAGTTCCATACGGTGGTAGTTGGGATGAAACCGGAGAACGTTACTGAGGATCAAATCAAGCTGAGAGCATTTCCCTTCTCTTTGAAGGATGAGGCTAATGAATGGTTCTTCTACCTACCTCCTAGGACTATCTCTACTTGGGCTGAGATGAAGAGAGTCTTTCTGGAGAAGTACTTCCCTGCAACAAAGCTTAATGCCTTGAAAAGGGCAATCAGCAGCATTGAACAGTATGCTACAGAGTCGATTCATGAGTACTTTGAGCGCTTCAAGAAACTCTGCGCTAGCTGTCCATACCATGGCTTCCCGTAGAAGGATTTGGTCTTATTTCTATTCAATGGGCTGACTGATGATGAGCGCAAAACGGTGAACTCCTGTTGTGGGGGAAATATGTTGAATAAGACGCCTGCTGAAGCTTGGGAGGTGTTTAAGGAGCTCTCTGAGGGCTCTAGGCAGTTCAACAAGAGCACTCGTGCTAAAGGTGTACTTGCCATTGATGCCCCAGTGGCTGCATTACAGACTGATATGGCATAGATGAAAGAGATGATCAAGAAGCTCGTAGTTGACAGAGCACCTCAGCAGTTGAAAGCATGTGAATCCTACAGCGATCCATTCCATCCTATGGATATGTGCTCAACCTTGCAAGAACCTAATGTTGAGTTGAATGCAATTGGGAATTTCGCTCCACAAAGGTCTAGGCAAGGCAACTTTGGTAATCCTGGGTACTTCAACAATAATAACTACAATGGAGGCTATCAGCAGGGCTCTGGTTATGGGAACTACCAAGAACCTTTCAATCGGCAAGGAGGACCTCAGGTAAGGCCACAATAACAGTTTGACCTTCGTCAGGGAGGACAACCTCAGGCAAGTACATCTGATGGAAATCCACTACAAGCCCTCACACAATTCGTAACGAACCAGGCTGAACGCACAAAGAACTTAGAGATGTGCACTAAGAACCTCGCACAAGCAGTCTTGGACCAAGGTGAACGATGTAAGAACTTGGAGAATCAGATGAGTCAAATCATTCAATTGCTAAGTGCAAAAGAGGCAAATGACTCAGGAAAGCTCCCATCGCAAACGATTGCGAATCCCAGGAAGAATGTCAGTGCAATAACGCTTAGGAGTGGCAAGGAACTAATTGCCACACCACCAAAGGGCGACGAGGAAATCATGGACGAAGAGATAGAAGTTATAGGCGAGGAGGATGGCAGCTGCACAGAGCGGAGGCCGCCGCAACCATGCAGCGGCCGCGGCAAACCAGGTGAGCAGCGGCCGCAGCACAATGCTGCGCCCGCGACAGCGGCCTCAGCCGGAACCCCGCCGCCAGGTACACCCTTTGTCCCTCCTTCTTCTTTACCTTCTTCTTCTCCTCCTCCTCCTCCTCCTTCTTCATTACCTTTGGAGACTCTGAAGCCTATCCCACCTTTTCCCGAAGCTCTGAAGGATACACGAAGGTATGAAAACGATAAGGAGATCTTTGAGACATTCAGCAAGTGTGAGGTAAACATTCCTTTACTCAACTTGATTAAGTGCATTCCTAGATATGCTAAATTCTTGAAGGAATTGTGCACCATAAAGAAGAAGCAAAGATTGAAAAAGAAGGAAAAGGTAAGCTTAAATGAAAATGTCTCTGCTGTGGTGCAAAGGAAATTGCCTGAAAAGTGTGGAGACCCAGGTATGTTTACGGTTCCATGTACAATTGGGAATACTAGATTCAAACAAGCCATGTTAGATCTAGGAGCCTCAATTAATGTTATGTCCTATAACTTGTACATATCTTTGGGTTTGGGTGCTCTGACTGAGACTGGGGTTATAGTGCAACTTGCTGATCGATCACAGATCAAGCCAAGAGGCGTTGTTGAAGATGTTTTGGTTATGGTTGATGATTTTTTTTCCCTGTTGATTTCTTTATTTTAGATATGGAGCAAGGAGCCTCAGAAACACCCATCATATTAGGAAGACCATTCCTGAAAACTGCAAAAACGAAAATTGACTGTTGTGAGGGTTTATTGACTATGGAGTTTGATGGAAGAAAGATAGAGTTCTCTCTCTTTAATCATGCTAAGCTTTCTCCTGAAAGTTCTTTAGATATGCCTATTGCTAATAATATTGATCGCAACAATAATTTTCGTGATTTGTTAGAGACATCTAAGGTAAATAGTTTCTTGAAATTTGAGCCCCTTAACAAATTGCAATCCCTAGGAAAAGAAGAACTCAGAATAGGTGTTGATGGTTATGTTGATCCGTTTAAGCCCGCACTTTCACCTTATGAGAAACTAATTTCAAATGGTGTGGAAGCTTTTGTGATTTCAGGACAACCCCCAGGACTAGCTCAAGGAGAGAAGCTAAAAGTAATGGATGAATGCTTGGACAGAAAGCTATACCTTCCAAGGGTGCCCGCACTTGTCAATGAGATGACAAGTCTAGGTGACCTTGGTGGAGGAACCTAGGCCAATCAAGGGTCATTACGTCGAGCCAACAACTTTAAACAAAGGCGCTTCTCGGGAGGCAACCCGAGGTAAGTTTTCTAATTTACTTATTTCGATTCCTCATTAGTTAGTTTGTTTTTCAATAAATTAGGTTTTCCATTAGATATTGGATAGTTGTTTTGGTTTGGGATAGAGTAACCTCTCAGGAAAGGCCGCTGCAATGCTCAGATCCAACCTATAGAGACCCATCCACCACATTGTGAGTATTTCATTCATTTCTTCCTCTATGTTTTTTTTTTTTGTTGTCTTTTATGTTTCATTGAGGACAATGAAAAGTTTAAGTGTGGGGGAGGGATTGCATTGCATATAGATAGAGTTTGCATGTCATTTGTATTTATGTTATCATGTTTATTTATGTCTTCATATTTATTTTTATACTTATATTGCACTTGAAAAAAAATCAAAAAAAAAATATATCATGCATATACATAGATTTCAAACACCCACCTAGTTAGTGAAACTCTACATTCTTATGGCATGAACTTGTAAATCCTACGATAAATTTGAATTGCTTAGCCTAATCGCCTTGAAATGTTTTCTTATGAAGCATGATTTTGTGATGTAATTGAGCATGTATGGTTGAGCTTGAGTATGATTGAAATCCTACATGAACGTGTCCCTTGTGAGAATGTTTAGCCTTATTTGGAATCATTTATTATTCTTTTGCTCCATTGTGTGATTTACTCTCCTTGTGTTGCTACTTCTTGGCATTGACTTCAGTGTCTATTTTTCAAGACCGACTCACATGTTTGTTGCTTGCGGAGTTTATGTTTATAGTTTGAGTCTTTTGTTTGAATTTGTGCATATTTAGGAAAATAAAGTGGCAAAGGTTGATACACTTAGTAACCGGGTCTATGCATGACACCCATGTGTATGATTCGCGCAAAATAGTGTTGAAAACTATCCACTAGGAAAGAAAGCTTGATCATTGAGTAACCAGGTTCATTCATGACACCCATATTTGCAACTTGCGTCAAAAGATGTTCAAGTGTACTTCATTTTAGTAGGTTGCGGTGTTGATAGACCAGGGTCATTCATGACACCCATGTTTGCGTCTTGCGTAATGAAAGCACCAAGACAAGAAAGTAGAAAAAAAAAGAAGAAAAGAAACAAAAAGAAAAAAAAAGAGTCACATGTTATTTATTTTTCTTTATTGTGTCCCGCAAGTAATGGCATTTCGGTGGAGATTTGGTGATATTGTTGTCAATGTCTATGAGCTTAGTGCATTTTGGATTGAGTTAAGAGCTGAACCTTAAAGCCTAAACACATGAGAGTATGAGTGAAACACATATTCCTGGTAAGATTAGATGATTTTTACTTCTATGCTTTGATCACTAAATACATGCTATGATGTTTATTCACTTGGTCTTGTGTTCATTTAAAATTGATGTTGCTTTTGATTTGGGCTAATGCATGAAGAAGGAAAACGTAGGTATAGGTTGCTTTTATATTGTTCGCTCGAGGACTAGCGAAGTTTAAGTGTGGGGGAGTTTGATAGCATGCATTTAGATGGTCATAATAGGTTGTATTTAGCTTAGCTAAGATGCATATCATGCACGGTTTAAATACAATTTGCATATTTGCTCTCTATGTTGGTGGAGTCGGAATCTACATGTTTTTATTGATTATTTCAGGTAATCGTGGATCCGATGATGAGACATGAGTTGATAACGCATTGGATGAGAATGTCTAGTTTATCGAAGAAGCTTACATGAAGATCTCAAAAGGTCCTGAGAAGAAGAAGCGAACCTAAACGAAGAACAAGTTTGCAGAAGTTGTCGCCAGGCATGCTGAACTTGTTTTATACTTTCTAGAGGCCTCGGTTGTCCTATTGACTATTATGACCATGCGTTGGAAAGCTCTTTCAGAGAGCTACAACTTTCCTGTTGACAAAAAGAGCAAATTCGAGACAGAATTTCCGTGAAAGACCGATGCAACGGCCGCCGCATCTATGCCGCGGCCGCAGCATTGTTCGTCGGCGTTCAGACGCGTCGTTTCATTAAGTTAACCTAGTTTTCTATGAGACTTTGGCCGACTTTGACTCTTTAAGGCCGAATGTTGTTAGTTTTGAATCACTTTTTCATTTTTATTCTTACGTTCATCAGACAATTTAGAGATTTGAGCGATGTCTTCCATGAGGAACTAAACTCATCTGTTCTGCCTGCAATTTGAAGCTTTATTTGGATTGATTGTGAGTTTCTAATTCTCGTTCCTTGTTTTCTATATTTGAATGCTTCAACTTCTTTGTGCTTGATTGTTTATTGTTTTGTTCTATCTTGTCTGGCCAACTTGTTAGATCAATTCAATTGCTAGGGTTTTGTAGATTCTTGATTGTGAACCTTAACCTAAGTAGCAAACTTATCCCTTTAGGGCTGATTGAACTAACTGGATAGGTAGGAAGTTGAATGTGTTGTTAAATCCTTCTTTAGGGACTGCAAATACCTTGGCCAATCTCTGAACTTAAAGCTATCAATTGGGTTAAATCCTTCTTTAGGGACTTTTAGATTGATAAGGGTTGCTAAGACTGATTGGACTAGTAACTATATTAGGTCGGGACAAGGGCATTCATAGGAACCTTAATAGGACGAGAAGAAGTTACAAGGATCGTTTCAACCAAATAAAGTGGAAAATTGTAGGTAGAACTACTTCTCTCAATTGTTTGAATCAAAACCATTTACCTTGCCTTTCGTAATTTACTTTGCTTTCACAAACACCCCCCAAACTGGTTACTAAATTGGCATTTAAATCATACTTGAGCAACAAATTTCCCTGTGGGATCGACCTCTTACTTATTGCTATACTAGTTATAGGTTTGAGTTACTTTGACGGATCAACGACAGGTTTCCCCTCCGTCAGTTGCCTATAATTAATTTTCATTACGGTTGTCATGTACAATCGAATAGGCGTCATGTATATCCTACTGGGTGACAAGTACATCTGATATGGCTATCATGTCAAAGATATACTTCTGGCAGGGTTATTTAGTGGCTTGTCAACAAATAATAAAAGTTGTTAAAGGGCGATCGGTAAACAAGGGAAAAACATTGGTTTGATCACTTGCTTTGATGTGGTTCATGCATTTTGTAATTATAGGAAATTCGAACTTGTCATTCAAAGACGATGTACATGACATGAACTGCTATTAACATGTCATTCAAATACGATGTACATGACACGAGAAAAGCACATACTTAAAGCGATTTGTATCTTAATAGTCAACGTATTTACAAACATAGACATTGCTTTTCGCTCTCAAGTTCGATGTGTTTTATCAAATAAACCTACTAATCTATATTGTGACATTTTTTTGGCAAGCACAATATTAAACAATGCAAAATACCATAGTCACCTTCGACGACATCTGGGTATGGCGTTTGAAAACATTATGTGGAAGTAGCAACTGGGAAGGGACTCCTTGAGGTACAGAATGTTGATTTTAGTCTTGGTTTTGAAACACGATAATGTGCGAATGGAAGTGTTGAAATGGAGATGTTGCATAGCATCTAAAGTCATGTCATATGGGTGTCAGATGATACATCTTTTGCTATGCCTATAGATACTTCTTTCCCTCACATGTCATGTAAAACAATTCCCGTCTCAAGTAAAACAATTTAGGTGTCAAGTAACACAATTCACTTGTCATGTAAAACAATTCCCATGTCATGTAAAACAATTCCCGTGTCATGTATTTTTTTTATATAGAATAATGTTGATTCTCTTCTTTGTAGTCATTGAATGAAAATCATTAGGGCAACTATATTATTTGTAGTCACTGAACGGACCCCTTTATACATATTAGTTTTGTTGTAAGCAAGTATATATTAATATAGTATTATATAGATATATAGAATGATGTTTAATTTGAAATGAATCAAAATCTCGTGCCTTCAAGGCACGGGTATTACACTAGTATAGAACTAAGGTTGCTTTCTCTTTTATTCTGTACCTATTCCTTTTACACGTTCACTTCTCTCTTCCTCTCTCTTGTCCAATTTGTGGGAATAATTATTTTGTACCTATTCCTTTTATTCTAAAGAATTAGAAAGGGTCTTCTGCAAGTAGATTTTTTCTCCTTTCATGTTTATTTTTATCAGTCACATTTTGTGCCACTACTTTGAGAAACTGAATACTGATATCTATTGTCATGTATAATTTAGGCCAATTTATATGCATGTGTTTGGTAGTTGTGTGAAAGAAGAGGTAAAGTATTAGTAAACAACAATATATAGCATCATAACAAAAAAAGTCTAGCAGAAGGAATTCTGAATCATCAAAAAGGAATAGAATATGTCTGAAATTCAGGTGTCAAGTAAAAAAATTCATGTGTCAAGTAAAATAAATTATGTGTCATGTAAATCCGGTATGGGTGACATGTAAATTCAATATGGGCGAAGGGTAATTATATGCTGATCGGTGAGTAAACTTGTGACCTTTTCAGGTGTCATGTAAAACAATTCAGATGTCATATATGTAAAACAATTGACGTGTCATGTAAAACAATTAAGGTGTCATGTAAATAATAAGCTTATGTGGGAATTGAACCCACATCTTTGTGTATGACCACAATGCTCTTCCATTGAGCTAATAAGCTATATGTGAAGAGTATTCATGCCCTTATTTCTTGCTCGAACCATCTAGTTACACTGCGGAGTTGTCAAAATTCCCATACGATGGACAACTAATCCAATGATAAACTCAATTCCCTTCCAATAAAAATAATCAAGACAAGCAAGATTAGCTCTCTTATCTAAAAAATTCAGATCAATCAGACAAAAACTCCACATATTATATGAATTGGAGCATATAAAGTCATCCATGTAATATTTTAAATATATATAGAGTCGTCCATGATAGGGAACTTAAACATTTCCAAGTGCTTCTCTACTATATCATTATGCTTACAAAATCACTGCTACCACATATTATATGAATTGGAGCATATAAACATAGAACAAATCTAGGATAAGCATTTCATCAAACACTTGGAGGGCATCTTTAAATCACACATCTAAACTGAAATTTCAAGAGATTTTAATATACTTATCTCCAAATCTGATCAAGTATACATCCATATATCTCACCACCTCAATTATATTTAGTGTTTTACTCATACAATCAACCATGAGTTTATGGCTTTCTTTATCAATAATCACATACAAAAGAGAAGATAATGCCTTAAACTCAAGCTTTCTCTTCAATGTCTCAAAATTTATATGTCACAGCAAGAGTTGTCATCAACAGCCATAACTAGTCTAATCGAATGTAGCATGAATCCATCACGAATTAGGGATAGCAAGTAATCAAATCAATAATGTGAACTCAGGCCACAAGAAGCTCACAAAGCCTAACTGTAAAAAATCCAAAATCTCGGCTCCAACCGTCATTGGAACACCAATCCAGTGAATAAAGGTTTGGAAGATAGAGCAGAGAAGAAGATAAGTGAAGGATTTTACCTGGAATCGCAGAATCGAAGCCAATTTGTGGAGATTCTCCTCGACGAGACTTGAAATCGCTTGAAGAAAGAGAGAGTGAAAGGAGCTGCGTGAGGGAGGAAGGGCATGAGGCTTGGAGGATGTGAAAGTGCTAGTTAGGAGGATGAAGTAACAACAGTCACTCACCTGGATCTCCATCGTCGTCGAAATTGGAGCCTCTCTTTTCATCTTCCCCTCTGAATCAGCAGAGACAACTCTCAATCCCGCCCAATTGCCACCATCCACCCCGCTAAGACCGCCAAGCCCTGTTCTACACTGTCGAGCCCCGTCGCACCCGCTAGAACGAAGAGCCACCAGAGAGGGTGACACCAAAACAAGGGAAGAGCCACAGGCGAAGGACGAAGGCACCAAAGCCCTCGCTCTACCGGTTCAACCTGTGAGTTATCGGGGAATTTTGAGGGAAGAGGTTAGGCTTTGCAAATTTTTTGGATAGGGGGTTAACGCGTGCAAAGAATTTCGGATAGTGGGTTAGTTACTATCATTCCCTCTTTAATCTTTTCTTTCAATATTGTTTTAAAAGTTATTCTTCGTGATTTTTTTCTATATTTTTTGTTTCTCTTCTTTTTTTTTTGTTACTCTCAACTATTTAAATTCAACAAACATTTAAAAAAATCACAATTTTAGTATTTTTTTAATTTTTTTTAAAAAAATCTTCTTAATAAGTATACACCAAAAAAAATATTTCACAAAATTTTTTTTACCACCCCTAAACGAAATCATGGCTCCGCCACTTATCATCTCCATTTTACGTGGGTAATTCCAAGTGACCCTTAGATTGTGGGTATTATTCGAGTCGAACGAGCTGAGTAGAGGGCTGCTCAGATTCGGTTCGTTTATAATCGAGCCAAGCTCGAGCTCGAGCTCGAATTTTAGTCGAGTTTAGAAGTGTGATCGAACTCGGCTCACGTGCATTTGAACAAGCTTGAGCTCGAGCTCGTGAGCTCGTTCAAGCTCGGTTGAGCACGTGTTATTGTGGTAGCTTGTTTTGTGCTGGACACTTGTTTTTGAGCTCGTTTTGGAGCTTAGCACCTTCAGTTCATTTCATTACAAATCGATGGTTGCATCTATATAAAAAAAATCAACTATAAATTTGTTGAATCTACAAATGGTATCCATATGGTTGAAGTATGGTTGAAATGAATTCAAATTAACAAAGCACCTTGAGTTCATTTCATTTCAACTGTAAAAAAAATCAACTGTAAATTTGTTGAATCTATGGTTGAATCTACAAATCGACGGTTGAACTCAAATTAGCAATTCAACTGTACCCATATGGTATTTCATACTTGAATCTATGGTTGAAGAACAATGAAAGGCGGCGAAACAAGAAATGAAAGCCGGTGAACTTGCCGGAATTTGGGTGCTGGCCGTCGGCTGATGTCTGAAGAGGAGCCAAGGAGGAGGCAGACACCAGAGACGAGGCCAAGATCAGAGGGAGGAGGTGAAACTCAGGGGTGGCGATTGACGGGAGAAGTCTGACTCTAAAGAGAGGAAGAGGAACGAGGAAGCAACGACGGACGGACCAGTAATTGATTTGAGGTTAAGAAGAAACCCAAAAATAGTAAAACTAAAGGGAAAAAAACACAAGGGTAAAATAGTCCGAGTTATGCGAGCTACTCGAGCCCGGGCTCGATTCGAGCTCATGTACCCGCTCGAACTCGGCTCGTTTTGTGAATGTGAACAAGCTCGAGCCGAGTTTTTCGAGCTGAATCCGAACCGAATCCGAGCAGCTATAACACCCCTACCTTAGATCTTAAAACTCGGACATTATCTTTCTGTTCAAGTTTTGTCGAGTCTCATTGATAGGCTTAGGGGGAAGGGTGTCATTGTTTTTTCACTTAATTTTTTGGATTGCATTTGGAATCTCATGCAATATGTTTTGATATTGTTGATAGTTGTATTGATCGTAGGATGATTGTTTGATGGCCATCAAACTCTCCGTAGCCCCTACTAATAATCTAAATCACATCTAGTAAGCCCTGAATTTGAATATTTATTCTTATATTTTTTCAAAAGAGAGACAAGCCCATTAGAGGAAGTCACTGAGCCCAAATATATGGCCCATTAACCATTGGGCCCAACTCCGGTGAGATAAATATCTCGTTGCATGATAGTCACGTGGTGCGCGTGTGATAGGTTCCACGTGTCCCCCGCAACTCCATTCGCCGCTTCATCCACCGACTTCTTATATCTGCGTACTTATCACGCCACTTTTCCATCGTGCTCCCATGATTCGACACGTGTCCCATCCAACGGTTTCGATTTACCCTAATTTGCCGTCCCAATTCACCGCACTATAAATACCCAAAACCCCCCCTAATTATTCACATCGACGCCTGATCCAGTAAATTCTCTCCGCCACCAAAATCCCCCAGAAAAACCCTAAATTTCATCATGTCTAACCCTAAGGTGTTCTTTGACATGGCCGTCGGCGGCCAGCCGGCCGGCCGGATCGTCATGGAGCTCTACGCCGATGTCACTCCCCGCACGGCGGAGAACTTCCGCGCGCTCTGCACCGGAGAGAAGGGCGTCGGAAGGAGCGGGAAGCCGCTGCACTTCAAGGGATCGTCCTTCCACCGTGTGATCCCGGGATTCATGTGCCAGGGAGGCGACTTCACCGCCGGGAACGGCACCGGAGGGGAGTCGATCTACGGAGCCAAGTTCCAGGACGAGAACTTCACCAAGAAGCACACCGGGCCCGGGATCTTGTCGATGGCGAACGCCGGTCCGAACACCAACGGATCGCAGTTCTTCATCTGCACGGCGAAGACCGCGTGGCTGGACGGGAAGCACGTAGTGTTCGGGCAGGTCGTGGAGGGGTTGGATGTGGTCTACAACGTGGAGAAGGTCGGATCCCAGTCCGGCAGGACCTCTAAGACTGTTGTGATCGCCGATTGCGGCCAGCTTAGTTGAATCGTTGAGGCAAGGTGATCGCAGTCGTGGTTACGAATTATTATGAATAAGTTACTGAATGTGTGGATTTTTCTGGTTTTGCGATCTCCTTTTCGTTTGTGTCGTTCTGATTCCTGCAGTTTGTGAACCTGTGAACTTATTATCTATGAATTCACTGCTTTGCTTCTGTTGACTCTGAATTGTTGTTGTTTCTATCGCTTTGTGCTTCACAAAAGATTAATTGGAATTAGCAATTGGAATCTGTAATCGTTAACAACTTGCGGTGTTTCAATGAAGTATTTTATACTTTGTGTTTGGAGTTGACTTATTGTTTGATCCGATCGCCTTTTAACGTCTAAATTTGTAGGCATGGTTTTGTATTGTTCAAATGGATTTAATTTTTGGCTTTCCCAAACAAAGCAATTAAACACGGAGAAACACACGATGAGCAAATTGGGCATAAGTCATGACCTCCAGCAATTTTGGAGCTCATAATTTGCTGTATTTGTTTTTGTTTAGTGCGGTTCCGACACTTTTGTGTTACAATGAATGTTCGTCTTCTTAGCGTCTAATCCTTTTGGGAAAGTGATTTTGGATGTGTACTTTGGACTCTTATGGGATTCCAACAACCACAAACGCAGTCTGGAAATGGGATTTGGCGTTTGGGTTCGGTGGAGAGTTTTGGAAGTTCAATGTCTCATAAGTCATAATATACAAAATAAGTTAAATTGAAGTTTGACAATAGGATTAGGAAGTCATATCCAAATTTCAATCATAAAAAGAACTGCAAAATCTAAAAGCAAGATAGTTCAATGAATATCTTTGATGGAATGGACTCAATGGAGGAGTGGGGTGTTCTTGGAGATAATGCTTGAAAGTGGGTTTTAACAAAGTCTTTTGAACTTCCTACTTTCTTCTTAATCCATTGGTTTTACAGGGAATTGGAATATTTACAGGGAATTGGAATAGTTGTTTACAAGGAAGAGGTTTTAAAGGAGTTATTGAAGACTTGAAAAGGAGACTCATACCTTACTCATGCATCACCATTTCCGTTGGTCGATGATGTGTGTGGATGTTTGGTGTGGTGTTTAATTTAATCGACTTGTTTTAATCTGTATAAAATTGATCTCGGATGAGGATCAGACACATTAACTTTCGTGATGTGTGCATCACCACCATTTTCGCCGGTCTGCGTCTCCGTGATGGATGCGGATGTGGGGTGGTGTCTTTTTTAACTGACTTGTTTGATCTGCATTAAATTGGTATCGGATGAGGATCAGATGCATTAAGCATTAACTTCGGGTTATACTTATCACATTTTAAACAATTTCTAACTCTCGGATTTTCAAGGGTTTTGTAACTCCCAAGCTTTGAATACTTTGCGACTCCTGGATTTGAAACTACAGAATCTCCGTTTTGAATGCTTTGCATTGAATGGTGGTCCAATTCTCAACTATTTTAATCTCGACATTGGCCATTCATCATATACACCGAGCTTTGTCTCTCTTCTTTTTCTCTCTTTTTTGAAACCGTTCTGAGCTCCTGCACCGGTTCCAATCTTCGTCGGTGTGTGTCCACCGTCTAAGATAGTTGTGTTAATCTTAGGGGACGACTGCAAGTAGCCGACGAGGACGTCCGTGTCGGGGTGAAGTCGTTTCTAAGTCAGTGTCCACCATACCGCGGCACAACTTCCTTTTTTTTCGAAACATAAATTCTTATACACGGTTTTCATTCATTTTCAAAAGTTTGAGTCCTACATTATGAGATTCTACTACAGTTGTTGCATCTACTTATGTGCTACTTTTGGTCCTAATTTTATGACTGCATTTCTAATTGAACTAATGATTTAAATGAACAGGATGAAACGTTCATTAGTTTTCATATTATAGAAGATAATCCTAAGAGCTATGATGAGCCTATTAGTTCATTAGATACTAGTTTCTAGAAAGATGCTATTAACAATGAGATAAAATCCATTATGTCAAGTCACACATGGAAACTAGTTGATATGCCTAAGTAAAATAAAGTCATTAGTGGTAAGTGGACCTTTAAGAAATAGCTTAAAGTGGATGACTTTGTTAATAGAAATAGCTTAAAGTGGATGGCTAGAGTAGTGATAAGAGGATTCACTCAAAGATATGGGATGGACATCTTTAACACTTATTCTTCTGCTACAAAAATTGCTACCATTCGAGCATTATTTTCTTTCGCTTCGAGCTATAAAATGCTTGTTCATCGGATAGATGTTAAAACAACATTTTTTAATGGTGATTTGAACAAGGAAATCTATATGGAACAACCTCCAGCATGTGCAGTTCAAGGATAGGAAAACAAAGTGTGCAAACTAAAGAAGTCATTGTATGAAATCAAGCAAGCGTCAAAGCAATGGTATGAGAAGTTTCACACATGCTAAGCTTTGGATTTGAGGTAAACGAATCTGATGCCCGTGTTTATTCTAAGATGTTTGGTGTTTATTGTGTGATTATATGCTTATATGTGGATGACATGTTGCTATTTGGATCACACATAAATGCTATAAACTTAACCAAAAGGTTTTTATCATCTAAGTTTGAGATGAAAGACATGGGTGAAGTTGATGTCATTATAGGAGTTAAAGTAATTAGAAATGGAAATAACTTTGTTTTATCACAACCTCATTATGTAGAGAAAATGTTGAAAAAGGTTTGATAAATTTGATGTTTTGCTAGTAAAAACTCCTTATGATGCTAATATACATGTGAAGAAGAATTTTGGAAGTGTGTCCCAAAATGAGTATTCTAAAATAATTGGGAGTTTAATGTTTTTGAGGAACTACACTCAGCCCGATATTGCCTATGTTGTATGTAGACTAGTAGATATACCCATAACCCTATTAGTGAGCACTGGATTGCACTTCATTAATTGTTGAGATATCTTAAAGGCACAATTGATTGAGATTTACATTATGTGGGTGTCCCTCAAGCTTTGGAGGGTTATTGTGATGCAAACTGGGTCACTAAAAATGATGAGGTTACCTCCACTAGTGTTTATGTGTTTACATTATGTAGTGGTGTTATATCATGAAAGTCATCAAAATAATCTTATATTGCTAGATCAACTACAAAATTTGATTTCAAAGCATTAGATTTAGCTGGACAAGTGGTTGAGTGGTTGAGAAGCTTGCTGGCTGATTTACAGGACCCCAAATATTTCTCTACATTGTGACTCACAATACGTTGTTTGTGTGGCTAACAACAATACTTACAATGGTAAGAAGAGACGGAAACAAATTAGACATGAAGTTGTGAGACAGTTGATTGCTACCGGTGTTATTTGCTTGGAGTATGTGAAGTCCGAGAGGAATCTAGAAGATCCATTGATGAAGAAACTGAACATAAGGATGATCCTTGAATCATCGGAATGGGACTTAAACCCACGTGAGAAAAGGGACACCATACCCATTCCTAGGATAAGTGTATTATGAAGGATGAGTCTTCTAGTCTTAATGAGTCCATAGCCTAGAGTTAGGTGGTCCTATTGAGAAGGACTTGATGGATTCACCGAAAGACGTAGAGGTTGAGTGTAATGCTCTTAATGGTTCCATATCTCTAATAAGGGTGGTTTATGAGAGGTTAGAATTGATGGAATCCCCTACGAGAGTGTAGATACGGGTCACCTTCTATGGAAGATAGGGTTGTCTACCTACAACACTCTTCAGCACCTAAGGTTGAGATAATCATTTATATGTATTTTGTTTTGTATTTGTGTGTGTGTCTATATATATATATATATATATATATATATATATATATATATATATATATATATATATATTTTGTGTAAGTGTGATCGCATAACCACCAGGGCAGTATATGGGGAATGTGTTGTTGAGGTCAACTCTCGAGTTTGGAAGTTCATGTGGAATTGGTTTCATGGGGAATTGGAAGCCTTTCAAACCTTCTTCCCACATAGGTTTCAAGGAGAATTGGAAGAGTTGTTTATAAGGAAGAGGTTTTAAAGGTGTTATTGAAGACTTGAAAAAGAGACTCACATGCGCGCACCACCACCACCGTCAGTTCGTGTTCGTGACGTCGTGTGGTGTATTGGGCTCGAATGAGAATTTAGACGCATTGACTTTGGCTGATACTTATCACGTTTTAAACAATTTCTTATTTTTCCCTCTTTTTTTTCGTAGTGTAACTCCCTGATTTGAAACAGAAGAATCTCCATTTTTTAATGCTTTGCATTGAATGATGGTCTGATTCTCAACTATTTTAATCTCAACTTTGGCCATTCAGCATATACACTGAGCTTTGGCTCTCTTCTCTTTCTCTCTTCTTTCAAACTATTCTGAGCTCCTACACTGGTTCCAATCTTCCTCGATGTGTGCCCACCATCTATGATAGTTGTGTTAACCTTGGAGGACGATCGCTAGTAGTCGACCAACACCTCTGTGTCGGGGCAAAATTGTTTCTAAGTCAGTGGCCACCAGACCACGACGCAACTTCGTTTTTTTTAAAACACAAATTCTTATCATGGTTTTCATTCATTTTCAAAAGTTTGAGGCCTACATTTCACCAACAAATTCGATATTGGAATTATATTGATAATATAAAGGTCATTTACACGTGAGAGAGGTGAATTCTTAAATCAGACGTAATATCAGATTGAATTATATACTAAGACCAAACGCAAAGGGGTGTCGTGCGATTTAGAAGGAGTGGCCAGCTCCCTAATTTCACTGAGATGAAGGAGAGAAAAAAGAATGAGTCGGGTGGGCGACGCAGAAGGATGAACAAACTAAATAAAAGAAAGAGGCATTTGTTTCACTTATTTTTTTTATAGGAACAAAATGACATCGTTTTGGCAGCTGCTAGCTAGAGGGAAGGGAGGTGTTGGCGCGTTCCCATTGCTCGGATTTCGGTCAATGGGAATGCACCATATGTTAATAGTTTTAATTAAATTAAAACCCCATTTCACTCATAAATAAATTAAATTAAATTACCTGCTTCCGTGTTGAGTGCTATTGTGCTTAGGATAGAGAACTAATCGGAATGCCTTAACTTGAAACATGTAGTGAGTGTTTGTACAAATGGGATAGCGGGAGAAACCTTATTCTTATATGATCAGAACCCCGTCTTGTCCAAACTATCCATTCCATGGTTCAACCCTCCTTAATAATCCAATTCTATCGTCCGTTCCACAAGACATCTAGGCGTGTTAGTAAAGGTCGAAAAGAGTCTGTTGAACGTTCTCCTCGTTCTAAGTCCTATTTCATATTCTGACCACTGATGTTCCCATCGAGTCTCCTACCTATGCCAACGTCCGCTATGAGGATTAGGTCGGTCAGCCAACTACTTTCGGGGGTTGTGTGCGGATGTGAGGGTTATTTGAGTATGTGAGGGCGGGTGGTTACATGATTCTGAGCCTAGAAATGAGTGGTCTTGTAGAGTCATCCTCCTCCACTTCGTAATGTTCAATCGGCGTCTTCTTGCCACAAGAGTCTAAACACAAACTCTGCCATCTTCTTTCGGGAAACAGTGTGAATGTCCTTGTGTTCTCCCTATTTTTATCTATTCAATGACACCCATTTTGCATATATTTGGAAAAAAAATTTTTGCTAAGTTTAACATATAGTAAAGATTTGCAGTCACATAAACACTAATACATTAACTTATAAGTCAACATATAGTGAAGATTTATTATCTATTTTTTACTATTCAATGGTGAAGCAAGCCCCACCGCCCTCTCCGCCACACAAACATCGTCGTCATCGAGGCCTCACTGCAGAAGCGATGCACCTCACTGGTGTTGTCTCCAATAACCAGCCCAAGCGCTGGGATTGAGTGCGATTGGCTTGCATTGACAAGGACGGCTCTGATGTCGACCAGGATAGGGTTCGTCTCCACCGATCAAATTCGAATCTTCAAGTACAACCGTACAAGCAACCTCGACGCCAGGAAGTTGTGTGATCGGTGGAGGTATGTCTACTTTTGAGAGCACCCCGATGACGCTACCGCTGGTGATGAGGATGTATGCCTTCATCATGAAGGTTATTCCTAGGTAAAGCGTGGTGAGTCCCGATGACGCTACCGCTGGTGATGAGGATGTATGCCTTCATCATGAAGGTTATTCCTAGGTAAAGCGTGGTGAGATGATCCCCTATCTCTTCGGAATCCGCCATCCCTCCAGTAGTTGATTTAAGGATTAGGTCGTTAGAGATGCATAGAAGATGGTGGCAGTGGAAAACAATCGGCTTAGGTTTATTTTTTGTAGGTAGAGTTTCATGGTGATAACGTGTTGTAAAAAAATAATGGAAAATGAAGATCAACTCTATATATGCAAAGATGGAAGGTTAAAGGAGGTGAAACATGCACTTCTTAATAGATTTATAACAATTTAAAATAATTTTTATCATTTTAAAAAGGCCTCTACTTTTTAGAACATGATGGATTTTCTTTTCAGAGTATGACAAAAATACCCCTAGACATAAATTAAATTACACACCTACCCTACCCAACCCCACCCCCAGCTCACGCCTTCTCTCTTTTCACACAAATCCCTCACAAACCTCTCTTTGAACAACCGAAGGAAAAGCCCTTAAATCCCACACAAATCATCACTTTCGTCTCTTTTTTTCAAGTAAACGCATCCAAATCGAGGCCCTTTCGACGATAAGGTATGTGTTCCTCATTTGTGTGGTGATTTCAAGTTGAATAATGTAGATTTTATGGATTTGGGTGATTTGATTTTAGAAATTGAAAGATTGTGTTATTTGGGTGTGATTTTTGTGTTTTTTTGGCTCAATAGTAGTATTAGGTATTAGGTATTATATTACATAGATACACGCCTATAGAGGTCAGAAATTGCATTTTGGTCAGGATTGGGGAGAAATAGATCCGCGTAGAAGGTTTTCGTTGAGGAAGAAGACAACGAAGAGATCGATGCAACCATACAACGATTGGTCGCTGCGACCAACTTGTTGTTGGTCGCTGCGACCAGCTTGCTGTTGGTCGTTGGGACCAGCTTGCTGTTGGTCGCTGCGACCATGCCATTACAATATTTTTTTCATTTCAGATCTCTCATCTCTATTGATTTGTTGTTTTCATTTATGTCGATTGGAGAGTGTATTTGCTGGTGTTTTAGTGATGTCTTTATTTTATGGAATTTTTTTTTATTATTGTGATTTGTTTGGAAAAGGGATTTTGGGCAAAATAATTATTAAAAGGAAATCTGTCATGTTTGAAATGTTTGAATGTTGACATTAAGATATATATTTTGAATAACTGCATCTTATATATGCATATGGAAAAATGTATACCTTTTCATTTATAAGTTTGAATCACAATGCTAATGAGATGTAAATGCACAAGTATATGACTATTGGATACAATTCATTTTCTTTCCATTTGTTATCGAACAAGGCATCAGAAGATTCTATTTAGCTTAGAATTCAAAACACAATGTTTTTGATTTGATTTATGATTAGATGTACTTGCTTCTGATGTGTTTGTGTGTGTTTGACATCTTCAATATTGCCATCACGACGTACTATTGAATGCCAACGTCTTTTCCAATGCATTATGATTTGTTTAGGTGAATCAAATTTGGCTGCTAGAATAATAATAAAATGTATATTGATTGCTTGTTTTCATTACAGATGGATAGAAGATCGGCATTACATGCACTCGCACGGCGTCAGCACATCGCTGCTCAGTCTGTATGCGAGACGAATCAAGACGAAGACGATTCAGGAGACGCTATGATTCCGAAGCACACGATGTCGGCAGCCTAGGATGCACCAGAAGGTTCACGCCGACGTCCTAGGGCCTCCAGAAGTAGGCATCAGGAACATGCAGATCCCACGATATCACCACTGTTGATGTGTCCAGATCCAGGAGGGCCTCGTATTTCGAATCTCCTTTTGGGATTTGAGGGACAAATAGCTCATGCCATTTGGGCTGGGATGTTCAATAAAATCTTATTCACGTTATTTACTGCATATGTGCATGTTAAATTTCATAAAATAGAGATTCTTATCATTTATCTAATTGATGTATGTTTCGATAGGAGCGGGAACCATTAAAGCTTCATGTTCGTACAACACAACATTCAAGGTGGGTTTTGGATGAGAAACTGCCATGGGTAGATATTGTGTCAAGTAGTGGATTGACACATCTCCAGACGTCGATGTAGAGTAGACACAATGGAGGTCTTGTGGATGCGTTTGTTGAGCGCTAGCATCTAGAAATGAACTCGTTTCATATGTCATTTGGAGAGATGTGTATCACATTGCACGACGTATACTTCCTATTGGGGATCAGCATTGCTGGAGACGTGGTCTCACATGGCATGGACCCAAAAGTCTCACATGGTATGGACCCAGAGGAGCTTAGTGCTTACCAGATAGGGAGGCATGGGTTCCCATTAGGGATGGCAATTTCACCCGCACCCGACTCGAACCCGAATTACCCGACCCGAAAAAGTGGGTGAAAACCCGAAAAAAAGCGGGTGAAAAGTGGATATGGGTGAAGTGGATATGGGTGGTGGGTCGGGTGGGGTGAGATTTTTTCCACCCACACCCGATCCACCACCCAACCCATCATCCACCACCCGACCCGATCCACCATCCATCTACATTATAAAAGTATTATTTATATATTTTATATAAAAAACATATAAACTTTCTAATTTCCTAAACGAAAACTTTCTAATCGGCACTTCGTTTTGCAAATCCCTTGCCCTCTTCGTCATCTACCACTCTTGTCTTAATGTTGCTAGACGGCTAATTTTGTTAAGACAATGCTATTTAAACTCTCTTTTGTGTTTACAACTTATGATCATATGTTTAAGACAATGTTATTTAAACTTAGGATGACTTATTTAAGACTTAATGTGCAAGATGATGTTATTTTAACCATTGTTTTCTCTACATGTTTTATTGGAATTCAATGATGTGTATTTAGCAAAAATCACCCATATGTCATCCATATTTCACCCGCTCACCCGATGGATATGGGTGAAAGTGGATATGGGTGGTGGATCGGGTGGGGTGATGGGTCATCCACGGTGGGTCGGGTGAAATAGGGGTCCATCCACCCACCACCCGACCCATTGCCATCCATAGTTCCCATATGAGTTTCTGGTTAGGCAATATGAGGACGAAAATGCTGATCATCTGCCACTTGAATCAATTACAACCTGGTTCCTCCTCTATCTGTTGTTCTCTACCCTGTTCTCTGACAAAACGTAGAACAGGTTGTCTCTGGCTTACCTCTCATTGTTGCACGATCAAAGCAAGGTAAGCTCCTTATTACGGGGTTCTGCGACCCTAGCATATTTGTATCACCGGCTGGGAGAGGCATCCCGTAGAGATTGTAGCAAGATGTGTGGCTGCATTACACTCCTCGAGGTGCGTATTAAAATTTATTTGCAATATTTCATTATTTATTTATTAGAAATTTTAAATGTTGATTATATTCATTTTTTTTATGAAAATAGGCTTGGATATATGCATATTTTCCAAGATTTTGTCCTACCACATCGAGCGATTGGGATAGAGCCATAGAGCTATTCACATGCCAATGAAAAAATGCGACTCTGCCTTCTGCTCCATACCCCAACTATAGAAAGTTATTGGACGGAATGCAGCCTAATGAGGTATGCTTATCTTCTTATTCAGTGAATATATAGACCTAGTTTTGCATAAAATAGATTGAGTAGCTCGGAGATGGTTTGATCTGTTTGAATGCACACAGGTGAATTGGATGTCGTATGAGGAAGTTGACTTTTACAACCTTATTACAACGCCATCTAGATTCCATGACATAATCTCCAATTTGGATATTAATTAGTCGTATAAGCTAGATCGATTCGCGAGGCAATTTGGTCGCCAACAGGGAGTGCCCTCTAATGTCATCCAACCTAGGATCGCTAGGAGGGGTATGAAGAACTCAGAATACAAGGTGGTCTACGAGACTGGGGTGTTGGCTTGGAATCTTGCCCACATCCACTCCATGTCCATGGCCATGATTGGCCCTGTGGGTAGGTATGCTAGTGATGTCTCCAACAATTATGCATCGTGGTACGAGTTGCGAACACATCGCTTCATACATCCTGATTCCACTTCGACTTCTGAAGAATCTACGGTAACACTATATAATTACTTATCATTCTATTCTCCATTGTTATCATTCAATACATAGATTACTTAGGTTTCTACTGCACAAATTTCAGCATATGCAGCGGGCCCTTGGGCATCTGACCCCGTGGTTTGCCGAGGATACTATGTCGCGGGTGTCTGGCGACATCCACCAGAGTATGATGTACGTGGCGATTGAGATAGGGTATATGGGCTTGAACGAGTACCCCAGTCGTGACACCTATGATGTTGGCCAAGGTAGCAACCCATCTACTGAGGGGTTGGGATCATGGAATGATAAACAACCACCGAGTGGTGGTTGGGGTGGGGATCATGAGTGACGTTTTATGGTATTTCGTAGCCTTCAATGATTTTATTCCGTAACCTTAGATGATTTTATTTTGTAGTTACAGACTTAAATATGGACATTGCGATCTTTGGTAGGATGAGAGTTAGGTAGCGGGTGATTTAATAGTTGTTATAAATGTGTGTGTTTTTTTACTATCAATCCTGCATTAAATTAACTCACGAGGCATGCAAAATCATACTCGAAATAACATGAATAAAGAAATAATGCATTTAAAATAATAACCATATTTCGAGTCCCATAGACAAATGTTGGAAGTCAATATAAATAATCATATACTATCAAAATAAAATCATTGTCTTCTACTCAGAAACAGTGAAAGTATAACCTCTTTTCCTTTGGATATAACCTCGTTTAGCCACGTATGCTGCAAGCCGATCTCGGAGGAAGGATTCAAGGCCAGCAGCGCTTGGTTGTCGATTAGGACGCCACATGGGTGCGATAGGAGGCAAGGTTGCATCAACTTGTAACATTATCTGCGTATACAAAGAATGCATATCATAATCAGATCAGATAACACTTACAACTAACATAGCATGTTACCTATGAATGTTGTACTTACACCACTGAAATGTGCGGCTTTTAAACATATCGTAATCATCCCCAAGTCTTCAAATGCCCAATCGGGTCAGACCGTTAGAGGAGGGAATGTCGACCCCACCTGTTTCGGACCGAACACAACAAAGATGCTCTGAAATGTCGTCACAACTGACGGGATGAAAATCGTTGATTCCCAATCAAATAGTTCCCACTCTCACAAATTAGTATAATTGGCAAGAAAGGGGTCGAATCCTTGGGAGACTTAAGATTTCATAATGCACTTTAATCAACAACAAGTAACAAAAGTGGGAAAAGATGCAACTTTTAAATAAGAACGAACAAAATAAAGTAAAGACGGAATTTTGTGATAAAATCAAGAGTAGAGAACGGTTCCACACTTCCACCTACGAATTCTTTGATATTGGTTGGCTTATCGATCATCGAATCCTTTTCAAGTTATTAACTTTCCTACAAATTCCTCTTGTCTTGGTTTATATAGATTAAAAGTCCTACGAGTTTAATTAATCCTTTACACCCCTATGTAATCCTAACACGGTTAAGATTTAACAAAGAGATAGCAAAACGTCCCATGAACTTGAGCACATAAATAACACCAATTAAATACGGTAAATCGATGTTTAAGATATATGTCAACTTCCTACATAATCATGCTTCAAACACGGAATCCACAATCTTATGCATGCTACTATGGAAATAACACAAATACGAAAGTATTAAATCCTAGCATGAAATCAATATTATCTAGTTGGCCAAGCAAGATAACATCAATAACATAACAATAAGTAGGGGTGTTATTCGAGTCGAACGAGCCAAGTAGTGAGCTGCTCATACTCGGCTCGGTACTGTTCAAGCTCGAGCTCGAGCTCGGCTCGAATTTTACTCGAGCTTAGAAGCAAGCTCGAGCTCGAGCTCGTTTTGCTCGTTTTTTATCGAGCCGAGCTCAAGCTCGTGAGCTCGTTCGAGCTCGTGTTATTGTTTTACCTTGTTTTTGCTGGAAGTTCGTTTCTGAACTCGTTTTTGGCTCGTTTTTGGCTTAGCTGCATTAATAATAGTGTTCTTACAACAAACCATACATAATTGAAAGTTTGAAATCATACAATCCACACTTGAATAGTTGAAACCATACATAATTGCAACAAACTGAAAGTCTGAAGTTTGCTAAGAAAGTGCGTAAACAACAAGTCCACACTTGAAAGTTTGAAACCATTCAGTCCACATTTTTAGGTTGTATCCGTCTCCAAGCAAACAACCTGAAAATAAGCAAAGAGCATGACATAGTAATAGCTTAATCTTTGAAAGCCACAATTACAAAAGAGAGTATGAATAGAGACTGAAAGTACTAATAACAGATTCAGAATGAAATGTAATAAAATACCTAAACATCAAATTTCAAATCATTGCGAAACCAATTCAATGCGCAAAGAAGTCCTTCTATAGTTTCCTCGCCCAATGAACATCGATCATCACTGATAACTCTACGCCCGGCGCTGAAAGCAGACTCAGAAGGTACCGTAGTTACCGGTATGGATAGAATATCTCGAGCCATCTTCGACAAGATTTTGTAGGTCGACTTGTTTTTTTCCACCATCCCAAAACTTTCCAATCCTTGGCTCCACAACCCAACAACACTTTTTCCTCAAGATACACATCAATATCTTTTCAAGTTGGCGTACCATCATCATCTGTTTTGACCCAATCTTCGAAGTCCATCCTTCCACTATCAACAAGATCTTCATTTTCGGTAGCATTAATATCATGAAGAGTGTCACCGGTTACATCACTCCTCTCCTTAGAGGCATAGTCATCATAGAGTTTATGCAATTCTTCGTTGATGTAAGCAATCTTGGTTTGGGCTTCCTCTTCACCATATAGTTGCACAAAAGCATACTTTATATATTTCAACTTGTTTCAGGGGTCTAAAACAGCGGCTATTATCATAGAAAGAGAGCAATCCTTCCAATACTTGTCAAATTTTTCTTTCATCTTCTGAACCATAAGCTTCATGAAATCTCTTGGGTCTTTAGCCATATCATCCAAAACTTTTCTAATCTTCCAAATTTCAGTAAAATACAAGTTTGAAGTTGTATACTCACGACCAGAGACGATTTGGGTTACCTGAAATTCCATATTTACAAATTTTTAAATTGCTGAATTATACAGATTTCACATTTACAAATTTTTTCGGTATAATACAGATTTGAGTAAAATACAGATTTTTAGTACAATACAGATTTCACATTTACAGATTTTTAAATTGCTGAATTATACAGATTTCACATTTACAGATTTTTTAAGTATAATACAGATTTCAGATTTACAAATTTCAGTAAAATACAGATTTCAGTAAAATACAGATTTCACATTTACAGATTTTTAAATTGCTGAATTATACAGATTTCACATTTACAGATTTTTTCAGTATAATACAGATTTCAGATTTATAGATTTCAGTAAAATACAGATTTTTAGTACAATACAGATTTCACATTTACAGATTTTTAAATTGGTGAATTATACAGATTTCACATTTACAGATTTTTTCAGTATAATACAGATTTCAGATTTACAGATTTCAGTAAAATACAGATTTTAGTACAATACAGATTTCACATTTATAGATTTTTAAATTGCTGAATTATACAGATTTCACATTTACAGATTTTTTCAGTATAATACATATTTCAGATTTACAGATTTGAGTAAAATACAGATTTTCAGTAAAATACAGATTTCAGATTATACAGATTATATAAATTTCAGATTATTCAGATTATATAAATTACAGATTATATAAATTTCAGATTTTTAAATAAAAGATTTCACTTGAAATTGAAAGGGAAAGGAAGAATTTGGTTACCTTGTCAAAAATAGACAAGAACTTGCAAATGTCACGAGCTACTTCCCAATCCTCTTCTGATGGCAATGAAGAATACCCGGAGTCTCTGATTGCATACCTTGCAAAAGCATCCTTGAAAATAATTTCCCTTTCCAACATATGAAATGTCGAGTTCCACCGGGTCACACAATCAAGAATCAAGGTTTTGTTGGTGGGCAATGACATGTTCTTCACAACTTCACCCCATTTATGAAGACGCGAAGGGCTCAATGTTATGTATTTCATACTTTCACGGATTTTTTCAATTGCACTCTTCAAAGGAACTAGACCATCTTGCACCAAGAGATTGAGGATATGTGCACAACATCTAATATGGAAGATCTTCCCATTGAAGAAGAGCACACCTCTTCCTTCAAATTGTTCTTTCAAAGCTTTGACCGCCGCATCATTTGAACTTGCATTGTCCAATGTAATCGTGGAGATCTTATCTTCTAGTCCCCATTCACAAAGGCATTCGAAAATCTTATCGGCAATTGCAACTCCGGTGTGTGGAGGAGGCAACAAACAAAAATTAAGTATGCGGTTTTGTAACTTCCACTCCGCATCTAAGTAGTGCACGGTGATACACATATATCCTTTCGTTTGGTTGGAAGTCCACAAGTCGGAAGTTAAGCTCACCCTACCAACTTTTGAAAACATCTCCTTCATCTTTGCCTTCTCTTCCACATACAAATCCATTGCACGATTCTTAATAGCAAGACGCCCACAAGGCTCGTATTTCGGATTAAGCATCTTGCAAAGTGCTATGAACAACTTGTGCTCCGCCATCATAAAAGGATACTCATGGACCATAATCATCTTCGCCATCATATCCTTGATTGCTTCCTTATCATACTTGTAAGGCAAGAGTGCACCACTTCCAATTGAATCATGGCTTAAGATTGATTGCACACCAGCACTACCTTTCCCTTTACCAGCAAGTTTTGCTTTACGGACAACACAATTCTCAACATGCCTTTTGTAGGAAGTTGTTGGAGCTCCTTTGCTAATAGCCAACTTGGCACCACAATGGTTGCATTTCACAGATTTAACCCCCTTTTCCACCGTTTCAGTGACATCTTCCCAAACAGATGAAGTCTTCCTTTTTGCTCTCTTTTTAGCCTGCTGATCACCAACAGAAACCTCCGGAACTTGATCAATTTCCTCCTCAACAGTTAGAGGAGCAGGAGCTGTGGAGGAATCCCCAACCCCAATGTCAACTGATTCACCTGTTGGAGTTGGAGTTGTTCCAATTGGAGTCGACATAATATGATAACTACAATAACGAAACAAAACAATTAAACTATAATCTGAAAATCTGTAATTGGATCAATTGTAATCTAAAGGGGAAAAAACAATGAAACAATGGAAGAACTTTTTTACTGATTTAACTACAATGGAAAGGAACAATAAAAATATGCTATTAATCTCATAAACAATGGAAGAACTTTTTTACTGATTTAACTACAATGGAAAGGAACAATAAAAATATGCTATTAATCTCATAAACAATTGAAGAACTTTAATCTCATAAACAATGGAAGAACTTTAATCTAAGAAACAATGGAACTTTAACTACAATGGAACTTTAATCTCAGATTTCAAGTAAGAACTTTAATCTCATAAACAATGGAACTTTAATCTCATATTTTTTACAAACTGATTTCAAGTAAGAACTTTAATCTTAACTCAAGAACAACTAAACAAGGGGAAGATCAAGGGCTGAAGAACAAGGGGCGAACTTACCAGATCTGATGGAGGAGGGGCTGAAGAACAAGGGGCGAAGAACAAGGAGCGAACTTACTAGATCTGATGGAGGAGGGGTTGAAGAACAAGGGCTAAAGAACACCGGAGCCGAGATCTGGGCGACGTCGATGAGGAGCCGAGGACTGGGCGACGTCGAGGAGGAGCCGAGGACTGGGCTACGTCGAGGAGGAGCCGAGAACTGCAGAAGAGCCGAGGAGGAGTCGGGGAGGAGGCAGCGCCGAGGAGGAGCCGGGGAGGAGGCGGCGCCGAGGACGGAACTCCAGAAGAGAAAATAGAGGAATACTGGAGTTTGGACTCTGGAGACACACACACACGGGAAGAAAGAGACACACGGAAGAAAACCTAAAAGGCTAAAACTAAAGGTGAAATAGCCCAGGGGCAAAATCGTCCGAGTAATACGAGCTACTCGAGCTCGAGCTCGAACTCGGCTCGAGCTCGATTCGAGCTCAGGAGCCTGCTCGAACTCGGCTCGTTTTTCAAATGTGGACGAGCTCGAGCCGAGTTTTTCGAGCCGAATCCGAGCGGCTCATGTCCGCATAACACCCCTAACAATAAGCACAAGGAAGTTGAAGGAATTATAATAGAGGAAAGATAACTTGAATTAAAAACTCACAATTCACCAACCAAGTCTCGAAAACGTAGGCGAAACACTAGGAAAATTAGCCGCTTATGGCTTTCCTAAGCTCTCTTCTCTTCTATGGTGATTGCTCTAATTGAATGCTTCATAAAATTAACCCTAAACATCCTATTTATAAGCCTAAAGTTCTAAATAAACAAGGTAAGAGATAGATAAACTAGATAGAAATTTTCTAAACCAAACTAGATAAAAGATAGATATTTCCTAAAATAGTCCGGCGGCGGATTTCGCTGGCATCGACTAGCTTTTCCGCTGGCAGCGAGTCTTCTTGGATGTCTTGGTCGACCTACTGTTAGATTCTCACTAGATGCTCACTACCAACCCGCTAGCAGCGAATCTTCATGCCTTAATCTCTCGTCAACTTGCTCGATTCCGCTGGCAGCGAGGGATTTTTGCGGCAGCGAAACGTGTCTTCTGCTGGAGCAAATCCTCCTAGTCGCTGGTACGAGACGGCCCACCCACTGGAGCGAATGGCCTGGCGGATGGAGCGGCTTCGTCTTCGTCCTGGCGCCTCCCGCTGGCAGCGAGCCTTTCCGCGGCAGCGAGTGACTCGCTGCAGTGGGTCCATTCGCTGTCAGCGAGTGGTGTTGGGTTGTTTGGGTGCTTCCTTGGTTCCCCTTGCTGGCTCCCTGTGCTCGCTTGCTGGGCATCTTCTCAGCTGATTCGTCTCACTGGCAGTGAGCATCACTCGCTGGCAATGAAACTTGCCCAGAAACTTTGTTTCTCTTCATTCTTTCTTTACTCCTTTCTTTCTCTTTTTAGTTTGATTTCTTGACTTCACTTAGCCATGTTTTGCACCTTTCCCTTGCTTTCTACCATGTCGGATCTATGATTCTGCACAATTTAACCGAAATAGCGTAGATTCTGAACTTTTTCACAAAAAGAGTTTAATCTAAATTAACACTAAACATGCATATTCTACAATGTAAATGCATCTAAACTACCGTATAATGTCTATTAAAATATGCCTTATCAGCAGCCAACAACCCCATATCTAGGGCATCAAGCTAAAACTCAGGTGGAGCGTTTACACCATCTTTAAACCAGTTTAGTGCTTTCGCAACCCCCGCGATGTCGTTGTGGCCTAACTGCCGAGCGTACAACTCGGGACGATGTCGTAATTCCGTAAGCATGCCTTGTCTGACCGTCTTCCAGTAATCTTCTTCATCATGGACTCATGAATGTGCAATCGCTCGGAATCCACAATTTCCATCAGGTGCCACATTATATGACTCGAACACATATTTGTTCATGAATTCTGGAATGGCACCAATGTGCGGACCCTAAACTACACCAACTGCGATAGGTTTTGCAGTCTTTGTTGCAACTATTGCGGGGGACAACTTCTTCGGCGACGGAGGTCTACCTCGACTCCTTTTCGCAGGTGTACCTTTGTCTGACCCGAATGGCGAGCTCTGAATAGGTGTCGCTGTTGGGGATACTTTATTTTGGGTGCTGGGTCTGCCTCGATTTCTCTTGATCAGAGTCACTGGCATGAGTGTAGACTTTTGAAACGGTGGAGGTGCATTCTATGCCTTCCGGAGTTGGAGATCATTGTATTCCCATGCACAAAGGTCGCGTTTGTTGAGGCTCTCTCGTGGGCGACCCTTGATTTGTACCACTTTCGTTTCTTTCAGATTTGTATGTTGAGGTTGCGCATACCATACATTGCTCTCGCCCATCGAAACCGGTCATCTGCACTAGCTTTTGGGAAGTTGACGAAGTAAAACTCATCCATCAGCGATATGGTGACCTTGCGTTTGCGAGTAGCATCATCGTCAAGCTGGTCTGGATTATCATTTAGTGGGATATCAAGCTGTTCCCAGAAAGGATGCAGCGCCGATGGGGAGATCGAAAGCGAGTGATTCTTGTGACGCGTAACTGTGTGGTAGCATGGGAGTCCATGTGTCACTTGAATCGTACATTTACAGACGTCTTCACATCGACGGTGTCGCTCAACCTCCTGCTACTCTTCCATCAAGAGCTCTATAGCCTTATGCGAAATAGAATGTTTCAATAATTGAAACACATCTTTAGTTGATGCAAATGACGTCCCTTTCAGCAGGGATTGCCCAAACGATGCTCTAATTTCACTTATTTGAACCTCAAGCTCTGCATGCATGTGTTCGAAGATAGAATCAAGCCTCACTGATCCCTTTGGACTGATGAACTACTTAAATGCGAA
Organism: Persicaria maculosa; assembly: GCA_963922045.1. Classification (NCBI taxonomy): domain Eukaryota; kingdom Viridiplantae; phylum Streptophyta; class Magnoliopsida; order Caryophyllales; family Polygonaceae; genus Persicaria; species Persicaria maculosa. Next base: position 14,126,685 of record OY998257.1, on the reverse strand, counting down.
ATGCGCACCCTCGACTCTACAATGAAGTAAGTATGCATGGAGTAAAGACACAATATAACGAAATAAGATATGGAATGTATTTTAATTACACAAATCAATCATACATGTTTGTATTTCTGACCAATTTGAGAAGTTCACCTATAACACCCATAACCCACGAGTAATTTTCAACGCTTTTCCCCGCTCATAAACGCACATGCTATGTTGTAATTCTTCCACATAGATGTCAAGCCAGCCACTTCAAAGAAAGGCATATTATACCTATTTACAAAGTAGTGTGTTAAATAGATATATGATGTTGACTACTGTGGACATATGCAATGGACTCACGAACATAAACAGATTGACGAACTGTACCTGTTCACTTTGTATGTTGCGTCCATCACAAGTACATAAGGGAATGCCTTCAGCAGTGCGATAGAAGTACGATGTGCCCAGACAATGTCACTCAAAACCGACGAGCCTGACACTGTTCTGTGCTGCACAAAATACTTCAACTTCATAGCCTTGACAAAAAATTGTTGGGGAACGGTTCTCCCCTGCATACCCTACTTTCGGAGATTGCCTCTTAAGTTGTACACTTGCTTTAGTTTTGTCACATTCCTAGGGTTCTTATAAAGGATTGACAAAATGGTCATCGGCTTGACATGGTTGTTGGTCAAGGTTTTAATCAACTCATGCTCTGCTGTTGTTGGTCTTTCGGCGAACGCATGCCCATGCAAACTCTTGCCTATCTCGTGGTTGTGAACTCCTGCTATCATCTGCACCTTCCAACATCCTCTTTCACTCTCTAAAACTTTCAACCTGAATGGACATCCATGTTTTTTCGTATTCACGCGTTTATGGACATCATCTTTCACCGGTGTGTACGCCCCTTCTATCTCGCAATACATCCATGTCCGCTCAAGTGTAGTCGCATCACTCTTGACAACACGTCTGATCACAATGCACATCTGATTGTCTTTGCCTTTTTTTCTTTACCCATTCTATAGTTTTCTCCCTACTCTTGAATGTATCCTTAGTAGTAAACTGTTCAGTGTAATATGCTGACCATACTTGCACATAGGGGTGGGGATTCAATTAATTGAAATAATTGAAACATAATTTTAATATAGTAGAAGATATAGAATTTTAAGGGATTATAATTAGAGAAAGGGGTGACAATAGCGCAAAATAGTAAAGGGTGAGATTTTCAATTACATTTCAATTAATTTAATTAATTTTTTTCCCACCCCTACCTGCACAGGCTCCGTCGGCACTTCATTCCGCTCTGATTCATTCCGATCCATCTGCATTTCCGCTAATGATGGGACAGACAAAGTCCTTCCATATGGGGTACCTAAATCAGATGACAATTGAACGACTTGCGCCCCATTATTTTCCTCCATGTCAGTTGACTGGCTTGACAACATGGTGTTGTTTGGCACCGCAGTGTCAAAATTGTAATTGATATACAATTCAGTATCCTCATTGTCCCCCTTACAATAACCATTGAAACAAGTGTCAGACTCGATATACAAAATGATAGAGTGAAAGAAAATTTGTGAAATATAAAATCTTAACGACATGAAAAAACGATTTAGTCGTATATAATTTAAAAACAAATCATGCGCTAATATGTTTTATGATTAATTTGATTATTTGACTATTGATTAACTAATCCTAATCGTATTAAGCCTAATCCTATTTAACCTAAGAAAGTTTGAAAATTTATATTCTCAATGCCAAGATATTTCATTAATGCTACTAATATTTCACTAGGCCTAAAAAAATGCAATTTCATCAAAGTTTGCAATTTTATATTGTGAATGCAATGATATTTCATTAACCCTAATCCTATGTAACCTAAGAAAGTTTGGAAATATATATTCTCAATGCTAAGATATTTCATTGACGCTGCTATATTTCACTAACCCTAAAAAAGATTGTAATTTCATCAAAGTTTTCAATTTTATATTCTCAATGGCATGATATTCATTAACCCTGATCCTATTTAATCTAACAATGCTCGCAACTTTATATTCTCAGTGCAAAATTCCATTAACCCTACTAATATTTCATTAAACCTAAAAAAGATGGCAACCACCACTTCTTCTTGTCGTTGCGACCACACTTCTAATTTTATATGATCGTTTTGCAACCATTTGGCATATAATCGTTGCAAACAAGGGTCATGCGCTAAACGGCAAAATGCTTCTGCGCTAAACAGAAATCCTGTTTTAAAAAATACTATTTATTATCAAAAAGGCAATAAGACTTTTTTTAAAAAAAGACTTTTTAAAAAAAATGACTTTTTTTTTAAAAAAAAAATGACTTTTTTTTTAAAAAAAAAATGACTTTTTTTTTAAAAAAAAAAAAGAAGGTCTATTTTAATAAACTAGGCCCAAAATTTTAAAGAGAGGCAATAGGGATCAGTTGGTAAAGAGGTGGGTGCCCAAGTAGTCGTAACCAGGCTTGGGCTGGACACCCCTCTCGCATTTACAATAAGCGAGTGTTGACCACTCCTCATCTCCCATTGTACTGCCTGAAGGATCATATTTTATTCACCTTCTAATCCAACCTGTTTTAAACTCCTCTCCCTCTCCTCTCCCGCTCTTTCAATCCGATGTGGGATGCATCAACTCCCCTCAACCCCCAACGGGCCCAACAGTTCATCTTCCCTGTTTGTGTGCTTGTTCATCTCCTCCTACCTAGCTCTTCATTTGCCTCCAAATTCAATTGCATATTTTCCATCTTAACAAATTCAGAGTTTGACTGATGTGACGCGAAAATCTTAGATAAACCACACACAAAAAAAAAAGATCACCAATTGGAGGAATCCAATTGATATTAGGAAACAAGAGATATGGGCAAGTCCAGGTCCAGATGTATGCACCGATCGCTCTTAGACAAGGACGCGAAACATATCTCAACTAAATGGTCCAAATCGATCGTCGACTTGACTTCCATTAACCTCTAGCTAACCGCACACTTGGCTTTTAATTCCTTTGACGGCGAAATTGAAAATGTGTAGAACCTCTAGTTTTTTAACATCCTGATTTTACAAGTTGTGACACTTGATTGCTGAATTTTAGTTAATACTATCAATTTAGATTTTTTTGTAGTGTTTGTTGATCGAAAATTAATGGTAAGGTGAGTTTATATTTAATTAAATTGAAAGTATATATGTTTTGAGGGCCGAATATTTTGTGTTTACTATATTTTCATATATTATTCAACCATTTATGCCTCTATATTTAATTTTATTTTAAAAACAAAGACACCAAAAAAACTACAACTTGCATTATAATATTCTCATGGACGAGAATTAAAAGTTCATAGTGGAGATCAAAAGGATCATTAAATTCTCTAAAACTATATTGAATGTGAGCATTATTATAAAATTAAGTAGGCCTAATTGGGAATAAAAAAAATCCTTTTTTTTATTTTAATAGGCATCTTCAGTAAAAAAATAAAAAATAAAAAACTCTCGTGATCTTGAAATATCTCATAAAAAAAATTATAATCAAAAGTCTTAATAAATGGTTGTCGACGAAAGTCAAAAATGGAACAGAGAAGAGGTACGGGCAGTGCCTATGCACGTACTTTGAGTTCTGTTTGAAACGTCTAAACACAAGAAGTTCGAGAACAATAAATAGCAACATGGATCTAACACCCATTTGGAAATAAGTCGATATAAGAACACTCACAAAACACATTGGGAATCTATGAAAGAACTAAAGAAGGTTATATAGGATGTAAATCATTCACAAAACTTGTCATATGTCATAGTGGAAAATTTGGTACTTTAGAAACCAAACAATATTAGCACCCAAAAGACAAAAGAAACCAAACAATATTTTAAAACAAAGGTGAAGAGACCAAAAACAAGAACAATGTTCATAAGATAAAGCCATCTTCAGTTGGGATAGATGAAAGGAAATCCATGATGAGGAAGGGATTGAGAGGATAATGTCAGCTGATTTGGCTATAAATCGAAAGAGTAAGAATATCAAATGGGATAAACCTAAACTAAATTGTTGTAAACTGAACTTTGATGTGTATTTAGATATATAACGATCTTTTTATCATATGTTTTAAGGGCATAGGATAAGCAAATCATATTAGAAAAGATTCTCTATATTTGAATGCATGTAGCCTAGAAAAGCATTATTAAAAATGGCTAAAATCATTTTTAAAAACCAATATATAATGAGAAACCATAGTGAAACCCCATACATCTCAAAGTTAAAATGAGCAACCATAACATGTTAATTGGTTTCGAAACAGTGGCAATGTACAAGGGCATTAAATAAGCATTAGTAAAAACATTGAAAACGTAGAAGTTGAAGATCACAACCAATACACTGTTAATATATGCTTTTGAACATCTAGAAATGCTTGTTTTAAATTCTCATACCTCCAAAAATTCTCTTCAATTCATATTCGTCATGTATTTAAAAATAATAATAATAGCATAATAGATAAATTGACCCATCTAGAACATGAACAGTTAACCTCAAAAGTGAACGCGGTGAAGGACAATCCAAGCACGGGGGAATTGACAACAGCAGTGAAAGTGAAAGACTTCGTTCTTCATCGGCATCCTCAACGCTTCAGTCTTAGCTCTTCTTAGTTTCGTTCATTTCAAAGTTCATGTTACGTTGTTTGTTTGCACCCTTTTTTCTTTCTTGTATTTTCGGTTTTTATTGTATGTTCGACAGTTTATCTGTCTGCCGACTTGTCGGTCTCTCAAGCTTCAGTTATATCTGAGCTCGAATTTTTACTTCATTGGAAAAAAAAAAGTTAAGCTCAAAAGCTATTTTGAATACAAACACTAGATTATAAGATACCATATACTTCATCCGTCCCACAATGGTTGTCTTTAACTATTCATGCACGTTTTCTTAAGAAGCTAAAAGCTATATAAAATATCAACATTTTATTAAATATTTTTAAATAATATCATACATATTATTAATAAGTATAGAATTATTTTAAAAAATTAATTAAAAAATTGATATTTTATATAGTTTTTAGCTCCTTAAAAAGCGTGTATAAATAGTCCAAAGACAACCATTGTGGGACGGATGAAGTATATAAATAAACCATAGTTAGACATAATCGATTTTCTTTTTTTTTAAGAAAAAAAAAACATCTCCAATCACTCCTAAATAGATTAATTAGGACCAAATTATCTCTTCCAACTAAAAAATGTGTGGTTGTGTCTAGTTTTTATTTTATGTTTAGATTGGGGTTGATAGAACTCAATTAATTGGGTATGTCTCCATTGTTTATTGTTTAGATTTGGGGTTGATAGAACTCAATTAATTGAGTTTATATTCTTTCACCTGACCATTGCAGGCTAGGCAATTATCTGATATTTCCATATACCTCCTTTCTCCTTAAAAGACATGGGACCCCTGTACTTGCTCATCTCTACCATGGACATGGTTTTCCACCACGAAATGTTGCATCTTTATCCACAACTTATCCCCATCTTCTCTCATCCATAATTTCATCCGCCCATCAAATTAACTATTTCTTTATCTTTCTTCCAACTCTCCTTTTTTTGTTTTGTTTAAATTTCTCTTCATTATTGATGATTGACTCTCTGGCTTTTTTATTAAATTAAATTATAATTGCATGATTGAGTAGTTGATTTTCCATTAATATGGGTAAATTTCCCTGTAAATTCTAACTAACGGAGCTTCTATATGTCCCCTCCAAAGTCTTTTGTCATTTTAGAGGTTACCTATCACTTGGTACTATGAATTTTTCCATACTTTAAAGTATATCCATGTTTAGGGAATAAAGATAAATTATACAAAAGCACCCTTAAATTATTACTTCCTCCGTTCCACCATGGTTGTCTTTGGAATATTTATACACACTTTATAAAGAGCTAAAAACTATATAAAATATCCTTTTTTTAATTAATTTTTTAAAATAATTCTATACTTATTACTTATTAGTAATATGTATGATATTATTTAAAAATATTTAATAAAATGTTGATATTTTATATAGTTTTTAGCTTCTTAAGAAAACGTGTATAAATAGTTAAAGACAACCATTGTGGGACGAAGCGAATATTGTTTTCCCAAATTACTTTTGCATTCTCCTATATTTAGGAGTATTTTTTCTTTCTTAAAATTTGTGTAAACTTATAAAATGTCTTATATTTTATGAGAAAGCAAGAAAGTTTATAAAGATAAATATAATAAGATTCAAAGAGAGGGTTTTGAAACATTTTTGAATAAAAATTTTATAAGTTTTTTTATATATTTTTTAAGAAACTAAAAACTTTATTAAATATTTTTATGTATTTTTAATATATTCATACTTATTAGATTATGAAATTATTTTTTAAAGTTTAATAAAAAAAATGATAGTTTATATAGAGGTTATACGTGTTAAAAATTACACAATTTATACTCCATATTTTAAATTTTAAAATGGAAAGAGGATAATTTATCAAAAAAAAACAATCAAAGATATTAGTATAAATAAATTTGAATATTTGATTGGATTAATTAAATTGTTGAATAGTGAAAAGTGAAAGAAGGGAAGCTCTTGGAGGGAGGGAGAGGGCGTCGGTTCCTACGTGGATACGCCATAGTTTGTCTGCTGACTCATCCTTTCCCTCGCATGTGCAGTGCCTCCCGTCACATCCCCTCTTTGGATAAACCCACCCCTTTTCCTTTTTTTTTTTAAGTAAAGTAATTCGAGTAACACTGTATACTTATTTTTCTCCCTCTCGATTTCTCGATATTTTCTGATATTTTGAATTATTATATTCATTTTAAGAAAAGTAATACTCCGTATTGCATAATTAATTAATTAGTTTGATATGCGGAAATATTGAAATAGTTGAAAATGCTATGAAAAATAAAAACAAAGAGTAATCAATCAATAAAATGATAATATAAAAGGAAATATAAAATAATCTATCTATATCTATGTCTAACCATTAAAAGAGAAGTATTTATTATTTAGGCGGTTTCCGCCTGCCGATTCATCGGCCTTTTAATCTTGAATTATTACTTTATCAAAAAAAAAATTAAAAGAGAAGCATTTTTAATGAAGTATCAAGCCTACATTAATTGTAGGTTTTTCAACTAATCATAATTTTTCCTTTTATTATTTAATTTCCTTTTACTAAATAATGAATTTAATTCAAAACATTGAATTAAATCTAATCTATATTTAACTCATTTACTAAACAATGGATTTAATTCAGAACATCTATATCTATATCTAACTATTATTATGATTTTTTATAATTTTTTTTACAAACCAATGAGAGTGATTTAAAATATTCTGTATCTATATTTATAAATGTTGGTTTAAAGGAGAAAATTTTAAAAAAAAATGTTCTAAAAGATTTCTACTTTTATGATAAACATTTTTATGAGTGTTTATTCACTTATTTAACTCCTTTGTTATTTTATCTTAACTTTTATAACATTAATTCTTATATTATTCAAAATTTATTTTATTAAAAAATCACGTAATGGCGAGGGTATTGTACTAGTAAGGTTTCAAAAGAGTACACAATGACGAAAAAGGTAATCAATCCATCTCAAAGCAGTGGTCATTTACTGATAATATATATTTATACTTAGGGTAATGAAAATGAAATTATTTTTTAAAATTTATAAAAAAAATGGTATTTTATACAAAAAAAGTTTTAAAAAAACATATTAGAAATTAAACGACTTATATTTAAATGAGGTAAAACAAGGTGGAAAGATGTGGATCACGCATTCACGACCTCATCGTAGCTTTGATATAAGAAAAATCACTTTTTCCAATATAAGATTCCCGTTTTAGAAAAAAGTCTCTTTAATTAAAATGTATTAATCAAATTTTAAATTAGATTACTAAGGTAGTATATTTTCCAATTAGGATCTTATTTTATACCTTAGAACATAGCATAGGGTAGAAAAACCGAAGAAAAATTTACATTTACAAAACACACAATATGGATACAAATTCTCGAAATAGGCAGCCCCAGTCGGGGTGGCTCACTGATGGGGAGCAAAGGGGAAGTCAGGAGGTCTCGGATCCACTCATTTCCTTGGGTGAAGATTTTTGTCAACTGAATCACGTGTCCGGGATTTGCTACCAAAGATGGAGTTATCGCCATAAAAAAAAATTCACAAAATAGACCGCAATGAACTATGAACGCACCCTTTCTATTTTCATCTCACCCTAACCTCACTCCCTTAACCATGGTTAAATCACCCCGCTTTAAGATTCATCTATAAATACCCCACCATTAACCTCTCACCCCCAACCACTCTCTCCGAATCCGAACCCGACAGCTTGACCCGAACTTCCATGATGTCTTCCGTTAACACTTCCTCTTTTCACCGCTTCTCCTCCTCCTTCTCCACTCGATCTCCGTCCTCCTTTCCGGCCGCCACTCAGGTCAGGTTCCAGAATTCCCGGCCTATCTCCGCCTCGTGCGCCGCCGCGGCCACCGCCCCGGCGGAGGCGTCGGCGACGCTCTACGATGTGCTTGGGATACAGATTGGGGCGACTTGCCAGGAGATCAAATCGGCGTACAGGAGGCTGGCTAGGGTTTTGCACCCGGACGTGGTCGCAACCAGCGGCGAAAACGACGTCGCTTCGGCTGATGACTTCATCCGGGTCCACGAGGCGTACGCCACGCTCTCGGACCCGGGCAAGCGGGCCGACTACGACAGGGCCTTGTTTATACGACGTCGTTTGGTGGAGGGCCCCACTCGGTTTACCCGCCGCTCGTGGGAGACTGACCAGTGCTGGTAGTACAGCTGGAGAAATGGACAAAACGACGTGTTTTGGGGATTTTTAGGTTATTATTGATAAGGTTAGGATATGTACATGCTCTCTATTTCTTTTGAGTGTAACGCTTTGTGGGTAAATCTTTTGACGTGTCGAGCTGTAATTACTGTTAGGTTTTTAATTAACTTTTCAATCGGCACAAATCATATCAACAAATATTGCTCACTATAACATATTTTGCCTAAATATTAGGCTTCAATTATTGCGGATTTTATGTTAATCCCAATTCAACCTAACTTGTTTTCAATCTTGAAGGTTTTTTTTCCCAACTCAATGTCTTTATTATTATATATATGTCCTAATAACATAAGATTATTTTTTGATAACCGGTATAATCATTTTTAAATTAGATTATTGAATTCACCCATTTTGAATATCTTTAAGTTATACCTTATAGTACATAATCGACAAACTGTTAAAAAAATTACCATAGATTTTGTACTAATAATACAATTTTTTTAGCGAAACAAGCATGTATCAAATCGCAAAACTCCTTCAAGAAAAGGAAAAAAAGTGGCCAAATATAAAATAAGTTAGCTACTAAATTTGGAAAAAGGTAGCCAAACATAAATGAAGGTAGCTGCTAAAATTGATTACAATATGAAATATGAAAAATAATAATATATAAAGTAAAACTGTTTTTGATATTGTTCCTTTCTTTTGGGATGATTAATCACTAAAGTATGGTTTATGAAGAAAAAAGGGGGGAAAAGGGCAAAAAAGTAAGATAAATTACATCAACTTGCAAAAAAAGGTAAAACATTTATGCAAAAGAAAGTAAAAATTATACTCAATGCCTTGTTTAATCAATTAGGTGTAGATAAAGATGCAACATAAAGAGGCACAAAAATCTTTTTTTTTGCAGAATTTACTTGGATTTTGTTGCTTCACATCCGTGGACGAACTTCAATTATGAGAAGGTATGAAATATGAACGTTTAGAAGGGACCACTTGCTTTGAATCCTCGATCCCACATTGTAGTGAGTAGAAAACAAAATAAGTAGGCTACCTTATCCAAAAACGTCCTTCTTTTTTATCTATTGATAAGAGAAGGTTTTGTTGAGATAAAATTTTGAATGGTGCTACAAATTAAATTGATTATTGGGTAATGTTGTTTTAATGGATGATTTGTTCGAGTTTAGGATGAGCGAAAATGATGTTGAATAAGATGTGATGAAGAAAGGAGGCGATTTTATTAGCAACTCTATTGGCCTATATGAAAATATGGTCGATTAAAACATTATTTAGCCATATAAGAAAGGTAATAGATAATTTAGATAATTAGATTGGATCAATCTCCCAATGACAATATGAGATACCGTGTGATGCAGTGTCTCATATCTTACGACTAGTGCTTTCACCATCAAAGGCAACAAAACCATCCCAAAATCAACACCAAAATGGACAATCTGCCCCCAAGCAGTCATGAATTACGAACCTCAATGAAGAAATGTCATCCTACCATATAAAACCATCAAAGTTATTTTCAACAAAAAATGGCATTGGTTCTCTTAGAAAATTCTCAAAGTTCTTCTCTTGTCTGCTTTCGATCTGGCTATTGTAATTGGAAATTTAAATTTTCATCTTCCTCGCCTCAAATTCTAGTTCGTGGGGAGTTGTCTAATAGAAATTTCTAATTCTTTGGTGTGTATTGTAATTTTTGGGTGATCGACCCAATGACATTTTTGTAGTGTCTTATTCGTTCAACTTGGGGCAATACCCCTTTTAGCCTTTTGCTTATAACGTCAAAGGATGTCAATGTCTATGTAGTATATTTCTATTAAAATTTTCAACAAATTTCATCAATGAAGTATGAACAATATTCGAAGAGCATATGCAACAAATCTTCACATTAATGGTCACAAAGCATCTCATAGGTACATCCACTCTTATTCTCGCCGGTCTATCATTGATAGCAATTAGCAATCCATCAATCTCAAATTTCTAAAACCAAGTTTTTAACTTTTGACAAAGTAAGAGTTTCTAAATCCAATCAAAGCTAAAATTGCAATAAATAGTTAATTTCTTGTCAAATCCATTATCAATTCACCGGTTTTCAATATTGACAAGTGTTTTTACTTCAAAATAATTTATCGACACAAACTTCTCATGTCATCAGACATCGCAAAAAGTTGATGATGACAAACTATTTTCAGACAAAAACACTTAGAAACACTGAAAATCGATAAATTAATCATGCATTTGATTAAAATTGATCTTGATCACCTACCTAAAAAACCAATATCGACAAGCTATTTTCAAATAAAAAACATTTTGCTATACCTAAATTACATTTGACAAAAATTAATCATTCTTATAAAAAAAACGGTTAAGCACTCACTCACCATTTTGATATAGATTTTTTTGAAAAAAATTGGTTAGCGAATGGGTCAGCATCTAAGCATTTAGTGACTCACAAACCCGGGTTGTTTACTTGAAATGCGTTCTTCGACGACTATATATTATAAGTGAAGTAACGTCTAGCTAATTGGGTGTTGCGTCGGATCACAATGTGGTCTTCCCCCCCTATCCCCAACCTCTTACATTACATTTGTCAATTACTCCTCAAATAATTCAAATTCATTAATATATGTGTGTGTTTTCTGGCAAATTGGCAATGCCATGTGGTGGGGGCCCGGTCGACTGCCCAAACAAATACAACTGTACATGTACAATTTCATCATTAGTCATCCTAATATTATACTCCGTATTGTATAGTTGGTGTTTAATGGATAATCATAATAACATGAATTAGTTTCGTTCATAATTCCGTCTGCAACTGCTGATCTTTTGAAGCCCCACGGGGGTCGCTATCTGTCTGTTGAAAAGCTGTTGGAGTCGTAATAAAACAATAGATTATAGAAGCCATTTCCAACCACTTCCCGTTTTTTTGTTATGATTCCTTTTTCATTTGTTAAATGGGTTCATTCATGTTTAATTTCTCAAATTGGTTGAGGGAATTGGCAAGTTTAACAAAATTTAAGTTTATCAAAAAAAATAAAAATTAACATGGTTACTTTTATGATGTTCATATGTGAAAAATCTGATTTGATATTCGCACGGTGTCATTTCGCTAAATGCATATAGATGTTATTGACTTTCGGTGTTAGTAGAGAAAAAGGGAGATAAGGCGAGCAAATACTAAAGGGAAGGGTGAGATTACCAACTTAGGGACTTACTGACTTCGAATTTCGGTGGCGGCAAGGAAGCGGAGGAATTTGGATGGGCATGAAGAGTTTTATGACTTTGGATGGCAGTTGTGATGGTGGACACTTCGATGTTACCAACTTCCGATGTATGTGGAGGTGACTGTGTATTTGATAAGATAATCATCGTATCAATAACAACACACGTGAAAAAATACTATAACTTGTTAGTATTAGAAATCAGCACATCACAATGTTATTAGAAATCAACACATCACAACATTTTTATCGACTACTATCAGTTCCTTATAACAAATCAGTACATTCTGCCAAATTAATTAAATGACCCATAATTTACCCTTTATCATTCTACTTCGTCAAATCCCCTCTATTTTAATTTATAACCATTCTAAGTCTTCTCTATCGGTTTTTACTGGGGAAAAAAGAAGACTAATAGTCCCTTTTTGTGGTCTCAAATTTGAGCTCAATGAGTACACCAATAAAATAAATTCTCTTGGATAATAACAATGCTTGGATCCATCTATAATCAACTTCTCACATCGGTGGGGGTAAAACTGTCTACACCCAAGCCCTTATTACACTTGAACATCCTTTCACCAATCCCTATGGGTAGGTTGTTGTTGTTGTTGTTATAGTATAACCAAACATTAGTCCAAATCCTTTACATCACACCCTACTCCACTTCATATAACACTAAATTATTTTGACATTTATTTAATCTTCAAAAAATCATAAAAATTATATTTATATTACTAACATCTATTTTTTTTATATATTTATAAAGTTTTATTTTAAAAAATCATGTTTTACCATTTTTTAAAATTTAAAAGGCAATATTTTACAAAATATAATTAATAAAATTACAAAACATGATTTTTCGAAATAAAATTTTATAAATATATAAATATAGATGTTAGGAATATAAAATAAATTTTATAATTTTAAAATAATTTTTATATTTGACGAGACATAATCATCCTCCTACAACATCATCCATCCTCTTTATATCTACTTGTGTTTTGTGCGTTTTATGCTGAAATCTACATCGATCTATCACTACAAAGGTTTTTTATCCCATATAATGTTAAAATCTCATTGATTTCGGGTGAAATCAACATAGAAATTAAGTATTTTAAAATTTGGCTGAAAATTAAAAATCCAAAATCTCAATCGATTTTCAGTTGTTTTGAGAGGTTTTTTGTTGTGTCTTGTTATTGTTATTATGATAAGAATGTTGTATTTACAAATTTGGGTCTCAGTATGGGTTGAAAATGTTTGGTTTAGATGGATTTAAAGGTTGGGAAACCACTCGGCAAACTAGATTGAGCTTCAAGCCCCAACTCGGCGAATCTAGCCGAGCAAAAGGCTTAGGCTCAGTTAATATGGGCGAGGGTATGCATTCAGCTTGTTGAAATGTGTCGAGGTTGTGCCATAAACTCGATGAACTCTTTTGAGGTAATATTATAGCCTCGACAATGTTAAATGACTATATCCTCATACTGAAAACACAAAACTTTTGTAGAAATCCACCAAACTCAAAGAAAAAACTCAAAACGGATCCAAAATATTGTCTTTCATCACATTCAATGAGATTGGCGATATTTTTAAGACTTCGGTATTTCGGTTCCTTGTCGTCTCTTGAGCGAAAATCTTAATTATTTTTTTCAAATAAAAATGACTATGTTGTAAACTTGTAATATATCAATTTTCGTATTGTAAATAGATTAAAACATGTGCTGTCAATAGACTTCCTCTATTTAATTTGAAATCCAAAAGACCGAGATGTCCGGAACAAAACTAGCCCAAACTTTATTGGGCTTTTAGGCCCAGCCCAAACAATCATTAGCACAAGATGTGATATGATCTGTGAGCGTCTTGAGTCGCCTCCGTCGAGTGTACTCCCCTGATCTGAATCCGGTGCAACTCCGGCGACTGGCAGAGAGAAATGGCTCAGGTTATACGAGCTACCTTGTTGCCGCTCCGTAGGACTCCACAAATCCAGTGCATTGATTTCATTCAACGCACGATCTCCCCATCTCCATCCCCCGCCGGCGCCGCTACCTCTGAACGCCTGTCTTCGGTCGCACTACCTTCCGTCCGCCGGAATATCAACTTCCGGTCCTATGGCCTCCGGCGGCGCGAGCCTCTAGTTGATGTGGATCCTTGTTACGGCCGGAGTACTGCAACCGAAGAGGCCGACGCCAACAGGAGGAGCCGTAATGAAAAGAAGCGCGAGGCTCGGCAAGCTGTTCGTTGGGGAATGGATCTCGCTACCTTCTCTGCGCCTCAGATTAAACGAATTCTCAGGTACTGCAAACTTCTTCTCGCAAAATCTAACCTTCAATACAGCTGATTAGCATGATAATCGATGCTTCCATTATCGAGATTTCGATTGAGTTTAAATGTAATTGTAGAGCGGCTTCGCTCGAGGATGAAGAGGTCTACGGAGCTCTGATGCTGGCAAAGGTGATTCCTGGTTTTCAATTGCATAGATAAGCTCTGTTCGTAGCTGTTTAGTTATGCAGCTAAGGTGTTTGATAAATTGCCGCAGAGACTAGGACCTGATGTGAGAGAGGGAAAGAGGAGGCAATTCAACTACATAGGTACTCATTCACACCAATTAGGTTAAGTTTCCGAAATCATTTGAAATATCTATATGGAATGCTGTTTCACACTGCAAGGATTCCAATGGTTCTAGGGAAATTGCTAAGGGATGCGAAGCCCGAATTGCTAGGTGCATTGATTCAGGCTACAAAAGATGGTGATCAAACTATGATACAGACATTATCTGCTGCAAATGTGGATGAGGTAGATGAGGAAGACGAAGTTTATGAATCTGAGAGCGAAGAAGAAGACGAGGTAGGTTGGATTGAAGCTTGTGTTATGACTAATATACCTGTTATGACTCTGGTTGACGTTTCGAGTGGTACCTCTTACAGGACTCTCAAACCCATGTTGCCCTAGCCAACAAGTGGTTCAATGGCCTGGTCAACAAGGATGTTGAGATAAGCAATGAAGTATACTCGATTTCTGGCTTGGAATTTGATCGCCAGGTAAGTTTTGTTGTTCATTCATTGGGAAACTTCGCTATGCAGTTCGCTTATGTTGTCGTATGGTTCCTTGGCACCATGTAGGAGTTGCGGAAACTCGTACGAAGAGTGCAGTCGATTGAGGAGCGCCAGGGAAATGTCGAAGAGAATGAGGAAAAATTGAAGGCGGAACGAAGGGATGCTGAAAGGTCGCTTACTCGGTTCGTTCTACGGCTTGCAAAACAAACACAAGCTGAACAATATCATGTTTTATGAGACGTGACTATGTATGCAGTTTCGCCATTAGTGATTCAATATTTTCAATATCTTGACTGTTGTATTAGACCTTTGATTTGGAGCCAATGTACTTTCAAATTCAATGCTTAAGCTACCATGTGTTGGGTTTGGCATTTGTATATACATCTAAAGAGAGATGGATTTACAAGAATAACTAGACCACTTGGCTATGTTTGGGGCAAATGAATCGAATATTATTTTGGGTGTTTATTTATGCTTCCGATAAAAACACATTCATAACCACTTTTACAATTTAAAGGTAAGGGATAGTTTGATATTGATATCTAGATATCAGATATCGGATATCAACCCCGATATCTGATATCTAGTGTTTTGCATAGACAAATACCAATATTACTTGATATCTGAATATCAGATTTGAGTCTATTTAGGGTCCATTTGGTATCTATATATGTATATCAGATATCAGATATGGGTATGAGATATCGATATCATGGGTATGTATATCAAATATGATATTTGATATCCGAGATCCTGTTTGGTATGTTTTTAATATATGAAAATATGGGTTTCAGATATCAAATAAATAGGTCTCTCTAAAGTCGCTCCCTCCCCGACACCCACCCAGCCCTAGCCCGACCTGTCTTAATCTCCGGCGACACCCATTTGCCGGACGCCCTCCCACCCCAATCGGCGCCACCCTCCGGCACCCATTGGCCCTTGTTTTGGGCACCTCTTTCACCTAAGCCCACGAACCCGCAACCACCAGACCCCCTTTATGCCAGTACCAGCCCTTGTGTCGCCCCCCTACTAGCCTCGACCAACGAGATTTGGGGTTTCTGACCAACGAGATTTGGAGTTTTGGGTGCCGGAGGGGTGGGCATTTCCGACCAATGAGAGGCTTTGTGGAGTGGGGTTTAAGAAGAAGATTTGAGATTTCAGCGTCTATTGGGAGTCCGAATTGGGGAAGGAGAAGAAAGGAATTGAAAGAGGAGAAAGAGGAGGGAGGCAAAGAAGCAATAAAGATCTGTTTCCGTATGCCTGGTTTAAAGGGTATATGGAATTGGGAGAAAATACGAAGGAATGGAAATATGGGTATATCACTTTGATATCCATATACGCATTTATCAAAAACACATATATGAATATGAATGATACCCATACCCAGATCTGATATACGTATATCAATATCAAACAGGCCTTTAATGTACTGATTTTGAAGGGATATCACTTTTTAAGTGATATTAATATAACTTTTTAAGTGATATCAATATCACTTTTTAAGTGATATTTTGAGCTGATATCTGATATCTTGTTTATCAGGTTCGACAATTCTCAAAACCAAACTATCTTCAATGACAAGAGAACCTTGCTTCGTGATTCCTTTCTTTTCGTTAAAACGCACGTCCGATGTAATTAAGGGTAAGTAATAGGAGCGGGACAATCGTGTATCCGAAGTGATGCATTATTTTATTAACCATTATGCTGACCCTTGTCGTCAAGACCCTAATTGATGCCAATAATAAGAATGATCCCAACCCAACTCAACCAAATTGGGCAAATATGAAAGAAAAGGAGCTTTATTGGATTCTTCAAGCCCATTATTGGAGAGGGCCCATCAGAAGGCCCACGCACTAACTTCATAATAGTCGGTAGGTATTCAGGATTGATACTTCCTCCGTAACGAAATAATTGGTCTTTTGACCACTTTTTCATTTAACAAAATATTTGTTCCTTTGAACAACATTAATGACAAAAATTTTTAATTTTATCAATTCATCTCATTAATTATATTTGATTTCCAAGATATTCTATTAATACTCCAACTTTCCATACTATTTTTTTTTTCATTGGTCCATTTTTTCCACATTATTTATTTGCTAAAATTTTAACTATTTTTCTTTCTATTTTTAGCTTTCTTAAAAATGTGAAATTGACCAAAAGGCCAATTATTCTTTTACGGAGAGAGTATTTGATAGTATTATATAAGGGTTTTAAGGGGTATCAGCCCGGAGCCAAATCCTCTGTCCCTCTCCTTCCCTATCCCTGTCCCTGTTCCCCTCACAAATTTATGTTTACAAATTAAATTAAATTAAATTAAAATTAAGAGTAGAGAAAGGGGATAAGTTTCTACCAAAAAAAGAGAGAGAAAGGGGATAAGAATGGGTACAGAGGATTTGAATCAGTATCAGTCCATGCCGCTTTGTTTTTTTAGGTTTATTGTTTTCTTTTTAAGTCTGAATAAGTAACTAGTTAACTCTAATATTATATCTATAAGATTTGAGGTTTGACATAAGTTTATACCACTCATCCCTTTTAGGTCCATTCTTCTCACTTTGAGTCAGAAATAAAAGAGCTTTTGCGAAATAGGTAGATTTTAAATTACTTATAAATCAATCATAACATCTTTATTATATCTGATGTGGAACAAGGTGTTACATATATTTTGATATTATATTGATATATAGTACTCTCTTTGTTCAACTGTAACACTGTATAAGTCATTTTATTGTTTAGTTTTCTCAGGAATTAGAAAACTATAATAAAATTATTTTGAAAAATTAATATTTTATATAAGTTTCAAAAGGTTAAAAAAATATATCAAAAAATATAAAACCTTATATTTTTTAACAAATGGAGTAGGCCACATATTAGCTTCTTAACACCGTCCAGATTGGTATCGATAGATTCTTCCAAAAGAGGGAGTCCCTTCATGGACAATCTTTCCTCCAAGATAAAACTTCCTTTGTCTTTAGGCCTATCCTATTATCAATTTAGAACCATAGGGCTTTTATACAATGAGAAATATCCGAACACGAATAAAGTAAATGGACAATAACAAATGATAAGAAAAAAAAAACATACCAATAAAAATATATATACTAGTATTAACAAAACTATATCTATATAAACTTTTAAAATAGAAATGTTTTTACTTATTTTTAGAAATTTTAACCAGTCATTACTTTCCATTGTTTTTAGTATTTTTTTAAATTAATTTCTTTTATCATTTAATTAACCATCAATAAAAAGATTTTGACATAAAAGATTTTTAATATGTTTCTTTGATGCAAATCATTGTTTATATTTTGATTAGAGAAATTATTTTTTCCTTTTATTAGTTTTATATTTTGATACTGTATATGTGTCATAGTTTAATCCATTGCTTATTTCATCATAATCTAATCATGCATGTGACCTACCCTATAATTTTTTTTTGATTAGGTAAGAATTCGAGTTCAAACATATCTGTAACTCGAGGGCCGGGCAAGCCGGCAGACGGAAAAACCGCCTAAAGATCGAAACATACAATACAACAGAACAAAACGGTGCAAACTCAGACTAATGCACTCTACAAAAAGACGAAACCAGGCGAACCAAACCAAACGGATCTGGATGAAAACGACGGACGAAGCCAAGCCCCACACTAAAGCAGAACCGTAGGCCAGCGATACATCAGGACCCGATCATCCTGTGGGCAGTGAGGACGAAACTCCAAGGAAGCAGTCAACCCGAGTAAAGGAGACGCCGCGATACACACTGCCACGACCCCAACCTATCCCGACTCCGACAGCCAGAACCACATCCACAAAAAAGAACGCCAAGTCATGCCACCGCAGAGCCGCACAACGCCTGAGAACCGAGCACCCAAAAACCCTTACGGGATCTAGTCAACCATAACAGGATTTTGTACACGCTCATGCGAGCAAGATTTGATACCCTTGCGGAATTTTGATCAATATATTAATCAAAATATATATAAAAAATATACCGGATTAATATACAAATTTTATTTTTTTTTTAATTTTTTTTTTCTATTTTTCCCTTCGGGTAGCTTTGGGCTCAAACCAATACTTGGGCCCCAAGCACCAAAAACCGACCCGTTCCCCACACAAGTGGGCCACCTTCGGGCCCAAGGAGGCCCGAAGGGGCAAAACCAAGCAGGAAACGCAAGTATGGTCGGAGACTCGGAACCACACAAGCGCACCACGCTGCCCACCGGCGACGAACGAAATTCGACAAGGTAGGACAGGAGGCGGCGAGGGAGGATCGGAGACGACGGCGAAGCGAGGGACCTGTGCTACTCCTTCACCCAAGCAGGCCCCTACGCGTCAACGCCCATCTCACAACTACTGTAATCCATCGATTTAATTTTTTTTTATAATTATTATTTTGGTGTGTGATTTTGATGTTTTGAACTTCCAAGGACATGCTTAATCGGCGATGGCAAGATGTGCCTGAGCAATGTCCAACGCCGAGAGAGCCCCGACCAGACGAAACCACGGAGGAGGAGGTCGACCGGATGACAGAGAAGAATGAGAGGGCGGCTATCCCAATCGAACCCTAGATCCAAAATTCGATTGACAAACAGTGTGAATCGGATGAAATTGACAAAGGATGGGGGATCCTTGCCCATGGGTTAGCAAAAGCCCCAATAAATTAGAGCCGATTGATGAGGAATTAGAGGTTTGCATTAGAGGGCGTCAATCTTAACCCAGGACAAAAACGCCAGCGGAGGGGATCGGTCGAAACGATGGTGGCCAGATGAAGGAATGACGCACCAACGGGATGTTCCAGCTCACAATCTCAGGATAGAGAGAACGGAGCCAGGATGAGCGAGGGAGGGTTGGCTACTCCGGAGTCGGACTCGATGAGAACGACCCAGCCAAGAAGGTGATCGGACCGCTCGGCGAAGTGGGATGTTCCAACTCACAGTCTCAGGATAGAGAGAACAGAGAACGGAGCCAGGATGAGCGAGGGAGGGTTGGCTACTCCGGAGTCGGACTCGATGAGAACGACCCAGCTAAGAAGGTGATCGGACCGCTCGGCGAAGTGGGATATTCCAACTCACAGTCTCAGGATAGAGAGAACAGGGAGGTCGGAGAGGCACTGTGGCGGCGGAGAGGGTACTAGACCCGGGTAAAGACGGCCGGAGCCGGGTTTATCAAGCCGAAGAGGCCGGTTAGTACTCCAGGAGGAGATGTGAGACTCCCGGAGGAGTGGGTTTGGTGCTCTCTAAAAGAGAGCTTTTTTCCTTGTGTTGATGTTATGTTTGTTATGTGACCTACCCTATAAATTAATTTATTTTATATGTCATCCATTATATCAAAAACATCAAATTCCTAACATCATCTTTCAAATAACAGTGGTAATAATTTATATTTCAGTATATGATATTATTTTATTGAACATTATGAAATGTACCAAAATTCTAATTTAACATTTTTTCTTTTACAAATACAATGTAAGATTTATAAAATAGATACACCTTAGTTTGCATAATTTTCAGCTATATAATTTTTATTTTTTATGATTATAATTCTTAGATAGAGTTAAAAACATCCTATTTTTAGTCGCTTTATTAAAAAAATTAAAATATTTATTATTTCACTATTTATTTAAAAAATTGTGGTGTGCCACAGAAATGGTACTAATTTTATCTTGCGGAAATGATACTAATTTCATTTTTGTTTTGATACAGGTAAAATTTTGGAAGAGGCTAGCCCCTGCTAGTCCACTACCCAATGGCATCCTTGCGGATGCAAATACAAAGTTCCCTATCTTGCATTGAATCAGCCAAGATCGAAGTCTGGAATAAGCGAGCGACACGGTCCGCACACCGGTTAATTTCCCTGAAGACACGAGAAATTGAGACAGCCTCGAACTGGAGGAGCAAAAGCCGGATGTCGGAGAGAAGGACTTCAATCTCCCAATGGCACTGCCAGCCGCCATTAAGAGCATTAATAACCATCAAGTTATCGCCCTCACCCATAATGCGTGAAATGCCTAACTCCTTTGCCTTCAACAAAGCAAGCCTCAAAGCAAGTGCTTCGGATTCTACAGAGTTCTTAGGCCCTAGCAATGCACCGCCGATCGCAATCGGGGAGCCCAGGTGGTTCCGAATGATGAAGCCAACAGAAGAAACTCCAAAACAGGTGAGGCTACCATCAAAGTTTAGTTTGTACGTATCTGTAGGTGTTTTTTCCCATCTCAAATTTATTTTTCTTCTAGGTGTTATTGTATTGTTTGCAGTTTTCCTGTTATCTTTATCAATACTTTTCGTTTTTTCCCAGCTTGCCAACGCCTGTTTCGTAAACATTTTCATATTCTGGATTGTTGTAGAGTTACAGTTGTCAATATTTTCCTATATCTGTTCGTCCATATACTCCACTAGGTTGTTGCAAGTGTTGCTCTCTGTTTTTTGTTTAGATTTAGAAAGATGTGGTTCATGTTGTCCTTTATATTGTCGTTGTTTGTATCAACATCATGCAATACCTTTTCTATTTATGAATCTTTTTGTAATTAGCGTTATTGTACAATGACATTTGATGAAGAGGTGGGTCGGGGTTTCGTCAGATTGATCACAGAATTCACAACCAACACACTGAAATACATCACAATAGAAATGATAATGAACACAACAACACCAAATGGGTGTGGGAATTGGAAATGACACCAAAGGTAAAAAAACTTCATGTAGAAACTATATTTGAACGGAATCCCAACAAAAACGAGACTGACAAATAAGGTATCTTGTCAATTCATCAATTTTCCATTTTCGATGTCTATCTATGAATTTATCCACTGTGATGCTTGTGTCGATTTGCTGATTCGATAATTGTCACCCTTCTAATGGTTTGTTGTCTAACCAATTATCCTTCCAAAAGTTGATTGTTCTCCCGTTGCCTATTTGCCATACAAGTCCCTTATAGAATTCATCTTTTTGTGACATCAGTTTTGCCCATTGTCCTCACTAATTTCATATTAAAATCAATCAACATATCATAATATGGTTTCATAGGTCCTTTTTTTTGGGAGATAATATTTGCACCCATAATTTACTATGGGTGTGTATGACACCAATTTTTAACAGTTAAAATTAAAAGATTTTTTGCTGTTAAAAAAAATAAACTACTTATATGTGTGTATGAGAACAACAAATGAGCATTAAACAGTTAAAAAAAAGTGTTTAAAAATAAGCAGCAAATTGAAGCTTATTTTGGGTGTTAAAAAAATAAGCAGCAAAAAAGTGTTTATCAAAACACCCTTTTCACAATTACTAAATTCATTTATCAAAATTAAAACACTTGTTCCCCATACGCAGATTATATTGTTGTTTAAAATTTTAACTACTTTTACCATCTGTTTATAAATTTTACCCTGTTTATAATTTTAATCAGTTTATTAACACCGCCCCATACGAACCCTATATGCACCATACCCTTCTCCTCTTGAGTCACAAACATCTGTGACTTAAGAAGGGCATGGTCGATTTAAAAAAAAAAACGAAAATGTGGTATTAATCTCTACTGATTCACCATCCAAGAGCGTCCTTTCGGACGAGGGTAAGAAATTCTAGATGAGAAAGAATTGACTCATGATCCTACAGTGGACCAAGATGCATTGCTTTGTCTGTCACTAGATTGACTTTTCGAAAAATGTGTGTCACAAAGAACGACTCAAAGAAGTAAAGCAAAAAAAACATCAACGATCACCAAATAAATCGTGGTACCTGGAAGGAAATGCAAGTGAGGAAATAAATGGTGAGATTTTTATCCCATTCAGTCATATTCCACCCTAATACTTATAAATTTAGAAGCAGAGTCTTTGTAAAAAAAAAATGCACCACGTGTCCTTCCCTGATCAAAACTAAGAAACCCTAATTTTCTCTTCCCACGTTCTCTCCTACTTCAACTGATGAAAAAATCAACTCTTTCATTGCTCATGTTCTCTCCTCTTCCGTTTCAATTATTCCATTCTTTCCATTCTCTCCTCTTCCATTTTTTTTAATTTAAGTATTATTTTTTTAATCACTTTCTCATCCCGTTTTACATGCCCACGTTCTAGAGAATGGGAGATCTCAAGAGTAGCAGCCATGGTTGATGCGAAGGTTAGGGCCAAATCCAGGTACCGCCTCCAATAGCTATCCATCTCTCTATCAGGCCTCTCTCTCCTTCGATTATAAACAAGGTGGCGACGGCAGGAGGCTGCTCAATTGGGTGGTGGATAGACTAAGGCGACGCGGGAGGTGGTTCAGTCGACGATGGCTGAATCGGCGGCCGAAGGCGACAATCAACGACTGGAGACGATATTGAAGTGGGACAATGTTTGTGATGGTTGTGGTGCCAATTGAACTAGGGCAATGTTCGTGAAGATTTATAAGTTCTACCTCTTCTCCAGGCCACTCTTCTAGGTCACCCTTCTGATGGAAAATCTCCACATTTGTAAGTTTTTCCTTTTTCAAGTGTTTGCAGTTGATTAGGGTTGACTTTGATTTAGATTTTGAGGAATCGATGAATTTTGATAATTGTTAGATGTGATTTAGAGATTTTGTAGTTTAAAAGATCTTCAATTTTAGATGTTCAAACTTGAAGAGTAAAATCTAACACTGTTATATTAATGATGTTGTTACAGATAACAGTCACTCCTCTTGGCATCCTCTCAAACGTAGATACAGAGTCTTTTACATACTTCAAGATTTGGTTACCCGATGCCACTGAATGTGCGTCTTCATTGTGATAGGTATGCTTTCAACTATAAGCTCATTCATCATCTGTTTATTATAGTCTTAAGTTGAATGGTTGTTGTAGTACACATGAAAAATATGAAGGTTTATCACAATCATAAATTCCAAAACCGTCTCTCTCTCTCTCTCAATGCTCTAAAGGTAATGGCAGTACTTGAATTACACCTTCTTTGGCCAAGCTCCTTAAACAGATTTTGAATTTGGAAGAAGCTAAGGTCAAACGGATTAGTAATTGGAGATGTTGAGTTTATGCATTGATTGTTTATCGAAACAATTTAGATTTTGATCTAGGGAACTTCTAATTGAGGTCTATTCAAGCAAAATTTTTACGAGCGACTTCATTTGACTGGCATAGATTCTAATTACATTTTGCATTTGGATTTGGTTGTGGTTTATTTTATTAGGTGGAAAAATCAGATGGCAGAAAGAGTGCTGCATTTCTTTTGGGCATGTATAAAGCTCCTTCCTTAAATGACTCCAAAACATGGTCAGATAGTGTGAATATTTCTATGCAAACAGACTCTCACAAGGTAAGATTCATAAAGCTGATAGTTGCCCATTGAAGGTTGCAGCTACTCACTCATACTCATGACAACTTCTTTATGTTCATTATAGTCGTTAATTTTCTCTATGCCTTTTTCCTGAATAAAGGATCTCAGTTGAATATTTCTTACAATGTGCGCTTTTCCTCTTTGATCCTCATAAATTGCCCAAAGTATGTGTAAAAGGCTACCATTTGAAAAATATACCAGTATCTCATCTTGATATATGTTGCCTTTCAATTGTTTTAATTGCAAGCTTCTTCGAGCTGTAGGATTAGGAGCCTTTTGTGTTGTACTTTGTTGTTTAAGACACAAATTAACAAGAATCTTGAATTGAATTTTGGGCTTCTAACACCGACACTTGACATAACCTTCTACATTCAATATGAGTGGTAAACACTTGGCATCAGGGCTTAGGACCATAACCAAAAAATGGCTTTGAAAGTGAACTAGATAGTTGTCTCACCTGACTTAACCCTCATCAGTCATTATCCAGTTCATACAGCGCCTACACCCTAAAATGCATAGTAAAGCTTAGAAGTTGTGAGTCCTCAATGGGCAACCATTATATGGCAATATATGATCACTCTCTTGCTATTCCTTCTCATTCTTGGTTCGTCGGTGAAATTAGGAATTGTATCTCAGGTATACATTTATATAATAAATATATGGCTTTATTTGTTCTCATCTTTTTTTTTTAAAAAAATTATTCAACTTCGGTGAATGATTGCATATGATATTCAACCATTAGGTCGTCTCTTCCAATTTCAAAAGTTGAGAAACCAATGTAGGGTGAGGGCAGTGAACTGAAGAAGCAGGTGAGAAAGAGGATGTAGCCAAGGAGAATTCAGATAGGCTGACAAAGATGCATTCGAGAAGTCATGGTTATTGAACGATGACAAAGAGAAGACATGAGTTTGTATCCCCTATGATTTGAGTTTTAATAAAGCTATTTGTACATTTATTTTGGTTTTCTTATACATATTTCGTTGTTTTAGTTCAATTAATAAAATCCAGATATTTTTTTAACCAAACGGTATGTTAGTGGAAAATTGATATGTGTTGTGTATTTTGTATGATGCGTCAAACTCGACCGAAAATATTATATAAGAAACACCCGAACATGGTTTGGGAAAAGGACTAGTTCCTTCCACACTAAAAACATGGGTGAATCAACTTCTTTTATGTACGTACGTACCCCTAAATTGGTTCCAATTTGTTTATTTTTTAGAAAAATACTCATAGCCTGATAGACTGTGTGTACTTGCTAGTTGGGAGGGAATACGGATTGGACTCTAATTAATACTCCCTCCGTTCAGCAAAACTTGACGTTTTAGCCTGGTGCACAATATTTAAGGAATTTTTAAAATGCCTAAATTACCCCTAATGGTGTACCAACATTTAACAACTTGTACTTGTCGGCAATGATTGGAAACTAAACTTTTGGAATGCAAATGGAGGGAGGGACTCTTCATCTTACTATTGTCCTAATTGTGGAGCCAAAATTCAAATTACTTTGCAAAAAATTCAAATCATAAACCCCAAGTATATTGGAGCCACAAGTCATACTCCGTATTATCCATTTTATCAGCATATTACTTACATTCATAGTTTATC
Organism: Persicaria maculosa; assembly: GCA_963922045.1. Lineage (NCBI taxonomy): Eukaryota > Viridiplantae > Streptophyta > Magnoliopsida > Caryophyllales > Polygonaceae > Persicaria > Persicaria maculosa. The sequence goes on along the minus strand of OY998257.1, from coordinate 14,100,734 downwards.
CATTAAAGCATGAATCCTCCAAATTCTGCTCCAAATTTTGATTTAAATTTTCTTCCATATGAAAGTGAAGCTAGTGATGAAAATGAATCACCTATTTCTGAGCAGTGGGAAGAAGGCGGACTTGAAGGCAACATCAACATTGAGAATTTTCAGCATGAATCCACTCAAGTGATCGAAGGAGACATATCGATTGCAAGGAGATCATCTTCGAGTGATGGTAACCAATCAATTGATCTCAACATTCAAGCAAGTTATGAGAATTCTGTTTTTGAGTCCACTCAAGAGGAACAAGGAGACATTCCAATTCTACCGACATCATCTTCAAGTGGTGTTCACTCAAACGAGGAAGAAAATCAACCAATCGATCATGGTAAGAAACTAGTTTCGACAAGTTTTTGCTTTGTATCTTTTCTCATTTTGATGAGTCCATATGTATCGATTGATCATGGTGATGGGTTTTGGGGTTTTGATGAGAAACTAGTTTTTGCTTCGTAAATTTTGGGATTATGGTGATCATTCTATATGCATCAATTGATCATGAGTTAGTGTAGATATTTCGTATGCGTTGTGGTTCATATTGGTATAAGATGATGAATTTGCATATGAGTAATCATACTAATGTTATAGCTTCTTAGTTGGAACTTTGTTTGTCTTTATCATAACTAAAGTCACCTCCTTTATTTTTGAACTTGAAATTGATGATACACAGAAGGTGGCACAACATCTAGAAGCTATCGGTTGACATCAAATGAAGAAAGAAAGCTTATATATGCTGCTTTACTAGCCAAAAGTTCAAACGGAAAGCTGAAAAGGAATTCAACAAACGAGGTTGCTTCCATGTACTCAGTGCCATTAAGAACGGTCCAACGGATTTGGAAACTCGGAAAAGCTACCCCAGCAGGTGTTGCAGTTGATATGTCCTATAGATGGCGAGGAAAAAGTGGTCGAAAGAGACTCGAAGTTGACTTGAATTGCATTAAGGATATACCATTAAGTAATAGAACAACATTAAGGTCACTATCTCATGCTTTGAAAATCAGCCAAGGCACTCTGCATTCACGTGTGAAGGAAGGCTCGCTTCGGCGTCACTTGATGTACATATTTGCACCTTTGTTTATTGCATCTTTTGACTTCATATTTCATTCGATCTCCAAAAAAAAAGGTTCAAAAGCATATGATCTCGTGTAAGAATGAGCTAAAATGCAAGAAATAGAGTCTGCACAAGTTTTGAGCTAACCATGCAGGAATTCGAGAGAAAACGGAGTCAAAACGAAGAAGCCAAGTGAAGCTGAGCAGAGGTAGATATCGACCCTAGACCCAGATATCGACCTCTGGTGTAGATATCGACCTTCAACATAGATATCGACCTCAACATAGACATCAAGTGAAGCTGAAAAGAGGTAGATATTGACCTTAGACCCAGATATCGACCCCCGGTGTCGATATCGACCCCCATATCGACCTCAACATAGAAATCGACCAGAGCTGAACAAGTCGAGCAGGAACAAAGACCTCGATATCGACCTCTGGTGTCGATATCGACCCCTTATCTCGACAGAAGATAGACTCGATTTCGAATATGGATTGGCACTATATCTTCAAGGAGGCACGGGATTATCTCATACTTTCAAGATAGAGGACAGCTGAAGTTTTATTCATCTTTTACCTTTAAGTTCCTTTAAGTTTTATCAAAATAAAAGACCTATCCTAATTGTTCGGATAGAGTTATTAGTTTAGATAGGAGTTACAATCCTTGGATAGCGAGGATTAGTAGCCTATAAATAAAGCCCTAGGGGGCTGGCATTCAATGATCTTTTCACACAATCAATTAACAAGACAATAGACAATAGAGTTAGAGTTAGAGAGAAGTTTTAGGGTTTGACGTTTGCGAAAGTTGACGTTGAGTTGTAAAGCTTCGAAGTTTAGTTTAATGCAAGTTTCTTCCTTTCGAACAATGACGAGTTCCATGATGAGAAGCGAGTAGTTCCCCAAAGCTCTTAGGGTCGGGGTGAGCCCGACGTTAGCCATGCGCGCTTGAGGTAAGTATTTGATGTTGATATCGTTGTGTCTATCTCTCCTCCTACGATTCTATGTTTAGTCCTAATCAAAAGAAAAGGGATTCATGCTAACAACTTGAGTTATAAACATAAAATTTGTAGAGACACTTAGGTTTATTTGAAAGAGTAATCCTAAGAGTTGGTGTACGGCGAAAGCTTGTCCCTCGGGTGAAATAGCGCAATTGTCCGTCTTATTTACCTCATTGCATGCATTGGTTAACGTTGTGGTAAACCCTAATCCTAGGAGTTGTTTTTATATATTTTATATTCATCGAAACCCACTGTTTTATTTCTGTTCATTGCTTCTCTCTCCATTCTCAAATCTTCGGCCTTTCTTTGCCGACAAAGAACTAACCCACTGCAGGGAGACATCGATATCGACCCCAGACGTCGATATCGACCACTGAGTTCGTCGACAGTTTTCTGAGTCGACGACGAACATCGTTGCGGAGTTTTGCTGACATCGATATCGACACCAGACATCGATATCGACCCTTCTGTATCGACTGGCAGTCTTCTGAGCCAGTCGATTTCGTGGACTGACATCGATATCGACCCCCACCAGTCGATATCGACCACTTGTTTTTGTCTTTGCAGGTCTTCTGTTGCAGAGAACATCGACATCCGAGGTCGACGTCGAGGCCCAAGGTCGAAATCGAGGCTTCTGGTCGACGCAGACGTGAGATTTCCAACGCTACTAGGATCCCGCTGACACGCCTCCTCGTGGATCGATCCTGACTACCCTTCCACTACAACGGGAGGAAGACTTGTAATTATTTGCTTAGGCCAGGAGTCGGTTTACATTTATTTACATCTTTATATTTGTAATTACTTGACATATCAAGCCTCCTGCAACAACAAATTGGCGCCGTTGCCGGGGAGGCAATCAATCGCGCCCTAGTAGTCTATCTCACGTCTTTATCTAGATTGGCTTTGCAGGTGTATGCGACGCGCTGATCGCCGACCTGAATTTGAAGGAGTAGACGACCCTGAGTGTTATTTCCATTTAAGGGCCCAAGCTCAAAGAATCATGGCGGAAAACGCGAACCAAGCAGAACTTATTGAACAACTAAGAAGGCAGGTTGAGGACCTAACGACTAGAGAGGCGGCACTTAAGGAGCGAGCGGATAGGGAGGAGGAAGGCCGAAGGCAAATAGAAGCCCAAATCAATGCCCTCCCTAGGAATGCCAAGCAATATATGCACCCCGCTCTCACAGTGCCTGAATCGGCAATTCTTATCCCTGCCACTAATTTTGAAATAAAACCTAACTTCTTAACTGAGATTAGAAGGCACCAATATGAAGGAAAACCTAATGAGTGCCCTATGGCACATATTTCTACCTCCTTAGACCTTTGTGATACTATTGCTGATGGACAAAGTCTTGAATATGTCCAACTAAAAGCCTTTCGATGGTCTCTTACAGGTAAAGCATTGCAGTGGTTGGAAAGCTTAGCCCCAAGATCACTCCGCACATGGAATGAAGTCAAGGACGCGTTTCTCAACAAGTTCTTTCCTCCTTCTAAGACGGCGTTGATCCGACAGAAAATCACGGCTTTCAAACAAAAGCCTGGTGAAGCTCTGGCGACTGTTTGGGAAAGGTTCAAGGACCTCCTACGATCATGCCCGACGCATGGCCAACCACCATATGTAATTCAGGAGATCATTTACAATGCTCTTGATGCTGCAACGAAGGAGAGGATCAACACCTACACCTCCTATGGCTACCTTGAACTCGCTCCACAAGAGGCTTGGGAGACCATAGAGAGGTTGGTGGAGTTCGACAACACATATGGGACTCCTGAGGCTTCCGACGTACCATCATCGTCGAGGCCTGCCCCATCTATGCCCTTATATGAACCCTCCAACATAATCGATCCGGATGTGAAGGAGCAATTCCACAGAGATCAACTTAGAAAGCTCCAAAAGCAAGTAAGGTTCCTTTCAGCGAACCAAGATTGCATCGAATGCGGATCGCAGCGGCACACCACCATCGAGTGCCCCCATGCCGAACAAGTACACCTAGCGGAGACTCACCAAGAGGCGCGCTACATGAGGGGTCCCAATAACCAATATTGGGGAGATCAAAGGTTCCATCAACCACAAAGGAACCCGGTTAACCCTAGGGACCCTCCGCCTTATAGAGCTCCTGGGCACTCGGAGAGAGACCAAAAGAAGGATGATCTTCAACTAGTACTAGATGAAATCAGGCGAAATCAGGCTAAGAATGATCAATCCAACAATGCCATCCATTCTCAACTCAATCACCTTACCACAAGGATTGGAGAAATGGATATTTGGAAGAAGAACGTAGAGACCCAACTGGGTCAATTGGCGGCACAAATCCCTAGGCCGTCCGGAACACTCCCTGGGCAACCCACCACAAATCCTAAGGGACAATCCGGGACAGGCCATATCGCAGCCATACAATTAAGGAGTGGCACCAAAGTACAAAAGCCACGGACGGAAACGGAGGAGAAAGCAGCAGACCCAGTCGACGTCGACAGACCAGTCGATGTCGACCCAGAGGTCGAAATCGACCCCCATGTCGACCCCCTGGTCGATGTCGAGGCCACTGCAGAGCCATCAGAGCCACAACAGAGGTCGAAATCGACCATTCCAGTCGATATCGACCAAAGCCCAGTCGACATCGATGCCCAGCAGGCTCCCCCGACCACCGTTTTGGCCCCTACTCCAAAGAAGACGTTGCCATTCCCTTCCAAAGCATTGGAGGATCCCACCAAAGGCAAGTTTAGGCGCTTCATAAAGATACTTCAAGGACTCAACGTTACTATCCCTCTTACAGAAGCCCTAAGCGAGATGCCTGCCTATGTGCGATTCCTGAAAGACATCCTGAGCAAGAAGAGATCCATGGCAGAGATCGCAGAGGAGTGCTCAAAGATGGACTTCCCTGAGAAGAAGAGTGATCCAGGGAAATTTGCAATCACCGTGGGACTTGGCCAACATCGCTATAAAGCCCTATGTGACCTAGGGGCAAGTGTAAGTCTCATGCCTCTCTCTATTTGGCAAAAGGTGAACATTGGCGCACTTGAACCTGTGGACATGAAGCTCTATATGGCTGACAACTCATTCATCAGGCCCACAGGTATAGTTGATGACGTTCCAGTAAAGGTAGGTAAGTTCTTTGTGCCTACTGATTTCATTGTATTGGAGATGCCTGAAGATCCTGTAGTGCCTATTATCCTTGGTCGGCCTTTCTTAGCTACTGCAGATGCCAATATCAATGTACGTCGAGGGTTACTAACCTTTACTATAGGGAACGAGGTGATAGAATTCTCTTTCAACCCAACCATGAGCGAAACAAAGCACCTGGAGCAAGTAATCCTCTCGCCGGCCAAAGAAAAGCTTAGAAAATTCTTGTTGGCGAGGACGGAAACAGCAAGCAGGGTCGACATCGACTAAAAACATCGAAATCGACCCCCCTTGGTCGAAATCGAGTATGCCAGATCACTGCCAGGAGCTTAAGTATGGGGTCACAGAGGTCGATATCGACCCCCACATATCGATATCGACCGCAACACTCGAAATCGACCCACCTTGGCCGAAATCGACCACCCCTCAGCCCGAAGATTTCTGTTTCGGGCCCAAACAGGTAAGCCCAGGTATGACCCCTAACCCTCCTCTGTCCCTTATTGATGAATCAATTAAGCCAATTATTGATAAATCTACTAAAGAGAGGGTCAAAGCTCCATGGTTTGCCTATATTGCTAAAGTTAGGTCAAGAAAGAAAAGAAAAGCACCCAAAGAAGAACCTAATGATGAAGAAGCCTTGGTCGCCGAACTTAGATGCTACCAAAAGGACCTAGATGATCCAGGAGAAGGCTCACGCTCGAAGGGTCCCTACATAAAAGGGTCATGAAGAATTGACGGAGAAGTCGGCCTAGCGACTCAAAAATCTAGAGCATGTACATAAAACATTTAAATTTCGCATGGATGGTTTTTAGGACTTAAGTTTTGGCTGTTTGAAACTTTTAAGACTGAGATAATTCGTGCTTTATCTATATTTCTAACAAAGATTTCAGGTTATCAAGCAAAAGGAACGACGAAGAAGAAAGGAAGCTTCTGCAGAGGCAGTCGAAATCGACCAGGCCAGTCGAAATCGACCCCCCCGGGGTCAAACCACCTCCTGGAGTCGACATCGAGGACTCAGGAGCGAAAAAGAGAGGTCGATATCGACCCTAATACTCGATATCGACCTCAATCAGGCAACCCTCGTCTTCATTTTCTTCCTCGACTTCGACAGATGCAGTCGACATCGACCACTGACCTAGATATCGACTTCTGGCATCGACCAAACCTGAAATCGACCTGAATCCGCAGGTTGCACTGTGAGTTTCTCTCTCCCCTTGTTCTTCTTTTTAATACAGTGAGGACACTGTATATTTTAAGTATGGGGTGGGGGAAAGACATGTCTTATGGTCATAACTTGGTTTCTTCTTCGCATTGCATTCATGTTTAAATTTTTGTTTTTAGTTTTACTTTTATAAAATGTCAAAAAATCCAAAAAAATAGAAAATTGTCAAAAATACAAAAAAAAATGCATGTTTATTTTTAAGTTTATTTTTCTTTACCCTACTTAGATGTCCTATGATGAAAACTCAATAGCTGACTTGATCATGTAAATCCGATGGCATAGTTGGATGGTTTAGCCTAAGTCTTTAAAATTTTTATGTAGATTGTGAACTTGTGATGAAATTGAGCACATATGATCCTAGGCTAAAAAGCAAATCCAACAAAAATTGTCCTTGTGAGAATTTTGACCTATAGGGAGAACATCAAAAATCCCTCCGCTTTCTTGAGTGAATTTACTCTTCCTATGCATCTCTAAATGTTGTGATAGTTATTCAAAACCAATGCATATATATGTTTATGTTTACTCGAATTAAATGATGGAGGCATCTTTTAAGCCATTTTTATCCTCTCTTTACCTACCCTGCATTATCCCTGCTTGAAGCCAGAACATTAGCCTGAGCCTGAAATTGCAAACTCCACAAAATTATCCCTAGCCGAATTGAGCCTGACCCCCATTTGGGAATTAAGACTTAGATTGGTTGGACTAATGCCTTGTGGAAAGAAAAGAGCATAATGTCTAGTTTTGAACAAGGAAATTATAGGATGGTACATATTTACATTTTGTCATATTTTGTAAAAGGATTTTTTGGCTCACCATATAAATGCACATAGCTTTAGTATTATTTCCGAAAAAAAAAGAAAAAAAATCCGAAAAAAATATATATATATATAAAGTGCATGAGCCAAAATCCTTAAGTCTTTTATTCATACAAATGTTATATTTTTGAGAGATATATTAGAACTTGGAAGAAGGGTTGATGGAATGCATCTTTAGAGCATTATTGTGAAGAGTTATGGTTTGGGTATTGCAAGTGTTGAGATTTAGGAGTCTTGATTCCCGAATTATAAAAGCACCACATAGCCAAATAATTCCATACCCTTTATTTCATACCAAGCCCCATTACAACCCCGCCGAATGGAGTCTTCTATGAAGTCTTCCATTGAGCGAAAGTCCTCCTGATGATTCTTATTGCATTTTCATAATTGGTTGCGAAGTGGATTTTTATAAATTGCAATGTTTATGAGATTGTATATGGAATTGAGTTGAGAGTGATCTTCATAGCCTAAACACATGAGAGTTGAGTGCAAACACATTATCCCTGTGAGGTTGGATCAAAATTGCATATGCCTATGGATCGCCAAAATATGTGCTATGACGTTAAATTCACTCGCTTTGCTTTGCTACCGATTTTGATGTTGCTTTTGACAAGGGCGAAGACTTGAAGGATGTGTTGTAGGTGTTGGTTATTGCTTGGTTATTGCTTGAGGACAAGCAAGTCTAAGTATGGGGTGTTTTGATGTACATATTTGCACCTTTGTTTATTGCATCTTTTGACTTCATATTTCATTCGATCTCCAAAAAAAAAGGTTCAAAAGCATATGATCTCGTGTAAGAATGAGCTAAAATACAAGAAATAGAGTCTGCACAAGTTTTGAGCTAACCATGCAGGAATTCGAGCGAAAACGGAGTCAAAACGAAGAAGCCAAGTGAAGCTGAGTTGAGGTAGATATCGACCCTAGACCCAGATATCGACCTCTGGTGTAGATATCGACCTTCAACATAGATATCGACCTCAACATAGACATCAAGTGAAGCTGAGAAGAGGTAGATATCGACCTTAGACCCAAATATCGACCCCCGGTGTCGATATCGACCCCCATATCGACCTCAACATAGAAATCGACCAGAGCTGAACAAGTCGAGCAGGAACAAAGACCTCGATATCGACCTCTGGTGTCGATATCGACCCCTTATCTCGACAGAAGATAGACTCGATTTCGAATATGGATTGGCACTATATCTTCAAGGAGGCACGGGATTATCTCATACTTTCAAGATAGAGGACAGCTGAAGTTTTATTCATCTTTTACCTTTAAGTTCCTTTAAGTTTTATCAAAATAAAAGACCTATCCTAATTGTTCGGATAGAGTTATTAGTTTAGATAGGAGTTACAATCCTTGGATAGCGAGGATTAGTAGCCTATAAATACAGCCCTAGGGGGCTGGCATTCAATGATCTTTTCACACAATCAATTAACAAGACAATAGACAATAGAGTTAGAGTTAGAGAGAAGTTTTAGGGTTTGACGTTTGCGAAAGTTGACGTTGAGTTGTAAAGCTTCGAAGTTTAGTTTAATGCAAGTTTCTTCCTTTCGAACAATGACGAGTTCCATGATGAGAAGCGAGTAGTTCCCCAAAGCTCTTAGGGTCGGGGTGAGCCCGACGTTAGCCATGCGTGCTTGAGGTAAGTATTTGATGTTGATATCGTTGTGTCTATCTCTCCTCCTACGATTCTATGTTTAGTCCTAATCAAAAGAAAAGGGATTCATGCTAACAACTTGAGTTATAAACATAAAATTTGTAGAGACACTTAGGTTTATTTGAAAGAGTAATCCTAAGAGTTGGTGTACGGCGAAAGCTTGTCCCTCGGGTGAAATAGCGCAATTGTCCGTCTTATTTACCTCATCGCATGCATTGGTTAACGTTGTGGTAAACCCTAATCCTAGGAGTTGTTTTTATATATTTTATATTCATCGAAACCCACTGTTTTATTTCTGTTCATTGCTTCTCTCTCCATTCTCAAATCTTCGGCCTTTCTTTGCCGACAAAGAACTAACCCACTGCAGGGAGACATCGATATCGACCCCAGACGTCGATATCGACCACTGAGTTCGTCGACAGTTTTCTGAGTCGACGACGAACATCGCTGCGGAGTTTTGCTGACATCGATATCGACACCAGACATCGATATCGACCCTTCTGTATCGACTGGCAGTCTTCTGAGCCAGTCGATTTCGTGGACTGACATCGATATCGACCCCCACCAGTCGATATCGACCACTTGTTTTTGTCTTTGCAGGTCTTCTGTTGCAGAGAACATCGACATCCGAGGTCGACGTCGAGGCCCAAGGTCGAAATCGAGGCTTCTGGTCGACGCAGACGTGAGATTTCCAACGCTACTAGGATCCCGCTGACACGCCTCCTCGTGGATCGATCCTGACTACCCTTCCACTACAACGGGAGGAAGTCTTGTAATTATTTGCTTAGGCCAGGAGTCGGTTTACATTTATTTACATCTTTATATTTGTAATTACTTGACATATCAAGCCTCCTGCAACAACATCACTCAAATGCGATCAAGCCACATTTAAAAGAGGAGAACAAGATAGCTCGACTTCAATTTTGCATATCTATGCTGGAGAGGAGTAGTTTGCCACAAGAGCCAAGATTTGTTGGGATGTACAACATCGTACACATTGATGAGAAGTGGTTCTACATGACGAAGAAGGCAAGAAACTACTACTTGCTTCCAACTGAAAGTGATCCTTTGCGTTCATGCCAAAGTAAAAATTTCATCGGGAAAGTAATGTTTCTAACGGCTATTGCAAGGCCGCGGTTTGATGAGGAAGGCAATGAAGTGTTTTCTGGGAAAATTGGAGTGTTTCCACTTGTGACAATTGAGCTTGCATTAAGGCGAAGTCGAAACAGAGAAGCCGGGACCTTGGTAACCAAGCCAATAACTTCAGTAACAAAAGAAACAATACGAAAGTTTCTGCTGGAAAAGGTGCTTCCTGCTATTCGAGAAAAGTGGCCGACAGAGGATGCAAATGCGCCAATTTTTATTCAACAAGATAATGCAAGAACACATGTCCGCCCTGATGATGTGGAGTTTGAAGTGGCTGCGTCCCAGAATGGGTTCGATATCAGATTGCTTTGTCAACCAGCAAACTCTCCGGATTTGAATGTGTTGGATCTTGGATTTTTTAATGCCATTCAATCCTTGCAGACTAAGGAGTGCACCAAAACAGTAGATGAACTAATTGATGCAGTTCAGAGAGCATTCAATGAGTATCCAGCGAAAAAGATCAACCATATACATGCATCCTTTGTGAATAGTGAATACCATTACCATATACATGCATCCTTTATAGAGGGTCTATTTAGCAAATTAAACGTGTTAATTTCTTATAAGAAAATGTTAGGTGCACTCTTTCTTTAAAAATATTACGGAGTAGATCTTAAGTCTGACTTGTATCAATATATATAATACTAGAACAGAAACGTAAATTCCTACGTTACAGACTCTGATCGAATTCGCTTATGTGTCGTTTTTGGTGCAACCTGACCCGGGTTTTTTGACACGTCAGTTAATGATGATCCAATATATTTAAGTGACGTCATACAATAGCCAAATCTATTTACACATTGTCATCCTATGTGTTCACTTTAATTGATGATTAAATATTCAACATCATGTTTTTAATTAGTTATAAAATCTATCATTTTTATTTATTGCAATTAAAATTACCTTACCTTGATTATTTTTAATATAAATATTCAACTTCATATCTTAAATTATTATAAAATCTATCATTTTATCATTAGTAAATTTTATGGGTGCATATTTTTAAATAATACTTCATACTTATTGCTAATAAATACTCCGTATGAAATTATTTAAAGAAATTTATAAAAAAAATTAATTTTAAAATAATAATCCCCCCGTCTCAAAATTCAAGTTGTTTTAGACTAATTTAGTTATATCAAAATATATGTCATTTTAGGTTTTCTAGGTAAAATAGTAATGATTTATATTGATTTGTGTGTTGTTAACTTTTTAAAATATTTTAATTGGTTAAAAAAATATAGTGAGCATTAAAAAACAATAAAATTTATGAAAAAGTTAGTTGAATGATAATGTTGATTGAGAAGTGAGTGTTTTATTAAAACTTGTACACAATCTTAAAATGACTTAAATTTTGAGACTAAATGATTTTTTTTTTTTGAGTAAATAAGTAAGGAGGAACTAATGTCACAAGGTTGACCTTTTAATCGACAATCACAAACATAAGTCATAAGAGTGAACACAATTTGTAAACGGCTGTTAAAAGCTTTGTAGATGTAAGTTGATGAATTAAATAACATTAAGATGGCAAATTGCCAAATTGGCATCGTTTAGTAAGCCTTACTACTCGTAATCCACTCTTAATTTAAAAAGTCATTGGTCCCCTTTGAAAATCGTCGATCTATAACGTCTCAAGGAAAAAGAAACTCAACTATACTTGCTATAATAATATTATATTGTGCGGATATACTTGCCATTTATGCATACATACCTATAAAACCGATATTAAAAAACAATATGCATACCTATGAAATCGATATTAAAAAACATGTGGTGGTTGATTTTAGAAAAAAATATTCATACTAAAAATAAAATGAAATAATACTATAGTTTAGTGGTGGTTACGGCCATACAGGAGTGGGTTTGCGTGGGTTATGTTCCATTGGTTCATATAAAGTTGTTTTACTTGAAACCCATCCACCCGTGTTCGAACCTTGGTAGCATCACCTCATTACATTTTTTCACCTCTCTCAAAAATCATTAATCCGTTCCAAGGTGCTTTTGTTGAAGAAAGATCCATTCAGGACAACACCCTTATCGCATACGAGGTTTTCCATACATTTCATAAACAAAAAGGCAAGAAGGGATGGATGGATCTGAAATTTGATATGGAAAAAGCATATGATAAAGTCAATTGGAACTATATTGAAGCCATCCTCATCAAATTTGGATTTCATAAGACCTGGATTAACTGGGTAATGAAATGTATCACGAATCCGACCTTTTTCATTTTGGTGAACAACAGTCCAGGAAAACAGTTCAAGCCCCAAAGAGGAATTCGTCAAGGTGACCCACTAGCCCCTTATATTTTTGTGATTGTGATGGAAAACTTTGCTAGACAACTCATGGAAGAAGCTATGAGAAATGATGATCTTATTGGGATCAAATTTACTACAAACGGCACTCCTATCCCATTTCTCACCTTTGCAGATGACACCCTGATTTTTGCTCCTACTACTCATAAGAGTCTACATCAATCCAAAATATGTTGAAATTTTTTTCTAATCAATCAGGATTGGTAATTAACTATAAAAAAAGCTCACTATAGGTTTCAAGGAATGTAAACTCTAGCTTGACGCGTTCGTTGTCTCAAGATATAAACGTACTGGTCTCAACTGGTATTGAAAATATCTAGGTATACCCATCATAAATGGAAGAGCCAAGAATTGTGTATTTGAAGAGGCAGTGCAAAGCCTAAGAAAACAACTGTCAAAGTGGAAGGCTTCAACCTTATCACAAGCAGGGGGGGTGGTTCTTATCCATGCGAATCTCAACTCAAAAGTAAACTATTTAATGCAAAACTTCATGCTACCAAAAGACATTCTCCAATAGATTGATCAGATTAACAAAAATTTCTTTTAGAATAAACTCAACTCCGAACGATACAACCCACTTATCAGTTGCGATAAGATTTGTAACTCTAAGGAGGAAGGTGGTCTTGGCCTAAAAACAGCAGAAGCAACAAACATTAGTTTACAACTAAAACTACTTTGGAAAATTCTCACTAATCCACTCAACATATGGGTCAAAGTCATTCGAGAAAAGTACCTTCAAAATGAAACAATCTTTGATTTTAACAAACATAATACTTCGTGGCAATTTGGAAGACTCCTCCAACTTAGGGAAATTTTCAGCAAAGGACTCTTTTGGATATTGGGGGATGAACATACCATTAATGTTTGGTCCGACCCCTGGATTAACAATCTACCGCTTAAAGACTATCAAGGAAATCACGATCCTAATCTAAAGGTGTCAAAATTATTTAACGCTAAAAAACAATGGAATATTCCTCTTTTAAGACAAATGTTTCCTCCTCAAGTGGTGAATACCATTACTGAGATTTCAATCCCAACTTGGAATACACCGGATAGACTAATTTGGAGACTTACGAAGAATGGTGAATTCACGACAAAATCGAGACTTAATAGACATCTGGATCTGGAGGCTTAACTTACCTCCCAAAATTCAGATTTTCATCTGGAAGGTGATGATTGAAGGCTTACCAACTAAATCGAGACTTAATAGACATTTTAACAGGGTACGAGCTCAGTGTGTGATGTGCAAAGGTGCCGATAAAGATACACACCATATCCTCTTAGATTGCCCTGTCTCTAAATCTATTATATCAAATTATAAATACCTTAATGGTAGGTGCTTTATTAATCTAAAAAAGGATCGCTCAATTCAAAAAGACGTCGTGACCATTAAGCATAATAATTCATACTTTGAAGAACTCTGCTTTATATGGCACTCTATTTGGGAATTGAGAAACAACATCATTTTTAACAACCACATACAATATGGATTCAGTTACATCTATTATTCACAGTATTGAACAAAAAGTAAGAGACTGGAACCAAGCTAGAGGAAAAAAGGGAAAGACCAGTAACAAAGACAAACAAAAGTCCTCAAGGTGGACTAAACCACCACATGCCATCTACAAAGTAAATGTAGATGGCTCAGTTAGGACCCCTAATGATTGTCATATCAGGGGCCTCATTAGGGACAGTTCGGGCCAGGTGATCGACATATTTCACCAAAAAGGAAGAGCGGGTTCTATTCTTCAGACTAAAGTAGGGCTTTCTACTTGGGTGTCCAATGAGCCATTGATAAAGGACTAAGGAAGATGATCATTGAAGGTGACAATCTTAAAGTAGTAGACGCTATTAATGACAGCGTCAAGGTTGATTGGGAAATCTGCAGAACCATTGAGAAGATCAATATGCTGAGAGGAAGCTTTGAAAAAATTGAATTTCGACACTGCTTTCGAGAGTCAAATGCAGCAGCTGATTATATTGCTAAAAATAGAAATGGTTGTAATTTGTCTACACTCCTTTTGCACGGGGACCTTATTAACATCATCCTTAGGGATGATCAAGAATGAACCCTGTTTGGACATGACATTCTACTCATTGCCTACTGTAAAAAAAAACTACAAGTCTAGTGTCCGATTTGTGTAGTATTTACCTAGAAGTCAAGAACTGATGGTTCTTCTCAATATTTTGAAAAATATTTTAATTTGATGGCTTCTTAATATTTTTAAAATTGAGTTTGTTTCTTGCAAAAATCTATGACAGTAAAAATAAAATAAAATATGCACACATTATTTGTTAGTTTTTTTGGCTTCTTACTTATTTTGCCCACACAACATAATTTCTGCCTTCGCATCACATGTGCTATAGTTGTAATTTATGAAAAGTCACCACAAGATATAAAATTTGTCTATATATACATATTTTATTTAATAAAAAAATATAAATCTATTCATAGAATAGAAAAGAAAAATAATCAATAATTAAAAGTTTAAAACCTCTAAAAGATCAATGAGATTTATTGATAAAAAAAAGTTACGATTCAATTTGTTAAGTTGTAATTTAAATTTATGTGTTATCTTTGGTATAATGTCATTTTAATTTATCAATGAAGTTTGATTTTTTTTAAAAAATAACTATTAGGTTATATATATTTAACCTTGTTTAGTTTATAAAAAATATTAATTTAATAATAATTTAATAATAAAAAATGAATATAATAATAAAATTGAGAATGAAATAATTATCATATCGGGGCATATTTATAAATTTAATCGATAGAAGTAATAAGTATTGAGACTATCTTTATTCATAATACTCCAAGTACAAATATAATTTTTTAAAAGAAAAACAAAAATAATATCAGATTTTAATTAATCCTCCATTTTATAGTATTTTATTATAAAAAATAGATATGATACTCCACTCAAATACCAATATTAATAAAGTGGAAAAAGTTGCTGATATTTCGTAATAAATTGGATACAAACACTTCCATAAAAAGCAAGCAAAATATTTTAAAAATAATAATATAATAATACTAATACGCCCACTGCGCACAAAAAGCTGTTCCTCCTCTCTCTCTTTAAATTATACTCGTCCACTGGCTCTCGGTGCTCCCAATTTCCCGCGAGGAGGAAGCCAGGTTTTCGATTGCATCTTCCATCCTCCTCCATTCACTTTCTTATGGCTAACAAACTTCAATTGCTATTCGCTTTCGCCGCCTTTGCGTATCGATTAGGTATGAATCTCCAAATCCCTTTATTTCATCCAGATCCGATCGAATTTCTGAAATCGTCTCTTTAATCGGCCGAATCTCGTGCAGGAATCGTGGCAGCAACAACATTCACTCTGCTAAACAAGTGCGATTACACGGTGTGGCCTGGAATCCTCTCCAACGCCGGCGTCCCGGAGATCTCAGTCACCGGATTCGCGCTCCTCAAAGGCGAATCTCAAACGATCACTCCCCCGACGTCTTGGGGCGGCCGCTTCTGGGGGCGGACTCTCTGCGCCGCCGACAAATCCACCGGCGAATTCACCTGCCAGACCGGCGACTGCGGCTCCGGCAAGCTGGAATGCGCCGGCGGCGGCGCCGCGACGCCGGCAACGCTAGCCGAGTTCACTCTCTCCGGCAGCGGCGGCCAGGACTTCTACGACGTCAGCCTCGTCGACGGCTACAACCTCCCGATGCTGGTGTCCCCGCAAGGCGGCACGGGGCAGAACTGCACGGCTACGGGGTGCGCCGCCGACCTTAACAGCGCTTGCCCGACGGAGCTTAGGGTTTTGAGCGAGGGAGGCGGGGCGAGCGTCGCGTGTAGGAGCGCGTGCGACGCGTTTAGCGAGCCTCAGTATTGCTGCAGCGGCGCGTACGGGAACCCGGACACGTGTAAGCCGTCGAGTTACTCGGAGGTATTTAAGCGGGCTTGCCCACGCGCGTATAGCTACGCGTACGACGACAAGAGCAGCACCTTCGTGTGTGGTGGATCTGCGGACTATACGATCACGTTCTGCCCTTCACCTACATCCAGGTCAGATTTTTTTAACTCGTCTTAATCGTGTCCCGTCATTGCTTTTTTACTACATAAAGTGAAAATGAACATGTGAAACGTTACTTTATTCTTTTGTAAGATTGATCCACACATATTAGTTAATTAGGAGTACTATCTTAAAAAAATAGTTTACGTTATAAATTATATAAAATATTAATTTTTTTTATATTATTTAATACTTATTAATTATTAGTAATAGATATTAAATTATATACATAAATTAATAAAAAAAAGTCAATATTTTATGGAGTAGTTTTTAATTTTTTTAAAAATGTGTTAAAAAGTTGAACAGAAGTTACAGAACGAATACAGTACCTTTTATTTCAAAATATATATCACTTTAATTTTAATATCACGTATTTAAAATAGTTAAAACCAATGTTATACTCGTTAGACAGAGGGAATATATTATATGAGTAGAAAATAGATTAAAATTTTCAATTTTATAAAGATTATAGGAGTATTAAATTAATTAATTAAGTCATTTAAATTTAGAATTTTCTTTTCTAACCAAAATATTGCAAATCAAAGTTACTTTAATTGTTTCATAAGGAATTTGTAATTATTGTTTTTGAGTAGGAATAATAAAATGGGAGCACTAGTCCACTACACAAGAATATGTGCCACCACCAACTATGAAATTCGAGGATTTTTATATATAAAAATATCAATATGTGTATACAGTTACCAAACATCTATTAGCCGTTGGATCGTCGATAATCCAACGGCTCAGAAGCATATATTTATGTCAATCATGTTTGGTTGAGGTGAAATCATGATTTAACGAAATGACATATTTGGTGTAAATGTGGTTTGAATGGACAGCCAAAAGGCATCGTCGGGAGAGGAGTCACCACCATCATCGTCTTCATCCACGGAGGAGCCTCCGTACCTGTTGAACAGCTCTATGGTGTACCAAGGCGCGCTGGAGTTTAGCAGCGCGACACTGACGCGTACTGCATCAACGGGCATTGTCGGATTCCTAACACTATCGTTTTGGTGTTTGCAATGGGTGCTTCACCACCACCAAATGTTCTAATCACTGATCCGTTCCCGAGTGGTACCAACTCCGACATGATTCGATTCCCGATGCTCGTGTCCGTCCAAAAATCGGATGGGACACGTAAACAAAAACTTTTGACAGAATGAGGCCCACTTATCTCATCCAAAGCCCAGGAAATGGGCCCAACTGCGGGGCCCACCGTGGAAGTGGGGGCTGACTGGGCAAGTAGTTTCAGTCAGCATTGACGAGGACGGGCCCACATTGAAGGCAGTGTGGGGATTGTATAATTACTATATTTACATTATTAATCACATTAGTTTTAGGATTTATTTTTTTCGCCTTATTAAAAAAAAATATCACAGTGTTAGATTGTTAGAAGGTCGCTCTTTAATTAGACAGATATATAGTTAGGTGATGAAATTAACGTGGAAATAAAATAATGCAAAGATACGAAACTACACACCTGTCGGTGGGTGGAAATCAAACGTCAAAGTGATATGGATTGCACAGATGAATTCATTTACATTATCTCAATACTATTGTTTTTATTAATTTATTAATTGCTTGTTTGCTCATAATATTTTTGTTTGCTTCCGATTTTGGCTGGGTCCGAATCTTCTGTCCCCGATCTTGTCCCCCTTTCCTGTCCCCTCTCACAAAACCTTTCTATTTTTAATTTTTTAATCTAATTTTTATTTATATTTTCTTTTTCTTTTTCTTTTTAGCCAAGGCTTGTGAGGGGTGGGGGTTAGGGGATAGGAGGGGGGACATATTTGGGGACAGGTGATTTGGAGCCATTTTGGCTTGTGTAAGCAATGTGGATATGTGAGATGACTAGATCGAAGAGCGTGGTGGAGGACGACTAACGATGTGTGGATGTAGCTTAATTTACAAGTTTACTTGAAATTATTTTAAATATTTTTTTAGCGAGGGTAACACGGTAAACCGACTTGCGCCAACTGGCTAGACCAAATGGTAAGAAGTAAGGTGCGCCTTGATTTTTATCCAACAGAAAGGGCGGAGACAAGGATTGAATTTAAGATCTCCCATTAGGGCAAAGAAATAAATGACATGCGTAAATACTAAAAAGAAATAAAAACTATATAAAATATTAAATAAGTAATATTTTATATAGTTTTTTTTACTCCCTCTGTTCTAAAATAGATGAGTTTTTTATGGTAGTTTTTGTTTCAAAATAGATGATCTTTTATATTTTCTAAATAATGGATTGTAATGATTTGTATTGATTTGTATGTTGTTAGCTTTTTAATATTTTGATTGGTTAAATGTATAGCGGGTGTTAAAAAATATTAAAATTTATGAAAAATTTAGTAAAATAAAGATGTTTTTTTTAAAAGTGAAATGTTTTATTAAAATTTGTAAAAATTGTTAAAACCCCATGTATTTTGAAACAAAGGTAATATCATTTAAAAAAACATGTGTAAATACTAAATGCCATATTTTGTCAAACGAAGGACGCTGAAAGATGTGAAGAGATCAAATAATTTTACATTGAAGCCTTCAAATTATAAACTAAACAAACTTTAGTATCTAAATCGATTGACTATTCTTCCTATATTCAATTGATTAAAAAATGAAATCTCACTCAACTTATGTGCTCAGCTACTGGCGCACGTGCACTTGTATACGCAACTCTCAGTCTCGAGACCCAACGCACTTCGTTAAAGGGAGCATATAATAATACTTTCTCAAAAATTTAAATACTCCCTCCGATTTTTAATATAAGACATTTGACTTTTGTGCACGTAGTTTAAGAAGCTAAAAACTATATAAAATATTGATTTTTTTAATTAAATTTTTTTTTTTATAGTTTTTAGCTTCTTAAACTACGTGCTTACAAGTCAAATGTCTTATATTAAAAATCGGAGGGAGTATATATTTTGGTACGTTCAGTATATTTGAAGGGAAATTGTGACACAATCGTAAACGAGAGAGCCTCATATTTGACAAGATTGCTCATCATTGGCACTTATACCTTACTATTGATCGTCTTCAGTCTCACCCTGCACTCCTCCTTATCCGCAAGAATGTCATTGATCGGCGATCAAGATGCGCTTAGTCCTTGTCGAATTTCTATCTCAGCAAAAAAGGGGAAAAGGTACTTGGAAAAAATTGAGAGCCTGGTATTTTGAATTGCTTATCACATGTTTATATGGGAGGCCTGGATGAATGTAAAGGCCCCTTTCAAATTCAAGATGAATAGATGATGTGTGAAAACTGCCATCTCGGTTGGAAGCAAGTCTGTATATTGTAATGTAATGTCTTGGCTTTACGCATCCTCTATCAATTTGGCTGTATATTGATAATTTCATGCCACATAGGCTCGGCGAGAGATAAAACTCGACATATACTTCTAGTTAAAGGACTTGGCTCACCTTAGCTGATGCTCGCTGCGGTGCTAACCCTAATTTATTCGAATTGAAATCGTCTTTATGCATTGATTAAACTATAAGGTTAGCTTCTTCACCATTGATTTAAGGTGTGGTACTAGAAATCCAAATACTAGATGATATAGATCCTTTTGGACACTTTTAAATGGAGGTTCTAGTGTTTATAGTGTGAATGTGTCATGAAGGGGATGAAGATTGAAAATCAATTTAGCGGCCCAACAAAAAATGAGGATGCTCCGATGGGGAGTGTGGCCCATTTAGTTTGCGTACACGGAGCTTATGGAAAAGCCCTTTGCGAATCTAAGGGAATGGGGGGAGCCGAGGGTTACACCTTTCTCATCTACCTGCACATCGTGGATAACATTGCCATCTATCTTATAAGTGGCTGAAAATTATAGAACTGATAGAAACCGAAGAGAAAGAGAGAATAGTTTATAGGTGGAGAGAATAGAGGAGGAATTAGTGATTCTATTAAGGTTACAATGAGTCATATTTATAAGGATTATAAGTCTTGAATCCAAAGCCAAACTAGGGTTTCCATATATAATAATAATAATAATAATAATAATAATAATAATAATAATAATAATAATAATAATAATAATAATAATAATAATAATAATAATAATAATAATAATACAATGCTTCACTAATATTACAAAACACTGTCTCGTTAAAAATTTGCTAATTGGAAAACCTAATGGAACCAAAACTAGGACCAAGGAAAATAGTACATATATTGTTTGATACGGTTCGATGTTACCGTCTCTTTAAAATTAGTGGGACAAAACCTGATCGAATGGAAAAAGAGTGCAGTGCGTGTGTTATCCCCGGAAATCAATATCATTCTTGCAATCTTCTTGTTATGATAAACTCTTTGAACTTCTTGATGACACTAACTTGATGAGCTACATGGTTTACTTTCAACTTTGTCTTTGATATGTACAAGCTGAAATGTCTTCATATATTATAGTTGACTTTGATTCGCTTGACTTCTGTGTCTTACTGTTAAACTGCTTTCAATGCACAAACATAAGGTACTTTAGGACTTAATGTCATTTGATCTTGCATATCTGTTGTATTAAATGGTGCATAAGTTATCTCGTTAAAAACCTCACCTTGGAATATCCCATTGGGATAAAACCAAGATTAAGAAAAAGAGTACAGCTTTGTATGGTACTTTAATCAGATGTGTCGACAATTTAACATTCAGGCATTTTGAATCGATCGATCATTTTCATTAATATTATATATGTGTACCGGTGGTGTTTTTATTAAAACAGAATAAAATTTTTTACATTATATGACAATAAATAATGTTATTTTTGGATAAAATATCGTTAGTTTATGATCAAACGTCATCTTTATTTTTCGGTTTAAAAAGGATATATATAAATAAATGAAATAAAAAAAGAAAAAAACTAACAAAATAAGGATAGAAAATGTAATACATTAACATTGAGTTAATGTGTAACTTATTGTACTCTTAACACATAATAATGTATAACCCGATATATAAACTTTAAATTTATGTAACATGTAATAATGTATATCAAATTGTCAAAAATGAGTAATATAACAACTCGTTTCGAAGCTCTTGAGATGAATTATAATATGTGAATAATAATCTAGGTAAAATCCAAAATATACAAGCATCATATATAGTTTATTGAATTAAATTAAAGTTATTAACATACCTTCACCAAAACCTTCTTGAAGCCTCTCTCCCTTCTTGAAGCCTCTCTCCCACGCTATACAAAGCCCATCAACGAGCCCCCCACAACTCCGACATTTGCACCATATAAATCCCAAGATGGCTCACTTAACACCCCTACCAGCCACAACACTACCATTCTTGTTGACAGAGCCATCCGAGTTAACTTTGATCTATCCCTCAACATGCTTCTCCCAAGCTATATTTCCATGAGTACTCCTTGGCACAATCTAGTATAAACCTCTTCTAGTTGCCCTCATGATCGTGATTGTTGAACACGCGATCACTGCGCCACCTCTGTGTCCACCACATTGCGATGGCGAACACACTAACTAGCCCCTCGAGCCTCTCATTAGTTGATTGTGTGACAAGGATATATATATTGAGCATGCTCCATTCTGCAAAAAGAGAGCTAAAGAAATTAGTAAAACCGTGTGGGATACCAATAGACCTCTATATACCTTTGATCTTTGAGCAAGCCAAACACCCAGGGTCCGCCACCAAGTGAGGTTAACACCTCTCTTCATTAGTGAGAATATCCCCATACATCGCTAGCTAGCCACACGAAACACCTAACTCTTTCGTGCACCAAGGAGCAACTGTGATCGACACAAAGATCACCCTGAGTCGAAGCAGAAGATTGATATTGACACAACCAGTCGATATTGACACCATCACTCAAAATCGACCTCCCTTGCAAACGTACCTGATTCGAGCCGTTGCGACGTTTTCTAGTATGTTCTCTTTCATTCCACTTCTTATTTTTTTTACAGTGAGGACACTGTATGATCTAAGTATAGGGTGGGGTAAAAACATACTTACCTTATTTCAATTGCTCAATTGTTAGTTTAATGTATTAAGTCTGTTTTTGCACACATGGTTAGTTTCTTACATATTAGCATCATATACATATTGCATAAAGTTTATAATTCATACATATTTTGAGAAAAAGTAAACCCATTGAAAAAATTGAGAAGTGTCATGGAAGTAGTTACAAAGCTCGACGATGCAAAAGTAGATCCGTTAGAGATATACCAGTCAAATTGCCTAGTAAAGAGAAGTCTCAATGAAGTGCAATATTAAGAAAACTATGAAAGGAGTAAACTTAAAGTTGCTTTTGACATGTGCATAATAAGAGGACGGAGGACTTTATTTTCCATTCATACATTATTTACCTTAACCATTACCCATGCTTATTGCCTTTACTTCATTTTCTAAGCCATATGTGCTTAATGTCATCAATTCTCCACAAGTTCTTAAATTACCCATTTGTTATACCTTTATACCCATCCGGAAGATTGTGTTATAGAATGGATTTCATATTATGGAGATGTTATATGGTTAAATATGTTGTGAAGTTATTATAAAGTTGATGGCAGGAATTTTATATGGAAAATTTAATGAGAGAAAAGAAAATCTGGTCACCTAGGAGTTAGGTGAATCGACCCTGCTTGTGGAGGATAAAATTCACGCGAGATGCGACACAAGGTGAGGAGTCCGAAGCGCTAAGTATCTGGGGCCATTCATGACACTCATGTTTGCAACTCGCAAGAAGGCAGCGTTAAGGTCAGAAAGGTAAAAGCATATAAGTGAAAAAAGCAAAGATCATTATGAGGAAAGGAATGTGGAAATCACAAAGGAGAAAGAGCATTAAAGAACAAAGTTTGAAAGTTTCTCCCCGGATTAGCACCACATTGCCAAACATAGCCCACCGCTATACCTTTTACCCACTCTCCACCATTTGCATGTAAAAGTCCTCTTGATTATTAATGCTATGTTACAAATTGTTTTTGCATAAACCTCCTTTTGTGCGAGATGTAGCTTTTCATTCACAGGCATGGATTTGATGGCATTAGTAACTTTGCGAGGATGGTAATTGATTGTAGGGTTATATAAGGATGGATCTACAATGTTGAGGGTTTAGTCCTTCATCTAAATGACCAATAAGAGTATTGCTTGAGGACAAGCAAGCTTAAGTATGAGGTGTTTTGATGTGCGCATATTTCACCATGTTTAATGCTTACATCTTTTCCGTTTTTATGCATATTTTATACTTTCGGGTTGGGAAAGTAGTGAATTTGTGTAGTTTGAGTTCATTTGTAAGATATAGAGGTCTCCACAAGTTTTGGTTTAATTTCGCAGAAAACGGAGCATGTTGGAGTGAAGACAAGACAAGAAAGAAGAACTCGATCTCGACAAGAAAGCACTCGATCTCGATAGAGTTACTCGACATCGATTTAAGTACCTGAGATTGACTGAGGACAAAAGAAGCAGATTGAGCCAAAGCCATGTCGACCACACTAATCCAACTGGAATGAACATAGGTCACTCGATATCGACCTGTCCACTTGACATCGACTGGTGCAACAAACGTGTGAGAAACGCGGATTCGGCCGAATCTTTGGAGGATATTGCTTAGCCACGAAGACATCTATCATCTACCAAGATTCATCTATCTTAGGGGTATATTCCATGCATGTTAGGGAATATTACATATTTTAATATTTTATTTTAGGATATAATTTAATTTAGATAAACTTTCCTTATAGCAATCTTAGTAGGATTAGAACTCCAATCCTTGGCTAGCAAGGGTTAGGAGGCTATAAATAAAGCCCTAGGGGGTTGGTTTATGGATCATTCAATCAATAAACAATTGTGCAACCAAGAGAAGAGAGAGAGACGGGCGAGAGTAGAGATAGCAGAAAAGAAGGCGGTGGTTGTACGATTAGCTTATTTCCCAGTTTTAATGGAAAGTTTCTATTTTTATGCAATGATGTTTTCCCCCATGAAGAGTGATTAGTCGTCCTACTTCTAGGGTCGGGGTGAGCCCGACAGTAGCCATGTAAGTAAGCTTTATTCCTTATTCGATTATGCGATTTCATCTTCTACCCCGCGCTCAATCCTTTATGCGAGTTTAGGATCATTCCTTATTTACCTTATATGAAGCGAAAGTGGATTATACATGTGAATTTGGATAATAATTAGGTTTTGCCTTCGAAAGTTGACTAAACCCTAATTATGAAAAGGTAGAAACAATTAGGTTTTTATGCGAAAACCTCTATATTCGTAATTGGTGATGAGAAAAGCTTAATCTTTTATGTGATTAAAGTCATAATGCATGCATGGTTATCGTCATGGTAAATCCCTACCTTAGGAGCTTTTAGTTATAAACACAAAAACACCAAAAATATTCTGTCTTTTATTTTCTTTTATTTATTTACTGTTCGACATCTACTGTCTGTGAGAGAACTCGATTTCGACCATTCTAGTCGATATAGACCCACTGCATCGAGTGACCCAACGTTGATAGTCTTCTGAGTCAACAGGAACTACTGACCTACTCGAGATCGACCTCACCTGTCGATATCAAGTGCTTCTGTTGTTTTCTCTTCTCTGCAGATTTTCACAGATCGACGTCCCACACTAGGAATCGACTTTCCCTGTTGATATCGACTCCCCAAATCGATATCAAGGCTACTGGTCGACTTGTGCAGGAACTTTAGAGACTATCCAGGCATCGCTGACCCACCTCCTCGTGGATCGATTCTGATTCCCTTCCACTACAGCGGGATGAAGTCTTTTATTTTATTTGCATGGACTAGGATTCAGTTTGATATTTATTTGATATTTATTAGACTTGATTTCCTCCTACATCAGAGGGTGGTGAGGATTTTGAGCTGTTAGGTTGATCGATGGTGGTACGAGGTAGAGTTGCAAGAATAGGGTTGGGATATGAAGGGTAGGCATTGATTGAGGAATTCTTATAGGAGTAGGTACCGGTAGAAGAGTAAGAGTACTAGGAGTAGACGCTAGGTTGTCGAGGATTGGATCGTGGGTGGCATAATGCTTGGTGTTCCAGGATTTCCTGGGAAGTTGTAGCATTTAGAACTAGGATGCATGTGTTATGATTGGGAACACTTTTGGTAAGAAACGAGTTGAGGAATCGTTAAGGCTGATCAATAGAGGGTTGCTTGAGGATATAGTATGAGAAGGTACTTGGGTATGAAGTTAGAGATAGGAGTTGCATTTTTAGAGGTGGATTGCTTGTGAGAAAGCTTCGTGAAATAAGGAATGAGGTTGGAGTATCGAGGTGTTTTAGGATTTCTCTGTTGGGGATAATGCTCTAATGGAACAGAAGGGCATAGAAGCTATGTGTGTGCACCTAATAAAGAACGTGGCTGGTTATATGGAAGGTTGAGACTTGAGCTTGAATTGCCGAGGTACATAGTGGTGCATTAAGACATAGACTTGACTTGTGGGTGTTCATTGAAGAATTTGGGGAGATTTCCTACGAATTGGGATATATAGTAAGTGAGATGTGTCTACTAAAGAATATTATATGATTTGATGTCGGTGGGTATAGATGTGGACCGATCTTGGCTTGAGAGTTGAAGTTGAGCGAGTGGTGATTGCATTTTATTGTGACTGGTAATGATGTGAAGATTTTCTTGATATGTGACTTATTAATATGTACTGGCATGATGTTAATTAGTGACCATGATGAACCTAATATAGAATGACATTACATGTTGACATGCAATATTGAAATCTAGTTGGTAGTAGCAAGTGTTATGATGATATATTTATATATTGCTATCTTGATGTGTTGTTTTAGAAGCATGTTATGAGTTGTTGTTAGACCTGTCAATCAGGTCATTCGGTTCGGGTTCGGGTCGGGTCATTTCGGGTTCCGGGTAAAACGGGTTCCGGGTAAAACGGGTCCCGGGTATATCCGGGTTGACTCGAACCCGGGTTTGACCGGGTTTCGGGTCATTTCGGGTCGATTTCGGGTTCGTCAATTTTAACTTTTTTAATAAAATTTAAAAATATATAAAATTTTAAAATTCTAAATAATTTTTTAAAAACAATTTCATGCGATTGGTAACAAGTATAGAATTGTTTTAATATTTTTTAGAATTTTTATCTTCTTAAAAAATCTGATAAAAAACAAAAATCAAATACTATTGATCGGAGGGAGTATTACACAATACAAATAAATATAAAAGTTGATTTAAAAATGAAAGATCAAGTGATTGTAATTATAAAATGTAATAAATTGGAATCTCCATAAAAAAATTTAAGCATATATAATTATAAATTAATCGGCTCAATCGGGTCACCGGGTCAATCGGGTCAAAATTACCGGGTCAACCGGGTAACCGGGTCTAAACCCAGATGACCCGGAAAATTACCGGGTACTTCGGGTTCGGGTCCAAAAAAATTTCCGGGTCGAAAAAATCGGGTCTTGACCCAGAATTTACCGGGCGTACGGGTCGGATTTTCCGGGTCGGGTTGTACTTTGACAGGTCTAGTTGTTGTGATATGATCTATGAATTATGACGCGTTGCTAGGTGAAAGCATGACAATATGTGGTTGATAAGCATAATTATGGATATGTTAAATGATGAATATGTCTTGTATATATGAGATAATGGTACCATGCCTGATTGCTAAATGATCATGTGTGCTTGCGTGACTAGCTATGATGGTTCGATGATGCACTTGTTATGCATTCAGTATGATGTAGAGATACTTTTGTGACTCGTGGTATGATATAGAGACCTTGTTATTACTTTTAGCAAGCTTTGAGATGTTTCTTATGACTTATGATGCAGATTTAGAGATATTATGCGGTGGAGATGCTTTTAACATGTTTGGTATTGAGTTGAGACATGTTGGTTATTACATATGAGTTGATGCATTTATGGCTTAAGATTCCTATTGAGTTGAGATTGATGGATTGAGTTGACTCTGGAACCTAGGAATAGAATGCGGGAATAGCCCTTAGAGGTGGATGCCTCCACCTCTGGAGTTTTGGTTTGATTGATGAATGATATGAGATTTGAAAAGTTTTGAGCTGTTTTAATAAAAGGGTTGCTTTTGGATTTTGAAGGTTTTTAGTCTCGAGGACGAGACTTGTGTTTAGAGGTGGATGAATGTAAAGACCGGAATTTTAACTATGATGTAATTGCTAAATTTGAAATGTTTCGGGAAACCCGTCCACGAGCGCATTTCTAAATTTGGAAAATCATTGGAAATTCATTCTGGCATGTTTTAAAATGTAAATTGTCGAGTTCAACTTCCACTATTGATGCGTTGCTATTCCCGATCCTTAGCATGTGGGCTTCAAATCAAGAACAACGACTAGTTGTTGGCACGATCTTGCAATAGCTCTTGTATTCCGCCTCTCCGAAGTTGAATTCGTAACCGATCGATTAGACTCTATACATCTGCCGATTAAACATCAAACTAGTGGAAGGACCTCGGTTGTGCTAATGGGACCCGAGCCTACGGTTGATTCGTAACAAGTGATGGCGGTGGAATACTTTAATTAACAAGTTGCTAATTCATCGGCCATTTAATTAATCTCCAATGGCCGATGAATTGTCGTCACATCTTGGTCAACAATTGTGGCTGGCTACCACAATTACAATCGAACACAGTAGGGTAGCTTTAGAACTTAGTCAAGGAATTGAATATTTCACGAAAATGAATTGTAACGTAATTAATTTTGGATCAGAAGAATTGAAAACATTTGACGAAAACATTTGATTTGAGATGTAAGCAAGGAAGCAGGTTTGGATTGAAATCGAAGAACCCTTAGCCAAGGGTTTCTCCAATATTTTCAATCTGATTTTTATTAAATGTATAAAAGCGTTTAAATAGGTAAATAAATAGGGTTTGGTTGGCTTCCTTAGAGACTAAGGATTTCTTTGTCAAACTTTATCCTAACTAAATAAAATTTATCCTAACTAATTAAACGTAATCTAAAATCCTAAGATCGACAATAATAAAATATGACAATTAAGAAAGCCTAAAGGATAGACTCTCCTAACCATCTTATTTAACGTAACTACGTAATACTAAAAATAGGTAATTCCATAATTAGACTCCAACTAACATAGGAGTTACTAAAAATAGAATGTATTAAAAATAAGAAATATAAATAATAAACTAATTAACGTCGTTTCTTGAACAACTTTCAAGGTGGAGCCTTCTACTTCCGCTTGAGGATGACATCAACTATCATATTTGGATTTTATAACTTAGAGTCTTGAGAGTCGTTTGAATTGAATTTAAACTCGAGTCGGATTTCGGGATAGGTAGTTGGGATTTGAGGTCGGATGAACGAAATCTCTCTCTCTCTAACTCCCTTCCTTCCCAATATCTCTTAATTGTTTTACCCTTTTCCTCATTATAACCTTAATGTTCCAAATTGTACCCCTATATAAGGGAGGCTCCAATCCCTAAAAACTCAAAATATCTCCCTAAAAATCTAAGCTCTCTCTCCATTTGCAATTCAAAAATCAAACCCTAAAGGAATCATCTTTCTACTCTCTCCTCTTCAATCCTTCAAACCCCCTCACAAATCCCATATTTTGTGTTTGTCTAGTCACAAAACCCTCTAAGCACACCTCAATCATCACCCCTTTGAAGATCGAGCCCAGAAAACGAAGGCCAGATGTCGATTCAAGCAAGACAGTAGCTTCTGGAGGATTTCGCCACCGTGAGTTCTATCTCACCGCCGCGTGGAAGAACCCAGAAATGAGAGGCTTGCTTTCGCAGCCGCGAGTTCCTGTTCGCCACCGCAAGTAGGAACCCAGTTCTGTTGTAGCCTCGACAAATCGCTCCGTTCTCCCTCGGTTTGACTCATTTCTCTTCCCCGTTTATTCTTGCTTGTTCCTTACTTTATCCTCTACCTTCTAAGGTCAAATCAGAGCAGATCTAACCTCTGGAAACATGGAATCGAGACCCTTCTTTCTCATTTCCCCTGTTTTTCGAAGGTGAGCTAGATCTCTCACGTTTTAGCTCGTTTTGGTCCCAAACATTGTAAAGGATCTCTGTTATTTATTCTCTACCTTTCTAGGCTTGATCTCTCATTTCCTCATCAAATCAAAGCTCGGGACCACCCATTCGAAGATTTTTGAAGATGCCTCGAAGAGGCTAGGTAATCCCTCATCCGCTCTCCCCTCTAGTCCTCGTTTAAGTCTTTCATACTCCTTTGGTGTCAGGATACATTTCTCTATGTTTTGAAACTAGTGTGGTTTAAAACGGATTTGAATCGAGGCAAAATCAAGCAAAAAGTTTTGAATCTCGCCGCGGTGAAACCATGGTCGCCGCGACGAGTTAGAAAAAACCAGGGGAAGGAAGAAGACCCTTCTCGTGGGAGCACTGGGATGGTTTTCGACATGGCGAATGACCCTCTTACCTCTGCAAAAACCACCCCAGAAGCTTTGGCCGAGCTATTCCCTTATCCTTTGGAAGATTTGTTGTTTTCTGCTTTGATCTTTGAGTCGAATTTTGGTCAAATGTCGATTTGGAAATGTAAGTTTTGAAAATATTAATTAATGATTATTTTAACATTAAAAAGGGAATTTTAATGGAATTTAAAATATCGATTTATTAAGTCGAATAATTGAGTAACGTTTTGAAGTTTTCATTTCAAGTGCTAGAATTATTTATACTTGGCTAAGACTTAATGATTGATACATGGAAATGAAAATAGATTTAAGTATGGATGAGTTTTGAAATATTCGATGACTAGGCTTTTGACGTTTTCCCGATTTGGAATGGTTTGAAATGGTTTTACTTCGGATTGGTTTTGAATGTGATTTGGGGACACGGTCTTGGTATGTGTGATTAGTAGCGTTGTACCTTATCACATTGTTTATTAATATAATAGGTGCTTCTTGATTGAGTGGATTATGCTTTTACTATACTTTGTTGTTCGACTTTCCAGGTAAGTTCCTTTATGGACTTGCTCAGACTGATCAGATAAACCCTCTTACATATAGTCATATGACATAAAAGATATTGCATAAGCATTAAAGCATGTCATGTAGTATCATGCTAGGATTTGCACACTTCAATTAACATTCACTTACTCTATGTGTTTGAAAAATAGAACGACTATTATCTATGAGTCCTAGAGTCTTTGCTAGGGTCATATGATAGCCCAGCACCATCGGGTTTGTCCTTGTTGATAGGAGGAAATCGAGTTCTTAAATACAAATATAAAGTATATAAATGTGAATCCGAATCCTAGCTATGCAAATAATTACAAGACTTCCTCCCATTGTAGTGTAAGGGTAGTCAGGATCGATCCACGAGGAGGCAGGTCAGCGGGATCCTAGTAGTGTTGGAAAGCTCACGTCTTTAGTCGACCAGAAGCCTCGATCTCGACCTTGGTGCTCGATTTCGACCTTAGATGTCAATTCCCTTTGCAACAAAAGACCTACAGAGACAAAAACAAGCAGTCGATATCGACTAGGAAGGTCGATATCGATGTTAGTTACCAGAAATCGACTAGTCTTCCTAGTCGACACAGGGGTGGTCGATATCGAGGATAGGGGTCGATATCGACGTTAGCAGCAGGAACTCAGGAGATCGACGTCGACTCAGAAAACCGTCGACGAAGCACAGTGGTCGATATCGATGTCTAGGGGTTGATATCGATGTTGGTTCCTGCAAAGTTGTTAGCTTTTGTCAACAAAGAAAGGCCGAAGACACAAGGATGAATAAGGAGCGATTAACAGAAATAAAGACTGTATTTTTTATGTGACTAAAAGATATATAAAAGGCAACTCCTAGGGTTAGGGTTTACCACAACGTCAACCAATGCATGCGATAAGGTAAATAAGATGGACAATTGCACTATTTCACCCGAGGGACAAACTTTCGCTGTACACCAACTCTTAGGATTACTCTTGCAAATAAACCTAATTGTCTCTACCAATTTTATGTTTATAACTCAAGTTGTTAGCATGAATCCCTTTTCTTTCGATTAGGATTAAACATAGAATCGTAGGAGATGATATAGACACAACGATATCAACATCTAACACTTACCTCAGGCACGCATGGCTAACGTCGGGCTCACCCCGACCCTAGAAGCTTTGGGAGACTACTCGCACCTCATCGCAGGAAACATCATTGATTGAAAGGAAATTTGCATTAATAACTCCGAAACTTTACAACTCAATGTCGGCTCTCGCAAACGCCAAACCCTAAAGCTTCTTCCTAACTCTAACTCTATTGTATGATTGAATGTGTTTTCTTGGATGATTGAATGCCAGCCCCCTAGGGGTTTATTTATAGCTACTAATCCTTGCTACCCAATGATTGTATCTTCTATCTAAACTATAAACTCTATCGAAACAAGTAGGATATATCTTTTATTTTAGGTAACTTATCTAAATAACTTAATAAAGCTTTAAGGTAGAAAGTAAATAATCTCAGCTGTAATCTATCTAAATTTACAAGATAATCCGTGCTTTAGAAGATAGAATTCCCAATCCGCGTCTCAAAAAGCGTGTCCAACCCGTGTCGAAGTATTGTCGATATCGACCAAACAGGTCGATTTCGACCTCTCTGTTTCTGCTCGACGGACTCTGCTTCCACTCGATTTCCAAGACTTGGTCGATATCGATGTTGGGTGATCGATATCGAGTGGCTTTTCCTCTGCTGGTTGATGGTCTGTCTCGACACTCAAAAGTTGGGTCGATGTGTAGTCGATATCGACCATGGGGGTCGATTTCGACCTCTTCTCAGCTTCACTTGGTTTCTCCGTTTTGACTCCGATTCCGCTCCAATTCCTAGATAATTAGATCAAAACTTGTGCAGACACTATTTCTTGCACGTTAGCCCATTCTACACAAATTTGTAATATTTTGAACCTTTATTTGAGGAATCGAATGAAATATGAAGTCAAAAGATGCAAATAAAAGAGGTACAAATATGTACATCAAAACAACCCATTCTTAGACTCGCTTGTCCTCAAGCAATAACCAACACCTACAACACACCCTTTGTAACGGCCCGGATATATATACCCGGGTTACGTTTCGAAGGTCGGATACCTTCGTTCGGATGTTGCAATTCATGTACGGGTCGAGGTTTCAAACCTCTAAAGATCAATCAATATTCAAAGCGGGGATTTCGAACCCCAATCAATCGAAGACACAGAAATTCAATTTAAACGGAAGTAAAGCGGAAGTAAGGTTTAGATACAAGAGCCACGACAGAGCCGGGTCAAAACCAAAACATATATTCTAAAGTCGTATAGCCAAATTAGCGGGGTTAGACATATTCTTTGCAATCGCCCAGGGGATTTTCCCATGCCATAGAGACAGAGAGTAATCATACCTAAAAACAAGTGGTGCGAGCGGGATCAGACCGAGACCCCAACACACCCTGTCCCACAAGCAAATATACATATACGCTAATATAAAGATGATGCAAATGCGGAAATTAAATCACACTAACATGATCCTAATTTAGAATATGCGGAAAAGAGCTGTAAAGGCGCCCAAAGAATGCCAAGTGGCATATCCCTCTCCTACCTCTGCACCCCTTCCCGTTAATGCAAAGACTGGCCAGTTCGGTGCTATAGCATAGCAATATCCTCGTGGTGGTGCACTCACCACGGCATCATCATATCATATCATATCATATCATATCATATCATATCATATCATATCATATCATATCATATCATATCATATCATATCATATCATATCATATCATATCATATCATATCATATCATATCATATCATATCATATCATATCATATCATATCATATCATATCATATCATATCATATCATATCATATCATATCATATCATCTCATATCATCTCATCTCTTGCCCGATGGTGCTGGGCTATCATATCATGCTCATATCGACTCGATAGACCTAGGGCACCTGATGGGGCTGGGCTACCTTATGACCCTAACAAAGACTCTAGGACTATCACAGATAACGACCGTTCTGTATTCAAACACACAAAGTAACCGAATGCTCATTCATAAGTGCAATCCTAGCATGATACTACATGACATGCTTTAATGCTTATGCAACACCTAGTATGTCATATATTCACAAGCAGGTATTCTCTTTCGAATCTGAGTAAGCCCATAAAGGAACTTACCTGAATAAGCCGAACAGCAGAGAAACAAGGCAGAAGCAGAGTCCAAGTAATGAATCATCCAATAGTAAGCAATGTCAAACATATCACAATCACCTAATAACATACAAATGCATAAGTCTATCTAATTCGTACAAGGCGCCCTAACTATCATACATATCTTCACATATCTCGTTTCAGATTATTCCATCTTATCTCATCATAATTCAAATATCATTCCATGTTCATCTCATCTCATCATCTCATTTCCAAAATAATATCTCAAAGAACTCATCTTAGAAAATCAAACAATCCTTTTAAAATCGCTTATCCAAATCCCGTCATTAAACACTTAAGCCTTAAAACCAATTTTCCAAAGTCATATTATAGAAATCATTCCGACATGTTATTCCAAAACCTTATCAAAATCAATAAAACATTTCTAGAACAATTTATATAATATAACACACTCCAATTAATATTTTAGATATAGCAAAACTACCAAATCAATCCATTCTAATAGCCCAATTTTATAAGTCAATAATTAAATCACCTTATGAAACATTATTTAGTAACACATCTCAATTAATAGTACTTTTAAAACCATTTATAACATATATAATAATATAAATAATAATCTAACAATAATTTAACAATATTATTTATCGAAAGTAAAACACCAAGATAATCCATTTCTTTTCAATCCTCTTTTATAAAACAACATCAATAATTATTTCCCAACTAATTCTATTTTTCAAAACAACTTATAACATATACATATATATCAAATAATACTACTTTTTAGACACTTTTAAAGTATAAAATATTTTCAGAAATATATTTATCTCACAAAACTCAAAAATGTGATAATAATAAGCTAATAATTAAATACTACTCCCTCCGTTCGGCAAAACTTGTCGTTTACTATTCACGCATGCTTTTTTAGAATGATAAAAACTATATAAAATATTTATTTATTTTAAAAATTTTTTCAACAAGTTTGTACTTATTAATAATAACTACAAAATTGTTAAAAAAATTATTAAAAAAACTAGATATTTTATATAGTTTTTAGCTCCTAAAAAAGCGTGCGTGAATAGTAAAACGTCAAGTTTTGCCGAACGGAGGGAGTAACATATACTAGAACATATACCATAACATATATACATATAACACATAGCTTAAAAAAGTATAAAGCCCCAGCATCCCACGAAGGAAACCCAGCCCAGACCTTACCCGATGACCCGAATCCAAGCCCACAACCCAAGCCTTACCCGGATCCCAGATTAAAAGAAGGGAGGTGAACCGGTCCTCTATTAAGTAATTACCCAGTGAACCGGACCACTAAAAAGAAAGAAAAAGGAAGCCGAACCTGTCTCCTTCACCTCAGAACAGAGGACCTCGACGACGGAGAGCCGAAGGAGAGAGGAAGGTGGAGCTCAGGCCTGCCGGCGGCTCTTTTCCGGCCCAGATCTTCCCAATCTGAACGACAAATAACTCCGACCATAACCCACCCTGAGAGAAAGAAATGCGCACCCAGAGGAGGGAGAGAGAGGAATTACCGAGGGGTCTCCGAGGGGAAATCTCAGGCTTCGACGACGACATCCGACTGCAATAGCTCGAGAGGAGGTTCGATTTAGACCTAGCAAGAGATGTACGTGAGTAAAGGAATGTTTTTTTACGGGATTGGAAGCAAAACAACCTCGAATCGTAACCGACCTTAGGACGAGAAACAGGGGAGGGAGGTGTGCAGGGCGGCTCCGTCGGCTCCGTCGGCTGTGACGGCCTCCTGGGTGCTCTTGAACATCGAAGATAGGGAGGTCGATGCTGCTGCTGCACGCCGAGGAAGGGGAGAGGTGGAGCTGTGGGCTCGGCTTCAGCTCGCGGAAAACAGGGCCGGAGGTGGTGCTACTCAGACGAGTAGGAGGAGCAGATGAGGGGTGTGTGGTGGTGGCGTTTGGTGGTGAAGAGAAGGGAAGGTGGTGGTCTGGGGAGTCTGAAAAAAAAACAGGAAAGAGGGAGAGGGAGAGAAGAGGGATTTGAGAGAATTGGAGAGCAATTGAAAGAGAGAGGGAGGAGAGGCTGAGGTTACAGGAGAGCGTGGTGGGTGTGAGACTGGGCAGAGAGTTGCTTTGTTACCTTATAAGGAGAAGAAGACAAGAAGGGAGGGAGGGACCAGCACTATTGTACAGGAAACCGGGAGAGAGAGAGAGAGAGAGAAGAAAAGAAAGAAAAAGAGAAAAGAAAAATAGTGTGAAGTGGGCCCCACAACACAAATTTGAAATTCCGACACTCGATCCCAATTCCGCTCCCTCGAACGAATTCCCGACACTCGATAATTCAAATCAAATTTTAAATCATCTCGGAACTTAAATTAATTTTATTAATACACGGAACTCGAAAGCGAAAATTAAATCCCGTCAAAATCCAAAATTTAAATGATGCCGGAAGGAGTTTAAAATTGAACTCGTGCTCGAGGACGACTTTTTCTCCGCTTTTACAAATTGCAATGAATAATAACATATTTAATTAAAATAATAAAAAATAATATATATATAAATTATATTCCGCCTTTACATTTTTCCACCTCTAAAAACAAGTCTCGTCCCCGAGACTAAATCATTTTAAAGCAATGGGAAGGAGTTTGAAATCGGTGAGTACGAGGATCATGTCCAAGGATCTTGCAATCATCTCGGTTGCGTCTTCCGGGATTCTCACAACATCCTGGTCACGGTCGTGACATCTCCAATTAGTCTAGTCAAGTGTGTAATAAACGCCC
This sequence comes from Persicaria maculosa, assembly GCA_963922045.1. Classification (NCBI taxonomy): domain Eukaryota; kingdom Viridiplantae; phylum Streptophyta; class Magnoliopsida; order Caryophyllales; family Polygonaceae; genus Persicaria; species Persicaria maculosa. The sequence continues at coordinate 14,064,505 of OY998257.1, read as the reverse complement.
TTATCACATCCTCGCTTCGACTTTTCGGAAGTACCACAACTCTAAAAGTATTATAGCGTCCGACTAGGTCTTAGCAAGCAATCTATAAGCTCCCCTATACAATGCTTGTATCGACTTCGTGAGACGTCATAATGTAAATCCCGTTCGTAAATCCTCAAAGCGTTTTGTAAATGTAAAGATTGTCATCTAAATCATCGAAACTCGCGACCTCTTAAAACCCCAAGTTGGTCCTTTTTAAAACCGCTCAAAATCTCCAAATTCGATGTTTAATCAAGTAGCTTTACACCAAAACAAGCCAAATCCTTTCAATCAAGATTTCGTCAAAATCTCCCAAAAACCAAATCAGCTTCTCGCAAACCAATCAATCAAATTCAGAAGGTAGAAGGTGGAATCATCCACCTCTAAGGGTTAATCCCATATTCTCTTCCTAGTTTCCAGAATCGAATCAATCTATCAGTCTCAATTCAAGCAAGATGCATAAGCCATAAGAAATGCATAACTGTATAACCATCCAATCTCCAATCAACACATCACACAGCAAGTCTCAACATATACCAGAGTAGTGCCACAAGGTCACATCAACATCCCCATATCATACTAAAGGTCGTAATAGGCATCTCAACGATATAACAAAATCATAACAACGTCTCAACATCACACCAGAAGTCATAAAAGTATCTCTCATCATAGAATCAACGAACCAAAACCCATTGCCACACTACTAGAATTATGCAATTAGACATCATGTGTTTTAAGTCTATCAAGAAAACACCTGATGTTAAATTAGTTTGTTACATCAATTATTAAATTTTTAATGTTGAAAAACATTCAGACAACTGTCAAATTTTTCGACAGATGTGAAATTATTCATTCTAAAAAAAATAAAACGCGCCGGTTTAAAATTCGTAAGTTAAAACGCGCGGTACTGAAATCCTTAAAAAAAATTGGAGGGCTTTCTAAATTTTGGGAGAAGTACAACACTTTATAAAACTTCCTACCCCTCTCTCTCTCTCTCTCTCAGTCTCAGCAATAACCTCCAACAACATTCGACCTCTCTGCTCAGCCTCCTCTGTTCAATGCCTTATGGCCTAACTCATATCTCTTACTCTCCAGATTTCAAAACCAAACCCTCCAGATCCAGACCCCAACCTCTATCTCCCACCCTTCTGATCTCAAAACCAAACCCTCGTCTTCTCCCCCACGAAATCCCCCGTTATGCGGATCTGATAGGGTTTCTCGAACTGAAGAAAATAGTAATCCCCCCACCTCCGACGACGACTCAACCACCGCCTCCGACGAAAAAGATGACTCAGAAGGCCTTCTTTCAACACTTTTTCAGATCTGAGGTTTTAGATCTTATTTTTTCCTTTCTATGTGCTTTAACAAGGATGTTCCCCCTCTCTCTTCCTCAGGTCTGAGTTCAAGTGATTCTTGAGTGTTCTCTCAAGCTCCATTGTCAGGTAAACTTTTTGACTCTTCTTCTTTCAATTCACGAGCTTGATTAGGGTTTGATTTGGTGAAATAGGGGATCTAGATTCGAGAGGTTGATTAGGGTTTGATTTTTTATTCACGAGCTTGATTAGAGTTTGATTCGAGGACCTATTCACAATATTGATTCGAATAAAGGTTCCATTTGAGAAGGGTTATAGCCAAATGGACTGGCTTAAGCTTACCCGGACACATCCAGACCTTGCAAGTACAATAACTTTTTGTTACGAGTCCTCTAAACCTCTCCCCCTCACCCCCTTTTGTGTTCATAGTGTGTTGTTTCTTTTAAGATATGTGTGTTTAATAGAAATACAGGATTAGTAAATGCAGCATATTCAAGCATAGAATAAGATCCAATAGGCATGCTTCATGGAAACTTGTTGGCAATGGGAGAAAAAGCGGCTTGTTACGGCAGAAAGGGTGTCATAATCTTAGTCCATCTGTCGTATATGGCAATCATCTGAGTCTGTTGCATTTGCTTCTACATTAACGAATTCCAATTGGTTCATGATGAGTCGATGACTTTAGTTGTTGGCATCATTTCTTGGCGAATAATGTCTCTATATCGTTAAATTATTTTCCAGAAAATAAAGATAATTGTTTGATTTGCTTGTTTCAGGACTGAATGGACAGTCAAACAGAAGGCTTGTCTCTCTCAATGAGGTCAAGCAGCACAAAATAGAGGGTTCTATGTGGACAGTTCGCAAAGGGCATGTCTATAACATAACTCCATACATGAAATTTCACCCTGGAGGTAAGAGCATCATGTTAGTCTTTGTCAATTATATTTCACTTGATATTTTGGATGAATTTAATACAATATGTTACAAGACTTGTGTAGGTTTGGTACTACCAAATGATCAAGTAGTCAAAACTATTTACTGATCACCATGCTATTTGCTCAGGCATTCAAGTGCTTGCTGTCTAACCTGCTGCTTCTGTCTGTTGAAGACTGGCTTTATATAGGTCATTTACAAGACCAACTATAGTTTACAGTAGATAGGTTGACATTGTCCTTGTTTGCATAAACTGAAACAGAGTCCATTGAATGTGTGACGATATATATGCTGCATAAGCAAAAACTGTGTTCCCAATTAGAGAATAATCTCAATTATTTTTGTATTGCAGATGAATTATATGCTACTTTGGTGAAAGAAACTTGGTTTTATTGAGCAAATAATTCAATCTGGAGTATAATGAGAAGCATTATATTAATTAGTAATAGAAAAATGAGAAGCATTATATTTGACTGGACTTTAGCTTTATGTGTTACTTGTCTGATAATGTATAGATTTCATTCGGATCAGTTAGAGATTTGAGGAGGGGATTTTGGATTAGATAGGAGATGTCTAAAGCTTTTACAATTTAGGTTAGCTTTTTAAATCTTGAATGTCATTAGTATTTCATTATATGGTTATATTCATCAATCTAGGTATAGGTTAGCTTGTCAATGTGTTAACTGTTAATGGGTTTTCATTTGTGCCTTTTGCCTTAAAACAACAATTCCTTCAGTATGTAGACTACTATTCCACTTAACTTTTTTCCCGGTGTTAAAGCATAAAACCCCTATATTTATGAAGAAGTAGACAATAGTTAATTTATCCTTGTGCCAAAATAAAGTCTGATACTCTGAAACTTATAAGGTTGTAATTGAACTGATTAGCTTAGAGATGCTTGGCTGATGTAAGTATTATTGAAAATTTAAATTGCATTCATCAATTTTACTATCTTTACTGCTGTCAGATTGCTAAAGGACTTTAATGATGTCATTTAGGATATTTTAAGAAAGAAAATATCAAACTGGCAGTGGATGTCTATTATCCTTTTGGGAGTTGGAACCACCACAAGCCAGGTAAGAATATAGACTATTCTTTTAGTAGCTAAAGCTTTCTTTTATGTGTTTAGAAGCTAAACAAGAAGAATCTATACTATTCCTTCTTTCCTTTTATTTGTTCCATCTCTCTTTTGTGTTTAAACTTCGACGATTCTTCTTGTTTAGCTTCAGCTGTTCTCTCTCTTTCATTTGGTTTTAGCTAGGGGGAATCGAGTTGATTATATCACATATATAAAGCTTGAAATTTCATTGGATTCATTTGATTTGAAATCCATGTGAACTAATCTCTAAAGAGAGTCATCTAATCTAGCTAGTCTTCTGCTTTTTCTTCTTGTACTTCACCCCTTCGCTTTTTTTTACTAATGAATTGCAGAAAATCAAGAGGCAGATGGAGACTAGACGAGACCAGTTAGCGGAGGCTCTTTATCAGAAAGGGCTTGCACTTAGTGAGCTTTCCACTTTGAAGGTTATTCTCATTCAACTATTAATATTGATAAGGTTACTACATTACATTCAGAATTAATATGTTCACTTATGGCTTCCTAAATGATCAGTCATCCAAGTGCACAACTTCTAAAAGTTAAAAGATTTTACTGAAAGTTCACCTTTTTTTATAATCATTTTGCAGAGTATATTAGCACTGAAGGTTCACTTAGACTTCATATTCCCATAATAATTCATGTGAAGAATGTAACATTTGTGTTTAAAAAGATAGAAATAAATATGGCTCTGACTTTAGTGTATGTTGAATGGTATTAAATTCATACTCTATTTTACTTTATGTTACATGGTCTGGACATCAATCAATCTATGATAGTAAGGCATAAGATTGTGTTTCTTAGCGGATCCTATTCTGATGTTACTTTTACATAGCAACTTGAATGCCTCAAGGAAGCAACCAAATGTCTGGTATTTATTCACGGTGGCAACCTTCCGATCAAGTCAGAAATGGAAATAATCAGAGCCAGACAGATTGAATGAATCCGGATCGACAGGCTAAGCATTCAACTGAATTGGATCTGAAGCAATATGTTTCTAGCCCATATAGCTAGCCAGGAGAGGACAATTGTACAAAACAAATATTTTTTGGCAGTCTGTTATGTATCATGCTTTCTGAACTAGACAAAGATAGTGTCATGCAACTTCAAACATTATATAAAAAATTGCGGATATTTTTATGTTACAAGGCTTACTTGGTTAGATTGGACTCTCTAATTTGTTGAAGGAAATGGAATTTAAAATAGTGTTCTAAAATTCAATGGATGAGATGATTCCTCTTTATAGGTTGTCAAACACCAGTTACTTCAAATTCATTCATTTATGAAGTTGATATTCTATTTTTGTCCATGATCATATTCTAACATGTGCTTTTTCTTTTACTAGAAGAATGAAATACCAAAAGATGGATTTGTGAGGCTCATGAGGAGTATTGTCAGGTACGAGAAGCTGAAAATGGCAGTTGTGAAGATGCAATCAAAGGTGAGTTGGCATCAAAGGGATTAGCTTCCATCATCTACTAAAAATTTGTTCAATTGCCTTCTCACAAGAAGATTGCTAGGTTATCTGTTCTTATTATGTTTTCTTATAGCTTTCACCATAAATTATAAATGTTTTACATGATGGTCTCAATATGTCAGGAAGAAGATGTTTAAAGGGCTTGCATTTAGATTGAATCTGCAGTATTGAGATTAGGGTTTCAATTTAGGGTTTTTTTGTGGGATATATAAACTTTTTCTTTGAGATTCCACCAAGTTTGTGTTTATTACAAGGCATTGGGAGCAAGCTCTTACCTGGGTTCAGTAGCTGGAGGACAATGGTTGACATTGGAAACCTAATGCTTACCATTTGACTGGAACTCAGGTAAAAAAAACAGTGGCATGAGTGAAGTTTATGAGCTGTTAAGGATATCATTTTTTGGCATAGTTATTGAGAAAAGTATACCCATTTTTTAATAAGTTAAAAGAGGGGAAAAGGAAAAAAGTTGATTCTAGTCCCTCGTTTATGTTAGGGGTAATGGATAAGTTATAGTTGAGGTTACTTTCAGTCTTATCATTTGAATCCCTGAAGAAAAACCACAATCATGTAGAAACTCAAATTTCTGAGCTGTGAAGGATAGTCAAACAACCTGTTGGAATTGTGATTTCAATGGAATTTATCTAGTCCCAACTCATGATCAATCAATGCTTGAAATGGGAGTCAATCTGCTCATGAATTACTCTCATAGATTAAAAGCATTTATTATCTTAAGGATTACTTCTAAAATGTGTAATATGGTCATGAAAGTCCTATTTGTGTCTATGAAAATTTTGCTGGTGCGGCCGGATGAACCAGGTTAAAGCAACCAGAGGCAACTCCATGAACAAAATTGGATGAATGGCAAACTATCACAACTGAACTTTGTTTGGTATTTATCCTTGAAGCTGAAGAGGTGAAGGGCAAGTCTAGATAGACTTGGGGGCAGTATTCGTTCGCGAAGGTCCATGGATACCTCAGAGCCTGCTGCTGTGTGAATTACAACTTGAGCGTGTAATTGTTTATTTTCTTTGTTGTATCGACAAAAGCATGTTGTGTATCCAAATAAAAGACATCAGATTATATATGAAAATAGTAGTGTGTTCATACCTTTATCATCAGATCGGTCTATGGAAATAGATACTAGTATAATTATACACATTAGTTCATTCATTTAAATCAATGTGCAACACTAGTTTGAACATTAAAATAATATATAAACTGATATATATTTATCAAAATAACACCGTTCTTTGTAAAATAAATCGATGTGTCATTGCAGCAACAACATCATTTTATTTTGAAAAAACTGATATAAATGTGGGAAACGACATCTTTTGTGTATACAACCACAATAGTGCATTATTTTAGAACAATATAGTTTCACATTTAATGAATATGAAATTAATACACAGATAATGAATACTTTGAATGTGATGTCGATAATATGGAAATACATCAGTTATGCCTATATTTCATGTGGTCGATGAAACTAAAACAATATAAAATCATAAATTATAGATCGTACATGATTATAAATGTGATCACTAAAACAAAAATTGTTGTCTATTTTGTCTTAAGACATTACTTATTTTATAAATAAAGATGTAAATGTCACTTTTTTGCTTTAGGAGGACATCTTCACATGTTTTCAAATGACAAATCATGAATATTCATCAACAAGTGAATATGTTATAACAAAAATTTAGGGGTTCTAATTGAGAAAAGACATCTGCTTAAAACCGATGTGAAAGTTTGGATCTTTTACTACACGCACAATAAGATCGGAAATTTTTTTGAAAGACATCTGTTGTCAACAGATGTATAATTGAAGTTTTCTAGTAGTGCTCAACACATCAATACAACAAGGTCAGGCTATTAATAATCAGCAGAGGGGAAGGTCAATTAGTATATCAATCACCAAAACGTCAACATACTCACAAAACATCATCTCAACTCGTACAATGCCATATAACGATCATTTAGCAATCACGCACCATTATATCATACATATATATAAGTCATATTCACGATCCAATTCAATATTCATCGTTCAACATCTCCTGATCATAATATAACATCATGCTCTCACATAGCAACATATCATTATTTCACGATTCATACAACACATCACAACATGCTTCTAAAACAACATAGTAGGATAGCAATGTGTCATTATATCGTGATAACACTTGCCACTGTCAACTAGATTTCAAATATTGTATATCAACATGTAATATCAGGCCATATCAGGTTTATCATGGTCGCTATCTAACATCATGCCAGCACATATTAATAAATCACGAAATCAAGAAAATCCTCACATCACTACCAGTCAAAATGAAACGCGATCCCCACTCGCTCGTCTCCCACTCTCAAGCCAAGACCGACCTTCATCTAGTCTCACCGACATCAACTCGGATACTACCCCACAGAAGAAGCCCCAATTCATTTCGATCTTTTAACACCTTACCTCTTCCCGCCAAGCACTCTCACTAACAATCCACCTCTAAGACTCCAACCCCTATCTCTGTTTTCACACCCGAGCACCCCTGTATATTATGTTCCCGCTATCCACAAAGGTCATTTCTTACACTTCTCACGCTCCCCAAGATATCACAACATCATGCCCTGCTGACCACGCATCTTCCATAAAAATTCCTCGGTCACTACCTAACCAACCTATCCCTAACCATACCCCTTATCCAAGATTCACCTAGGAGCTCATCGAAAACCATCAAGCATTACCTCTTAAAATTTACGAACCCACTCGGTCCAACCTAAGTCAACACCTCTCTTCGGCAATTTCCCCTTACCACTGTCGATCATTCTAATCGCTCAAAACCTTTCTCCACTCTTCGACCACTCTACCAAAGGACCTCACTCACATGTTCAAAGAAGAAGCATTCATGGACATTGTTACACATAAGGACTACATCGTATCAACTAACATTCAGATCAATAGCATCATTAGTTCATCATTAAACATTGCAACTGTATCACTAGTCTCAATTTACCGTCATGCTCTCAAGTATTGCAAAACACCATATATGAACCTAATCAAATCAAGCTAGCACGTTTCATCTTGGCACATTAGGACTATCAGGCATCGAATCATATATATCATCATAGACAACGAATAATCAGGCAATAATCATTACCAAGTCATCACATCAACACGCAATTTTCAACATCAAGTCAGTGCAATATCATCATCAACATATTCCGAAGGGATCAACAATTCGAACGGAGGATACTCTCGCTTGCAAGTCATATCGTACTCCATAAACGCCCTCTTTGAACACGCTTGTTCCATTGGGATCGTCGATCCTGAGGCCTGTGGGTTATGGGCCCACGCTTCCGCTGCGCTGCTCTATCGTTATTTAACTTCCCGTCCCCTCTATTATGCGGTCGCTCATCCAATGTATCGCGTAGGAGTCTAAGTTAGCGGAGATAGGGGAATGACAAGGGCGGACGACCCAATATTTCTCTCGGAGACAAAATGGACCAAATCTAAAGATGACACGACTAGAGACAAGACTCCGACCCGAGAATAGTAACGATGCCCTTAAGGAGGTATATTAGGTTACAATTGTGACAGCAATCACGAAATCATCATGGAGCATATCAATCACACTAACCCACACTAACGTGTACTTATCTCAAGGAGAACAACATGCGTATTCATTCCAAAAGACACAATCAAGTCCTACACTGATGCATGCGAGACGAGCTAACAGTTTATTATTCCATGAAAGCAGATATGCCCAGTAATTTCAAGCAATTTATGTGGAGCCAGTAATGGTCATGCGGGGTTTAACGAGGATGGCAGGTATCATGTATATGAACAATGAACGAGCATGGTATACACGTCAATAATTGAGATCAAATATAGCATGGGGAGGTGCATCATAATAATCAAACTAAGCATCATACGAGAATACATAAGGGCGGCATAGTAATCATCACATCTAACAACAAGGATCATATAATAGGTTAAGAATGGCAAGTAATCATACGATGGGATATACTTAAGAAGCATAGGTCCTATATGATGCTAGTGATACATGATAAGCATGGGCATAGTCAGGAATGATTAAATGAGTTCAGTATAATGTACATGAAAGCAAAAAAATCACCACAGAGTAGACAAGATAACATCACGAGCGATAGATTATAATCATGCTAGGAATGGGCCGTCATAAAGCACATAAATGGTCCAATAGCTATCATATCATAGAACAAGTACAACATGTAATCATTTAACGAGTCATATTGGGAAGCATAAAGCCCTACAGGATGCTACTAGTACGTATCAAAACATGACTACAACCAAGGTAATTTGAATAGATTCATTCCAACATTTAGGTGTCAGCGTATGCGAAATTACAACATAGCGTGTTGTGTGATCATGCGAGATGTCAAGTCATAGGTTCATGCAAGCACGAGAAGACATCATAGAGTAATAGACATTTTAACCATGTAAGCATGCTAGGTTTAACCATCACGGAAAGCAAGTCGATCATCCAATTCAACATTAATCTCACCAAGATGAGCAAAACATTTTAAGAGGATAGGAAGAGGGCAGAATCACACTATCAGGGACCTAGCTCAAGAGAAAGTCAGCGATAACGTAGGCACGGTACAAATTCGCACAGGTCACAGTCAAGGATCCTACATGATACTAAAGGCTTAACATGCATACGATACATACATGCAACTAATCATGACGATGTGTAAGAAGTCAACTCACTCACATTCCAACGATACAGAAGCATGAGGAAAATTTAACGATGCATATCACGAGTCTAAGTAATGGGCAATATGATTAGGATACGGGCACGAGTGCAATCATCACATACTAGGATAAAACATGCATTCATCAAGACTCAATTATTCCACATATTCTCCATTCAACTCAAGTAACACACCACATTATAAGTTTCAAGATAATCAACAATAGTTGGTCCGACTAATACAAAGTAGATGGGCATGCTATAGATTCTTGTTACAAAAGGAATAATAAGCATCGACACGTCATCACCTAGCATGCTAAGGAGATCATTTATATGCATTCATACAAGGAAGAGCTTATCACACTATCATGGACCTAATCCAGGAGAACAACAATCATGCAGGTTCATATCATAGGGTTCAAGCTTCCGATCAATCATACGATCAATAGGCCAAGTAAACATGCTATAACAACATACAATCATGATAGAGGCAAGACATAACACGAGACTTAAGCAATGTGACCAGCACGGATACAGGATATCATACAACCACGAATTTACATTAAGGATCATCATCATAACAGGTACTGATGATTACGTATCATATGAGGCAGGTTGACATAAAATTATAACATGTATCCATCAAGTAAGGGACTCACTCTATCATGATACTAGAACCGAACGATCACACTATCACGAACCTATTTACAGGGAGGACATCAATTATACAACTTCCTAGCATATGACATATTCATTCGTGCCCCAGTATGAAAATGCAATATACTGAGTAGATCATATCGGGATGATATGGATATAATAAATGTAGCTCGAACCCATACAATAGTCATTACGAACACCAAAGCACACAAGCACAATTTCACACTAAAGATCAATCTGTAGGTCAAGGAGTAGTGCATATAGAATCACACAATCACGGACAGAGCAACCAAGATAACCCGATAGAGGTCCATAAGGGCAACCATTGACTCTCCCTAACAGACTCATCACCCATCTTTCCCGTGTGACTCGGGTACGACTTTTTGTGGCAAGAAGACACCTGTTGATCGTCATAAGAATCAAGAAAGACAACCTCGGAAACACTTACTTTCTAACTTGGAATTACATCAAGAGCTAACTTCCGATACTCTCTCAAACAACCTTCACATCCATACATAATTCCCGACACAATGTGTTTACCAACCCAATTCCCAGTGGAAGACACTGACATCAGAGAGAAAGACTTGATAGAACCGTCAAGGGTTATCATAGTGGAAGGGGCTGTTTCACACAAGCTGGGCTTGACCATATAAGAAGAAGAGTACTCCCGCTATCCCGTTTGCACAGACCGTTCCATATTCATTCAATAGTTAGGACATACCAATCAATCTTTAGCATATCAAGCACTCAATCATAGAATCAGTTAATGACAATTACAATGATCTCTTTGGAGTCTTCCCGACCCATCTGTAAAGAACAAGCTAGTATTTTGCCTACCCATTCCCGACTACATCCAATAGGGATAGTCTAGCGCCTTTCCTACCCACTCGATCCCTTATTAGTTGGTTCTCCTCTTTTATCATAAGCCAAGTTCATATTTAGTCCAATTGAGTTAGGGATATTAAGTTCATTTTGCCTCTTTAAAACGCTTTCAAATCTTTCGAAATTCATGGGCGGTTTTCCAAAACATACACTCCACCCTTGCGTACCCGAATTGCACAACCTGGCTCTGATACCAACTTTGTAACGACCCGGATATATATACCCGGGTTACGTTTCGAAGGTCGGATACCTTCGTTCGGATGTTGTAATTCAGGTACGGGTCGAGGTTTCAAACCTCTAAAGATCAATCAGTATTCAAAGTGGGGATTTCGAACCCCAATCAATCGAAGACACAGAAATTCAATTTAAACGGAAGTAAAGCGGAAGTAAGGTTTAGATACAAGAGCCACGGCAGAGCCGGGTCAAAACCAAAACATATATTCTAAAGTCGTATAGCCAAATTAGCGGGGTTAGACAGATTCTTTGCAATCGCCCGGGGGATTTTCCCACGCCATAGAGACAGGGAGTAATCATACCTAAAAACAAGTGGTGCGAGCGGGATCAGACCGAGACCCCAACATACCCTGTCTCGCAAGCAAATATACACATACGCTTATATAAAGATGATGCAAATGCGGAAATTAAATCACACTAACATGATCCTAATTTACAATATGCGGAAAATAACTGTAAAGGCGCCCAAAGAATGCCAAGTGACATATCCCTCTCCTACCTCTGCACCCCTTCCCGTTAGTGCAAAGACTGGCCAGTTCGGTGCTATAGCATAGCAATATCCTCGTGGTGGTGCACTCACCACGACATCATCATATCATATCATATCATATCATATCATATCATATCATATCATATCATATCATATCATATCATATCATATCATATCATATCATATCATATCATATCATATCATATCATATCATATCATATCATATCATATCATATCATATCATATCATATCATATCATATCATATCATATCATATCATATCATATCATATCATATCATATCATATCATATCATCTCTTGCCCGATGGTGCTGGGCTATCATATCATGCTCATATCGACTCGATAGACTCAGGGCACCCGATGGAGCTGGGCTACCCTATGACCCTAACAAAGACTCGAGGTCTATCACAGATAACGACCGTTCTGTATTCAAACACACAAAGTAACCGAATGCTCATTCATAAGTGCAATCCTAGCATGATACTACATGACATGCTTTAATGCTTATGCAACACCTAGTATGTCATATATTCACAAGCAGGTATACTCTTTCCAATCTGAGTAAGCCCATAAAGGAACTTACCTGAATAAGCCGAACAACAGAGAAACAAGGCAGAAGCAGAGTCCAAGTAATGAATCATCCAATAGGAAGCAATGTCAAACATATCACAATCACCTAATAACATACAAATGCATATGTCTATCTAATTCACACAAGGCGCCTTAACTATCATACATATCTTCACATATCTCATTTCAGATTATTCCATCTTATCTCATCATAATTCAAATATCATTCCATGTTCATCTCATCTCATCATCTCATTTCCAAAATAATCTCTCAAAGAACTCATCTTAGAAAATCAAACAATCCTTTTAAAATCGCTTATCCAAATCCCGTCATTAAACACTTAAGCCTTAAAACCAATTTCCCAAAGTCATATTATAGAAATCATTCCGGCATGTTATTCCAAAACCTTATCAAAATCAATAAAACATTTCTAGAACAATTTATATAATATAACACACTCCAATTAATATTTAGATATAGCAAAACTACCAAATCAATCCATTCTAATAACCCAATTTTATAAGTCAATAATTAAATCACCTTATGAAACATTATTTAGTAACACATCTCAATTAATAGTACTTTTAAAACCATTTATAACATATATAATAATATAAATAATAATCTAACAATAATTTAACAATATTATTTATCTAAAGTAAAACACCAAGATAATCCATTTCTTTTCAATCCTCTTTTATAAAACAACATCAATAATTATTTCCCAACTAATTCTATTTTTCAAAACAACTTATAACATATACATATATATATATATCAAATAATACTACTTTTTAGACACTTTTAAAGTATAAAATATTTTCAGAAATATATTTATCTCACAAAACTCAGAAATGTGATAATAATAAGCTAATAATTAAATACTAACATATACTAGAACATATACCATAACATATATACATATAACACATAGCTTAAAAAAGTATAAAGCCCCAGCAGCCCACGAAGGAAGCCCAGCCCAGACCTTACCCGATGACCCGAATCCAAGCCCACAACCCCAGCCTTACCCGGATCTCAGATTAAAAGAAGGGAGGTGAACCGGTCCTCTATTAAGTAATTACCCAGTGAACCGGACCACTAAAAAGAAAGAAAAAGGAAGCCGAACCCGTCTCCTTCACCTCAGAACAGAGGACCTCGACGACGGAGAGCCGAAGGAGAGAGGAAGGTGGAGCTCAGGCCTGCCGGCGGCTCTTTTCCGGCCCAGACCTTCCCAATCTAAACGACAACTAACTTCGACCATAACCCACCCCGAGAGAAAGAAACGCGCACCCAGAGGAGGGAGAGAGAGAGGAATTACCGAGGGGTCTCCGAGGGGAAATCTCCGGCTTCGACGACGACATCAGACTGCAATAGCTCGAGAGGAGGTTCGATTGAGACCTAGCAAGAGATGTACGTGAGTAAAGGAATGTTTTTTTACGGGATTGGAAGAAAAACAACCTCGAATCGTAACCAACCTTAGGACGAGAAACAGGGGAGGGAGGTGTGCAGGGCGGCTCCGTCGGCTGTGACGGCCTCCTGGGTGCTCTTGAACATCGAAGATAGGGAGGTCGATGCTGCTGCTGCTGCACGCCGAGGAAGGGGAGAGGTGGAGCTGTGGGCTCGGCTTCAGCTCGCGGAAAACAGGTCCGGAGGTGGTGCTGCTCAGACGAGTAGGAGGAGCAGATGAGGGGTGTGTGGTGGTGGCGTTTGGTGGTGAAGAGAAGGGAAGGTGGTGGTCTGGGGAGTCTGAAAAAAAAACAGAATAGAGGGAGAGGGAGAGAAGAGGGATTTGGGAGAATTAGAGAGCAATTGAAAGAGAGAGGGAGGAGAGGCTGAGGTTACAGGAGAGCGTGGTGGGTGTGAGGCTGGGCAGAGAGTTGCTTTGTTACCTTATAAGGAGAAGAAGACAAGAAGGGAGGGAGGGACCAGCACTATTGTACAGGAAACCGAGAGAGAGAGAGAGAGAGAGAGAGAGAAGAAAAGAAAAAAAAAGAGAAAAGAAAAATAGTGTGAAGTGGGCCCCAAAACACAAATTTTTAATCCCGACACTCGATCCCAATTCCGCTCCCTCGAACGAATTCCCGACACTCGACAATTCAAATCAAATTTTAAATCACCTCAGAACTTAAATTAATTTTATTAATACACGGAACTCGAAAGCGAAAATTAAATCCCGTCAAAATCCAAAATTTAAATGATGCCGGAAGGAGTTTAAAATTGAACTCGTGCTCGAGGACGACTTTTTCTCCCCTTTTACAAATTGCAATGAATAATAACATATTTAATTAAAATAATAAAAAAATAATATATATAAATTATATTCTGCCTTTACACCCTTTAAGTCTTCGCCCTTGTCAAAAGCAATATCATAAGCGGTAGCAAAACAAAGCAAGTGAATTTAACGTCATAGCACATATTTAAGCGATCCATAGGCATATGCAATTTTTGATCCAACCTCACATGGATAATGTGTTTGCACTCAACTCTCATGTGTTTAGGCTATGAAGATCAACGCTCAACTCAATTCCATATACAATCTCATAAACATTGCAATTTATAAGAATCCACTTCGCAACCAATTATGTAGATGCAATAAGAACCATCAGGAGGACTTTCACTCAATGGAAGACTTCGAAGAAGACTCCATTCGGCGGGGTTGTAATGGGGCTTGGTATAAAATAGAGGGTATGGAATTATTTGGCTATGTGGTGCTTATAAAATTCGGGAATCAAGACTCCTAAACCTTATCACTACTATATCCAAACCATAACTCTTCAATGTTGCACTTTCCAAGCTTCTTTTCCTTAATGCTCATCAACCTTTCTTTCAAACTCTAATATGATCTAAAAATATAAACCTTGTATGTAATAAGTAAAGAACTAAGGGATTTGGCTCATGCACATGATACATATATATCTTTTTTTTGCACGAAAATAATAATAAATAAAACTAAAAAGTGTGCATTTATATGGTGAGCAAAAAATCCTTTTAAAAAATATGACAAGATGTAAATATGTACCATTCCGTAATTTCCTTTGCTCAAAACTAGATATATGCTCTTTTCTTTCCACAATGCATTATTCCAACCAATCTAAGTCTCAATTCCGAAATGGGGGTCAGGCTCAATTCGGCTAGGGATAATTTTGTGGAGTTTGCAATATAAGGCTCAGGCTAATATTCTGGCTTCAAGCAGAGATAATGATGGGTAGGTAAAGAGAGGATAAAAATGACTTAAAAGATGCCTCTATCATTTAATTCTCGTAAACATAAACATATATATGCATTGACTTTGAATAACTATCACAACATTTAGAGATGCATAGGAAGAGTAAATACACTCAAGAAAGCAGAGGGATTTTTGATGTTCTCCCTATAGGCCAAAATTCTCACTAGGACAATTTTTGTTGGATTTTCTTTTTAGCCTAGGATCATATGTGCTCAATTTTATCACAAGTTCACAATCTACATAAAAATCATTTTAAGGACTTAGGCTAAACCATCCAAATATGCCATATGATTTACATGATCAAGTCAGCTATTGAGTTCTCATCATAGGACATCTAAGTAGGGTTTAAAAACTAAACTTTAAAAAGTAAACATGCATTTTTTTGTATTTTTGACATTTTTTATTTTTTTTAATTTTTATGTATTTTTATGAAAGTAAAAACTAAGAAAAAATTTAAACATGAATGCAATGCGAAGAAGAAAACCAAGTTATGATCATAAGACATGTTTTTCCCCCACCCCATACTTAAAATATACAGTGTCCTCATTGTATTTAAAAGAAGAACAAGGGTAGAAAGAAACTCACAGCGCAACCTGCGGATTCAGGTCGATTTCAGGTTAGGTCGATGCCAAAAGTCGATATCTAGGTCAGTGATCGATGTCGACTGTATCTGTCGAAGTCGAGGAAGAAGGTGAAGTCGAGGGTCGCCAGATGGTGGTCGATATCGAGGATTATGGTCGATGTCGACCTCTGCTTTTTGCTCTTGAGTCCTCGATGTCGACTCCAGGAGATGGCTTAATCCTAGGATGGTTGATTTCGACTGCCTCTGCAGAAGCTTCTTTTCTTCTTCGTCGTTCCTTTTGCTTGGCAACCTGAAATTCTTGTTAAAGTAATAGATAAAACCACGAATTATCACAGTCTCAAAAGTTTAGAAATCCAAAAAAAAATCAATACCCTAAAAACCTTCTATGAAAAAAAATCAAAGGTCTATGTAAAAGCTCTAGATTTTTGAGTCACTAGGCCGATTTCTCCGTCAATGCGTCATGAGCCTTTAATGTAGGGACCCTTCAAGCTTGAGCCTTCTCCTGGATCATCTAGGTCCTTGTGATAATAGCTAAGTTCGGCAACCAAGGCTTCTTCTTTGTTAGGTTCTTCTTTATTGGGCGCTTTCCTTCTCTTCCTTGACCTAACTTTTGCAAGATGGGCAAACCATGGAGCTATGACCCTCCCATTAGTTGAATTATCCATAATGGACAGAGGAGGGTTAGGAATCATACCTGGATTTACCTATTCGGGCCCGAAACAGAAATCTTCGGGCTGAGGGGAGATTGATTTCGACCAAGAAGGGTTGGTATCGAATGCTGTAGTCGATGTCGACATGTGGGGGTCAATGTCGATGTCAGGGACCCCATACTTAAGCTCCTGGCAATCATCTGACTTACTCGATATCGATGTGGTATGGTCGATATCGTGGTCTGTAGTCGATATCCACTGGTTCCAGTCGATGTCGACCCTGCTTGCTGTTTCCGTCCTGGCCAACAAAAATTTGCGAAGCTTCTCCTTAGCCGGAGAGAGGACAACTTGCTCCAGCTGCTTTGTTTCGCTCATTGTAGGGTTGAAGCGAAACTCCACGACCTCATTGCCGATTGTGAATGTAAGGGTGCCATTTCTCACATTGATGTTGACATCCGCTGTTGCTAAGAATGGCCTACCAAGGATGATAGGCACAATAGGATCCTCAGGCATGTCCCACACGATGAAGTCCGTGGGTATGAAGAACTTTCCCACCTTGACAGGGACTTCATCCACAACCCTAGTTGGTCTCACAAAGGAGTTGTCCGCCATGTAGAGCTTCATGTTGACGGGCTCCAATGCTCCTACACCCACTTGCTGCCATATTGATAGGGGCATCAAACTAACACTAGCCCCAAGATCACATAGGGCTTTGAATTGATGCTTACCAACCCCTACCGTTACCGCGAACTTGCCTGGATCGCCGCGCTTCTCAGGGAACTCAATTGAATTGCATTCACCAGCGATCTTTAGAATGGACCTCTTTTTGGACAGGATGTCCTTCAGGAAACTCATATATGCAGGCATCTCATTGAGCGCTTCCGTGAGTGGTATGGTGAGATTTAGACCTTGTAAGATCTTCACGAAGCGTCTGAACTTGGTGTCTCCTAGATCCCGCAGTGCCTTGGAAGGAAAGGGTAGAGTTTTGGATGGCTTTGGAGGCAAAGTGGTCGATTTTTGCTTTCTGGACATATCGATATCAATGTCAGGGTGGTCGATATCGACTGGTGTGGTCGACCTCGAGGGAGTCTGAAGCTGTGGTCGATTTCCAGAGGGGTCGACATCGGTATCATGGTCGATATCTTCGATATCGAGTGCCTCTCTGGCTCCGTTCCGTGCTCCGCAGTGGGCTCAACATTAACTGCTAGTCTGACGTCGACAGGGCCCTCGATATTGACCTGTGGATCGACATCGACAGCGTCTTCAGTGACTTCTCCGTCGCTCCTTGGCTCGGGCAATGTGCGTCCACTCCTTAGATTGATAGCGGCAATGTGTCCGGCTTGACCCCTTGGATTTTCTTGTGGTTTTCCAGGGAGTTTGCCGGGTGGCTTTGGGATTTGAGCCGCCAGTTGACCCATTTGGGTCTGAATGCTCCTTTTCCAAGTGTCCATCTCCCCAATTCGGGCGTTGAGGTGGTTGAGCGCTCCTTTATTTTCAGCATGGTTCCGCCTCATCTCATCAAGGATGAGTTGGACATCATCCCTTCGTGGTTCTCTCTCCGGATGGCCTGGAGCTCTATAAGGCGGAGGATCCCCTGGGGTTGTATTGGGGTGGTTGATTTCCCCAGTTTTGGTACCCCTGGCAATTGGGATTCCTCATGTAATGTGCCTCCTGGTGAGTCTCCGCTAGGTGCACTTGCTCCGTATGGGGGCATTCAGTGGTGATATGCCTGACGAAGCCACATTCGGTGCAGGGTTGGTTGGCGGAGAGGAATTTGACTTGTTTCTGCAACCTCCTGAGTTGATCGTGTATGAATTGATCTCTGACGTCGGGATCAATCTCCTTGGAGGGCTCATAGAGTGGCATAGATGGGGTAGGCCTTAAGTCGGAGGCCACAGGAGTCCCATAAGTGTTGTCAAATTCGACCAACCTCTCTATAGTATCCTAAGCTTGTTGCGGTAGAAGCTCAAGATACCCATAGGAGGTATAGGTGTTGATCCTCTCCTTAGTAGCTACGACCAGGGAGTTGTAGATGATCTCCTGGATGACGTAGGGTGGTTGCCCATGCGTAGGGCAGGACCTCAGTAGCTCCTTAAAGCGCTCCCATGCTTGCGCCAATGACTCGCCTAGCTTTTGTTTAAAAGCCGTGATCTTCTGGCGCATCATCGCGGTTTTTGATGGTGGGAAGAATTTGTTGAGGAAGGCATCCTTGACCTCGTCCCATGTGCGGAGCGATCTGGGGGCTAGACTCTCCAACCATGCTAGAGCTTTCCCTGTGAGAGACCAACGAAAAGCCTTTAGTTTTACATATTCAAGGCTTTGGCCATCAGCAATAGTATCACATAAATCAAGGAATAAAGATATATGCTCAAGAGGATAATCGCTAGGTTTCCCCTCAAATTGACGTCGCCTAAGCTCATTTAAGAAATTAGGCTTAATCTCAAAATTAGACTGGGGGATAAGAATAGCCGATTCAGGCACTGAGAGCACAGGGTGCATGTATTGCTTGGTATTCTGAGGGAGGGCGTTGTTTTAGGCTTCTATTTGCCTCGGGCCTTCCTCCTCCCTATATGCACGCTCTTTAAATGCCGTCTCTCTAGTTGTTAAATCCTTGATTTGCTTCTTTAGTTGCTCAATTTGCTCAGCCTGGGTCACTTGATCCGCCATGGCTATTTGAATTCTAGCTCAAAGGTGAAGATAGCTTTCAGGATTATCTATTTCTTCGAATTTAGGTGGGCGATCAGCGCATCGTATACACCTGTAAAGCCAAACTAGATAAAAACGTGAGATAGACTACTAGGGCGTGATTGATTGCCTCCCCGGCAACGACGCCAATTTGTTGATAGGAGGAAATCGAGTTCTTAAATACAAATATAAAGTATATAAATGCGAATCCGAATCCTAGCCTATGCAAATAATTATAAGACTTCCTCCCGTTGTCGTGGAAAGGTAGTCAGGATCGATCCACGAGGAGGCAGGTCAGCGGGATCCTAGTAATGTTGGAAAGCTCACGTCTTCAGTCGACCAGAAGCCTCACTCTTGACCTTGGTGCTCGATTTCAACCTTGGATGTCGATTCCCTCTGCAACAGAAGACCTGCATAGACAAAAACAAGTAGTTGATATTGACTAGGAAGGTCGATATCGATGTTAGTTACTAAAAATCGACTAGTCTTCCCAATCAACACAGGGGTGGTCGATATCGAGGATGGGGGTCGATATCGACATTAGCAGTAGGAACTCAGAAGATCGACATCGACTCAGAAAATCGTCGACGAAGCACAGTGGTCGATATCGATGTCTAGGGGTCGATATCGAGGTTGGTTTCTACAAAGTTGTTAGCTTTTGTTGGCAAAGAAAGGCCGAAGACACAAGGATGAATAAGGAGGGATGAACAGAAATAAAGACTATATTTTTTATGTGACTAAAAGATATATAAAAGGCAACTCCTAGGGTTAGGGTTTACCACAATGTCAACCAATGCATGCGATAAGGTAATTAAGACGAACAATTGTGCTATTTCACCCGAGGGACAAGCTTTCGCTGTACACCAACTCTTAGGATTACTCTTGAAAATAAACCTAATTGTCCCTACCAATTTTATGTTTATAACTCAAGTTGTTAGCATGAATCCCTTTTCTTTTGATTAGGACTAAACATAGAATCGTAGGAGATGATATAGACACAACGATATCAACATCTAACACTTACCTCAGGCACGCATGGCTAACGTCGGGCTCACCCCGACCCTAGAAGCTTCGGGAGACTACTCGCACCTCATCGCATGAAACATCATTGATTGAAAGGAAATTTGCATTAATAACTCCGAAACTTTACAACTCAACGTCGGCTCTCGCAAATGCCAAACCCTTAAGCTTCTTCCTAACTCTAACTCTATTGTATGATTGAATGTGTTTTCTTGGATGATTGAATGCCAGCCCCCTAGGGCTTTATTTATAGCTACTAATCCTTGCTACCCAAGGATTGTATCTTCTATCTAAACTATAAACTCTATCCAAACAAGTAGGATATATGTTTTATTTTAGGTAACTTATCTAAATAACTTAATAAAGCTTTAAGGTAGAAAGTAAATAATCTCAGTTATAATCTATCTAAATTTACAAGATAATCTCTACTTTAGAAGATAGAATTCCCAATCCGTGTCTCGAAAAGCGTGTCCAACCCATGTCGAAGTATGGTCGATATCGACCAGACAGGTCGATTTTGACCTCTCTGTTTCTGCTCGATGGACTCTGCTTCCACTCGATTTCCAAGACTTGGTCGATATCGATGTTGGGTGATCGATATTGAGTGGCTTTTCCTTTGTTGGTTGATGGTCTGTCTTGACACTCAAAAGTTGGGTCGATGTGTAGTCGATATCGACCATGGGGGTCGATTTCGACCTCTTCTCAGCTTCACTTGGTTTCTCCGTTTTGACTCCGATTCCGCTCCAATTCCTACATAATTAGATCAAAACTTGTGCATACTCTATTTCTTGCACATTAGCCCATTCTACACAAATTTATATTATTTTGAACCTTTATTTGAGGAATGGAATGAAATATGAAGTCAAAAGATGCAAATGAAAGAGGTACAAATATGTACATCAGTCTTGAGTCATTATTTTCACGAGATATGAGATGATCTTGATTGACTTATAAGCATGATATGATGAGCATGATGATGACATGATGAGATTATTGATATGCACATTTACCACTTGTGGGTGGAATTGCTGTGCTATAGCACTGAGTTGGCCAGCGTTCGCCCTAATAGGAAGGGGGGCAAGGGTAGGAGAAGGATATGCCACTCGGCATTTCTGGGCAATTTATCGTATTTCTGCATATTATATCCTGATAAGCATGGCTTGTGTGTTTAAATTCTGTACTATATTGGAAGCGTCTTTATTAGGTATAGCGTATGTGTAGGCCTGCTAGTGGGAACAAAATACATAAGGGCCTCGGTCTAATCCCTTGCCCTGTATATATTTTTTTAGGTTTGTTTGCAGATTATGTTTGGTCCATGCTTCTATGGAGGGGAATTGCTTGGGCGTTCGCAATCAAAACTCAACTTATCACCTTGGCCTAAGTGTTTCATAAATCCGAGATTTCGTGTTTTTGTTTTGACCCGGCCTCGCCGTGGCAAGTTATACTCTACTTTACATTTATGCCTTTTTACTTAAAATGAATTTAGCGATGTAGCCTCTTAGGACAGGTTAAGGGTACCCAACGGCCCTACGATTGATTTGAGGTTCGAAATCCCCACTTTAAAATGATATTATTTGAGGTTTGGAAACTTCGACTTGTACCTGGATTGCAAGATCCGTATGAAGGTATTCAACCTTCAAAATGTAACCCGAATATTTATATTTGGGCCATTAAAGTGACAGCGATAAGGGTGGTGACATCGATAAGGGTAGTGACAGTGATAAGGGTGGTGACAGTGACCACTGATAGGGGTGGTGATAATGATAAGGGTGGTGATGATGTTAAGGGTGGTGACAACGATAAGAGTGGTGACAGTGATAAGGGTGGTGACAGTGATAAGGGTGGTGACAATGACCACTGATAAAGGTGGTGATAGCGATAAGGGTCGTGACATCGATAAGGGTGGTGACAATGATAAGGGTGGTGACAGTGCCCGCCTATAAGGGCGATGACAGTGACCCCGTAAAAAAACTCTAAAAAACAAAGTTGTCATAAAAAAAAGTTATCACAACATGTGTCACCACTAATAAGGGTGTTGACAGTGACCCAATAAAAAAACCTCTTAAAACTAAGTTGTCACCAAAAGAAGTTGTCATGACATGTGTCACCACTGATAAGGGTGGTGATAGTGACCCTGTAAAAAAAATCTAAAAACAAAGCTGTCACCAAAAAAGTTATCACTACATGTGTCACCATTGATAAAGGTGGTGCCAACGACCCCGTAAAAAAAAACTCTAAAAACGAGTTGTCATAAAAAAAATTTCATGTCACCACACATGTGTCACCAAAAGTCATTGTCCTTGATCAGTCAATGATCAAATTAAAAAGTGGGAAGAAAGGAAAATGGGAAGGAAGGGCAAAAATGTCAAATTTGGATAATCATTTAACTTTATAATGAAAATGGACATGGAGTAAAAAATGGGGTCTCAAATGGTCTTCCACCAAATTAATTCTAATAAATGTGGTACCGTGAAATTAACAAATTAAGCAATAAAGGACTACCCAGGAGTAACATTTAACGCGAATCCTCGGCGAAAAGTGGTCGCTCAACAGCCAGGCTCATAGCCAACCATTTGTACAACACTAGTTGTTGTCCACACTAATAATGAGTCAGTACGACTCTACAAATTTTAATTTTAATTTCCATAAAACTATTGCAGTGGTTGCATTTTATTAGTTTCACCGACATAATTTAGTGTGATGTGATGCAGAGGAGAATTGATTATAATAATTAGGGCTGTTATTCGAGCCGAACGAGCCGAGTATTGTCTGTTCATATTCTGTTCATTTAGAATATGAACGAGCTCGAGCCGAGCCTAAATTTTGACTCGAGCTTCAAAAAGTGCTCATACTCGGCTCGTTTAGGAAATGAACGAGCTCGAGCCGAGCTTTTTTCGAGCTTTAAGCGGTTCTACTTGCTTATTATACAATAACTTAAAGGAAATTTTAAAAATTCCATAAAATTCGAGCTATTCGAGCTTAATTCGAACGAGCCGAGCTTTAGACCGAGCTTAAAAATGTGCTCATACTCGGCTCATTTAGAAAATGAACGAGCTCGAACCTAGTTTTTATCGAACGAGTACGAGTCGAATTCGAGCTACTCGTGTTCACATAACACCCCTAATAATAATATGTAAAATATGAACCACGGAATCAACTCAAGCCTATCAAATAAATACAAGACTCCCTTGCTGTAGTGGAAGGGTCAGGATCAATCCACGAGGAAGCATGTCAACAGATCCTAAGTATTTTGAACAAACGTTCTGCAGAAATCGACAAGGAGCTCTCGACGTCGACTAGGTGAGTCAATCTCGAGTGTAGCAGTCGATCTCGAGTGGTGTTGTAACCTAAAAACACAAACAGAAGGCAGTCGACGTCGACCAGTTCACTCGACTTTGAGTTAGTAGTAGAGATCGATTGACACAGAAAACCATCGATCGAACAGAGGCAGTCGATATCGACCTAAGCAGTCGATCTCGACCTCTCAAACAGAAAGTAACCGTTGGCAAAGAACGACCGAAGAATGTAGGATGGATAAGAAGCAATGATCAGAACTTCTAAGGGGTGAAACGACGATTAAAAAGATGTAAAACAAATATAAAAAGGAATCTTAAGGTAAGTATCACCACAACGTTAACCAAACATGCATAAGATATGTAAGACGGACAATGACGCTATCTCATCAAAGGGACAAGGTTTTTCTATACACCAACAAGTAGGAATACTCTCACAAATAAACCTAATTGTCTCTACCAATTTTATGTTTATAATCCAAGTTGTTAGCATGAATTCCATTTCTTTCGAATAAGGATACACACAAAAGGAATAAACTTGCATTAAAAGAGCAAACTTTGAAGTCTTAACAATTCCAACGTCGGCTTTCGCAAACGCCAAAACCCTAAAGCTTCTTAAAACTAGAACCTAAAACTACTACTTTGTTGTGATTGTTTTGTGATTGCTGGATGAGATACCTAAAGCCAGCCCCCATGGGCTTTATTTATAGCCTCACAACTCCTAGCTAGCCTAGAAGATGGAGTCCTAATCCTACTAAAAATTGTATGAATAAATTGTATCTAATGATGTAATTTATGTAAAGGATATAAACTTATTTGGGAAAATAATAAATCTCCTAGGGTAGATAAGAATATACTCATAGGATTAAATCTATCAAGTAAATACGATAAAAACATGGCTTGTAGCAATACTCCTCGGATTAGAACTACTCGATGTGTCTTTACTTTCATCAGCTCAGGTCGATGTCAACCACTTCACTCGATATCGAGGGCACTTCTTCTGCTCGATCTCTAGTTGATTTCTCTCGGTCTCGGTCACATTCTCTACTCGGTCGACGTCGACCAATGTGGTTGATCTATGTTCATGTCGAGTGGTCCTCCTAACCCCAGAGGCATCTCAATCCACTAATAATGGAGGTGGTAAAGAAGGAAGTATTGAAGCTACTTCAATCTCGCATGATTTACCCCATATTTGACAATAAGTGGGTAAGTCTGACGCAAGTGGTTCAAAAGAAAATAGGCATCACAGTGGCTGAGAACAAAGAAGGAGAGTTGGTACCCATGTGGTGGGATGAAATGTCGTGGGTTTCACCTCACCAAAGATAATAATAATAACCAAAATAAACTAACTAAACAGTATAGTGAGTAAGTAAGCGGTCGAACCCACAGAGAATCAAGTAGTTCTATCGCAATGTGTATTTATTAATTATGAAGGTAAAGATAGGATATGAATGTACATAAAGATAGACAATTCAAATAAACTAAGATGAAGATGTTAATAGGAACAAATAGAAGATAAAAGAGAAGAGTGTGGTTTCGCATACAATTCACAACATTGGTTGATTTACTTGATCCTTGACTGAATCTCTAGTTATTCTAATACAATGCAATGAATGCAATTGATATCAATAGTTATTCTGACTTTGGTTTAAATAGATTGATATCCCTTGCAGGCTTACCAATTCCTTACACTATATGTGACCCTAACTAGATTCTTAATACACATAGCAACATGAAATCCCAAAGTACTTGGCAGTTTGGTAGTACCAACCCTCCTAACCAATTAGATTGTCAAAGGCTTTAACCTCTCAAACCCTAATCTCAAAGGAATCGATATTTAACCAATTGTCATTACCCTGCATATCCAATTGATGCTTTCACGGGATCAATTACCTATTGCTTGCTACCATGGATTAGCTATTCCTACAAAATCATTAGTCACTAGCATGAATGCAAATTCTGTCAAGGTGTACAATCAAGAGAGAAATTATGCAATCAACAATGTAAGCACAAGGATAATGAAATAACTATATGAATAACACAGAAATCAAGTCTCCCAATTCATCCAACGAAGTCTTGAATTATAGCAAAACCACAAGAATCCTAACTACTCGTGTACCTTGGATCTCCAAACTTCAATCCTATAAAGCGTTCCATGTTTAATTAGATGATTGAATGAATTGCTAGTGGATTGGATTGGACGATTGAAAACCTAATAGATATATCTAATATATAGCCTTATAGTCGGCCAAACCCTAGAATAAATTCATGCTAAAATAATAATATTAAAATAGGAAAGATAAAGTCTCAGCAGAAACTCGCTGATCCCTTCTGTCCGTATAGCTGCGGGCGCATCAGGCCTAGCCGCGGGCGCGATTCTCTGTTCCTTCACGTTCTCAGCTTGTCTTCAACAATGCTTTATTAGCTTCTTTAGCCTCCGTCTTGCTTCCTTTCTTCCACCAACATTCCACATTCCAAGCTTGAATCTCTAATCTTGAAATTAAAGCTTGGAATCTCTAATCTTGAAATTAACCAATAAAGTGTGTAGATTCCAGGTCTTTGAATATAAATGATCAAGATGTGAATTAGTTCTAAAAACTTATCTAATGCATCCTAAAACTATACTAAAAATACCTAGAATACTCATACAAAATATGCATTATCACCACGCGAGTACAATCTTGATGGAGAGTCTATATTGACTATAGAATGTGGAATCCTGAGACTCGCAAGGTGATGTATATATTTCTAGCCATTTTATATGCATATTTTGACGTCATATTCCAATCAATTCATACATTCTAGGTTGAGAACATTGATACTTTGTGTAGTATGTGCTAACGTGCAAGAAATAGAGTCTGCACAAGTTTAGATTTAAATACATAGAAATTGGAGCGGAATCAAAGTCAAAACAAGGAGCCAAGAGCCGTTGACGATCATTCGATATCGACCTATCATCTCGATTGACTGAACCATGTGGCGCAGAGATTAAATACCCAGAGCAAAAAAAGCACAAGCTACTAGAGAGGCACTCGACAAAACCCTAGATCGAGTGAACCTCTCGATATCGACATGATGCCCGAGGTCGAGTGAAATCAAGAGAAGTCGAGCAGATGTGAAGCACTCGACATCGACTGGTCAGGTCGATGTCGATTGGAGATTCTCGTAGTTCAGACGCGGTATGAAGAATCCGAGTTGAGAAGATATCATTAAGGCCACGATTTATCTTAGGATTTAGATAAAATACTTCCTAAGGGAACTTTCCTTTTTACCCTAGGATTTTTATTAATTACTTCAATAAAGTTTTATCCTATTCATTATTGGATAAAATTTAGATAGAGTAGTTTTACTAGGATTAGGACTCCTTTCCTTGGCTAGCAAGGATTGTGAGGCTATAAATACCACCCTAGGGGGCTGCTTTTAGCAATTCAATTTCAGAGATCTAAACTCGACAATAGCAAAGTAGTAGTTTTAGGGTTTAGTTTTGAGAAACTTTAGGGTTTGGGCGTTTGCGAAAGCCGACGTTGGGATTGTAAAGACTTCAAGTTTCCTTTCCAATGAGTTCGTTTTTATACTTATTTCCTTTTATGCAAAGATGTCCACTTCGACGATGAGCGAGTAGTCGCATAAGCTCTTAGAGTCAGGGTGAGCCCGACGTTAGCCATGCGTGCTTGAGGTAAGTATTGATGTTAATATTTGTTGTGTCTTGATCATCTCCTAATCTTTTGTGTTTAGTCATTATCGTAGGAAAAGGGATTCATGTTAACAACTTGAGTTATAAACATAAAATTTGTTGAGACAATTAGGTTTATTTGCAAGAGTATTCCTACTTGTTGGTGTATGGCGAAAGCTTGTCCCTCGGGTGAGATAGCGTAATTGTCCATCTTACTTATCCTATGCTTGTAAGGTTAGCGTTGTTGTAAACCCTAGCCTTACGAGTTCGTTTTTATATTTATTTACCTCACTTTAATCATTCAAACCCCTATTTATTTATGTTCAAAGCTTCTACTTCATCTTACTTTCTTCGGCCTACTTTACCGACGGTTACTAACACTTCTGCAGGAGCACTCGAGATCGACCAAACAGGTCAATATCGACATCGTTTATATCGGTCGACGTTTGCTGAGTTGACAACACTTTCTTTTTCTGTTTTGACTCGAGATCGAGTACACTACTCAACATCGAGTACCCTAGATCGACCGACAATCTTCTGAGTCGGTCAACTGCTATTACTGATACTCGACATCGACACCTTAGGTCAAGGTCGGCTGCTTGTCTTTGTCTCTGCAGGTCTTCTACATTGAGATCGACAACCATTGATCTCGACTACCTCTGTCGAGATCGAGTGACTTTTGGTCGACACAAAACGTGAATTCGGACTATTCTCGAATCCCGCTGACCGGCTTCCTCAAGGATCGAACCTAATTCCCCTTCTACTACAGTGGGGAGTTTTGAATTTATTTGAAAGGCTAGGGTTGCAATTGTTCTTTATATTTTATTATATATTTTTAATTCAGTTCTCCCTACATCACAAGGATCTCTTCCCTCTCCCATTCATTGATCAGATGCTAGAGAGGCTCGCTGGAAGAGGCTATTATTGCTTTCTAAATGGCTACTTAGGCTATTTTCAAATCGCCATTGCACTAGAGGACTAGGAGAAGACAACATTTACATGTTATTTTGGCACCTTTGCATATCACAGAATGCCATTTTGATTATGTAATGCACCAGGTACGTTCCAAAAGTATGTGGTAAGTATCTTTTATTAGTATATTGAGAATTTTATTAAGGTCTTTATGGATGATTTTATTGTCCACGATGATGATTTTGATTCATGTTTGGCACATCTGGCACTAGTTTTGAAGAGGTGTTAACACCAACTTAGTTTTGAATTCTGAAAAATGTCATTTTATGGTTGAACATGGAATTGTTTTAGGTCATATTTTATCCTGAAAGAGAATTGATGTTGATAAGGCGAACATTGAAATAATTTAGTCTTTTCCCTATCCTACTAATGTGCGTGAAGTGCATTCTTTCCTTGGCCAAGCAGGCTTCTGTCGCAGGTCATCAAGGACTTTTCAAAAGTGACCGCGCCATTATGTGAGCTCCTCAAGAAAGATGTCCCATTTGAGTTGATGAGAAGTGCAAGGAGGCCTTCCACACATTGAGAGATCGACTTGTATCTGCACCAATCATTCAAGCTCCAATTTGGACACTTCCCTTTGAGTTGATGTGTGATGCAAGTGACTACGCCGTTGGAGTAGTGCTAGGCCAAAAGATTAACAAGGCATCTCATGTGATCTATTATGCCTCAATGATGTTGAATAGAGCACAAATGAACTATACTACCACATAGAAGGAGCTATTGGTCGTGGTGTTTGCATTTGACAAGTTCCACTCCTTTCTCTTGGGAGCTAAGGTAATTATTTATTTTGCTCATGTTGCTCTCAGGTACCTTCTGAAGAAGAAAGAAGCAAAGCCAAGACTCATCCGATGGATCTTACTCTTGAGTGAGTTTGACAGTGAGATTAAGGACAAGAAGGGTGCAGGGAACTTTGTTGTTGAACATCTCAGCTGACTCACACATCCTAATAGTGTGGGAGAGAAATCAAGGACGTTGGGAGACTTTCCTGACGAAACACTACACAATATTTCCCTCACTACTCTTCAAGTTCCGGATCAAGGTTTGCTCCTACACTTGATGGCAGTCAACATCCCTAGGCCATGGTTTGCATATATGGTCAACTTTCTAGTTACAGGTGCATTTCCTCTGAAGTTCACCAAAGCTAAAAAGGACAAGATTCGCCACAATGCCAAGGTTTTTGTTTGGGATGATCCATTCTTATGGAAGCATTGTGCAAATCAGGTAATTCGATGAAGTCTTCCAGATAATGAGGTAATGTCTGTACTTAGTTTTTGTCATGCTTATGCTTATGGAGGTCATTTTAGACCAAATAAAACTACTAGGAAAGTGCTTGCTTCAAGATTTTATTGGCTCAAGGTCTGTCATGATGTCAATGCATTTTGCAAACCTTGTGATCGATGCCAACGAACAGGGAGCATTGCACCTAGGAATGAGATGCCACAAGCTAGAAAGATGTTCTGTGAACTTTTTGATGTTTGAGGCATTGATTTCATGGGTCCATTTCCTAATTCTTTTGGGAACTTTTATATTTTGTTAGCGGTGGGCTATGTCTCCAAAAGGGTGGAGGCAAAAGCCACCAGCACTGACAATTCTAAGGCTGTTTCAGGTTTCCTTAAAGAGTTATTTGCTAGGTTTAGCATTTTACGAGCCTTGATAAGCGACAGGGGCACTCATTTTTGCAACAAGACGGTGACTGCACTTCTAAAGAAGTACCATGTTACTCATTGCATATCTACCTCTTATCACCCCCAAACCAATGGGCAAGCCGAAGTATCAAACAGAGAGATCAAGAGGATTCTAGAGAAGATTGTTGCCCCAAATCGTAAAGATTGGAGTCAATGCCTAGATGATGTTCTTTGGGCATATCGCACAGCATACAAGACACCTATTGATATATCACCATATCGATTGGTCTTTAGAAAGGCGTGCTATCTTTTAGTGAAGCTCCAACACAAGGCTTATTGGACGATGAAAGAATGCGACATGAGAATTAATGAGGTGGGCGAGTTTCTTAAGCTCTAGGTGCAAGAATTGGATGAAACTAAATGGGATGCTTATGATAACTCCATCAACTACAAAGAGAACACTAAGGTGTGGCATGATAAGAACATCTTAAAGAAGGACTTCAAAGTTGGTGACAAAGTCCTCCTTTACCAATCACACCTCACACACTTTCCAGAGAAGCTTCACTCAAGATGGAAAGGTTCATTCACCACCGTGCATGTCTATCCATATGGAGCGGTGGAAATCAAGAATGAAAACAGTGCTCAAGTGTTCAAGGTCAATGGACATAGACTGAAGTGCTACTTTGATGGCTTTTGGATGAAATCATGGAAGAAATGGCTCTCCATGAACCAAACACAACTTGATCAAGCATGACATCGAGACTAGGAGAGAAAACAAGGGAGATTCTCAGGAGGCAACCCGAGGTAAGTTTTCTAATTTTCACGCTTCTCAATTTCTAATTAGTTATTTAATCTTTCAATTTCAATAATTTTAGAGTTCCTAATCGATGGGTAAAAGTGTTTTGGGATGTTTGGTTTAACTAATTTGCGAGTTAGGTGAGAAGAAATGAGGAATGGAATTAGACAACACGGACAAAAGAATTTCGTCGCAGTTAAACCAGCAAATCGCCATGATAGGACAAAATCGTTGCATTTTCCTATCAAAAGAATATCCAAACTAACCAACTAGTATAGCTAGTAAGTCGGGAGTCGGTCCACAGGGAACTACTTGGACTTTATGTGTTTTAACTACCAACAAGAGTAAACAAGGGGGTTGTAGAGATGTAAAGATGAAATGAATTGAAGAAGTAAATAATGGTGATAGTTGTAAACAATGATGAATGAGATGTTTCACCTACGGTACTCAACTTTGGCTCGTCTCCTTGATCATAGTTCTTCCTTCTAGTTGTGTCTTTTGTACCATCTACTCTTATCTTGATTTAAATAGATTATTAGTCCTATGAGTTCTAATAATCCCTTATTCCTAGGCAATCTTAACACAGATTAAGGTTTAATCATAGGAATAACACGAAGTCTCAAGATATATGAAGCTTATAAGCAATATTAATTCCCTAAAGAACTAACATTTAACCGATAGTCAATCTCTTATACAATCAAGCTTTTTTACGAGATCCACTCAATTGTACTTGCTACTATGGATTAAGCTTCAAAAACGTATGAATCAAAACCCTAGCAACGATGCACTTCTAACGAGGTCGCGAATCAAGATAGAATCAATACCAAGATGCAATATGAGAACAAAGAGATTAAAATATATAGTAGAAATAAACTAGAATTTCGAACTCACAATTCAACAAAACCAAGTCTTGATCGTAGGCAAAACACGATGAGTTTAGTTGCTCATGCTTATAAACGTTGTCTCTTAATTCTCCGAAAGTCCCTTAGATCCCCTAAAAACAACTAATTTCAGTCATTAAATACCTAAGAATATCGTCATAAAAAACCTAGAAATCGTTCTCCAAAGATTAAGCCCATCATAGAAAAATAGAATTTCGGTGCTGAACCGGCCTAGTAAGGCTGCGACCAGGCCGCGGGTGTGGCTTATACAATGTGCTCCCAAATCTTGGCAGCGGGTGCTGCCCTGATGGTCGCGGGCACGGCCTTTCCGTCTCCCTTGTTCTTCTAGCCGCGGGTCACCGTTTTTCCTCCTGTACGTCCTTTCTTCTTCCTTGTGCATTCTAACTTGGCTTCTCTAGCTCGTTGTTGCCTCCATATGATCCATATAACTTCTCATGAATGACCTCCTCACTATTTCAAATCCAAAATCTGCAATTACGCACTAAACTAGTGTAGATTCCGCACTTAAAACACCAAATGAGCAAACAAGTAAACTAACCCATTAAAATGCAATATATACATCTAAATGATCCTAAAACTACTCTATAATGCCTATCTAAATATGCATTATCAAACTCCCCCACACTTAGCCTTTTGCTTGTCCTCGAGCAAAACAAATCATTTATGAATCATTCATCCCACAAACACAATCCTTCATGCAATAGCCTTATCAAAAGCAACATCTCAACAAAGTGCAAAACATAGACAACACAAGCAAACGTCATAGCAAATGAGCAAACAAGTAAACTAACCCATTAAAATGCAATATATACATCTAAATGATTTAAAACTACTCTATAATGCCTATCTAAATATGCATTATCAAACTCCCCCACACTTAGCCTTTTGCTTGCCCTCGAGCAAAACAAATCATTTATGAATCATTCATCCCACAAACACAATCCTTCATGCAATAGCCTTATCAAAAGCAACATCTCAACAAAGTGCAAAACATAGACAACACAAGCAAACGTCATAGCATGTATTTAAGTGATCAAGTAGCCCGCATGCTTATCCATCCAACCTCACCGGGAATATAGTGTTTTCCCTCTCACTCAAGTGTTTAGGTTAATCAAATAACACTCAAACTCCATCCAAATGCAACTAAGCTACATAAGAATTGAAATTGAATAACAATCTCCACCGTGGATGTCATTACCAACGAAAATCATCATGAGGTCTTTTATGGGTTGTAATGGGGCTTGGTAAGAAAAATTAAGGTTGGGAGTATTTTGGCCATGTGGTGCTTGTAAACCCGATAACTAGAATCTACTACACTTTCATAATCCCAACACTCTCTAACCATCAAACTCAAGTCTCAAATACAACTCATGCTAAGGAATTTCCTTCCACACATAATATCTTCCAACTCATAAACACCTACAAATGAAGTGGTTATTTTATTGCATATAATGTATATTTTTTCTTTCTTTTTTTTTTCTTTTTCTTTTTTTTTGAAATAAACTAGAACCAATCTTCAACTAAAAAACTCAAAGTAAGAATTTACCATTACATATTATTCCACTCTCAAAGCATACTCAACATCAACTCAAATCAATCTCTAACCAACTCTACTCCTAGTTTCCGGATGGGTTAGGCTATAATTAGCTAGGGATGATTTTTGTGGAGCTACAACGAATAGGCTTATAGGCTCAAAAGGGCTCAAGCAATGGAATAATGTAAGGTAGATATGGAAAATAGAAGGCTAAAAAGAAACATGCCTCAATCATATGAAATTCACCAATAACGAACATAAGAGTACAACCTTGACATAGATAACAAAATCAATTCTAAGAGGTAGAAGCATTGGAGAGTATTCACACACATGAATAAAAGCAAAAGGGCTCAATGATGTGCTGTCCCAATAAGGCCAAAAATCAACTCACAATGGTAAATTTTTGTTGGATTTCAGTCATGCTTAGGAACTTAGATCATACATGCTCAATTATGTTCACCTAGCTATGTTTCACATAAAAACCATAAGTAGGATAAGGCTAAAACAATTCAAACATGTCATGGAACTTATATGATCATTCTTTCGAAAATATTTAGAGGACTAATTAGGCTAGATGGTTGTTTAAACAATGACATATTCTATGCAAATGCATGATATTTTCTCTTCTTTTTCATTTTTTCCATTTTTTTAAATAAAACTAAAATGCAAAACATTAAGATGCAAACCATGAATATTACGCAGAATAATTTAAACATGCTTGATATGCAATGCAACCTACTATGTACAATAATCCCCTCCCCCGCACTTGAAACTTTCATTGTCCCAATGAAATAAAAAAACAACAAAAAAATTAGAAAGAATAGGGGAGAAGGAAAACAATACTCACTAGCTCACTGGTATGGCGGAGGTCGAGGTGGGCATGAAAGGAAGGAAAAACGAGCAAAAAGAAGGTTGTAGGCTAAGGCTGCGAGCGCGGTTGAGTAGGTCATGGGTGTGGCTTGTCTTGGTGAACCTGTTGTAATTGCTGCGGGTGCGGCTTTCATGGCCGCGGGTGCGGCCTTTCCCGAACATTCTCCCATCGTCTTGTCCTTTGTCCTTCTCCTAAAACGTTAGCCCAATATACCGACAAAAAATGACCTAACCTCTAGGAAAATCCTAGAAATACTGCGTAAATAAATGAACTAGGAAAATCCTCGAAATACTGCGTAAATAAATGAACTAAAAAATGAAAAGAAAGTTTAGCCTACTTACCTCGGGTTGCCTCCCGAGAAGCGCCTTTGTTTCTTGTCGTTGGCTCGACGTTGTGCTTAAGCTTAGGACACTAATCAAACATAGTCAAAGACCTCAGTAACCTGTCGAACTCTTGTGCACAAGTACCGAACAAGCATGCACTATATACAAATCAATTGAAACTAAATAATAAAGAATTTAAGAACTGTTTCGACTTATTGTATTCCTGAGCTTGATTACCCACAAAGGGTATATAATACCATCAATTCAGTTCCATTAGTGGCTTATCAAAGTAGTAGTCAAATGGATCAGCGTATCTACTAATATTCTTCTAGTGCAGAAGGTAACTTTTACTTGCTCTGTAGCCTCAGCAATAGGCTCTGGACTTGATTCATCAATGGACGAGCTAGGGATGATCTCGTCAGATGGAGTGTCTTCTTCCTCTATCTTCTCAGTGTGATTTTCCACAATGACCTCAAGAGGTGCAACAAAGGTTTCAATGATTTGAGATACTGGAGGAAGTGACTCATTCTGCGCACATTGATAATCCATGTAGCAAAAACATTCCCACATCTCCAAGAGTCCCATATCTAATAAACCTCCATCACTCATGCGCTCAGCAAGACTCCGTGTCTCAGAAGTCATGCCATCAAAGATCCATAGAAGCACTTCCCTTATACTAGCTTGATATCCCCATGAATAAACATCGTTAATGTACTCCTGCAGTCTGATGAAGTATTGATGAAAACTCTCTCCGTGTAACTGCAATAACCTCACCTTCATAATATGTTAGTAGCACGAGTGCAGGCCATGTAAGTGTTCCACACCAAGGTTAGTAATTAAACACACAAAGTAAAAAAACAATAGTTCCCCGACAACGGTGCCAAATTTTTGACAGGAAAAAATCGTTGGGTTTTCCTATCAAAAGAATATCCAAACTAACCAACTGGTATAACTAGTAAGTCCGAAGTCGGTCCACATGGAACTACTTTGAATTTATGTGTTTTAACTACCAACAAGAGTAAACAAGGAGGTTGTAGAGATGTAAAGATGAAATGAATTGAAGAAGTAAATAATGGTGATAGTTGTAAACAATGATGAATGAGATGTTTCACCTACGATACTCAACTTTGGCTCATCTCCTTGATCATAGTTCTTCCTTCTAGTTGTGTCTTTTCTAACATCTACTCTTATCTTAATTTAAATAGATTATTAGTTCTATGAGTTCTAATAATCCCTTGTTCCTAGGCAATCTTAACACGGATTAAGGTTTAATCCTAGGAATAGCACTAAGTCTCAAGATATATGAAGCTTATAAGCAATATTAATTCCCTAAAGAACTAACATTTAACCTATAGTCGATCTCTTATACAATAAAGCTTTTCTACGAGATCCACTCAATTGTACTTGCTACTATGGATTAGGCTTCACAAACGTATGAATCAAAACCCTAGAAATGATGCAATTCTAACGAGGTCGCGAATCAAGATAGAATCAACACCAACAAGCAATAAGAGCACAAAGAGATTGAAATAGATAGTAGAAATAAACTAGAATTTCGAACTCACAATTCAACAAAACCAAGTCTTGATCGTAGGCAAAACATGATGAGTTTAGTTGCTCATGCTTCTAAACGTCGTCTCTTAATTCTCCGAAAGTCCCCTCGATCTCCTAAAAATAACTAATTTCAGTCCTTAAATACCTAAGAATACCATCATAAAAAACCTAGAAACCGTTCTCCAAAGATAAAGCCCAACATAGAAAAATAGAATTTCGGCGCTGAACCGACCCAGTAAGGCCGCGACCAGGCCGCGGGCGCCGTTTTTCCTCTTGTACGTCCTTTTTTCTTCCTTGTGCATTCCAACTTGGCTTATTTAGCTCGTTCTTGCCTCCATATGATCCATATAACTTCTCATGAAAGACCACCTCACTGCTTCGAATCCAAAATCTGCAATTACACACTAAACTTGTGTAGATTTCGCACTTAAACACCAAATGAGCAAACAAGTAAACTAACCCATTAAAATGCAATATATACATCTAAATGACCCTAAAACTACTCTATAATGCCTATCTAAATATGCATTATCACGCCACAGAGACCCTATTTTCGCTGCAACGAAATCGTCCGTTTCAGAAAAATATAACGGCATAGACTCGAGCTTTACCCAATACCGTTGATCGAAAGATTCCCCTTCCTTCCCCATATCTTCTCCTACCTTTTCAAACACAATAGTCTCCACTTGTTAAACCCTAAGTCACCATTGTCATACTCTATCCTCACATCCATTGCACCATCCACACTCGTCAAATCCAAAATTCAAGTACAAAGTCAGATTCCCAAAATTCTGATCTATAAAAACACCATAAAATCGCCCTATTTCATCAACTTTCCATCCATCCTCCATTACCACAAAACACCCAAAACCATACCTTTCCACCAAATACTTGTAGATCGGGCCATGTGTGAAGAAATTTGTGAAGAAGTTAAAGTTTCTGATGTTGGGACAATGAATGAGGAAGTTTCGGAAGGTTGAGATTGCCACATCAAAGGAGTTCGGTTGCCAACACCGGCATTCGCCGTCGTGAGTTCATACTCGCCACCGCGAAGAAGAACGCCCTATTCCCCAGCATTGTTCGAGTTTGCCACTGGGAATGCCCTATTTCGCCACTGTGAAAGTCAATTCCAGCCAGCAGTGACATGTTCCATTTTGCAACCGCGAGTGACCTTTTCACTGTGGGAAAACCTTCTATAGAAACTCTGTTTTGTGGTATTTTCGATCCCTCCTTTTTATTTGGCTCAATTAGATATAGATGTGTCGAATGGAATTAGAGGATCTACTAGGGAGAAATGGGATAGACTTGGAGGGCAGAAATATGCTTCAACTATGTTTTCCGATCTTCCGACCCTCTGGATGCTAAGCTTGGAGGAGAATGTTAGATTTTTCATGGAGAAGGGTGGTCTGGCTGATTTTGTGGAAAAGTGTGTGTGCACCTACCCTGATTTGGTGCGGTAATTTTTAGCTTTTTATATTTTGAAAGAGAATGATTGCAAGTTCTTATTGGGAGGACGTCGAAGGAGGATGCCTTTTGCGATGATGAGAAGAGTGTTGGGCATATCTAGGGGCTAGACACCACAGTGGGAGGAGCTTCAGACTTCTGATTTGCCAAATGGAGAGTGGTTTAGATGCACAAGGTTAGTCATGAACCTCAACAATGATCTAAACTCCAACATAGTCCATTCAACAGTGAGACTATGCCACAAGGTCCTGAACAACACCTTCTTCGGACATAGAGAAGGTAAAAAGGTGATGAGATATTCATGGTGTTGGATGATATGCTTACTGCCAACTACATAGGTGACACTAGATTGGCGTGATTTGTTCTTCAAGGTCTACAGAGACGCTTCCAGTTCCATGAACAATTCTCACACGATCCGTCTTCCTCGCAATGATCTGCCTATTGGCCCCACTACTGCGCATTTGCTTATTCCCAGCGAGCTGCCCGACGCTTATGTCCCACCAGTACAGCAGCAGCAGAAGCAACCTCAAGATGAGGAGTAGGAGGATTACATGGAGTATGAGCAGGCTCCACCAAAGGAGGTTGCCTATCCAGGCGAAGGTGATTATTATGGAGGCATCAGTTCCTCCTATGGTGGCTACAACAACGATTTTCCCTCTCATGGCTACTTCGAGGGATTCTTCAAAGAACACAACTTTTATATACTGAAGTGTGGAATAGGCAGATATGACGCGCGAATATACTCCAGAAGGGGGGTTGAATGGAGTATGGAAACTTTTCGCAACACAGAAAATGTAAGACCTTACTGCAGACAGTAAGACCTTATCTGCAAAACAGTAGCAAGTTAAAACGAAATAGATAAGGAGCAATAAAGAGAAAATAGAAAGTAAAGCACACGAGACTTGTTAACGAGGTTCGGCACAACCGCCTACGTCCCCGCCTAGGGTATCCAACCCGTAGGATTCAACGACTTTATTTCACTTTATCTTATGAGCCCTAGATACAACCTCTAGAAGACCTTCCCTCTTCTAGACTAACTTCCTATCTAGCAACCCAAACGCTCTAGTGAAATAAAGCTCCTAAGGATACCGAAGTACCCTCTATGATTGGGTAAAGAACCTTGTGTATAACTCTCACTAACTTGTACAATGAAGCTCAAAGGAAAACCTCACACACACTCAAAGTAGATACAACGAAAGGAGTAGAGAGCAATGTGTGATCGAAAGCTTTGAAGAAGATGAGTCGGCTGAAGATGATTATGCGCAGTAGTGATATATTGTTCTGCAGTAGCTACCTTCTTCTTTATATAGGCTGAGCATACGCTTTTGAAAATCAAATGCCTTGATCTTCTCCTGGAGGATAGGAGCCGTTGCACCAAATCTTCTGGGAGAGCAAGATCTACGGATTCCAGAGCCTTCATCTGATAAGCCATGAGAAGCCAAGACTTTCTGAAGTTGTTGAGTTTTTATGCAGCCGTATGGAGGAAATTATGAGCAAGCACAACTTCCTGAAAAATCTCAACAAAGTAACAACCAGATTATAGGATAAGCTTTAAGCAAATCCAAACCAACCTTCCGAAGTTGCTCAGGCCCAACAAACAATTGGCCCAAACTAAAACAGCTTATAACATATTGAATCTGAGAAGATAAGCCCATTTAGAAAACAGGCCCAATATGGAATCAAAGACCCAATATCCGAATCCAGTAACACCAAAGCAATTTGTTGTCTTTTGGTAAGATCTTACCAAGTTCTGGAAACCAGAACTTTTGGCTTTCATCAACCAAGTCTTATCATCAAGGTGGAGTTAACAATGAAAGACAAAACTTGTAAGCTTGGTACCCGTTTCCAGAAAAACACAGACATATATACATAACATAGTGCAATAGATGATTAATAGATACTTAATAGATAATGTTGGATCAAAGTTTTAAAACCTAAAAGCAGTAAGGCCGGCAAGAGTCTGCAAAAATAGTAAGGCCTTATACTGAGAGGTTGGTTCTCCCCCTTTTTGTCTTTCAACAAGAAGGGATAAAAGTAAAGAGAAACCAAGTTTTCAAAAGTGCCAACAGACTTCAAAAAGTTTTTACGACAGAACACTTCCCAACATCAGACATCACTCGTCATCAGACAAGACGACCACTTCCTCCTCGTACCATTGGCCATACTTGGGATGCACATCCTCCGGAGCTCGGCGTCCTTGGAAGATCTTATCACGCCATCTGTTCTTGGCATTAGTCACAGTGTGCACCTTCCACATCTCAGCTTGTCGCTTAGCCTCTTCATCTCTCCATTTCTTCACAATACCATACTCCTCCACAGTGAGGATAGTTGGCTCAGGGAAGAGAGGACGTAAGATGAAGCGTTTCAGCACCTTGCGTTCACAGTTGATGAGTACGTTCTTGGCCGTCTCCTCCACATGTGTGACAGCGTCAGCATCTAGTGGCATAATCGACGTTGTGGCTCGATGATTCATGCCGCATAACATAAAGAGCTGATTCAGCTTTTCATCCATAATCAACAGCCGCTGGTGGCTGTCATCTTGTCTGTCGACAATGTCAGCTCTTGCTGCGTTTAAGTCCTTCCGAAGCGCGTCCACCTCTGCTTCCAGATCCTCAATCCTTTGCTCCAACTTTACAGACTGTGTGTCTCCTTGAGCTTGAGAGGGGGTCTTCAAAATCCAGCCTCCGGCCAGAGTTTGTTCGACACCCAATCTCTTCCAGCAATTTTCATCAATTCGGCTGGTGTGTGAGACATATTCTTCCCCTTGTGTATCAATGTCGAAGAACTCAAAGATTTTAGGAAGAAAGTTTGCATATGGCAGTGGTGCGGACAAGGGAGTGTTAATGGTATGAAGCATGTAGGAAAGGATGAGATCAGGGACATCAACTTCAAAGCCCGCCAAAATCAAATAGAGTACATGAAGCAGATTGTCAGTGACGAGTTCACGAGAATTCTTTCGTGGCATAATACAACGAGCAAGAATAGTGAACACAATCTTGGCTTCAAGCGATAAGATGTTGTGAGTGTGTTTAGGTTTCGGCTTGAAGGATTCAGATGCAGAAACGGGCCGTACAAAGAATTCCTTTTGTGCTTGTTGAAGACAGTAGGATTTGGTAGGATGGTCTTGTGTGTTTACTTCCTCAGGGATGCCGAGAATAAGGGACAAAGAGGAGCGGGTAAGGGTAATCTTTCGCTGCTTAACTTGAGAAGAGAGAGTAAGAACTCCCTTTTCTCTATGTGCAGAGAGATTCACAAAGAAAAGTCGTGTGAGGCGAGGATAGGCATAGGTTCCGGGGTTGAGGAGAGACCAAACGTTTGAGTTCTTCAACAGATTTACACACGGGAGTTGTGTGGATTCTAGAAAATCTAGATCCACATGCTCACAAAAGGTTATGGGTCGATCGACAAACCCATCCTTCCACATTCCCGATTTTGTGAAATTACCGAACCAAGCGAGAGGGGTGTCAGAGAATACCTCAAGATCCATAGGAGCCTGGAGGCTGTGTTGATGCGGATTCTTCCCGGGAGCACGAGGATTCACTTGGCGAGGATGATTGCGCGGAGGATGCCGGGGCTCCCGTTTGATGATCTTCCGGCGATCGTGAGTCCCTTCGCCTTCACTCTCGGATGATGTATGCAATTGCCGGAGCACCGCCATTCCCTTGTAGTCATCATCGATTGCTAAGCCCTTACCCTTGTCATCGATTGAAGTGCGAGATCTTTTGGAACCAGACCGGGTAGAGGGAGAGGATTGAGAAGAGGGTAATCAACGTGTACGATTGCAATGTGACTGCTGTTAAGGCTGGTATACTTGAAGAACAATTGCAACCGTTTGCTATTTGGTTCCCAATTCATTTGGCAAACGCTGGGCTCTATCAAAACTTTACTTCCTCTCTTTTCCAGCTAAACATGATTGATGGGTTAATGCATGATTCTACTGGGTATGTATTTTTTATCTTGTATTGTTTGTCGTTTAGCCTAAGATACTTGTTATTTATGTGCTCACATTACATGTGGTCTTTTTGTGTTTGCAGGGCTTCATGCGGCGTCTTTACATTAAAAGCAATTGAAGCATTTGTCTTTGGGGGAGATGTGAAACGATTCAACAACGAGAAGTTCTTTCGATTCAGAGAACTCATGTGCTCAGATCTGATCAAGGAGACCTGGAGTTTTAGGTTTTAAAACAATTGTTTAGATATGTAATTGGTGCATACATGGGATATTTTGGATGTAATATGAGAACTTATGTGCTCAAATAGTTAATTTGGTGGACATGTATGTATATTTCTAGTTAATGGATTTTATGGGATATTTTTTGGATGCCCTGTATTTGGGTGTGACTTTGAATCTGTAATGATTGTACATTTTAACTTTCATTAATATTTATTAAGTTATCTATTTCTGCAATGAAAATGTTTTATTTGAATTTGTATTAAGAATGTGGGAGTCATGCGTACATATTTATCATGCTATAACAAAAGTGGGGGGGAGGGGGTGATAGTGATGGTTACAGTACTTAGAAGTAGTGGTGACACCAGTCTGGTGTTTTCTGATATTGAAGTTTATGTGGTGATACTAGGTGTTTGAGGCCCAAAGTAGTGCTGACACTGTTATTAGTTACAAATAGTGGTGACACCAGTCTTGTATTTTTTTATTTTTGTAGTGTATGTGGTGACACTGTGGTTGAGGTCCAAAGTAGTGCTGGCACTGATATTAGTTACAAGTGTGACACCAGTCTTGCAGTTTTTGATTTTGAAGTGTATGTGGTAACACTAGGTGGTTGAGGCCCAAAGTAGTACTGACACTGATATTAGTTACAAGGAGTGGTGACACTATCCTTGTATTTTTTGATTTTGAAGTGTATGTGGTGACACTAGGTGGTTGAGGCCCAAAGTAGTGCTTACACTGATATTAGTTACAAGTAGTGGTGACACAATCCTTGTAAAGACTGAATTTATTCTATATTATTATATTATTATATTTGATTAAATAAATTATTATTTTAGTCAATCGGTAGAAATGTGAGAAAATCCGTTATCTTGAGTTTAGTAATTGAAATTTTGATTAAATTTGATTTAGTCGAGATTCGATCAGGCGAGCGGGTTTTAAGTCTTTTCCGCTAATTTGAATTGGTATTGTTGGGACCACACAAATATTAATTTCTTTTCCATTTTCTTTTCTTCTCCCTCTCTCTCTCTCTCTCTCTCTCTCTCTCTCTCTCTCTCTCTCTCGGCATCCCTGCCTCCCCTCAACTGCAAACTCACATCTTGCAAATGGTCCCCTCCCTTTGCCTCTTCTTCTTGTATTGTAGCAAGATCACCATGCCCTCCTACCTCACCCTCTTTCCTACTTCTGAACCCCACAACACCAGCCCTCTTCCCTTCTTCTAATTTTCTGTTCAAACCAAATTGAATTTCAGTCCCCCTCCACACACAAACACCCTCACATTTCTCTTCCATTTCACACTCCTCCCTCTCCATCTCATTTTCTTTTAGTTCCTACACAAACACAACTCCTCTCTTCAGCCACCAGTAAACACCACCACGCCACCACCTATTCCTGGCGGCGCTCAGCCACCCAGCAGCCACAAAGGCCCCCTTTCACCCCCTGTTTCATCAAGCGGCAACGTCAGCCCCACCTCCTTCCTCTTTCTGTCCGAGTAGCAGCAGCAGTCATCTGATGGCCAAGCGCGAGCCGAAGCCACCCAGAAGCACCTCGGAGCCACCCCCGGAGAGCCGACGCCGAGCCCTGTGTCCCCTGTTTCCGTCTATGGAATCCGGTACTCCCTCCTCATTTCCCCACTCGAAAACGAAGCAAAGCACCACCTTTATGCTTCATCTCTTCGATTCAGGGCCTAACAAGTTTCCCCGACGTATCCGACGAGCTCGAAGGATCTCCGACGACCCTAGCCAAAGCCCGAAGTCGTGTCCGGAGTCGCTCGGTAATCTCCCTCTTTCTCTTCCTCCCTTGTTCGCTTATGATTCTCGTTATGTGGGTTTGGTCGGGTTGTCTTGTCGGTCGGGTTGGTGGTGGTTGAGGCCGGAAAGCAAGCCGCCGGCAAACCCTCCTTCTCCTTCTTCTTCTTCTTCCTTCCCTCCGTCGCGGGCTGCTCTGTTCGGAGGTTAAAGGTGAGCGCCTCTCTCCTCTTTCCTGGTGTTGGGGTAGGAGATGGGCCTATTTTTTTT
The DNA here is from genome assembly GCA_963922045.1 of Persicaria maculosa. Classification (NCBI taxonomy): domain Eukaryota; kingdom Viridiplantae; phylum Streptophyta; class Magnoliopsida; order Caryophyllales; family Polygonaceae; genus Persicaria; species Persicaria maculosa. Next base: position 14,020,725 of record OY998257.1, on the reverse strand, counting down.
GGGCCTATTTCTCGGGTCTGGGCAGGCCTCCTTCCTTTCTTTGTTTCGGGTTGGGCCATATTTTTCCGGGTCGGGTCTCCCCTTCTCTTCTCTCGTTCTGGGCCTATTCCTCGGGTTGGACTTGAGCTGGGCATCATCCGGGTTTGGGCCTTTCCAATTGGGTTTTGTGTTTTGTGGTTATTGCTAAGTTATGTTATTACATGTGATGATTTGTGTTAGTATTTAGATTACTATGACTATTATATATTACTCTAGTCATATAATATTTAATATTTTCTGTAAACAAATTAAAATTGTTATAAATTGTTTTGAAAGTAGCTTATTTGAATATATTAATATATGATCTTATGTGTTTTAAGAAACGTAAAAGTGTTTTACTTATGTAAATCTATAGAGGTGGTTTCTTAAAAATGGGATGTTTTCAAGTTTTATTTGTTAAATATTGTTGATTTTGATTTATAAATAAGGTTTGAGAAGTGTGATTAATAAATGCTTTATTAAATGATTTTAAGATGATGTCTTTAAATAAGTAAGAAATGCCGGAACTATTTCTATACTATGATTTTGAGAAATTGACTTTAAGGATTTAAATGTTTAATGTCGGAATTTGGCCAAGTATGAATTGAGGAATTATTTTGAATATGAGTTGACTTAATTTTGGATTAAGAGTTTGGAAAATATGGTTGATATGATTTTATCAATGAGTTGATTTGAAAGAATGATTTTGGTCGATTTGATCGTATCGAGAGGATTTTGGAAAACGGTTTTACTATCGGTCGGTTTTGAGAATGTTGAGGACTTGGGTTCGTGCGTATGAATGTTGGTCTGGTAGCTTATGGAAATGACTTGATGATAGGTGTGTATTGCTTTTGGATCGCTTTGGACTTGCATTTGGGCCTTGCTTGTGTTTATCTTGCTGATCTGCATCAACAGGTAAGTATCCTACGGGACTTAATCAGTAACCTGGACCTCATGCCTGATGTGTCATGTAATGTGTAGTTTTGTTGCATCTTAAAGCATGCCATTTAGTATCATGCTAGGATTGCATTGAATTGAGCATGTGTTTACTTTGTGTGTTTGAAACAGAACGACCGTTATCTGTGATAGTCCTAGAGTCTTTGCTAAGGTCATAGGGTAGCCCAGCCCCATCGGGTGCCCTGAGTCTATCGAGTCGAGATGAGCATGATGATAGCCCAGCACCATCGGGCATGTTTTCTTTATATTTAATTTATGTTATGATGATGATACCGTGGGTGAGTGCACCACCACGAGGATATGCTATGCTATAGCAACGAACTGGCCAGTCTCTGCACTAACGGGAAGGGGTGCAGAGGTAGGAGAGGGATATGCCACTTGGCATTGTCTTGGGCCCTTTACAGTTATTTTCCGCATATTATATATACTAAGGGCATGATAGTGTGATTTAAATCTCGTACTGCATTAGTCATCTTTTATTTAGGCATAGGCATGTTATATGGCCTCAGCGCGGTCAGAGGACCCGCAGGCGATCACCAGGCCTGACTTTGTGGATAGTGTTAGGTACCGCTCTTGTTGCTCCATGCTTCTGTGACGGGGAAACCTTTTGGCGAATCAAAGAATCTGGCTAACTTATTCTATCTTGACAAATGGCAATCACCCACTTTGTTTTGGTTTTGACCCGGCTCTGCCGTGGCTTTTGTATCTAAATCGTACGTCCGCTTTATTTTCGTTTAAATTGTATTTCTGAGACTTCGACTGATTTGAGGTTTGAAACCTCGACCCGTACCTGAATTGCAACATCCGAACGAAGGTATCCGACCTTCGAAACGTATCCCGGATATTTATATCCGGGCCGTTACAAAGTTGGTATCAGAGCCAGGTTGTGCAATTCGGGTACGCAAGGGTCGGGTGTATGTTTTGGAAAACCGCCCACGGATTTCGAAGATTTGAAAGCGTTTCAAAGGGGCAAATGAACTTAAAATGTCTAACTCAATTGGACTAAATATGAACTTGGCTTTTGATAAAAGAGGAGAACTAACTAATAAGGGATCGAGTGGGTAGAAAAGGCGATAGACATCCCTATTGGATGTAGTCAGAAACGGGTAGGCAAAATACTAGCTTGTTCTTTACAGATGGGTCGGGAGGACTCCAAGGAGATCATTGCAATTGTCATTAACTGATTCTATGATTGAGTGCTTGATATGCTAAAGATTTGATTGTTATGTTCTAACTATTGAATGGATATTGGACGATCTATGCGAACGGGATAGCGGGAGTACCCTTCTTCTTCTTATATGGTCGAGCTCAGCTTTTGTGGAACCTTCCCTTTCCTTATGAACCCTTTTGAAAATTCAATAGAGTCCTCCCTTCGAATATCGGTCTTCCACGGGAATTGGGTTGGTAAACGGTGTCGGGAATCATGATTGAATATAAAGGTTGTCCGAGAGAGTGTTGGAAGACGGTCCTTGATGAAATCCCGTGTTAGAGAGTGAGATGTTTACGAGGTTTTCCTTATCAATTCTTATGACGATCCATTAGTGTCTTCTTACCACGAAAAGTCGTATCCGAGTCTCACAGGAAAGATGGGTGATGAGTCAGTTAGGGAGAGTCAATGTTGCCCTTATGGACCCCTATCGGGTTATCTTGATTGCCCTGTTCATGATTGTGTGATTCTATATGCACTACTCCTTGACCTACAATTGATCCTTAGTGTGAATTTGTGCTTATGTTCTTTGATGCTCATGATGACCATTGTATAGGTTCGAACTACATTTATTATGTTCATATCATCCCGACACCATCTGTTTAGTGTATTACATTGTCATATTAGGGCACGAATAAACATGTCATATGCTATGAAGTTGTATAATTGATGCCCTCTCTGTGAATAGGTTCATGATAGTGTGATCGACTCTTCCTTATATGAATGTCTCATAAGATGTGCTCTTTAGCATGCTAGTCGATGATGCCTCGATGCTTATAGTTCATTTTGTGACAAGAATCTATAGCATGCCATCTATTCCGAATTCGTCAGATTAACTATTGTTGATTATTTTGCAAGATAATGTTGTGTGTGTTAGTTGTGTTGAACGGAGAATATGTGTTATAATTGAACCTTGAGGAATGCATGTTTTGTCATATTATGTGTTGATTCGAGCTCATGTCCCCATATTCTATTCATGTCGCCATGTTGCTTAGACTTGCTCTATACCTCGTTGTGTTTTTCTCTCGTGCCACTATTCTAGTCATATTATGTGTTGATTATTTTGCAAGTGCATGTATGTACCATATGTTATATTGAACCACTAGTAACATGTTGGGCCCTTGGTTGTGACTTGTGCGAGTTCTACTTTGCCTAAGTTATTGTTGATTCACTCTTGAACTAGGTACCTGATAGTGTGGCTCTTTCCTCTTTCTGTTCTCTTAACATGTTTCACTCGTCCTGATGAGTTTAATGTTGAATCCGATGATTGACTAGCTTCCGTGATGATCAAACCTAGTATGCTTACCTGGTAAAGATGTCTATTACTCTATGATGGCTCCTTGTGCTTGCATGAACCTATGACTCGACACCTCGCATGATCACGCACCACCCTATATCATGATTTTGCATCTGCATGACGCATGAATATCGGAATGAGCCTAGTGGAATTACTCTAGTTGTACTCTATGATGGTTCTTTCTTAGCATGAATATAACCTAGCATCGATGATGTCCATCTTGTTACTTTTGATGATGCCTCATGTTTCGTGAACATTATGTTGAACTCCTCTTAATGAATCTTGACTATGCTTGCATCGCATTATGTATCGCTAGTATCATGTAGGATCTATGCTCTCTACATGAATCTCGTCATAGGATTCCGTGCCATGCTTGACCTAATATGTGATCATTGCTGTTAGATGTGATAGTTACTATGCTGCTCTTATGTGTCCTTGAATGACGCGTCATCTGATTGTTATAATATACCTAGCCATGATATATTTGACTCATTTGTTGATTTGTATACCATGCTTTTACATTGTTCATATGCGTGATGATCGTTATCTTCACTGAATCCCACTTGACTTTGAATCTTATATGATCATTGTTGGTTCCGCCTATCTTGCTCGAAGTTACTAGGCAGACCTGTTTCCATGGAATACTAGAATGTTAGCTTGTTTCACAAACATCAGCGTAGGACTTGATTGTGTCTTTAATATGAATACGACTGTTGCCCCGAGATAGGTACATGTTAGTGTGAATTAGTGTGATTGATGTGCTCTATGATAAATTCATCTTGTTCATCACCGTTGTAACCTAATAGACTTTTATAAGGGCACCGTTACTATTCCCGGGTCGGAGTCTTGTCCCTAGTCATGTCGTCTTTAGCTTTGGTCTATTCCGTCTCCGAAAGAGACCTTGGGTCGTCCGCTCTTGTCACTCCCCTATCTCCACTAACTTAAACTCCTACGCGTTACCTTGGATGAGCGACCGCATGGAAAAAGGGATCGGGAAGACAAATAGTGATAGAGCAGCGCAACGGAAGCGTGGGCCCATAACCCACGGGCCTCAGGATCGATAATGTCGACGGAACGAGCTCGCTTTGAGGATTACGATTGTTGAGTACGATATGACTTGCAGGTGGGAGCATCCTCTATTCGAATTGCTAACCCTTTCTGAACTTGTTGATGGTGATATTGCACTAACTTGATGTTGAAAGCTGCTTGTTGATGTGATGACTGTTGCTTGATTGTCTGTTGACTATGATGATATGATTCGATGCCTTACAATCCTAATGTGCCTTGATGACTTAATGTGATGCTACCCTGAGGTGTCAAGCATGATCTAAATTCCTTGCCTATGGGTATGAACTGCAAACGTTGTGAAAACCTGAATTGTTTATTTAATAAGGTTTTGATGAAACTTGCTAGTTTGAATTGACTTTATTCATATATGGTGTTATGTGATAATTTCGAGCATGACGGTAAATTGAGACTTTTGATACTTGTTACAATGCTTAATGATGCTGGTTGATATGATGTAGTCCTTATGTGCAATAATGTCCATGATTGCTTCTTCTTTGAACATGTGAGTGAGGTCCTTTTGGTTGAGCGGTCAGAGAGTGGAGAAAGGTTGTGAGTGTTTAGGATGATCGACGGTGGTAAGGGAAAGTTGCAGAAGAGGGGTGTTGACTTAGGTTGGACCGAGTGGGTTCGGGAATTATAAGAGGTAATGCTTGATGATTTCGATGAGCTCCTAGGTGAATCTCGGATAAGGGTATGATTAGGGATAGGATGGTTAAGTAGTGACCGAGAAAATTTTATTGAAGATGCGTGGTTAGAAGGGCTCTACGTTGTGATACCTTGGGAAGAGTGAGAAATGTAAGGAATGACCTTTGGGGTATTGGGAACATAGAGTGAGAGTGTACTCGGGTGTGAAAACAGAGATGAGGGTTGAAGTCTTAGAGGTGGATTGTTAGTGAGGGTGCTTGGCGGGAAGAGGTGCGAGATTAAAGGTCGGAATGGATTGGGGTTTCTTCTGTAGGATGTCATCCGAGTTGGTAAGTCTAGATGAAAGTTGGTCTTGGCTTGAGAGTTGGAGACGAGCGGGCGGGGTTGCGTTTTATTATAACTGATATGTGGTGCAAAACTTTCTTGATTACGTGATTATGAACTGGCATGATGTTAGATAACGACTACGATGAACCTGATATGACCTGATATTACATGTTGATATACAATACTGAATCATAATTGGTAGTGACAACTATAATCCTGATATAATGATCCATTGCTATCCTACTATGTTGTTCTAAAAGCATGTTATAATGTGTTGAATGAATCATGAAATAATGATATGTTGCTATGTGAGAGCATGATGTTATATTATGATCAGGAGATGTTAAATGAAGAATATTGATTTGGATCATGAATCTGACTAATATATATGAGATAATGGTGCGTGATTGCTAAGTGTGCGATGTTGAGATGCGATCGTGAGATTTGACTTGTAGTAGTGTACTGACTCCATGACACCTAACCTCTTTGATCTCTTGACATGTGTGCTGGTATGATTATGAGAATTCGATGATACACTTGTGATGCCTTCGGTATGATATAGATACACTTTATGACTCGTGATATGACGTTGAGATTTTGTTGTTGCTTTTGATGTGTTTGAAAGAATGGTATGCTTTGTGTTATGGGTAAACATGTTATGCGGTTACGATATTGATTGATTGAGATTATCATGATTGATGTTGAGGATTGCCATATGAGAGGTGGTTAATGATGTTATGAGTTGATGAGTTGATTTACTTTTGTTCATGTTGAGTTGTGAATGATGATGGAATGATTTCAGAACCTAGGAAGAGAATATGGGATTAGCCCTTAGAGGTGGATGATTCCACCTCCTACCTTCTGAATTTGATTGATTGGTTGTGAGAAGCTGATTTGGTTTTGGGAGATTTTGACGAAATCTTGATTTGAAAGGATTTGACTTGTTTTGGTGTAAAGTGCTTGATTAAACATCGAATTTGAAGATTTCGAGCGGTTTTTTAAAAATGGCCAACTTAGGATTTTAAAGAAGTTGAGAGTTCCAATGATTTGGATGACAACCTTTCCATTTACAAGCGCTTTGAGAATTTACGAACTAGATTTACATTATGACGTCTCACGAAGTGGATACAAGCATTTTATAGGGGCGCTTATAGACTGCTTGCTAAGACCTAGTCGGACGCTATAATGCTTTTAGAGTTGTGATACTTCCGAAAGGTCGAAGCAAGGATGTGATAGGGGCGCGTATTACGCACTTGACTAGACCAATTGGAGATGTCACGACCGTGACCAGGATGTTGTGAGAATCCCGGAAGACGCAACCGAGATGATAGCAAGATCCTTGGACAAGGTCCTCGGACAAGGTCCTCGGACTTACCGATTTCAAACTTCTTCCCATCGCTTTAAAATGATTTTAGTCTCGGGGACGAGACTTGTTTTTAGAGGTGGATAAATGTAAAGAATGAATTTATTCTATATTATTATATTATTATATTTGAGTAAATAAATTATTATTTTAGTCAATCGGTAGAAATGTGAGAAAATCCGTCCTCGAGCGTAAATTTTGATTTTAAAAACATTCCGGCGTCGTTTCGAGAATTTAGATTTTAACAGATTTAATTCCGCCTTCAAGCTCCGAGTTTTGTTAAAATTAATTTAATTCCGTTATCTTGAGTTTAGTAATTGAAATTTTGATTAAATTTGATTTAGTCGAGATTCGATCGGGCGAGCGGGTTTTGAGTCTTTTCCGCTAATTTGAATTGGTATTGTTGGGACCACACAAATATTAATTTCTTTTCCTTTTTCTTTTTTTTGTCTCTCTCTCTCTCTCTCTCTCTCTCTCTCTCTCTCTCTCTCTCTCTCTCTCTCTCTCTCTCTCTCTCTCTCTCTCTCTCTCTCTCTCTCGGCAGCCCTGCCTCCCCTCAATTGCAAACTCACATCTTGCAAATGGTCCCCTCCCTTTGCCTCTTCTTCTTGTATTGTAGCAAGAGCACCCTGCCCTCCTACCTTACCCTCTTTCCTACTTCTGAACCCCACAACACTAGTCCTCTTCCCTTCCTCTAATTTTCTGTTCAAACCAAATTGAATTTCAGTCCCCCTCCACACATAAACACCCTCACATTTCTCTTCCATTTCACACTCCTCCCTCTCCATCTCCTTTTCTTTTAGTTCCTACACAAACACAGCTCCTCTCTTCAGCCACCAGTAAACACCACCACGCCACCACCTATTCCTGGCGGCGCTCAGCCACCCAGCAGCCACAAAGGCCCCCTTGCACCCCCTGTTTCATCAAGCGACAACGTCAGCCCCACCTCCTTCCTCTTTCTGTCCGAGTAGCAGCAGCAGTCATCTGATGGCCAAGCGCGAGCCGAAGCCACCCAGAAGCACCTCGGAGCCACCCCCGGAGAGCCGACGCCGAGCCCTGTGTCCCCTGTTTCCGTCTATGGAATCCGGTACTCCCTCCTCATTTCCCCACTTGAAAACAAAGCAAAGCACCACCTTTATGCTTCATCTCTTCGATTCAGGGCCTAACAAGTTTCCCCGACGTATCCGACGAGCTCGAAGGATCTCCGACGACCCTAGCCGAAGCCCGAAGTCGTGTCCAGAGTCGCTCGGTAATCTCCCTCTTTCTCCTCCTCCCTTGTTCGCTTATGATTCTTGTTATGTGGGTTTGGTCGGGTTGTCTTGTCGGTCGGGTTGGTGGTGGTTGAGGCCGGAAAGCAAGCCGCCGGCAAACCCTCCTTCTCCTTCTTCTTCTTCTTCCTTCCCTCCGTCGCGGGCTGCTCTGTTCGGAGGTTAAAGGTGAGCGCCTCTCTCCTCTTTCCTGGTGTTGGGGTAGGAGATGGGCCTATTTTTTTTGGGCCTATTTCTCGGGTCTGGGCAGGCCTCCTTCCTTTCTTTGTTTCGGGTTGGGCCATATTTTTCCGGGTCGGGTCTCCCCTTCTCTTCTCTCGTTCTGGGCCTATTCCTCGGGTTGGACTTGAGCTGGGCATCATCCGGGTTTGGGCCTTTCCAATTGGGTTTTGTGTTTTGTGGTTATTGCTAAGTTATGTTATTACATGTGATGATTTGTGTTAGTATTTAGATTACTATGACTATTATATATTACTCTAGTCATATAATATTTAATATTTTCTGTAAACAAATTAAAATTGTTATAAATTGTTTTGAAAGTAGCTTATTTGAATATATTAATATATGATCTTATGTGTTTTAAGAAACGTAAAAGTGTTTTACTTATGTAAATCTATAGAGGTGGTTTCTTAAAAATGGGATGTTTTCAAGTTTTATTTGTTAAATATTGTTGATTTTGATTTATAAATAAGGTTTGAGAAGTGTGATTAATAAATGCTTTATTAAATGATTTTAAGATGATGTCTTTAAATAAGTAAGAAATGCCGGAACTATTTCTATACTATGATTTTGAGAAATTGACTTTAAGGATTTAAATGTTTAATGTCGGAATTTGGCCAAGTATGAATTGAGGAATTATTTTGAATATGAGTTGACTTAATTTTGGATTAAGAGTTTGGAAAATATGGTTGATATGATTTTATCAATGAGTTGATTTGAAAGAATGATTTTGGTCGATTTGATCGTATCGGGAGGATTTTGGAAAACGGTTTTACTATCGGTCGGTTTTGAGAATGTTGAGGACTTGGGTTCGTGCGTATGAATGTTGGTCTGGTAGCTTATGGAAATGACTTGATGATAGGTGTGTATTGCTTTTGGATCGCTTTGGACTTGCATATAGGCCTTGCTTGTGTTTATCTTGCTGATCTGCATCAACAGGTAAGTATCCTACGGGACTTACTCAGTAACCTGGACCTCCTGCCTGATGTGTCATGTAATGTGTAGTTTTGTTGCATCTTAAAGCATGCCATGTAGTATCATGCTAGGATTGCATTGAATTGAGCATGTGTTTACTTTGTGTGTTTGAAACAGAACGGCCGTTATCTGTGATAGTCCTATTGTCTTTGCTAGGGTCATAGGGTAGCCCAGCCCCATCGGGTGCCCTGAGTCTATCGAGTCGAGATGAGCATGATGATAGCCCAGCACCATCGGGCATGTTTACTTTATATTTAATTTATGTTATGATGATGATACCGTGGGTGAGTGCACCACCACGAGGATATGCTATGCTATAGCAACGAACTGGCCAGTCTCTGCACTAACGGGAAGGGGTGCAGAGGTAGGAGAGGGATATGCCACTTGGCATTGTCTTGGGCCCTTTAAAATTATTTTCCGCATATTATATATACTAGGGGCATGATAGTGTGATTTAAATCTCGTACTGCATTAGTCATCTTTTATTTAGGCATAGGCATGTTATGTGGCCTCAGCGCAGTCAGAGGACCCGCAGGCGATCACCAGGCCTGACTTTGTGGATAGTGTTAGGTACCGCTCTTGTTGCTCCATACTTCTGGGACGGGGAAACCTTTTGGCGAATCAAAGAATCCGGCTAACTTATTCTATCTTGACAAATGGCAATCACCCACTTTGTTTTGGTTTTGACCCGGCTCTGCCGTGGCTTTTGTATCTAAATCGTACTTCCGCTTTATTTTCGTTTAAATTGTATTTCTGAGACTTCGACTGATTTGAGGTTTGAAACCTCGACTCGTACCTGAATTGCAACATCCGAACGAAGGTATCCGACCTTCGAAACGTATCCCGGATATTTATATCCGGGCCGTTACAATCCTTGTCTTTTCTGATATTGAAGTGTTTGTGGTGACGTTTTCTGTTATTGAAGTTTATGTGGTGACACTAGTTGGTTAAGGCCCAAAATAGTGCTGACACTGATATTAGTTACAAGTAGTGGTGACACTAGCCTTGTATATTTTGATTTTTGAAGTGTATGTGGTGGCACGAGGTGGGTAAGGCCCAAAGTAGGGCTGACAATGATATTAGTTACAAGTAGTGGTGACACTACCCTTGTGTTTTCTGATATTGAAGTGTATGGGGTGACATTTTCTGTTATTGAAGTTTATGTGGTGACACTAGATGGGTAAGCCCCAAAGTAGTGCTGACACTGATATTAGTTACAAGTATTGGCGACAGTAGCCTTGTATTTTTTTTTTTATTTTTGTAGTGTATGTGGTTGCACAAGGTGTTAGGGCCCAAAGTCTTGTGTGACACTGTTGGTTAGAGTAGTTGGAAGTATTGGTGACACTAGCCTTGGGGTTTTCTCATGTTGAAGTGTATGTGGTGACGTTTTCTGTTATTGAAGTTTATGTGGTGACACTAGGTGGTTATGGCCCAAAGTAGTGCTGACACGAGGTGGTTGATGTCCAACATTGATAACTGTAACTCAAATAACTGTAATCCATTTACAGTTTATAGTTTTACAGTTTTTACAGTTTTTTACAGTTACTCTGTAATGAAGGGACCCAAATAACTGTCACAAGGAAGAAAACTATATAATTATTGGCTATATATATCCAGAAATAATTCTTTGTTGTCCATTGGTGTCTGCAAACTGATTTTAACAGAAATCAGGATACCAGAACTTGTATTCTTACTGCTAAAACATTCCCCTCCAAAAAGATGAATTATGGCAACACTGTTGAGTTTTGCACAAGATTCCACCAAATGATGGACGAGCTGGATGGTGTTGTTTACCGTGGGTATCACATGACCCTCGTTGATGAGGCATGTGAGACTAACAAAGAGGCTCGTAGGGTCGAGTTGGTGGAAGCCGTTGTGTTTCATTATACATTATATGAGGAATTACAAAGATCAATAATAGCAAATGAACATCATATTCGCAGTGCACCCAAAGATGAAGACGCTGAAGCACTATCAAAGGTGATATTTGAAGTGTTATCCTTAATTTTCCCCCCTCTAGTCCTAACTCTTATATTTTATGTTTTATCTAGGTGGAACGAGAACTTGGGAAACAAAGACAGATGTTGGAAGAGGCGAAGGACAACCTTATGCAGTGCGTTAAAGAAGTTTTAGATGCAGAAATGGAAAGGAGGAGGAGGAAGATTGATGACTTTTTAGGCCTGTAGTTCTTGTATATTAATAACTGATAATATTGGAACTTATTTATATGTTCAATGTATTTTTTTTAGTTTCTATGTGTGTTCAGAATAATGATATGATGTAACTTATTAATATCATATTAATTATGGATATTTTGTAATTTCGCACCTCGTATTTGATATTATAAAGTGTTACTGAAGTTTTACGTCTATCATTGGTTGATACTGCGAACACATTGAGTAATTTGGGGATTGTTTTGGCAAAAGTAGTGCTGACACTGTTTAACTAAGGTTTTATGTTATTGGGAATTTGCTCAAGATCATGTTAGTTTTGCTCAACAATAGTTTATATTTGCACAACAAACGAGAAATGTGAAATTTTGCCCAACATGATCCTATTTTCTTTAATATAATTTTATACTTTCTCAATAGATAATTGCACAACATGGTATTATTTTTGCTCATCTATGGAATAAAATTGCACAACATGCGGGGGGGGGGGGGGATTGGTGAAAATTTACTCAACATCATCTTATTTTTGCTCAACAATACTTTATATTTGCACAACAATCGAGCCTTGTGAAATTGTTCTCAACATGATCTTATTTTTTCTCAATATGTTCTGATACTGTCTAAATAGATTATTGCACAACATTGTATTATTTTTGCTCATTTATGGAATAAAATTGCACAACATGGGGGGATTGGTGAAAATTTTCTCTACATCATCTTATTTTTGCTCAACAATACTTTATATTTTGCACAACAATCGAGCCTTGTGAAGTTGTTCTCAACATGATCTTATCTTTTCTCAATACGTTCTCATACTTTCTAAATAGATTATTGCACAACATAGTCTTATTTTTGCTCTTCAATAGAATAAAATTGCATAACATGGGCGTTTGATGAGTACCGATGACAGAATTGTGCTGACATAGAGAAAAGAATACACAAGCTTGTCTTATTGCACGATAAAATATAAAATATTATTCTATAATATTGAATTAATTTTTATTTTGGAACATAAATGTCATTCATAATGTCTAAGATATATTCTTTCCTAGTAGTGGTTTTATATAGTATCGATGACAGAATTGCGCTTTTAGGCTTATTTTGAGTGCTTTACCCTCTTCTTGAACTCTCCTATTGAAATCTTTCTCTTGCAAAGTATAATCAATAGTGAGGAATGGATATCATCAAATCAACTATATGAATAAAATACACCAGTTATAAACACAAATCAAATATTTGAATACTGGTGACATAATTGTGCTGACATAGAGAAAAGAATACACAACTGTTCAAAAGCTGTTATAGTTGTATGCAACTTGAAAAATACTATCCAGCTTAAAATCATAGGGAAAAAAACTGTCTTATTGCTCACGAGACAACTGTTCAGAAGCAGAGTACACAACTGTCTACACCCCAATACATTCCAAAGTTTGCAAAAAAATCATGAAATTGTGTTGTAGCTGTTCAACCAAGATTTAGTTTCTGGCCCTGAATCCCCTTTGAAGTCATTTTTGAATGGGATTTCGCTGCCTTCACAACTTCTGTGTTCACTTCATTCAGCTCTGAGCACACAATATCTGTTAGGTACTTCACCCGTAGCTTTGAGATATTCTTGAAATTGCCCTTTTAAAATCCACACTTGTACGCTCTCTCTACCCCAAAGAAGGTCTCCATGTGACGCATGAGGCATACCCCAGAATGCAGAACTTTCTCTTCTCCAGCCCATGCGATGGGGACAATTGATGTTGGTGCAGTCGACACTATTTCTGCCTTTACTTCAAGCCCCTTGTCTGTTAGATACACAATCAGCATATCTCCCTGCATGGATTGAATTATAAAGCATGTAATGTTAATTGTAAACTGAGGTGATATTGGATTGCAGTTAATACAACTCAAGAAGATATTAGATATCATTAATAAAACTAACCAAACATTCAAAGGGGGATGCAAAGGTGCAAGTTTCAGCAGGGCAAGTTGGGCTGATATCAATGATTTAGACGACTTTGTTTTTCAAGTTGAAGACAACCATGATATAGATCTCTTCTTGTTGAACCCCAAATACAAACTAATGAGCATAATATTAAACAGATAAAAATTAGGGATTGAGTTTGTTAACTTTGATCTCAAAATCAGTATTTAGAGAACTTTCATTCTGGTGATTTTGAAGGGAGTACCATTCTTTCAAAGAAATGTGTGGTGACAATGACAACGTAGTATCAAGGTGGAGGTTAAACCTCTGAAACTGTTCATCACAAGCTCCTGATGACACACTCTCCACATTAAATTGGATCAAGAATAAAAATCAGTAAAAAAACAGACCCATTGTAATAATGACAAAGAATGGAGTGTAATTCAAAGATGAATAAGTAAAAATATTACAGATTTGTTGATATTGACAAATAGTCTTGCTGGTGACTGAGCACTTTTATATTGTTCCTTGTGGTTGAGGACTGTTGTCCATGCATCAATAATGACACTAGACAGTTGGGTTTCATCTTCAAGTGTATCCATGTCTGTTCTAACCACCTCAATAGACTTGTGTTTAAATAAAACTTCACTGCAAATACAAGTCACTATGAAGATGGATTAAATAAAAATAATCTTTTACTTATAACTGAACATACATTAAGTAAATTAAGATTAAAATGAACTTACGTGCTATGAGGTTTTTTCATTGCTAAATAGGCTGAAACAGTGCGCTCAATTTCAGAGATAGGATCATTAATATCAACAACACGTGAGTAATAAGGGCTTCTCAAAGATGCAGAAGGTTTATGTGCTCTCTTTCCAGCTTTTTCTCTCTTTGTGTCATTAAGTTGTTCTGCAGCATTCACATCAGCTGCGTTGACACGTGTTGACCTCTGTGGTGGCAAGGGAGCAGGGGACTTGCATTTTCTTTTGTCCCCCAAAGGCTTCCCTGGTGGAATATCAATTTGAATTGAGTGGGGAGGGGATTGGGAGGGGTGCATAATGTGTCTGCAGTTTTAGCTTGAACATCCTGTTGTATTGGAGGATGACCATGACCAACTGCAGGAGCCTGGTGTGCGTCATTACCATCCTTGTTTGCATCTGCAACATTCTATGATATCCCTTTATCTTCCTCCAAAACAGGATCATTTACAAATATATCAAAGGAAAATTGCCCATCTCCTTTGATATTTGATTTCAATTTTTGCTTATTCTGATACGCCACCTCAATCTGAGTAAGGCAATCTGTGAGAGCAGGGTCTGACCAGAATGGGTGTTGGGAGTTGTTAAAAATTGTGTTTGGAGAGTCATTCATATATGACCTGTCAGCAGCATCTGTAGCAGGCGTAGAGGTCACATCTCCCATCCCTAGAAGCTGGTTGGCTCCACGCAGAAGTGAATTCACCTTGTCATCATTTTGTAGTTCAGGCGGTACATTTGTAGACCACTCCACAAAATCAAAAATAGCTGATGCGAGCACAGAAGTCTTTTGAGCAAAAGTCTGTATCCAATTCTAGAAGACAAGAGCACATGAAAAAATAAGAATAAAAAAAACATCAGTAAATAACAAAACATGCTAAACTGCACAATTTTAGATTGAATTGGTTTAAAAAATTCATATAGATCTGAACTAAAGGTGGTTGTTTTTTTGGACCAGCAGGGTGTTCGGTGCATTCATCGTTGTGTGTAGTAGTGTGGGGACAAGCTGTAGGAGGTATGTCTTGAGGGGGAGGAACGATTTGGCGAGGTTGGATTGAGCCACGACCAAAGCCTCCACTATTAATGTCATCAGTTTCTCGTTGGCGCAATAGTTTGGAATTGATGCCAACAAACACTGGGAAAGAACGAGGTATTCTTCTAAGCGCTGTGCTTGTGAACAGTTTCTCCCTATCCATATACAGCAACTGCCACATCAATTGGATAAACATATATCAGTATAATGATGGAGCGGGGAGTGCTGACATGAATAATATTGTAGATATGAAAGTAAAAATAGGCACTGGTGACATGGGTACTACAGACATGGTAAATAAATTAATTTAACATCAGAGGAAAGATGATGGAGCGGGGAGTGCTGACATGAATAATATTGTAGATATGAAAGTAAAAATAGGCACTGGTGACATGGGTACTACATACATGGTAAAGAAATTAATTTAACATCAGAGGAAAGATGATGGGGGGGGGGGAGTGCTGACATGAATAATATTGTACATATGAAAGTAAAAATAGGCATTGGTGACATGGGTACTACAGACATGGTAAAGAAATTAATTTAACATCAGAGGAAAGATGATGGAGCGGGGAGTGCTGACATGAATAATATTGTAGATATGAAAGTAAAAATAGGCACTGGTGACATGGGTACTACAGACATGCTACAGAAATTAATTTAACATCAGAGGAAAGATGATGGAGCGGGGGAGTGCTGACATGAATAATATTGTAGATATGAAAGTAAAAATAGGCACTGGTGACATGGGTACTACAGACATGGTAAAGACATTAATTTAACATCAGAGGAAAGATGATGGAGTGGGGAGTGCTGACATGAATAATATTGTAGATATGAAAGTAAAAATAGGCACTGGTGACATGGGTACTACATACATGGTAAAGAAATTAATTTAACATCAGAGGAAAGGTTTAAAAAGAATACTTACAACCAAGAATAATATAGGCCCTCTGAAGTGGCCATCCTTGTTTTTTTCCCAACTTTTCTTTGCGTCAACAAAACTTTCTAACACAAGAGCACACCAATTTAGCTCTTTCATGTCACCCAATTCCGGAACTACTCTTACTAAAATATGGTTGGCATGTCCATTTCCTAAAGTATCAACCTAGTAAGAGTCTAATACAACAATAAAGTTCACGAGGAATTGTTCACCACAATCAGTGTCAGCTATCAATTTATCCATAACCATAGTTGATGTTATATTATCCTTAACCTCAAATGTGTTTTCCAATCTTTCACAAGGTGGAAATTCTCTTTCGTTGTTTTTCTTGCTACTAAAACCTTTCCCATTGGAAATCCCAATGTGATACGAACATCTATCTCAGTAATTTCAAGTTCTCCTCTATTAGCCATAGCCAAGCAACACTTGTTAGGATCAAACTGATCCACTAACCAATATGAAAGATATTGTGGAAGGGAAACAATGTTCAAGTCGAACAAACATCCAAACCCAATATCTCTAATGAATTTCTTTTGCTTGTCATTCATTTTCTGCAATGATGACACAAGCAGGCGGGGGCTTGAACGTGTTTTCAAAGAGTTGAATTGTTTTTGTCTGCTGTCCCTCTCGGTCTTCGCAATCATTTGTCTGTTTTCTGAGATAGGTTGGACTTCAGTGCCTTCTGTTTGCTCATCAGATGTGATGTTATGCACAGTTGGGTTCACTGGTTGACCAACCATTACATTAGGTGAATCGTCTTGCAAAACTGTAATTTTAAGGGCTTCTAAACCAACAGTGCTAGTAGGAACAACAGTCACACGGGGGACCTCTTTCTTACTGTTTTTCCGAACAAGCGGTTGTGAATCTTTAGATTCAAGTGACAGGCAACACACCCCTGTTTCATATGCTCTATCAAGCTGAGTATCTTCAAACAGTTCATCCTTGAAAGGTGGTGAATCCCTAGACAAATCAATTACTGGAGGTTTAACCCCAGATCTTTTTGATCTCTTGGAAATTCGGTTTTGACTGTCTAGAGTAGGTGAGTCACTCAATCTCTGTGGGCGTTTACCTATGTAATGAACACTGAAAATCAATTTCTACAAATATTGCATGTAATGACATTGTAAAAGAAGGGAGTTTATACCATATAAATTTCAAAATTGAACGATAAATCCATCACATTAACTACACATTCTAATGCCGAAGTCATTAAATTAGCAAAGGTAGCTCGTGGAAGGGTGAATAACTGCTTGATTATAAACATTCAAACCACTTGAATAACTCCCATTTCTTGCTTTTCGTGGAAGCTAAACCCTAAACCCTAATCATTCTAATTTAAACTGTAATAAACGGAGAATAGGAAATCAAACCTTTCCGATCTGATGACATGGTGATGTATATGGTAGAGCAAGAGAGAGGAGATTTCCGATCTGGTCTCAAGGAGCGTATAATCAAACGTGAAGCAAACTTGCAAAGCAAGAGAGAGGAGATTTCGGTGGAGGATGAAAGAAATGACGATGATCGACCCTCTTTCTAGAATGAGTGTTTTAATACCTTATTTATTGCCTTTTCTATTTTTTCACGGAAAACAATTTTTCTTTTCTTTTCTTTTTTGTAAAAAATACGGAAAGTGTTTAATACCTTATTTATTGCTTATTTCTTAGCTTGTAATTGCACACCTTAACTTTATTTTTCCATAATATTATCCTTTATTTGGGGCAATCTAATGTTATGTTGCGACATTTGTGCTCATAGAATAAAGTTGCACAACATGGGGGGATTAGTGGAAATTTGCTCAACATCATCTTATTTTTGCTCAACAATAGATTATTTTTGCACAACTATCAAGACTTTGTGAAATTGTGGTCAACATGATCTTATTTTTTCTCAATATGTTTTCATAGTTTCTCTATTGATTATTGCACAACACGGTCTTATTTTTGCTCATCAATACACTATAACTGCACAACATGGGCGTTTGTTGGAAATTTCCTCAACATGCTCTTATTTTTGCTCATCAATAGTTTATATTTGCACAACTATCGAGACTTTGCAAAATTGTGCTCAACATGATCTTATTTTTTCTCAATAGTATCTCATAGTTTCTCTATAGATAATTGCACAACACAACCTTATTTTTGCTAAACAATAGACTATAACTGCACAACATAGGCGTTTGTTGGAAATTTGCTCAACATGCTCTTATTTTTGCTTATCAATAGTTTATATTTGCAAAACTATTGAGACTTTGCGAAATTGTGCTCAACATGATCTTATTTTTTCTCAATATGTTCTCATAGTTTCTCTATAGATAATTCCACAACACGGTCTTATTTTTGCTCTTCAATAGACTATAATTGCAAAACATGGGTGGTTGTTGGAAATTTGCTCAACATGCTCTTATTTTTGCTCAACACAGTCTTATTTTTGCTCATCAATAGACTATAATTGCACAACATGGGCGTTTGGTGGAATTTGCTCAACATGCTCTTATTTTTGCTCAACAATAGTTTATATTTGCACAACTATCAAGACTTTGTGAAATTGTGCTCAATATGATCTTATTTTTTCTCAATATGTTTTCATAGTTTCTCTATAGATAATTGCACAACACGGTCTTATTTTTGCTCAACAATAAACTATAATTGCACAACATGGCATTTGGTGGAAATTTGCTCAACATGCTATTATTTTTGCTCATCAATAGTTTATATTTGCCCAACTATTAAGACTTTGCGAAATTGTGCTCAACATGATCTTATTTTTTCTCAATATATTCTCATAGTTTCTCTATAGATAATTGCACAACACGGTCTTATTTTTGCTCAACAATAGACTATAATTGCACAACATGGGCGTTTGTTGGAAATTTGCTCAACATGCTCTTATTTTTGCTCAACACAGTCTTATTTTTGCTCATCAATAGACTATAATTGCACAACATGGGCGTTTGGTGGAAATTTGCTCAACATGCTCTTATTTTTGCTCAACAATAGTTTATATGTGCACAACTATCAAGACTTTGTGAAATTGTGCTCAACATGATCTTATTTGTTCTCAATATGTTTTCATAGTTTCTCTATAGATCTTTGCACAACACAGTCTTATTTTTGCTCAACAATAGACTATAATTGCACAACATGGGCGTTTGGTGGAAATTTGCTCAACATGCTCTTATTTTTGCTCATCAATAGTTTATATTTGCACAACTATCAAGACTTTGCGAAATTGTGCTCAACATGATCTTATTTTTTCTCAAAATTTTCTCATAGTTTTTCTATAGATAATTGCACAACACGGTCTTATTTTTGCTCTTTAATAGACTATAATTGCACAACATGGGCGTTTGTTGGAAATTTACTGAACATGCTCTTATTTTTTCTCAACACGGTCTTATTTTTGCTCAACAGTAGACTATAATTGCACAACATGGGCGTTTGTTGGAAATTTGCTCAACATGCTCTTATTTTTGCTCAACAATAGTTTATATTTGCACAACTATCAAGACTTTGCGAAATTGTGCTCAACATGATCTTATTTTTTCTCAATATGTTCTCATAGTTTCTCTATAGATAATTGCACAACACGGTCTTATTTTTGCTCAACAATAGACTATAACTGCACAACATGGGCGTTTGTTGAAAATTTGCTCAACATGCTCTTATTTTTGCTCAACACAGTCTTATTATTTCTCATCAATAGACTATAGTTGCACAACATGGGTGTTTGGTGGAAATTTGCTCAACATGCTCTTATTTTTGCTCAACAATAGTTTATATGTGCACAAATATCAAGACTTTGTGAAATTGTGCTCAACATGATCTTATTTTTTCTCAATATGTTTTCATAGTATCTCTATAGATAATTGTACAACACGGTCTTATTTTTGCTCAACAATAGACTATAATTGCACAACATGGGCGTTTGTTGGAAATTTGCTCAACATGCTCTTATTTTTGCTCAACACAGTCTTATTTTTGCTCATTAATAGACTATAATTGCACAACATGGGCGTTTGGTGGAATATTGCTCAACATGCTCTTATTTTTGGTCAATAATAGTTATTGTGGTGACACCAGCGTGGTGTTCTCTGTTATTGAAGCTATTGTGGTGTGACACAAGGTGGTTAAGGCCCAAAGTAGTGCTGACACTGATATTAGTTACAAGTAGTGGTGACAATAGCCTGGTATTTTTTGATATTCAAGTGTATGTGGTGGAACGAGGTGGTTAATCTAAAATATTATAGAATAATATTTTAGATTATTTCTCAACATTGTATTTTTTTTTTAAGTAAACAACAATGATATAAATCTGAAATTTGATGAGTACCGATGACAAAATTGCGCTGACATAGAGAAAAGAATGTAGAAACTTGTATTATTACATGATAAAATCTAAACTTTTATTCTATAATATTGAATTAATGTTTATTTTATAACATAAATGTCATTCATAATGTCTAAGTTGTATTCTTTTCTAGTAGTAATTTTATATAATACCGATGACGGAAATTGTGCTGACAACCTTATTTTGAATGCTTTATCCTCCTCTTGAACTCTCCCATTGAAAGCTTTCTATTTGAAGGCGGTCTTCCTTCTCTCTTTCTTACTACAGGGGGTAACATTTGATAGATTTTATCGCATCAGGGACGTTCCCTTCATCTTCTTCCAACACTGGATATATTGTTTCTGCATATGCCATACGCCAAGCATCATTGCTGTAAAAATTTGCAACAAAATCAGATACATTTGCCTTTACGTGTGTAATGGCTGATAGAGCATGTACACAAGGTATTTTCTCGACATCAAATACCCTGCACATACATGTCTTTGCTGATAGATCAACTATAGCTACAACTCATTCGCCTTTGATCTCAAATTGTGATGCATTCATCCTTTCTAGTCTGTATAATCCAACTTGCTCTTGTGATTTCCTTATCACCTTAAGGATTTCAGGAGTTATTCTGTCTTGGGGTTCTAGTGCTTTCTCTCTTCTCTCCTGGAACCATGATGTGAACTTTTCTCTAGCAAACTCCATAAGTGCCACAATAGGATAATCCTTTTTCCCTATGAAAATGGAGTTCAAGCTCTCTGCATTGTTGGATGTCATCATATTGTATCTATTGCACTTTGCATGTGCTCTGGCCCATTTTTCAAAACGTGCTGACACCAAATATTCTGATAGTTTGGACATGTTGCTTCTATTTGTGCAAGCCAGCTGTTGAACTCTTGGATAGTGTAACTCTCTGCTGCTTTCTTGAACATTTTTCCCAGGTGCTTTTTCTTGAATGTCGCTTTGATGTTTTGTTTCAAGTGCCACATACATATGCAGTGTGTAGTTGTTGGGTAAACTAAAGATATAGCCCTTGCAATGCTAGCATGTCTATCAGAGACAAACACTAAGTCATTTGAGGGAGGCACAACCTTCAGCAGCTGGTACAAAAACCATTCCCAAGAGCTGTTGTTTTCAGAGTCAATAATTCCAAAAGCAAGCGGATAAATATGTCTGTTTGCATCTTGAGCAACTGCTCCAAGCAATGTGCCTCTATATTTTCCAGATAAGAATGTTCCATCAATAACAACAACCTGGTAGATAAAGAAATGAAATTACTAATCATATTGAATTTATGAAAATCAATGAGAACAAAATTTATGCTGACCCTGAGTAAGACATACCTTCTTTAAGAAGGGGAATGCTCTGATGCATTGGCCAAAGGATAGGAACAAGTACTTAAACATGTCTTCTTTGTCTGTTGAAATCAATGCTATAGTCCCATTGTTTTTCTCCATAAGTATGTGGCAAAATGATGGCAATGCAAATATGCATAATTGGATTCTGGTGTCCCCTTAACAATTTCGTTTGCAATTTTTGATGATTTCTAGTTGTCCAGTAGGTAATTGTCATCTTTTGTTTTGTTCCCAGCTTATCCATTATCTGTGCTGGTTTGTATCCAGTGTCAATGCTGTGGAATTATATTGAAATTAGAATAAATAATATATTAAAAACCAAGATTAAATTTAAATACTATTTCTTACAAAATATACTCACCTTGATTTGATGATGCTTGCAACCACTGATGATGAAGGTTTTTTGCTGTGTTTTGTTATGATATCCCACGTGCAGGTGCGCATGTCATCGTATACTGTAACCTCATGCCAAGTTTGACCAAAAATTTTGACATGCACTTTCCATTTGCAGTTAGGATCTACACAATGCACCCTATAATACCTGGATTCTGATTTTGCCACACGAAAACCAAATATCTCGGTTATTGACAAGATTCTCAAAGCATTCTTAACTGCTTTCCTGGATTCAAAGCTTTTGCCTATGTACATCAATTTTTCTGAATTCAGATTCAGACTAGGCATGGTAGAGCTGTCAGTATCCCAATCTTCTAGTGTAGTCTCTCCCCTGTATGCTGAAGAATAGAGGGTGCTCCATATTTCAGCTGCAGAATCTTCATCACTGGCAGTATCATTGCTTCCAGAATACATGTCATCTCCAATATCTTCTAACAACACACCCTTCATCCTGCTGTCACCAATCAATGTCATGCTATTTTCTTCAGTGACAATGTCGGTTATATTTGGATTGCATGTCACAAACTGCAAACTATCAGCTGGAAATGTCTGTTGATCTTCTTTGTCACTATCTGTTTTAATGCTGACACACAACTCAACAGCAAATTTAACATCCTCTAGTTCGGACAACTCTAAAAACTCTTTCAAATCAGCATCACATTCAACGTTAAGAGTAGCTCTCAAGACTTTGAAAGGGTGCAAATGATTGAATTCTAATTCAAATGCACTATCTACATTGAATCTGTTGTGCACTTTTTCAGTTAAACCCTGTAGTGTTATTGAGTCATCAAGTATAAACACCTTTGAAGTAGTGTCTGCGACAAAGGTTGGACCTAATTCATCAAATAACCATTTCCCACCATATACAACTGTAATAACGTCGGTTGCCATTGTAATCTGTAGAATATGAATTTAAGAGTATAAATAGATTGCAGTAGTAACAAACACCATCTGATTGTAGTGTTGACACAAGGAACCAAAATTTCCTATGATTCAAGTGCAGTGATGACATGAGCAATCAAAGTGTAATAAGGAATGGGTACTTCATTATATTGTCAAATGCAATATTTGATGCAACAATGAGGAATGGATATCATCTAATCAACTATATGAATAAAATACACTAGTTATAAACACAATCCAACAAAATTTGCACATCCGGTGCAAATTTTTTATGATTCAAGTGCAGTGCTGACATGGAGCAATCAAAGTGTAATAAGGAATGTGGAGTTCATTATACTGTCAAATGCAATATTGGATGCAACAGTGAGGAATGGATATCATTAAATCAACTATATGAATAGAATACACCAATTATGAACACGATCCTACAAAATTTGCACCTCTAGTGCAAATTTTCTATGATTCAAGTGCAGTGATGACATGAGCAATCAAAGTGTAATAAGGAATGGGTACTTCATTATATAGTCAAATGCAATATTTGAAGCAACAATGAGGAATGGATATCATCTAATCAACTATATGAATAAAATACACCAGTTATAAACACAATCCAACAAAATTTGCACCTTCGGTGCAAATTTTCTATGATTCAAGTGCAGTGCTGACATGGGAGCAATCAAAGTGTAAGCACATTATTCGAATGTATTTGATCTAGATATAGCAATGTTACATTTAAAGTGCAAGCACATTATTCGAATGAGCATAAAGAAGCATGGATTCAAAAGGAGACTTCAAAATCTCATCCAATACATCAAAAATGAAATTTTCTGTAATTTCATTGCAGTAATCATTGAATTCGAATGTATTTGATACAGATTTACCAATGTAACATATTAACGAGCATAAATAATCATAAACAAGAACAGATTCGATTGGAGACTTGAAAATCACACACATATAGCAAAAAACGATCATAATCAGTAATTGATGCTTCAAAAATCAATCAAAATTTGCGCCAAAGGCGGAAATTTTGAGGCATTCCATAGCAGTAATCACTCGATTCGACTGTATTTCATACAGATATAGCAAAATCGAACTTAAACAAGCTCAAATTCGGTTGTTTTCAAAATCGTCTTCGATAAGTCAAAAATTGAAGGAAATTTGCGCCGAAGGTGCAAATTTTATGTGATTCTAATGGAAAGAGTAGTAAATTCGTCTGCATAATTAAGAATCAACTTAGAATCGTCAAAAATCTATGAAAATTTGCGCCTTTGTCGCAAATTTCCCATGAATTCAAGGCAGCTTTGGATGTAGTTTGTAATCGAATGCTGTACTTACCTGATTCCGTAGAAGAGATGCTGAAATCTGTGGTTTTGATGAGATCGGAGAGATGATCGGCACTTATTCTACAAAATCGTCGTCGAGTAGGGCGAGAGAGAGAGAGAGAGAGCGTGCGGAGAGGGAGAGCGCGTAGGAGAGAGAAAGCTCGTGGGACAATGGAGGGTGTTTATATTGTGGATATTTCACCAATCTGTCCCAAAAAGTGGACATTTCACCAATTAGTACATATTTTATGGACATTTCGCAAATTGCCCCAAAAGTTTTTTCTTGAATTAAAAGAAAAGATAAAAATAATTCATATATCCGTGAGGTTATGCCTTTTAAGTTTGGAGGAAAAAAATTTAATGGACAAAAGTCAAATATCACGAATATGAATAAGAAAAATCGAAATATTAGGGGTAGCTAGATATGTAACGGCCCGGATATAAATATCCGGGATACGTTTCGAAGGTCGGATACCTTCGTTCGGATGTTGCAATTCAGGTACGGGTCGAGGTTTCAAACCTCTAATCAGTCGAAGTTTCATAAATTTAGTTTAAACGAAAGTGAAGTGGAAATATGATTTAGATACAAAAGCCACGGCAAGGCCGGGTCAAAACCAAAACATAATTCTAAAGTCGTATGGCCAGATTAGCGGGGTTAGACAGATTTCTTTGCAATCGCCGGGGGACTTTCCCACGCCATATAAACAGGGAGCAATCATACCTAAAAACAATTGGTGCGAGTGGGGTCAGACCGAGGCCCCATCACGCTCTGTCCAGCAAGCGAACATACACATACGCTAATAATAAAGATGATGCAGATGCGGAAATTAAATCATACTAGCATGATCCTAATTTACAATATGCGAGAAATAACTGTAAAGGCGCCCAAAGAATGCCAAGTGGCATGTCCCTCTCCTACCTCTGCACCCCTTTCCGTTAGTGCAGAGACTGGCCAATTCGATGCTATAGCATATCATATCTCATCATCATAACATAAATTAAAATAAATAAATCATGCCCGATGGTGTTGGGCTATCATCATGCTCATATCGACTCGATAGACTCAGGGCACCCGATGGGGCTGGGCTACCCTATGACCCTAGCAAAGACTCTAGGACTATCACAGATACGGCCGTTCTGTTTCATACGCGTAAAGAAATAGAATGCTCAATCACAAGTGCAACCTAGCATGATACTACATGGCATGCTTTAATGCTTATGCAACACCTAGTATGTCAAACATTCACAAGCCGGTAATCTCTTTTGAATCTGAGTATGCCCATAAAGGAACTTACCTGAATAAGCCGAACAGCAGAGAACAAGGCAGAGCAGAATCCAAGAAATGAATCACCGATAGCAAGCAACGTCCAACATTCACAAACACCTAATAACATATAAATGCATAAGTCTACCTATTTCACACAAGGCGCCCCTAACTATCATTCATATCTCGTCTGATATCCCATTTCAGGTTATTCCATCTCATTTCATCACAAACCATATCTCATTTCATGTTCATCTCATTTTCAAAACAACCTCTCAAAGAACTCAACTTAGAAAATCAAACAACTCTTTTAAAATCGCTTATCTAAATCCCGACATTAAACATTTAAACCTTAAAACTAGTCTCTCAAAATCACATTATAGAAATTATTCCGGCATAATCTACTTTATTTAAAACCATCATCTTAAAATTCATCTTTATAAAACCTTACATGAATAACTCCTCATATTTATACTTCAAAGTCAATAATTATTCCAAATAGTCTCACTTTAAAATCATGTAAAATAATATATAAAATAACATACAAATATATGACAATTAATATTACTTTTTAAACCTCCTTATAATATACATTAATTTTTCCAGAAAATATATATAAAAATTTTCCCCCAAACATCCGAAATAAAATAATATCATATCATACATAACATATATTATGTAGAAATGAAAATAATAACATAAAACAACACAACCCACACAACCCAAAGTCCCAAGCCCGACAGCCCAGCAGGAAAAGGGAAAGAACCCAACCCGGATGCTCAACCCGGACAAATAAAATAATAAAAAAAATGTGAGCCCACGTGACCCCAAATCCGGTTAAAAAATAAAGAAGGAAGGACAGGGATCCGGAATACTTCAACAGCCCAGCCCAGAAGAGAAAGGAAAGAGGGCCCAACCCGGAAACAACAAATGGAAGGGGGAATGGAGGATCCGAGTTCAGACGTTATAACCCGTTCCCAAGTTCGGGTCAGGCCCAGAAGTTAGGCCCAAAGAAAGAATGAACAGAGTCATCCCCTTCCTTTGAATCGGGCAGAGCTTCTGGAGTGACGGAAAGGGAACCGGAAGAAGGGATAAGGGATTCCCAAGTCTCTAGTGGTCCGTTCGGCTTGAAATCTTACCCAGAGACCCACAAGTAGATTCTGACCACACTCGTCATAGAAAGGTTAAAACGAGATCAAGAAGGAAGGGAGGAGGAGAGATTTACCGAGCTATGAGGAATAACTCCGGCGAGGGTGCTCAGGGCGGCTTCTAGCTTCTATCGGCGAGGGGAGAACCTTGATAAGGGCCTAGGGCGATAGGAGATGATGTAAAAGATTGCCTTTGCTCAGATTCAAGCCAAGAACGAAGGAAATCGATGATTTACCTATTCGGAACCAGTGCGAGAGGAAGAGAGGAAGAAGGTGGCGGCTCGACGGCGCTGGCTGCTCCCTGGCGGATCTGGGCTTTCCTGGGGCGTCGAGGGAGTCATGAGGAGTGCTGCTGGTGGCATGGATTGGTGTGGCTCGGTTCCTCGGCGTCGAAACAAAGGAGGAATAAGTGACGATGGCGGCGGCATCGAGAAGCAGAGCAAGGTGGTGGCTCGGTGGTGGCTCAGGGGTGGCTCGGATTGAAAAAGAATGAGAGTGAACAGATGAGGAGGAGAGTGTTTGTTTGAATTGAATGAAAGGATGAGGAGGAGAGTGAGGGTGTGTGAAGGAGGATTGCTGCAATTGTGTGGGTGTGATGCAGAGGAAGGTGGGTGAGGTGAGGGAGGGGGACCAACTGCAATGTACAGGAAACCGGGGTGGGAGGGAGAGAGAGAGAGAGAGAGAGAGAAAGAAAAAAAAAAGAAAAAGAAATGTGTATATATGTGGTCCCATCAAGATATTTTGAATACCCGACAATATCTCGAAACCCGCTCGCCCGATCGAATCCCGACTAAATCAAATTTAATTAAATTTAATTTACTAATCTCAATATAACGAAATTAAATTAATTTCAATCAAAACTCGGAGTTTAAATTGATCTATATTAATACTCGATCTTGAAAGCGAAAATCGAATCCCGTCAAAATCCGAAATTTAAATGATGCCGGAATAACTAAAATCCAAAACTTACGCTCGAGAACGGGTTTTATTCCACTTTTACAAATTGAATTTAATAATAATTTATTTAATAAAATAATCATAATATATAAATTTACTCGGTCTTTACAAGATAAGTGTGATAGAATATAATATTTCGGGGATAAAAATACTAGACATGGCCGGAATATATGGTATGTTATCACATTATAATATCTCGGTTTATTCGATCAATCTGGGATATTAGATATTTTTTTATTCAACCTTGCACGTCTCCCTTCCAACTCTCATTGATCGCCCCTTCCGCCTCTCACTAGTCACCCCTTTCATCTTTGAACTTCCATATATGCATCACTCATGTCTCTCATTGTTCACCTCTTCCATCTTTTGCCCCCTTCCACCTCTCACTGTTCGCCGCTTTCATCTTCCCCTAGGCCTTTCATATATCCAAACTTCCA
This sequence comes from Persicaria maculosa, assembly GCA_963922045.1. Lineage (NCBI taxonomy): Eukaryota > Viridiplantae > Streptophyta > Magnoliopsida > Caryophyllales > Polygonaceae > Persicaria > Persicaria maculosa. The sequence continues at coordinate 13,992,453 of OY998257.1, read as the reverse complement.
TCTATCATCTTTCATAACATCCCTTGCTATAACCTTACCCTATCTATAGAGTAGGGATCTAGAGTCGCTGAAAAACATACTGCTGCTTCCAAACGCCAAGCGCCACGACAACAAGTTGAAGAGCCTCCTCCGTCTCCTATTTCAAGCACCACTTCAAGTCAAGATGATTGAAAATTGGAAGATTATCATCCTGCTGAAATTCTTCTCATGAATTTTGTCGGAATGAATGTATGTTGGCATGCATGTAACTTGAAATAACTTCTTGGCATGCATGTATGTTAATGGGCTAGCCTGCAAGGAGGAGGCACTTCATAGCCCAGACTAGCTTGCCAGGCATTAAAAAGTAGCCTTTTTTTCTTTTATAAAGGTACTTTATTGCCCGGTCTAGATAAAACCGGATTGTAAATTCATTTTTTATTAAAAAAGGGCTTAATATCTCGTGCTTGTATTTTCTATATTTGGGATATTAGACTTGTAACTTGAGAAATCCTTAAGCTAATATCTCGGGTTTGTCCAAAGGGCGTCCGTGATATTAGGGCTAGAACATGTAAATACCTATCTTTAATATCCCGGGCATGTTCAAATTTGGTTTGTGATATTAGAGTGTTGTATCTCCGAGCTGAAGCCCGGACGTGTATCATTTTAAATCCGCGATATTAGACCCTAAATATCTGTGATAATAAATCAATTTTGTATGAGTATGATTCGATTAAGGAGAGTATATCCAACATGATTAGTTTTTGATACATTTGGAATTCCCGATCCTTCGCATGTGGGCTCGGAATCAAGAACACCAACTTGTTGATGGCCCGATCTTGCAATTATCCTTGCTAATCTCGATGTTTACAATCAATTTCAATCAAGACTTTGAACTATTGTGAAAGAAACGAAAAAAAACAACAAATAAAACTAAGGCAAAAGGCAAAGAACACTAAACAGGGACGGAAACAGGTGCACAGCGACGGATGCTGCGGGCGCTGCTACAACGTCGCGGCCGCTGCTACAGTGCCGCTACAGTCACGCGACGGCTGGGTTCTGGATTTTGCGACAGTTTTCACAGCTTTGGTGATCTTTGTGTTTGACGTGTGTTTGAAGGTTTGTGTTTGGATCTTAGTTGAATTGGGTAACAAGAACATAAAGGATAATGAAGGCTTTTGGATTGGGGAATTAGGGAAACCTTTTAATCCTAAAAAGGTTCCTCAATTATATTTTTCAATCTTAGTTTCTTGAATGAAATACAAAGTGTTTAAATAGAATCCTAATCTCTATAAACCCTAATATGTGGCCAGCCATCCTTTACAAAAGGATAGACTTGGCTGACCTAATTCTAATATAATAATATAACTAAAATACTAACTAGATAAATCATAAAAAGATGATAATTAAGAAAGCCTAAGGATAGACTCTCCTAGCCATCTTATTTAACCTAATTAAGTAATACTATAAATAAGACATTCCATAAATAGCTCCAACTAACATAGGAGTTACTAAATATGGAAAGAAAATAAAAACTAATAATAATAATAATAATAATTAAATAAAATATCTTTTCTTCAAGCCATGGTGGTGCCTTCTTCTTCCTCTTGAGGATGACACTCTTTGCCATCAATAGCCCTCGAATCGATCTTGAGAGCTCGCCTGGATCAAGATCATTATTGGACCCACAGAAGGCCATCTTGATCCGCATCATTCTCCCCCTCTTAACTTCGATTCGTCCTCGAATCGAGTCATTGAAGAGCAGTGGGGAAGGAGCAGCAATCAGAAAGTAACTTCCTTGACAATCAACTTGAGATGGCGCTAGCAAAATTTGAGGCAAAGGAACCTCAAAAACAAAACCTGTCATAGGGGACATTGAGAAATCAAGAAAAACAATATCATTAGGCTCAACAACCCTATGAACTTCAGAAATCTCAACCTTAAGAACATTCTCAAGAGGTACAATAGCTAACTCAGGAGAAGTGTCCCCAACGTCCTCATCATTGGCATAAGAAGCAACCAACATATCTAGTGCAGCAATGCAGTTCACTTGCAGCATAGATTCGGAGGTCTTCCCGGAGGGTTCTGGCAGTGTGTGACCAACCGTTGGAAAGCTAGTCGAGTCAGCTTTGCAACAAGACTGATTTGACTCAATTCCAAGGTTGGAGTCAACGGGAATCTGGGAACCCAGTTCGGCGCACTATGCTAAATCCGGGGCAACGAATTCAACTATAGGCTCCTTAGGCTTAATTACCTCGTCGTCGCTTGAGGCAACTATAGCCAGTGGAGTATGGGTGATGGCCAAAGAAAGAGCATAACAAACTCTATCCGAGATGGCCCTATCCAATTCCTTCAAGCCCTCCTCGAGCTTTGCCTGTGATCTGGCATCATAGGCATCTAGTTCGGCTTGAAGTTCGGCTGTAAGTTCGGCTTTAAGTTGTTGTCGACGCCTCTTCTTTTCGATTTCCGCTTGCCGTTGAAGCCAAAGGCGGCGCCTTTGAGCCTCTCGTTGTCTCTCTAAAGCTTGTTGTTGTTGCAAAGCTCGTCTCTGCAACTCTCGGCGGCGTCGTTGTTGTGCAGCCCATTCCAAAGCAAAGAACTCATCCAAGGGATAGGGATCATCATCCAATCTCCGCAGATAACGCCAACCATTGAATCAAATCGTGAATAACATCAAGAAAAAAAACAAGAACTTGCGAAACCTACAGCTAAGGTACCACTTGATACGTTTGGAATTCCCGATCCTTCGCATGTGGGCTCGGAATCAAGAACACGAACTTGTTGATGGCCCGATCTTGCAATTATCCTTGCTAATCTCGATGTTTACAATCAATTACAATCAAGACTTTGAACTATAGTGAAAGAAACGAAAAAAAACAACAAATAAAACTAAGGCAAAAGGCAAAGAACACTGAACAACGACGGAAACAGGTGCACAGCGACGGATGTTGCGGGCGATGCTAAAGTTCCGCGACCGCTGCTACAGTGCCGCTACAGTCAAGCGACGGTTGGGTTCTGGATTTGGCGATAGTTTTCACAGCTTTGGTGATCTTTGTGTTTGACGTGTGTTTGAAGGTTTGTGTTTGGATCTTGGTTGAATTGGGTAACAAGAACATAAAGGATAGTGAAGGCTTTTGGATTGGGGAATTGGGGAAACCTTTTAATCCTAAAAAGGTTCCTCAATTATATTTTTCAATCTTAGTTTCTTGAATGAAATACAAAGTGTTTAAATAGAATCCTAATCTCTATAAACCCTAATATGTGGCCAGTCATCCTTTACAAAAGGATAGACTTGGCCGACCTAATTCTAATATAATAATATAACTAAAATCCTAACTAGATAAATCATAAAAAGATGATAATTAAGAAAGCCTAAGGATAGACTCTCCTAACCATCTTATTTAACCTAACTAAGTAATACTATAAATAAGACATTCCATAAATAGCTCCAACTAATATAGGAGTTACTAAATATGGAAAGAAAATAAAAACTAATAATAATAATAATAAATAAATAAATAAAATATCTTTTCTTTAAGCCATGGTGGCGCCTTCTTCTTCCTCTTGAGGATGACACTCTTTGCCATCAATAGCCATCGAATCGATCTTGAGAGCTCGCCTGGATCAAGATCATTGTTTGACCCACAGAAGGCCATCTTGATCCGCATCAGTTTTGGTCCTCACAACTATATATGAGCTTGAACTCAAAATCTATTTAATCTATGAGTGAAAATTTTTCACTCTTTGAAATCAACGATGAAGGCGATTGGGAAGCATACAAGTTTCTCAATAGGAAGTCAAAAGACTCTATGTGACCTATAGAGCTCTACTCAATCCTCGTAATGAAGAAAACCAATCAGTTTAAGCATGGCACTTTTGACATGATCAAAACTGATTCTTACGAGAAAAAATGAAATAACAGAGACAAAAGTTCCTCTAAGACTCTAAGTGCACCGCTTGGAACGCTAAATGAAGAATGACTTTTTTTTACAGGGAGATTGTTAAACCTGACAAGTCAGAAATGGTAGGAGACAAGACAAAGATTTGTGATGCCAGGTAATATTTCAAAGGGAGATAAAAGTTGGGAAGTAGGAGATCTTGTTGGCACCAAACATGAGGATGGTAGAGATGGTGGCAAATGGAGTGGCGTTGCGATGGTGGTAGATGGAGAGGCGCTGGTGGTCTTATCTCCCATTTCGCCATCCGAAGGAGATGAACAAGACGACTAACTCCCAGTTCTTTTCCTTAATTTATTTTTAATTTTGGGAATTTTGGTTTTAATTTTAGTTATATCAATTTTGTTTTTATTTTTAATAGATTTTATATTCTTTTAATATATTTAATAGATTTTCAATTAAAAAGAAAAGATAAATTAAAATGTGATTTTTTCTTTTCTTACTTATTAAACATTATAGTGGATATGGTAGTTTTGCTAATTGAATATTACATTTTTGCTAATTTTGGAATTTAGATACAATTTTTTTCAAATGTAGGTATTTTTGTAAGTTCAATATGAGAGTGAAGTATTTACTACTAAATCCCCATAACATATAGACCTCTTCTATATATTTTTGTAAGTTCAATATGAGGATGCAACGACTGTGAAGAAGGGCAGCGACGGTGAGCGAACAGAGGTATTACGTGTCTTCAATTTGTGTCGATTTACAAAAGCAGTTTTTGGTCAACCCTCCAAATCATCTTCAATTGGAGTCGATTTAGCGGATAGGTAAGCATCTGGTTGTCCAAATTTCTCAGATTTTCTAATTGAATGTGAAATTAAGGTTGGGGTTTATGATCTTTTCGATGTGCAAGTGATTTTGGTTTGGCAGGGAATTAACCTAGGCTTACAAGGTTTTATGTATCTAATTCCCAAGTGATGAGGTTTATGAGTTTTACCTGTTCTTGTCAGTTGTCACCAAATTTCGATGTGCAAGTGATTTTTATTGAGCTTTGTGATTTTGTAATTTGTGAGCTGAATATCAATTATTTGAAGGGCTTTGTTATGCACTGCGTATAGATATTTTTGACATTGCATTTTTTGAAGGTTTAGAGATGTGCAATCACATTTTTTATGGTTTAATCACTAACTTGGATTTCAATTTGAGGTTGTTAAATTTCAGTTTTGAGTTTTTTTTTTGCAAAACTAAAATCAGATGGTTGTTGATTGCAAGCCTCGCCAATTGCAAACCTATAATGAAACCTTACCTTTTCTTTAGATTGATGAAATTGTGAGAAACAAAGAATCCGGTTGAGTTTTATGATTTATGCTTTGAATGAGCATAGGCTCATCTGTAGGTACTTTCGTTCAGGGTAAGGGTGCATAGATCCTAACCTCTCATACACTGTTTTATTGTGGGATACACTGTGTTGTTCTTTGTGTACGATGTCTGCTATTTCCTCTGATATGTACTTCCTGCTTTGGGGTTTTGCTTGCAGGAAGAGCTCGCACGTTTGAGTCAAATTATCCCGCAGGTGAAATGACTTGTCTGCATGGGAAAGATCTACCATTGCTTCACTCATCACTGATGTCTCCATCCCTAGATCTAGAGGTAAAAAGTTGTACTCAGTATGCGCTATCATTATGTGAAGGATGTGAGTTTCATTTGTTTTAGGTTGCTTTCTTGTTTAATTTTAGGCTCCTCGCTTCCAATTTGACTACTTTGTGTCAGAATTCTTATACTGCTTCAAGTGCTCCCTGACATAATCTTATCTTAATATGAAGCATGCTAGACTGTTTCCTACTTATGATCTATTGCACATGTATTTAAAAGCAAATATGCAAAATGACCTTTACCGGATGTTGGTTGGTTATCTAATTATTTGTCCCTGTGATTAAAATATCCCTCATACATTTTCATGATTTCTTTTGTATGCCTTTATTGCAAAGCAAGAATCTGTTTTGTGTTCTAAAGATCAGTTGTTCTAGGTTCCCAGCAATACCAGTTGGTGTCGAGCCATGTAAGAGTTTCTGATGCGAAGTGTTTTGACATCTGTTGGATAAAAGCAGTTTAATAGGAAATGGTACATGCACAAAAATATTGAATGCAAAAATGCTTGCAAGTGCTTTTGTGTGTTGATTTTTTAGTGCGTTGATTTGTTTTGGTGATGGTTGCATTTGGTGCTTGTCTGCTAAGATGCCACTATCACTAAACTTATTCTAAACTCCACTCAGAGATAGGTATCCAGAGTTGAGAGGTGATTTGCTCAATCTATATAATATGTAATTGTAGAATGTATTATTAATAGGTAGCTGAGATAGTACAGTCTGAAACGATAATTTGATGGAGTGGGGATTGGGGAAGATAGAGGCCACCATGGATTCCTAGTTGTCACACGCCTGTATCTTCTCTGCACACTAGACATCTTTTCTTGTTAAATCTGACATTATTGCCACTATCACATAATTGAGAAATACTAAGCAAATTATATTTTAAACCATTCACAAGATAGACATTTTTAATACTATGGTTGGAATCACTCCCAACGCTACCAATACCAACGATGTCACACTTTCCTTTGTCACCAAGAGTGATTGTTCCTGTGGATTGCTCCTTTAGATCATAAAAGAGAGAACTCTTCCCACTCATATGCCTCGAGCATCCACTATCAATAATCCATTTTTGCTCCTTCACCTTGGTGATCTCCTGCAAAACAAACATCAACCTTTGTGGCTAGACCAATAAGCAAATTTGGATCCATTATTGGGATAAACCATATTTGGTAAAATAGTGCCTTTTGGGACCCAAACTTGTGTTATCCGTTCTTTTCTCAAATGAACAGGGAATGTATTGTGAATGATATATGGATCCTTTCTTCTATAGGGACAGGTCTCTTTTACATGTCCATTTCGAGCACAATGGTGACATATAGGAGAGGTTCTGCTTCCTTTTGCCTTTACAAAGGTGGTAATGTGCTGCTTCTTTAAAAACCTTGGATTGTAACCAATACCACTTTTGTTTAGAGAACTTTGTTGCTCACCCAACATCCTATCAAGAGTGCCTTTGGATTTGGTAAAACTTATGAGGGTTGTCTGTTGGTCTTGAATCTTATTATTCAGGGAGATCTTCTCGTTCTCTAAGTCATGATGTTCACTTCTCAGAGACGAGAGATCTTGCTTGAGTTCAGATTTCTCTGAGTCAAGAGTCTTGACTTTAATGTCAAGACTTCCTTCGAAAGTATGAACTTTTCAAGATGAAGCCTGATGAGTCTATCAAGGTCATGTTCACACGATTTACAGAAATCACCAACAACCTTGCCTCTCTCGGCAAGAGCTTTACAAACGTTGAGAAAGTAAGGAAGATATTGAGGTGTCTCCCAAAAGAAAAGTGGGGTCCTAAAGTAACAGCTATAGAGGAAGCCCAAGACCTCACTACTCTGCCTCTTGACGACCTGCTTTGGAAACTGATCACGCATGAGATGATCCTTAATGAAGACGATGGAGAACTTCCAGTAAGCACTAAGAATTTGGCGCTCAAATCTAAGAAGGATGACAACAAAGATGAATCTGATTCCGAAGATGAGGATGACGATGAGGATGATCCTTTTGCTCTTATCACAAGAGGCCTTGCTCGAATCTTCAAAATGAAGAAACAATTCAACAACAAGGATGGATCAGAGTCTTCTAAATTCCGAGGTAAGTCTCAATACAACAAAAATGATAAGAAGACTAAACCGTTGTCTTGTTTTGAATGTGGTGAAACAGATCATCTTGTGAAAGACTGCCCTCAAAAGACGAAGAACTAGTCCAAGAAGGGTGATAGATGGAAAAAGAAAGCCATGGTGGCAACTTGGAGCGATTCTGACTCCGACTCCGACGATGAGAAGGCCAATGTCTGTCTTATGGCTTCAGGAGATTAATCTCACGATGAGAAGCTTGAGGTAACCGTAAGAGAACTTATGGCAAGTCCAAAAGAGGTATTATCTGAATTCCTTTCTAATATGATTGCCAATGAAGAGAAACTTATTGTCCAAACTAACACTCTTATTAAGAGAACTGTGGACCAGGAAAGAACTATTGAGGATCTGTCTATGAGGGTCAAAAGTCTTGAAGCTTCTTATTCAGGTGGGATCGAACACTGCTGCCTTGTTGCAGGGGGCTTGAGCTGATTTATCGCTAACAATCTCATTATTTTGAGGGTAAAAATAACATAATTTCAGTAGTTCTGCTTGCATCTAGCTGAAAGCCTAATCTCGGTTATATATACTTGATATCTTCAAAGTTGATTTGCGTAGTTGCAATGCTCTGCTCTTTTTTTTTTAAGGTTTCTTTTTTTTTATTCTTGTTGCATTCCCTTTGTGGTAGGTATGTGCATAAGACATTAAACTCATTGCATATATGGCTACCCTCGTGTTAAGGAGAGTGTCTTATGCTGCTGGATTTTGTTAGTTGTACAAGTGAATGCACCTACCCTCGTGTTAGGGTAGGTGCTGAAGTTTGGGAAAATTCCAGAAATAACGTGGTTTGGGTAACTCTACATAGTTATTAATATGGTACTATCATTTGATGTATCACTCTTAATTCCGATCATATTAGCTTGCAGAGTGTAAAGTTCTTACAATAATGGAGGAGGTTCTTGCAGAGCATGGAGTTCTACTGATTACAAGGTTCTGGTGCCTTGGACAGAGAGCTTGCACAAGTTATTTTCAGTACTCCAATTTACCTTTTGGCTAATTTCATTCAAGTGTTAAATGATTAATTGCATATTTGTGCTAGATTCCAAAATACTACAATCTTTTGGCAATGCTTTTTAGGGGAAGATCCAAGTCAAATGTTAAAAGGGTGATGTAGTTTCATTGCTTTCATTAGGCACACAACACTTTTCCATTTTCATCACTTACTTCGTGAAATTGTAGAAGTAGGTTAACATATGTGTGTGCATGTTTGCAATTACAATCAAATCGGAAATCAGCTACTAGAAACCAATGATCTTAATGTTGTCAATTGGACTTGATCTTACAGATTTGATATTAGAGCATATTCAATTATGTATCATGTTCAATTTCTCTAGATTCAACGCATATGTATACATTTTATTCATTTGCCTAGAAATCAAATGCCTTTTTTCCTCAAAAAATGCCTTTTTTTCTCACACTTGATGAGGAATTTGAATTGACCTTAGATGTTGATATGGCTATGCATGTAATATCTATGCTTTCATTCAGTATCCAATTTCACTTTGCAATGTCTTGACCTTTTTTGTCTTGTCTGCTGAATGAAGTGAGTGCTACCTTTATTATTGTTTTTTTTTGCCTAAAAAGTGTTCCTTTTGTTCTTAATATAATTGTTCTATGTTATTAATTTGTATTATTTTTAAAACTGCTTTTTTAATGTTTATTTGTCATTCAACAATTGGATCTTCTGTCAGTTGAAGTTTTGATAAACAAAACTTCAATGTACTCTAAAATATTTCAAATGTTTAAAAATCTCACTTCTTATCTCAGGTCTGCATGTGACATTAAATATTTGTAATGTGTTTAGTGTGAAACAAATAAGAGTTCCTTAACTTGATTAGATGGGTTGGTTCAAATAAAATATAATGCTATTTACCAGAGTGCAATACAAGATTGACGGATAAAGGAGCGCTGTAATCATCATATGGTGGCTGGACTTGCGAACTAATCCAAGTAGATAGAACCAACATCTTTTGAAAGAGTTTACCCTCTACATTGACATACCCAAACGAGGTGAGGTTATCATATGCACCACTGCAGTTTATGTTTTTCGATTGGGAAATTTTCCCAATGGTAAGATTATGGCAGCATAAGACATACCTAATTAATCCTGTACAACTCGGAATGGTTGATTATGCAAGAAAAGTATACCATCAGAAAGGCATCCAAGGCTTTTACCGCAGTTGCACAACTAGCTACAGATTAAATCCTCTGATGCCATCACATTCACTAGCTTTGAGATGATCAACCAGTTTTTAAATAATGAAGAAAGTATTATTTATTTTTATCTAACTAATTAGACTTTGTTTATATATATCATGATAGGGAACCTTTTATAAAATAATTTATAAATCTCATACTTTATGGACTGGTACGATATTATTCAACCCCGATGTTTAGGTATTTGAAGAAAAAAAATACAAGACTTAATCCACGTATCTATAAGAAAAATGCATTAATTTCTCTTCCATGCTCGGGTTCAAAAATTGGATTTACACGTAACACGCGAATTCAATCTCGTGTTTCTATCAGACCTGCAATTCTTGAACATTTTGATAAATATTTTAAAATCGTGAACATTTTGTTCATTTATTTAATTGTGAATATTTTGAAAAAAAATCCTTCTTCTATGTGTATATAATGCAAATTAATTAATAATACCCCTTTTTCTTAACTTAATAAATTATTAAAATGGTTAGCAGTATTGTTTTGTTAGTTTAAATTATTAGAAAAATTTACATAATACGACAATAAATAATATCATAACATCCGAAAAATATGGCTAGTGTACTTAGATTAATTTTAAAAATCTCGTACGTGACGCACGGGTTATAGACTAGTTTTGTAATTAAAACAAAAAACTCTGTCTCGTAAATACTTAAATTGCTCTTTCACTTTTTACTTGTATACTTTTCTTTTGCATTTAAAAATAAAATCTTAAATATCTTATACAATCTCACAAATTGTCTATTTAAAAAAAACACAAATCAACGATTAAGCTCTTGAATTAGAACAAAATATTATTATAATACATATAAATCCAGCAACCATTATAATACACTAAAAATACAATGATCGTTAGAATAAGATTACATTTAACAATTTATAAATTATAGCAATCAAAAGTTATGTACCACTTCGACACCGGAGTTGTTGAAACTGGAGTTTTTTTCAAAAGATGCTGAAATGCTAAAAAAAATATTTTTTTTCAAAAAATGCTGAAATGATGAAATGTTGAAATATATGAAATACAAAATGAAATTATTATGAAAATTACCATCCAATGCAACTAAGTGGATAATAAATGAATCAAGTCACATAATTCCACAATGAGGGAATTGGCAACCCATTTCACATCATGATTGCGCAAGGAGAAATATTGAGTCAATCTCGTAATTAACTAATCAAAATTTGAACCAAAGTTGATAGTAATGAAGTTGATAGTAGCTCATATAATTGTATAAGAATTAATTTCAACTTTTTAGCATAATGAATTTTGTTAATAAGAATTAATTTCAGCATTTTCAAATCACACAAAAACACAAGAAGCTAATAAGCTCTCTAAGAGTCCGCATTTTAGCATAACGAATTTTGTTGAAATGCGGACACCCACTAACGCTCAAAATACCACTGACCTTCAAAAAATTTGCAGACATCACTATTTTTTTAAATAGATATTCTTAAAAGTGTTAACCCGATTAAAAGTGCCAAAAGCGAAATGTAATATTACTAAAAAATCGCAGACATAAAAAATTATGATATTAAAATTAAGATATTAAGACAAAATATAACAATTGAAGATGGAAAAATTTCCATAACAAATGTTGGTTACAAAATGTAAACTTTTTCCATTCAAGAAGCTAATAAGCTCTCCTTTATATATTTTCTGTTTAAGCAGGATCATTCTTTTACACATTAATACTGCGACTTTGATCGATGGGTATAAAAGCAAGATTTAGATATCCAATTCCAAGGATAGTCATTTCAATAACCTTATAGATAAACCACATGCTGTCATCACGTTTCACAATTGACAACATGTTACCATTTATTGAAGACCTCAAGTTAGTAAGGGCTATAATTATTAAGGAGGAATATTTACAATCTGTGTCGACTGGCAGACTTCTGAGCCAGTCGATTTCCTGGACTAGCATCAATATCGACCTTCCCCAGTCGATATCGACTGCTTATTTTTGTCTCTGCGGGTCTTCTGTTGCAAAAGGGATCGACAGCCGAGGTCGACATCGAGCACCAAGGTCGAAATCGAGGCTTCTGGTCTACGCAAGACGTGAGATTTCCAACGCTACTAGGATCCCGCTGACACGCCTCCTCGTGGATCGATCCTGACTACCCTTCCACTACAACGGGAGGAAGTCTTGTAATTATTTGCATAGGCTAGGAGTCGGTTTACATTTATACACTTTATTATTTGTAACTTAAGAAACTCGATTTCCTCCTGCTCAACAAATTGGCGCCGTTGTTGGGGAGATATCAATCGCGCCTAGTTTAGTTTTGTTTAAAGTTTAGGAGTAGCTCATCCCTTGTTTCTTACCCTATCACATACCCTACCACCACCTACCTCATCGGTACCCACTAGGTGCCGAGCTTTTGCTACTAATTTGTGTTCTTTATTGTGATTTCAAAGGTTAGGTACAAAGATGAAAGAAGTATACGATCTCGAACAGGAAAGATGGTTCGAAGATTTTGAGACGGCGAAATAGGCTCGCACAGGAGGAGGCACGATTAAGGGAAATAGCCCGGCTGGAAGACTTGATCCGAAGGCTTGAGGCTTCCTATCACTCTCCTCCCGACAAGCCAATTGATCCACCTCCAGCAGAAGAAGGTTGGCTTGACAATATCCCCTTCTATGAGCCAGTCAACATCGACTACCCTTCAGTCGATATCGACCACCTGGACTCGACCTATATGCATTCTGGAGGAACTGATCCAGAGACATCAGTCGATGTCGAGTGCACCTCACTCGATATCAACCAAACACTCGATATCGACTGTACTTTAGTCGAAATCGATTGTCCCACGGAATTTCAGGTATGTCCTTCCCCAATTTCGATTACATCTTTGATGCCTATCTTTGATGAACCATTTGAAGGATCCCGAGAAAAGGAAGATCTAGAAACAAAGAAGCCGGATGTCGTTGCCCAAGGTGCTTCAAGGTCGCTTTTACCTTACAAGGTGAAGGCTATCCCCGACGATTTTTAGCAACCGATGTTCATATTCAAGTATGGGGTCCTAGCAAAGTGGCACGAAGCTCCACAGGATGAGGAGGAAATATCTCTTCCCACTCCACCGTTTTGCTTGGGTGGAGACGCACAACCAAATCAACTAATGAAGCGGAAGAGATATGATAATGAGGTATGTAGATCTTCTTTATATCTTCCTTTATGCATGCTAGCTGGAGCCAGGGAAGATGAATGGGTGGAGCCATGGAGCGTTCACTCGGGGAGATTCAAGCTTCTTCATACGATGCCCCCGGATGACATCCCACGCTTCCCACCACCGGAGGAACCACCAAATCCACCTATACCTCCGGACAAAGATGAGCCAGGCTAAGGCTAAAAGGGAAGTAGGTCGAGCTAGAGACTTAAAATTTAGCGCTTACGGGAGGCAACCCGCTGTTATTTTTCTTCTTTAATAAATTTTTTTTTCTTTTATTTTCTTTACTTCGTGCAAGGTTTTCTTTCCCTTTGATGACTTTAGGTAATTCGGAGAACTAGAAGCCTACTCGACGTCGACTCTTGGCAGTGTGTTACAGCACCTATTTCGAGCATCTGCACTACTGTCTAGTAAGTTTCTTCATTAACCCTATGCGTTTAGAAAGCTTTTCGAATCTTGTCCAATTTCATTCATCATTACCGTTTTTACCTGTTTAGCCACTAGTTATCTAGTCTCAATTATTTAATTATTTCTTTTAAAAAGAGAGGCCATGCAACAGCGTTCATGAATAATTTTGATTGATTCTTGCTCGTGATCAACTTATATATATGTACTCTTCATGACAGCATGAATAATTTTGATTGATTCTTGCTCGCGATCAACTTTATATATATATATATATATATATATATATATATATATATATATATATATATATATGGATGCGCTCCGGTGAAAACAAAAATTGCGGTAGAAACCCGTGAGGACCGGCTTTTTAGCCCGGTTCACTTGCTTTATAGCCCGGTTATGAATATAACCAATCTATAAAGTCATAAATTTTAGCCCGGTTTTGAATAAAACTGAGCTATAAAGTCACTATGTAATTTTAAAACATTAGCTTTTTAGCACGATTTTTCAGTTTGACCGAACTATAAAGTCATGTGTTATTTTAAAACTGGAGTTTTTAGCACGATTTTTAGGTTGAACCGAATTGTAAAGTCACCGTGTAATTGAGGTTTTTAGCACGGGTTTTAAAAAAACCGAGATATAAAGTAGTCCTCACGGGTTTTTACCACAATTTGAGGTTTTCACCGGAGTCAATCCCTATATATATATAGGGTTGAGTTCGGGTGAGAAGCATGAGTTTAGTGAGAAGTAAAGAAGTGATTTGATTGGTCAATATATAATTAAAATAATTCAAAAAAATACTCCCGCACACTACCACACTCAGCGCGTCTCCCGCGTTCATGCAATACCACTCGCACCCTCCACGACTCGCCGAGCGTGAAGCACATGCGCCCTCTGCCAATTAATTCAAAAGGCCATCATGCATGCGTAAATGCTGAGGGAAAATGTTGGATTCAAACCTTAGACCTTGGCATGCATACACAACACCTGCAACATTGTTACTGTATGTTATTAATTACAGTATATTATTGAATTGGAGTATTACGAGTATATGTTATTGTATGTTATTAATTTACTATATTTATTAAAGGGGTTTACTTACCAATTATAATTTATATTTTTTTCTAATTGTAAATAAAATATTATCTCTAATTTATATTTAGTCACTGAACCACTCTCTCTTTAGTCACTGAACCACTCATTATTTAGTCACTGAACCAATCTCTATTTAGTCCCCGAACCACTCTTTATTTAGTACTGAACCAATCTCTATTTAGTCACTGAACCACTCTCTATTTAGTCACCGAACCAATCTCTATTTAGTCACCAAACCACTCTCTATTTAGTACTGAACCAATCTCTATTTAGTCACTGAACCACTCTCTATTTAGTCACTGAACCACTCTCTATTTAGTCACCGAACCACTCTTTATTTAGTACTGAACAAATCTCTATTTAGTCACTGAACTAATCTCTATTTAGTCACCAAACCACTCTTTATTTAGTACTGAACCAATCTCTATTTACTCACTGAACCAATCTCTTTTTAGTCACTGAACTACACTCTATTTAGTCACTGAACCAATCTCTATTTAGTCACTGAACCTCTCTATTTAGTCACTGAACCACTCTCTATTTAGTCACTGAACCAATCTCTATTTAGTCACTGAATCAATCTCTATTTAGTCATCGAACCACTCTTTATTTAGTAAGTGGTTCGGTGAACCAATACTATTTATTTGATGAACCACGTGGTTCATGGTTTTATTTTCTTTTAATGTTTATTTTTTAATTATTTATTTATTTTTGATTTGATTATATTCGATGAACCACTACTTTTTAATAATTGTAAAAAAAAATTTTGAATAAAATTACAAAAATCAAGCCTCAGATCTTTTTCTCGCTCACAAGCTTCTTTTTGTTCCTTGCCCTTACCTTGCTTTTGCAAGTTTTGCTTAGCTTTTAATTACTGAGTTCAATTGAAAAAAAAAAATTCAGAAACGGTCTCTCCATGGGAGGAGGTCGAATGGAGGTTGGGAAGGCCTAATATTGATTTTCTCCATGGGAGAAAATCAATATTCGTACGGTCCGCCCTCAATCAGAACCAAAATGCTTGTTCGGGACCAACCTAAGCCGATCCCAACACTCCAAACCATCCCCCCATATGTCAACATTAGGCCTTTATTTATAAGAGTGGCCTCCTCCTTGCTTTCCTCTTCTTTATCGATGTGGGACAGTGTTACTTTTATATATAT
The DNA here is from genome assembly GCA_963922045.1 of Persicaria maculosa. NCBI lineage: Eukaryota > Viridiplantae > Streptophyta > Magnoliopsida > Caryophyllales > Polygonaceae > Persicaria > Persicaria maculosa. The sequence continues at coordinate 13,976,749 of OY998257.1, read as the reverse complement.
ATATATATATATATATATATATATATATATATATAAAAGGAGTGGAAAGGCTTATATATATATACACAACAATATTATATATATATATGTGTATATAATATTGTTCCGGGGTTTAATTTATATAGCGGGAAACCCCTATTTATCTTTATTAAGATCGTATAATCCCTTTTTGGTCGAATCACTGTATTAATTAGTTAGCCCTAAATTCAGGGCATCGTCATACACCATCCAAAAAACCAAAATATAACCACCACCGTAGGGCCATAAATTACAGTTCAAATTTTGTGCATACAACATGCTATGGACACTGAAGCAAATGAACATGCATTTTTTGAAGAGGAAAGAATTCCTCCCGGATAGAAGAACAACAGTAGACATATTTTTAAGTCCAAGCAATTGTTGCCAGAGAAACCAAAATAACCATCTTGCGTTTTTGAGGGAATTAATTCCCAATGACAGAAATAAACACACACAAATACACGTATCCAAGGGGTAAGGGGGGTTGTATAAAACTGAACCAAATTTCTCACTTATAGAGAAAGGTTTGTAATTGATGTGAATACACGGAGCAAGACTGAGAGACTTACAAACAAATATTCCAAACCAGGCCGAGGAAGACCCGATGCTGCCCAGAAAAGTAAAACACAACCCCAGGGGGATTCGCCATGGATGAAATTCACTTAACCCAAAAATGTAAAGACTGAATAAATTTTGTATTATTATTCTATATACTATATTATTATTATTTGTAAAAGTGGAATAAAACTCGTTCTCGAGCGTAAGTTTTGATTTTAAAGTCATTCCGGCATCGTTTTAAGAATTTAGATTCTAACGGATTTTAATTCCGCCTTCAAGCTCCGAGTTTTGATAAAAATTTATTTAATTCCGTTTATCTTGAAATTGAATTGAAATTTGATTGCGTTGGGATTTGATCGAGCGAGCGGGTTTTAAGTCTAATTCCACTATTTTGAATTTTTTTGTGGGGGACAAATTCTATATACTTTCTTTTCCCTTTTCTATTATTATTCTCTCTCTCCCTCTCTCTCTCCCTCTCTCTTCCTCTCTCTCTCGGATATGCCGTTGGGGACCAGTTCCACATTGCATACAGCTCTCCTTGTCCTTATTCTCCAATTGCCCAAATCCCTCCTCCTGCCTCACATTTTCTTCATCCAAATACCCACCCAAATGCTTCCTCTCTCTCCCTCCTTTATGTCCTGTAACCCACAGAAGACCAACACCACCCTACACGACACTCTCCTTTCCTCCTTTAGCCACGCCGGACACCTCTTGAGAACCCTGGGCGCCACCCGAGCACAGCAGTAACATCAGCCACCACTTCATCGACGCCGACAAACCCACGGAGCCCCTGGAGAGCGAGTCGAGCACCCTCTGCTCACCCCTGTTTTCCGCTAGCGAAGCCAAGCACCAGCAGCTCCCATACCTCTCCTTCCTCATCTGAGCAGAAGCAGTTGCATCCTTCCCTCCTGATCAACAGCAGCAGCAGCATCGGAGAGCAGCACCCAGGCCGAAGCTGACGCCGAGCCACCTCCCTCCTTCTTCTTCCCCTGTCTTCGCTTGTGTGAGGTCGGTAAGCCTCTTCTCTCCTTTCTTTCACTCGAACACGACATAAAGTCGCACCTTTAAGCCGCTTTATTCCGTCCTAGGCCCAGATTCGTGGGATTCCACCACCACCGGAGCTGAGCCGAGCCCGACGACCACATTCCGGCGCAACAGACCCTCTCGGTAATCTCCTTATTCTCCCTCTCCTTCACCCTCGTTTCAGTTCTTCTGGGTCGGGTCTGGTCGGAATTTCATTCCGATCACCGGGGTAAAACGTCGAGCCGAACGGAGACCCTTTGGCCGGAGGTTCCCCTCCCTCCTCTTCCGTCACCCCTCGTTCAAGAATAGAACCGGGCTCTGATGTAGGAGATGATGGGAGAATAGGGTGGGCCTAATTTTTCGGGTTGGGCCTGACCCGAATGCCTCCTATCCGGGTCCATCCTCTTTCTCTCCTCTTCCGGGTCGGCCTTCCTTTCTATTCTCTTGGTCTGGATTCGGGTCGTGGGCTGGGTCTTGTCTTCTTTTCTGGGTTTCGAGTTGGGCTTTAAGGGGGGGCGGGCTTTTCCTTCTTTTCTGTTGGGTTGTTGTGTTTCGGTTGGGCTTTTGGGTGGGTTTAAAAAAAATAAGGGGTTATGTGTTTATGTTATACATATATATATTGTATGTTATGTTAATTATATATATGTATGTTATTTTATATATTATTTCCGATTTTAGGAATATATATATATTCTGAAATATTAATATATTATCTTACATGGTTTTAAAAGTGACATCATTTGGAATATGTAATTGAGTGGGTTTTTAATATGTGATGTTAGGAAATTTGAGATAATTTATTGACTTTTATTTATAAATATGATGAGTCAAGATGATTTAATTTTGGTGTTGTATTTTTTAGCTAAATATTATTTGAGAAGAGTTATTTCATATAAGGTTTTATAAAGTTGAAATTTAAGATGATGGTTTTAAATAAAGTAAGTTATGCCGTAATTATTTTAATGGTATAAATTTGCAAGTTGACTAAGAGTTAATGTTTTGTAAATGGGGGTTTTAAAGATGGATTTATTTTGGAAATGGTTATCAATGTCTTAAATTACTTGAAATGTTAAAGTCAAGTTTATGGAATAAAATGCCGGAAATTATTTCTATAATGTGGTTATCAATGTCTTAAATTACTTGCATTTGGGCCCTTGCTTGTGTTATCTTGCTGTTCTGCATCCTCAGTTAAGTATCCTACGGGACTTACTCAGTAACCTGGACCTCCTGCCTGATGTGTCATGTGATGTGTAGTTTCGTTGCATATTAAAGCATGTCATGTAGTATCATGCTAGGATTGCATTGAACTGAGCGTGTGGTTACTATGTGTGTTTGAATACAGAACGGCCGTTATCTGTAATAGTCCTAGAGTCTTTTCTAGGGTCATAGGGTAGCCCAGCCCCATCGGGTGCCGTGGCACTTGTATCTAAGCTTTGGTTTTGACCCGGCTCTGCCGTGGCACTTGTATCTAAGCTTTGCTTCCGCTTTATTTTCATTTGAATTGAATTTTCGCGACTTCAATTGCTTGGGGTTCAAAATCCCCGCTTTGATTATTGATCTTTAGAGGTTTGAAACCTCGACCCGTACCTGAATTGCAACATCCGAACGAAGGTATCCACCCTTCGAAACGTAACCCCGGTACCTTATATCCGGGCCGTTACAAAGTTGGTATCAGAGCCAGGTTTTGCAATTCGGGTACGCAAGGGTCGAGTGTATGTTTTGGAAAACCGCCCATAAATTTCAAAAGATTTGAAAGTGTTTTAAAGGGGCAAAATGAACTTAATATGTCTAACTCAATTGGATTAAATATGAACTTGGCTTATGATAAAAGAGGAGAACCAACTAAAGAGGGATCGAGTGGGTAGAAAAGGTGTTAGACCATCCCTTTTGGATGTAGTTGGGAATGGGTAAGCGAAATATTAGCTTGTTCTTTACAGATGGGTCTGGAAGATTCCATGGAGATCATTGTAACTGTTATTGACTGATTCTATGATAAGCGCTTGTTGTGGATATGATTGGTATGCCCTGGCTATGAAATGTGTACTAACTGATCTATGCAAACGAGATAGCGGGAGTACCCTTATTTCCCTATGGTCAAGCCCAGCTTATGTGAAACAGCCCCTTCCACTATGGTGGCCCCTTGATGGTTCTATCGAGTCTTTCTCCCGAATGTTAGTGTCTTCCACGGGGAATTGGGTTGGTAAACACATTGTGTCGGGAATCATGTATGAATGTGAAGGTTGTCTGAGTGAGTATTGGAAGGTGGTTCTTGATGTCCCTTTGAGTCAAAAGTAAGGTGTTTATGGGGTTGTCCTTCTTGATTCTTATGACGATCAACCGGTGTCTTCTTTCCATAAAGGTCGTATCCGAGTCTCACATGAAAGATGAGTGATGAGTTAGTTAGGAAGAGTCATTGTTTGACCTTATGGATCGCTATCGGGTTATCTTGATTGCTCTGTCCATGATTGTGTGTTACTATGTGGTGCTACTCCTTGACCTACAGATTGATCCTTAGTGTGAAATTGTGCTTATGTGCTTTGATGTTCATGATGACCATTGTATGGGTTCGAGCTACATTTGTTATATCCATATCATCCCAACATGATCTACTTAGTATATTACATTGTCATACTAGGGCACGAATATGTATGTCATATGCTAGGAAGTTGTATAATGGATGTCCTCCCTGTGAATAGGTTCATGATAGTGTGATCATTCAGTTCTAGTATCATGAAAGAGTGAGTCCCTTACTTGATGGATACGTGTTATAATTTCATGTCAACATGCCTTATATGCTACATAATTCTCAATACATGTTATGATGATGATCCTTAATGTAAATTCGTGGTTGTATGACATCCTGTATCCATGCTGGTCGCATTGCTTAGGTCTCGTGTTGCATCTCGCTTCCTGCCATAATTACGTGTCGTCTTTGCATGTCTAATTGACCTATTGTAATGATCGTACTACTGAGTAATTAGAAACATGAGCCACATGATATGAGTCTATATGATCGTTGCTCCTCCTGAATTAGGTCCATGATAGCGTGATCATCTCTTCCTTGTATGAATATCTCGTAAGATGTCCTCCTGAGCATATTAGCTGATGATGCCTCGATGCTTATCATTCATCTTGTGACAAGAATCTATAGCATGCCCACCTATTTTGTATTCCTCAGATTAAGCATTGTTGATTATTCTACAATTTGTATTGTTATGTGTTAATTGTGCTAAATTGGGGATATGTTAGTGCGAGTGAGTCTTGATAAACACATGTTCCCTCCCCGTATACATTGAATTGGACTCATGTCCCCGTATGCTAGTCATGTTGCCCCATTACTTAGACTTGCTTTATACATCGTTATATTCCTCTTTTGCTACTATATCGCTGGAATATGATCGATTGAACTCTTGCATATCGTCGTATTAACCAATCAAGTGCATATATGTATCATATGTTAGGTTAAGCCATTAGTAAGATGTAGAATCCTTGATTATGGCTTATGCACATTTATGCCCTGCTTGCATTATTGTTGATTCTCTATTGAGCTAGGTCCCTGATAGTGTGGCTCTTCCCTCTTTCTGTTCTCTTAACATGTTTCACTCGTCCTGATTAGCTTAATGTTGAATTCGATGATTGACTAGCTTTTCGTGATGATTAATCCTAGTATGCCTACATGTTATCGTTCGGTAGTGTTCTTCTATTACCCTATGATATCCTCTCGTGCTTGCATGAACGTATGACCTGACACCTCGCATGATCACACACCACGCCATATCCTGATTTTGCATACGCATGACACATGAATGTTAGAATGAACCTAGTCGAATTACCTCGATTATATTCATGTTCAATATGTGTTACTAGTATCCTATAGGACTTATGATTTTCAATATGACCCGCGGAATGGTGACCTGTCTTACTTGACCTATTACGTGAACCTACTCATACTGTAATGTGATAGTTGTTGTATCGTTTTATGTGCCCTAGTATAGTTCATTCCTGGCATGATTATAATCTATCGCCCGTGATGTTATCTTGTTTACTCTGTGGTGATCCAATTGCTTTCATGTACATCATGTTGAACTCATTTAATCACTCTTGACTATGCCATGCCTGATCATGTATCTCTAGCATCATGAAGGATCTATGCTCTCTGAATGTATCTCGTCGTATGATTACATGTCATCCTTAACCTAATATGTGATCACTGCTGTTAGATATGATAGTTACTATGCCGCTCTTATATATTCTGGTGTGACACTTAGTTGATTGTTATGCTATACCTCGTCTTGATGTATTTGATCTCATTTGTCGATGTGTATACCATGCTCTTATATTGCTCATATACATGATACTTACCATCCTCGTTAAATCCCGCATGACCTTGAACCCCGCATGATCATTACTGGTTCTGCATAACTTGCTTAAAGTTGCCACGCATATCTGCATCCATGGAATCATAGACTACTAGCTTGTTTTACGTGCATCAGTGTAGGACTCGATCGTGTCTTTAGAATGAATGCGTATGTCGTTGTTCCTTGAGATAGGTACATGTTAGTGTGGATTAATGTGACTGATATGCTCCATGATGAATTCATGCTTGTTTGCCCCAATTGTAACCTAATAGACTTCCATAAAGGCATCGTTACTATTCTCGGGCCGGAGTCTTGTCTCTAGTCATGTCATCTTTAGCTTTGGTCCCTTTTGTCTCCGAAAGAAACATTGGGTTGTCCGCTCTTGTCACTCCCCTATCTCCGCTAACTTAAACTCCTACGGGATACATGGGATGAGCGACCGCATAGAAGAGGGGACGGGAGGTTAGATAGCGATAGAGCAGCGCAGCGGAAGCGTGGGCCCACAACCCACGGGCCTCAAGATCGATGATATCGATGGAACAAGCTTGTTTCGAGGATGGCGGTTATTGAGTACGATACGACTTGCAAGCGAGAGTGTCCTCCGTTCGGATTGTTAATCCCTTCTGAATATATATTGATGGTGATATTGCACTGACTTGATGTTGAAAATTTGCGTGTTGATGTGATGACTTGGTAATGATTATTGCCTGATTATCCATTGTCTATGATGATATATATGGTTCGATGCCTTACAATCCTAATGTGCTATGATGCCTTGATGTGATGCTACTCTGAGTTGCTAAGCATGATCTAAATTCCTCGCCTATAAATGTGAACTGCAAATGCTGTGAAACCTGGATTGTTTATCTGATAAGGTTATGATGAAACTTGCTAGTTGAATTGACTATATTCATATCTGATGTTTTGCAATACATGTTGAGCATGACGGTAAATTGAGACTTGTGATACAGTTGCAATGCTTAATGATGAACTAATGATGCTATTGATATAAATACTAGTTGATATGACGTAGTCCTTCTGTGTAATAATGTCCATGATTTCTTCTTCTTTGAACATGTGAGTGAGGTCCTTTGGTAGAATGGTCGGAGAGCGGTGAATGAAATTGAGTGGTTAGAATGATCGATGATAGTATGAGGTAAGTCACATGAGAGGGGTTTGGCTTAAGTAGGAGCGGGTGAGTTTTGAGAACTATAAGAGGCGATGCTTAGTGGTTTCCGATGAGCTTCTAGATGAATCTTAGGTAGGGGTGTGGTTAGAATAGGTCGGCTAGGTGGTGATCGGGGTGTCCTTATAGAAGAGATGTGGTTAGAAGGGTTCTATGCTTGTGATGGCTCAGGTAGTATGGGCAGTGTAGGGAATGGCTCTTGTGAGTATCGAGAACATAGTATGCAGGGGTGCTCGGGTGTGAAAACAGAGATGGGGGTTGGATTCTTAGAGGTGGATTGTTGTGAGAGTGCTTAGTGGGAAGAGTTGTGGGATTAAAAGGCCGAAATGAATTGGGGCTTCTTTTGTGGGGTAGTATCCGAGTTGATATTGGTAAGTCTAGATGAAGATTGGTCTTGGTTTGAGAGTTGGAGACGAGCGAGCGGGGTTGCGTTTTATTTTAACTGGTATAATGTGCAAAACTTTCTTGATTATGTGATTATGAACTGGCATGATGTTAGATAGCGACCGTGATAAACCTGATATGGCATGATATTACATGTGATATGCAAAACTGAAATATAATTGGTAATGACAACTATGATCATGATATAATGATACATTGCTATCCTACTATGTTGTTCTAGAAGCATGTTATGATGTGTTGCACGAATCATGAGATGATGATAAGTTGTTATGTGAAAGCATGATATTATACTATATGGTTGATAAGCATGAGTATGAATAGGTAAGTGATGAATATGACTTGGAACATGAATATGACTTATGTGTATATATGAGATGATGGTGCCTGATGACTAAATGATTGTTATATGGTATTGTAAGGAGTTGCAATGATGTTTTGTGAGTATGTTAGCATTTCGATGCTTGGTATATGGTTAGATCTTTCCTTTTGCTGAAGCTTAAATGGCATGACCTTGTGTGTTAATGTGTTGACAATTAATATTAGTCTGTTGACCTTATGATGAGATTCTGCTATGACTACCTTTACCATGCTAATGTTTGAATTGACATGCTAAATCTGTTATGACAATGCGGAATAGAATTCGGATAGGTTGATAAGATGATTAGGTGAGTTATGTGTCATTAAGTGGAAAACCCCTGTTATGACTGGTTCCACTTGTGTTGCGATGTTGAGATGCGATCGTGAGATTCGACTTGTAGTGGCGTACTGACTCCATGACACCTAACCTCTTTGATACCTTGACATGTGTGCTTGCGTGATAAGTTATGAGAATTCGATGATGCACTGGTGATGCCTTCTGTATGAGGTAGATACACTTTATGACTCGTGGTATGATTTATGTTATGGGTAATCATGTTATGCGGTTGAGATGTCGATTGGTTAAGATTATCATGATTGATGTTGAGATTGCCATACGAGAGGTGGCTGATGATGTTATGAGTTGATGAGTTGATTTACTTATGTGCATATTGAGTTGAGGATGGTGATAAAATGATTTTGGAACCTAAGAAGAGAATATGGGATTAGCCCTTAGAGGTGGAAGATTCCACCTCTTACCTTCTGAATTTGATTGATTGGTATGCGAGAATCTGATTTGGTTTTTGGAAGATTTTGACGAAATCTTGATTTGAAAGGATTTGAATTGTTTTTTTGTAAAGCTGTTTGATTTAACGTCGAATTTGAAGATTTTGAGCGGTTTTGAAAAGGACCAACTTGGGGTTTTAAGAAGTCGAGAGTTTCAATGATTTAGATGCCAATCTTTCCATTTACAAAACGCTTTGAGGTTTTACGAACTGGATTTACATTATGACGTCTCACGAAGTGGATACAAGCATTTTATAGGGGCGCTTATATATTGCTTGCTAAGACCTAGTCGGGACGCTATAATACTTTTAGAGTTGTGGTACTTTCGAAAAGTCGAAGCGAGGGTGTGATAAGGGTGCTTATTACACACTTGACAAGACCAATTGGAGATGTCACGACCGTGACTAGGATGTTGTGAGAACCCCGAAAGACGCAACCGAGATGATTGCAAGATCCTTGGAGATGGTCCTCGGACTCACCGATTTCAAACTTCCTCCCATTGCTTTAAAATGATTTTAGTCTCGGGGATGAGACTTGTTTTTAGAGGTGGATAAATGTAAAGACTGAATAAATTTTGTATTATTATTCTATATACTATATTATTATTATTTGTAAAAGTGGAATAAAACCCGTCCTCGAGTGTAAGTTTTGATTTTAAAGTCATTCCGACATCGTTTTGAGAATTTAGATTCTAACGGATTTTAATTCCGCCTTCAAGCTCCGAGTTTTGATAAAAATTTATTTAATTCTGTTTACCTTGAAATTGAATTGAAATTTAATTTAAATTTGATTGCGTCGGGATTTGATCGAGCGAGCGGGTTTTGAGTCTAATTCCGCTATTTTGAATTCTTTTGTGGGGGACCAATTCTATATACTTTCTTTTCCCTTTTCTATAATTCTCTCTCTCTCTCTTCCTCTCTCTCTCTTGGATATGCCGTTGGGGAGTAGTTCCACATTGCATACAGCTCTCTTTGTCCTTATTCTCTAATTGCCCAAATCCCTCCTCCTGCCTCACATTTTCTTCATCCAGATACCCACCCAAATACTTCCTCTCTCTCTCCCCCTCCTTTTTGTCCTGTAACCCACAGAAGACCAACACCACCCCACACGACACTCTCCTTTCCTCCTTTAGCCACGCCGAACACCTCCTGAGAACCCTGGGCGCCACCCGAGCACAGCAGCAACATCAGCCACCACTTCATCGACGCCGGTAAACCCACGGAGCCCCCGGAGAGCCGAGTCGAGCACCCTCTGCTCACCCCTGTTTTCCGCTAGCGAAGCCAAGCACCAGCAGCTCCCATACCTCTCCTTCCTCATCTGAGCAGAAGCAGCTGCATCCTTCCCTCCTGATCAATAGCAGCAGCAGCATCGGAGAGCAGCACCCAGACCGAAGCCGACGCCGAGCCACCTCCCTCCTTCTTCTTCCCCTGTCTTCGCTTGTGTGAGGTCGGTAAGCCTCTTCTCTCCTTTCTTTCACTCGAACACGACATAAATTCGCACCTTTAAGCCGCTTTATTCCGTCCTAGGCCCAGATTCGTGGGATTCCACCACCACCGGAGCTGAGCCGAGCCCGACGACCACATTCCGGCGCAATAGACCCTCTCGGTAATCTCCTTATTCTCCCTATCCTTCACCCTCGTTTCAGTTCTTCTGGGTCGGGTTTGGTCGGAATTTCATTCCGATCACCGGGGTAAAAGGTCGAACCGAACGGAGCCCCTTTGGCCGAAGGTTCCCCTCCCTCCTCTTCCGTCGCCCCTCGTTCAAGAACAGAACCGGGCTCTGATGTCGGAGATGATGGGAGAATAGGGTTGGCCTAATTTTTCGGGTTGGGCCTGACCCGAATGCCTCCTATCCGGGTCCATCCTTCTCCCGGGTCGGCCTTCCTTTCTTTTCTCTTGGTCTGGATTCGGGTCGTGGGCCGGGTCTTGTCTTCTTTTCTGGGTTTCGAGTTGGGCCTTAAGGGGGGGCGGGCTTTTCCTTCTTTTCTGTTGGGTTGCTGTGTTTCGGTTGGGCTTTTGGGTCGGTTTCAAAAAAAATAAGGGGTTATGTGTTTATGTTATACATATATATATTGTATGTTATGTTAATTATATATATGTATGTGATTTTATATATTATTTCCGATTTTAGGAATATATATATATTCTGAAAATATTAATATATTATCTTACATGGTTTTAAAAGTGACATTTTTTGGAATATGTAATTGAGTGGGGTTTTAATATGTGATGTTAGGAAATTTGAGATAATTTATTGACTTTGATTTATAAATATGATGAGTAAAGATGATTTAATTTTGGTGTTGTATTTTTTAGCTAAATATTATTTGAGAAGAGTTATTTCATATAAGGTTTTATAAAGGTGAAATTTAAGATGATGGTTTTAAATAAAGTAAGTTATGCCGAAATTATTTTAATAGTATAAATTTGCAAGTTGACTAAGAGTTAATGTTTTGTAAATGGGGGTTTTAAAGATGGATTTATTTTGGAAATGGTTATCAATGTCTTAAATTACTTGAAATGTTAAAGTCAAGTTTATGGAATAAAATGCCGGAAATTATTTCTATAATGTGATTTTGAGAGATTAGTTTTAAGGTTTAAATGTTTAATGTCGGAATTTGGCCGAGTATGATTTGAGAATTATTTTGAATATGAGTTGACTTAATTTTGGATTTAAGGTTTTGGAAAACGGTTTTACTATCGGTTGGTTTTGAGGATATTGAAACTTGGGTTTCGTGTGTATGAATGTTGGTCCGGTAGCTTATGGAAATGGCTTGATGATAGGTGTGTATTGCTTTTGGATTTCTTTGGACTTGCATTTGGGCCCTTGCTTGTGTTATCTTGTTGTTCTGCATCATCAGGTAAGTATCCTACGGGACTTACTCAGTAACCTGGACCTCCTGCCTGATGTGTCATGTGATGTGTAGTTTCGTTGCATATTAAAGCATGCCATGTAGTATCATGCTAGGATTGCATTGAACTGAGCGTGTGGTTACTATGTGTGTTTGAATACAGAACGGCCGTTATCTGTAATAGTCCTAGAGTCTTTGCTAGGGTCATAGGGTAGCCCAGCCCCATCGGGTGCCTTGAGTCTATCGAGTCGATATGAGCATGATATGATAGCCCAGCACCATCGGGCAAGAGATGAGATGATATAATATGATATGATGATGTCGTGATTAGTGCACCACCACGAGGAAATTGCTATGCTATAGCACCGAACTGGCCAGACTCTGCACTAACGGGAAGGGGTGCAGAGGTAGGAGAGGGATATGCCACTTGGCATTGTCTTGGGCCCTTTACAGTTCTTTTCTGCATATTATATATACTAGGGGCATGATAGTGTGATTTAAATCTTGTACTGCATTAGTCATCTTTTATTTAGGTATAGGCATGTTATGTGGCCTCAGCGCGGTCAGAGGACCCGTAGGCGATTAACTTCGTGGATAGTGTTAGGTACCGCTCTTGTTGCTCCCTGCTTCTGTGACGGGGAATCTCTTGGTGAACCGAAGAACCTGGCTAATATTCTAACTTGACAAAATGGCAATCACCCACTATGTTTTGGTTTTGACCCGGCTCTGCCGTGGCACTTGTATCTAAGCTTTGCTTCCGCTTTATTTTCATTTGAATTGAATTTCCGCGATTTCAATTGCTTGGGGTTCGAAATCCCCGCTTTGATTATTGATCTTTAGAGGTTTGAAACCTCGACCCGTACCTGAATTGCAACATCCGAACAAAGGTATCCAACCTTCGAAACGTAACCCGGGTACCTTATATCCGGGCCGTTACAAGGTGGTCCTAAGAAGACAGTTAGTGTTCATATAGCAAACGATACTTATCTTAAAAAGGCATTTCCTAAAAATGTTGTCAATCAGATTTATTTCATTAACAAAATTATAAAATAAATATTCTAAAGAAATGTTCTCACAAATGATCTGCAAAATGGCTAGATAATACATAAGATTAGAATACAAACTATCCACATAGCATAACTGTACAAGTAGATACCAAAAACTATTATAGCATCTGATTTTCACATTGCATGATTTCGAGAAGGGGACTCTTAGAGAACGAATTTCATACCTTCTAAGAAGGGGTTTATGCCTTGTGATGAACTCAATGATGCTTAAATTTAAAGGAATTGCCTTGGAAGCCATATTAAGTCGAGCTTGTTTAGAACTAGGAGGTGAAGAAGCATTCACCTCAAACACAGGTTTAATTGAACACCAAAAAGAGGTGTTAATATTCCTCAAAAGCAATAAATAATCCAAGAAACAAAAACAGACCAACAGGATTTTAACTAGATTATCTCTATCAATATAAGTTCCTCCAGGAGATTTTTTCTCTCCAATTTGTTTGAGGCCCTTTTGGGGAACGCAGATTGCTCTGGTCCCTTGGGTTGTTTGCCCTTTCGGGATTTAGGATGTGGAAAAGAGAAACCTTTCACCACGAGTGTATAACTTCCATTGATTTGCCTCAGCAGATTCATGTCACAAAAAACCAACAACTGGTTAGTTTCAATCAAGGGAGAGTTAAGAAGAAATAGAGGCATGTAGGATGAAGACAGTTCAATCACCCCCAACCTAAGGCAGGGAGAAAAAAGACGCCCTTCACAGAGGGGTTTTGGCTCGATCCTTTTCCTGAGAGGAAGGTTGTTTACACTATTAGACAAAGATTTAAGAGAAAGAAAACAAACAAACCTGGGCTTAAACTGACACCGAGACTGCCCCGTCCACACAAGAGTTGGTCGACACCACCTTCCCCAAGAACGAGGTATTTTCTTTCGTTTTCTAAAATTCTTTCTAATAGGTGCCCAATCTCTCCAATCGGCCATCCACACTTTCGATTTTTGATCAATCGACCACCACAACCATGGAAAGAGCAGCCTAAACCCAACAACAGAAGGAGCACGATCAGGATGGCTTCGCATCGCTGAGACAAATCTATAAAGGTGCTCCCTTAAGAGGATTCGAGAGGAATAGGGCCACATGAGTTCGGAGATTGCCGAAAATCAGGCAATAGAGGAGCTTGGATATGGAAAATGGAAGCAAAGACTCAAACCGACATAAATCTTGCCGGAGATTGAGCAAAAGCAAGTCTGAGAATTAGGGTTGGGAAAGGGATAGTCGAAAGAAATTAGGGGCGCGTGATAGCGCGTTCTTCTCAAGGGACTAGATTTTACCACTATTAATTTTATTTTTCCTATATGTGCGTTTGTTCACATTTGAGAGTCTGTTTGACAATACAAATAGCTTTTCAGAGTTTTTATTTTAATATTATATAGTTTTAAATAAAATAAAGCTAAAATTATATTTTAATTAGTGTTTTAGAATTGAGTTTCAACAACTACAATTCTCAAGCTTTTCGGAGCTTTTTTTTATACACACAACTTTATTCAGTTTATCAGCTAGTTTTATCAGCTAACCATTCAGCTAAAATTACCAAACACATTACTAACTTATCGATAGTTTAATTTAACATATATTTTACACAATTAACGTACCATTCAATTTCCGCTACCCATTGAGCTTTAACTATCCATTTAATTTCGGTTACCAAACACACCCTAATTCTTTATAGTGTAGTTTTTGTCAATCGCTTCTAATAGCATGAGCAATGCCGGTTCCTTAACGGTTTCTATAAAAATTAGCACTTTCAACTTAGGCCAAATTGCTATAGCTGGCGATCCACTCAGTGTGAGTGTGATCCTCTATAATCCCAGTATAATCTTTGTTGTATTATTTAATTATTTCTTTTTATTTCTTTTTAGTTCGATTCAATTGTATTCAATCGCTCTATATTATGCAACGGTATGCCCCATTCAAAGTACAGTAGTTTCATTTAATTTTTCCTGTTTACCCACTCAATCTATTTATAGAGTTGGAGATCAAATTAGAAATCGTATATTATTTCCGCCTAGGGTCAACTCAATATACTGTTTGTATGGGTTAGGGATTGAATCATTTAATAACACTAATGACCTAATATTGATACTATCGGTGAGACTTGATATCTTACGAGGTGTCAGTTTATACTATCAAACTACTTCAGATCTGTTATCCTACTTTAAAGATTAAAAAGAAAGAGCACTTGTATTATCACCATAGTAATTATAGGTTTTTCAAACCATTCAAATTATACCTTTTTAATCTTATGTTAATTTTTATTAATATTTTATTCAATTTGATAATATTAATTTATTATATTATTATGATTTTATTCAACAAACTGCGCAATGACACATGAGTTATACTACTTATACAACATGATCGCAAATGTTGGTTACCCGTTGTCCAAAACAATGAAAAACATGCCTGAAAGAAATCATACGTGGACAGAAGAAATTGGTAAAATGTTAATTGGGCATTGGAATCTAATCTCACTAAGAAAGGAGCAAGATGGGCCTGGACTATCCCAAGGCCCAATTCCAATTCCAATTCCAAGAAAAAATAAGAGTTGGTCCCACTGACCCAGCAGGGGAAGAGATTTGGGTAAAGATCATGAATCAGAGTTTGAGACAGTCTGGGCCCTTCTGCTTCTCATTTGCTTGCATCCAAAAAAAGTACCAAAATTGAAAGAGGCTCACAAGATATATCATACACACTTCAATGGCTAAATGCATCCAGAAAACACACAGTATTTCTTAAGATATTCCCACTGTGAACTGACTCTAAATTCTCTACCACTTCAAATCTTCATTTGTTCATCTTATCTAAATGTCATCCCACCACTTAATCTGACTTGAAATTTTGGTTTTGGAGAGGACCACTTTGAATTTAGATCCAAACTTTACAATAATTTTCCAGATAGATGCCTAAAATCGAAATATAATTTTCCAAACAAGAAAAGGGGTAGTGAGTTTTTTTAATATAGAGGGAAAAAAGTCTTTAGATTAATTTGACTTTTTTTACCAATGCTTATCAACTCAACTCTCCTCATCAGATCCACATTTATTTGAAATAATCAATAAAAGCAGGTTGATTCTGACTCCACCAACATAGCGAGTACAAATGCAAAATGCGAACTAAATTATGCAATATATATATATATATATATATATATATATATATATATATATATATATATATATATATATATATAACTAAGCTAAATGTAACCTATTATGCCTACTTAAATATGTGTCTGAAGTGCACCAGCTGGAAAGATTGCACTAGAAGTGTAATATACTAATATCTGAAATCGACATTTCAATTTTCCAGAGACATTGCCATAACCTTTCACAACATTAATGATTGTCAAATTATCCCTTCTAGATTAAAATGGTGGAGAGTGTTTGTGGTTTTGTCTTTTTTTTTATTTAAAAATTTAGAATGTTTAGAGGGTAATTATTTGGCAAATAAGAAAGCAAAGGGGGAGCAGTCCGAATTCTCGAGTCCCCTTTTGTGGTCCCTCTGATTTATCACATATTTCGGATATAAATAAATATTGAAAAAATAGATTCTACACTCTTATATTGATATGTTTATAAAATTTTATTATTAATATTTTCTAAAATAAGCGATATTTTAATTATCTATATCTTTAAAATATGCTTTTTAATAATAAAATTTTATAAAAATATTAATATAGACGTATAGAATCTAAAAAAAATTTTAAAATTTTTTTTTAATATTTATTTATATTTAAAATAATTTTGTGATTCGGACGGCGGGGGTGGAGAGTTTCAGCCGCACAAAGACTACAAACTGAGAGCACCCTACCTTAAGTTATAAACAAGTCAACAATCTAAAATGGGTAGAGCCCGTACTTGTTCCTCTTGTAGGTAGGGGGTACTCTTGGCACAGTAAAATATATTCTAGGGTACGTGGGTAAAATTATTTCATACAGTTTGACTGTTTGAGAATAAGTGATGTACTTTTTGTCAAGTAAAAAAAAGTAATTTTAGATAATTAGGTTATACTCCCTTTATAATTACAGTATATTTGTAATTACGCAGAACCTAAATACGCCGCAAATGACCACGTTAAAAACAACGTTCTTGCACGTTAAAAGAAACGTGACTGCATGTCTAAAAAAACGTGCAAGATGGGAACACCCACGGTGTGACTACGTGCTGCTGAACGTGCACATATGCACGTTAATAACGACGTGCACATCTGCACGTTCAATTTGACGTGCAAACTTGCACGTTCATTCCAATATGCATAATTGCACGTTCAATCCGACGTGCAACCACATTTACAAAAGACGAAGAAAACGTACTTCTTCGTCCCATTCCACACACGGGTTTGAAACTAGAGAGAGAAAGAAAAGAGAGATAACGGAGATGGAGACGGAGATGACTATTCCGACGACGGAGATGTAGGATGTGGGAGGGTCCGGCGGTGGAGGGGACGGTGGGACGGTGGAGGTGGAGGTGGAGTTGCAGGCGACAGAGGAGGAGGCTGGGGTGGAGGATGCCGGAGATGGTGGTATGGAGTTGGAGGTGCCGACGGTGGAGGCTGGCAATGGAGGTGGTGGTGTCGCCGGCGGTGGAGGCGGTGGAGGGGGTCCCGCTCTCGAGTCGGAATAGCACACGATTCTACCGCCGCGGAAACGAAGGAATATGGAGGTCTCGCCCGTCCCGACCCCACCGGTATGTAAATTGAAATATTTAATTTATTTATTTTATATTTAGAGTTTTTATTTTATATTTAGAGTTTTTATATTTATGTTTTATTTTATATTATAGTTTGTATAGGTTATATATATTATATTATAGTTTGTATAGGTTATATATTATAGTTTCATATTTTATGGTTTCATATTATATATTTTTATATTTTATAGTTTTATATTGTATTGTTTGTAAATAATAAAGAAGAAATAAGTTAAGAACACATATTAAATCGTAATAAAATATTATATTGAACGAAGACATAAGTTAATAAAAAAAATATTATATTGTAATAAAATATTATATTGAACGAATATATAAGTCAATAAAAAATATTATATTGTAATAAAATATTATATTGAATGACTAAATAAGTTAATAAAAAATATTATATTTTAATAAAATATTATATTGAACGACTAAATAAGTTAATAAAAAATATTATATTGTAATAACATATTATATTGAACGACTAAATAAGTTAATAAAAAAATATTATATTGTAATAAAATATTATATTGCACGAATACATAAGTTAATAAAAAAATATTATATTGTAATAAACTTTTATATTGAACGAATACATAAGTTAATAAAGAAATATTATATTGAACGAAACCAGAAGTTAATAAAGAAATATTATATTGTAATAAAATATTATATTGAACGAATATATAAGTTAATAAAAAAATATTATATTGTAATAAAATATTATATTGAACGAATAAATAAGTTACTAAAAAAATATTATATTGTAATAAAATATTATATTGAACGAAACCAGAAGTTATAAAAAGTAACATATTCTTAAATATTTCAACATAACAGGCGACGAGACTTTTGAGGAGTGGCGGTACCCTGCGGGTTGTTAGGGTCGGAGACTGGGCAGCGGTCAGTCAGGTTATGGTCGAGGGTGGGGATAGGGTTGAGGGAGACGGTATGGGTGAGGCGGTACCTACTAGTAGGGAGGAGACGTCGGCCCATGCAGTGGATGAGTTATTGAGATCTGCAGAGGCGGAGAGCACGTTCTTAGGGTCGGGAGCCCAGCAGACCATCGGGAGCCCCGCGTACGACATTGATGATAGCTTCTGGCAAGGTCTGCTAGAGTTTCATGGATTTGGTGATCCGTTGTCTGGGTAGCAGCCACCTATGTCGTCCCAGGAGGTCTTCAGGGATTACGTTGATTTCCTCGGGGGTAGCCAGCCGTCGCGGGTGCCTTCCGCGATCCATGAGGCTTCGACCTCCGGCACGCTGGCGCTCATATCTTTGGGTTCTGCTGATGACACGATCCCCGACGTTGAAGAGGGGATTGAGGATGCAGCGGCTGAGGCCAGGGACGGAGATGGGGAGGGAGGGAGAGAGAGAGAGGGAGATCTACTAGAGGAGAGGCAGGGGGACAGGAGGAGAGGGGTGCGGATGCAGCACCCGTCCCTGCGCAGCCTGCTGGACCGGCTGCGCAGGAGGCAGATGACTTGCCCCTAGGCACTATGCTAGTGTCGTACAGGCACCACCGGGCGTACCGGATATGGAGAGATGGGACCGTGGTTCTTCCGCTGCTGAAGATCCACCATCGGGTGACTCACCTGACAGAGTTTGACTCCTACGTTTACGAGGGCCTGATGACCTGGTGGCAGGAGCTGCTAGCCACGGGCATCCCGCACCTACGGAGTCTGCATTGAGAGGGTGTTGATGCGCAGCTAGTGACAACATTCGTCGAGCATTGGCATCCCGAGACCAGCTCCTTCCATTTTCCATGGGGCGAGATGACCATCACGCTGCATGACGTCGCTTGCTTGCTAGGGCTGCGTATTGACGGAGACGCTTGTCTCTCAGCCTTGACCGACGTTGAGCTGCACCCCACTGTCGTCGAGTACTATCAGCTTGACCTCCCGACGCTGAACGCGTACAAGCGAGCTGGAGGATACCCCGTGCAATTGCTGACAAAGAGATGGATTGAGAGGCATGGGCCGATCAACGCTGACTGGGTAGTTCCGGTGGCAGCGGACGACCCGGACCGGCAGCGATATTTGACGTTGGCATACCTGGCCACTGCTCTCGCCGCGACTCTGTTTGTTGACAAGTCGCAGAGCCGGGTCGGCTTCCGGATGTTTGGCCTCGTTAGGGACATCCAGCGAGCGGCCAACATCGCATGGGGTGCAAGTGCCCTCGCCTGTCTGTACAGGGGCCTCGGAGAGGCTACCCGCGCAGAGGTAAAGGGCTTAGATGGATGCACGTCTTTACTGCAGGTACGAGCCGAACTTATATTGTTTCACTTTACTGAACTTATATTGTTTAAATCTAACCACTTTTTTGTTGTTTGAAGGCTTGGATCTGGGCGTACTTCCCACGCTTCCGTGGTGAGCTGTCCGCCGACCCGGTCAAGATGGTGGATCCACGGTGGTATGGGAAGTTCGAGCCTCCCAAGGCCCCTACCCGCATGACAAATGCTGGGAAGCACGAGCGGGTTTGGCATATGCAGGAGGTCGTCAATCGGCTGACCATCGATGAGGTATGTGTCCGACAATATTAATAAAATATAATATTTATGTTGATTTGATTTAATATTGAAAACTGTACTTCGTAGGTTTGTTGGATGCCCTTTGGACGTGATCTGGACTTTGCCGGCGAGTACCGGGCATCCACCTATCGCGGCACCATTACTTTTTGCGGGTAGGAGGAGCCATATATGCATGATCGGTGTCTTCGGCAGTTTGGTCGGATCCATGGAGTTCTGTAGGACGTCATCCCTCCGAGGCAGGTCATCCGCGACGCCAGCCTGAAGAAGAAGTACGTCGCCACATTCTCTATTCAGCATGATAGGTAGGACAACCAGGAGGACGCTCGCTTCTTCCCGATGGGTGAGCACCATCGTACCAGTGATGATTGCCAGGGCGGTGTCACCGCGGACTACATGGCTTGGTATGCACCTCAAAGTCGGCCTTATGTGTTGTCAACGACGGTACCAGCTGAGGGCCCTCTTGCGCCCGTCCACCCGATCACCTTAGACACATGGGTGGACCTTCCTCACCCCGCACATATCCCTCCCGAGCGAGAGGAGCGAATTCAGTATATCCTTGGGCATCTACGAGCCTTGGCAGGCATTCCTCGATTTGACGACATGTGCGACGAAGTGTTGGAGACGTTGAGCGCTCACTTACAGGAGAATGTATAGTGTCTGTATGAACTAGTGTCTGTATGTGATGGATTTTTATGTTTTTATGTTATTATTATTGATTTTTGCGTGTTAAATGATTGTATACGTCGCCTATTTTTATTTACAAGACCGCGATACAGGACCCAATCACGGGTTTAGGGTTCGGTTTAGGGTTAGGGTTTCGTTAGGGTTAGGGTTAGGTTAGGGTTTTGCATGTCGTTGACGGAAAACCATAAAAATACGGAGTACAACATATCACATGAAAAAAGGTACAAAACAAACAGACAAAACACCCTAACACAAACGAATCCAATTAGTAGACCCATAACTAGAAAAATGGGGACGTAGACAAAGGAGGAAGCTAAGTACCATCGCGAAACAACACCGCTGGCCAGCGATACATCAAGAGTCCCTATGAGCAATGAAGATGAACCTCCAAGGAGACCTTCCATACGCGAAGTCGCCTTGTACACATTGCCACGATCACAGCCAATCTCGACTCCGACTGCCAAAACCCTATTGAAGAAGTAGATCATCAAGACACATCATAGCAAAGCCGCACAAGCCCCGAGCAGCCCGCACCAAGTTATTACTACTAAAACCCAAATTATTACTACTCTAATATTGTTTAGCCTTTTGGGATTTTGTTCAAACTCTTTCAGAACTTTGTTCAAACCCTTTCAGAAATATTTATTTCATCAAATTTGTTTATTCAAACCATTTCGGGGTTTTCGTCCTCGGGATTTAGACCCTTTTTGGATTTATGCAACAAAGGAAAATACATTTATTCCCTTTTTTCGGGGTCCTGGGAACGTATGTGATGATGCGCAAAATAAATATTACTTATAATATAAATAAACGGGTTCCCGATATATAAATTAACCCGTCATCTGTACGATAAACCCGCACCAAGGGATCATCGGCAAGCTACCAGCTCGATGTGGGAAAACCCACTCACCCAATGTGACACTTGTCATACCTCATATGACACATGTCGACATTCACGAGACAAGTGTCAGGCTAGTCGACAAGTGTCAAACGAGCAACTTGGTGAATCAACTATAAATGGGGCTCGAAGCCTCGTTTATAGGGGTCGGTTTTTGATGGCTGGAAGAGCCTTCCCGAGCGGGATTCGTCTCGATCAGCGGGAGCCAACGTTTGATGAAGCCCTGGGAGGACGGTGGTCTGCGGATGGCTTGAGCTCGGATCGGCACAGGTTATGGTACGCGGACGGTGGTCTCGTCGTGTACCTTAGGTAAGCCCGATCGCCTGAGTTCGCCAGCGTCCAACTTGATCCCAGAACCCGAGAAAACGGAATTCTAAAATTGAGTTTCATCACTAGCGCCGTCCGTGGGAACCTTTTCACCCTAAGAGGTTATTCGTTAAGGTAAAATATCCATCTATTTTACTTTAATTGGGTTTGATAATCTTATTTTTCGATAGAGTAAGCAATTAGCTTCAAGAGTTGCATCATTAAGTTGTTGTTTTTTATTTTTCACCACAATATTCTAAATATATCCAAGGGCAGTAGCTTCAAAGGTGTTGATTTCATTCATACATACGAATATGAGATATATAGCACCATAGAAAGAAAGGAAGGGGCTCTCATTCACGTCTCCGGTTTGGAGGGATTCTACTTTGTTTCTTTTTTGCTGATCAATGTCATTACATAAAGCTTGGTGAATGGATTATTTCTTATTAATTTATATTTCTTTAAAGAAATGTGAAATTTGGAACAGAATGAGCAAAAATTAAGATAATATCTTAGGACTTTGTCTATCAGAGAATATACAAAGCTTGTTCCATGTTTTACTGTCATATATATACAAGTTGATCGGAGAGTATATATATACAAGGCTTCTAATATCTTACTGTCATATACATGTTTTAATGTCATATATATATACAAAGCTTCCAATGTCGATCGGAGAGTATATATATACAAGTGGATTTGCTGTCAGAAGAAAAAACGAGAGGAATGAAGCGTGTGCATCCATGTTTTACTATCATAAGCATACAAGTGGTAAATGGGGTGTCAAACGTCTTCTTCCAAAAGCTTGTTCCAAGTATATTCATGACATGGCTACTTTCGAAGCATGATGAAGTTAAAGAAAGCAATTCATAAACCTGGTCAAGAAGGATTGTTCGCGAAAAGCGACTGTCTGAGCCAAAGATCGCCTTCCAAGTACGCCTAAGTGTCAAGAGGGCAGGAATCCGATAGTGTTCGAAATAAATCGCTGATTTCGATCGTGAACAATGCTGCCCCGTATTCTAAAAGACTTGTAAGGTCACCACTTTCGATCGCGTGGCTCGAAATTGGTAAGATATAGTTTACATATATCTGATTTTAAATTGTTGGCATCACTAATTGTCTATCAAAGATTAAAAGAAGATGCAAAGTAAGAGCTTAGGTGTTTCGTAGTCTGAGCCTCTTGGAGCACAAAAATAGCATAAGCCCCTAGACGCAGGAGCTATCCGCGTCGGGCCTCCGATCGTAGCTTGAGCCTCTCGGAGCACAAAAATAACATAAGCCCCTAGACGCAGGAGTTATCCACGCCGGGCCTTCGATCGCAGCCTCGGCCTCTCGGAGCACAAAAATAGCATAAGCCCCTAGACGCAGGAGCTATCCGCGTCAGGGCCTCCGATCGCAGCCCGAGCCTCTCGGAGCACAAAAATAGCATAAGCCCCTAGACGCAGGAGCTATCTGCGTCGGGCCTCCGATCGTAGCCTGAGCCTCTCGGAGCACAAAAATAGCATAAGCCCCTAGACGCAGGAGCTATCCGTGTCGGGCCTCCGATCGCAGCCTGAGCCTCTCGGAGCACAAAAATAGCATAAGCCCCTAGACGCAGGAGCTATCCGCGTCGGGCCTCCGATCGCAGCTTGAGCCTCTCGGAGCACACAAATAGCATAAGCCCCTACACGCAGGAGCTATCCGCGTCGGGCCTCCGATCGCAGCCTGAGCCTCTCGGAGCACAAAAATAGCATAAGCCCCTAGACGCAGGAGCTATCCACGTCGGGCCTCCGATCGTAGCCTGAGCCTCTCGGAGCACAAAAATAGCATAAGCCCCTAGACGCAGGAGCTATCCGTGTCGGGCCTCCGATCGCAGCTTCAGCCTCTCGGAGCACAAAAATAGGATAAGCCCCTAGACGCAGGAGCTATCCGCGTTGGGCCTCCGATCGTAGGCTGAGCCTCTCGGAGCACAAAAATAGCATAAACCCCTCGGCGCTGGAGCTATGCTTGTAGAGGGCCTCCTGCTCGTAGCTGGTAAGCTCGCGGAGATAAACTCTAAATGAGTATAAACCAAGCCCCTCGACGCTGGAGCTATGCTCGTGGAGGGCCTCCTGCTCGTAGCTGGTAAGCTCGCGGAGATAAACTCTAAATAAGTATAAACTAAGCCCCTCAGCGCTGGAGCTATGCTCGCGGAGGTCCTCCTGCTCGTAGTTGGTAAGCTCGCGGAGATAAACTCTAATGAGTATAAACTAAGCCCCTCGGCGCTGGAGCTATGCTCGCAGAGGGCCTCCTACTCGTAGCTGGTAAGTTCGCAGAGATAAACTCTAAATGAGTATAAACCAAGCCCCTCGACGCTGGAGCTATGCTCGCGGAGGGCCTCCTGCTCGTAGCTGGTAAGCTCGCGGAGATAAACTCTAAATGAGTATAAACTAAGTCCCTCGATGCTGGAGCAATGCTCGCGGAGGGCTTCCCGCTTATAACTAGTAAGCTCGCGGAGATAAAATCTCGGTGAATATAAAATAAGCCCCTCAACGTTAAAGTTGTTACTATCGTTCACGGAGGGTTCCTACCTATAGTTGTAAGCTCATGGAGATGAACTCTAAAAGAGCATAAACAAAGTCCCTCGATGCTCGAGCTATCGCTCGCGGAGGGCCTCTTGAATGAACTACAAAAGACTTGATTCTCTTCCCGAGAGATACGTAGGCAACCCACTAAAAGATGGGTGCAACCCGGACCATACAAACATAATTAAGACTTTACACCAAAGGACAGATATATTGATCAATCTTCCACAAGAAGACATGGTACTGTAGGTACATACGTTGCATCATTTGGATCGAACCCTAGTTAAGTCCCGACTTGACTAAGGTCCCAGGAGCTGTGATGATGCGCAAAATAAATATTACTTATAATATAAATAAACGGGTTCCCGCTATATAAATTAACCCGTCATCTGTACGATAAACCCGCACCAAGGGATCATCGGCAAGCTACCAGCTCGATGTGGGAAAACCCACTCACCCAATGTGACACTTGTCATACCTCATATGACACATGTCGACATTCACGAGACAAGTGTCAGGCTAGTCGACAAGTGTCAAACGAGCAACTTGGTGAATCAACTATAAATGGGGCTCGAAGCCTCGTTTATAGGGGTCAGTTTTTGATGGCTGAAAGAGCCTTCCCGAGCGGGATTCGTCTCGATCAGCGGGAGCCAACGTTTGATGAAGCCCTGGGAGGACGGTGGTCCGCGGATGGCTTGAGCTCGGATCGGTACAGGTTATGGTACGCGGACAGTGGTCTCGTCGTGTACCTCAGGTAAGCCCGATTGCCTGAGTTCGCCTGCGTCCAACTTGATCCCGGAACCCGAGGAAACGGAATTCTAAAATTGGGTTTCATTAGTATGATGAAGGACTGAAGGGAAGTAACGTCACGCCAGAGGCGCAAAGTGGCATGGGCAATAAGGAGATTGAATTTATTACTCCTAGTTTTTAACCTTCATTTCATTTTCCCCTTGCCTATAAGTCGGCCATAAAACAATATTGTGTAGATTTTTTTTATAGATAAGAATTTGAATGGGATCGGCTTCTGCTGAACAATTATCTAATAGCATCATTATAGATGAGAATATTTAGTTTCCTATTAGAGTCGATCTCTGGCGAGGCGTCCACTTGGAATAAGCATGAGACACGGTCGACACACTTGTTGGTTTCTTGAAAGTTATGTGATAGAAGTATCGTTTTAAAAGACCATCGCAGAAGGAGGATGTCAGTGATTATAACTTCGATCTCCCATAGACACGACCAACAACCTTTGAGGGCACTGATCACCAAAAGGCTATCACCTTCCCCTTGAATGTTGGGAAAACCCATATCATTTGCCTTCGTGATCCCCATCTTGAGACCCATAACTTCTGTCATAAGTGTAGATGGGAGCTGAAGTTGCACTTCTTTGCAGTCAACCATCGCTCTATGATGGTCACGAATGATGTAGCTCGCTCCTAAAGTGCCCATATAGTTGTTAATGCCATCAAAATTTACTGTAAAAGTTTGTTTAGGTGGTTTTTTTTATCTTAGATGTCATGTTTTCTTGAGTATCATCAGATTTGATTATTGTTTTTATTTGGTTCATTTATTTTAAACTTTTTTATCTTTTTCTAATTCATGAGTGTTTGTCGTGTAAATTTTTTCATTTTCTGTATTGTTGTAGTGGTTGTGTTATCAAAGATTTTCCTATTTCAATTTGTCCATAAGCTTCATTATGTTATGTATTATTGGAGTTCTGATGTATATGTCTGGTATAACTTGTTCTATTGATGGATCAATATTTTGAATTAGGTTTCTACTATGTTGGCATCTAATGAATAGATGTATGGGTGTTTATTCAAATTGGTTGCATAGTTCACGTGTGGTTGGGATGGCTATGTCTTTGTTTACTAGTCTTGTTTGGGTAAAAATTTCGTTAATATACATTTTTCATGAAAATTTTTTAATTTTGGGGGCTACATCAATTTTACAGATCCATGCTACTAATATTATTGAAGCCTTTTTTTTCTTGCTCATGATATGTCATAGTGCACTTGCAGTTGTGAACTAATCATTTTTCTCTAATTATCAGTAGTCTATCTTCAATTGGATTGTCTGGTATGAAAATTGTTTTGATCTTTTGTATGATTAAAGAAGATAGTAGGTTTATTATAATTCAGTGGTAATCTACTTTTAGTTTTCGCCTATATATTTCTCAACTATGTCTTCTTCGTTAATTTGGGCAGTTGGTAGACTTATTTCTTCTAAAGTTCCTCGTTTATCCATATATCAACCTAAAAATAAATGGTTTTTTTATTTTTATTTATCATTTTAGTCTGTTGCAAAATTCATTCTTGATTTTCATTAGTTTTGCATAATGAAACTTAGTTTGGCTGCTAAGTTTGATCTAATAAGGGTTGATCTACCTTCTTGGGATAGTGTGTTTGCTCTCCATTTAGCCAATTCCGATCTTGCCTTGCATATCGTTTCTTCAAAAGTTGTTTTGTTGACTTTTCCATTAATAATTGGACATTCTATGTATTTGTCTACTCTATTCTGGTTTGTGATGTTCATTGTATTTTGGATTTTTTTTTGTGTTTCTAGGACCTTTGATATGGTTTGGAAAGCTGACTTGTGGAAGTTGATTAATTGGTATGATATAGAGGAGTATTAGTTAATACTTTTTTAACCTTCTCAACCACACACTTGTTTGTTTTACAAAGATCATCATATTGTCTACGAATGACAGATGTGGGATATTCGACCCCATTCTTGAATTCTTGAAACCGATTTCTTGTTCTGTTTGATTGCTCAATGATTTTAGCTTTCTAGCTAGTAGTTTTGATCATAGAATAAATGAGAGGGGGAGAGTGAATCTCCCTGTCTTAGTCCTCTTGTAGATGCAAACAGTTCTTAAGGTCCCTCGTTAACTACAAACGATAACAAGAATGTTTTAACTCATCCTCCAACATATGCGAAAAAACTAATGTAAAATATCATTTCTTACAACATGTTCGAATCAAGAATTTTTATATATCACAGTGGATCAATATATAAGTAAAATCTGAGGTGGAACCCAAAGCAATCTTTTTTTTACAATAGGCAACCATTAGAATGTCTTTGGAACAAAGATCATTCTTGATCATCCGATCCCGCCGGATGATGTTACAAAGCTCCCTGTTCAAAGGGATGGTGCAAGTATTACAATCAGTGCTACTCTTAGCTATATAGTCAGCGCGAAGTTTGCTTCTAAAAAGCAGTGCTGAAAGTGAACAAATGTGAACTCCTTCCTCAGCGTCTTGATTTTCTCTATGATTCTTAGAATCTCCCATGGGGCTGGGTTTGATCCTTCAATTGTCTTGACCACTTCCAAATTATCTCCTTCGATGATGACCTTACGCCATCCACTCTTGCGAGCTAACTCTAACCCATTGCAGAAAGCAAGGGATTCCGTGTGGATAACAGATCCCTTGAGAACCTTTTCATGAAAAATATCCATTCCATGTCCATTCCAATCTCTGCCAACACCCTCAATTTGGCATTCCCCTGACGGTTTGACCGAACCATCTGACGATGCCATAAAAAATAGCACCCTTAATTAATAAGGGTATGACGCCATAAATAGGTATCCCAGCGCAAAAGTTATACCCATAAATAGGTATCCCCCTTGCCCCTTCCCAACTCCACCTATGGGTGTCACAACAGATGTGGTTAGCACTTAGCAGAGTAATTTTGTGGACCGCCCAAATTGTAAAGGGTTAATTTTTACACCACTACATTTTACTATGTACGCCACAAATTTAAAGTTTTTGTTTTTCAGTAAAATAAACCTTACACCACTTGATTTATACAAGTTAATCAAGAGACAAATGGTTTGAAAATTTAAAAAAAATGCGCCATTTGGGGTGTGTTTGGATTCTCAATGCATTATACTTATAAACATAATCACTTCTAAATTGTTTGGTTAAAAATATTTTAAGGTATTTAGAATAACGTAATTAAAAAATAAAATACCTTATAAATTGTGTAAATTAATTATATTAAGTTTATAAGGTAATTACAAACTTAACACAATATTGAGTATTTGATTTATACTATCTATGCAATATTTTATTTTAAATTTATATTATTTAAAATACATAAAATTTAGTTAAACAAACACTTTAAAAGTAATTATATGTATAAGCATAATACATTGGTAATCCAACCACACCCGATTCATTGACATGTGAATCAAGAGGAATATAGCAATAAATTATATAATAAAATAAAAATTAATTTGGAGTGGATTTTGTAAATTTTGGGGGTTTAGTTAAAAAATGTGTCTTTAAAAAATATAATAATAAATAAAAATTATTTTTTTTTAAGGTAAGAATTTGGATGGTGTTATACCTTGTTAATCCACCACCCGTTTGCATCTCTCTTGACAAGGGAAATGAACTCTGAGTGTGTCATAATAGCATAATGATTCATAGCATTTCTGAGTTGTTCCATTTTTTTGCCACCTAATTGATCACGCAAATGACATATGTACATGAGAACATTTAAAATGGTGGATAAATTACAATGATGTCCTTGATAACCATTCTATCTTCCCTCTCAATTTTTTTTAAAAAATATTCCTTTGACTCCCGCCAAAGAAAAGGGACATTCTGTCACGATAAAAAAAAAATATACTGACATTTCATCCGGTAACCTTAAGGTATTGCGTATTCACATAGTACACAACTCTTTTATATATTTTGTATGGTAACCCTGAGTTTTGATTTGTTCTTTTTTCCGCCAAATAACCTTCCATCCCAATTTGGAATTTTCAAAATCACCATTTGAGGAGTTTACTTGTGAGATTGATATCTCTTTGCTCAGAACTTCATTTCTTACGTTCGACCTATCAAACTGCCAAGGAGATTGCGTGCAAGAGGCTAGCGTAGACGACATGGTCGGAGGAAGAAAGGTGGTGTCGGGAAAGAGCTCACAAGTACGATGCAGAACAATTTCAAACCCGGATAAAAAAAATACAAAATCTTCAATCTCTTACGAATTGGATTGTACTGTCAACTGATTAAGCTTCCAATAATTTGGAATAACATATAGGAAGAGGCTCCTAAATGTTGCGAGGAACTGGATTGAACCCACATTTGTCGCCCGCCATTTTCGGTCATTGAAGAGCTACTACAAGCTCCACTTTCTCCCACGGTTCTTTATTATGGAGGTTAGGAACATAACTGATTACAATAATATAACATTTCATGAGTATATATAACGACTCATGTAACCCTA
Organism: Persicaria maculosa; assembly: GCA_963922045.1. Taxonomy (NCBI): domain Eukaryota; kingdom Viridiplantae; phylum Streptophyta; class Magnoliopsida; order Caryophyllales; family Polygonaceae; genus Persicaria; species Persicaria maculosa. The sequence continues at coordinate 13,947,252 of OY998257.1, read as the reverse complement.
ATCAGATTATGGGTCATAAACCCAAAATAGATCATGATAAGTCTGGTAATAGAAAACATAGGATACCGTTTTGGTGGGGTGGCGCTGCTTCCCAAAGCTCCCGGCCTGCCAAGGGCGCGTCGCCCCCTAGCCTCTGAACCCCCTCCTAGGGGGCAAAGCCCTTGGGATTTCTGATGTTTACCGGTCAGCAACAGATTCAAGGTATATTATCATTAATTTTAAACCTTAATGGTAAAATAGATCATGATAAGTCTGTTAATCAGACTATGGGCCATAAATCCTAATCGAATTATAGATTATAAACCCAAAACAGATAACAATAAGTCCATTAACAGAAAATATAATATATCATTTTGGCAAGGTGGTGCTGCTCCCCGTAGCCCCCCCCCCCCCCCAACCAACCATGGGGGCGTCGCCCTCCCCTCCCCCAGCCCCTGAAGCCTTGCTGAGACAGAATCTCATGAGAATTTTGATGTTTACTAATTAGCAATAGATTCAAGATATATTAACACTAATTTTAAACCTTAACGGTAAAATTTAAAATAAATAACTGAAATTTTCTGAACAATGTTTTTTGTGCGTAAGAGGTTCAACAAAGGTTATGTTAGATTACAATTTGTAGTGTAAGAATTAACTAGATGAAGTGATGAAGTTGCTAAAATATTAACAACAGCAATGATGTGGCAACGAACCCATCTAAATTTGACATCAATTGTTATCATCAATCAGTAGACGACATTTGTCAATCTCGACTTCTACTTGATCAACAAATGTCATCTACTAACTCGATCCATGGAGTATCAATTTTCCTTAACAATATGAGTATGAATTTTTTTTTTTTGAGAAAGCAAGTTGGATGAGAAACCCAAAAGAAAGCAAGAAATTAAAGAGTGTGCAGGCAACAAAAGTACCAAAAACCCCAAATCCTACTATGAGAACGCGCTCTCTCACGCGCGCCCCCTCACCTCTATCCCCAGACCAAAGCGACAAAGAAAACCCAGATAAAACTCCCAAATCGATTGCTCTACAAAGCCTAATCCAATCCCATGTTCAGTCATTGATTCGATCTGTCAAATTAAAGAGCTTCTGGCACTGGATCTGGCCTAACAGATGGATCCCGGTGGGGGTGAAGGGGCGCCTGCTTTCTCTGCTAGGGTTTCGACTACACGGTTCAATCAAATCGGCTCTATGGTCTCTTCTCGCTGCAACGATCGCTACTTTCAGAGGGCTTTCCTCTGGTTTATCCTCCTCTGTGTTGTATGGTGGATTTGACGAATGCTGCTTCTCGGATGTCCTGTTTTGGGAAGTCGTCGTTCGTAATCGGCTTCACCTTCTTTGCTTCCCCAGTTCGCTGAGTTGCTGGGAAGCAGATCTCTCTAATCACAGGTATGCTCACACAACTCACTCCTATTCTTCTTCTCCTCTTATACCCCTTCGACTTTCTGAATTTGTTGTCTGGATCTTCTTCAACCTCTATGAATTAGCTTTTATGGCTAATAACCCATCTAAACTCAAAGGGAAGGGGATTCTCTCTGAGAATCCACCGACACCCAAAATAAAAAAAAACACAAATGGGAAGCACTCGGGTGAACCCCAATCTAAACACAATCCCTCCAAGCCGACCAAAATCGACAAGGGCAAAGGGAAAATCAACCTTAACACATTCTACAACCAAAGCCAAAAATTCAATACACCCTATGCACTCTGGTTTATCATTTGTATTTTGAAACTCAAATTAATCTGTACTGTCTGCCATTTAAATCAGGAACGAGATCAATATAAGACATGCGTTTTATCTATGCACAAATTTCTTCTGTTGCTGTTTTGGCCAATACCTTTACATTCCTTACACACATACTCAACCGTGTGCTTCTTTCAACTAACCCATCCACTGGAACTTTACTATATTTACTATGCACTTTGGATTATCCTTTGTATTTTGACTCTCAAACTGACATGTACTATGTGCTATTTGAATCATGTAAAACATAATTATAAGATAAGCGATTTATCTACATATAACCCTCTTCTCACCATAACTCAGTCTAGGCCAATGCATTTATCAATTTTACACACATACTTAACTGTATACCCATATCAATATCAATATAATTCAGTTAGTAGCATTCCTAACACTGCTCGAGGGGCTTTGCCCCTTGAGGAATGGCTTCACTTATCTATGACACAGGAATACTCATGCATACACTCACCTAGCTGGTGGTTTGGACTCAATACTAGAATGCTTCTGATCACAACAACTGTCTGCAGCTGCTGCTCAAGACCAACACACCAGAATCAACAAGCTTGCGCCAATACTTTGGTCCGCTGCAGGTTTGACTCTAGAAATGAACTTGTTAAATTTACTCTTCCTTTAGACTCTCTCAAGTCCCAATTCAGTTTGACATGTATAAACCATGTATTTAATTCATATCCTCCATGTAACAAGGCTGTTAAAGTTACTTATAATATATATGCTAGAATTTGTTTGTGGCATGTTACAAGGTTTGAATTTGTTTACCCCATTAACCCTACTGGCCTTTTGCCTCTTCTTCTAGTTCCTGTATTGAGAAATCCCAACAACCAGAATCACGCAAACCATACACTGTGTTTAACTCCATGCACAACAGCTGTACACTGCAAAAACCCAACTAAAAAATTCACCCAGTATCATACCGTTATCATTACTAATCAAAGCTATGTCAACTATTCACTAGAACTTTCCCTTGCTGATTCTATCTCAGATCGAGGGAGACTCTCTCTTGAGATCTTGAAAACCTATTTTCCTTTGCAGGAGTACCATATAGACTCTCTCTTGAGATCTAATTATGCATTATATACTTTTGGTTCACCTAAAAATAAGATATCTTACATTCTGTTTGCTAGACATGACAACTTCAAACATTACTTTTGCTATATCATCACTAAGTCACCACTGCATTATCATAAGCATAAGCATTTGACTGCTCTTTTTGCACTAGATGCACTAAGCTCATCACTAAATCTAACTACTATCGGGGTTTTCCCCGAGAATTCGGTATCTACTTTCATCCTATTGCAGGATGCTCAACTGTATTTCCCCACTCCTCTGCCTATCTTGCTTGGTTTCTTGGCTACACATTCGTCTCATATACCTGCTAGGCTTTATAAAAGCTTCAAACCAGCCAGATTTAGCATCAAAGAATCTTACTTCAGTAAGTTCCATAATATATTACTAATCTACTTTGTGGGTTTTCTGTTTTCCCAATTCATAATTCTTTATAATATGAACTCTGCCTTTGTGTGTTGTTCCACCATTAAAAACCAGATGGGAAATTCCTTAGGGAATGACACCCAAGATCTTAACCCCCAAATAATACCAACTGGGATGCCTTTGTGTGGCTCCCTTTCAACCCAATCATCAATTGTGTTCAATTTAGACACAATGCCCACCTTCACCCAACTAACGACCTCTATCTGCAGTCTTGCTGTCACTCTTACCAATGAATTTTGGTTTTATAGATTCATCAGTGACAAACCCTGCCCCAATTTCACAACTTGCTACTTAAATTACCCAACAAAGCCATCTAAATCCCATCTGTTTGATCAAATCTCTTTTAGTATCAATCAATCTTACATGATCTTAAATAACTGTCATAAACAATATGAACATACCTGTATTAGTTTCTGTTGGTTTGGGACCTTTACTGTCACATGCTATCTAATTACCATCAGGCCTAGCATGTTAGCTACTACTGGAATATCCATTCGAAAGCTCATGATGCCTTTCTATGATTTAATCTACCAATGTCTAAAACTTACATTTAAGATTGTTCACCTTATTATTACAAACTATTCAAAGATATACTCATTACTCTGCCTTAATTTTACTCTAATTCATTTACAGCCAGGTTTCATTCGAACAATGATATTATATCACTTTATCACAATAAAATCTCTTCTTCTATCTGTCTACTTAACTACTTTGATCACACTATTGAGCTTGCTCTCATTTAGTTGGTGTTATAGCAGCTGAATCATTACCATCTTAACTTACTCTAATTGGCCTAACAATGTTGGAACTTTAAGCCAACCTAACAAAATTGCAATCATCTGTACTCTCTGGCTGTTTTGCCTCATAAATGATGATCATAAGTCATGTTATATATCTATATGTCTACAAATAACATTTCAGATTTGTGTTTCATGGCAATCTTCATCATTACTAACATGCATGATCCTCCTACCTTCATGCGTATATCATGAGCAGTTTGGTTTAACTCACACAACTACTAACCCTGCTCGAGAGGTTTTTCCTCTTGAGAATTTGAATAAACTGACTATGAAACAGGAACAATCTCACTGGATCTTACTACCCGACTACTGGTGGCGCGACAAGAGGACTCTTCTGCTTATTGCCAATTCTCAAACCAGAAGTGGCTTCTGGATAGCTGCATTCCAAGCACATCAAATTGGGATGACCATCTGTGGCATCAATACTCCTTATTCCATATCCGTCTTACTATATTGTACTTCCAGGAACCGAATTAATATGAACTGTGTACATATATGGACTGTATGCAGCTCTGCCTGCTCTTACTGCATAAATTTGACTAAAAAAATATGTTATCCTCAAAACATGCATTGCCTTAGGAAGTCTTTTCATATGAGTATCCTCTTACTTAGAATTGGAGGTTTGAACTCTCCTCAAATGAATTGCTCACCCGAAATTCTATTACTCATCTATCAGGCACAGAAACAAAAAGGAACAACCAAGCTTTGGAAAATGTGTGACAAAAATGTTAGTCTTGAATCTATGATTAAGCCATGTGACCCTCTCTTATCTATGATTATCAAAAAGCGTGTGCACTGTCATGATCATTGTATACCAAGTCTGATCTTGCTGATTTGGTTGATCTGGTTTACTCTTTTAGGAACAAATTCAAATCCATTTAATACTAGAAAGCACATACTCTTGGAATCTAATTATCGCCTCAGCACTAAAACTAAACTAAACAAAAAACCTCGAGATCTAGCAATAATTTCTGCAACAGCCTATAATTCGAATAATGCAACTAACTTAGCTCGAGGGATTTCTTCTCTCGAGCACCTGAAAAATTGCTCTTTCTTGTAGGATTACTCAAAAGGAAAATACACAAAAAACATCAGGCACAACGAATGCAGAAGACCCATAATCCTAGAACTCATTGCACCTCTAAATTTACCTTTCTTGGAATTAAAGATGATTACACTTAATGTACACTGGGAAAAACAAATACACAAAACGAGATGTTTTTGTTTATCTAATTTACACTTAAGGCATTCTTGGTGGTGCCTCTCACTTGCTTTTAGCCAAGATACTGATTTACCTGTCAAAACTAGATATTATTACCCGTCTCTGACTCTTGGGGAATGCCATCTGCTATTACTCCATATACAGGCCACATGTTGCAAACAACACACTGGAAACAAGCTGAAATATACATTACTAATGCATAAAAATTGGATAATGCAAAACAAATTGAGAGGAAACAAACTTGGCTCTCATAAAGCCGAATACATGATGATACCCCAAAATAAATTTCTTGTTACAAATGAAATTTAGTTATTGGAATGTTCGTGGTCTTAGTAGGAAACATGTATGGACACATATTGAATCAACATGCAGGACTGAACACATCAAAATTTTAGCCCTCTCGGAAACTAAACTACAGCACCCCCACCAGAAAACTGTTGGAAAAAACCAGGTTTTGATAATATCCACTTATGCCCATCTATTGGCCTGTCGGGAGGGATTTGTCTTCTTTGGAAGGCATCACAATTCAACAATGAATCATTCGAGATAATTACCTCTGATAGCAGAACAATACAAGAAAAATATATCAACCATACTCTCTCTTTAGAAATCACAATCATATTTGTCTACGCCCCCCCTCATGATTGCGATAAAACTTGCTTCTGGGAAGCTCTTTCCAATGCCGTTCGGGGCTTCTCAAGACATTTTATCATTATGGGAGATCTAAATAATATCCTTGAACCCTCTGATAAACTGGGTGGGAATGTGCCTGGTCCGCAAAGTTTCCAAAGACTCACTGAATTTATCACCTCTCATAACCTTGTAGACACCCCGACAATGGGAAATAAATATACATGGAGAAAGCGATCCCATGGAACTGATAATATCCACGAAAAACTAGATAGAACATTGATAAGCTATTCGTTACTACAACAGTTCCCTAATTCATATACAAAAAATCACGCTTTTATCAGATCTGACCATACACAAATCACATTCGACCTAATGGATAAACAAAAGCCCAAGTTACAACCGTTTAAATTTGAACTAGCTTGGACTACAAGACAAGATTTTGAAACACTTGTCAGAGCGGCATGGCGTATTGATAGCCCAGGATCACACTTATACAAATTAACTAAGAAGTTAATGGAGGTAAAAAAAGAGTAAAATCTGGAGCAAGGTCACATTTGGCAACATTTTTAGACAAATTGCAAATGTGGAAAAAGAGCTTCAGGACCTTCAAACCCAAATTTGTATTAGCTATGACAAAAAAAAAAGATGACAAGATCAAAAGGCTAATGACCAAACATGCCTCGCTACTAAAGTACCAAACTAACTATTGGGGGGCAGCAAGCAAAAAGAAATCACATCAAATCAATTGACGCAAATACTAAATATTTTCATAGAATAGCAACAGGGAGAAGGAACAGAAATATAATTACATCACTGCAAACAACCGCAGGAGTATCTGTAACAACGGACAAAGAGATTAGAGAAGTAATCAAACAAGATTTCATCAAAAGATACCAAAACAATCAGAGACAACGAATCTCGAGCAACCTACTTAATAACATCAACCACGAAATCACTAAGGAGGACAATGAATGGCTTACAAAGCAAATTTCGAATGCGAAAATCAAGAAAGCAGTATTTAGTTTGGAAAACGATAAATCACCTGGCCCTGATGGGTTTCCTGCAGGATTCTTTAAAAAATATTGGCATATCGTTGGGCCTTCTGTCACTAAGGCAGTCAAGAGTTTCTTTCTTAGTGGCAGAATTTTGAAACAGATAAACCATACATTTATAGCATTAATTCCCAAATGTGATGACCCAAAAACAGCGTCACAATACAGACCGATAAGCCTTTGCTCGACGACATACAAGATAATTTCCAAAGTCATGGCGACCAGACTAAAGAAGATTCTACCCAAAATTATCAACCCCTTGCAGAGTGCATTCACTGCTGGAAGGGCTATACAAGACAACATATTAATTGCAAATGAAATATTTCACTCCTTCTCAAAGAAAAAAGGGAAATCCGGATGGATGGCAGTTAAACTTGACATGGAAAAGGCATTTGATCTTGTCGACTGGGAATTTTTACTATCTGTTATGGTCAGATTTGGTTTCTCCCCTCAATTTATTGGGTGGATAAAGGAATGTATTACTACAGTCAGCTACTCAGTTCTAGTAAACAATGAACCCACAGATCTTTTCGCGCCTCAAAGAGGACATAGACAGGGTGACCCATTATCGCCATATCTGTTTCTCAATCTATCAGAAGTACTAGCTCGCGGATTATATCAGGAATCAATGGCACCACATAGTCACTTAGGAATCGCACTAACACAGAATGGCACCAGAATCCCCTTCCTTGCGTTTGCTGATGACATTGTAATCTTCGCATCAGCAACAAAAACTGCCTGTGATCAAATCAACAAGGTACTTCGCGAATTTTGTGCCCTATCAGGACAAAAAGTTAACCGACACAAATCACATTTCCAAAAACGTGACAACCAACCAAAAAAATCTAATCCACAATGAATTAGAAATCAATTATGCAAGCAACTTAGGCCCCTACTTAGGTTGCCCCATCATTTGTGGTAGAGTAACAAAGGATACGTTCTCAGGACTCTTGGACACAACCAAATCCCAGCTTACCAAATGGAAAGCTAACTGTTTATCGCAGGCTGGTCGATGCACGTTAATTAAGTCTACGTTATCGGCCAAGCCTTTGCATCTCATGCAATGCTTTCTCCTACCTAGGCAAATCCATATGGAACTGGATAGGATAAACCGAAACTTCCTATGGAACAAGGGTCACAACCATAAACCACTTATTAGCTGGTTTGAGGTTTGTAAAGACAAATCACACGGTGGGCTTGGACTCAGAAACTCAGAAGATATGAACAAAGCATTACAGTTAAAACTATTATGGAAAATCCTAGCGGAACCACGAAACCCATGGGTTGCCTTAATCACTGAAAAGTATCTAAAAAACCAACATATATTACAATATCATAAAAAGAGTGAAGCATCATGGCAATGGAGTCAACTAACTAAATTGATCCCCTTGTTTCAAACAAGGAATTCGCTGGTCAATTGGAGATGGAAAGAATATAAAATTCTGGACTGATCACTGGTTTGGCTCATCACCATTCATAAGCTTGATTAACGACATAACGTTAATCGATACAAATGTTACCACAACGGAATTTATAGCACAAGACAAAAGTTGGAATTCAGAAAAATTAATAGCTACACTTCGAAACATATTACCAACTGAAATACTGGATTTAATAATGACATTCCCAATCCCCAAGAATATACACATGGACAGACTATATTGGAAATGGAGTAGAAATGGATGGTTTAGTACAAGCTCCGCAATACAAATGATCAACAACTCTAAAATGCACCAAAAATCTGATATGACATGGATTTGGAAACTAGACATCCCCTCGAAGGTTAAAACAATACTATGGAAAATCACAAAAAATGGGATGCCAACTACAGTAAAACTAGCGTCAAGGGGTATTGGAGTTCCCACGACATGTCCTCACTGCGACTCAAACTATGAGGATTTAATACATTTACTATGGGGCTGCCCCATTACCCGAGCAACGCTAGCAAACCTGGACCCCAGCTTGATGATAACGCTAGACAATTGTTTCTCCCAAGGATCCGAGATCAATGATATCTTGAGAGAAATAAAAGAAAGAGTGGGCACACAGAAATTCACAAAACTCGCTTTTACTTGGTGGGGTATCTGGTACTCCCGCAACAAAACACTATTTGACGACACTAACCCCAATATACAAGAAATAGTTTCCTTCGTTAAAGACCAAATACTTTTATGGAAGACTTCCAAATTAGGTGATGATTACACAAATGAACAACTCACCACCAATAACAACAACAACTCCCGAACTCTATCCTCGAGGGCTAGGAAAAAGGCTAGATGGCGGACACCAAATTTAGGAACTTTTAAACTTAATTTTGACGGAGCCTTCTCCCCTACTTCAGGAGGCTCGTTTGGATACATCATCAGAGACAACACCGGAACACTGGTATACTGTGGGGCTGGTCCGGCTGCTTTAGCGTCCGTTGCGGGTGCTGAGGCCCTGGGCCTCTGGAATGGAATCAACGCAGCACGAGAACTCAACATAACAAATCTCATAATCGAAGGTGATAACCTAACCATTATAACTAGCCTTAGGGGCTGTGGTAAACCTTCAGGAGACTCTGAAATGATTGTCTCAGACAGTCTAGTCTCCCTTGGGTTGTTCCAATCTATGGAGATTCGTCACGTCTTTCGAGAGACAAACCGAGTTGCGGACCGATTATCGCATCTCCCCCTTGCATTATCAGGTTCACAGACACCTGGCGATCCAGTGCTTCATGATTTCATCCGTTTGGATACTCTTGGCATATGAGGTCCTCATGTTGCCAAATTATTTCCGGTTCAAAAAAAAAAAAAAGTGTGTGCAGGCAAGGGTTCATTGAATGTCCATCTGCGGAAAGTGCAGGGTAAGGGCACCACAGACAACAACTTCTTCTAACTCTCTCTTGCTCCTAAAATTAATTGCATTCCCCAGGTTTTGTCAACCTTTGTTCATCTTGTACCAAAATTTCCCCGCACTTGAATTGACTTGTCCAAATAAATACTCCTACTACGGAGTAGTATTACACACACTTCAACAATCTAATTTAATTTTGTTTTAGTAAGTTAGAATTCAAGTTGAGTAAATAAAGCCTTATCCGATGAAATTGTAAACTGATTTTCCCCTAAAGGTTTCTTCGAAGACAAGTTTATTGACAAAAATTTATGTGCCGGAAGTAAAATAGTGTCGAGGTACAACTAGTGTAGAATTTAGAGAGTAGATTGATAGAGAAAGTTTTATAAAACTCACTTGTACAATGTTATTATTGAACCCTTTATATAAGATGACTAGTTTTACTTTACCCATCCGTTGCGCGGTTTCTTAATAAACAAAGTAATGTTTAATTTATATTTTCTTTCTAAAATTTGAAGGTTATAGTAGTTTGATTGAAATCTTTGGATTATACACCGTAGTATAAAAAGATTATGCAAAATAACTTAAGATAAAAGATTATATCAATAATAGGTTTTGTAATAATTTAAGATATGAGATTTTATATTTATATTTATATTAAAATTTAATTTAATATTTTAATCAAGATAACCTAACACCAACAACTTCATCATGATATTAAAAAAAAAGGACTCATTGGAATACTCTATCTTAAAACTCATAATTTGTATATATAAATATACAAACATTACGCCTAAATCTTCAAAAAAAAGGTGGATTTTGGTTATTATGTATGATACGTTTGGATTCCCGATCCTTCGCCTGTGGGCTCAGAATCAAGAACCACGCCGTATATTTGCCCGATCTTGCAATGCTCTTCGATATCTCCTGATTTGGAACAATTTTAAACTAGTCAGTAAAATCTGATATAGCGACAGTTTAGGACTTGGAATAATTCAGCAATTACAAACACAGCAATAGCGACAGAAAGAGAGGAGAGAAGTGACGGAGGAAGGCGCGGACGCCGCGGGATTGCAGCGGTAGGCCGCGGGATATGCAGCGGCCGCTGCAAGGCCAAGGGGCGGCCGCCGCTTGTGTCCAGGCGCTGGTTCTGCGACGGAGCCTGCTTCCCCCCAGCGACGGTGGCGCCTGCGTTTAGCGACGCTTTTCTGCAGGAATTTGTGTTTGTGTTTTGTGATGTGTTTGAGATTAGGGTTTCGAAAGGTAAATTGTTTGGATGATTAAAAGGATGAAGAACAAACTGAAAGTATGACTCAAAGTGTTTGGATTGAAGATTGAAGAACCCTTTAGCCAAAGGGTTTCCTCAATTCTATATTTCAATCTGACTTTTCCTAAAGACTCGAATGTACGTTAAATAGAAATTGATAAGCCATCCTCACCTTGCAAAGGATCAGCATGGCTGACTAATAATAATAATAATAATTAATTAAAACCCTAGATTTAGTTTGAAAAGTCAAACCTTAGTGGTTAAGGAAGAATCTAAGTAGATAGACTTTCTTTTTTACCTTATTTATCTAATATGACATAAATACAATAAAAATAGGTAAAATTCTGAAAGTTCCCACCAGCCCTAAGAGTAGGCACGAAATGGGCCTCATGGTGGATCGGGCCTCGCCTTCATTAGCTTGGTCTGAGGTCGCAAGCTCAATTCTTGGACAGGTGGTCTGGTTTTGGGCAAAGCGACCCAAGGTGGCTTGAATCCTTGCTTCATAGCTCCTTGGCAACGAATGATAAGCGTCTTGTTAGCATTTTGCATCTTCTTGGCCTTTGCATGAGTGATCGGACCATCAAAGGCCACCTTAACGTTGTCCTCAATGTCACCAGGAGTCATCACCATTTGCATTGCATCATTCTCCTCCACTTGATCATGATTTGTCCTCAAATCATTGGCGGAGTCATTCCCAAGAACCATCTTCGACTGGGGCTGATAAAGAAGTGTCCTCTGTTCAACGGAGCCCTTAATGGAAGTAGATGGGGCCTTCGCCAAAGTGGAAGAAGGTGAAGACGATGATGCAGAAGCTGCGGCCGCGGGATCAAGTGCGGCGACCGCCGCTTGTGGTGCAGCGGCCGCTGCATTGGATGCAGCGAGTTCCTCCTCGCGGGCAACAGCTTGTTTCTGGGCCTCCTTCTGAGCATCCTGGTGTTGTTGCTTGCGTACCTATTCCTTCAAAACAGCTTGAGGAGACAAGGGTAGGAGAGTAACTCTCCTCCCATCAAAAGTGAAAGAATAGGTATTCGCACGACCATCATGCAACACAGAACGATCATAAAGCCAAGGACGACCAAGTAAGATATGACTACAATCCATCCTAGCGACATCACATAAAATTGAATCATGATAGGAACCAATAGACAAAGAAACTAAGCATTGTTTAGTAACCATAATATCAGAACCATCATCAGTAATACCAGTAAAACCATAATGAGTAGCCCTAGGAGTAGTAGTCAAATGAAGATAATCCACTACCTTTTCATTGATGAGGTTGCAGCAACTTCCTCCATCGATGATGACATTCAAGGTAGCCTCGCGCACCACACACTTTGTGTGGAAGATGTTCTCCCTTTGATCAGCCATGGGAGCCTCCTGGATGTGTAGAACTCGGCGGTTGACAAGGCAAAGAGCCTCCTGAAAGCTTGTAGGATCAATCTCCACATTAGCCGAGTCCTCCTCCACTTCACCTGAAGTTATGGGGTCTACCTGAATCTCATCCTCATAGTAGTGGTCTCCCAAATCTTTGAGGAGGACCTTCTTTTTCTGAGGACAGTCACGAGACACATGGCCAGAACCCCCGCAAGTGAAGCAGCGGAGCTCCTTTGTGCGCTCTTTAGGAGGTGGTGTAGCAACTCTTCTAGATTGGACCTCAAAACCCTGTGTAGGTGAGTCGAAAACTCACGTTTGCTGCATAAGCGGGTTAGAAGAAACTCTGTGTTGACTAGAAGAAGGGAAGGGAACAAACCTGCGACCTTGGGAAGCTTGATCGATCCTGGTCCTCTGCTGTTGCTGCTGCCTCCTGCTGCTCATACAGAAGTTGTGCCTTATGAGATAAAGTGTTAATATCCCTAATAGAATGAATAGCCAAAGGAATTTTAATAGAGATATTAAGCCCAGCAAGAAATTGAGTATATAAAGCACGTTCAGTAAGATAAAAATTAGCCTGATGAGCGAGTCGTTCAAGCTCGTCTCTGTATTCCATGGGTGAGCGAGCTCCTTGGCGGCAAGAAGCTAGACACATCCTCATGGTTTCTGTGTATTCTTTAGGCACGTGGCGTTTCTTCAGCAGATAGCGAAGTTGGGGCCAAGTTTCAACAGGTTGCTTACCTTGACGACGGCGGATCTCACGAGTGCGGAACCACCAAGTGCGAGCCATACCTGTCAAATGTAATATAACAAATTCGAACTTCTCTGTTTCCTCAGAGCGCAGATGTTCCAAAACATAGTTAGTATAATCTTCCCAAACAAGATAAGCTTCAGGATTATTAGTACCATCAAAAGTTTCCAATTTTATTTTAACATCGCGCCTTTGGATAACCTGTGCATTATCAAATCTAGGACGATCAAAATTAGAGTTAGGTAAATCTTCCCAAACAAGATAAGCTTCAAGATTATTAGTACCATCAAAAGTTTCCAATTTTATTTTAACATCGCGCCTTTGGATAGCCTGTGCATTATCAAATCTAGGACGATCAAAATTAGGGTTAGGTAAATCATCAAAATTAGGATCTACCTCTTGGTAAGCGCCCTCCAAGTGGGGCATGTCGTTTAGATCAGCATTGCTACGACTGTCGTCCCAATTGACTCTGACGAACAGAGGATTGGCGTGAGCCTGGTGAGGAGGTTGGTACTACTGTTGCCGCCCATGTTGCTTATGTCGAAGGGGGGTATGGTCTCGGTGTACATCATTACCGTTAAATCCAGATAACGGATCATTGTCATTCTCTCCTGCAAAAGGGTTAGGCGTAACAGATCGCAGTTTAAAGTGTAATTGACCAGACGGGGGTGGATTACCTGATGGGGGGGTATGACCCGAGGGAGGTGTATGACCTGTAGGAGGCGGCTTACCACCTGAGGGAGGTGTAGATCCAGAAGCCTCACTCTGTCTCCTTCCCTCAAGTCTCCGATCAATGGCTTGGTTGATCTGAGCCGAAAAGTCAGCACGGTCCTGGGCCCTTTCAATGGCCAAGCGATTGGTCAATTGGGCAATTTCAGTCGCAATGATGGACTGTACGTCGGCTGTAGTAAGTGGTGTAGGAGGGGTAGGGGAAGAGTTTGGGTCGTTTCCGTTTGACATGTTCCTACAATATCAAAAGAGCAACAAGTAAACGGAGCAAGGCCAAGGGGCTGCAAGGCCAAGGGGCGGCCGCCGCTTGTGTCCAGGCGCTGGTTCTGCGACGGAGCCTGCTTCCCTTCAGCGACGGTGGCGCCTGCGTTTAGCGACGGTTTTCTGCAGGAATTTGTGTTTGTGTTTTGTGATGTGTTTGAGATTAGGGTTTCGAAAGGTAAATTGTTTGGATGATTAAAAGGATGAAGAACAAACTGAAAGTATGACTCAAAATGTTTGGATTGAAGATTGAAGAACCCTTTAGCCAAAGGGTTTCCTCAATTCTATATTTCAATTTGACTTTTCCTAAAGACTCGAATGTACGTTAAATAGAAATTGATAAGCCATCCTCACCTTGCAAAGAATCAGCATGGCTGACTAATAATAATAATGAATTAAAACCCTAGATTTAGTTTGAAAAGTCAAACCTTAGTGGTTAAGGAAGAATCTAAGTAGATAGACTTTTCTTTTTACCTTGTTTATCTAATATGACATAAATACAATAAAAATAGGTAAAATTCTGAAAATTCCCACCAGCCCTAAGAGTAGGCACGAAATGGGCCTCATGGTGGATCGGGCCTCGCCTTCATTAGCTTAGTCTGAGGTCGCAAGCTCAATTCTTGGACTGGTGGTCTGGTTTTGGGCAAAGCGACCCAAGGTGGCTTGAATCCTTGCTTCATAGCTCCTTGGCAACGAATTATAAGCGTCTTGTTAGCATTTTGCATCTTCTTGGCCTTTGCACGAGTGATCGGACCATCAAAGGCCACCTTAACGTTGTCCTCAATGTCACTAGGAGTCATCACCATTTGCATTGCATCAATGTAGAAATGTGGGCATAAAAAAATTTAGTTAAAATATTTTGCAAAATTATAATTATCTTTTTTTTGTGCATAGGTATAAGTTATTACGATATAAGTTGGTTAAAATATAGGTATAATTTGATAAAAATAAGTAATATTTTGCAAAAAGTTACTTAAGGGATATGTATAGGTATAAAAAACTTATCTTTTTTGGTCTTTACGGTAAAAGTTAGTTAAAATATTTTGCAGCAAAAAAAGTTAGTTAACCAAATCTTTTAAATTAAGAAGTAGATAAGATTATATTAAACAAAGTTATTATATTGTAAAAATTGTTTCTTAGATGTGAAATATAAATAGATAAGTTTTCTAACTAATTAAAATATAAGGTTGAATATTTATAATAGAAATTAAACCATAATTTATAATCGAAATATAAGGTTTAAATTAAGAAGTTTTCTAACTAGAAGTTGAATCATAATTTTACCCATGGGCATGAGAACGATCCCAATGGTGCGTAACCACACTTTCTTCAACGGCTAAGGGCTTGTTTGAAGCGCTAGAGATTAATCTAATATAAAATTATAATCTATCTTAAAAATAAAATCTAGATGAAATTTTTGCCCTTGTGGATAGATTTAAAAAATTAAACTCTTATTTAACATGACAAATTATATAGAATTTTGTAAATCTATTTTTTTGAAAACCACAAATTTTTTTATCACTGACTCTTTAAAAAGCTCTATAAACTTGTGCCAAAAGGCCCCAACTCAACAACAGTGGCCAGGGACAAGAACTTCAACAACTATGGTCCTGTTTGGTATGAGTGCTGGAATCGGAATGGGAATCGGAATCGAAATCGAAATGGAATCAGAAAATGGTAATGACTCATTACTGGAGCTGGTTGTTTGGTATGCTAATAATAATAATAATAATAAATAAATAAATAAATTAAAGTAGTGATAAAAGTAATAATATTAATAGAAATATATTATTATTATTATTATTAAAAATAAAAATATAATATAATATATATTAAATAATAAAATATTGATGATAATAATATAAGTATAAATATAACATAATTAATAATAATAATATAAAACTAATATATAAAATAATAAAATATTGATAAAAAAATAATAATAATAATATAATTAATACTAATATAAAACTAATATATATATAATACTAAAATATTGATAAAAATAATAAGATAAAATCATATCAAACACTTAAATCGAGAATCATCCATTTCCAGTTTCGATTCTCGGAAATGGATACCAAACAGCCCTATCTTCTTATGTTCCTATGTCTTTAAAGTGTTGCTTTCTTCTTTCTCATCCAATGCACCTTTTGGTCCTTGATGCATTGTGGGGAGTCGAAGGAATATAAGGGGAGTCACATAATCTTGGATGCTTTCTCCTTTCTCATCCAATGCACCTTTTGGTCCTTGATGCATTGTGGGGAGTCGAAGGAATATAAGGGGAGTCACATAATCTTGGACAAACAGACCAATAGTGATGGATGGCTAGTGCAACTACGCTAAATTAGAGATAGAGTGACATTGAGTATTTAGTACATACCTTTAGAGGATCTATTCATATTTACTCTATCCGTTCACTTTTATTTGTCGTTTACTATTCACGCACGTTTTCTTAGAACGATAAAAATAATATAATATATTAAATTTTTAATTAATTTTTTTAATAATCTCATATTTTGTAGTAATAAGTATTAGATTATTAAAAAAATTTAATTAAAAAAATAATATTTTATATAGTTTTTATCATTCTAAGAAAACGTGCATGAATAGTAAACGACAAACATGGCCGCTGCCGCTACGACGGGAACCTCTCCGGCCTGCCTTCAAATCCTCCACCGCTCCTCCGCACTCTCGCAGCCATGCCCGCCACCACCGCCGCTCCGACCTTCAAGCTTCCGCCTTCAACTGGACCGCTACGGCAAGCCCGGAGGAGTAGTGGGCAGTAGCATCCGAGGCTGGTGTACTACGTTCGCCGCTCCGACCTTTAGCTTAATTTAGAATTTTAATATCGTCCGGAGCGGGCTTGCCAAAGAGGCCCAGTTGAAGGCGGAAGTTTGAAGGTTGGAGCGGCGGCGGTGGCGGGCATGGCTGCGAGAGCGAGGAGGAGTGGTGGAGGATTTGAGGGCCGGCTGGAGAGGTTCCCGTCGTAGCGGCGGCGGCCATGGCCTTGGAAGAGGGCGGCGGCCATGTTTGCGTGGGAGGCTGGAGCTTCAAAGAATTGAAGAAGATGATGCTTCGTTGTGTTGTGTTGTTTTGTTTTTTTTTCTTTTTTTTTTATAAATTCCTAAGTAAAACGCGGCCTCAGGCCCCGTTTTACATTTGTATTTTTTTTTGTATTTTTTTAATTAAAAAATTAAATTGTGAAAGAAACGCGGTTTAAAACCGCGTTTTTATAAGAAATTTGTTTTCTCCCTCAGTTCCGAAAATAAATACCCAATTAACATATAAAATGCGGTTTCATACCGCGTTTTTCTGACGTATCTACAAATTTTGAATATTTGTGTAAATAGTTTGAATGTGTGAATTTATCCGTAAATTTTTATTTTTTTAATGAATATTTCTAAAAAAATTCAAATAACTCAAGATCCAAAGTCCAAATAAATCAAATCTCTCGTGCGTACTTTTTGAGCATCAAAACTGCTGAGGGATGGCCCCCTAAAAAAGAACATCTTGCATGCTGTAGTAGTATGTCAAATCAAGTAAAAACTTGCAACAAGATTCTAAAGTCTGATATTTTTCTTAATTAAATAAAAATTTAAACTTAGACAAACTTGAAACTCAAGAGACCGACGAATTGACAGACAAACTAACCATTAACATACAACACACTAGAAACGCAAATCAACACAGATGAAAGAAACAACCCATAAAAGTCGTCAGCCAGCGTAAGAGTCGAGGAAGATCCAAGGCGAACCACGAATGCCGAGAACACGGGAGAGTGCGACGACTCACATGGCGTCTCGACGCCGAGAAGGTGGAGAACAATAACCCACCACCAAAAAGGGCAAAACATAGAGAAGTGCAAATCACCGACGTTGCCCCCACTTAGATGAGGGATCTTCGAAGACCACAAACACAGCCACGATCGTCTCGATCATACAGGATGTCCGATACTGCAACTCAACTTAGAACTAAATGCACCCACACCAAAGCAACGACCCGACGTCATAAGAGGGAACAAATATGGGCCATAAAAGGAAGACCTAAACATTATACGAAAATTTGTGTGCAAAATCCCGGGACCAAACTAAAAGTCCGGGAAAGAATTATTACTACTATTATCAAGATTATTTTCCAAACCCTTTCGAAATTTTGGTTAAACCCTTTCGGGATTTTGTCTATGATGGTTTTAAAAGATATGAAAAAACCATCCAATAATTGTTTTTTTTTTGTTTTTTAATCTAATGCCTTGGCATGCAAGGCAAAAGGACACTCTTGCATGCCAAGCACATTATACGGGAATGGATGTGACTCAGTCCAAGACTTACACGACAAGAAGGAGGTTGGAACAAGGACAGCGGCAACCGAGAAAGACGTCGGGCAGATCCAAAACGAGCACACCCGAAGCAAAGAGGATGGATTTGGGAACAGACAAAGCAGCGTCCATAATCTAAACCCCCAAAATAGGAGGTGACGACCATAACCATGGAGATAGCAGCCCAATCGCACCAACAGAAAGAACAAGGCCAGCAGGAAGGCCTCGCAACACTGAGGCAGAGGGGATTCGAGAGAAATAGGCTCAAATCAATTTGGAAATTGTTGAAAATTGGGCAAAATTATAAACGGAATCTGGGATTTGGACGAAAAGGAACAGCCTAACCTTAATCTAGCCAGAGACTAAGCGAAACAGATCAAAGAATTAGGGTTGATTGGAGGATGAGGGATAGGAGAAAACTAGTCAGCAGCGGCGCAGGCGGAGAAGGGGACGCCAAAAGAGTTGGGGTCGCCGGCGGAGGGAGCCCGACAAGGACAATGACCAGAAAACCAACAAGAATCGTCCACCAAACACCGGAGAAGGTGACTAGAAAGAGATTGAAACAAAAAAAATGATTTTAGAAGGGTTAATTTGCCCAAAACTAGATTGAGAATGAATAACGGGTGTTCATGGATGATTTGCCCAAATCTGGGTTGAGAAGGAAGAACGGGTATACAAACGAGAATTTCTCTCTCTTAGGAGAGAGAAACTCATAAGGTGACGATTTTAAAGTCTGATTAGTATTGAGATGTATTGTAATTCACAATAGAATCATATTAAGAGCTTGAATTAAACATGTTTAGTGTATACTGCATAGTATAATTTGAACTTCATTATTACGCTTATATATATCTAGTGTTTTCATACCCTTACCCATGACCCTTAGTCGTGAATTCTAACGAAATTAAATATGGTATTAAAGCGGTAGTTGAACGACACATTTTTTCAATCATAGACTAGCTAAAAAGAGAATAAGATGATAAACACATTGTTCAAGTGTTAATTAGATATATAGAACAGTTCTAATTACACTAGCAGGGGCATGTTGAGATATAAGTAAATCAAAAGAATCACAGATTGAAAGTATAAATTTCACAAATCTAGTATATAAGTTGGTGAACTATTTCTCCTACTATCAATTGGTTTTATGATAGATCCTCACTAAACTTAAATGTTAATTAGTTTTCTAATAGAGCCTCAAAACTTATGTGTTGTTCTACTAGAACATGTACGCTCGGATATTGAGTTTGATAGATAGCCCATCAAACTATGACATAAATCTTTTTTCCATTTTACTATTCATAACTTTGGCCATGGTTCATATAAATATTGTAAAAATAACATTATATACCAATGTTTTTTTTTCGTGTAACCAAAAAACAAAACTAAAATCGAATCAAAGTTAAGGTTGATCAAAATTAGCTATATACATAACGACTCAATTTGGTGACCAAATTAAAGTCATTTTACTAGAAACGCCCAATTGACTGACTTTAGACATTGAGTCCTAGATCAACCCATTTTGTGTTTGATTTTGGTCCGTCACTATTTGACGCCCTTTGTAGATTAGAGATATAGCAGCCCTCTACTAAATACCAAAGAATGTAAAGACTATATATTTACCTCTAACAAGAAGACGATATGATTTTTTTTTTTGGTAAGCAGACGATATGATGTTATACTCAAGGCCATTTGTCATGTGGCCAAATTCCATAAAATCACCCTTTAAATACACCGTTTACAACAAATCACCCATTAAATTAAAAATTCTAGAAAACCACCGTTAAAAAGCTAGATACTTGTAAAAGACAACTCATCAAACAATGACATAATCTTTTTTTCGATTTTACTAATCATAACTTTCCCCATAATTCATAGAAATATCATAAAATATCATGTACCAATGTTTTTTTTCGTGTAACTGAAAAACAAAACTAAAATCGAATCAAAGTTAAGGTTGATCGAACTTAGCTATATACATAATGGTTCGATTTTGTGGTGACCAAATTAAAGTCGTTTTACTAGCAGAAAAACCCAATTAATTGACTAACTTTAGAGACTGATTCCTAGATCAACCCATTTTGTATTTGATTTTGGTCCGGCACTCTTTGAAGCCCTTCATAGATTAGAGACACCTGTCGATCTTCTAATTAATACCAAAGAATGTAAAGATTGTATATTTACCTTTAGCAAGAAGATGACATGATGTTATACTCAAGCTCATTTTTTGTTTGGCCAAATTTCAGAAAATCATCATTTAAATACATCGTTTGTAAGAGACCACTCATTTCACATTTTCTGTTAAGATTGTTGTTAAATGCGTGAAACTATGATTTTCCCTTCTACTTTTAATATATTTGAGGGTAAAAGGGAGATCGCTGTTCAACAACTTTCATTTTCTATTTGAAGAAAGGATCAAGAAGTGAAGGATGAACATCTAGAAAAATCTGGAACCAACTAAATCAAGAATGACCAATTTCAAACCAATTAAATTAAGGATGAAACATTTAGGAATTGCAAAGTGATGAACTAGGATATTGGGGATGGAGGTGAAAAATATTAATTTTGCACTTTTAACGTCAAACTTAATGTAAAAGGTGAGATGAGCGGTATTTTACAAACATCTAGCTTTTAAAGGGTAGTTTCTTAGAATTTTCAATTTTAGGGGTTATTTTATGCAAAATAGTGTATTTAAGGGGTGATTTTCTGGATTTTGGCCTTATTATATTGATATAATTTTAATATAATTAATATAATTTATTAATAAAATGTGCAAAAGTGGGGGTAACATATGCTAGTATATAATAAAGAAGTCATATGCGACACATGACACATTCTCCTTATTCGTAATAGCATTAACCAATCAAAACAAATTCTCATCGTCTTGATCAATCTTAAGATAATAGTTTTTTTAATTTTTTAGATGTAGATATATTTTAGAAAGATTTTACCCAATTATGTAAGATTTAGATAATAATTATATATAAAAAAAATTTATCTCATGAACTTAATCAAGTGAAAAGACAATAAAGAGTATCTAAATAAGATTTTTTTATGAGATATAATAAATATAATTAAATAACGAAATGCGCAAGAACGATAACAAACTAGTATAATTCCCGCGTCATGGCATGCGGTTTTTTATAAATAAAATCTTAATAATATGTTAAATTAATATTATAAAATAATAGTAAAAGTTCAAATAATTAAATGTTTTGAATTTAATCCATTGGTTGAAAAAACCATTAAAGTAGTGGGTGTATATAGAGAGAGATTCCTATGCATGTTATTTCCTTTGTTCTTGGAATTTATGCCATACAATCGTCAGCTCCTTCGTCAGGAGGATGGACATTTCTTGCCTCTCTTGGCATGTTGTCTAAGTTCAAGTCTACTAGTGCCCATGCTAAAAATTATGAATGCACTACCACATGTTATGGACTTATTCGAGTTTGCTGCCTCGTTGTTGACTCGAAAGCACTAAAAACATCATCATTGCGAAAACTCTCCTTTTGGGGCTGATGATGCCATAAATAAATATTAGTAAAAACGATTGATAAAAGAGGTTTCCGTTATATAAATATAACCTCATCAGAATATAAAGAGAAACACCCGTGGATAACGTGTATTCGTATAATGAATATAAGGTCAAAAAAGGATGACAACTATAGTAAATAAGAACACACGTGGACACCGCGTCCAGCTATGATAAAACGGAAAGGAGACGCGGACGAAGTCCTATCCTCCGATGATCGCGGATCAATTAATAAGAGATGCTAACTGCACTGGTTGTACGACCAAAATGTGAGAAAATCCACTATCTCCATCCTTCCACATCATGTTCCAAGGAGGGTGACACTTGTCCACGGGGAGATGCCACTTGTCGTATACCGAAGGACACGTGGCAAGCATGTGTAAACATATTGCCATACAAACCACCTATAAATAAGGTTGAAAGCCTCGGAATCCGGGTCGGTTCCCATTGATTCCTAGGAGCATAGGCCGGGAATATGGGGCTCTACGAGTCTATCTGTGCGGGTTCGTCTCGACTCAGCAGGGGTTCGACAATTGATGATGTCCGAGGGAGGACAATGGACCACACTAGCTCCAGGCTCGGATCGGCATAGATAATGGTGCGCGGGTGACAAGGCCACTACGCACCTGAGGTAAGCCCGATCGACGGTGGTTCAATCGATCCCGAAGCCCAATTGTGGAACTCCAAAAAAACGAATTTCATCACTGGCGTCGTCTGTGGGAACTCTCTCATTCTAAGAGGTAATCTAAGATGGATGTGGTATATTTACCTATATAACTTCGATCAGATTCGATTTTCTAAAAATTGTTGAAGATCGTTGAATGAAATAAAAAACTAGCACACATATGTATATGGAGGTGCATAAATCCATTTATGAATATCATTTAAATGTTAAATTTTGGATGCATGCAACTAGATAGATTTGTTAGTATATCTCTGTGCATCGCAAGCTTAGCCACTGAGCTCACCTCAAGTGCATGATCTTCATGCATTCTTTGAAAATTAAAAATCGGTGACGGTTCACGACTGATGTTCGCGGATTCAGTTTCGCGACCCAGGTGAGATTAAGGCATCAACTCCATCACGATCTCGAAAATCAAAACTCGTCGGCGGAGATCGCGGATTGGATTTCAGCTTGGTTACAATCCTTGAGGTTAGATTGCCCCTCTTCGCGAGCATTTGCAACCCTTCGTTTGTGATCAATTCCATCGTGTTCAAGATCATTAGCGACTAAATGACATGTTTGCATGTCCCCTCGCGGACTATTGTTTCAATAGAAACATTCAACGACAACCCTTGTTTGCTTATCTGGGACTCAAATTAGTTTCCATGAGAGCAATAGAGCCATTTATTGATTATATTTTTCCAAAAGCTAGCATAAAAAGATGATAAGAGCAGCTACTGCGGGGCAAAAGTCGGAGCTGGTTAAGCAATTGTTGGAACAAACCCACTGCTTCAATTCCCCAGCAACGGCAAAGATCGTGGTGCACGGCTCGAGGTTATTTACTCTATCTTGACTTATTTACTTATTTACTCTATCTTGACAAGCACACATGTCTCGATCCGACGTTCGCATAAGTCCTCGCCAATAAGCCTAGCCTAGGGCAGGGAAGAATGCAAGCAGCCAGTGGCCTCTTAAGGAAAAATTCATTTGTGAAACACCGTCGAGGATGGCAGTCCATGACCCGAAAAACGTCCACCTCTTACCATCCGCGGACGGCGGGCACTTTGCCTGACCAAGCACAGCAGCACGAAATGGCAAATCAGCAAACCTGCGAGGGTGAAAAGAAGTGTTGTCATCAGCGGATTACAATGGGGGCATTAATTCATGTTCTCAAGCAAATCAAAGCAGGGAGAATTTATGGGAAAGAAAACTGTAAAGACTGAAATTTTAAAATATTATTTTAAGACTTATGATTAAATTAAATATTAAATTTATAAGATTTCGAAAATTTTTAAAATCTCCGTCCTTGATCAAAATGATTATATATATATACATATTTTTTTCGAGTAATTCAGACATATATTTGAATTCGGTTAAAAACAAAAATAAAGGTATAGTTTTATAATTTCTCCCAAATTAACCATAACCCTAATTGAACCAGTATAAATACCCCTTTTATTTCCTACGTGCCGCCAGCCACTATTCATTACCTCCTCACAAGCTCTCGCGCTCTCGTTCGCCTTCGATTGCCCAGATCTGGACGGGGCCTCCAATTGCTCCCCTGCTGCCCCACCATTCATTCACTCAGGCCTCTCACTCGCCTCCTACCATCGCTCCCTTAAGCTCTTCTCTGTCCTCCTTCTCCCTCGATTCCGACCTGTTGAAACACCGAGGCCGCCCTTGTCTTCTTCAGCTCCGAACCTCGATCTCTCTCTCCTGGCGCTTGCTCCCACATCAACGACGACGGGACTGGATCTGCGAGGTCCCCTGCGTGTTCGACCCAGCACCGACATCGACTCCCTTAGACCGGAGGCGCCATCGACGAAGCTCCCCGCTCCGCTATGCACCATGGATCTCGACTCCCTCTCTGGATGCTTGTGACGCCAAGTCCAGGCCGTCGGCTTGGCCTTCGTTCCCTCCGACGTCGCCCCAGCGGAGCTCCTGCCCACGACCCCCCCGACCCCTAGTCCAGTTGAACTCCAAGATTGGGTAAAACCTTTTGGCCTTGGTCTTGCCTTGTGCTGGTTCGGACTTTTAGATTATTGCTTCTCACCCTTCCGTGGGATTTCTAATTGAGTTTGAATTATGACTTAGATGGCTGGATAAATTTGATTGATTTAAGGAATTTTTCGTTTTATGCATTAGGGCAATTTGTGTTACAGATTGAAGTTTATTTAGTGTCGTCCTTTTGGTTAACCAATTGAATGGCATTGATGTGAACCCGCAAATGGATTCTCTACCTTGCTTGATTAAGAGTATATTTGGTAACTCCAACTTGGATATTGTGAACGATAAATCTAATAACTTGGTTGATGAATCAAATAAGTGATAGGAGACATTATAAGTCGAGTTCACTAATGAATATAAATGGGTTTTTAGGTTGTTGAATTGTCCTGAGTTGTAACAACAGGTGCTTTGATTAAGAAATGAATCTTAATCCTATTAGATTAGTTAGGCCTTTACTCGTTGATATTCTAGCAAAGGGGTTAGTTGTTGAAGCCAATTAAGTAAGTTGTCACGTTTTGTGTATTAGGATTAATGTTCTTGATTAGTAATATAAGAGTAGTAAGATATGATCAAGTGTATAAGATAACATAAAAGACATCGTGTAAGCTTGTTGTTGTGTATGTCGAGTTGTGAATTTGATTAGTAAAATCTTATAAGTGTAGTTCAAAAATGAATAAGTATACAAGGTCATGTAAAAGATGTCTTGCGGACTTGTTATGTTTTAATCTTGATTGCGAGAAATGAATTTATAAATAGTCTATTGGTTATCCTAATTTTTAAATTATTTTTGAGGTATAAACCAAATTAGAGTAAGTAATACCTTGAGATGGGATAACTTGTCTTGATAAGTAAAGTGAGAATCTTAGATAAAGAGATGCGTCTTGAAGACTTATTAGTTATTATGCCTTGTGACCTTGTTGAGTAGGTTGATTAGTTAAATAAAGTAGATATAGTATGACTTTATTAATAGTTGACTTTTCACCTAGAAGATCTGTTAATAGGATAACCAACCTGGGTACCCCTTAGACAACTTCGCTAAGTGTATAAAATGGAAAATGGGATAGGATTCTCCTTATAGAGAACATACTTTTAGGTATGAGTGTTTTATTTGAATGACATATGATTATGATAGAAGGAACCAATTGAGTGGATACTTGTTATGATTGATTAAATTAAGATTAATAAGATTGCCTACAATTGTTAAAATAATACAAGAGTGGTATTGAGAACTTGCTATGCTTCTACTCTTGGTTGTGTTGTCTTATGACCTTGACCTACTTTGGTTACCCTTGAATACGCTGTCTTATTTGGGGTCATGATAATTTAATGTGATAAATAAGACTTATTGATCCTTGGTTTCGGGCCTTTATGATTTTGTTGAGTATTTGATAAATTATGAATTACTTGAGCAATTGTTAAGAAAAACCTGAGTTTGATCTGATGTAAGATGTTTGAGTGATGATATTGGTCAGACTTTGAGTTAAGTTTTATACTCGATGAGAATAAGGTTAATTGAGAATTATGGTTATGACGAGAATGCGAGGTTACTTGAATGAAATATTATTTAGTCTTGTGATGACTTGAAAGTCTGCTTGTGTGTTAATTAAATGTGTATTGATGAGCTATTCCTTGCTTATTATTTGCTAGTGTGATTGGATGATTATCTGAGTGGCTTGTTTGCTGATGGATGATTCTCTGATGGCTTGCTTGCTGGCTAATTGGATGTGAAGACTCCAGGTAAGTTTCCTATGGGAGCTTACTCAGTAACCAGGACCTCATGCCTGATGTGTCATATAGTATGTAGGTGTTGCATCTGCATAAAAGCATGTCATGTAGTATCATGCTTAGAACTTGCACTGGTGAATGAGCATCCCTATTCTTTATGCGTTTGAAAAGAGAACGGTCGTTATCTATGAGTCGTTAGAGTCGTTGCTAGGGTCATTGGGGCATTCGTGTTTCATATCGATTCGGTCCCAGTCGAGTCTTATATTATGATATGGCTGCGGCGGTGACCGAGCGTCCTACCTCAGAGTTGGGTACAGACATATGATGGCTGCGGCACCGACCGAGCGTCCTACCTCGGAGTTGGGTATGGACATGTATGACCCCGGAGTGGGCACATATTTGGAGTATGGGGATATGCCACTTGGCATTCTGTGTGGATCCATTTAATCGCTTTCTGCATATATAAACTGTCAGCATGCTTGTGTGATTTAAATTCTGTACTGCACTAGAACCTCCTTTATTTAGGTATAGGCGTATTATATGTCCTCAGCGAGGTCTTTAGGGCCCACATGCATCTCTTGGCCTGACTTCGTGGATAGTTTCAGGTACTTGCTCCCTTTTGCTTACTGATTGCTTCGATGGCGGGGTTTTCCCATGGGACGAGTGTTAAAGAAGAATTCTTATATCTTACAACTTGACTTCATAAAGGTTTTTGGTTTAGTTGGACATTTAGAAACAATATATAATTATCTTGTTTTAAACTCGTTTTGTCTCTTTCGAGTTTTGAGTAGTTGAATTAGGACAGGTTCCCGTGCGAAAGCACAAAACATGTTGGATTATTTGACGGATTTGGGAGTTTGAAATCCCCTTTTTCTTGAATTATATCATTAAATTCTTAAGACATAAACAGGGTTATAACTTGAAAATGATAAATAAGCAGCTCGTACTTGGATTGCAAGATCTGGCAGAGGGATAATTCTTCCCTCTAAACGTAACCTGGATTTTCTAATCTGGGCCGTTACAAAAACTTGTAGTATGTTCAGAAGCATTTCGCTCGAAAAGAGAGTGAGACATACGAGTTTTCTGGCTTCATCGGGAATTCGAAATACTGGATGCAACCACGCCCGCACATGATGACTCGCCCTCATCCGATGACCCCCCAAAAAATCCCACGGCCGGTTCAAGATCAATTTGCCGCGGACGAAGACCGGCACGAACGACACCTGTAGCGGATGGGTTTTCCCCATCACGGCCGCAGACGAAGAACTTTGTCAAGCTGTTGAAAAAAGAAAAGTGAGAGGGAGGAATCCCTAGATGACCACTTGCGAAATAAGAGGAAGAGGAAGACAGTTGTCGGATTTGAGAACGAAACGTCAGCGGTCAACCTTTGTAAAAATGAACAGGCCGCCAGGCCATCTGCTGGGCCAGCTTATACACAAAGGCCCAATATCCATACAAAGGCTATCCGAACGCAAAGAGGCATATCCTTGAGATGCTAAATGGCAGAGGTATAAAAAATAATACCCAGGTCACCCGGTCGAGGATAACTCTCAATTCCTCTTTTTAAAATCATTACATGAAGAGGGGTAAATTTTTAAAAATTTATGGATTGCTAAAAGATGTCTCTCGGATCAGGGCCTATTTGTAGTAGAAACCATCGTGGGTTTATAATTCATACATTCAAAGGTGGAGCGAATGAAGTATATATGTTATTTATGCATGCATCGGGGATCTATACATTTGGGTACCACATGTATTCCCATTGCTTGCTATTATTTGAAGCCGCTAGGCAAATATATAGAGAAGCTAGGAAGCTCACTATGGCTTCCATTATCATTATCTTTATTTGATTTAATAAGGGCTTGGGGTAACTTTTATTACTCGCATGGCTCTTTTGCACGTAATTTCCCGTGTAACCGTATTGCGCGTCAGGAGCTTATTCCACGTCGAGCATCTGGTCGTAGAGCCTGCCTCCTAGATCGAAGATTCTATTATGTCCCATGACGCTGGAGCTCGCTCTGCGACGGGCATCCGGTCGTAGAGCTTGCCTCCTAGATCGAAGATTTTATTAAGTCCAATGACGTTGGAGCTTGCTCCGCATCGGGCATCCGGTCGTAGAGCTTGCCTCTCGGATCGAACATTTTCTTAAGTCCCATGACGCTGGAGCTTCCTCTGCGTTGGGCATCCGGTCGTAGACCTTGCCTCCCGGATCGAAGATTTCATTAAGTCCCATGACGCAGGAGCTTGCTCCGGGTCGGGCATCCGGTCATAGAGCTTGCCTCCCGGATCGAACATTTTATTAAGTCCCATGACGCTAGAGCTTGCTCCGCGTCGGGCACCCGGTCGTAGAGCTTGCCTCCCGGATCAAAGATTTTTTTAAGTCCAATGACGCTGGAGCTTGCTCCGCGTCAGGATTCCGGTCGTAGAGCTTGCCTCCCGGATCGAAGATTTTATTAATTCCCATGACGCTGGAGCTTGCTCCGCGTCGGGCATCCGGTCATAGAGCTTGCCTCCCGGAACGAAGATTTCATTAAGTCCCATGACGCTGGAGCTTGCTCCGCGTCGGGCATTCGGTCGTAGAGCTTGCCTCCCGGATCGAAGATTTCATTAAGTCCCATGACGCTGGAGCTCGCTCTGCGTCAGACATCCGGTCGTAGAGCTTGCCTCCCGGATCGAAGATTTCATTAAGTCCCATGACGCTGGAGCTCGCTCCGCGTCGGGCATCCGGTCGTAGAGCTTGCCTCCCGGATCGAAGATTTCATTAAGTCCCATGACGCTGGAGCTTGCTCCCCGTCGAGAATTCGGTCGTAGAGCTTGCCTCCCGGATCGGAGATTTCATTAAGTCCCATGACGTTGGAGCTTGCTCCGCGTCGGGCATCCGGTCGTAGAGATTGCCTCCCAGATCGGAGATTTTATTAAGTCCCATGACGCTGAAGCTTGCACCGCGTCGGGCATCCGGTCGTAGAGCTTGCCGCCCGGATCGAAGATTTCATTAAGTCCCATGACGTTGAAACTTGCTCCGCATCGGGCATCCGGTCGTAGAGCTTGCCTCACGGATCGAAGATTTCATTAAGTCCCATGACGCTGGATCTTGCTCCGCGTCAGGCATCCGGTCATAGAGCTTGCCTCCCGGATCGAAGATTTTATTAAGTCCCATAACGCTGGATCTTGCTCCGCGTCGGGCATCCGGTCGTAGAGCTCGCCTCCCGGATCGAAGATTTCATTAAGTCCCATGACGCTGGAGTTCGCTCCGCGTCGGGCATCCGGTCGTAGAGCTTGCCTCTCGGATAGAAGATTTCATTAAGTCCCATGACGCTGGAGCTCGCTTCGCGTCGGGCATCCGGTCGTAGAGCTTGCCTCCCGGATCAAAGATTTTATTAAGTCCCATGACGCTGGAGCTTGCTCCGCGTCGGGCATCCGGTCGTAGAGCTTGCCTCCCAGATCGAAGATTTCATTAAGTCCCATGACGATAGAGCTTGCTCCGCGTCGGGCATCCGATCGCAGAGCTTGCCTCCCGGATCGAAGATTTCATTAAGTCCCATGACGTTGGAGCTTGCTCCGCGTCGGGCATCCGGTCGTAGAGCTTGCCTCTCGGATCGAAGATTTTATTAAGTCCCTTGACGCTGGAGCTTGCTCCACGTCAGGCATCCGATCGTAGAGCTTGCCTCCCGGATCAAAGATTTCATTAAGTCCCATGACGCTGGAGCTTGCTCAACGTCGGGCATCCGGTCGTAGAGCTTGCCTCCTGGATCGAAGATTTTATTAAGTCCCATGACGCTGGAGCTTGCTCCGAGTCAGGCATCCCACTCGTAGCTTCAAGCTCGTGGAGATAAAACTAAGTCCCTCTCGAACGGCGAAGGGCCTCCCGCTTATAGCTTCAAGCTCACGGAGATGAAACTAAGTCCCTCTCGAACGATGGAGGGCATCCTGCTCGTAGTTTCAAGCTCGCAGGAGATAAACTCCTAATTGAGTATAAACTAAGTCCCTCTCGAATGATGGAGGACCTCCCGCTTGTAGCTTCAAGCTCGTGGAGATAAAACTGAGTCCCTCTCGAACGATGGAGGGCCTCTTGCTCGTAGCTTCAAGCTCACAGGAGATAAACTCTTAATTGATTATTAACTAAGTCCCTCTCGAATGATGAAGGGGCTCCTGCTCATAGCTTCAAGCTCGTAGGAGATATACTTTTAATTTAGTATATATTAAGTCCATTTCGAACGACGGAGGGCCTCTCGCTTGTAGCTTCAAGCTCGTAGGAGATAAACTCTTAATTGAGTATAAACTAAGTCCCTCCCGAACGACGGAGGGCCTCCCACTTGTAGCTTCAAGCTCACGGAGATAAAACTAAGTCCCTCTCGAACGATGGAGGGCCTCTTGCTCGTAGCTTCAAGCTCGCAGGAGATAAACTCTTAATTGAGTATAAACTAAGTCCCTTTCGAACGACGGAGGGCCTCCTGCTTGTAGCTTCAAGCTCACGGAGATAAAACTAAGTCCCTCTCGAACGATGGAGGGCCTCTTGCTCGTAGCTTCAAGCTCGCAGGAGATAAACGCTTAATTGAGTGTATACTAAGTTCCTCTCAAACGACGGAGGGCCTCCCGCTTATAGCTTCAAGCTCGCGGAGATGAAACACTACAAAAAAAAAAAATTAAATTAGCTTCGGCAAAAAGCCATGGCAAAAGGGCTTTCTGTGGTGGCAAAATACATGTAGCTTTGGCTCTGCGACGGCAAATGGGGGCATAGCCAATAGGGCGGTGGCAAAATTCGGTAGCTTCGGCAAATAGCTGTCACGAAAAATTAGCCACGGCTAAGCGACGGCAAAGCGACCCCTATGAAAGACACGACACATTTGCCACGGCAAGCAGCCGTAGCTAAAGTGTGGATGGAAAATAAAAAGAACTACCTTTTAGCCCGGATTCTTCTGGCCCGGGCTAAAAAGTCCAATATTTTTTCAAAAAAAAATAATTCACACAATTTAAATATATAATAAAATTTCATTAATTATACTAAATTTATATATATAATAAAATGTCAAAAACTACATAATTTATATATAATAAATATACATAATTATAAAATTTACATATATAATAAAATGTCCAAAACTACATTTTAACCAAAATAAAATGTCCAAAATTCTTATAAATACTACTTTTTCAAGGGAAACAAAAAGAATGATTTATCACTTGTCAGCTTATTTAACGGTATGAAATCCCATGTGTCACCACCGATCCGTTCTTTTACGGAATGCTGAAAGCTGCATTCCATGCTTCATGCACTCAT
This sequence comes from Persicaria maculosa, assembly GCA_963922045.1. Classification (NCBI taxonomy): domain Eukaryota; kingdom Viridiplantae; phylum Streptophyta; class Magnoliopsida; order Caryophyllales; family Polygonaceae; genus Persicaria; species Persicaria maculosa. The sequence goes on along the minus strand of OY998257.1, from coordinate 13,915,560 downwards.
CTATATAGTTCCTGATAAGTTAGAATATGCAAAAATCCACATTCAATCTCATTCAGATTTCAGCTATAGACACGAAAATTACTTTTGAACTACTAGCCAACCGACAATGCATTATGATATTAAGGATTTCACCAAGGAAACACCTTAAAATGGCTACTCAGTGCACTTCCACTTTCATTAAGTACAAAAATGATCATATCAACTATCTAAAATCTTTCTATTAGAAATACATCAGTGAGGGAATTAACCTAATCAAAACAGGGATTGATCAACTCTATTTTCACATCCGAATTCATGGACAAACAAATCCAAACAATTATCAAGGATGATTAAAAAGAAACATAAAAATCATAAACAAATCAACACACTTCAAACTTCAATTTAAAAAAATTCATAGGCAAACATGATAATATCCATTTAATAGACTAGATATAAAGAAACAACCTTCATGTCTTCAATTTTCCTCAAAAGAAGTCTAATGAAATTAGAAACTTGTGTAAATAGCTCACGACAAGGTTCCCTTGAATCTATCAGATGGATGGGTGTGATACATGTTTATGGTTCTGATACATGTTTATGATTGACCAGAACAGATGGTAACTTTAAAAACACCAGAGAATTCTACAAAAGACAATAACACAAATAGATTCTAGCTACGGGTTCTCAGTCAAGAAAAATGGTTATTTAAGGTAAGTTATGTAATGTCACAGCATTACCTGCATTCTTCTTCTCTTCCTCTCATCCCGAAAATGTGTGAAAGCATGGGTATCAAATCCAAGAACGTGCATTACCTAAAAAAGACCAGTACCTTCAGGATAATAAAATTTAGGCTTTAGAGTGTCCTTTTCTATGTTTGTCAAGAGTATGACATCCTTTTCTATGTTGCATAAATGTTCATCATAGTTAATAAGACATCAATTTCCATTATCTCGCCGGGGCCTGAAATTACATGTCATGGCATTGGCAATCATAATGGATTAGTTATCAATAGTTGTTCCAAGTAAATAGATGTGCATCTTTTTCATCCAGTGACATGAACATTAACAAAAATAAATAATCCACCATGTTTTACTCAGGCTAGAATGAATTTATTGTAATGGCATTATTGTTCAATGCAGTAAATATATGAAGAACAATTAGCTTAGAAAATGAAAAGCTGCAGAAGAAGCTTGAAGATGAAAACAAGAAATCTGACCAATATCAAGAAGCAGCCACAAATCAGCAATAACTCATGGAGACGCCATAGCAGCAGCAGATCAAAACAGCCCTGGACGGGCTCCGAAAGTGCTCGACAGGCCAACCAAACGTGCATCTGGAAGGCACTGCAGCAAAAGTTGAATAAACAGCCCTCGATGGGGCTCCGAAAAAGCTCCCATGATTCAATTGAAATAGGTGGTGCCCCTACCTATCAACCAAATCGACACGTGAACCTCAAGTCATCTGCATTACACAACAGTCCCATTTAACACAGAGTTCGAACAAGACAAGTGAACCTCAAGACACTCAATGAATCAGAAACGAAGATAAATTCTGAATCTATGTAATGAAAAAGCACAAAACTTGACAAGTTCCAGACACATGGTTTTTAAAGAAAAATAAAAATTGAAGGGCGGATTGAAGGGAGAGGAAAACCCAAACAAGCTCCAGACACATGTTTTTTAAAGAAAAATAAAAATTATCAAGCAAAGATTGGAGAATACAGCAAAAACAAGCACATATACGACAACCTTAAATTGTAAACAAAGCTTACAGTATCAAAACAAGAAGTTGGTTTTAGCAGTAGCACTACTAGAGACAACATATCATCCCAACTCTAATGGATCATCTGCAAGCACAAGTAATGATTGAAGAAAGAATCAAAAGAAACTAATTGGAAAAGGCAGTTAAGATGATACCAAGGGGAAAGCAAAAACCCTAATTAACAGATTGAGAGGAGAAGATCGTGAGACCTAATTAGGTACCATTTAAAAGCATATAATATTATCTGGTGAGGAGAAAAAGGCAGACATGTTCAGGGTAGGCTTCCTCCTCTACCCAAATAAGACTCGGAGAGGAACAAAAAGAGGCAGCTTTCAGAAAATAACTCATGGAACTACTTCTGCAATCCGAAAAATCACAATCAAATATAGCCAATCTGGTTTCAGGGAGAAATTTACAAAGGCGATTGTGAACTAAACTTGGTGTTTTCCACTTTTCCAGCATTAAAGCACATCTTGCTCTTATACTCTAATTTGTCATCGGTATTCGGTAGGGAGAAGCACAATTGAATATTTTTTAAATGGACTTCAAATATAAAAACATAGAAACTTACACTGATTTCTTTGATGTATTCGACTAAGCGTAAAACACAAATCACAATCTCTAGCATCAGCCTAAAAATGAGAAGGGCTCAAAAAATCATCATCAAGCACAAAGTGCAAATCCATGGAAGGAAATCTGGATAGCTTACTTATCAGAGTATTTTCAATGTCTAGTTACCAACGAACAAAAATGAGCAAGCTCCTTTTCTCCATCTTAAACCTTACTTGTCATGCAGCTTTAGCTGAAAGCATTCTTTCCATGCTCAAAGATTCCAGGATTGCATAGAGATCACGACAAACGGAATGCAAATGAGGAGATATAGCCAATGACATACCTGGAAACGTCTAGCCAGAGCTTGAACAACAGTAAGTGCATTGGGCGTTCGCAACTCCCCTTTAGCATGGCCACTTATACAATTACTGTCTTGAATAGCATACTTGAGATCCCTCTTCATTTCTTCAAAGACCTAAAGATAACAGAAATTATTTGGAAAGTAACCAAATCATTATACAGATCTCAACTTAGAAAACACATGCACTGCAAACCCCAGGACAGTTAATGATGCAAAAAGCCAAAAAAAAAACAAACAGAGTCAAAAGGTTGTCTCTTCACTTTACCCCACCCATCAAACTAATGCATTCAGCTTCACCCTCTAACCCCCCAACCACCACCACCACCATTATTCAGCCATCTGATTTGGAAAGCAAATGCCCATTGAAGATCAAAACCCCACAACCACTGGAACAGTGACAAATTTAAGAAGTTTAATATTTTGGAATTACAGCTCATAAGATTCTACTGCAGGTGAGGATCAAATAATGAAAAAATATGGGGGGAAAGCTTGCAAGCTTCCAACTGAATAAGATCACTGTATATTTTTAAACTGTGCACAACAAATACTCCTAAATCAAAACAGCTGCAAATTACACTCACTAACACAAATGACACACCTAGTTACTCCTTCCCTCCCCAGAACTCCACTGAAACAGCAAATTAAGCAATGGGCAAAAGTTGATTTACGATGAGAGCACAAGGACATGTATAGTACATGTCTGCCAGTACTAACAAAAACCCAATTATTCTCCTTATACCTCACAAAATACTCAATTTAAAACAGCAGACTAAGCAATGACAAAAGGTTATGAAGGGATTTAAGGTGATTGGAAAAAACCGAAAAGAAAATGTTAACACCTTCCAAGAAAATGGCAGTGAATTGATGTTCAAAATATCTACCTTATATTAATATAATCAAATTATCAAACATGAAAAAATTCAAAAACTCTGGAGCTTTTTAGCCAAACCAGACGTATTGACAAGGCAAACTATTGTGAGCTTATGTAGGAGAAACAGATCTTACCCAACCCCCCCCCCCCCCCCCCAAAAAAAAAAGGAAAAATACAACCTTAAGAACAGAATCAAATAAATTATTCCATGACATCATATTCTTGCACAAGCATGCTGAAGAAGAGGAGAGAAGAAATATACAGATTGACATAAAATCATTTTTTTGGAGGGATACATCCAGATAGGGATATGAACAAGAAGGTAGAGAACTAATTAATGACTTGAACTTCGAATAACTATAAAACAGTAAAAATGCAACCTGCCAGCCATGTGAAATAAGCCAAACAATTGTTAGCGAGTCCACACCCATGAAAGTATGAAACCTAGGAAAGCATTGGATGTGAAAGAGTGGGATCAATTAAAGGGCTTACTTTATCAATGCTTCTCAAGCCTAGAATGTGTCCAAACAATGCATCACATAAATAATATATAATGCCTAATTGCCTATGATGTGGTTTAGACTAAATATAACAAAACATATATGAAAACAAGCAAGAAGTAATGTCAATCATTGTCAAATAAGAAATTAAAAATAAAAAGCAAATTTGCTAAAATAATTTTAGTCACCCCAACCTCATATCATCTACATTACCTATTACATCTCACAAAATAAGTGTTTCATAATTCATATCATACTCATGTAGCAGCAGCTAGCAATTATAAAGGCAGACATTTGACAAGGCAAATTGATGTTAACAAGCATACTTAAAACGTTTAAATCAAGCATATGAATATATATATATATATATATATATATATATATATATATATATATATATATATATATATATATATATATATATATATATATATATATATATATATATATTCAACCCAGTAAGAGAGAAATTAAGAAATCTTTGATGTTAACAAGCACATTCCCTGATTTCTTAAAACATTTAAATCCTTCAAAGAGATGATGAACCTTCAAAGAGAGAATGTTTTGAGTGTGCTTAGGGCTCTAACAGACTTTCTGATTTCTTGAACATTTAAATCTAGCACCCTTTGGAGCTCGGCCTTAGACTTAGTAATAGAAATTAAGAAATCAGGAAGAGAGCACGAACCTTCAAAGAGAGAATCCGAACTCGAGCCAAGCAACTGGAGCCCTAATCGCCGGATTTTGACCCAGAAAGTGTTCTATAGATATCCAACCCAGAAAGAGAGAAATTAGGAAGTATGCTTCAGTTCGTTCTCTCTTAGGGCTTCGAAAGCACATGCATCCGACCTTAGACTTCGTAATAGAAATTAAGAAATCAAGAAGAGAGAACGAACCTTCAAAGAGAGAATCTGAACTCTCGTATCAAAGGAGTCAAGCAATTGGAGCCCTAATCGCTGGATTTCAACGAGGTATGGCAAGAGAAGTCGAGCGCCCAAAGCGACCAAAATCCGAGCATTACGTTCCCTAGAAGCAAAATTAGGGAGAAGTTGTCGCTGCCAACCAGAAGAACACCCCTTGTTGCCAACCGAAAGAGGTACCGATTGAACTCGATCGGCTGGTTTGGGTTCGAAGAGAACACAGTGGGAGAGAGGATCAGACTCGTGGTGTGGTCTGAGACTGTGTGGTTTGTTTTGGGGATGAGTTTTATCAAATTTAGAAATAAGCGTACAGAGAGAGAGGAAGAGTCAAGAGGCTTAGATCTAGGTTTATTTTCTCAAGTATTTCAATTTTCATAAGAGCGGGTGTTCAAAATTTTGGAGGAAAAAAGGATCCGCTTATAAAAGAGATCCACTTTATTTTATGGAAGAAAAGGTTAGCTTCGGTACTTTACTCCCGTGGCTAAGTCATAATAAAGAGATTAAAAAACCAACTCAATGGCCACGGCAGCAAACCTTGCCGTTGCTAGCAGGGGTGGAAAAATCGACTAATTGCCACGGTAACCTTTGCCGAAGCTACCATCAGTGGCTAATATATCTTATTTTTCAGATTGAAGGCTTGTCGTGGCAAAAGGGTACCAATTGCCACGCCAAGTCCCTGCCGAAGCTAGATAGTGTAGCAAATTTAATTTCTTTTTTGTAGTGAAACTAAGTCCCTCTCGAACGATGGAGGGCCTCTTGCACGTAGCTTCAAGCTCGCAGAAGATAAACTCTTAATTGAATATAAACTAAGTCCCTCTCGAATGACGGAGGGCCTCCCGCTTGTAGCTTCAAGCTCACAGAGATAAAACTATGTCCCTTTCGAACGATGGAGGGCCTCTTGCTCGTAGCTTCAAGCTCGCAGGAGATAAACTCTTAATTGAGTGTAAACTAAGTCCCTCTCGAATGACGGAGGGCCTCCCGCTTATAGCTTCAAGCTCGCGGAGATGAAACTAAGTCCCTCTCGAACGATGGAGGGCCTCCTGCTCTTAGCTTCAAGCTCGCAGGAGATAAACTCTTAATTGAGTATAAACTAAGTCCCTCTCGAACGACGGAGGGCCTCGTGCTCATAGTTGTAAACTCGCGAAAATAAACTCTAAACGAGTATAAGCTAAGTCCCTCAAACGTTGGAGCTCTTATCCGCGGAGGGCCTTCTACTCGTAGTTGTAAGCTCGCGGAGATAAAACTCTAAAATAAGTATAAATTAAGACCTCCTATGTCGGAACTTTACACTCATAGAGGACCTCGTTATGGAACAAGAATTAAACTTGTCGCCCGTTCAACCCATAAGTGCACATGCAGCTAACTTTGAACTTAGCCCTCGAACAATTCACTTTCACAAAAACAATGAAGGGTCAAAATGCTCGTGATAGAACTACGAAAGGCTTGATTCTCCTCAAGAGATACGTAGGCAACCCCTTAATATTTGGGTGCAGCCCGGACCAGCAATCTTCCTTGAAGACTTATATCAAAGTTGAGATATATTGAATACTCTCTTCACGGATGAATAAGATACAGGTGCATACGATGCATCATTTGGATCGAACCCCAGTTAAGTCGCGACCTAACTAGGGCTCGAGGAGCTATGATGATGCCATAAATAAATATTAGTAAAAATGATTGATAAAAGAGGTTCCCGCTATATAAATATAACCTCATCAGAATATAAAGAGAAACACCCATGGATAACGTGTATTCGTATAATGAATATAAGGTCAAACAAGGATGAAAACTATAGTAAATAAGCACACACGTGGACACCACATCCAGCTATGATAAAACGGAAAGGAGACGCGGACAAAGTCCTATCCTCCGATGATCGCGGATCAATTAATAAGAGATGCTAACTGCACTGGTTGTACGACTAAAATGTGAGAAAATCCATTATCTCCATCCTTCCACATCATGTTCCAAGGAGGGTGACACTTGTCCACAGGGAGATGCCACTTGTCGTATACTGAAGGACACATGGCAAGCATGTGTAAACATATTGCCATACAAACCACCTATAAATAAGGTTGAAAGCCTCGGAATTCGGGGTCGGTTCCCATTGATTCCTAGGAGCATAGGCCAGGAATATAGGACTCTACGAGTCTATCTATGCGGGTCCGTCTCGACTCAGCAGGGGGTCGACAATTGATGATGTCCGAGGGAGGACAATGGACCACACTAGCTCCAGGCTCGGATCGGCACAGGTAATGGTGCTACGCACCTCAAGTAAGCCCGATCGACGGTGGTTCATTCGATCCCGGAGCCCAAGTGTGGAACTCCAAAAAAATGGATTTCATCAGGGGCAAAAACAAGCTCCTCGAACACATGTCGCAGAATTTAATGTATAAGAGATTATTCCCGTCAAAAACACTAATAGACTATTTTACATGTATGATCAAATTAAGTATAATCATTATAATCCTAGCAATTGCTTACACTCTCTTTGATACAAATCAACTACGTGTGAGAGGCCACCTTCCCTGCTCACACGACGCAAAAGGTTATTTATGAAAGTCAGATATTGGAATTGTAGAGGTAAAGGAAAAACAACATTCTGGACCAATATCAACTCATGGTGTAAAAATGATCATATCAAATTCCTTGCTCTAGCGAAGACGAAAACTGAAAATATTCCAAACGAAACTGTATAGAAGAATGCTGGGTTTGATAACGCAATTTGGTCACCTGCTCAAGGCAAATTCGGTGGACTGTGTATCCTTTGGAAGGCAAACCATCTAATCAATGAGACAATTTCATTAGAAATCCATCTACCCAGAATAATTGGTGTTAGATACAAAAGCATGCAATGTGGTTTTTCCCTAATGCTCTTCGTTGTTTATGCCCCTCCGGGGTTTAGGGAAAAAGACGAATTTTGGAAAACTCTTACTGAACTAGTCACCGGCTCAACCCTGCCATGTATTGTTATGGGAGATCTTAACGAAATTTATTGTAGCTCGGACAAAATTAGTGGGGTAGAAATCAATACTCACAGATTCCAGATACTAGCCAAATTCAAAAGCGAATGTTCTATGGTTGATCTACCCACTATGGGGAACCACTTCACTTGGAGGAAAAAACCCGAGGGGGATGGCAACATTATCGAGAAACTTGATAGAGTACTTGTTCAACATCAAATTCTCCAATTTTTCCCAGAACAAATAACGAAAAATGGAGCATTTTCCTCATCAGACCATTGTCCCATCACAATAAACCTTGATAATGGGGTAATACATAAGGCACCACCGTTTAAGTTCGAGAATATTTAGCTACAAAGGAAGGATTTCCGCAATATTGTGAAACAAGCTTGGCGAGCGTCGTGTACTGGTTCTGCTTTGTTTCAAATTATATACAAAACCAAATTGCTTAAACAAAAAGTAAAGGAGTGGAATAAGAAAACATTAAGAAATATCTTCCGCCAACTTCAAGAAGTCGAAAGCAGCCTATTGGAGATACAACCCCTTATGACTCAACAGAATTGGCTAGATTATAGAGTCAAAGAAAGAAATCTCCTACAAAAGAAAGAGAAGCTTCTAATGTTTCAGAAAAAAATATTGGAACCAAAGGGCCAAAACGAAACATCTAAGACTAGCAGATTCAAACACTTCCTATTTCCATAGGGTAGCAACTAGCAGAAGAAATAGAAAAATCATTCGATCTATTACTTCTAGCGAAGGTACGTATATTACAAAAATATCAGAAATGAAATCCGTAAAGATTTCAAGAAAAGGTTTAAACAGGAAACGATAAATGAAAATCTCTTAAGGGAGTACCTACATCTTGTCACCCCGAAAATAACTAATGAGGAAAATAGTTATCTTACCCAGCATCCGAGCAATGGGGAAATTAAAAGGGCAGTGTTTAGTCTTGGTAATAACAAATCACCAGGTCCAGATGGAATGACAGTCGAATTTTACAAAAAATACTGGGACATTATTAGAGGATCGATCATCAAAGCGGTAAAAGGATTCTTCCTTTCTGGAAGAATTCTTCGTCAAATAAACCATACATTTATTTTCCTTCTACCAAAATGTGATAACCCGTCTATGACTACCCATTACAGACCAATTAGCTTATGCTCCACAATTTATAAAATCATTTCCAAAATTCTAACGGAGAGATTAAAAATGTAATTGGTAAACTTATCCACCCTTTGCAAGGAGCATTTATGTCAGATAGGGCTATACAAGACAATGTTCTTATAACCCATGAAATTTTTCATTCATTTCGTAGCAGAAAAGGTAAAGAGGGGTGGATGGCAATAAAGCTTGATATGGAAAAAGCTTATGATAGAGTAGATTGGAATTTTACAAGGGCGGTATTGGAGAAATTTGGCTTCCACCCGACTTTTATTAAATGGATTATGGAATGTATATCTACAGTTTCGTTCTCTCTGCTTGTCAATAATGGATCAACAGAAATATTCAGACCAACTAGAGGGCTTTGACAAGGAGACCCCTATCCCCGTTTCTCTACATTTTGGGGGCAGAGGTTTTGGCGAGAAAACTCTCACATGAAGCAAACATGAGAAATGGCCTTATTGGTTTTAAATTCGGGAGGGACGGAGTGCAAATCCCTTTCTTTGCCTTCGCCGATGATATTATTATCTTCACTAGAGGTAACACCTCAGCTTGCTTAAAAGCCAAATCAATTATAGATGAATATTATAGCATTTCAGGGCAAAAAGTTAATTATTATAAATCTGTTTTCTAAACCACAGAAGGAGTCCCTAGATCCAAAATCAAGGAACTTGAAAGATGCTTATTTATATCAAATCAAATAATGATTGAAAAATATCTTGGATGCCCTATTATCAACGGGAGAGTAAATATACAAACTTTCGAGGAAATAGTTTGTAAATCAAAAGAGCAGCTTAGTAAATGGCGTGCAAATGCACTATCACAACAGGGACGTGTTGTTCTTATCGGCGCAAACCTGGAATCGAAACCCTTATATACAATGCAAAGCTTCATGTTCTCCGACACAATACATAAAGAACTAGATCAAATAAATAGATCTTTCTTCTGAAATAAAGATCTCCAACACCGGCCTCTCATAAGTTGGGATAAAATCTATAGACCAAAAGGTAAGGGAGGTTTAGGTATTCGAAAATCCAAAAATATAAATGAGGCACTCCGAATGAAACTCATATGGAAAATTCTTATGGAACCAGATAATATATGGGTAAAATTAATCCAATACAAGTATTTGAAAATAATACATATATTAAATTACAAGAAAGTTGGGGGTTCGTCTTGGCAATGGTCGAAACTAACTCCTCTTATTGAAAAATTTAAAACGGGTCTTATATGGTCGGTGGGAAATGGTAAATCTATTAAATTCTAGACCGATAACTAGCTTACAACTTCGCCAATAATCAAAAGGGAAGAATGTCATACCATTCGAGATGATAACAAAACAGTGAGTGACTATATATTAGGAGGAAAATGGTGGGAGGAAAAATTGTATAAAACAATCCCACACAGTATAGTGAGAGAAATATTGGATATCCCCCTTCCTAAAAGTACATTTTAAGACAGACTATATTGGTGGCCAGATAGGGAGGGATGGTTTACAACAGCTAGTGCTTACACACTAATCACTAAAAATAACAGCCATAGTGAGAATAATAATTCATAGACTTGAAAAATTGACACAACACCAAAAATTAAGAACTTCCTATGGAAACTAGGTCAGAAAGGGATTCCAACGGCTACCCGTCCATCCCAAAAAGGGGTCTCCTTACCAACGACTTGTGTACTCTGTAACAATGCCATTGAAGATGAAACACATTTTTTTATAGAATGCCAATTTTCTAGATTCCATCTTCCATTGTCCGTGGGTTCAAATCAGGCTATAATCAACTTGATTGCAAATTTGAGAGATTTCTCTCCTATCTTGTCATTAATTGGTAGCACTCTGACAAAATCTGAAAAGGAGAAACTAGCAGTAACCTGGTAGACTATATGGTACATCAGAAATCAAACAATCTTTAAAAATGAACGCATTCCGAATCGGGAATCTGTTAAACACATCATTGCAACTCACTTGGAAAATTAGAAGAAAACCTCCATGCATTGAAACGAGGACGATATTCAATGTACTCGAAAGGATAATGCTACCAAACACACATTCTCAAGACTACGACAAAAAGCTACTAATTGGAGAAAACCACCTATTGGTACGTTTAAATTAAATTTGATAGATCTACACTTGATAACAAAGATAGTTCAATTGGCTACATCATTCAAGATTGGGAGGGTAGAACGATCCACATTGGCTATAACAGAATTGGCAACCAAACCCCGCTGAAAGCAGAGGCTTTGGCCTTAAGACATGGGATAATCCAAACTCGTGCGTTGGGAATAAACAAGTTACAAATTGAAGGGGACTCCCTTATAATCATAAATCATTTAAAAACAAATGTTACATGTCCATGGGAAATCAAATTGGTGATGTCTGATATCAAAACATTATTGTTGAGTGTGAAAGAAGTCTCATTCTCTCACGTGCCCCGAAATGGCAACAGAGTGGCTGATAAGGTTGCACACCTTTGCCGCTCTGCCAGGGGCTTCGACATTCACACTGATACAAGTCTTTATGACCTCATTCACAAGGATGCTATCGGGTAGGATTATTCCACCCGAATTATTACCTGATCAAAAAAAATATAGAGAGAGATTATTGATATTAATTTTATGTTTCCTTATTATTAATTTTATGTTTTGAATTAATCCTATTATTTTTTAAAAAAAATTACTTAAATTATAATTTAGGCTAAGATCATGGATTAATTGAGTTTTTAAAAAAATTGAATGAATAACCTACTTAATTTTAAGGAGAGAGTGACATCTCATCAATTTGATGTTTTATAGATAGATAGATATAGATTATTGATATTAATTTTATATTTTCTTATTATTAATTTTATGTTTTGAATTAATCCTGTTATTTTTTTTAAATTACTAAAATTATAATTTAGGGGCTAAGATCATGGATTAATTGAATTTTTTTTAAAAAAATTGATTGAATAACCTACTTTTAAGGAGAGAGTAACACTTCATCAAAAATATTTCTCTAATAATAGTTAACTATAGATACTACGTACTAATTTAACATAATTTGATTTTTTTTCAGTAGGCAAGAGGTAGGATGTCTTGACAAAACCAAAGATCATCCTTGATCATCCCGTAGGATGATGTTAAATTAATCCCCATTCAAAGGGAGAGTCATCATATTACAAGTTCTGCTAGTTGTAGCAATGTAGTCGGCGCTCATATTTGATTCCCTATAGCAGTGTTTGAATTTGAGATTCGCTTCTCATCATTTGGATATTCTCAATGGTTCTAAAGATCTCCCATGCATGGCACGTCGTGGCTATCCTCAATGGTCTTGATGACTCCAAGACTATCCCCTTCAATAATGGTGTTCCTTAGACCTTTCTCTAGGGCTAGTTCTACCCCGATACAGAAAGTGGTTGCTTTTGTTTGTAAAATTGTCCCTATATGGGTTGCACTTTGAAAAATATTAACAACGTGGCCCTCCCGATCCCAAATAATGCTTCCGACATTGCAAATGCTTGAGGGTTTGATAGAGTCATCTACATTTATTTTGTAGAAGCTTCTAGGTGGTCTTACCCAGTGGGGTGTTCTAATCGGTTTTTTCTTCTGTTGTTTTTCCATTGTTTGTGTCTGGTTTCATTCTTTTATCTTAGTGATTACTTGTTGCACAGACTGAGTTATTGAGGTTGTTTTGTCTTTGAATATATTATTGTTTCTCATTTCCTAAATGGTCGACATAAGAAGCAGATCGAGATCCGAGAAGTGGATGTTTTCATTTTTAATGGTGATAAGGTTGTGAAGGAAGTCTTGGGTTGTCCTTGTAAACACTTACATATTATTTGTTCATAATGTGCTAATAGAGATCGGGTTATGGGACATTTGAGGAAGAGGTGATGGATGTTTGCATCATCATGGTAAGAGATTCTATTGAAATATCTATTTATTCACACTATTGTTGGCAGGTCATCAATCACTGATTCCAGATGAGGTTCTTGATTCTAGGTGGGATGTTTAGTTTTCATATCCATTTGTAGTTGTTTTCTTCGCATGAGGTATGGTTTAACGTGTATGTGGATTTTGTCGCGAATGCCCCATTTGTACTTGGTCTCCATACTAATTAGAGCATCCGCATTCATGAAATTCTATATGGTTCCTTAACTCTACTCTTTAACTTTCTTTTTATTCTTTATCCGTTTAAGAATCCATTATAATTTTTTACTCACATCCCTCAAACCTAGCTATAAGAGTTTCTTAATTTTATATTTATAATTATTTTAAAACTTAATTGGCCCACCTTTTCCCTTTAATATTATGATTTTCCCTTTTACACACTAATAAAGCTCAATTTGCCCCTGATGGGGTGGCTCAATGTTAAGGAGCAAGGGGGTTAATGGGAGGTCCCGGGTTCGATCTCTGCCTGCGTCCGTGGCTCTTACCGGTTGGATCACGTGCTCGGGATTTACCACCAAAGATGGGTTACCCTCGTTAAAAAAAGCCCAATTTTATGGGCATGGGTCCTCCATTTTCATCTTTTCTCTCCGCTTGTTAGAAGTTTCTTACTAAACACATCACATCGTTCTTTAAATTATTTTCTCTCTCTTACTTATTATATTAATTGATATTTTGAGTTTAAACACCCTGAAGCAGGTACTATAATGTATCCTGAGTGTGTCCCATTTAGAGGTCCAAATTACTTAAATTTTGTGGATAATGTTGATTAGGAAGAGACTATGGAGAATTTAGGAAATTATGTTGATTAAAGAAAGAGTGATTTAGGTAACTAGACCTTTGGGAAAATCTAATTAGCTAATTAGACCCCAAAGAAATTAAATTAGGTGGTGTGACCCCTTCCCTTCCTTCCTCCCACTTTCCCCCTTCCCATTTCTTCCTCTCACTTTGATCATTTATGTCATTTTTTGTGATGCCATTTTTTCACATTAACCATTGATGCCACTTTTTTATGCATTTTTTTTATGTCATTTTTGTATTGTGATGCCATTTTTTCAAAGTAGCGTTTTGATGCCATTTTTTAATGATATTTTTTTTCTTTAATTTGATGCAACTCTTTTAAAGTAGTGTATTGATATCATTTTTCTAATGTAATTATTTGATGCCACTTTTTTAACCAAATCATTTGATGCCACTTTTGTAATTCAGTAAATTGTATATCGATATATTTTCATTGATTCTACTTTTATTCACTGATGAGTGATAACACATTTGTGATTAAACTTTATTGATCTCAATCATTTATGATGACATTGATAACACAATTGTGATTATATTTCATTGATCTCAATCATTTGTGATGACATTCTTTGTTGATGATATTTTTATACAATTGATGACATACAAGCTTAATACGTAATTACACTTCATTGATGACAACTTTTTATTGATGACAATTTTATTGATGACTTTTATTCATTGATGACACATATGTAAGTACAATTAATTGATTTCAATTATTTTTGATGATATTTTTTATAAAATTGATGACATTGAAGTATAAAATGTGAAATCAAAACAGTGTCACCAACACAAGGAATTTAACAAAACGAGGAACAACACCAAGATACACAACTTCAATGGGAGGATAGCGTTCTACCGAGTGGATGACCATATGAAACACTCAATCTCAAGCCCACGTATAAGCTTAATTAAAACAGGATTCCAATTTTTATTCAAGTAATTAGCCATACAAATCGTCACTAATAAATGGTAAGCTCCAACAAAAGTGGAAGAAACTAGCAGGGCAATGACAAAGAATTTTGAAATAGGGGATTCAGGAAATAGGGTGAAACAAGATTCCTTCCAACGTGTTTTTTTAAATTACCAAGAACATACACAACCTTAATTAAGGTCTTTTTAACTAATGAAAGAACGAATCCACAACCACTTTTTTCACCATGCTTTTTGCTTCATATCTTGATCAGTTCAAAAGAGTATAAATACAATGATTCCCTCGGCAAGGTGATTGATTAGTTCATGTTCTCATATCTTCCATGTGTCGTAGATGCCAGAAAAGATAGTTGGCGGTATCAGCAAGTCAAAAGAACGAAGATTCTCGACTGCTCAAGCACAACCCGTCACTGCTCATGGTAAACACACTTTCGAGACAAATGTGAGTAGCGTGGGGTCTAGAAACCTGGCCAAGGTGAGCAGCAGGTGGAAATCTAAAATCCGCTTTACAAAAGGGAGAGACTTGGCTCGGACCAGATGGCTCTTTATTGCCTTTATTGTCACTGGAACGTTCTTGTTCTCGACAGGAAATGAGGTTGAGAGTGGACCCTGCAATTCATAATGGATGGAGATTTATTAGAGATGCATTGCAAGCAACCCAAAGACTTGAAATTCCTGATAAGTCATAAATAGATAAAATTTCAGTTGTTGCACCAAGGAGTCTTTACTATAAGAACTTGAAATTCCTTGATTCTATAAAGAGTATAGTAGCTAAAGTAGGCCAATTCCGTGGGAAACGGGGCTACATATATATATAACCATAAACAATCTCAAAAACTAGCCCTGATCATCCAAGGGTGTTTTCTGCTATGCCGATTAAAATTCCAAGCCAATTCCATTGCATCAAATAAACTTTCAGATAATCAAAGGACCACATAATTTGAAGTCTATTTATTAACATTCATATTCTAGAAAAGGAAAAACACACAATTTTCATAAATATGAACAATAAACAACTCAAGCAAGGAGAAAGTGGGAAGAAAATGGACCCAATTCTAGAATTTAATCAAGTCCACAGTTGATAATGAAAAATGAAGGGTGCTGATGCAAAATGAATGATGAGCACTTCTTTTCTTATTGTGGAATTCTATTTCTATCTACACGTTGACCAATTCTTATTCTGCTTCTATAATAAATTAGTATGTGTAATGTATAGTGCCTTCCTTCATCTTCTTTTCATTGCCGTAGAAGCAACATGGTTTTCTAAAACAATTTCTTACTTACTGGATAAGAAGAAAACATGGAATTTAGAACAAAATTACTCTGGTGCTAAATCTATGTTCAAATAAGTAACAGATACACTAAAAACACTACCATCCATATTGCATACGTTCCATAAACTCAATCTATAGCTTTGATTTTGAAGGATGGGAATTCAAATGTAAAAGCCAGATCGTCAGTTTTTTAATAAGTGCGTGTTCGGCGCGGGTTTTTTGTGTATTTTGGGAGATTGTAGGGGATTAAGCGAAAATACAATCTCCAGGAGAGGTGTTCGGTGAGAGATGGAGGAAGATTTTAGATTGTGTGGATTGTTGTAGATCAATTCGGAATCCCCAAGGATGGAGATTCTGGGGATTGTTGGGAGATTGTGGGTAATTTGTGTTTATATCAACCCCATCCTGCCCTCGAGGAGATACCAGTCCGCCTGCAAGTGGAGATAGGAGGTGAAGCATCAGCGCCGACGGAGAGACGTCCCAATCGCCGACACCCAGGTACGCTTCTCTCTTCATCTCGTCGCCGGGGGGGTTGGGTATGTCAGGGCGGGGGCGACCGATAACTCCCCGGAGTCGATGGGCGGCCGCATTTGGGAATTTGGGGGTTTGATGAAACCCTAGCGACGGGAAGTGGGCGCCTCCCCCCCGGCCGTCGTCAGGGCCCTCCCCCCACTAATGCGAGGCGGGAAGGACGGCGTTCGTACCGCCATTGTTGGGGGTGGAAGCCTGAAGAACCCTTTCGTCTTCGACCTCCGTCGAAGAAGGTTCTTCAGATCTGTGATGCCTTGAGCGAAATGGTGTCCGTCTGTGAGATGGAATCCCACCTATCCCATTAGAAAGCCATTGTTGAGGTCATTAGGAGTCAATTGCGGAGGTCGGGGGTGGAAATACTGTACGTGGTCGTCGGTGTGACGCAACTGTCGCGTTGTTGATGTAGTGAACAGTTCGATTGTGTGTTCCCCATTTGCATTTCACTAAGCTGCATTCTATCTACATGATATAACGCATAAATTGCAGTGAAATATAGGAGGATGTAAATTCCATTTTTTACAGAAAGTTATGCTGAGGTTCTTCGATGTAGCTACAATGTCTGTTCATGGCACTGATGTTGTTTCATATAACACTTTTAAAAGAAATGAAAATTTTTTAGTGCAACATGACAGTGGAAACTCAGAAGTAATGGGATTAATTGTAAAAAACTTGGAGGTACCAAAATGAACCTTTGTCATTCATATTCTACAATATACATGACAGCTGAAGATCAAGTCACATTTGTTCCAAATGATGAGATACATCTGATCCATAGCATACCCATCATATTCTACAACCTACATTTGATTGTTAATTTTCATTAACTTTCTGAAAGTTTTGAGTGCAACATGTACCGATTATGTAGGCCACGCCGATGTAACTAGCAACTGTAACAGCGTTCGGTACTCCACGGCTATCTCTATGCCGTGACCACCCCCCTTCGAGGTTGTTTTTTGTGGGATCGTAGGGATGGGTGTTGTGTGTGTCGGGTAACTGCAGGCCTCGTCGACATATCGAATTTTTGCATGCATCGTAGGTAGGCCCCTAACAAACTGATGGGCTACATTTTGGGCACGTCCGATGTGAACGAACTTCCTACTCTGTAATATATTTTGTGCATTATATCACCTTTATCACGACTAGCACACCACAACAACAATGTTGTTGGGGATGGATAACACGAGGTTATGGTTTACACCAGTACACAAGTACACAAAAGGGTCGACCACTGACATAAGGGTCGACCCAACTACACAAAAGTACCTCGTATCCAACCGTAATGCGACTACATACAAAAGAGCCGCCACATACACATGACCCGAAGCTGTGGTCGTTGTACACGACCCACTACCTTCGACGTCGCCTGTCGGCCCAAATTTGTCTAGCAATCTCGTCCCGTAGCCCTTGCATCCCCTGTGGCACATTATCTTCCTCGTCGCTCGATGAGTTGTCGATCTCGTCCTCGCTGACAATGTCGGTGTCGACACCAGATTCGCCGACACCTTCACCACCGGGCTCGACAAATCGGTCATCCCCTGTGTCATCAAATGCGGCGCCGTCCCCACCTGATCGTCGAATGTAGTTGTGCAATGCTACGCAAGCGATGATGATGTCTACCTGTTTGTCGACCGGGTACTTGTGCATGGGCTTCGTGATCTTCCACATGCCTTTGAATATACCGAATGTTCGTTCGACCGCCCCCCGCAATGACGAATGTCTTTGGTTGAACGCTTCCTTCTCATTGTCGGCCGGTTCTTCGACAAATGAAGCCCTGTGGTATTTCGTCTTCGAGTACGGGATCATGTATCCCGGTCTCTCTGGGTATCCTTTGTCACACAAGTAATATCGTCCTGGAGGTGGGTGAGGGAAATTCATGCCCGGTGTGGTAAGGGCGTGCTCGAGCACCCGAGCGTCGTGTGCGCTACCCTCCCAACCCGCAGACAGGAATGTGAAATTGAGGTCGAAGTCACATACAGCTAGGACATTGAAAGTTGTTATGCCCTTGCGCCCGCGGTACGGTAGTTGCTCGTCCCTTGGAATACACGCTTCGATGTGTGTCCCATCGAGAGCTCCAATGCACCCCTGCAGTGGATACTATACACGATTTGATGGAGTTTGAGGGAGTTAAACCGAACATGAGGAATCTGTGATGGACCTGGAAGTATCTACTGTAGCGATTGTCCTCAGCTATCTGCTTCGGGACCTCGGAGAAGTCAGGATCGACGGGCTTTATGACGTCTCTTGCGAGTCCGTTCCACCCGTTGTGGCGGCCCACTAAGGCTTTGAGGACGTCCGTGATCGCATCGCTTATTGTCGAAGTCGATCGCTGAAAACGCTCGCAAGTGTCTCGTAGTGATGCCCCCCATGCCATGGTGTTGACGAATATCCCCACCTTCTCCATAACGGTCATGTTGTTTGATCCGCGCAATCCGTAACGCTCTTCAAGAGTCGAGCACAGCGAGGTAAAGACGTGTTTCGGCATTCTAAAGACTTGAACACAACGGAGGTCTGTCTCGTGCGCGAGTATGTCCTGAATCCAAATCTCGCCCGTGTACTCGGACGTGTAGCAGGGCACCTTGTGTACGTACTTGAAGTAGTGCGATGACTTCCGCAAGACTTGTAGAATGAGAAACCATTGTGCCAGCACTGCTCGCTTGCGCCTCCGCCTCAGCCGACGGCTATCCGACAGGGAATCCATGAGCCTCCTCTGCATAGCAGCAGACACTACGCTCAGGTATAATGAATGGGGAGTTGGAGTTCAAATGTAGTATGTCAAACACAAATATAAGCGCAACACGTATGCAAAGTCACTACATTAGACAGCTGCATAATCTGTATCATAATAAGCACGCAATGTTTACAACTCAACGGAAAACAAACATCACAGTTCACCCAAGTCCTACAGCCTTATTGTTGTCGAATGCATGTTCGTGAAAAGTCTAAATGAGCAACAGAAAGCAAAGTAAATGAACCCCCGACTAGGCCGGGAGAGGCAGTCATCGCCCCAGCTACACTTCCCCCCCGCTCTTGCGGAACTGGTACTTCAGCCACGCCAGCCTCACCGCGTCGCTCCTCGTCATCGCAAGGAACATCCTCGCATGTTCGGGGGCGATTAATAACTCGATTGCAAACATAAGCAACGGGCTCTCATCCTCTATGTAGCCGTCCGCCACAAGATGGTCGAGGACCTTCATAACCTCAACCTCTCGGTTAGCTTCCGTACGGGAAGCCTCGTCGTCGGCCCGTACGTAGTTCAGTATCTGTGCACTAGTTTCCTCAACGAATTCCATTTGCCTATCAAACATAACCGACCCAGTAGACCTTCTGGCACTGCGTTTCTTGCCAGACCCAGCTGCGGGCGAGTTAGTGGGACGCTTCCCGGACCTAGTGCGGAAGGTGCTACATCCTGGTGTGACAGTGGGAGCTGCCTGAACGGGAGGGATTGCCGTGGACGCGCTGGCACCTCTGACAAGGTCCGGAAACCGGCGGAGGTCGAACTCGTCAATGTTATCCACATCATCCCCGAGGTCAACCTCTCCAGGAGTGGGTTGGGGGCGGTGTCCGTAGCTTCCATCATCGGGCGTAGCAGACATAGGAACCGGGCTGTTGACGGGATCCATAGACGGGGATATGCAGTGCTGACCTGTCGCTACGGTGCCTCCGTAAATCTGGTCCCAAGCGTCTTCGAGGTCCAGAGGTACGCACTTGTTCTTCAACTTCCTGAAGTCTTCCTTCTCCTACATACGTAGGTGCCACATACCGTCACACTCTTCGCATACATGAATCCGAAATCATCTTGAACACAATGGTACACTGCTTACCTGACACTTACGCTCCCACCACTCGTCGCTGGCGTCGATGCAACCTCGTTCGTAGTCCCATCCAAGGCCCGTCTCACCGTGCTTC
The DNA here is from genome assembly GCA_963922045.1 of Persicaria maculosa. NCBI lineage: Eukaryota > Viridiplantae > Streptophyta > Magnoliopsida > Caryophyllales > Polygonaceae > Persicaria > Persicaria maculosa. The sequence goes on along the minus strand of OY998257.1, from coordinate 13,895,120 downwards.
AACTCTTTCCAGGCCTTCCACCTATCTTTCATTGTGGCGTGTTTGTTCTTAAGAGTGTTGCCGCCACACTTCTGCCCTGTGAGTTCCTCGAACTGAGTTGTTAAAACAACCCAGCTGAACCCTTGATCGCGACCGTACTTTCGCTGATAACCTATCAACAGGTCTAAAAACTGTTTCAGCAGCGTCGGAGTCCATAAGAACTTGAGTTCCTTAGCAGGCTGGCTTTTCTTTCCCTTCTCGGGAACAGGGGGCTTCCCATTAGAGGCCATGGATGCAATTCTCTGCCAACGTCTCCCGAGGGAAACGACATATTATAAAAACAATATGGCAAAAGATAGCAAGAAAAAACAATCGATCCATGAAATGAAGCTCCCACTCATTTGGCATGTCAAGAATCTTTCATCGCACTGCAAATTAACCCTTAGCTACAAACTATTTCGTAAAACATTACAATATAACCACGTTTTGCCACCAAAATTAACGTTGACAGTAGTCAAAACACGAGCTAAAACATAAAACAGATGACTCATCGTTGATCTAAAAACCGTCTTCTTCTCCCTGATTAACTATGCAAGTTCCCCTAATCGTTCTTCGTCTCACTGTACAGTCGGTCCCAATATTCATTTCTGTTTTCTAGGGTGGTGTTGCAAAACATCAGGATTTTGGGGCATATTAGGAGAAAACCCCCCCAACAGATACGTTGTTTAATCTTCTACATCCTATGTCACCCTGGTGCCCCAATTTCGTCCATGCGCCTACCCAAAAGGAAGCCCCCTTTCAACCTAGGGTTCCCCACACCCTGCGCCTAACCCAGACATCCCACCTACACCTCCCAATTTCGTGCTTCAATTAAATCAATTACTCCAATTTACATGAATTATATGCAAAAGGTCGCAATTTCGTGCTTCAATTACATGAATGCATCCAGTGGCCGGAGTTGGAAGCGTACCTGGGAACGACGACGAGGGCAACAGCCTCCTGCTCTCTGCGACAGGGGAGGGGGGCGACACACCGCAGCTACCGGAGCTCGGAGGGGTGAGGGGTTCGCCGTCGTCAGCACTGCTGTCTGGTGAGGAACGGGGGGAATTGCCTTAGCCGACGATGAAGCAGCCTCGTCGTCTCCAGGACCTTCACTTTCAAAATTCCAGTAACCGACACAAATGTCCAACATCGGGAGTACTGCCTAGGGTGGTGTTGGTTATAATATGAGGGGCATTATAGTTATTTCTCACTTTTTAATACCCCACAATCCTCTCCTAAAATCTACCTACCAAACACCATTCGGAGATTGTACTCATAAATAATCTCCATCCCCAACATCTAATTTAATCTACCAAAATAATCTCCATCTCATAAAATCTACCGACATCTCGTTAATCCCCATAATCTCCATCTAGCGCCAAACACGCCCTAAGTCTCCAAGTGTAAACTTAAACAGATTAGAGCATCTGCAAGCCAATTTCGCTCAAACACACAATCGTCATTCATACAAAATTACAAAGCACTCAATTTGGACTCTTACGCTCAATTTGGAATTCATGATTATCCGATGCACAATCAATGTCGGAATTCCAGCCGCTCAAACAATCCAGACAAAAGTCAGAATCAACAGAATTAAAAAAAAAAATTTTGAGGACATGTACCTGATAATCAGCAGAACTTCCCCTTCAAATCGGCTCTGACGAACTCCTTCTTCCCCTTCAAGTCAGCGCCGATGAGGTCACCAACGCTCTTCTTGGCCATCGACACCACTCCCCTCACGGGCTTGTCAGAGGCCCTTAGGGATTAGATCCTAGAGGAGGAGAAAATGAGATCTCCAGCGGCACCAGTGAATCCAAGAAGGCGGTGCGACGGACGGAAGGTGGATCGCAAGCGGACGACGGAGGGAGAGCGAGCGGCAGAGGAAGATGAAGAAGAGGAATCCTGGTTGGGCGGAGCGAGAGCGGAGGTGCAGATATGATGGAGAGAAGGGAAGGAGAATGGAAGGGAAAGTGACTGGGTGGTACACGGGCTTAATAAATTTTCAAAGGGTGTTAATGCGGTTAATAAATAATTTAAAGGAGTTAATTAACTAATTAAAAGTTCAAAAGTGTATAATACACCAAAATTTCTCTTAAATAAAAGAATTTGTTATTTACACCTGAAAATTTTATTATTTACACCAAAAATTCAAGTTTTTGTTTTGTTTTTTTAAATAAACCCTACGCAGTCATAGGTGTGTGACTCAAGAGGCGTAGCTATTTTTTTCTGTATACATACTCTGCCCCTCTTGAGTCACACGTTTTCGACTCAGGAGGCGTAAGGATTGTTTTAAAAAAAAATAAAAATATGAATTTTGGGTGTAAATAGTAAAATTTTTGGGTGTAAAAAACAACACCCTAAATAAATCATAGAGTAGTTTGGGATAAATAGTCATTTTTTTTAACAAAAAAAAGATAAATAAAGTCAGTTACGGACTGTACTAAAATTGTTTTAAAGCAGTCGATACTCGATATGTATATGAGCATGAGAGAGAGAGAGAGAGAGAGAGAGAGAGAGAGAGAGAGAGAGAGAGAGAGAGAGAGAGAGAGAGAGAGAGAGAGAGAGAGAGAGAGGAGTACATCATGTGACAAAGAGGACAGAGATTTACAAAACTCTGCCTGTCAAGTCTCTCTTCTTCCTTTCTCCCCCCCCCCCCCCCCCCCAAAACACCCTCTCTCTCCCTCGCTCCCTCCCACTCTGTATTTAACGTTAAATCTCATCATTTCAGACTTCAGACCCTCACTTCCCCACTTTTTTATCCTTTTCAGTCCCCCCACCTCTCTCTCTCTCTCAAAACCCCCAACCTCCATCTCCTCCCCCCTACTCTGTTTCCTCCCCTCCCTGTTTGTCCGGGCTTCCATTTCGCTAATTTGCATGCGCTCCCGCTTTGTTTGCTTCTCAAAGTAAGTCTCTCTCTCTCTCTCTCTCTCTCTCTCTCTCTCTCTCTCTCTCTCTCTATTTGGTTTAACACCCACATTCACTTTTCCCTCCCCCTTTTTCTTGTTTTCTTCAATCCTCTGTTTTTAGGGTAAGTTTTTGCTTTCTTACTTTCTGTAGCTGAGCCCCCCTCATCCCCAAGCAAGTGAATTTCTTTACTATCCCAAACCTTCCTTTGTGTGGAGAAATGACTAAAGATGAAGAATTTAAGCTCCTCAAGATCCAGGTCCCCCTCTCACTCTCTATATTTTTTCTCTTTTAAAGATTGGATCTTTTAACTTGTTTCTCATTGCTCTGTTTCTTTATGTACTCCATTTTTTGCAGACATGTGTGCTTAGAGTGAACATTGACTGTGATGGGTGTAGGCAGAAAGTCAAGAAACTTCTCCAGAGGATTGAAGGTGACTTTGTTCAAACCACCCTTACTTATCATACATTACATTGCATTTTGTTTTCAATTTTTTTTGGCAAATTGTGTTTGATTTGTTGACAAGTGAAGTCAACATAAAAAGAGAGTAGTTGTAGTGAAAAAGGATTTTGTTGTACTACAGTATCAGTTGTTATCTCCAAGATGTTCCCTTTCCCATCTTTGCCTATTTTTATTCATCATGTGCCCCAACTAAAAGTTAAAAGCTTTATTTAAAAAAAAATTCATCCTTCTGTTCATATCACTGATTTTGCTTTGGAGAATGGGAGAATAAGTGGTTCAAAGTCTTTTTTATAGTGGAATTTTGATCTGACTGGTTTCAAACTAGATGATTGTTTTGACCCCTTTTTGGGGGTAAAAAAAACACTGATGTCTTGGGATAGTTTGTGTTGTGGGTAACCAAATTAAACTCAAGAAGTTGTCTTTTATGTATGTATGTTCTTGCAGGTGTGTATACAGTGAACATTGATGCTGATAACCAGAAGGTGACAGTTTCTGGGAGTGTGGATTCAGCAACTTTGATCAAGAAGCTGTTGAGGTCTGGCAAGCATGCTAAGCTTTGGTCTCAAAATGGCAACAATCAGAACAACAACAGCAACAACCAGAAGCAGAAGAATGGCTGTGCCAAAGATGACAACAACAACAACAACAACAATAAGGGGCAGAAGCAGCAACAACAACAGCAGCAGCAGCAACAACAAGGGTTGATCAAAGGGCTGGAGGCCTTAAAGAATCAGCACAACTTGCCGGTTTTCGGGTGTGAGGAAGATGATGACTTCATCGGCGATCTAGAAGGTGATGATGACGAGACTTTCAGGATGCTGTTCCAAGAGAAGGCTAACCAGATGAACCTGCTCAGGCAGCAGCAGCAGCAGCAGCAGCAACAGCAACAGCATGCCAATGCAGCGGTGAGGAATGGCAGCATTGTAGGGATGGTAGCAGTGGCGGAGGCTGGGAATGGTAAAATTGAGGGAAACAGTGGAAAGAAAGGGAACACGAATCAGCAAAATGTGGTGGGTGTTATCAAGGGAACCCCTAACCCTAATGGAATGGTGGTGGATCAGAAGACACTAGCTGCATTGAACATGAACAATGGCAATGCATCAGACATTAGTGCACTCATGGGTCTGTCAGGAATCCATCATGGAAACAATCCAAATCTGCAAGCCCAACAAGCCCTAGGTGGCTACCAAGTTCAACCAGGCAATGGGTTTCAAGCAATGGCAACAGGCCCTCTCCAGCAGCAGCCACAGACCATGATTCCAAACTTGAATGGTGGCTACCCACAATCAGCAATGAATCCAATGATGATCAACAGGTTTGCAATGCATCAACAGCCCCAAGTGATGTACCACAGATCTCCATACATTCCACCCAACACTGGGTACTACTACAATTACAACATTGCCCCTTACACCACCACATCCTACATGGAGCCCACCTACATTAATAATGCTGATAACAACAGTGCTGCACATATGTTCAGTGATGAGAACACCTCCAGCAGCTGCTCAATTATGTGATCTGTGGTAGCAAGACATAATTAAAGATGGGGGTACTTTCAGGAGTTGAATTTATATGCCTAGCTAGTTGCTTTTTGGATTATGAAGCTAGGTAATGAATGAAATGTTATGCAGTGTTTATTTGTGTAATCTCTCCACTCTTTTTTTTTCCCAAGTGTTGGAAACTTGAGCTTGTGTGTGTCTTTAGTTCTGTGGATTAGAACTGACTCCTCAGCAGTTATGTCTTTTGTAAACTTATGGAATATTTAATGGCTTAGTTTTTCAAGTACAAGCTTCAAATTCATGCTTTTGAGGAGCTTTGGTCAACTTGGCAGAGAGGGAAAAAAAACCTAATTTAATCTTTAGCCATGCCAGACAATGTGGCATTGGTTAGTGTACAATCCCCTTTTTTGCAGAAGCATCATCACACTGTGCTGAGTTGCCATGGTTTTGAATGACAGCTTCTTTAAACCTTGGTAAGAACATCAAAAAGAATATAAACCAAAATTAATATTTAAAAAAAAATGAATGGAATTGCAGAATGAATGGTGCATGTGTGTGTTAGGTGGGGAATGTAAATGTGGGGAGCACATGCATATGTTTGAGATGTGGCTCTACCAAACAGTACTTGTTTGCAATATAACAAGCAGGCACCTCAGCGCAAACTATGGAAGAGGAATTACAGTTTCACAGGATTTACTATTATGTATTTATATTGTCTTTGTACTATCACAACTACCAGGCTATATGCTTTAAATTTTGCAAGCTTTTGTTTGGTTTCTACTTACCCAATGTGCTTATGGTTTATAAGGAGCTCATAAAATCAAGTCCGTTCAAAATGCCCATATCAAGCTTGGGTAAATAATCAATCTAGAGAGAACTTATGTGGTACGATAAATCGGTGAATAATCGATCTGAAGGATTACGAGTCATCTCTAGTAGAGTCGAGATCCTCTACATCAGTTGGTATGTTACTTGTTGTATAACCCTTTATTTTTTCGGTTTACTAGAAAATTAAAATCCACCACCATCCCGTGACAACTACGACCACTGCCCCGTCACAATTCACAAACACGACCCACCTGATCGCAATGCTAATCCGATCAACGGATCAGCGCTTTCTAATATAGGTAATCGGGTGTCCGATACCTATTATATACAATAATGGTATAGAGAATTCTGATTCCCAGGGAACAAACAATGGCCATGGTTCTTGACTGCTACTGTGACAGCTTTGAAGGTCAGTACTGAGTAGTAGCTTTGGAATAAGTCGTACATTTTCTATGCTGAACACACAAGACCCAGAGATTCTTCAGGTACGTACTACTGATTTTCTTTGTATAATACTCCATCCAGTAGTCCAGTGTCTTTTAACTTCATCAGATCATATCTTGGACCAGATCCCTTTCTAAAAATATCTAGGACAAGATAACTCATGAGATTGCAATTGACAAAATCCATGTACAATCAAAGGGTCAGGACTGGGGATCATTCCGAGTTTAAACTGATTTTAGACCATCTTTAATGAGCTTAGGCATTTTTTAATGGGTTTTTCTAACTTATTAAGAGGCTAAATTTAGAAACATTTTCGCAATATAACTCCTTTTAACCATATTTTTAATCGCTTTTCTAGAGTTTAGGCGTCTAAATAACCTATACTCTTATATTAGAACGACCGTTTTTTTTTAATGACAAATTATTATTTTTTTGTAAAGTAAAGATTTGGGTGAGATCATACCCTGCTACACCACCATCCATTGACATTCTTTCAAATGAGGACGCACAAAGTCGAATCGGTGAGGAAATCCTGCGTGGATGTCGTGTGAAGGAGAATAACATACAGAGTAGCACCACCTTTGACTAATGAACAACAACAAGTCGAATCGGCGAGGAAGTCCAGTGTGGATGTCGTGTGAAGGAGAATAACATGCAGAGTATCGCCACCTTTGACTAATGAACAATAACATGTAGAAACCGAACCACTTTCTTCTTTTTACCATCCAAAAAGATTAAAAGAAAATGAGAATATAAGATAAGAGAATTTCATAAATATAATGACTGGATTCAAGTATCTTCTGTTGCAATAGAAAATGTAAGATAAAATACTTGGTTTATGCTTACCAGAGATTCAAAGGAATTAATTTACATCTATTTTGAGATGGCGTCCATATAGCAAAAATTTATGTTAACAAACATAGTGAGGCAATCGCTAAATGTAAAGAACCATACAAATATTCGGACATTCTGAATGAGAGAAAAGGCAACAAGAAAGTAGAAAGCAAGAGTCGGCTTTTACACAAATGCGAGGAAGCTAAACAAATTGCAAATCTAGAAGTAAGCTTATAATAACAACAATTTAAATGCATGCAGGTAACAATTGAAAAAAAAATATCCAAGTACCATCCATTTTGAACCAATAAACCCGACTTCAGAGTCTCGTGCTAGCTAGCAGATTGGATTGAATCTGAGTTTTGTTATTTACAAATTACAATATATGGCATCCCAAGCAAGGAAGCTACGCAAGTTCACTAAAAACCTCAAATGTTGAGCAACTACTATATTTGACAACTGAATAACAAACGTTACAGAGAGGGGCGAGCTGCTAGCACCAAGTTAACAAAGCTTTGATCAGAGAACCGCACTATTGACTCTTCTTCTACATATCCATGTCATCCAATATTTCCTCATCATCATCAAAACAAAACTCCGGTAAAAACTCATCAGCCACCATCGAGTTACTGCAAGGAAACAGAACCTAAAACATTTAGGCAAAAGGCGCAAGGGGCCCTCACAAATTGGTATTGAAACATGTAGTCACTTTGAACTTGATCAATGCACCAAACATCTCAAGTCAAATTACAAGTTTGGATGCAAATAGAGAACAAAATGGAGTCTCTGTTTTTGTTTTGTAATGGATCACTCCCTCTAGTCTATTTTTTAACGGATCACTCCCTCTCATGTAAGCTTTGGAGAATGAATAGATATTGAAACACAAAAGGAAAAAATGGAACAATGGAGAAGAATCTAATAACTTGAATACTCTCACTCAAGCTAAAACTTGAATACTCTCACTCAAGCTACCTATGAATGTAGTGTGTGAACGTTTAATTGTAAAGCCACCTTGTGTATGCCCTCGTACTGAACAAATGGCTACAGTTCCCTCTCACTGGTTCACCATTCTCAGTCTAGACTACTCCCAATATCAAGTTATCAACCCAGTTTTCATGCACTAAATTTCAATACTAGCTTGTAATGCTATTCTGTGATACTGTATTTTGGCACATGACAGAAAGCTGAAAATGGAAAAAGAAGTTGAAGTTCAAGCTTCACTTTACCTCAAAGAGCAGAAACGAAAGCTGACTATTCGTTTTAGCTTTCTATTATAGAAGAAAAAATTGAATGACCATCTGAAACAAGAAGAGCAAAAGAAAATTAGGGGGGAAGTGAACATGTAGAAAGTAATGTATGCAATAAGCAAGTTCAAGTTATCATATCTCACATGGCTCCCCTCTCAAGAAACGGGTCTGCATCACAGTCGGGATTGTAGCTATAAATCTCACACTCAGGCAGCTTGATGACCTGTGTACATTACGAGATATCAGAAGATGATCCTTTTTCACAATATGTTTCTGATTCATTGAGCTTTTGATTTAATGAAGCTTCATTGAACTTAATCTTACCTCATCCAAGGCCTCGTATAAATCTTCAAGTAGGGAACTACCACCCTTTGACTCAATCCAAACCTAATTATAATTGTTCGTCAATAAATTTCAACAATCACAAATTCGCATCTGACAACTAGGTTCAACTCCAAAAGATACATGCAGTAATTACAGATTTTACCAGAAAGGTCAGGAGAGAAAGAGGCATATCCTCATGCATGTGACTCTTTCAAGAGAAGGGTCTTCCATACAAATTTTATATAATAAATTTTACTATGAATCTTTTATAAGGTAATGACATCTTCTGAGATGGCACAACAGCCCCAATACGTCATGACTTGTCACTGACTACAAAATATTTACACAAGCCTATTGTCTAAGATCAACCAATATCCTCGCATTGTTCAACTATTTCAAAGAAACACAAAGAACAGTTTGTAGCATAGTGGCAGATGGGTCAGTTCAAGGCTGATAAAATAATAACTTTACCACCTTATCAGGCCCATTGAGGCTTTTGTATGGGGTATAGGGAATTAGGAATTGGGCCATATTTGGCCTGTGTTTTATTTTTAATCTTTCGAACCCAATTATTAGAAAACCAAAAGTGTGGCTTCTTACTAACACTTTGGAACTAGTGCTTGACCATTCTACCCCACCTTGAATGAAATAAAACTCATGGAAATAAGGACCAGGAAACAAGTTCCTAGCTCAAACTTATTCAAACCCAATAGCTCCAATTTTAGCAAACAACACCAAATCAGGTGCTTATTAATGGAAAAGAAGGTGAAATTATTATAATACCTTTGATGCCTCAAACATGTATGTGTCAAATATCTGCTCGAAACCCTCCCAGCTTTCCTCCGTGAAGAACTGGTGAGCCTTCACTGCACTGGACAGTATGAAAAACAAAATGCAAGTCACAGCATAAAGTACCACATTATTACATTTAACTAATCAATACATGCAAGTTCAATCATCAGTAGCTATACAAATTCAACTTATTAGCTGTAAGATCGTAGCAAGGTTGGGAAATGGAGAGACTTGAACTCTCAGCTCATCCTAGAGCAACAGTTTGCTGAACTGTCTGTCAAACCATTTGACAACACTCCCAATTTCTATTTGTGAAAAGGACTATATGCGGGTTGCCATGTCGCCCAAAAAGCTGACAATGACATTACCCATAATCCTTTTCAATTTTTTAAAAAATGGTATCGCCCATAATCCTTTTCAATAGCTTTTAACATAAAGGCATCTCATCTAACATTTTGACGCAGAAATTGTAACATTCTGATGCAAATACCTGAAGTCGTAATCTGGGTACATATGATTCAGAGTTAGAACCATGTATATAAGCGTTTTTCGGCTGAAACACAGATGGAAATTAGTTAGTGATTAGAAAATCATTAAAGACAATAGAGAGTAATGTAGTATTCCCACAAAGTTGGTATAATTGACAACCTGGAACTGCTTATCAAATAATCAACTGGCGATGAAGAACTACTGTCGCATGACTTTCCAAGATGATCAAGGATCTGGAAAGAGATAAAAACAGTTAAGAGTCCTATGTATTTCATTGGGAAAATTATTCAGATAATTAGGTAATGAAGATAAGAAACCCAAAGCATCTTTTGTTTTTGCAGTATAGAGAAATATTAACAGAACTAATTCAAATATAATAGTCAATGTATAGGCATCAGAGATGTATCATAAAGCAGATCACCTCATTTTCTAAACTCATAGAGAGCTTTTTGTCTGTTCCTGTGTGCTTACCTGAAAACAGAATTGAAGGAACATGTTTTAGTTTGAAATGATGGATAACTTATTTGAAAAAAGGAAAAGCATAATGTTCCACTTATCCAGATCAAATAGAATAAGATGAATAACTCTTCAACTTCAACATACATGAGTAGGCTTCAAGGCAAGCTTTAATTGTCCGCTCTCCGAGATTTAAATTGCTCAAGAAATCATTTATACTGCACAAAAGAATAAGGGATTGTTTAGAACTGAAAACAGCAAGCCTAATAAAACAATCTTCAGAGACCATACATATGCACAGACCCTCTAAAAGGAGGGATAACAAATCCTTTTTACAGGTCTGAAGATAACAAACTACATAAACTAAAATGTGTGGTGTTCAAACTATATACATATGCATAGAACAACTAAAATGAGTGATGACAAGCTACATTAAAGCTACCAAGTGATCATTTGCTGTTTGGTACTCAACAAATCCTTTTATTTCTTTGAAATATAATATTTTTACAATAGATGCTTACTTTATCAAAATTCATATAATAGCATGGTACAAAAGATCATTTTAATCACAGAACATTAATTACAACTTAAGAAACTGATGCAGATAAGACATGCAGTGAGTCAGTGACTACCTGTCTAGACGAGTGTATTCCAAAAACTTCATGTTTTCCAGCACAAGTAGCTAAGCACAATATGCAAGGTATGAACAAAGTTTATACTTCCCAAAGCCTCCTGCGGAGTAAAAATGTCAGTACCAAAGTAAGAAAGTTCAAACAACAAAGTACCTTATGTTCTAGGCTACAATTCATTTAGACTAATAAAGTGTCTAACCTTTATTGTTTGCACACATTGGTACTAACCAATATTATAAACATATAAAGTGCCAAACTGCCTACGCAGCTTCCCAGCTTAGAAGTTCCATCAAATTTCAAGTTGGACACAGGGTGGGAGGATTAAAGAGACTAGAATTTACTGATAAATCCATAACATCCCGATAAGCAGGCTGAAAAATTGCAATTTTGGAATTGAAATTCCAGTATGGAGGTAGGGGCGATTATTAAACACCATTCATCCTCTAACCATAAATATACCAGTGGTCATTCACACAAAAGTGAGTCTAATCAGACAACAAAGTGGTCAGGAGTAAGCATGATAATATTACAGATCTAAGGAGGTTCAAACAAAACGTTGACTGTGTGCAAAAAGGCATCCAATCAGAAAATTTCCTGCTTGACTGCTAACCATTCCCATCTGAAACAATCCTTCAATATCAAGGCAAGCTTTGCAATACGCTTTCCAATATTGGATCTAGTAGCCTATGTTCTCCTCCTTCGAGTCAAATATTTCCGAATCAACACATATCTCCCCTATCCACGGGATCGGGGAGAGTAAAACGCAATTACTTTAAAGGCATTATCCTCGCATCAAACAAAACACGGAGCGGAGTCATTAATTTATCTCAAACCTATCAGATCCCCGTGATAATTAGCAACTCGAAACAAAACCTAAACAATAGAGATCCAACTTCATCTTCGCCGGCAGACAAATCGAATAGATCGAAGGAGGATTCAAGACGAGTCAATTACCTGTAGCCGAACAATATTAAGCTAAAGAGTCTCTAACACGCTCGCTCGCTCGAAGAAGAGGATAAACTTGACGTATGTAAGGCGCAATCGTAGGAGGAATCGGAGGTGATTTCTCTGCAAGGAACCCTAATTTTAGGAAGGACGAAGGTTGTTGGACGGCGTCGGTTTGGTTGTCGCTGTTGATGTGCTTTGAGGAGATTTTTTGGTGGCCACAGGATAAGGATAGGAGAGGTGGTGGGCTACCGTGTGGGCAGTTGTACTTGTTGCAAGGTGAAACGGATATGAGAAGGGTAGGTTTGTAGAGAATCGACGGTCCTCAAATAAAGTTATTTATTGTACGGTTAGGATCGTGCCACAAGCGTTGGACTTGTTTTTGTTTTTGGAAATTTATTAGGTGACCATTAAAACTTTATACAAAACTAGTGAGCATGCCCGTGCGATGCACGGGACATGTATTAGTTACATTGTTTGCTCATTTAATTAGCTGATATACTCGATCTATAAGATATGTTTGACCTATTAAATGTAATTTGATTTAAGCAATATTTGATTTACACGTTATTTATTTTCAACCAATATAAAAGATAATCAAAATTTTATTACACATGCGCTTTGACATTAATTTTTTTTGATATTGATATAATAATGCACATTAATACCATTTAATTGATTTAATTTAAAAATCTCTATTCTTTGTTACATATTTGTAACTCATTTTTTTATATGTTGCAAATATTACTCTTCTTGCCACAATGGATCGAAGGTTGTAAGATTCCTAATACTTCAATTAAAAAATAGGAATACAGATTAGAAAAAATAATAATTATATATTTTTTGAACAAAATAAGAAATAAAACATATAATATAATTAAAATAAAACTATAAAGATTGGGGGAAAATTCATAATATGTGAATACCAATAATTAATATAATTTAACAAAAATGGTTATTTGTACATACGTATATAATGGCAAGAGAAAGGGGAAAACTACTTAATCATATATTTTTTTTTCAACAAAATAAAATTATATGTATCAATTATGAATAAAAAAACAAAACAGAGGGAAAACAACATGCTCTTAATCTACAATTTTTTCACATCGGTGGTGAATATGACACTTCTTACAAACAACAGTGGAAGTTGTAAGATTTTTCACCCTTCAATAAAAAAATAAGAATACGAATTAGAAGAAAAAATTATATATTATTTCAACAAAATAAGAAATAAAACATATGATATAAAATCACAATATAGAGATCAGGAAAAAAAATCATAACATACAAATAAATACAATTGAAAATAATGCAAGAAATAAATAAAAATCTAAGGTAAAAATTGATTGTTCTCTTTCTCGCCTCCTCATCTTGCGAAGAAGAAGACTGATGTCCGGTTCCGCCAGAGCCAGGCCCAGGCACCGCCTCCAACAACTCCTCCATTGACAACTGTCCTTCCTTTCGTTTTCTCGTTAGTCGCAAGCGAAGACTCCGTCTTGATCGATCTATTGAGATGCCAACACGGGATCCTCCAGGGATTTGTCTTCATCGACCTCAAATAGGATCGTGCAAGATAGCCAGTAGTAGTGCTTTCCGACCACTCACTCGCCCGAGTCTTGATAAGGCCTTGTTCTCCCCCATGATGATTGACTAACGTAAGACGGAATCGAGCGCTAGCACTACTACCTCTACACGGGACTGGATGGTATTGTGATTTGTGAATGGGAGATTGCAGAGCCTACTCTATATATGAAGTTGGAAGAAACAAATGGCTAATTAATTTGTCATTGCACAATTAAAGAATAGATCAGTATCATATGATTTTTGAGTAGATGAAAAGACAATAATAAATCCTCTAAACTAATTTGTGAGATGCACGGATAAAGTATTAAACGGCTAAAGTAATTAATTTTTTGAGTAGATGCACGGTTAAAGTATTAAACGGCTATAATAAATCCTCTAGTCATTAAAGTTAAACGGCTAAAATAAATCAAAGGATAGCATTATATAGGAATTTGTAAACTAATTGATTGTAGGAAGGAAAGAGGTAAATTAAAGTTTTACAAAATACAATGCTTAATGGAGGAAATTAAACTAATTGATTTTAAAATAAGGCTTGAGGCTATAATAATGGGTGCACATTAATGAGGTTGAACACAACTTTTCTTGTTTATTATAGATTTTGATAAATTATGTAAGGACTATAACGTTTTGCAAAAGTTTATATGGTAATCGTGGGGTTTTGATAAATTAGTTTACACTAGTGTACTACTCGCGCCTTAAAGACGCCCAGGATTTGTTTAAATTAATATTATTCGATTATATATTTGATTTGAACGTCATTTAATATATCTATATACTTATTTACAAAAGAAAAAAAATGCATAACATGATTATTTTGAATTTATAAATTAACATGATTTGAACGTTATTTTATATATCTATATACTTATTAAACTTACAGTAAAGTGAAACTACTTAAAAGTTACCGATTCATTAACAATTAAATTTTTAAAAATTTAACTTTATCTTTTTTTTGCCATAGTTTATTTTCTCATTAGAATTTCGTTGTATTTTATCAAGCCTTTTAAAAATAATCCACACCAAATCAAAAAATTAATCCAAATTTATCATAAATAATAATTTATTGTGTGGTTGTATCCTTTTATTTAATTTTTGAAAACCTCTAATTAAAGGAAATATAAAAAATAAAAATATTATGCATAAAAAATAGTATTTCTAATTTATTTTTAAGATCTTCCATCTTCTAATAAAATAATATTAATTATAATTTATTTCATCTTTACAAAAATAATATTAATTACAATTTATTGTGTAGTTGTGACTTGTTATCTTTTGAAACTTTTAATCAAAGGGAATATCAAATGTGTGACCTCCTCCTTCTTATATTTATATATATAGAGAGGTTAGTTCCGGTGTACTCAGCCCTTAATGTGTATCATGTACACAAATCTGGGCCGTTGATTAGCTGAGATGGAGGGTGGAGATTAATTAGCCCGACCATTTGTTTGATTGCCTGCATAGATGATTATTCAGTCGAGTATAGATGATTATGCACTAGTATATGAAGGATTATTCAGTCGTATGAGTCTGTTTAGTAGGTTAGTCATTTTGATTATTCGATGGTTTCACTATATTATTCGATCGTATTGACGGATTATGCGATGGTATTGCTTTATTATTCAATGGTATAACTTAATTATTCGATGGCGTTACAATAATTATTCGATCGTATTGACGGATTATGCGATGGTATCGATAGATTTTTCTAATAGCTAGCACCATGAAAACGCCCCTAACTTTTACCTAAAAATTACCATCGCATAATCCGTCAATACGATCGAATAATGACTACCATGTAACAGAGTGATAAATTTGAGCAATTAGATCTAAACGAATCAAGGGCCAATATTTGTTTTTGAAAGGAGCTTATAACTACCTAGTATTCACATTTAGTATTAAATATGAATACTAGTTGGTTAAGCGCTGAAAACTTGTAACCAACAACTATTATTCACCAAATATGTTAATATTCATATTTAATGACATAATTATTCAAATCTAAGTTATTAAATATTCATATTTTACAAACTAGTACAAATTTACTATTGCATATTACTATTCATTTTTAAAGATACGGTTACACTCATTAAAGATACGGTTACACCAACTAGTATTCATATTTAATGTTAAATATGAATACTAGTTGGTTATACGGTTAATTGTGTTTTTTTTTAAATCAATCTCCTCCCTTCATTTCTTTTGATCCAAGGGACCACAGTTGTCCCTCCGTTACATGGTAAGGGGTGTCCTCATAGGAAAATTATTATATATATATATAAAAGAAGGAGGAGGTCACGCATTTGTACACAAACCGTACTTTTTATTTTAAAAAGAAATATGTTTGCAACCTATGTTTATTTCTCAAAATTTTTAATAGAACATTCTTTAGAATTTTCTTATTCATGATTTTGTTTAATTCTTCCACTTTATATTATGGTTGCAACCTATGTTTATTTCTCAAAATTTTTAAATCTCATACTAGATATATCTAGGTTTTTCGACTTTTTCTTTGTTTTTTTCATAATATTCCCTTTTTTACTATTATTATTGTTGTGTGTTCTAATATTTATTCTATTTATTTAATTTGCAGGTAAAAAAATCTTATGAAGAGATGAATCAATCACCTCTACCATAGGTGGGTAGCACAATAGTTGTACTATTTTTCTATATCATTTGTAAATCTTTTTTTATTAGGAAAAAATTCGAGGGAGAAAACTCTACCCGAAAGCATCCTTTCGGATGAAGTCAAGAAGACCAGGATTATTCTGAACATTTGTACCCTAGGCAGAGTGGCAAAGTGTGCAACCTTATCGGCCACTATATTGCCTATTCGGGGTACATGGAGGAAAGAAACCCTTTCCATATTTGTTAGCATATTTGTAATATTTGACAAAATGAGTTCGATTTCCCATGGACATTTTGTTTTTCCATTGAGATGGTCAATAATTATTCTAGAGTCCCCCTCAATTTGAAGATCGGTAATTCGTAGATTTAGAGCTTTCTGTACCCCGAGTTTTAAAGCAAGAGCTTCAGCTTTTAATGGACTTTTATTTCCGAGTTGTTTATATCCTATGTTAATTGGTCGACCTTCGCAGTCACGGATAATAGTCCCAGCTGTGCTGACCTTGTTTGAAAGGGATGAACCGTGCGTCAAAGTTTAATTTGAGAGTTCCTCTGGGTTGCTTAAGCCATCTGATGTTTGCGTGCTTCGTTTTCTGTCGTCTGTCAGTTTTGGGTCATGGCAGAAAATCGGGGTCATCACCGAATCCACCCACAAAACAAGAAGAATTGCTCCAATTTCACTCGTGTGTTTTAATAATGTGGGGCGCAGTATTTCTACTGGGAATTGGAATTGACCTGAATATATGCTGATTTCGATAATACCAGACAGACCACCAACAGAAGGCAAGTTTAGCTTAAGATTTATTGTTGAGGTTGTTCCCAATGTAGGCCATAACTGGTTTCATGTCTCTTGATTACTGAAGCATTGCAGCTATAGTTGTGTTGGTGTTGGTTGGGAATCGTAGGAGAGAGGTTGTGTATGGGCATTCCAACAGAAGATGGGCATCATCTTCTGTTGTGCAACTGCAGAAACAACAAGTGGGGGGCACCGAGACCCTCCGTTGTGTCAATCTTACGGCCGTGGGAAGACCGTCTTGGCTTATTTTCCATAGAAAATTTTTGACCTTTGGTGGGACGTCCAGGTTCCAAATCCAGAAATTAGGGTCAGGACACTGAGTTGACTGTCCCGAAATCAGTTTATACGCACGCGAAGTGGTGAACCAACCCTCCCTGTCCGGCCACCAATAGAGTCGATCCTCAAACGGAGCGGACGACAAATGAATATCTAGGATTTCGTTGATAATGTTTAAAGGTAGCACCTCTCCGACCACCATCTGTCGGCCATAATATAATCGCTAACGGTCTCCTCAAGATTAGCAAATGGAGGGAAATCACCCCTAGCATTCAACGAGAGGCACGAGACCCAGTTATTCGACCAGAACTTTACCGATTTTCCATTTCCAACCGACCAGATCAGCCCAGTTTTGAAGGAATCAATGAGGGTAGTCAATTTGGCCCATTGCCAAGATGAATCACCTTTTTTCCTATATTTCAATAAATTAGAAGACCGGAGATACTTGTGTCTAATAATGGAGACCCAAACATTTAATGGTTCAGCTAGAATTTTCCATAGAAGTTTCATTTGGAGGGCTTCATTCATATCTTTTGGTTTCCTGATGCCAAGACCACCAACCCGTTTTGATATGCAAATCCTATCCCAGCTGATGAGTGGGCGGTGTTGAAGATCCTTATTCCAGAAAAACGTTATGTTCACTTGATCTAATTCTTTATGTATCGAGGCTGGTAACAGGAAGTTTTGCATAGTGTATAGGGGTTTGGATGCTAAATTTGTGTTTATTAGGATGGCGCGACCTTGTTGAGATAGCGCATTGCACGCCATTTACTTAGTTGTTCTTTGGATCTGCATATGATGTCTTCGAATGTGGCTTTGCTTACTCTACCATTGATGACGGAGCAACCTAGATATTTCTCCAGGGAGGAGACATTTGAAATATTTAGACAGTTACCAAGCTCGGAAATCTTAAAGTCCGTAATTCCTTTGGTTGCTTGGAAACTAGATTTATGGTAATTAACCTTTTGACCAGATACTTTACGGTATGATTCAATTATTTTTGTAACCTTATGTGTTGCCTCCACACTTCCTTTAGAGAAGATGATTATATCGTCCGCAAAGGAGAAGAACAGGATTCGGGGACCACCTCGGCCAAATGTGAAACCTATTTGATTTATATGTGAGTTTGATTCCGCCACAAGACTTCGCGCTAGAATCTTCGCTCTGAGAATAAATAGAAAAGGGGAAAGGGGGTCGCCCTGGCGGATGCCCCGCGTGGGGAGGAACATTTCCGTGGGGCCATTGTTTACCAGAATCGAGAACAAGACACTCGATACACATTCCATAACTCAAGAGACGAAACTTGGGTGGAACCCAAATTTTTGGAGGACTTTGTTAGTGAAATTTCAGTCAACTCTGTCATATGCTTTTTCCATGTCAAGTTTTATCGCAAGCCAGCCCACTCGGCCCTTTCGAGATCTGAAAGAGTGAAAAATTTCATGGGCTATGAGGACATTATCTTGTATAGCTCTATCCGATATGAAAGCACCCTGAAGCGGGTGGATTATTTTTCCAATGATAGCTTTGATCCTGTCAGTGAGTATTTTTGAGATGATCTTATATATTGTGGAACATAAACTGATTGGGCGATAATGGTGTGTGTGTGTAACGGCCCAGATTATGAAATCCGGGTTACGTCTAGAGGGAAGAAATATCCCTCTGCCAGATCTTAGCAATCCAAGTACGAGCTGTTTATTTATTCTCTTCAAGTTATAACCCTGCTTAAGTCTTAAGAATTTAATGATACAACTTAGGAAAAAAGGGATTTCAAACCCTCAAAAGAGTCAAATAGTCCATAAGATTTTGTGCTTTCGTACGGGAACCTGTCCTAATCCAACTAGCCAAAACTCAAAAGAGACGAAACGAGTTGGAATCAAGATAAGTATACATTGTTTTTAAATGTCCAACTAAAACAAAACATTTATAAAGTTAAGTTGTAAGATGTACGAAGTCTTCTTAACACTCGTCCCATGAGAAAACCCCGCCATAGAAGCAATCAACAAGCAAAAGGGAGCAGGTACCTGAAACTATCCACGAAGTCAGGCCAAGAGACGCATGCGGGCCCTAAAGACCTCACTGAGGCCATATAATACGCCTATACCTAAAATAAAGGATGTTCTGGTGCAGTACGGAATTTAAATCACACAAGCATGCTGACAGTTTATATATGCAAAAAGCGATTAAAAGGATCCACAAAGAATGCCAAGTGACATATCCCCAATCCCCCAACATGTGCCCACTCCGGGGTCATACATGTCCGTACCCAACTTCGAGGTAGGACGCTCGGTCGGTGCCGCATCCATCATATGTCCGTACCCAACTCCGAGGTAGGACGCTCGGTCACCGCCGCATCCATATCATAGTATAAGACTCGACTGGGACCGGATCGATATGAAACACGAATGCCCCAATGACCCTAGCAATGACTCTAAGAACTCACAGATAACAACCATTCTCTTTTCAAACGCATAAAGAATAGGGATGCTCATTCATAAGTGCAAGTCCTAAGCATGATACTACATGACATGCTTTTATGCAGATGCAACACCTACATACTATATGACACATCAGGCATGAGGTCCTGGTTACTGAGTAAGCTCCCGTAGGAAACTTACTTGGAGTCTTGACATCCAATTAGCCAGCAAACAAGCCACTCAGAGAATCATCCATCAGCAAGTAAGCCGCTCAGATAATCATCCAATCAACTAGCAAGTAATAAGCAAGGAATAACTCATCAATACATATTTAAACAACACACAAGCAGGTCTCCAAGTCTTCACAAAAATAAATAATATTTTATTCAAGTAACCTCGCATTCTCATCATAACCATCATTCTCAGTTAACCTTGTTCTCATCAAGTATGAAACTTAGCTCAAGTTCTTACCAACATCATCACTCAAAACATCTTACTTCATATCAAGTTCAAGTTTTCCCCAACCATTTTCTCAAGTAACCATCGATTATCAAATACTCGATTACTCAACAAAACCACAGGTTCTCAAAACCAAGGATCAACAAGTCTTATTTATCAAAACTCACATAATAGATCATGCTCAACGAGTAACCAAGGTAAGTTGACAAGAATCTCTTTTATCAAATCATTTTCTCAAGTATCATATATTCATTCATATTTAAGGACTAAGTCATGATAAGTCAACATTTCTAAAATCCTTTATGAATTCAATTATCACTAAATCAATCAATGAAAGCTCGAAGTCAACACAAGCAAGATTAAAACATAACAAGTCCTCAAGGTATCTCTTTATCTAAGATCTCAACTTTACTTATCAAGACAGGTTATTAAATCATATCTCAAGGTATTGGCTATTAAACACATGATAATAACCTAGTAAGAATTTATCATTATCACAATAAGATCTTATTAATATAGATATAACTTAAAGGATTATTATCCTTAGCCAAAAAATTTAGTCAATAAATATAATTCTATGAGCATATAACAACCAACAACTCATCTATACTCATGTTTAATAGCTAACTCAAATTATTAACCAATTTAACAATAATAACCAAAATAGTTCAACAACTTCAAACTTAGCTAACTTATCCATTTAACAAGGTCACGAGACTTCTCAAGACATCTTTTAATCATCTTAGTCACATTAACTATATCTTATAAATTACTTATCCAATCCATTTGTAAAACAACGTTCAAACACGACACATTGCATATTTTCAAGTCGGTTTTTATGATATGAATCCTACATTCTTTTCATCTTTATAACTCTACAAGACACACATAAAGCCACCTAACAAGTAGGTTATTTATTTAAATGTGTAAGATTGTCTTTCATTGTTAACCAATAGATAAAATCGCAAGTTAGTTAAGTGTATATAATGCTATTTACTTGAGATTATAGCAAACATCTAATGATCGGCTCACAATTGCACAAGATAAGTCTCTGACAAATCAATTCACACCTTAATTAATCCATCCAAACAAAACCCCAAGTTAAAGATTTATACCCAAATCCAAGTGGGGATGATTGAGGGCTCGGATTCAAGGGCTCGGGTGCAGGTCGGCAAGGTGAGGGGAGCAACAACGTTGATCGGCCTCCAAGACAGACGCAAGTGTGAAAGGGGACGAGGGGCTGCCATCATCGGCCGACGTCGATTTCGTGGTTGTTGGCAGCAGGTCCGGCGAGGCAGGGGGTGGCTGGCGATGCATGTGAGAGCGAGAGGAGAAGCGCTGAGAAGAGAGAGAGGATGTCGAGAGAGAGGCGGCCACCGAAGGCGCTCCGGTTTTGCCCTCGACGGCGGCGAGCAAGGGACAAGAAGGCGAGCGAGAGATTGGATGAATACAGAGGGAGCGCTCAGGTCGTCATCAATGGTGGCAGCAATGGAGGTCCAATGAGAAGAGAGCAGTCATCAACTCCTTCAATGTCGACGTCGGGCTTCGAGTCGAGGGGCTCCGGCGAGAGAAGGCCCATTCTTACCTCCACAGATCCAGCCGCAAGGTGAAAGAGAGAGTTAGACGAGTGAGGGAGAAGTCCGAGAGTGATGTGAGGGCAGGAGACTCAGATTCGGACATGAGAGGAGAGAGAGATCGTGAGAGAGAGAGAGACCATGGGAGCGCTATGTCTAGAGGTTAAAGGAGGCGATTCTGAGCTTGGAAAAAGTAGCGGCTGAGTGACTTTATATGGGTTCAATTAGGGTTACAATTAATTATGAGAAATTATAAATTCAGTCCGTTATTTCTGTTTTATAAAATTCTAACACAAAATAAATACAAGATTTAACCCAACAAATCCTGTTTAATTTAGAATGTCATAAGAATTGTCATACTCGTCTCATTAGATTCAAATCGATATTCATAAAAATAATATTTTAAAATTTTCGGTCTTTACAGTGTGGCTGTTAGATTATCTGTTTTTGGTAGGAGAGAGATGAAAGTATGGTTAATTTGCTTTAGGATTTTCCCAGATAAGAAAAAGCCTTTAATAACTTTAATAATGGAAATGCCAATGATGTCCCAGCATTCTTTGTAAAACTCAGCAGTAAAGCCATCCAGGCCTGGGGATTTGTTCTTTCCAAGGTTAAATACAACAGATTTTATTTCTTTATTGGACGGGTGCCGGATAAGAAAATTATTTTCCTCCTCCAAGATAGCCAGTTGTATAAGGTTAAGCATTTCTTCTAATAATCTATCATCAGTTGATTCCTTTTTGAAACGATTTTCAAAGTCCAACTTAATTTCATTTCTGACATTCTCTTCACCGATAATTAAGGTTCCGTCACTAGAAAGAATTTTGCGTATTTGTTTTTGGTGTCTCCGTTCCGAAGCTACACGATGAAAATACGATGTGTTTGAATCTGATAGTTTGATGTGTTTTGTTTTGGCCCTTTGGTTCCAGAACGTCTTTTGGAAGAGGAGGAGCTTTTCCTTTTTTTTTTATAAGACACAGTTCTCTGTTAAGAGAACGATGTGAGACCCCCCTTGGTTAGCAGATTGAATTTTGAGCAATTCATCATCTACTTCAAGTAATTGTCGAAAAATATTTCCAAAAGTTGACTTATTCCATATTTTAGCTTTTTGTTTCAGAATTCGTTGTTTGAACATTAATTGAAACATAGTAGAGCCGGGGCAAGTAGCTCGCCAAGATTGTTTAACAATGTTATAAAAGTCTTTCCTCTGCAGCCAGGCGTTCTCAAATTTAAACGGGGGAGCTTTGAATGCGACACCATTCTCAAGAGAAATGAAGATAGGACATTGATCCGATGTGGAAAAAACCTCGTTCTTAGTGATAAGATTTGGAAAGTCATGTAGGATCTGATGATGGACTAACACCCTGTCGAGTTTTTGAAAGATTTCATACGTTCCATTTGCACCTTTTCTCCAAGTGAAAGGGTTCCCAAACGAGGGAAGGTCCATGTGAGAGCAGTTATTCTTGAATTGTATCAAACGTGTGAAACGAAAGGACGGGAGGCAGACCCTGCCATCTTGTCCTCGCTGCAGACAATTTCATTTAGATCGCCCATAATAATGCAATGAACGGATGAAGTATGAATTATTGTGGTAAAGGTTTCCCATAATTCATCCTTATGCCGCGGATCGGGGGGTGCATAAGCAAAAAGCAGAAGGATGACTTTGTGATCATTATAATTTTCGTATCTCAACCCAATAATATGAGGTAGGTGTATTTGTACATACAAGAGAAAGTTACTCAGTTGGTGGGATTTCCACAGCACACCATTCCCCCCCGATCTACCAACGCTCGGAGACCAGAAAGCTTCGTCGAAACCGATATTCTTCCATAATTTATTTTCCGGGATGGATTCCGCTTTTGTTTCAGCTAACGATAGAACTTGGACATGCTCGTTTTTACATAACGCATCAATTTCTATCCAAAAGGTCTTTTTACCTATGCCTCTGCAATTCCAGTAACAGATTTTCATTTATAATAACCTTTATTGTAGGAATGGGGTGGAGGATTACTGACCCCATCCACTTGGTACCAAACTAGGATCTCTTTAATGAGTTGATTGCCTTCTCGACACAAATTTTTTGATGGGCAAGTTTCATTATGATATATATGTATTGGTGGTCCATATCTAAGGACAATAACACTAGTTATAATTGTCAAGCAGAATGTTGCACTTAATGGGGCAAAGTGAACAGACATTTGTATCCAGAATGCAAGTTGAACTTGAGGGTCGCATGAGTAGCCAATTAAGAGATTGTATTTACATTTAAGTTTGCTGACAAATAAGCTCCAAACTCCGGCAAGAGCAGGGTTGCAGACGGAAG
This sequence comes from Persicaria maculosa, assembly GCA_963922045.1. Classification (NCBI taxonomy): domain Eukaryota; kingdom Viridiplantae; phylum Streptophyta; class Magnoliopsida; order Caryophyllales; family Polygonaceae; genus Persicaria; species Persicaria maculosa. Next base: position 13,871,189 of record OY998257.1, on the reverse strand, counting down.
CACCATCAATAACCAAAGAGTTAGAAACAACCTTATAGCAACGGATGTTCAAGCCAAAGTATAGAGGATGTACAGTCGTCAACATGATACAATGAAGAAAAAACACGAGATAAAATGAGATATTCAATACTCGAACCATATTGAACGAAGGCTGTTTAGCCTCATGGAGATGGTTTAGGCCCATACGGGATTTGGAATGGGAGATAACTCGGTTCTCAGATGTTTTACATTGAATATATTGAATATTAATAGTTTGGAGTCCACCCAAATGGAATTGACAATCTACATCCAACACCACAAAGTCAAATCCAAGGCCAAAATCGGGGCTGCACAAAGAGCCGGCGAAGTGACACATGAGATCACCAAACCGGAGCTGTAAGATATGATGTAGAACAGCCAGGAGAGGAGGCCTCCTGATCAATACTCCAAGGACAAATGGTAGTGATGGATTACAATGATTCGGAGCTTGATAGAGATCAAAGCTAATGACACATACTTCTTTTTTATGTTTGAACACAAGCATTTTATATAGTAAATGGACCAAACATTAGGCAAAATTCTTCTGAAGTAAGCACATTTTGTATGATTCATGGGAGCAGCATCGTCATGAACCAAGAGACGAATGAGCTCCTTCAACAAAACAAAGAGAGAAACCCAGGAGGGCGATGAAACAGGAGTAGGACTGCCCAGCACCCGACACCGAATAACTTGATAAGTAATCATTATTGACCTTGAGCATTTTGAGTAGCAAATCATAGATGAAATAAAACCAACAACCATTAGCTTCGCTAAACGAGATATTACAGGGTGATAATGAAGATTAGCAAAGGCTTGGGGCAGAACTATAGTAGAAGACAGGGCAAAAAGCCTAAACCAAGCCCGAATTAAACATAAACTACAACACCATTGCCAATAGCCGGCCGAGAGACTCATGAGCCTACCACCACGAGCATAGTAGGAAACAAGAGAAGTGGTACTAGGCAAAATAGCAATTATCATACACTGAAGGGGTGGTAAGATCATCACATAGTAGTTCATTGCCCAAGAGATCCAAAAGAGGCAATGAAACCGCTGCCATGAAGAGCAACTAACCATGGATACGTTTCTTACTGCCCGCCGGGGAGTCGGAGCAGGCAGTATTGCCATCATTATGGCCAAATTTACGCTTGCTTGAGCCAGATTTCGATGTAGAGAGGGCGCCCGGAGAGTACAACTGATCAACTGGCGCCAAAGGCACACTAGGGGCGGTCGACATAGCAACAACCGGAGAAGATGGTATAGCACCCTGCAGCGCATTATTCACATCCTCCGAAAGCTCAACCTCAGCCGAAGTAGCAAAGTCAATCATCATACTGTCAATACCATCTTTAGTGAAACTAGCGGGGATAGCCCCACACTCATAGATCGCTTGGGGGTCTTCCTCACAGTCGACTAGATCCATATCATAGGTATCCTCAAATAGAGTGTCCGAGAGAGGAGGATCGATAGCAGGAGAGTTAAAAACATCAGTACCTGACTGGGACAATTCAGCAGCCACCAAAAGCGGAGATATTGGACTAGTATGAGAACCTTCCAAATGCTCGACAACCAGGACAGTGAGGGGTGCAGGAGGCACCACCACAGACACAACATCAGAGAATTCAGAGAAACAGTTTGACGACTTAGATGTGGAGGATTCCGAGGACTCATCAGCGTTTGCTCCGAACATTTGCAAGAGTGTAGATTTCGAATGGCCAAACATTGGCAGTGGGGGCTTCTTCTTGGAAGCTACAGAGGACCATTCACCCCCCTGTTCGGCGGCAAAACCAGTAGCAGGCACCTCATCAGCAGCTCCAAGGTTTGTATCAATGTTGGCCGCCAGACCACCTTGCAAAGGAAGCCGCAGAGGGCAAAGCGAGAAGTCATGATCCGGGAGACCGCAGCTCCCACATCCCTCTGAGAGATCCTCGAACCACACTGGGTAGGACTCCAACTGACCATCTTCATTAAGCACCCTAACCTTGCACTCCCGAATTCGAGTGATGTCAACCGAGGCACAAACACGTGGGTAGCAAAATCTGGCGCCGTTCTTACCAAAAGCCGCCACCCTAATCACATCTCCTATACTGTTACCTTCAATTAGATCCTTTAGGACTTTGTCACTCACATACTTGACCAGCAGCCCCGGAATCCTAATCCAAACATCAAAAGTAGTTAGAGGCTCGGTAAGGGGATCAGAATCTAACTTCCATGGCCGGATGACCATCAATTGCTTGGCCAAATGGAAGGGCCTACCGAGCCACACCTTTTCACAGTCTTCCGCCAAATCAAATCGAAGCTCCATCCAATTATTTTTCATTGGAATGATCTGGAATCCCCCACAAAGAAACTTCCAATCGAAAGTGATCTTTTTCCTAATGGTTTTGATGCTAACCGGGTGTCCCACAATTGTGGCAAACACCGAAGTGAGGCTAAGACTTCTGATGTTATCCTGGACTCCATCCAGGACACCTTTAAGCTTTTCCATGTTCAGAGCCTGTTTCATTGGCTTAGTTTTCTTTTTATCAACCTTCTGATCACTACAACCACCCATAGGTGGGATAGGATCAGTAGGGGAGTTGGCCTCATTTAGAGGATTTGGGCCTTTTCGGGATTTGGGAGGGGTGAGAAGCGAGTTCCCAGCCCCCATTTGTTCCTTACCATGACGCCTAACTAGAGATTGGATTTCCTCCATGAGCAGCAAATCACAGGAGAACTGGGAGACAAAGATGGAGGGGAAGAGAGGAGGGAAAAGGGAAGAGAATGCGAGTGAGATTGGAGCAGAGACGAACCAAAACCCACCCCCAAATTTATAGGCCCAGAACAATACACACCAAACACCATCAACGACTGACAAAAAGGAAGGGCACCAGACCTTGCAGACATAAATCACTCCAAACCACAGACGGCGGTAAACATCCATGAACAGAGACTCAACAGTAGTCCAGGAAATAAAAAAATCCAGAAGGATCTGGCCAGGGGGAGGGTTTGCAGCGCTATTGGGCTCCAAAACAATTAAGAAGATCCAGAAGAGGAGATACATAGATAAAGTAACGGGAACAGACAATACCAACCCCAAAACATCAGGGCTACAAGGACGGCCGACCAGCCATGATCAGGTCTACGAGGAACAGAGCGGCTATGGCTCTTGGGAGAGGATTCAAACTGCCAGGCAACGGCGGCCGCAAGAAGATTTGCATAGATACGGGTTTGTTTTTGAGATTTGGTGGACAATCTTTTCTGTACGACACAAGGAGCGCAACCTTCCATTTTTAAAATTCTAGATATATTTCTTTTCCATTTTTAAAATTCTCTCAAATTCTCTTTATTTATGGTTCTAGATTTTTTTAGTTACTTGCATTTGTACGTATATATGTAGTATTTGATAATTTTTTTATAGTAATATTTTAATTTTATTGGTGTTTCTAAAATACATACTATTATTTTATTCTTTTTAAATTCACATTGAGTTATATGAACAATCCTCTCACATTCTTCTTAACAAAGGATTCATTCACCATCAATAAGAGCGTAACAAAAAATATACATGGTTTGAAATAAATATATTTAAACGACTTTCATGAATAAAAAAATTACAAGAAAAAATTATTTCACATTTTGTTATCATCTCATTAAAACATTAAATTGCTAGCACAATGATTATTATATCCTATCAATAAGAAAATGCAGGTATACAATTCTCTCTACATCTAATGATCTAAAGATATGCACTCTCCCACATTCTTGGCACTCGTGGTGCATCTTGATCTTCATCCACTTTTCTATGGGCTGACGACTTGTATGGGTTATTTGAGTTTTTTTCTTTCTTCTCTGATGAATTGTGTTATTGTATTGTTTGTATTGACGGTTCTCCATCTGCAACTTGGTCGGCCATTAAGTTTTAAGTATGTCTGAACTCGAATTTTTACCTAATAAAAAAAATGATCTAAAGATCTATTTATAAATGGAAGTTGATTTTATAAATGAACCTTCAATAAAATCCAAAAGGTAACATTTTATCAATCAATTCAATAAATTATAGAAAAAACGAAAAATGATGATTGAAAAAGGAGTTCAAATAAAGATAAAATAAACTATATGAAATAATTAAATTAACAATATGAGAAAATAATGAAAAATAAATAAATAATACATAATAATTTTTCATATAAATAACATTTTAAACATCGTATAATTAACACATAATCTAAATGAGAACCAAAAACCCTTTTACCCAAAAATGAACGCGCCTCTTCACGCGCGACTCCCTCCCGAAAACCCCCAATTCGAGTGCAGTGGTAACCCTAAAATTTCTGCATCTATCTTCATCTTCTTCAATCAAATATGTCCGGAAATCTATCAAATCCACAATAAGTTTGAAGGTTGCAGCCTTGGGGCTTGGTCTCCTTTCATTTTCTTGAGTTTTAAACCTGTGCCTTCTCCTTTTTACGATTACCCTCAAAGTTTCCTAAAGAAACCTTGGCTTCTCTGGCTTGGCCATTTCAATGGAGTTCTATGGCTTCGGTACGACCGCACTCGAAGCCTCTCCTTTCCTTGGCTGCTCCCTCCTAGTAGTGGCTCGAAAGGGTTGACCTCTCCTTCTCTTCTTCTGAATCGTCCTCTAATTTGCTATTGTGATAAGCCCCCCCATCTTTGGTATGACGTTTGGAAGCCTCCTTGGCTTCTCCTTTCTCCTTCTAAGGTACGTCGTTGTTTTGTTTCTCCAGCGGTGCCGTTTTGGCCCTCTGTTTCCAAAATCGACTACTCCTTAATCCTTACGTTTAACAATGCTCGGATTATGAGAGCTCTCTCTCTCCGGCTCTGGGTTGTGTTTACTAATACTTCCCTCTGCGAATATGACTTAGCGCCTCGGCTCATTAGCGTGTGCCCTGCTACTAATCAACCTCTCGATCCTTACAGGTCGTACATTGCTATTAGGCTCTGTGACGGCTCAGTTCATCCATTGAGCGAAAGCTGGTATCCAACCTGGTATGTTTCTATCACCATGATGGCATCCAACCTGGTATGTTTCTATGATCATCTGAATGTTCACTCTCAACGCAAAGCTCTTAAGCTCACCTTCTCTTCTACTTACTGCACAGTTAGCTCTTATATTATCTCTTTCTTTTGTTACTTAAGGGTTACTATGTGTAACCTGGAAATCAACACCCAAAAAAGGACTGTTCCTCTGTGAACAATACTCCTTCTCAACCTAACGGGAAGCCCTTGGGCAACACCCATTCTAACTATCTACCTACTGGGGAGCAGTTTTGCAAAACCCCACAAAACTCTACCATACCCAAACCATCCAAAGGGTTGGGAAAGATGGACTCTTCCTCCTTCTTCTCCCAACCATCAAAGGTCAAAATCAGATACTTTACTCTCAATTTTCTCTCCATTACAAGTGAATTATTAAAACCATGCATACTTATTTTTGTTTCAAACAAGCCTTACAACAATATTCTATACACCATTAATGATTGCTACACTATAACCACAAAACTAATTTGCATCTCTATGTTTATATTGAAATCTAAATTGGCTCGGGTTCAATCATCCAGGGATGATAATAACACATCAACAAATAACTACATTCTTAACTCAACTTTCATCCTTCACAACTCTATCTTAAATTATATTCGTCTTTTAATTGCTAACTATGATTTACTTCATTGCAGTCACTTACCAACTGCTGGATGAATACTTACTCTAATATTTACCCATGGCTTACATACTACCGTCTGCATGAACATATCACTTGCCTAACTAATGGACTAACCACTTGCCGGTCATTTCCCCGAACATTCGATCTTCCTCCCTGAACTTTACTTCTTGCAGGTTTGCTGATTGAATCTGGAGATCTCTATTTGTGGCCACACAGGTGCTACTTAACTGATGAATTAACCCTGGACACAAATTCGACATACACTTACAAATTCAGGTTGGATGGGGTTTACTCCCTTGATTATATTCATCTATCTCTTATAACTATTTTAGATCCACTATATTTGATTCTTTTTATTAAACAAAATCCTAATATATTAGACTTCAACTTATATTTTAAACTTTATGTTAAATATACTATGAGTTTAATACACGCTACCGACAGCAAATCCGTTAACTTTGTTCAATCTCCTCCGGTTTCATTTAGCAGAACCTGGGCATCTTACGTTGCCTTCTTGACAGAAGCCCAATTTGATAACCAGTCAACCCTCTTAAAATGTTTTATAAAAAAGCAAACAAACATACTGAATGAATTAAGCTCACATGCATTAATGAGAAACCCGTTATTTATAATTGACATCATACTCAACCATGATGGATCCTGGATTGTCATCTTATCCTTTACATTCTTATATATGAACTCTTATCCATACATGGTCCATCCTTCTATATGGTTTCCACATTTTCGGTTGATTACCATTATTTAATGTAATGTCAATTTTATATTATTTATTACAATGACCATCAACGGACTATTTACTCTTTGGAAGACCATCTCAATTGCATTGAGTGTTAATCCTTATTTTGGCCAGAAACTCGTATCAACCTACCAACTAGCACTCACTTTATACAAGTTTTTAACTATCTTAAATACAAATCGGCACACACATACAAATAAAAATAAGCTTACTTCCCTTATCCAAATAATAAGCCTGATTAACCCCAAGTGGTATTTTAATCTTCTAACATACTTAACCCACGAAGAACTTTACAAATATCAACGAATGCAAACAACAAAGCAACTACGTTCTGGTCCCAAAGGCGGGGTTTACAAAAAAATACCCTTCTCCTCAAGATTATACTTATGAAGTTCAGCTTTCGGAATATCAGAGGCTTAAGTAGGAAGAATGTCTGGACACAAATAGAATCAACCTGCAGGACAGATCACATCAAAATTCTAGCACTTGCAGAGACAAAACTACAACACCCGCCTCCGAACAACTTCTTGAGAAAACCCGGATTTGATAATATGCATTTCTGTCCCTCAGTGGGGCTTTCAAGAGGTATGTGCCTTCTTTGGAAGGCCTCTCAATTTAATAATGAATCTTTTGAAATTACGAACTCGGATAATAGAACCATACAAGCGAAGTACATCAATAACTCCCTCAATATAGCAATCATGATCCTCTTTGTATACGCCCCTCCTCATGAATGTGATAAGGATAGTTTCTGGGCATCGCTATCTTCAACCATCAATGGTATTAATGAACCAATAATATTAATCGGACATCTAAATGAAATACTAGAACCTAACGATAAATTGGGAGGTATCACCCCTAGCGTGAAAAGATTCCAGAGACTCACAGAGATCATTGCCATCCACAACCTTATAGACACACCGACTACTGGGAACAAATAAACACGGAGAAAGTGTTCCCATGGAAGCGACAACATCTTCGAAAAGCTAGACAGAGCCCTAGTAAGCCATAGCCTTCTACAACAATTTCCTAACTTATATGCAAGAAACCATGCCTTCATCAGATCCGATCATATTTAAATTACCTTGGACCTAATGGACAACCAAAAGCCAAAGTTACAACCCTTCAAGTTTGAGATGGCCTGGACTACAAGGCCGGATTTTGAAACACTCATAAAAAATGCGTGGCGTGTAGATGTGCCTGGATCACACTCATACAAATTAACTAAAAAATTAATGGAAGTTAAGAAGAAGAGTAAGATATGGAGCAACATCACCTTTGGCAACATCTTTCGCGAAATAACTTTAGTCGAAAAAGAATTGCAGGATCTACAACTACAACTATGCAACGCTTATGACTACAATTTAGATGATAAAATCAAAAGACTAACCACCAAACATGCTTCACTACTAAACTACCAGAACAAATACTGGGGACAACGAGCAAAAAGAAATCATGTAAAATCTATAGATGCAAACACAAAGTATTTTCACAGAATAGCAACAGGGCGAAGGAATAGAAACATTATTAAATCCATACAGACTGTAGCAGGAATAACTGTAAACACCGACAAAGACATTCGGGAAGTTATTAAAGGCGACTTTGTAAAACGATACCTAAATAATCAAAGACAAAGAATACCAAGTAACATGCTTAGCAACATTGGCAGGGAAATCACAGATGATGACAATGATTGGCTCACCAGACAAATATCCAATACTGAGATAAAAAAATGCGGTTTTCAGCCTTGCAAACGACAAATATCCAAGACCTGATGGCTTTCCCGTAGGTTTCTTTAAAAAATATTGGCATATCGTGGGACCCTCAGTCATTAAGGCAGTCAAAAGCTTCTTTCTTAGTGGTAGAATCTTAAAGCAAATAAACCATACTTTCATTGCACTCATACCAAAATGTGATAATCCAACAACCACCTCACACTACAGACCAATTAGTCTATGCTCAACAATATACAAGATCATCTCAAAAGTTCTGGCTTCTAGACTAAAAAAAATAATCCCTAAAATCATTAACCCTTTGCAAAGTGCTTTACATCAGGAAGATCAATACAAGATAATATCTTAATAGCTAATGAAATATTTCACTCATTCTCTAAGAAAAAAGGGACAATCTGGCTGGATGGCAGTCAAACTGGACATGGAAAAGGCCTTTGACTTGGTTGACTGGGACTTCCTACTAACAGTTATGGATAGATTTGGCTTCTCTCACCGTTTCATTGGATGGATAAAGGAATGTATAACTACGGTTACCTACTCGGTTTTAGTAAATAACGAACCCATAGAACTTTTTGCCCCGCAACGTGGTCTTAGGCAAGAAGACCCCTTATTGCCGTACCTTTTCCTCATAATATCTGAAATCCTTGCTCGAGGGTTATATGAAGAATCTGCTAAGCCTCGTAGTCACCTAGGAATCTCAATTACACAAAATGGTTCCAGAATCCCCTTCTTAGCTTTCGCCGATGATTTTGTTATCTTTGCATCTGCTACAATAACTGCTTGTGACCAAATCAACAAAGTACTCAGAGAATTCTCCTCCCTATCAGGACAAAAAATAAATAGACATAAATCACATTTTCAAACAACCCTAAACATAACCACAAATCTGAAAAACGCAATATATAATGAACTAGAGATCCCCTTCACAAACAATTTGGGACCTTATCTTGGTTGCCCTGTCATTTGTGGTCGCACCACCAAGGACACATTTAAAGACCTACTTACCACAACCAAATCACAACTACACAGATGGAAAGCTAATTGTTTGTCTCAAGCAGGACGATGTACCTTCATTAATACAACACTATCAGCTATACCTCTGCACCTAATGCAATGCTTCTTGTTACCGAAAACAGTACATGTGGAACTGGATAAGATTAAACGAAACTTTTTATGGAACAAGGGCCTTAAACACAAGCCACTCGTCAAGTTTGAGGTATGTAAGGCTAAATCTCATGGGGGTCTTGATCTCCGCAACTCTGAAGATATGAATAAAGCACTACAACTGAAATTAATATGGAAAAGCACTACAACTGAAATTAATCTTGGAAAATCATTGGTTACAGAAAAATACCTAAAAAACCAAAATATACTACATTATCATAGAAAGGGTGACTCGTCTTGGCAATGGACACAACTTACCAAACTAATACCTCTTTTTAAGGAAGGTATACGGTCGATTGGAAATGGTGAAATTATAAACTTCTGGAATGATCACTGGATTGGTGACTCGCCACTCATTACAAAGGTCACTGATAGACAACACATTGATACCCAAGTCAGAATACAACAATTTATAAAAGAAGACAAAGTATGGGATGTAGCAAAACTAAACAGAACCTTTCAGCACATCCTACCAAAAGACGTAATGAAATCCATAGTAATTACCCCAATTCCCAAAAACATACACATAGACAGATTTTACTGGAAATGGAGCAAAAATGGTTGGTTCTCTACTAATTCTGCGATTGAAATGATCAACAACTTTAAGCATCAACAACAATCTGATATGAGATGGATTTGGAATCTTGACGTGCCACCTAAGGTCAAAACTCTACTTTGGAAAATCACAAAAAAATGGTGTTCCCACTTCGGTTAGGCTTGCTTCTCGTGGTATGGGAATACCTACTACCTGCCCGCATTGTGACTCCAATCATGAAGACCTAGCCCATCTACTATGGGACTGCCCCATCTCGCGTGCCATAATAACATCAATGGACCCCACACTAGTAATGACTCTAAATAAATGCTTTATGCAAGAAATAGAATTAAATAACGCCATCCGGGACATAAAAGAAAACATTGGAATTTAGCGCTTCATAAAATTAACCTTTACTTGGTGGAGTATTTGGTACTTCCGAAATAAAACGCTATTAGGCAACAATAAACCGGATGTGAGAAGTATATTATCTTTCATAAAAGATCAAGCATACCTATGGAAAATCTCTAAACATAATGATGACGCTATGGAAGATAATGTGCACTCTCAAATATACAAAAAGAACAAAACCACCACAACAAGAATAAGAAACAATGCAAAATGGAGACCCCCCGCAGTAGGAACCTACAAACTCAACTTTGATGGGGCCCTCTCATCCTCTTCTAAGGGCTCTTATGGGTTTGTTATCAGAAACCATACAGGAACTCCAATTTTCTTTGGCGCTGGGCCTTCCTCAATTCCCTCGATTACTGGCTCGGAGGGGCTTGGACTTTGGAATGGTATCATCGCTGCACAGGAACTTAACATAACTAAACTTGTAATTGAGGGTGATAACCTCACCATTATAAACAGCCTAAAAGGATGTGGGTTGCCTTCGGGAGATTCTGAAATGATTGTCTCTGACAGTCTAGTCTCCCTAGGTGTATTCCAAACTTACGAGATTCGTCATGTCTATAGGGAAGCAAATCGAGTTGCGGACCAATTAACGCACCTTGACCTTGCTTTCTCCGGTTCTGCGACACCTGACGACTCTGTGCTTCACAATCTCATCCGTTTGGATGCTCTTAGCATATAAAGTTCAACCTTATTGCCAAATTATTTCTGGTTCAAATAAAAAAACATCGTATAATTAATTTGTACTTTTTTTCTTTCTATATTTTAAAATTTTAAGAATATCTATATTACATATTTATCTTTCAAGTTTAATAGAAAGTGATGAAAAATACATAAGTCTAAAATAAATTCTGTAAGATTTATATATCAAATAACTATTATGAATTTGAAATAAGATATTATAAATAATATATTATAAATTATATATTTTTGTATATAACACACTGTGTTGGTTTATATATAACAATTATATATCCCGTGCGTAGCACGAGTATGCCCCACTAGTTATCATATATAATTATATATACGTGTCGATAAGCCTAGGCAATCATCGACCAAAATAATGCAATATTCTCATAATCATTCCCTTACGATTCTCATATGAAAGGTATGTTGACATTATTGGATTATCATCTGTCTCCTTCCCCGTGGGTTATCATTATGCACTTCTCAATCTGTGACATACAGGATTAATTTTAGTGCTTTCTTCTTTCTTTCTCCTTCTTCTTCTTTTTTATAAAAATTAAAAAATAAACTATTGACTATTGAGACATGAAAATCACAAGGATTGATCCAATCTCACGAGATCACCCTTATCGAGTATATCTTTCTATGACTTTTTTTAGTGATGGATTTTTTTTGATACAAGGAAAGAATTTGGGCGGTGTCAAACCCTGCTGATCCACCACCCAAGAGCGTCCTTATCTAGTGTCGAAGATGAGCCACCTTATCTGCGACTTGATTGAGTTCTCTGAAGACATGCAAACACGAGGAGTATTGGAAATTCTGGAGAAGTCGCCTCGAGTCCGCAATAATCATTTCGATCTCCCAAAGACAACTCCAGACGTCATTAATAGCGTTGATAAACACAAGACAGTCACCTTCCACCTCGAGCCTAGAAATACCCAGTTGATGCGCAACTACAAGCCCGGAATGGAGAGCAAGAGCTTCGGCCTTCACCACCGACATCACACCACACAGGGAGCCACTACAGAAAATGACAAAGCCATGGTGATCACGAATAACTACACCCGTCGACGCCTCGCCCGATGAAAGCACAGAAGCATCAAATTTTAATTTGAAACCTCCACCCACGGGCTTTTGCCATCTCAAATTTTTCTTTTTCCTTTGAGTAGGCTGTGTAACATTTTTTGGTTGATCCGTATCTTCCCAAAATCGTCTTTTCGATTCTTCCCATTGTATTAATTGGTGTTTTATGCATTGTTCCTGCTTTTGTCTATTTGCAAACCTCTTATCATCAAAAACAATCTTATTTCTAATTGTCCATAAGCTCCACCAGATAATGTCAAGTTTTGTTTTTTATGTTGCGGATAGTTTCATGAAGATCTCTGTTATGATTTCTTTCATATTTTTGTCCCTTGTTTGTGTGTTTTGTATTGTCGTTCCAATCTGTTGGTCTATTTTCCAAATGAGTTCCCTTAAGCATTGACAGTTTATGAAAATGTGTTCAGCGTCTTCGTCATTTAGGGTGCATAGATTGCAAGAGAGGGGAACTGCAACCCTTTTTCCGGCAAGTCTTTTCTTGGTGGGGGTTCCATCCATGACCAACTTCCAAAGAAAATTTTTAACTTTTGGAAAACAATCAATTTTCCAGATCCAATCTATTTGTTGGTCTATTGTTGTTTGAGTTTTTGTGATGCTTTCCAATGCCGATGTTGTGGTGAACCACCCATTTCTACTAGGTTTCCAATAAAATCGTTCTTCTATTTCATTTATCGGGATGTTCGTGTTTTTTATTTTGTCAACAATACTATCTGGCAGAAGAGCACGCAGTTCGTGTAACTTCCAATGTTTATCTGGTCCAATAAACTTGTCAAAATTTTCATTTGGGTCAATTGGATCTGATGTTATTTTATAGTCCTTTAATTTGATACCTATCATCCATTCATCTATCCAAAATCTAATTGTTTTCCCATTCCCAACCTGCCAGATCAATTCTTCACAGAATTCATCTTTTAGTTCCATAAGTTTTCTCCATTGCCACGAAGATTCTCTTTTTTTTCTTATAGTTCCATAGGTATTCTGATTTGAGGTATTTTTCTTTTATTATTTTAACCCAGCAGTTTTCTGGCTCAGCAAGAACTTTCCAGAGGAGTTTCATTTGTAATGCTTTATTGATGTCTTTTGATTTATTTAGTCCCATTCCTCCACAAGGCTTGGGTTTACATATTTTGTCCCATCCTATAAGTGGTTTGTATGTGTGGTCCTTATTCCAGAAGAATCCTCTGTTAATTTGGCCCAACTCCTTATGAATTCCTGACGGGATAATGAAGCTCTGCATTACAAAATTTGGTTTTGTAGCGAGAGTTGATTTTATCAAAACTGAACGTCCTTGTTGGGATAATCTGTTTGCCTTCCATTTTGTGAGTTGTGCTTTACTTTTGACAATCGTTTCTTCGAATGTGTCTCTGTTCACCTTGCCATTTATAACTGGCCATCCAAGGTATTTGTCAAGTGTTGCCAGATTCGTGATATGAAGGATACTTTGGATTGTCTGTTTTTGTTGGGCCGATACTCCCAACGTAACTTGAAAGGCTGATTTATTGAAGTTCACCTTTTGTCCAGATATTTGACAATAGTCATCAATAATTTTTTTAATCTGGTTGCAAGATTCTGAGTTTTCTTTTGCAAATATCATTATATCATTTGCGAAAGATAGGAAAGGTATTCTGGTTCCTTGTCTAGTAATTTCAAAACCAATAGATTTTCTGGATTCATTGCTTTGAGCTTGTAAAGCTCTTGCTAGGATCTCCGCACCTAGAATGAATAGGTGTGGGGAAATCGGGTCTCCTTGTCGTAGACCCTTTTTTGGAAAAAACACATCTGTTGGTCCGTCATTGACAAGGATTGAGAAGGAAACGGTTTTGACACACGCTTCAACCCAAGATATGAATCTTGGATGGAAGCCAAATTTTGCTAAAACTTGGAAGAGATAGTTCCAATTCACCCTGTCATAGGCTTTTTCCATGTCAAGCTTCACAACTATCTAACCTTCTTTTCCTTTTCTTATTTTGAACGAGTGAAATATTTCATGTGCTATTAGGACATTGTCCTGAATTGCTCTATTGGTTACAAAAGCTCCTTGGAGGGGATGGATGATTTTCCCAAGTACTTGTTTTAGTTTGTCAGCTAAAATCTTCGCAATTATCTTATAGACTGTTGTGCATAAACTTATTGGTCTGTAGTGGTTTGTCGAGTTCGGGTTGTCACACTTTGGGATAAGTGAGATAAAAGTGTGATTTATTTGTTTAAGGATCCTCCCGGAATAGAAGAAACTCTTGACAGCTCTTGTGACATCTGGGCCAACGATTTCCCAATAAGTTTGGTAGAATTCTGCAATCATGCCATCTGGTCCTGGGGACTTGTTCTTCCCAATTGCCAAAACTGCTTTTTTGATTTCCTTGTTTGAAACCGATTTCATTAGCATCTCGTTATCACTTGAAGTGATTTCTGTTCTAATAAGATGGAGATACTCATTTAGGAGTTCTTGGTTTATACTTTCATTTCTAAATCATTTTTCAAAGTCTTTCTTTATTTCTGATGCAATGTTGTCTTCTCCTACAATTTGGGTTCCCTCTGTAGTTGTTATATTTCTTATTATTTTTCGGTTCCTTCTTCCGGTTGCAACTTTATGAAAATATCCCGAATTCGTATCAACAAGCTTTAGATGCTTAGATTTTGCTCTTTGGCTCCAGTACATCTTATGGTATTCTAATAGCCTTTCTTTTTTTTTTTTCGTAAAAGTCTGCTTTGGATATTGTCGTTGTTATTCCTATTTGTGTTGCTTTCTTTTTGAATGTCAACTAGCTTAGTTTCTATATCTTTAAGTTGAGCAAAAATATTTCCAAATGTTTTTTTATTCCACTCTTTTGTGAGTCTTTTTAATCGATGAGTTTTATGTACTAGGTTAAACATAAGCGATCCAGTGACATTTGTCCTCCAGGCCTGTTTCACAATATTTCTGTAGTCCGGTCTTGATAACCAATTTTTTTCAAATTTGAAGGGTTTACCTTTGTGATTTATTTCATCTTTTATTTCTATTGAAATTGGGCAGTGATATGAGGTTGTGAATGCATGGTTAGTTGTTACTAAATTTTGAAATTTATGTAGGATTTCAAGGTGCACAAGGGTTCTATCAAGTTTCTCGTAGATGTTGTTTATATCAGTTTTGTTTCGCCTCCAAGTGAATTCATTTCCCCTCGTAGGGATTTCTAATAGCTCGCACTGGTTGATGAATTCTGTGAGTCTTTGAAATCTGCTCTGTATAGGGGTGCTTCCCCCCTTCTTTTCCGTTGTCGATTTAATTTCAATAAAATCCCCCATGCGACCGAATAGAGACTGAGCTCTTTGATGTACTCAATAAGGGAGCACCAGAATTCATTTTTGTCTGCCTCATTTGGGGGGGCATAGATTATGCAAAGAATGAATGAGAATGAAAGGCGGGGGATTGAGATTTTGAGGGAAACAAATCGGTTTTCCTTTTGAATGACTTCAATTTTCTCAGTATGTAGTTGGTAATTTTTCCATAGAATGCATATGCCCCCAGAATGACCTATTGCGGGGATCCATTCAATTGAATCAAGTCCCGGTTTTTTCCAAATTTTTTCGTCGGGGACTCGATCTGTTTTGGTTTCTATGAGTGCCATTATTTGAATGTTTTCTATTTTACAGAAGGTGTCAATTTCAGACCAGAGGTTTTTACATATGATTCCGCACACGTTCCATGTACTAATCTTCATTTTTTTATAGATATTTTTTGGGTCATTCCTTTCCTTTTCTTTGTATTCTTGTTTTGATTCTATGGAGACATGTATTTTCCATATCCTTTGTGGCTCTCTTTGGTGTGTAGTTTGGGTTCGTTTGTGTGTGCTTTTCAATTTTGTCCTTCCTGGATAGGGAAGTAGAGTGTTTGCCTTTGTTTCTCTCTGAATTTCAACACTCGTACGATCTCTTTGGGTTTGAAATAAACCAATCCTCAGAATAAGTATGGGTTTAAAAAAAACCCACAAGGAAATGTTTTTTGCTAAAGAATTTTCAAAAAGCTTGATCAATTTATGATTCATCAAGGTTTCTTTTTTCATGCTATGGGTTTCATCACCAAAAATGTATTTTCCAAGGGAAACCATATGCCTCACATTAACCATATCACTATCCTTGAATAATGATGAGGAGACCTTCTGCAAAAACAAAGTTGCGTAGTTTTGTATATGATTGAGTTCATTCTTGGTCACTTTTTTCCTTATGTTCTTATCATTTCTTTTCCATATGTTTTTCATATTTATTGTATTTTTGTTCCCTTGCGATTGATCAAACTTGATTGGGTCAGCCT
This sequence comes from Persicaria maculosa, assembly GCA_963922045.1. NCBI lineage: Eukaryota > Viridiplantae > Streptophyta > Magnoliopsida > Caryophyllales > Polygonaceae > Persicaria > Persicaria maculosa. The sequence continues at coordinate 13,854,833 of OY998257.1, read as the reverse complement.
GAGTAGGCAAAGGATCAAGTATCTTTTCAAGGCAGCTCATTAAGCTCCAAAGTTTTCTATTTTCCAAGCTCATAGCCAACCAGTTAATCCAACAAAGGAGGTGAGGATCGAGAACAAATCCAAAGTAAATAGTGGGCAGAGGAATCAAGTGGGTACCTTGAGAAGGGGAGCATTTACCTCTGTGTCTAATGTCAACCGAGATCTTGTTGTATTGAGTGCAATCTCCCTCAACCTTGATCATCTTTCTTTGTTTTCCACCACTAGTTTTCCCTTGCTCATCGTTTAATTCCTTGCTCTTGGTCGTTTTCCATTGATAAGATTGTGCATTGGATTGGGTAAGTAATTGGATCAATCCATGAAGGATTAGAGAACAAGACAACAACATGAGATCAATGTCCATATTTTCAATGGGTCTAAAATTCATAATCATCTCGTACAACCACATAATGCATCTAAGAATACTAAAAACATGGGATTGAGGTTGACCCAGCCTAGTTAAGTAATCAGGTTCCATCTCTAGTTTAGAGTCAAGGTAAGAGTCATGCTTAAAATTTCCCAATTCTAAAGAATCTTTGGTTCTGTTTATGTCATACTTAAAAGGATTTTCAAAATCAGACCTTAGTTTCACTTTCATAGCCTGGAACCGCCAAGGAAAAGAAAAATCCTCCACAAAAGCGTGAGTTGTACCAAAGTGAGGTTCGATTGGTGGGTTCATACATTTCGAGGAACCTTGTTCAAGCGAGTTCACATTGTTACCTAGGTTAACACATGGCCAAATTAATTCATCATAATCAATTCTAATATCACGACAAGCTTTTCATAAACCACAAATCATGGTCATATTCTTAATCAAAGACATAATTTCAGGACTCAAATAAGCTTCGTACAGATTCAAGCAAATATATTCTTTCAAATTTCTCATTTCATCATCCATAAACCAGCAATCCCATTCCATAGCAAGATGGCCATACACCCAACAGAGAGTATAATTTTCAGAAACTTCTAATCTATTTTCGGATTCATACAATTTTTTAAGGGTTTGAGAAAACTTATGCTCAAAAAAGAGTTCGAGAAGCAGATTGCAGACCAAATCGTTAAAGTTATTAAGTTCATGAGGGAGAGAAAACCTGTAGGGGGATGTCCCGGTCTCCAACATCGGATCAAACCTAGAGGCCGACAGGAGAGAGCATTAGACACGCTCTACAACCCCGAACCACCAGAACGGGAAGAGAGGAGGGAGAAACCCGCCGCCAGACCCCCGAAGCCACCGCCAACGAACATCACTTTTCAGGTAGTATTGAGATCCCGCCTGCGAGCGCCACTTTTCCTCAGATTCTTCATCTTTTAGGCCCCAATACCCAAAGATTGTGTTTGGGAAAGCTTCGAGCAGGTCGTTTCTAGGTATTCCGCTCCTGCTTGCTCTGCCGTGATCGGTCGATTTCTTCGGTTTGGAGTGCCGATCTTGGTTGAATTCTTTTGGAGGAGTTCGCACTATAAGCCATCTTGAAGCTTTCGCTCTTCTTTTGGGGGGATCTACAAGTTGCATATGCCGCCAGCGGATTCTAAGGGGGCCTGGGTTAGGGTTTTCAGTGTGTCGGACATTTTCTCTCTCTTCATTTTCTCAATTCTGAGTGATGGATTGATATATACTCATTCCGTTCCAAAATAGTTATTTGTTTTACTTTTTAACACATTTTTCAAAGATAATAAAAATTATATAAAATAATTATTATTTTATTAATTTTTTAAAATAATTTTATATCTAATATCTATGAAATTACTTTGAAAAATTGATACGGAGTATTTCATAAAATTTTAATTTCTTAAGAAAATGTGTCAAAAAAGAAGTTTTTTTTTAGATGGAATGAGTGGTATATCATTACATATTAGGAAAATGATGAGGATTGGGTTGGGTTATGATTGTTTTTGGGGTGGCCCATTTCGGATAGCATGATAATAGTCTGGCAATTTTTTTTGAATACAAGGAAAGGAATTAGGATACAATTATCATTAACGAAAATAACTATATTAACAATAACTGTATCCTAGAGCGTCCTTCCGGACGAGAACCCCAAGTTCATGATCAGCTAGCAAATCCTCGTTGGCAGGGATACCGTACGCCAGGTGCGTGACCCGATTGGCGACAGTATTGTACACCCTGAAAATATGACGAATAGATACAGAATTAAAACGCAGAGAAAGGGACCTAATGTCAGATATTAGTAGTTCAATACTCCAGGGGCAGCAAAAATCACCTAAAACTGAGTTTACAACTTGGAGATTGTCACCCTCAATAAGAAGATTCATGATGCCCAATTCCCTTTCCCGAAGCACACCATTCCGTAGAGCAAGTGCCTCAGAATATAGGGCGGAAGAATTGTTACAGAGGCCAGATCCTACTGAGACAACCGTACCCGTTGAGTCCCTGATGATGAATCCGAAAGAGCCATCACCAGAAGCCCTGTATGATCCGTCAAAGTTTAGTTTGAAAGCCTGCTCTGGTGGTTTTTGCCAATGAAGTTTGATATCTTTGCTACGAATACCGCGCCTCTCGAAGATGTTGTTAGTAATTGAGCGGGCCTTTACCGGGGAAAAGGAGTCAGAAGCTAGATCAAATCGACTTGCCTCATTCCAACTTTGTTTTGTAGAAAGCATATGTATTTGAATTTGAGTTATTGTAACAGTAGTGGTAGAACCAAAGACCAATTTATGTCGATAGAACCAAATAGCCCACCAACAATAGAAGAGGTCACTCAAGTCTGATTTATTAGTGGTCGTAAATAGGTATTGTAATACAGTGTTGGGGCGACTGTAATCAAAATTAGCTAAGCCTCCACTGGGTATGTTATAGTTAAAAGTACTTAAAACCCGCTTGGTCATCGGGTAATCAAATAGTAAGTGTTGAGTCGATTCAAATAAACAATCACAGAATACACATTGCATAGGGACACTCACCTGGGACCTTTGGAGACACTCTTTGATTGCGAGAGAGTTAGTAGCAATTTTCCATAGGAAGTGTTTTAGTTTGGGGGGAGCGTTTAAATTTCAAATCCAGTTAAACTGGAATTGAGTATTGTGGGCACCATTAGGCACCAAAGCTACTTAGGATTTGGTAGTAAATCAACCCTTAGGGTCAGGACCCCAGTAAAGTCTGTCTGAAATGTTAGAAACGGGAAGTGGTAAAGTACTAATTTGTGAGGTAATATGTGTTGGTAAAAGACCTTGCAATTCAAATTGTAGGAGATCTAAATTCCAATTTTTAGTACTTGTAATAAACCGACTAACCTTCCAAGTCAATTGTTCAGCTGTCAAATTTGTAGTCGTAAGATTTGCAAGTCCCTCCTCAAGAACCCAATGATCAGTCCAGAAATGAATGTCTTCGCCGTTGCCGACGCTCCATCGTAAACCCTTTTCAAACAAGGGGCACAGTGTGATTAGCTTTGACCACCAGAACGGGAAGAAAGGAGGGAGAAACCCGCCGCCAGACCCCCGAAGCCACCGCCAACGAACATCACTTTTCAGGTAGTATTGAGATCCCGCCTGCGAGCGCCACTTTTCCTCAGATTCTTCATCTTTTAGGCCCCAATACCCAAAGATTGTGTTTGGGAAAGCTTCGAGCAGGTCGTTTCTAGGTATTCCGCTCCTGCTTGCTCTGCCGTGATCGGTCGATTTCTTCGGTTTGGAGTGCCGATCTTGGTTGAATTCTTTTGGAGGAGTTCGCACTATAAGCCATCTTGAAGCTTTCGCTCTTCTTTTGGGGGGATCTACAAGTTGCATACGCCGCTAGCGGATTCTAAGGGGGCCTGGGTTAGGGTTTTCAGTGTGTCGGACATTTTCTCTCTCTTCATTTTCTCAATTCTGAGTGATGGATTGATATATACTCATTCCGTTCCAAAATAGTTATTTGTTTTACTTTTTAACACATTTTTCAAAGATAATAAAAATTATATAAAATAATTATTATTTTATTAATTTTTTAAAATAATTTTATATCTAATATCTATGAAATTACTTTGAAAAATTGATACGGAGTATTTCATAAAATTTTAATTTCTTAAGAAAATGTGTCAAAAAAGAAGTTTTTTTTTAGATGGAATGAGTGGTATATCATTACATATTAGGAAAATGATGAGGATTGGGTTGGGTTATGATTGTTTTTGGGGTGGCCCATTTCGGATAACATGATAATAGTCGGGCAATTTTTTTTTGAATACAAGGAAAGGAATTAGGATACAATTATCATTAACGAAAATAACTATATTAACGATAACTGTATCCTAGAGCGTCCTTCCGGACGAGAACCCCAAGTTCATGATCAGCTAGCAAATCCTCGTCGGCAGGGATACCGTACGCCAGGTGCGTGACCCGATTGGCGACAGTATTGTACTCCCTGAAAATATGACGAATAGATACATAATTAAAACGCAGAGAAAGGGACCTAATGTCAGATATTAGTAGTTCAATACTCCAGGGGCAGCAAAAATCACCTAAAACTGAGTTTACAACTTGAGATTGTCACCCTCAATAAGAAGATTCATGATGCCCAATTCCCTTGCCCGAAGCACACCATTCCGTAGAGCAAGTGCCTCAGAATATAGGGCGGAAGAATTGTTACAGAGGCCAGATCCTACTGAGACAACCGTACCTGTTGAGTCCCTGATGATGAATCCGAAAGAGCCATCACCAGAAGCCCTGTATGATCCGTCAAAGTTTAGTTTGAAAGCCTGCTCTGGTGGTTTTTGCCAATGAAGTTTGATATCTTTGCTACGAATACCGCGCCTCTCGAAGATGTTGTTAGTAATTGAGCGGGCCTTTACCGGGGCAAAGGAGTTAGAAGCTAGATCAAATCGACTTGCCTCATTCCAACTTTGTTTTGTAGAAAGCATCTGTATTTGAATTTGAGTTATTGTAACAGTAGTGGTAGAACCAAAGACCAATTTATGTCGATAGAACCAAATAGCCCACCAACAATAGAAGAGGTCACTCAAGTCTGATTTATTAGTGGTCGTAAATAGGTATTGTAATACAGTGTTGGGGCGACTGTAATCAAAATTAGCTAAGCCTCCACTGGGTATGTTATAGTTAAAAGTACTTAAAACCCGCTTGGTCATCGGGTAATCAAATAGTAAGTGTTGAGTCGATTCAAATAAACAATCACATAATACACATTTCATAGGGACACTCACCTGGGACCTTTGGAGACACTCTTTGATTGCGAGAGAGTTAGTAGCAATTTTCCATAGGAAGTGTTTTAGTTTGGGGGGAGCGTTTAAATTTCAAATCCAGTTAAACTGGAATTGAGTATTGTGGGCACCATTAGGCACCAAAGCTACTGCGGATTTGGTAGTAAACCAACCCTTAGGGTCAGGACCCCAGTAAAGTCTGTCTGAAATGTTAGAAACGGGAAGTGGTAAAGTACTAATTTGTGAGGTAATATGTGTTGGTAAAAGACCTTGCAATTCAAATTGTAGGAGATCTAAATTCCAATTTTTAGTACTTGTAATAAACCGACTAACCTTCCAAGTCAATTGTTCAGCTGTCAAATTTGTAGTCGTAAGATTTGCAAGTCCCTCCTCAAGAACCCAATGATCAGTCCAGAAATGAATGTCTTCGCCGTTGCCGACGCTCCATCGTAAACCCTTTTCAAACAAGGGGCACAGTGTGATTAGCTTTGACCACTTCCAGGAGGATTCATTGACCTTCCTGTAAGTCCTAAGAGATGACGTTTTAAGGTATTTAGCCTGTATAACTTGTACCCAGGGATTTTGTGGTTCAGCAAGGATTTTCCAAAGGAGTTTGAGTTGTAAAGCTGTATTCATCGTTTCTGCTTTGTAAATACCTAGACCATCGTTAATGGTGTCGGAGCAAATTTTGTCCCAGCTGATAAGTGGGGTGTGTCGACCTTCTTTGTTGCAGAAGAAGCTTCGGTAGACCTTATCTAATTCAGTAAGAATCGAAGTAGGTAACATAAAAGATTGTATCAAGAAAATGGGTTGAGCACTTAGGTTTGCCTTAATAAGTACCTTACGACCCTCAGCCGAGAGCGAAGAAGCCTTCCACCTGGTTAGTTGACGTTTAGTCTTAATAACCACATCCGCAAATGTGTCCTTGTTGACTCTGCCATTTATGATTGGGCAGCCCAAATATTTTTCCAAAACAGTAGAACACGGTATGCCTAAATGGGATGTAATAGTTGCTTTTGTAGCATTAGAGGTGTTCTTCGAAATCTGGTAGGAGGATTTATGGAAGTTAATTTTTTGTCCAGTAATCTTGCAGTAGTCATTTAGAATGGAGGTAATAGTTTGACAAGCAGACGCTGAAGCTTTAGAGAATATCATAATGTCATCTACAAACGCGAGAAAAGGGATGGTAGGGCCCATTTTAGTAATCGAGAAGCCAATGTCAGCATTCAAGGAAGATTCATTTTGCAACGACTGAGGAGAAATTCTGAGGCCATAATGAATATTAGGGGCGATAGAGGGTCGCCCTATCGAAGGCTCCTATGTGGGAAAAACTGCTTGGTCGGAGCATCATTAATCAAGATTGAGTAGGATATAGTGGAGACACATTCCATAACCCAGTTAACAAACGTATCTTGGAAACCCAGTTTTTGAAGAACGGCCTGCAGATAAGGCCATTCAATTTGATCGTACGCCTTTTCCATATCAAGCTTAAGGGCTAACCACCCGACCTTACCCTTCTTCGCTTTAAAGGAGTGGAAAATTTCATGACCAATGATAATATTATCATGGATGGAACGCCCTTTTGTGAAGGCCCCTTGTAATGGGTGGATGAATTTTGTAAGGATTGGGGCTAGTCTAGCAGTTAGAATTTTTGCAATGATTTTGTGATTAATAGAAGCAGGGTCATCAATTTTAGGAATCAATGCAATAAACGTATGGTTGGTTTGTTTGAGTAACTTACCTGAGTAGAAGAAGCTCTTCACTGCTTTAGTGACCGATGGGCCGACAACGGTCCAATACTTTTGGTAAAACCCAGCTGGCATTCCATCGGGTCCAGGTGATTTGTCTTCATTAATGGAGAAGACTGCAGTTTTAATAGTCAGGCAATTTTGAGTGCATTCGTTCCGGTTGTCGTAGGTTCGGATAATTCATATATATTCACAAATATTTTGGATTTCAGCAAATTCAAAAAATTTTAGGTTAATTATATTTTTGGGTGAGCTAATTTGATTAGGATTTTGATCGATTTGAATCATATCCACGTCATTTCAAAAGACGTGTACAACCATTGCACTTAGGGAAGGTGACCTAAATGACGAGCAACCTTGTTGCCATCCTTTCGAGCATAGCTCACCCGAAAAAGAAGTATCTAATTCCTTGACGCGGCGACATAGCACCATGCTACTCTGAACATAGATCTCACACCAATGCTTCTAACCCCTTGACGCGACATAGGATCGTGCCACAAGATATGAACCTTTACCTTAATCAACCTCATCATCCCCAATTCAGGTCTTACACATATCTTATAAATCGTTTGGGTGATTGTAGGAAGTACAATTCCCGGTCAATTTCTTTGCAGGAATTGCATTTTCGTGAAATATATTTCCTGGAAATTGAAAAAAGTTGTTTGGTTCCCCTTAGGTAAGTGAACTTTCTATGTTTTCTGTAAAAAAAAGTTTCAACCAAACACAGAAATTTATTATACTTTTTGTTTTTTTTATATTGATTAACCAAACCGAGGCCTTAGTAATGAAGGCCAAACAATCTGATTCAAACATAAGATGTGTCAATCAAATCCTTTAATCTTGAATATTGATCTTGCAGCAGTCGCATCTCTTGCTAGCTATCGCCTCAAAACGGTTGGCTCATATGTAAGTTTTGCGACTTGACAGTATAAATTCGAGCACCGAAAAACCTTCTATGAGTAACTTCATTCATTAGCAAGTGCAGCTAAATTGAACTGGAGGAACCAATTCACCACAGGCTCAATGCAGAAGGCTATAATATACAAGGTGCAACATCACCTGATTCATCATCAATTCTTGCATAGAAAGAAATTTCACACACAACCTTTTTTTTCTTGTATACTTGACTTGTATACGTCTATGTATGTCTAGACATCGTCGTCGCTCCTAAAACCGTCCTCCTCTACCTCTTTCGGGTGGGAGCTTCATCTTCCATATCCTTTCTTGTATACACACAACTTGTCTTCTACAACAGGCCAACTATTGGTATCCATGGTCACTCGACTAGTCGACTTGGACTACATGAAAACTTTCCTGTTGACTTGGGTGCTCGCTTTGTTCTTGACGTGAATGAGTTGATCCGTCAGCAAAGCCCTAAAGTACACGAAAAAAAAAAAAGAAACGCAATAAGAGCGATGAACGACATACAAGTTACATAAGGTTGGGTTAGGGGTGAGGATTCTTACAATAGAGTGCTGGTATTGTTGCAGGCCGACAGCCCCTAGGAGTATAATGTAGAGAAGCAGTGCACAACCCGCGATTCTTAGCACAACCAACTGAAAAAAAGCAGCAGCAAGAATGAAAATACGAGCAACCGAGTCACCTATGCGAGTCATATAAATACAATCGAGCTATGGAGGGAAGGAAGTAGTGCCATACAATGATCAATGGGAAACAGCAGTTAGGTCCATTGATGATGATAGGAAGAGTATGCCGCAGGATCAAAAGAACCATGAACTGCACATACAAAGGCGAATAAGAGCAGAAAATCAATGCGAAAATGGAGCTCAGGCTATTTACATTATTAGTCAAAGAGAGGTACAGTTATAGCAACTGCAAGGCAGCGCAAGCTTCTTGAAGGCGAATCATCGGAGTCTGAATCTGCATCATCATCAATTGGGGGCCTTGGGGCTATTCGTATGAACGGAGAAGCAACTAGGGCTCTCCTGTTGATCTCCCAATTTCTCCTAAAACACAAAGAGAAGAGAATTGGTCCAAGCGTTTATAAAGTCGGTATGCACATATTAACGAATGTTTCGTAAGTGGTAGGAAATGATTTTACCTGATGTTTGATGGTATATGCCTGTATTTGACCAGGTATGGGGTTGCGGTGTAGTCGGGCCTGTATTGCTGCATTAAGCGCCATATAAGAAATCCCGACACGATAGGGATATACAACTTGTAAAAGATAGGCATCAACAGAAGAAAATCATCAACCGAATTAGACTAAATAAATAGCAGGATGATGAATGTTTGCTGACCTGGTAACATATCTCACAAGTAGTGTCGCCCTTCTCATCACACCATCTCTGTACACATCGACGATGAGCATACTACAACGATTATGCAACAAAAACGATCTTGGTTAAACCCTAAAGTTATGTTCAATAAGTTGCTTATCTATCCTCAGAATTCATGACAGAATTCAGACAAAAATTTTGTAGCAAAGAAATGGATGGGAGAATTTTCATGACATACACAAGCAAACAATAAAACCTGAATTCCAATTCGAGGTAGCTAGAAGATGAGTAAAATTACGAACACCAATGGTCCATGACAGGAGACAGGAGCAAACTAAAAAGATAGGAGGTTGATAAGAAAGCGGACCTTTAAACTGCCGCGACAGGAGCAAGGCATTTCCATATTCGAATCCAAGTCCTCATCTTGGCATATCCTGCACTCCACCAATTTCCTTGGAGATGAATCATCAGGTAAAAGTTTCTCTGCACTTGTTAAATCGACATGTTGTGCTTCACCAAGCGTCAATGCATCATGCTCTAAGCGATTTCTGCTCTCAATAGCATCATGTAACGAGGATTCCGTTAGCAACCGATTAACCAACAACGCAAAATGATCTCCCATGTTTCAATTAGGTTACCCGACTGATTCACGGAGCATATATAACAGTAGAAGAAATGAAATCCACTCACTCGCCTGAAAAAAAATCCAAGATATCATTAGGACTCCAATTTAAGCATTAATAAGAATGAGTGGCTAACAAAGGGAAAGCTATAAATCCAAGAAGAACATACACACAACTTAAAGAGTAAACATTACAAAATTCATATACTGATTCACAAACTAAGAACAGGGGAAACTACAAAATTAAATGCATGATTTCAAAGATAAAAAGGCGTGTAAAACGGGACTTGCAGCACCGAAATTAGGTCTGATCTTTCTTCATCAGCTAAAAGGCTAAAATTAACCTAACCCAACCACCAAGGCCCTACTCTCCCAGAAGCCATAAAGTTTATATAAATCACTGAAGAAAGCGACAATTGCATGATTTAAGTTTGGCATTTTTACATTAATCATAACCTGTAAAGGGCGGGGAAATGGAATGGTGACGAAGGGCCTGTTTGGTTGAGTATTACAGAAACGGATAGGAAAAGGAAACAAATCTAAGTTATAATTCATCAACCACAATTTTAATCCCAACTCATACTATCTCATTTTCGAAGAAAGTTGGATTTGTTTCCATCCAATTCATTGTCTATAGGGATTCATTCCTGTGTTATCACAAAAATACTGCAACAAGATTATATTAAAGTTCAAATTATACTATCTCATTCCGTTTCCATGAATTGTAACCAAACGGAGACTAAGCGCAGCTGAGGCTAAAATAACAGACACACAAAAGAAAGCCTAAAATTTGGGAAACACAAAAGGATCAAATCAAGGGAAAGGAGAAAAAGAGCAAAGATGGAATGAAAGCTACTACCTTTTTAGAAAAGCCAAAAGCAGTAATCATAACAATCCACAAAAGCCAGAGAGATATGGAGAAACAATGAAGCAACACGCAAAACCTCCATAACTAACATAATCAAGAACACCCAGAGAAGGGGAAGGCGAAAGGGGGGAAAAATCAAAGATACCCAAATAGGCCAAACCCTAAAAAAGGCAACTTTTTTAGGCGTAAAGGGCAAAACACAACAAATCCAGCAGAAATAAAGGGATTGAAGAAAAAGGGAAGGCGGAGAGGGATACTTACGAGCAAGGGATTCGAAATTCGATGTTTCCTTCTTTGTTTCCAATTTAGGGGTAATTGTGATTCGAAATGTAATTTGGAAGGAAGTAAGCAATTTGATTTGGGAAAGCCGTTCGATTTGAGTAGGGCTTACTATTTTGAAAGGGAGGGAGGAGATGTATAAAAATAGGAAGTGGGGGAGAGACAGGTGGGAGACACAGAATTCCTAATCCCTAACCGCCATTGACCAACGCACGAGTACACGACTCACACGAATTTACGGTGTTGGTTATTTTCTGGACGACAAACTAATATTGGCGCCAACTTGTTTTCCTTTGTCAACCTGACTTAAGTCCAACGATTTTCTATTGCTAAAAACAAAACAAAATCCCCATTTAAACCCAAGATAAGAGAAACTAAAACAAAAGTCCAACATGAAATGGACTTGACCTTACATATCCAAAAATGCAAACCCTAAGGGGCCATTTGATATTGATATCTAGATATCAGATATCGGGGCCGATATCTGATATCTAGTGTTTGGTATGACTTAGATATCGATATCACTTAAAGTGATATCGGTATCTAGTGTTTGGTATCCTGCAGATATCGATATCAAGTGATATCTAGATATCAAATTTAGTCTTATTTGATATACTGATTTTTTGGGAGGTATCACTTGATATCGATATCACCCGATATCGATATCTTGATACCGAAACCGATATCTTGATACCGATACCGATATCTTGATATCAATATATCAACCGATATCGATATCTTGATATCTAGATATCAATACCAAACGAGCCCAAAAAACCCTTTTTATCCCACTCTACTCGCGGAGACGCGCCTCTCTTTCCCCAAAATTGAGCTTTCCAGCCGCAGCCATGGTGTCCTCGTGCTCTCCGTCTTGGCCAATCAGCACCAGCTCCGGGCCTCTCTCTCTTCCTACCCATCCGCCATAGTTCACTGTCAGGGCCTGCAAGTGAGGGCCACCGTCTCCTTCTCCTTCCATAACCAAACAACTCCTAACGGAGATTTCTCTTACCGAGTCTACAACTGGGAGGTGAAGTCGCCCGTTTGGTTCCCGCCAAGGGCTGTTTGGCCCGCTTGCAATGCCTCGATGAACTGTCACCCGGCTTTAATGAGATGGGAGAGGGGTGCTTGGTGGCCTGACGGTTGGGGCTACTTTCACCGTTGGTGTGCCTGGCTGTTCGCTCCGGGGTCTTGTCCGTCGATTCGCCTTTTGCTCTGCGCTCTGCTTCAAATCTCTGTAAGTCTTGCTCTCTCCACTCTAGCACCAACAAATCACTTCCTTGCTCACCAGCAACTGATCTATTTAACGCTTTATACCGACTGCTTTTGGGTTCATCTCCCTCCTTTTTATCCGTGCCTTTGGTTTGTTTTCCCGTCGGCCACTCGGGTTTCCTGGCCGGCAATCTTGCCTTGGACTGAATGTTGTGCTCGGTCCTTTGGGGGTCTAATCCCTTTGCTTATTTACAATCTTAAGTACTACTTTGCTGATATCTTGTCGCTTAATTATTCTTCCTGTCATCTTTACTTCACCATCGTTGGTATCTCGTCCTTTTGTTGGTATTGCTGTTTTTTTTTTGTGTCGTGCAGGTTAGGAGGGTTGTCTACTGCTCTTCTCTCACTCGTCGGGGGCCCCTGCTACTACTTCCGTTCTGAAGGTTGCGCCTTTGGGATGTGTTGTTGTGATCACACTCATTCCAACACTTATCTTGTCTCAATTTTTGGCTCACAAGCCTCTTTTTTTGATCTTGATAGATTAATTAGGCCCCCAAAGGTCAGGACATCTACACCAGTAGACTTGTTCTTTACTCATGAATTTGGGATTATGATTTTAATCTATTTACTAAGTTTTGTTCCCAAAGATGGACTCCATAAGGCCTTGCCGTCTTGCTATATGTTGGCTTACTCTAGTTCTTATTCTCCTGTTGAGGAGTCTTTTGCCGACTGTCCTGATGATCCTTCTCGATTTAGCGCACCAGTTAGTAAATTTTGTTGGCTTCGTCGGCCATTTATATGCTATTTTTTCCTTTACAATTGCTTTGGGCTCCTTCTTAGTGGCCAAGTGTATCTAATACGATATTCACCTTTGATCTATCAATTATTAAGTTTGTTGCTTGATACCTTTGACGCAATCAACCTTATATTGTACAAACAGTTACGCTTTCAAAACGGTGTACCATAAATATATGCTCTTGGAATTGCCGAGAGACTAAACGAAGGAATTTCTGGACCGACACAAAACTTTTCTGTCGTAAAAATTATATAAATGTTCTAGCTCTAATGGAAATAAAAACAAACAAACCACCTCCTGACCATTTATGGCGAAAGTGCGGTTTCAACAATATTGCTTTCGATCCGACTATAGGGTTCTCCGGGGGTATTTGCCTTATGTGGAAGGATGTTCCAGTCTCTGAAGGCGAAATATCGCTAATTACGATTCAACAAAGGCTAATCCTCATAAATTATCATGACAACATTATAAATCAAACCTCAGCTTTTCTCTTGGTTTATGCTCCTCCGGATCATAGATCCAAAGATTCCTTCTGGGAGTCCGTTTCTCAGTATACAACTCAGATCACGTTTTCCTTCTGCATTTTGGGAGACCTTAATGAAATTGCTGTTCCAGAGGACAAATTAGGTGGCATTCCACCAACACAGACCTGATTCAGGAGGCTTCATTCGGTCAGAAATGATCTACTCCTTCATGATGTCCCTACTCATGGGGGTGCTTATACATGGCAAAAAAAGAAATCGGGATCTCTGAATAACAGTTTCGCGAAACTTGACCGTTTGCTTGCTCAAAATGAGATTATCTCTACTTAAGATGGCCTAAGGGTCAAACTTCACCCATTCACCACTTCTGATCATGCACCTATTTCGATCGATCTTCGGGTTACCACGCATATCAATAAACGTCCTTTCCGTTTTGAGTTGGCTTGGACAACTAAGCCGGAGTTTAAAAACTTAGTAAAACAATCTTGGAGACTTAACTCGTCGGGTTCTAATATGTTCAAACTAGTGAAGCGTACTTCGCGGCTTAAATCTCTTACCAAGAAATGGCATAAGCGTACATTTAATAACATCCATAAACAGGTATTCCAAACCGACGAGGAGCTTCTGTGGTTACAGCAGGCCTTACTAATTAACCCCAGTATCTCCAATCTTGAGCGGCATAGGCACCTACTGAACAAAAGAGAAAGAAAACTGGACTTCCAGAGGCGCTATTGGTGCCAAAGGGCGAAGGTTAAGCATATTAAATTAAATGATACAAATTCCGTCTACTTCCACCGCGTGGCTTCGGCTAAGCGTGGTAAGAAACTAATAAAGTTCTTAACTATAGAACCTGGCCTAAGATTGACAGAACACAACTCTATTCAGGATGAATTTGCTTCAAACTTTGCCGCACGATTTAAATCTTCTTACAATCATGATCACTCCTTTGAAAACGACCTTAAAGTCATTAACACTAAAATCTCCTACGCAGACAATCAGTTGCTAACAACCCCTATTTCCAATGCTGAAATTAGGACCGCTATTTTCTCTATCAAAGCGGATAAGACACCGGCCCTGACGGCATACCGGCAGGTTTCTATCAAACCTATTGGGACCTAGTAGGCCCTTCAATCATTAAAGCTATCAAAGTTTTTTTCCTATCGGGGAAGTTGCTTCGACAGGTCAACCACACCTTCATCACGTTGATACAGAATCAAGATAATCCCGAAACTGTCAACCATTTTAGACCCATCAGCCTGTGCTATACAATTTATAAACTAATATAAAAGGTTCTGACGAGCAGACTTTCAAAAGTCTTTGACAAAATTATTCATCCGCTGCAAAGCGTTTTCACAAAAGGAAGGTCGATTCAAGACAAAATTTTAATCACTCATGAAATTTTCCACTCATTTAGAATTTCCAAAGCCAAGGAGTGTTTCATGGCAGTGAAACTAGATATGGAGAAGGCATATGATAGGGTCGAATGACCCTTTCTTTTCTATGTCATGACCAAATTTGGCTTTGACCAAAAGTTTATTCTCTAGATAAAGGAGTGTGTTCAAACTATTTCCTACTCGGTACTTATAAATGATGAGTCGTCTACTTCGTTGATCCCCTCTAGAGGGTTACGCCAGGGTGACTCTCTGTCCCCTTTCTCGTTCATCCTCACGGCTGAGGTTTTAGCAAGAACTCTACATTTGCAGGCGGCTGAATCCAAAGATCTTGAGTTTTCATTCAGACGGGGGGCAATTAAGATTCCCTTTCTTGCTTTCGCGGATGATATTATGCTTTTTGAAAATGCAAATCAATCAACCTATATCCAACTAACTACAACTATTCACCGATTCTGTCAAATTTTGGGACAAAAAGTTAACTTACATAAATCCAGTTTCCAAGTCTCACCCAATACTTCGGCTTCGGCGATCCAAACGGCCGCGTCTAATCTGGGTATTCCATGGTCAAACAACTTGGAAAAGTATCTGGGTTGCCCTATCATTAATGGTCGGGTGAACCGGGATACTTTCGTTGATGTTGTGCTCAAAACCAAGCAACAGCTGACTAAATGGAAAGCTTCCTCCCTATCGGCTGAGGGTAGGAAGGTGCTTATCAAAGCAAATTTAAGTGCACAACTGTTATTCATTATGCAAGCTTTCCTCCTGCCGTCGTCCATTTTACATGAGCTGGACAAAGTTTACAGGCAATTCTTTTGGAATAAAGAGGTCAATTCGACCCCCTTATTAGTGGGATAAAATTTGCTCAGACACACTCACGGGTGGGCTGGGTATTTACAAAGCTGAGACAGTGAATCTAGTGCTTCAAATGAAGCTGCTCTGGAAACTCATTGTTGAACCAGATAACAGCTGGGTTAGGGTTGTTTCGCATAAATATTTAAAAGATTAAAAACTTATGAACTACGTTAAGAAGGGAAACACTTCGTGGTAATGGTCGAAACTAACCTCGATTAGGCATTTGTTTAAAACTGGACTTCACTAGTCCATTGGCGATGGAAAGTCTGTTAATTTCTGGTCTGATAACTGGGCCCTAAAAACACCACTCCCAGATTGTGCTTTGCGACCGTTGGATGAGACCTCATCTAAATGGACGGTCGATTACTTCATATCCAGTGCTAATAATTGGGATATTACTAAGCTTAACACAAAATTACATGGATTGCTAACACCAACCACCATTTCTCATATTTCCACTATCAAACTGCCTGTTAATGTCTTCTTGGACTACCTTTTTTGGGGGCCTATCAAGAATGGATGGTTTTCTACGAATTCAACTGTTAAATTAATTCCGAATCTTGCGGGTGGTCCGAACTTTTGTTGTAATTGGATTCGGAAGCTTGACATTCCATATAAGATCAGGCATTTTCTGTGGAAGGTTGCGAGAGACGGTTTACCAACGTCTAACAGGCTGCAAAGATCCCATTTTGCCGTTTCCTCGGGTTGTAGCTTATGTGGTTGTACTGTTGAGTCGACCTTCCACCTTCTTTTAGAATGCCCCACTACTCGCTCCTTGCTCTCAGTTCTTTAGATTGGTCTCCCAAATATTATTTCAATTGACACGAGCACCAAAAAAATATTCTTTTGCATTCCATTTTTAACGATTGTGGCCGGTCAAATATGAATAAACTTGACTGCGCATGGTCTGCACTATGGTATTTCAAAAACCAGTTGGTTTTTCAGCATATAAATACAACGACTGTTCAAGCCAGTGCTGCTCTCTATCAGTCTACCCACCTTACTTGGTCTGTTGCTATAGAGAATGAGTCAAATATTAATTCAAGACTGAATGGTGTTACCCCATCGACTCGTACTAGTCATCGCAATCCTTGCGGGACTAATCCGAAGCGCCTTCAGGCTTGGACAAAGCCGCCTATAGGCTTTTGTAAATTGAACTTTGATGGGTCTTATGGCCATTCAGATACAGGCTCCTTTGGATTCTCCATCCCCGATCACAATGACAGCATTATTTCCATGGGCGCTGGTCCCTGCAATAATAGCTCTGCGGTTTTCGCCGAGGCCTTGGGCCTTCGTATGGGTGTGGCTAGTGCTAAATCTATGGGTCTACAAAAACTTCTCATTGAAGGAGACTGTTTGGTTGTCATCAAGGCTCTACTGGGTGACTGGTCTTGTCCCTGGAACATTGAGCTCTTAATGGCGGATACTCTGATTGATTTAAATTCCTTATCTCATGCTGTAGCTGACAGGATTGCGCGTCTGGCCTACAGTTTCCCTGCCAATGATAGCGTGGCTGCCGATCCAGAACTTCGTGTTCTCGTCCGCTCGAACGCTCTAGGAAGGAAGCCTAGTCGTTGGCGTCCTTCTTAAGTTTTATCTTACTTCAAAAAAAACAAAAGTCCAACATTTTCCCTTTATAACTTAACTTCGGTTTTCATTGATTTTTTAGGATTTATGCATCCAAACTCAGATAATTTTCTAATATGATTTGTTTAACCTATATTTTTAAAGACATAAGTTAGAGAAACCGATTTAACTTTCTGTTTTGAAAATTCTAAAAATGTTCGTATCATAGTATTTTTTTTATATTTTTTGTTGGATAATTACTAAACCTTTTAAAAATTTATGTTTGAATTACACAAAACTACCTAGAAGTTATAAAAAAATTCAACATAATCATAAAAAATGGTTCATTATCAGTGGGAGGGTTCTTAATTTTTTGAGGACTCTCCACCTTTAACAATAAGTTTTGGAGTTCGAATTTTGAGAATGGAATATCTTCTTGTGATGAAATACTTTAACCTCTCTTATTGAGTCTAATTGATACGAGGTAGACTAACCCACTTATTTCGATTAAAATAAATAAATAAATAATGACTAATTTTTAAATGGAAATTTCGCTAAGTACCCTCAAGGTATAGCTTTTTTCACGGGGTGTACAAAAGTTTTACAATTTTCGTATAGTACCCCTGAATTTTAAGGATAATTCACCTTGTGCCCTTTCTTAGTTAACTTTAACGGCAACTCTCAATCCCCGTAATTAGTTTTTTTAATTAAAAAAAAAGAAACAAAAATCAGAAAGAAAAGGAGAAAGAGAACACAACTCTCTGAGGCGACACAGAGGTGGAGAAGGCGACACCGAAGGGAGTAGCAGGCCACACCAGAGGCGCCATAAGAGGGTGGTAGAGGCGACTCTCTCGAGCTTTCTTCGACCTGGGCACTTCTCTCGTTCTTCCGTTCGCACTTCTCTGTCTATCGCTTTCTTTCTTGCTTTTTCTCCTTTTTTTATTCAAATCCAACGGAGCCAAAATCTTCTGTCAATTTTAACCATTAAAGAGCGCGAGGCAAAATATATCCAAATGTCAGGGGCACCACGCAAAGTTTGTCAAACTTTTATATACCTAGTGAAAGTTGCTATACCTTTGGAAAAAATTTCGATTTTTTAAGGGGGAGCCAAATTGCACGGTCAAAATATCGCATATTACACGGTCACGATCACAGACTCCCAAAACGTAGGGATTGTAGGCAATTTTAGTTTCGAAAATCGTGAAATTTTTTTCGACCACGGTTTCAAAAACGTGAGAAAGATCACGGTTGCTGCTTCAAAAATCGTGAAAATAATTCAGCCCAATCAAGTGCATTGGGCTGGAAGCCCATGAAGCCCAAACCCCGGCGACCACGGTTTTCAAAACTGTCGCTAGAAGCTCTCTCACGGTTTCGGAATCAGTGGCAGTCAAAGATCCTTCATTCCCACGGTTTGAGAAACCGTGACAGCCAATTTTTTTTTTTTACAATTTTCAAAACCGTGATCGCCACCGTGTGTCTGGCGAGATATTAATCATGCATAAAGCAAAACCGTACTATTTTTAAATTAATCCCTCTCTGACACGTCTAATCCGCTACTCTTGATTGACTGATGAGTCATGTTATAACACTATCTACACTTGTTTCTCGAGGGAAGCATTCAACTAATCCATGATGCTTTATGCTTTATTTATTTAATACTCTTTGCGTCTTGAAAAAAAGTCAATATCCATATATATGCATTTTTTTTGAAGAAAGATAAGAATTCGGTTCTCCAGACAAGCCTAGAGAAACCGAGAGACCGGACAAGCTGGTAGATGGACTAACCATCATGTACAACCGAAAAAACATACAGAAGCAAATGACAGAAGCAAATGACATAAAGAAATAACATGAAGCAAATGACAAAAATAAAAAGCAGAAATAAACGTACAAGTCATCCTACACCGAAACTACAAGCTAGTAGAACAAACAAACCGATCGGCCAAAGGGAAGACGCACACAGAGAACTCTGGGGAACCTAGCAGACATCTCAGATTATGGACTCCAACAGAGCCTTCGGGTATCGATCGCACTTCCACGACGTCTACGAACATAGCAAATCGACCACCGTTCACATAAAGCCTGCAGAAAAACAAGAACAACACTGCACACCAATCCGCAAGCCCAAATCCTAACCAAACCATTGCTCATTCAAACCCAAAACCCCATCTTAACCCCTCGAGGACGATAACAAGATCGTAATAGGCTGCACAAGGGCAAGCCACATTAGAGACGGACAAGATGAGCAAAAGGAGAAAAAATAAAACAACAATCAAAAGGAAAGGACAAAGGCCAGCAAGGATTGAAATTTATATTTTTATTTTCTTTTTTTCCAAGTAAAGAAAGAAGCGTTGATCAAACGCTATCACCCATGGGCCAAGGTGAAAGCTGGAAACCACGAGGAGTGGAAACCGAAGGACTACGCGATGAAGCGACAAAGGGGCGACGAAGCACACCACCAGGCTGTAGCAACGGTAGACCGGAGGGCGGAGGGAGGGCGGAGCCGATGGTGTTCCTTCGGAGGCCGGAACCAAAGGCGAAACAGAAACGGACCACCAGAGAACAAGCAAGGTGAGGGGAGGAGGCAGGTGACGGAGGCCAAGGTGGTTGGCGTTCGAGGCAGGGTCCGATGGGGGCTGTCGGAGGAAGGCGACGATGCTTTAAAGGAGGTCGGTGAGAGGCGATGGAGATTGGTGTACAACGGTGGTGATCCGAGGGCAACGGTAGCAAGGATGGTGGTGGCAGGCAGAGGCGGAAAGCTAGGTTAATAGCGGTGGTGGCGGGAAGGAGGGTGAGGACGAACCATGATGGTGGTGGCTTGCCGTCGAGAGCAAGAAGAGGCCCGGGAGGGTGGTGGCGGGATGCCAGTGAAGGCAAAGGCAAAGGGTGGGTGGGTCATGGATGGCGGCGGCTAGAGAAGCGCTCTCCTTTGAGAGCGTTTCAAACCTAGTGGATATCCATATATATGCATTAAACATGTCAAGTGTAAACATTATTTCATTTAATATCATTTGGCATTTTTTTATTTTATTTTATTCATTTTATAGAACTATTTTTTTACAATAGGTAATAAGTAGGATATCTCTACATACAAAGAACATCATTTATCCTCCAAGAGAATGATATTACATAATTCCCTATTGAAGGGGAAGTTCCCCATATTACAACTAGCTTTGACAACATAATCGGCACTTGTGTTGGACTATCTATAACAGTGATGAAATTTGATGTTACTTAAACTGTTTTTCATACTTCGTATCATTTCCACTGTTCTGAGGATTTCCCAAGGGGTATTGTTGTGATATTCTATTGCATTGATAACGCCAAGACTGTTAGCTTCAACGTTGATGTTCATCAGAGGGGGAGAGTCACCATTATAATCAGATAGATATTTCTAAGGGCAATCATCGATTTATCTCAACCGACTCACCACCCCTTTTCCCGTAAGACTCTAATATGACTCATCGTGGTAAGGAGACACTGGTTGGTCATCACAAAAATGGAGAAGGACGACCCTATAAGACACCACACTTTCTAGAATCGGAATCACGTCAGTGACCATCTTCCATCACTCACTCAAGTAGCCAACATACCCGAACATAATCCCCGAATACAATGTGTACCAACTCAATTTCCCGTGAAGAGCATCGATTATCAGAGAGAAAGACTCGATAAAATCAGGGAGAACGGCACGATAAAATCAGGGAAAAAGACTCGATAAGATCATCAAGGAGGTCATATAATGGAAGGGCTGTTTCACCAAAGCTGGGCTTCGATCATATAAGAATGAGGGTCCTCCCGCTATCCCGTTTGCACAGATATTCAATACATGTTTCACAGTTAGAGCATACTAGTCAGCACTCAACATAGAAATAATCATCAATAATCATCAATAATTAATCTGATCCCCTTCAGGGGAGATCGCCCTCGGGCCCAATTTATATACACAACCAAACTATCTATAAGCTGCTCTTCGAGTAGCGACCGACCGGAGGGACAACTACCTCTCGGCCTCTACCTAACCCCGCTACTTCAACCACCACGGTGCAAACTCTTTGGAGTCTTACAGACCCTTTGTAAAGTATAAAGCTAAGTTTTGCCTATTCTTTCCCAAGTCTACATCCAATAGGGATGATCTATCGCCTTTCTAACTACTCGATTACCCATCTTACTATTTCCTCACTTTTTGTGATTTTGATAAAACAGGGAGAAATATTTTATATAGATGAAATATGAGTACTTTATGTATAACTAAAAATTATTATAAAAATTAATTTATTAATTTATTTAAATCAATAAAAATTATTACATACAAATGAAATTTATAAAAAAAATTAATTTATTAATTTATTTAATTTATTTAAATCAATAAAATTAGTTACAAAGATAAAGGGAAGGATAAACATCCCATCGATTTGGAATAAACCTAAACAACAGTTAATGATATGGGATTCCTTACAAACTGCATTTTGTACGGACATATTATTCATCAAAATTTTACGGGTATATATACATACTAGGTGGAGAGGTCGTGCGTTGCACGGCGGTGTTTGTATTGCAGCGGTGGTTTCATGGGAAGTTGGGAAGCAACTGGTGATCAAGATCCTCTTTACTTCCTTGTGCCACACTGATGTTTACTTCTGAGAAGCCAAGGTCATTAAATCAGTTTCTTCAGGAATTAGTTTGCATCCAAACTCCGTCGTTGCAACCAACAAAATAAAGCCCACATCAATAACAAAGCACCAAAATTTATACCCACGTCAAAAGTAAGAGTCGAGCTCCAACCAGATTCAAATCTATTTGGGTTCAAATCAACACCAATGATCCTCAAAGCACCAACCACACGAGTTATTTAGCACAATAATAAACCATTTTCGACATGCTTAATACATCAAGGCTAAAAATTAAACTTTAATATAGCAAGGCTACAAATCATTTAGCATAATAATAAACCATTTTTGACAGCCCTACAAGACATAAAAATATGTAAGTTAAAACTTAAAGGTGGAAAAACACTTGAATATTAAGACAAATTTTAAGTGATAACTGCTGACCGAAAAAAAAAAGCAAATAAAGAGACCAAAGCCTAATATGTTCAATAAGAATCACGTGAAAATGTCGAAGATTAAATTGGATAAGAAATCTTAATCTTGCTTTCTTAAATGTAAATTTGCATTGTTTGCAATCTTGAATGGTCAATCAATATTAGAATAAGATAAATATTGGGGATTTAAGGGCTAATTATATCATAAACAAAAAGTGAGAAATCATGAAGGTAATTTTCATAGCCCAAACAGAACTCTCATATATACTATAAAATAATGAATCAAAATTATTGAACAATGCATGATATCCTAATGAGTTTCATTATACTTTTAATATAAGTTTCAATCTCTCCTTTTCCATTGTTGGTAAACCTAACTACCAATCTAAGAAGAGCCCCATGTTTCAGAAAGTTTGATGAAAGCAAAGTGCTATATGGCATTAAAACAAATAGCTCACTAAAGGGGTAAGACAAACCTTGTAACTCAAAGCAAAGGTTTCAACCTAGTGATGCTTCATTGAAATCATCATTTGCACAAATTTTCCTACTAATTTAAGGATCTTTAGGTAACCTTGACCTTTTTAGCAGCTATTGGCAAGCATCCGAAAAGAGGCAAAATTGTTCACTCTTCGGCAGCTAGATATGCAAGCTGATCACATACAAAACCACCAAAAATGATGGTTGATCAATGATTCAATTCATAGCAAGTTGATCATATAAAAAGGACAAGGGTGCTTACTCTAATATCCCAAGGGTGGTGTGAGAAGCTTTGGCGCCAATGAAAGCGCCTTGAAGGAGCCCCAAGCCACTTCCTGGTGTGAAGATGATATTTTCTGGCAGTTCCTTCAGAATTGTCTTTCTGCCAATGCCTAGGTTAGCTTGTCAATGACACTCAGTCGTGCACCATAAATATGTGTTTGTGATACTGTGAATTGTCTGCATCATTACCCAATTCTTTAGTAATATAGGTTTTCATCTCAATAAGTGCAAGGCAGCAAATAATGATCAAGGGATTTACCAGCTTTATGATCTGGTGCGACCTTAAACTCTTATCATTGAGTGCAGTTTAAGCCACTTGTCTTTGAGCTACAACATTTATATGGAAAATAAATTCCTTGAAAAGGCAAGCTTGTTGAAGTAAAAATGTAAAGCACATTGAAAGTACGTAGATTAAAATAAAACTGATGTAAAAAAACACCACTGACCTTCACAAATATTTATTAATTGTCTTAGATGCTCCTTGTCAGTGACAGTTTCTTTTACCAATTTAGCAACCACAGTTCCTTTCTGCAAAAATGGAAACAAAGTGTCAGTGTCAGGTTGAACAAGAGAAAAGAGCACAAAGAAAAGGAACTCAGCAAAATTTAGTCAATGTATTTGACAGATGGCTTTACCTCTGGATCATCTAAAAGCTCAAGGCTACGCCCAGATTCTGTATGTTATTATTCAAATCAAACACTTTCTACGAATTACATACCTTATTAGGTACATATCTTATTTGTCATAGTTGAGCAGTGAAGGAGAAAGGTGAATGTAACCAACTCCAACAGACAACTTTAGAAGTATTGATTTACACCAGCAGATTACACAGCTATTGTATAAGGTTAGTAGATATTTTTTTGTATTCATGATTTGGTCAGCAATTGGCCTGTCACCACGGGCACAAAGTGAACGGTAGTAGAGTTCAAGAGGTTCCAAGAAGTGAAATTTACATGCAAAATCAGAAGGTGGGTTTGGTTTTCACATTATGTGAGCTTTGAAATACTAATTGAAGAACAAGGAGATACCTGTTCCACATTTGTGTAAGTTGAATCTTCTGGAACATCTGATACTCCATTGGATAGCAACAGTCGAACCTGTTCACGTGTATTGTATAGCTTATCCCTTACATCACCGACAATGACCGTTGAGAAGAAGGTAGTGCTTATATCGATAAGGAAGAGGTTTGATTTATGAAGAAACAATAAATTAAAGGAGTACAATCAATGGCCCAATTATAGTGCTCACCTATATAATGTTTGGCATCTCTTTTATCATCATTGTGGAGATTGAGTGCACGTTGCTGAAGTTCATCACTACAACGCCACATGGATAGCTGCAGATGCCAAAAAGGTCATACTAAGAAAATGGAAATTAAGAATGATCAAGAAAGGAACACAATTAAGTAGGCCTTAAAAATCACTTCTTATGAGATAATGGAGCAATGAGAATAGGAATGAGTCCTCTTGAAACATATCCTTACCAAATTAACCACATAATAGACAAATCAATAGAGTCATAGAGCACACTTCCTAAGCTTCTGCAAATCATGATGAGAACAGTGAGGGAGAAGTAGAAATTATAAGGGTTAGCTGGATTGTCTTCTAGATCACATAGTTGCGAATTCTAAGCAACAGACGACCTAAATGCACAAATGACAACACAATGAACAAAAGACAGAATAAGGATGGAAAGAACATAAAAACAGATAGCAACACAAAAGCATGAAAACTTTATTCCATTAGAGGGAACAATTCATTACTTGGATGGATGAAGAGTCCACAAGAGGATCAAAAAAGAGACCACCTACAAGAGAAGATCAAAATTATAAAAAATTCAGCAATAACACAACGAAAAATTATACATCAAATTACCATTGGAATCGATGGCAAATATGAAAAATTTTATTTCAAATAAGGAAACACGAGGGAAAGAGAGGTGTGTGTGCTTGTCTCTAACTTTAAGGCCCGCATCCTCAATTTCAAGGCCAGAACCCTAAATTTGAGGAGCTCAATTCTTAATTTCAAGGGCATAAACATCCATTTGAAGGCACAAATCCTTAATTTAAGACCAAGCCTCTCAAAATAACCACAAACAATTCGAAGTACAAGTGTTAACCCATTACAAAAAGCTTTTAAAAATGAGAAGGGATATGGGAGGTGGCGAGGAGAGAGAGGAGGGACTCACCAGAGATCTGTACGTAGGGAAGAGACCACAAGGGAGTAACAAAGCAGCGGCAAATGAGATCTGAACAGGATGATTTTGTGTTGCAGAAGCATTTGAAACAGGTTCCCTGTACCATTCACCGGCTTTGCGAGTGATGAAGGTAGCTTCTGCATTTGAAAAGAAAAAATAAGATCAGATGGCAGATGATATACAAGAAGAATCTAATGAATTCGTACTCGAAAGGATGGGGTGAAAGAAATTGTAGGTTCGAGATTCAAGAAGATTGGTAAGTGTTGAAGAATTGTCACTTTTATAGACTTGATTTCTACACCAAGCAGTAGGGATATTTTCATCACTTACAAAACTAATGATGGTGCCAAAAAAAATATAAGACATGTACATTTTCCCAGCATGTCACCTGAAGGTGGCTGGCAACATTTTCTCTTGTGAGCCCAGGAAGATTCATCAATTCCAGAATTTTCTTCGGAACAACCTTTGTGTAAAAACGAGCAAAAGATTTTAGAGCAAGAGGGGAAAGAGAATCTCTCTCTACACAGAAAAAAAATATATATAAGAATGATTGATATGTTTCCTTATGGTAGGAACCTAAACTGAGAACTGGATGTTTAACATTAGCATAAAAAGTGACTTCTTTTAATAACTAACAAAAATCTGTCACTTAGCATCAAACAAAAGGGTTACCTAATTGATAAGGCCATGATAATGGTTTGATAACATTTTGTAAGAAACAAGGGAACTATGAGTTACTGGATGCCTTGAGTGCAATAAACATCCATTCTTTAGGACTACAGACTGCATTCATCTAATTGAAAGCATTTGAACAATGGTTTGGGGATACCAGAAGTGAATCAGCAAATACAAAATTATTTTGTCTGGATGTTGGAGAATAAACAGTATTTTGATTACACGATACTTGACTGTCAGAGAATACCCCGAGGATATGAAAATTGCTAGTTAAATTTGGTTTGAAAAGAGTGGAGACGGTTAGCGTCATCATCCATACATATCTAACAAGTAATAATAGATGCTTATGAGAATTAGGATCATGATGTAAAATATTACACTTAATTATGGTACATTATACAGAACCACAGCTAAATTATGCCACTCTGTATAAAACCACCCTTTATTTAAAAAAAAACTGAATTTAACCACCAACCATATTATGTCAACAAAATACAGATAAGACTAAGGGGTATATTGAATTTCTAATAAAATATGGATGATAGGTATATTGTGCAAAATAGCCTTAATTAAACTAAGGTCAGTTTTGCGTAGTTCAATTACATCATGAAATCCTTGGCACATTAATATTTTCAGATCTAATGTTTGTTTGATCTCTAGCATGAAAAAAATAATTGTTTAGGAGTCGACCCTTTTGACTACAATCGATTCGCGTCACATGATTTACCAAAAATAGTTCAATGTATCAGCAGCCAGCAAATAAAAGGAGAAGAAGCAAGGGTCAATGATGCGTACTGTCAATTCCGAGGTGGTGAACAGCAACCACAAATTGTTGATGAAGCTCAACAGACCAAACAACCCGTGGCTCTTAAAGTAACCAGGTCTAAATTCAAGCAAAAAAAAACAGTAGCGACTAAAGCTAAAACAAAATAGATCAACATTAATTCCATTGATTAGCAAATTATTTTGCCTTTTTTCTTGGAAGACATTATAATAATTAACATAGCTAGATATGAGAATCATTAAATCTTGTAAGTCGTAAAATCTGCATTTTTTTTCTCAAATAAAACACTTCCAGAAAAAAAAAAGATAGGTACACAATATAAAAATGTTATTTAACCCAACTTACTCAAGAAAATATGCAGGCCCATGCATAAATCGCTTGAGACCAGCTTCAAATACATTATGAGCAATCTGCATAGATAGAACCACTACCATCAATGATAACGAAAATTAAGCCCCAAAAAAAGAAAATTAAGCCCAAAATTTATGACTGAAATAGCTATAGACCGATCAACAACTACTGAATAGGATTCTCATCAATTATCACAACTATCACTATCAAATAGTAGGCATCAGCTATCACCCATGTCAAAAATTTAAGCCAATAAAATAGAAATCTTGTCACATGAGACCTTTGCATGTCAAACTTCAAAATATAAATTCAACTGCTACCAAATCTTTCAACAAACTAAGTATCACCATCCACTTGAATTGTTAAAGATGTAATATTGATGATCCTATATGCTATTAAACTACTATTAACTTAGAAACCAATGTCATTAGAACAATCCAGAAAGAGTGAAAAGTTCCATAAAGCTTTGAAAGGTCCACACTCCACACAGCTTCAATAAGTCAATAACAAGCTCAGAGATAATTGAGAAGACAACAAGAAAACAATAACCAAGTCGGGATTAGAGGAAACAGAAAAAACGAATGAATGAAAATTCCACAAAATAAGGTCACCAAGAGCATAGCCAGTTGAACAAGTGGACAACAATATTTAAAGCATGTACACAGGAATGCTGGTGTCACATACAGTCACACAAATAGAGACTTCAAAAGATTCCACTAATGATAGAGCAAACACAATCATTAGCTATGAAGCCTATGAATATACAGTTATCTTCTAAAAGGATACCAATTAAAACTAAAACATAGAGTAAGAAGAAGCTTTATATATATCCATCTTTTCATCATACAAAAACCATAAAGTCTGAGGTAAAAGTCTTCGATATTAGACTCTTTTTTTTATCTGGTATCCTTGTCTTCTTTCTTCCTCTCCACTTGCCATCTCATCTACTATTGAATTTTCCTCAACATAGGCAGGCCATAAAGCTTCCTAACTGGGATGGAAGTAGAAGGATAAAGGAAAAAAATGATAATCTTCTGCGTTCCAAAGAGGAGGTCAACAACTACATTAATGGCTATAAATAACATACTGTTCTAATTCACTTCTGCACAACATTCCTTGTCCTATATATAAAGCTTCTGTCTGAGCACATTATTATCATCTTATTAGGCCGTGTAACTTACAGTATAAGGCATAAGTATGTGTGCCCAACATACCCTTGCTAAAACATGATTGTGATGTTGCATATGAAGATTTCTCACCACCAAGAACAACAATGCTTTTTTAATCATTATTCCAAAACAAACAGAACTTTACCTT
Organism: Persicaria maculosa; assembly: GCA_963922045.1. NCBI lineage: Eukaryota > Viridiplantae > Streptophyta > Magnoliopsida > Caryophyllales > Polygonaceae > Persicaria > Persicaria maculosa. Next base: position 13,826,468 of record OY998257.1, on the reverse strand, counting down.
AGGATCCTTCTTAAGACAGAAAGCTGTCATTGCCTAGGCAACATAAACTTGGTAAGTACTTGAGACTCCCGTATCTCCAAGAAGTACTTACGAGCGGCTTCAACTCCATCAGTTCTTCTGAGAAATCTGATAAACTAAAACACATATACCAAAATCAGTTTCACATTTGTGCATACTTTCCTGCTACACAGAATGGGATCAATAAAATAAACAAAAGCTATCAATGATAAACGCCAACAATGAAGGCATCAGATATACAAATAACCAAGCCAGACTGAAACACAATAAATTTGAACAAATATTTTGGGGGAAAACATTCTTACTTCCTACAGAAAATCCTTCTCATATGGCAAATTGAACCACAGACCCCCTAATTATGACTAAACAGAGTCGAATCAAGCATACAACAGGAATCGACTTCTCCTTATTCGAAATAGAAGAACCTCAAATCCCCTAAATCGAAATCAATAGCGAACAAGAAGAGGAGTTCGAAAGAGATGAGAGAGGTCGAGGTCAATAGCGATCAACCAAACAAAAATATATTCGAAGACTAATCGGTAGTAGAAAAGACGAGTCAAATTAGGGTTTAAGAAAATTAACCTGTGAAAAGCTCTTCGAAGATAGATGACGAGCACCGACGGAGAAGGAGATGGAGGCCAGGAAGAGATCCGAATGAGTCACCAGTGACATCGGAAGGGGAAGACAGCCTGTCGGAAAGAGGCGGCGCAAACGAGATAAGAAATTGACAGGAGAGGCGGGTAAAAGAAGAAGAAGGTGGTCTGTAGGGGCGAAGGAGCTCGAAAGGAGAAGGTGGGAGTGGCCACGAGGGAGCGCAGTAGATGGAGCAGCAGGAGGTGGCCTGGAGAACAGGGCGTCGACGAAGGAGATGGTGACCAACGACAGTCGTAGATAATTTTAACTTCAACGGTGTAATTCTGCCCACCCATTTATAGTAGTAGATATATATATATATCTTTTCAAATTTTATCATAAAATACATACTTATATTTAAATATATTACATTCAATCTATTATACTCCCTCCGTCCCACAATGGTTGTCTTTAACTATTCATGCGCGTTTTCTTAAGAAGCTAAAAACTATATAAAATATCAACATTTTATTAAATATTTTTAAATAATATTATACATATTACTAATAAGTATAGAATTATTTTTAAAAATTAATTAAAAATGGATATTTTATATAGTTTTTAGCTCCTTAAAAAGCGTACATAAATAGTCCAAAGACAACCATTGTGGGACGGAGGGAGTATATAATAAAGGAGAAGTCGCCTGAGACACATGACGGCTTCTCCTTAATTGTAGTTGTATGAACCAATCACAAATTTTTAAAATAATCAATATATAAGATAAAATTTTATTCTTACTCTCTTTAATCAATATATTTATATATGTATAAGATAAAATTTGACCCAATTTGATTAGATATGGATATATTTTTAGAAGATATTAACTAATTTTAAAATATATGCATAAGATAAATTTTTATTCTAACTCTCTATAATCATTATATCTATATATGTATAAGATAAAATTTGATCCAATTTTATTAGATATGGATATATTTTTAGAAGATATTAACTAATTTTAAAAACTATTATATAAGATAAGATTTTACCTATTTTCACTATATATGAACATATTTTTAGAACATAATAACTTTATCAATATATTACATGGACATACTAATTAAATAACTTTATCAATAACTTCATCAATATGAAAATATTTTTAGAAGATAAAAAGTTTTGACGAAATTGAAATAATACTTAGCATGGTCATAATAATTAAATAAATTTATCAATAACTCTATCAATGTGAAGAAGATAAAAGGTTTTGGGTAAATTGAAATAATACTTAGCCGTGTAAAAGTTATCAACTTATGGAATTCAATAAGAAATAAAATTTTCCTATATATCTTGAAGTTATTGATATATTTATGAGATACATTTTTGGATTTTATACATATATAATTATAGATAGATTTTGACCTATATATAGTTTAGATTGTTAATGTTATTTTACAAACGTTGACGTCTTTTCCTTTCTTTTTGATGTTGTCATTGCATGTTATTTACGACTTTGTCTATGATTTCCTTGGTAAGCTTTTCGGAATAATGTGCTGATTGGTTACAAGGTATGTTATTTTGTTGTTTCCACTAATATATACTAGCTTTTTATATGTTGTCAATAAAGTATAAGTTCATTCAAATTTGAGAAATTATAGCTTTTCATATGTTATTTTCACTAATATACACTAGCAATGAGTAAGGAGTAAGACAGGAGTAAAGAGAAATTATCTTTTATACTAATTAAGTATAAATTCATTCAGATTTGAGAAATCATAAATATGGAAGAAATTAATTAATTGAATAAACGGGTTTTATTACCAAATTTATTTAAATTAAAAAAACCACACACAGTGTGGATACTGAATTAGTTTGATGTAAAAGGTAAAATAATATATTGATCAAAATTTGACAGTAAAAGGTAAAATAATTGAACAAAATTTTACGACATGGTATATATATTTTATATAGCATTATAGATAGATTTGTCTTCTCAAATTTTATCATTAAGATGGCGCATATTTATATTTAAATATATTATATTGACTTTGATGTAAAATGTAGATAATTAACCCAAATTTTGACGGCATTATACATAATTATATATAGATTTATTATATTCAATTTTGACCAAATATTGGATAGATTATTTGATCTAAAAAGATAATTTTTTAAACTAATTAAGATATAAGGTTGAATATTTTATAAAAATCAGTCAATTAAATGAGATGACAAAATTATATTGGCTTATTAATTGATATGGCTAAAAAAAATAACACCGTATTAATCAAGAATATGATACGTATGCAAAAATAACACCATTTTAATCCAGAAAATACTACGTATGTGAATCGCACTCTTGCGCGTTTTGTTAATAAACTATATTTTCTTATATTTATATATTAAAATTATTTTTTATTAAATTTCATGTGAAAATTAAAATAATTTAAATTTTTTTATGGGAAAAGTAGAAATCCTAATGGATCAATTTTATAGCATATTTATAAGATTCTTTACTTTATAAAATTAATTTAATTTGTTCAAATACCTATATTATTTATTTTATCAAAAGTAATTAGATTTATATTTTTCAAAACTAACTGTATATATTTTTTTTATCAAGAATTAGATTTATTTAAATAAATCATAAAATATTATCAAAATATAACTAAGTAAGATATGATAATAACTTATTAATTGATGTAATATTGGATAGATTATTTGATCTAAAATGATAAGTTTTCTAACTAATTAAGATATAAGGTTGAATATTTATAATAATAAGTGGGACAATTAATTGAGATGGCAAAATTATATTGGCTTATTAATTGATGTGGCTAAAAAAGATAATATCATATTTATCCAGCATATGACATGTAACGGCCTGAGTTAAGGAACCTAAATTACGTTTCGAAGGATTGGATACCCTCATTCGGATCTTGCAATTCGAGTATGGGTTGAGTTTCAAAACAAAGTGTTAGTTATAAAAGAAGGGATTTCATACCCTAAATCCGCGATAGGTCTGTTGGGGACCGTGTGTTTGCACACCGAACTTGTCCTACTTTCTAAGTCGCATAAACAAGTTTTGTCAAGAACAATAACAATCACAAAATGATACATAGTTTCCACGGCAAAGCCGGGTCAAAACCAAAATACGAAGAAAATATAAAGTAGCAAAAGTGTGAAGTCCATAGTCACTCTCTCTCTCTTTAACTGCACCATAGAGTATCCCAACCAAAACAACACGAAACTAAGCAAGGGAACGGGTACCTGAAACTATACAACGAGTCAAGATCGAGCCACTCATGCGGGTTCAGAAGACCTCGCTGAGGACATATAGTATGCTAAGCCTAAATAAAGGATGCTCTAATGCAGTGTGGAAATATTAAACATACAAGCATGCTGACAGTTTATATATATATATATAGAGAGAGAGAGAGATTGACTCCGATGAAAACCTCAAATTGTGGTAAAAACCGTGAGGACTACTTTATAGCTTGGTTTATTTGAAACCCGTGCTAAAAACCTCAATTACACAGTGACTTTACAACTCACTTCAACCTAAAAACCGTGCTAAAAACTCCAGTTTTAAAATAAAACATGACTTTATATCTCGATTAAACCTAAAAACCGTGCTGAAAACTCATGTTTTAAAATTACATTAGTTACTTTATAGCTCGGTTTTATTCATAACCAGGTTAAAATATGTGACTTTATAGATCGGTTCTATTTAAAACCGGGTTATAAAGCTAGTGAACTGGGCTAAAAAGCCGGTCCTCACAGGTTTTTACCGCAATTTTGGTTTTCACCAGAGCGCAACCCTATATATACGGATTGACTCCGGTAAAAACCAATTTTTATGGTGAAAACAGTGAGGACTTATTTGATTGGACGTGGGAGGGAATATTGTGTGGTGCAGGTGCACACTACGCCTGATAGATCTGCTGCTCAAAAAATAAGAGCGGAGAGAGAGGAACAATCCTCCCTCCAATTCACAGCCATCGCCAGACTCTCTCTTCAATCCTCCCTCGCTAGGGCTTAGATCCTCTCTTTGAAACCCATCCCTCCATTCAATCTCTTTGCCTCTTCTTCATCCCGACCTCTACTATTTTCGACCTCATTCGACTCCATCTTCTTCATAGATCCTTACAATTTTGACGGGGATTGAGGTCCAGAAGTTCTTCCTCTGGCTCGACGTGGACAAGATCAAGGTCGATTTACCCCCTTCTAACTCCAGTTTACTTCCAAGTCGGTTTGATCAACAAGAAGGTCGATCTTGACCAGTTCCAAACTGTTCGAGCTTGCCGGGGTGGCGCTGGCGCTTCCTGTGTCGATTCCTTCAAAGATTTCTTCAAGGTACATGCTCTCCCTGCATCCCTCTCATAATTAGGGTTTCTATATTCGTTTCTTGAAAATTGGAACCCTCAATTTTTGTATTTTTCTGTCTTTCTGCCTTGAATTTATTGTGTTTTCTAGGTTTCATTCGTTATCAAATCTATTGAATATATACATGACTAAATTTGCAGTTAGAGCTCTGATTCGTTGAGATATTGTATCCGTTCGTCTCTGTGTGCTCATCACTTCATTAGTAATTTGATATCTTTTTGTGTGTTCATTCCTGATCAAGTGAATTGAAACCCTCAATTTCAGTAATTTAATGTCTTCCTGCCTTGAATTCAATGTGTTTTTCCCAGTTTTCTTACTTGTTCAAATCAGTTGAATATATAAGTGACTAAATTAGCATTCAGAAACAAATTCACTAATATATGATTTGTTAGTCTCTGTGTGTTCATGTATCTGGTTTACCTGGGATCTGTCATTGCCAAAGAGTACGTTTTAGCAATTGACTTGGTGTACAATTGATGCCCAATTTTTGCAGTGTTGACTGTTGAGAACAAAAGTGAAAATTTTGGCGGTGTTCTCTAAGAGCTTTTAGCAATTGACTTGACTCCTTTGGCACGAGTGAAAACCCATTGAAAAGATTATGAATTTTTATGTGACAGTGGCAAAGAGTGCATGTCATCTAAATTTGATATCTGAATATTTTCATTTGAAATCATGAAATGATAGTCGTTCCCCTTCTCTGTGAAGCATTCCTAATATTTGGAACTATGTGGAGATTTGTTATTAGTTATAAGATGCTCATGTTGTAGAGATTTTAGCTTGAACATATGATTTGCTTGAGGAAGTCTTCACATAAAGTTTATGGTATCTACACATGGGAACTCACCCAACAAAGGTTGAACATCAACATTGTCTCCATTCTTAAGTAGTTCCTCAATAGCAGTAAGGACATATTGTCTCCATTCTCACTTATTTCATCTTCCACTTCTGATAAGTTCTCATTTTCAGCCTCTGCATTTGTTTCATCTTTGACAATTGATGAACTGTAGCTGAGGTCCTTGTGTTCTGTGCCGACTTCTTTTCTTAGAGCAGAATGACTCCAAATCTGGAATATTGGTTTGAAATACAGATTACAAAATAACAAGGTGAAGATAGAAAATATGAGGACAAAGTTGTATTGTGCTTATTTGATTCAACCAAGTGATTAGACTAAAGCTTCAATCTTTGTATTTTTTTTTTTTTTGGTTGATCCTATCTTCTTTAATGCTCTCGCTTGAGAAATGTTGTTGGGCAATCATTTGTGAAATTGTAGATAAATTAGTTATATTGCCTTGATATTTATGCCATTTGAGTTCTTGAGTGCATTAACACAGCGGATTTTGCTCATTACTTTAGAGAGATTAAAGAGAGAAGCATTGCCATTTTTGTTGCTTATATTATTTGGGAGATTAGCTTAAATGAATGACGATCACGATAACATTTTGAAGTGTTGCTTCGATGAGGTCCATAATTGCTTATATTGGGGAATAATTGTTTGATTATTAGGGAATATAAGATTAGCTCTATCAGTGTGAGAATGTGTGCCATGAAGGTTAGCTCTATATGTTGATAATCTGGTGATCATTCAACTTCGTGACATATTTTTTTACAGGGGTGATGAGTGTTGTGTCCTAGAGAACGATTAGAAGGAAGATGGTATCGAGCGACTTGAAGTTCTACTGAGTTCCATGGGTGGAAAGACTGTCATACCCTTCCTACCCAAACAAGCAATAGAAGGCAAAGGAAGAAATCCAAAGCATATTTAACTTGTGCTAACTACCTTATCATCCCAGTTACAGCAATCGGAGAAGATGAGGCCCAAGTTGATTGGTAAACAGTGGGGTGAGCTGGGAAATAAGGAAATTACACGGGGTCATGGTAGTTGTTTTGTTTTGTTATGTTTTGGCAACTTTCATACCAAACTTTGATAAATTTTTTTTTTTTTTTTTTTTTTTTTTTTTTTTTTTTACAGTAGGCAAAGTTTAGGATACTTGTAAGTATCCATGATCATCAGACATGATGATGTTCTGGAATTCACAACTAGAATATAAGATAGAATTACAGCTAAGTCGAGATTTTGCAATATAGTCTGCTGCTCTATTTGCCTCTCTGTAGCAGTGCTCGAATTTGATATATTCAAAGTCTTTGCTCAGATTTTGAATTTCTGTCACCATTTGTGTGATTTCCCATGGTGAGTTGTTTTCCTGGTTGATGGCATTGATAGTGGTTGCAGAGTCACCTTCAATGATTATCCTTTGTATTCCGAGTTCTACTGCCAGTCTTATACCTGCAAGTATTGCAAGACATTCTGTTTGGATAACGGAATAGGTGTTACCATTACATTTGTGTATATGAATTATTTTGCCTTGATTGTTTCTTATGATGCAACCAATTTTAGATTGTATTCCATTTTTGACAGAAGCGTCTACATTTATTTTTACAATATTTTTAGGTGGGTATTTCCATAATAATTTCTGGTGAGGTCTAGTGTGTTTAGGGGAGCTTTTAACTTCTTCCTTTTTATTCCAGCATAAAATTTTGTCAATAGTTTGGGTGAGGGTGTGGCCTATATTACTATGTAAATTATTTCTAAAAATGATATTGTTTCTAAGTTCCCATATTGAGTACCATAAATGGCAAAGGTCAGTGAAATCTTTATTTAGGTTCTTAGTGTTTAGAATGTTTTCAGAGATATTATTAGTTGGGTTAGGTATGATAAAGGATTTGTGTAGTCTGAGGCCCAGGTTGTGGATAAGTGATTTGGTAATCTGACAGTTAAAAAGTAAGTGATTTGCGTCTTCTTGTTCGTAGTTACAAAGTGAACAGGTACTGGGGACTCTGTTTATATATCTGTTTAAACGTTCAGTGGTAGGTAAGATATCTAGAACTATTTTCCAAATAAATTTTTTGATGTTTGGAGCAATATTCAACTTCCAGATCCAGTCCTGAGATATATTATTATTAATATTTTTTCCTGTGTTAAGGAGAGAGGAGGTAGATTTAACTGTGAATGTTCCATTGTTATTGTAGATCCAGATTAATCTATCAGCAATATCTATTTTGGGGATGTAAATGTTTGAAATCATATGAGCAATATCTGGTGGGAATAAATTGTTTAGTTTAATGGTGTCCCAATTGTTAGAGTTTGTGAATAAGTCACAAACTTTTAGATTAGGGTTGTGGTTATTTCTAAACTTTTCTAGTTTTTCTTTATTGACCCAAGTGTCAGACCAAACATTAATGGTTTTCCCATTACCCACTAGCCAAAGTAATCCTTTAGAGAAGGTGTCTCTAATGTTTAAGAGTCGACCAAATTGCCAGGAAGTTTTAGTTTTATTTCTTTGCATCAATGGTTCCTTTGAGAGATATTTTTCATTGATAATTTTAGACCAAATGTTGTCGGGGTTTGCTATAATTCTCCAGAGAAGTTTCATTTGCATTCCTAAGTTAATTTGTTCGGCTGTTTTGAAGCCTAGTCCACCATTCCTTTTTGGGGTACATAACCGTTCCCAGCTAATTAAAGGGTGATAGTTATCAGATTGAATTTTATTCCAGAAAAAGTTTTTGTTTATTTGATCAATTTTATCAAGAATTCCTTTTGGAAGAAGGAAGGATTGCATTAGGTAGTTGGTTTTAGAATTGAGATTAGCTTGAATGAGAACAGATCTTCCAGCTTGAGATAGGGTATTTGATTTCCATTTCGAAAGTTGTTTTTTTAGGCTTGTAATAGCTTCATCAAAAAGATTGTTGTTGACTCTACCACTAATGAGTGGTATTCCCAGATATTTTTCTAAAGTTTTAGTAATAGGGATGTTTAATTGTTGAGCAAGGCTTTGAGCTTTTTGGAGAGAGATGTTTTTAGAGACCTGCAGAGAACTTTTATTATAGTTTATTGAGAGACCTGATATGTTACAAAAGTTATTTAGAAGGTTTTTAATTGTGTGAAGACTTAGATCATTAGCATTTGCAAAGATAAGTGTATCATCAGCAAAAGAGAGGAATGGGATAGGGTCACTTTTATTTGTCAGTTTGATTCCAATTAACGGGTCAAGTTCAGAAGATTCTTGTTGTATCATTCTGGCTAAAAGTTCCATGACTATGACAAAAATGTATGGAGCAAGAGGGTCACCTTGTCTTATACCTTGTGAAGTTTGGAATGTCTTGCCAGGTAAGTTATTGACTAGGACAGAAAAGTTAGTTTTTGTTAGGCATGTCATGACCCAGTTTATCCATTTTTGATGAAATCCAAATTTAGTAAGTATGATACGTATGTAGTCCCAATTTATTTTATCATAAGCTTTTTCCATATCAAGTTTAATTGCCATCCAGCCTTGCTTTCCTTTTTTGTTATGGAAAGAGTGAAAGACCTCGTGGGCTATTAGAATGTTATCTTGAATATTTCTTTCCTGAACAAAAGCTCCTTGGAAAGGGTTAATAATACGAGGAAGGATTGGTTTTAAACGGTTAGCTAGAAGTTTAGAGATAATTTTATAGATAGTGTTACAGAGACTAATGGGGCGGTAATGGTTGATATTGGTAGGGTTGTCAATTTTTGGAATGAGTGCAATGAAAGTTGTATTAACTTCGTTAAGAAGTATTCCTGAATGAAAAAAAGATTTAATAGCTTTGCAAAGCAGACTTCCTACAATGTTCCAGTATTTTTTGTAGAATTCGGGTGGGAAACCATCATGGCCAGGAGATTTGTCTTCTTTCATTGAAAAAAGAGTGTCCTTTATTTCCTTATCTGTGAAAGGTCGTGTAAGAGTTAAATTTTCAGAGTCAGTTATTGTGTGATTAATTAAGTTTGGGAAATATATGTTATTATTAGTTGTTTGTTTGTTTGAGATAAATCTTTCAGCTAGTTCATTTGTGATTTCATCCCTAATTTGATTTTCATCTTCAATGACTAGCCCATTTTTATTTGTGAAGTTGCGAGTGATGTTTTTTGAGTTTCTAATTTTGGCTATTGATTGGTAGTATTTGGTATTTCTATCTCCAAACTTGAGGAAGTTAGATTTGGCCCTCTGTTTCCAAAAGGTGTTGTTAAAATTCATTAGTGCCTCACGTTTGTTGAGTAATCTTTGTCTTTTATTAATTGTAATATTATTATAGTTTCCATTAATTTGTTGTGTTTGTATTAATAAAAGTTGATCTTCGATGTCCTTTAGTTGTCTAAAGTTATTATTTGGATGGGATTTACACCAAATTTTTGTATTTTTTTTTATTAATTTTTGTTTTTGTAAAAGCGTAAACATAAATGATCCACAAAGTTTATTTTCCCAGGTTGATTTAACTAGTTTATTGTAGTTGTCATTGTTCGTCCAGGACATCTCAAATTTAAAGGGTGATCCTGCTCTGATTGATTTTGTTCCAATTGAGATGGATATTAGAGAATGATCTGAACTTGTAAATGGGTGGTTATGAACAGTTAAGTTAGGGAATTGATTAGATATATCTGTATGGATCATAACTCTATCGAAACGTTCATAGATATTATTAGTAGGGGTTTGTCTTTTTCTCCAGGTAACTGGGCTTCCAGTATAAGGGATAGTATGAATATCTAGTTCTTCATTGATTTGCTGAATACGTGAAAATCTGTTATTCTGAGGGTTTATTCCTCCAATTTTATCATTTTTTGATTCTATTTCATTAAAGTCTCCCATTAAAAGGGATGGGTAGTTATACTGACGAGTTTCTGTGATTATTTTATCCCAGAAGTTGTTTTTGTCTAATTGGTTTGATGGAGCATAAATAAAGTTAAGAATAAAGCTGAAGTTATTTATGTTGGCTAAGTATATGACATAGTTATCTGAGGCAGTTATTTGTCGTATTGTATCTGTAAATTTAGAGGTTTTAAAAAGGATCCATAAACCCCCTTTTGATCCATCCGATGCAATGTGATGGGCTTTATTAAAACCAGATTTCTTGTATAATTTTTCTATAGGTGGGTCAGTTGATTTGGTTTCAGATAAGACTAGGATGTCTAGGTTATTTCTTTTCTGGATGTAGGCTAGATCTTCCCAAATGTTTGGTTTTCTTATACCTCTAATATTCCAATATCCTATATTTGTCATTTATGAATTTCGTGATCGAATTTTTGGATCCCAGTAGCTGCTATTATTGATAGTTTATTTTTCATGTTCTAATTTCCATTTTGCTTTTGAATTAGCTATTATTGCCTACTGTCACAAGGCTTTTGGTGCCAATTACTTGTTAAAGATGGCTACTAATCCCAATTCCATAAATGCTTCAACATGATGCTATAATTGCTATTTGTTGAGATATAATGACTTATATCTCAATGTTTTTCAAAATTTTAAACTTTTGAACTCACAATTATAAAATGTTAAGTTTAAAATTTTATTAAGCAGGTTCAATATTTTAAAATCTTCAACTTACATTTATATATTAAAAAATTGGTTAAAAATTTTATTGCGTAGGTTCAAGATTTTAAAATCTCGAACCTATTTTATATGGAGGTAATATACCATGATAAAATATAGAATTGGCAATTAAAAATTTTAATTATGTAATTTACCACATGACTTGAATGATGATTTTTTCTCTCTTTAATTCACTTTTTCTATATCTAAATTATATTATCTCAATCTAATAACGAACCAAAATTTCCTTGACAACCTTCACCATATCAAAGACAAAAGCCACTACAAATGATATTTGTTTTATATGGCAGGCCATTTAGGAATTAAGAAATAGTATCATTGATGTGCGGTTATTTCACCATGTTTCATGCTTACATCTATTCCGTTTTTATGCATATTTTATACTTTCGGGTTGGGAAAGTAGTGAATTTGGATAGTTTGAGTTTATTTGCAAGAATGTAAGATATAGAGGTTTACACAAGTTTTGGTTTGATTTCGCAGAAAATGGAGCATTTTAGAGAAGAAACAAAGACAATGAAGAAGAGCTCGATCTCGAGCAGAAAGGACTCAATCTCGACCTGAGAACTAGATCTCGATCAAGGCATTCGACATCGACCAGATCACCCAAAGTCGACTGAAGGAAAAGAGCCAGATCGATACCAAGGCAATGTTGACCAAAATGAACCAAGTCGACTTGACATAGATCACACGATATCGACATGTCCACTCGACATTGACTAGAGCAACACACGCATAAGAGACGCGAATTGGGCTAGATCTTTGGAAGATTTCCTTAGCCACAAAGATATCTATCATCTACCAAGATCATCTATCCTTATGGGTATATTCCAAGCATGTTAGGAAATATTACCTATTTTAATATTTTATTTTAAGATATAATTTAGTTTAGATAAACTTTCCTTATACATCTTAGTAGGATTAGGACTCCAATCCTTGGCAAGCAAGGGTTAGGAGGATATAAATAAAGCCCTAGGGGTTGGCTTTAGTCATTCAATCAACCAACAATCATTCGATCAACAAAGAGAAGAAAGAAAGGTGAGTAGGTGATAGCGAAGAGAGAAGCGGCGGTTGTACGATTAAAGTTTCCTTTCAAGTTTTAATGCAAAGTTTATTCCTTTATTCCAAGATGTTTTCCACGATGAGGAGTAAGTAGTCGTCCTACTTCTAGGGTCGGGGTGAGCCCGACAATAGTCATGTAAGTATGCTTTTATTCCTTATTTGATTATGCGATTTCATCTTCTACCCCGTGGTCAATCCTTTATGCGAATTTAGGTTTCGCCTGTAAAAGTTGACTAAACCCTAATTATGAAAAGGTCGAAACAATTAGGTTTTTATGCGAAAGCCTCTATAATCCTAATTGGTGATGAGAAAAGCTTAATCTTTTATGTGATTAAAGTAATAATGCATGCATGGTTATTGATGTACATATTAATTAGGTTTTGCCTGCAAAAGTTGACTAAACCCTAATTATGAAAAGGTAGAAACAATTAGGTTTTTATGCGAAAGCCTCTATAATCTTAATTGGTGAGGAGAAAAGCTTAATCTTTTATGTGATTAAAGTAATAATGCATGCATGGTTATTGATGTACATATTTATAGATCGAGCATAAATGAGGCACTCGATATCGAGTGACTACGTCGATATCGAGTAGAAGTTTACACGGATTGGACGCGGTTTGAGGACGCAGATTGAAGATCTATCTTATGGCCACAGTTTATCATATCTTTTTAGGTAGATTATGTCTTAGGGTTGTTTCCTTTTTACCCTAGGATATTTATTATTTACCAGAATAATGTTTCATCCTATCTATGATATGATAGAATTTTAAATAGGAGTTTTGTTAGGATTAGGACTACTTTCCTTGGCTAGCAAGGATTAATATGCTATAAATAAAGCCCTAGGGTCTGGTTTTCATTCATTCAAGTTTAGATATTCCTATCTCACAATAGTTATAGAGTTAGAGAGTAGGAGAAGCTTTAGGGTTTGGCGTTTGCGAGAGCCGATGTTGAGTAGTAAAGTTTTGAAGTTTCTTTTAATGCAAGTTTCTTTCTTTCCATTCAAGACATTTGTTGTGATGAAGAGCGAGTAGTTCCCCAAGCTCTTAGGGTCGGGGTGAGCCCAATGTTAGCCATGCGTGCCTGAGGTATGTACTTGATGTTGATATCGTTGTGTCTTGATCATATCCTACGATTCTATATTTAGTCCTTATCGCAAGAAAAGGGATTCATGTCAACAACTTGGGTTAAAAACATAAAATTTGTAGAGACAATTAGGTTTATTTGCAAGAGTATTCCTAATAGTTGGTGTCTTATCCCTCAGGTGAGATAGCGCAATTCTCCATCTTATTTACCTTATGCATGTTTTGGTTAACGCTGTGGTAAACCCTAGCCTTAGAAGTTGCCCGTTTTATATACTTTTATACATTCAATTACTTTGTTATTTCTGTCCACTCTTCCATTACCATCCTATTGCCTTCGGCCGTTCTTTGCCGACAAACCCTAACGAAACTGCGGGTCCACTCGATATTGAAACAGTAGGTCGATATAGACATACTCTGTCTATATCGATAGTATTTTGAGTCAATGCCTTTAATTCCAGCATCTGAGCTCGAGATCGAGTGCACAACTCAATATCAAGTGCCCCTGTGTCGACCGATGGTCTTTTGAGTCGGTCGATGATGCTACTAACGATCGAGATCAACCTCCTAGGTTGAGATCGACTATTGTTTTTGTTGTTTCCGGTCTTCTGTTGCGCTAGGAATCGACTGCCTAAACCGACGTCGAGTGACCTACTCGAGATCGAGGCTCCTGGTCGATACAAATGTGAACTTCAGGACTATCTAGGATCCCGCTGACACGCTTCCTCATGGATCGATCCTCATTCCCTTCCACTACAGCGGAAGGAAGTCTTGTATTTTATTTGCATGGACTAGGATTCGGTTTGATTTATATTTCATATTTATTAGACTCGATTTCCTCCTACATCAGTTATCGTTGTGGTAAATCCCAAACTTAGGAGCTTTTAGTCATATAAAGCAAAAACCCCAAAAATATTGTCTTTTATTTACTTTCTTTATTATTTCTTTTCATTCGTTACTGTTACTGTCTGTGAGCCAACTAGATCTCGACCCCCTGACTCAATATCGAGTGCACTGCATCGAGGAGAACCCAAGTCGACAGTCTTCTGAGTCGACTGAAGTACACTAACCCACTCGACATCAACCTACCTAGTCGATATTGAGTGTCTCTGTTTCTTTCTGCAGGTTTCACAAATCGCCACAAACCACTAGGAATCGACAGCCCCTGTCGATATCGACATAACTAGTTGATATCGAGGCTTCTGGTCGACATACACAAGAACATTCAAATACTATTCAGGAAACTGCTGACCTGTCTCCTCAAGGTTTGATCCTGATTCCCTGCTGCTACATCGAGAGGGAGTCTTGAATTTATTTGCGAAGGAAGGAATCAGTTCAAAGTTATATATTTTGTTTATTTAATCAATTCCCTTCCTAACAAATTTTGGCGTCGTTGCCGGGGAGATATCAATCACGCCTAGTTTAGTTATGTTTAGGGTTTAGAATAGCCCATCCCTTTTTACTATCACATACCCTACCACCACCTACCTCATCGGTATCCACTAGGTGTCGAGCTTTTGCTACTAATTTATGCATTCTTGATTGTGTTTTCTGTAAAGACTCAGAATTTTAAAATATTAGTTTCTAGATTAAGATTTAATTTTGATTTAACATTGATTTAGTTTCGATTTAATTCCCAAGGATTCGAAAAATTTTGAAAATTTCTGTCCTCAAGCAAATGATTTGAATTTAATTTCTTCAAAGCGAATTCCGGCATAAATTTGTTATTTAGATTTGAAAACGAATTCATTCTGCTCTGTTCTTCCGAGGCTTGAAATATTTTTTTTAGTGTCGTTATTTATTTTGGATTCAAGGGTTTATTTTAATTTGATTTTAATCGTATTGGGATAAGGTCGGAAAGCGGGTTTTGAGATTTAATTACGGGTATTGATTTTGTCTTTCTTTTACCCATTCATACACTCAACCACCTTCACCCTCCTTCCTATTCCTAGCTATCACCCACACCCATTCCCTTAAATCTGATTACCACTACCCCTATTTCCTATGTAACCCATCCCTTTTCATTTCATATACCCATCACCACCATCCCTCTATCAATTCGCCCCCATCACTCCTCCTGCACTCCCTTCGACCCCCTTCAACGCCACCACCAAGCTCTTCCATTCCTCTGATTTCGGATCAAACACACACACCACCCTTCTTTCCCTCTGTTTTTCTTCCAGTCACCACGCCCTCCCTTGTCTTCGATTCGGTACCGAACCTGCTGCCTCACTCCCTTGCTTCAAATTCCCCAAGCTCGCTACTCATCCGAGATTCACCGAAGAGCCAGAGCCACCAGGAAAAGCCCTGCAGTCGATAGCTACACTTTCCCTGACAAAGCAACACGCCGACGATCCAGTTCGAGGAAGCGTTCACAGTATCCCCGATCGAAGAAGGTGAGCGCAGACAAATGAGCCCGGCGAGTCCCGATCCCTCGGTGAGCCTCTCAATTGACCCATCTTATCTCGTTTTCGATTTCGTTCTCTTTTGTTTGAAATGGCCGGGGAGGGAGAGAGAGAGAGCACGAGAGCGATGTCGGAGAGAAGGGATCGATGAGTGCGAGAGTGGCGACGATGAGCGTGTGTGTCAGAGTATGTCTGTATGAGCTCGAGCTTGGTGGGAGGATGAGCAAGAGTTGCCGATATGGGAGGCTGGGGCGGAGCTGAGGGGCGAGGTCGAGCGCAGCAAGAGAGCGGAGACGCAGGGGTGAGCGCGGGAGGTTGAAGAAGGTTGGGTCCGGTCCCCTTTTTTTATTTTGGGTTCGGTTTAGTTTTTTTGTTGGGTCCGGTTCATTTTGTTTTAAAATTCTGGGTTTGGGTTTGGTCTTGGATCCGGGTGGGCTGAGTTTTCTTGGGCCGGGTCTGGACAAGTGGATCTGGGTTGGGCCTTTTGGTTAGGATTTTTTGGGCCGATTGGGGCTATTTGTTTTAAGGGTTTTAATTACTTATTTTACACATATTATTTACTTATTATTTAGTTAATTATAAATTATATGTTTATTTGATGATAAAAATGTTAGAAATGTTTATTAGATGTTATTTTTATAAAAATGTTAATATTGAGTTGATATTTATTATAATTAAATTATTAAGATTCTATTTGAAAGTGTTAGTTATATGATTATGTTAAATGCTTACTAAAATTGTTTTACATGTTTATAATTGTTATTAGATTATTATTATTATCATTATCCTGATTTATTAATAAAACTAATATTTTCTGTAAATTATTTATATATATTATAAGTTGTTTTAAAAATAGAATTATTGGAATATTATATGTTATGATATGATGTTTTTGACATGTGTTTTTTGAAAAGTTAAAGTGATTTATTAATGTTATTTTATTTATGTGGTTTATTAAAAATGGGATGTTTTGGTGTTTTATATAGTTGAATAATGTTTGAGAAATTGTTTAAAGAGGTTTAAGGTTTCCCAAACTGTTTTAAAAGGATGTTGAAATCATAGTCAATATTTTCGAAAGTGATCTTTGACTTGTATTTGAGAAATGTTTCCCAAATGGATTATTGTTTTAAAACCGATATGCCGGAATTATTTTAATAATATAATTTTGGGAAATTTGTTTAAGGATTCAAATGTTTAATATCGGGAGTTGGTTAAGTATGATTTTAAAAGAATTGTTTGCTTATTGAGTTGTTTATGAGTTTATATGTTGAGATCTTGAGATGATTTATGAGAATGAGAATGGAGTTGTGATGATATAAGATGTTAAGTTAAGATGGAGATGATGATGACGATGTTAATATGAATAAGATGTGATGATGAGAATATGTCCAAGTCGTGGAAACGAGATGAGAAATTGAATTAAGACATTAATGTTGATGATGATGGGATGGTTAACTTATATGTGTTTTATGTGGATCTTATGTGTGTTATTTGATATGTTTTGTGTAACTTAAACTTAGACTTATTATGTTATATATCGAATTACTAGGTGATCTCTGATTTGTCTGGACTTGCTATTACTTTTGTTGGTTGCTTGGATTATGCGCTTCTCCGGGTAAGTTCTTTGAACTTACTCATAATGGGCGCTTTATGCACTGGGTGTTATATAGTAGGCTAGTGTTCATGCACCATACGACTAGAAATCATGCTTAGGATCAAAACGGAAACCATATGTCTTGCTATCTGTCTTTGCTAGAAACGGCCGTTATAGATGTTTATTGGTTGAGACCTTTTTCTTTATTCTCGTCATCTTAGTGGCACTTATATAGGAAGTTGCTTGCACTCGATGATGCGGTAGGCTTTTGGTATAGAAAGTTGCTTGCACTCGATAATGCGGTAGGCTTTCTAATAAGTGCATTAGGACTCTTAGAGCCTTAGGCCTTATATAAGTGTCATTGCTTGCATTCCTTTCATAGTTAGTAGGCTCATTGCGTGGGGTTGGCCTGCACCGTAGGGTGAGGTAGCTCCTTTGATGGTGAGTTGCTATAGGGTTTCTTAGGAGCCTAGAGGGACATGCTATTTGGCATTTCTTGTAATTGGCGCGCTTCTTTTATTATTTCTGCATTTACTTATCATCATGCTTATCTGTTTAAATTCCGTTTTGCATTACGCATTTCATCTTAGGAATAGGATGCTTATTATATGCCTCTCAGAGTGTTTACACACGCGCAGGAGTGACCCGATGATTGACCCAGATCCCCTTCTTTTTTTTAGATTCAGGTAACCGTTAACCGCTATCTTTGCTCATATGGATGCTTGGCGGGTTCAGACTTTTGGCGTTAGATCGAGAGCTTGAGAGACCACTAAACTTTCTTTCTTTTAAAATATTTTGCATTGTTTTGACCCGGCTCAGTGGTGGCGCTCTTTTGGATTGTATTTTGATTTAAACCTTACTTCTTTTTATTGCAAAAACTTGTGACTCGTACTCGGGTTGTAAGATCTAGTTGGAAGCTAACCTTGCCTTCTTAAACGTAACCCGGATAATTAGGTTTTCTTACCTAGGCCCAAGGGAGGGCAAGTAGGGGAAAGAAGATCCTTATTTTCCGGGCCGTTACAAAAGTGGTATCAAAGCCTAGGTTGCTCAATCCGAGTACACGTGAGTTGCAAAATAATTTCAAAACCGCCCACTGATTTCTTATTTTAAAGAATTTTCAAAATCATTTCAAAAACGGCAAAGAGAATTTCAGAAATAAAATTGGTAGGATCTTTTAGTTGAGAGATAGGATCGCCGGGGTAGAACGAGGCGATAGCTCATCCCTTATGGATGTAGACTTGGAGAATGGGTAGGCGAAATATAGCTTATACTTTACAGATGGGCCTAGAAGACTCCAAGGAGTTTGCACCGTGGTGGTTGGAGTAGCGGGGTTAGGATGTAGAGATCGAGAGGTAATTGCCCCCTCCGGTCAGTTGCCCCTCGAAGGGCAGCTTTTAGGTAGCTTTGGTGAACTTGTATGATCTAAGCCCGAGGGCGATCCCCCTTGAAGGGAATCAGATTAAACCGCGATGATCGCTTATGTGATATGTGATTAAGGCTCGCCCTTCTCTTGTCCAGTAGTTATAGTTGACACGCGTCACGGAGCAGTTGGGCGTGGGGGCCCAGTACGTCGGGGCAGGGGACGACCCCCTCGCCGGGTAGTCGCTGACGATGCTACTACTGGAGTTCAGACACACGAGACAGATCAGGCCGGACTCGAGCAGATGGTGCGCGAGTTGCTTCAGAGGACCCGACAGGTGACGCCAGAGACCCCTACTCAGCAACCGATGCATACAGACAGGGCCGGATTCGAGCAGGCGATACTAGAGATGATTCAAAGGCAGAGGGGACAGCGGCAGGCACCACAACCAGTGGTAGATGCGACCGCAATTAGGATTCAAGCAGAGAGGCGCATTGATTGGGTGAAGAGGTTTTCACAGAGCAACCCGCCTCTATTCACTGGAGATCCGACGGCAGACATCGAGCTATGGTTTAGAGTCATCGATGGACTCTTTGAGCTGATCAAGGCACCACCAAGGGAGCGCCAGAGGTTGGCGGCCGGCCAGCTACGAGACGATGCTTTCGACAGATGGTCCGTATACAAGGCGGAACGAGCAGATTGGACGTATGATGAGTTCAGATCCTTGATGCTTCGTGAGTACAGCCCTCCCGGACTGCAGACTGCTAGAGAGGTTGCCTTCTACAGGGGGAGTTATGATGAGACGCTATCAGTTGCTGAGGTTGTTCGCCAGTTTAAGAAGGAGCTGGTATATTGTGGCCATTTATGCCAGACGGACGCGAGTCGTATTCGACTGCTATCTATGAGGCTCTCCCCAGCCGTGCTTCTACATGCTTCCAGCTTGGGCGACGTCCCTTTTGATAGATTCTTAGAGGTTATCTTGCGTTACGATACACAACGTCATCTGTCAGGTGCGACCTACCAGTATTCTCACCCTCCTCGAGGTGAAAAGAGGCCGAGAGCTATAGAGTCTAGCCGGGATATGGTAGATAGAGGAGACCATTTCAGAGGAGCGTTCAGGAGAGATACACGCCGGGCACCAGCAGTACCCCTCCAGGAGATACGAGTTCAGAGCATTACATGCCAGGGATGTTATGAGGATGGACACCCCACAAAGAGATGCCCGAGGAGACAGATGGTGTGTTACACTTGTGGAGTTAGAGGACACCGATCAACTTATTGTCCCCAGGATGGAGGGTCTATAGATGCACCAGCACCTCAACTTCAGGAGCCGCCTAGACCAGCCCAGCTGACATACCCCCAGGGACAGGGGAGAGGGGCACCGACCGGCAGAGACCGAGGAGATGGAGGAGCTAGAGGCGGCCGAGGTAGCGGTCGAGGAGGCCGAGGATCTACTGTAGGGCTTGCGCATTTATCAGTTGAGCCATTTAGGTTAGCTTGTGAGGGAGGACAGACGTCAGGAGGTATAGATCTTGGCTTGCCCCCACCGCCCCGCGTCCACCACATGGGAGCTTCAAAACGCTCCGACCCTTCTACATCAGGTATTATGACATGAGGTGTTTATCGATCTTGATGCCTACGTGCGCGTACATGGTTGATGGTGATGTATTTCATGCCTCGTTATTGCTGTTTGATATGCTTGGCATGACATGTGTGATGACTTGCTAATAGGACGCTAGTACGATGTTATCCTTGATGTGCTTTTGAATTAGTTATATGACTTATGATTCATGATATGGCTTGAGATTGATAGGATTGAAATTGATTTCTGAAAGATGAACCTAGGAAGTGAATATGGGATTAGCCTTTAGAGGTGGATGACTCCACCTCTTGTGTTCTAAAATTGCTTGACTAACGTCGGATTTGAAGGATTTTGAATGATACTGAAAAGGACTAACTTGGATTTTAAAAGACCAAACGCTATCGAGAATTTCAACAATTTTGAGGCAAATCTTTTCCAATTGTGAAACTCTTTTGAAACTTTCAAGTCCCGAGTCAATCTATGATACTTCACGAAGTGGATACAAGCATTTTATAGGGGCGCTTGTAGGATGCTTACTACGACCTAGTGATGATATTGTAGAACTTTTAGAGTTGTGGTACTTCCGAAAAGTCAAAGCGAGAATGTGATAGGGGCGCTTATTGCATACTTGTCAAGACCAATTGGAGATGTCACGACCATGACTAGGATGTTGTGAGATCCCGGAAGACGCAACCGAGATGATTGCAAGATCATTTGACATGGTCCTTGGAATCACATTTTAAAACTTCATCCCCTTTATTTAAAATGATTTTAGTCTCGGGGACGAGACTTGTTTTTAGAGGTGGATGATGTAAAGACTCAGAATTTTAAAATATTAGTTTCTAGATTAAGATTTAATTTTGATTTAACATTGATTTAGTTTCGATTTAATTCCTAAGGATTCGAAAAATTTTGAAAATTTCTGTCCTCGAGCAAATGATTTGAATTTAATTTCTTCAAAGCGAATTCCGGCATAAATTTGTTATTTAGATTTGAAAACGAATTCATTCTGCTCTGTTCTTTCGAGGCTTGAAATATTTTTTTAGTGTCGTTATTTATTTTGGATTCAAGGGTTTATTTTAATTTGATTTTAATCGTATTGGGATAAGGTCGGAAAGCGGGTTTTGAGATTTAATTATGGGTATTGATTTTGACTTTCTTTTACCCATTCATACACTCAACCACCTTCACCCTCCTTCCTATTCCTAGCTATCACCCACACCCATTCCCTTAAATCTGATTACCACTACCCCTATTTCCTTTGTAACCCATCCCTTTTCATTTCATATACCCATCACCACCATCCCTCTATCAATTCTCCCCCATCACTCCTCCTGCACTCCCTTCGACCCCCTTCAACGCCACCACCAAGCTCTTCCATTCCGCTGATTTTGGTTCAAACACACACACCACCCTTTTTTCCCTCTGTTTTGCTTCCAGTCACCACGCCCTCCCTTGTCTTCGATTCGGTACCGAACCTGCTGCCTCACTCCCTTGCTTCAAATTCCCCAAGCTCGCTACTCATCCGAGATTCACCGACGAGCCGGAGCCACCAGGAAAAGCCCTGCAGTCGACAGCTACACTTTCCCCGACAAAGCAACACGCCGACGATCCAGTTCGAGGAAGCGTTCACAGTATCCCCGATCGAAGAAGGTGAGCGCAGACAAACGAGCCCGGCGAGTCCCGATCCCTCGGTGAGCCTCTCAATTGACCCATCTTATCTCGTTTTCGATTTTGTTCTCTTTTGTTTGAACTGGCCGGGGAGGGAGAGAGAGAGAGCACGAGAGCGATGTCGGAGAGAAGGGATCGATGAGTGCGAGAGTGGCGACGATGAGCGTGTGCGTGAGAGTATGTGTGTATGAGCTCGAGCTTGGTGGGAGGATGAGCAAGAGTTGCCGATATGGGAGGCTGGGGCGGAGCTGAGGGGCGGGGTCGAGCGCAGCAAGAGAGCGGAGACGCATGGGCGAGCGCGGGAGGTTGAAGAAGGTTGGGTCCGGTCCCCTTTTTTTTATTTTGGGTTCGGTTTTGTTTTTTTATTGGGTCCGGTTCATTTTGTTTTAAAATTCTGGGTTTGGGTTTGGTCTTGGATCCGGGTGGGCTGAGTTTTCTTGGGCCGGGTCTGGACAAGTGGATCTGGGTTGGGCCTTTTGGTTAGGATTTTTTTGGGCCGGTTGGGGCTATTTATTTTAAGGGTTTTAATTACTTATTTTACACATATTATTTACTTATTATTTAGTTAATTATATATTATATGTTTATTTGATGATAAAAATGTTAGAAATGTTTATTAGATGTTATTTTTATAAAAATGTTAATATTAAGTTGATATTTATTATAATTAAATTATTAAGATTCTATTTGAAAGTGTTAGTTATATGATTATGTTAAATGCTTACTAAAATTGTTTTACATGTTTATAATTGTTATTAGATTATTATTATTATCATTATCCTGATTGATTAATAAAACCTATATTTTCTGTAAATTATTTATATATATTATAAGTTGTTCTAAAAATAGAATTATTGGAATATTATATGTTATGATATGATGTTTTTGACATGTGTTTTTAGAAAAGTTAAAGTGATTTATTAATGTTATTTTATTTATGTGGTTTATTAAAAATGGGATGTTTTGGTGTTTTATGTAGTTGAATAATGTTTGAGAAATTGTTTAAAGAGGTTTAAGGTTTCCCAAACTGTTTTAAAAGGATGTTGAAATCATAGTCAATATTTTCGAAAGTGATCTTTGACTTGTATTTGAGAAATGCTTCCCAAATGGATTATTGTTTTAAAACCGATATGCCGGAATTATTTTAATAATATAATTTTGGGAAATTTGTTTAAGGATTCAAATGTTTAATATCGGGAGTTGGTTAAGTATGATTTTAAAAGAATTGTTTGCTTATTGAGTTGTTTATGAGTTTATATGTTGAGATCTTGAGATGATTTATGAGAATGAGAATGGAGTTGTGATGATATAAGATGTTAAGTTAAGATGGAGATGATGATGACGATGTTAATATGAATAAGATGTGATGATGAGAATATGTCCAAGTCGTGGAAACGAGATGAGAAATTGAATTAAGACATTAATGTTGATGATGATGGGATGGTTAACTTATATGTGTTTTATGTGGATCTTATGTGTGTTATTTGATATGTTTTGTGTAACTTAAACTTAGACTTATTATGTTATATATTGAATTACTAGGTGATCTCTGATTTGTATGGACTTGCTATTACTTTTGTTGGTTGCTTGGATTATGCGCTTCTTCAGGTAAGTTCTTTGAACTTACTCATGATGGACGCTTTATGCACTGGGTGTTATATAGTAGGCTAGTGTTCATGCACCATACGACTAGAAATCATGCTTAGGATCAAAACGGAAACCATATGTCTTGCTATCTGTCTTTGCTAGAAACGGCCATTATAGATGTTTATTGGTTGAGACCTTTTTCTTTATTCTCGTCATCCTAGTGGCGTTTATATAGGAAGTTGCTTGCACTCGATGATGCGGTAGGCTTTTGGTATAGAAAGTTGCTTGCACTCGATGATGCGGTAGGCTTTCTAATAAGTGCATTAGGACTCTTAGAGCCTTAGGCCTTATATAAGTGTCATTGCTTGCATTCCTTTCATAGTTAGTAGGCTCGTTGCGTGGGGTTGGCCTGCACCGTAGGGTGAGGTAGCTCCTTTGATGGTGAGTTGCTATAGGGTTTCTTAGGAGCCTAGAGGGACATGCTATTTGGCATTTCTTGTAATTGGCGCGCTTCTTTTATTATTTCTGCATTTACTTATCATCATGCTTATCTGTTCAAATTCCGTTTTGCATTACGCATTTCATCTTAGGAATAGGATGCTTATTATATGCCTCTCAGAGTGTTTACACACGCGTAGGAGTGACCCGATGATTGACCCAGATCCCCTTCTTTTTTTTAGATTCAGGTAACCGTTAACCGCTATCTTTGCTCATATGGATGCTTGGCGGGTTCAGACTTTTGGCGTTAGATCGAGAGCTTGAGAGACCACTAAACTTTCTTTCTTTTAAAATATTTTGCATTGTTTTGACCCGGCTCAGTCGTGGCACTCTTTTGGATTGTATTTTGATTTAAACCTTACTTCTTTTTATTGCGAAAACTTGTGACTCATACTCGGGTTGTAAGATCTAGTTGGAAGGTAACCTTGCCTTCTTAAACGTAACCCGGATAATTAGGTTTTCTTGCCTAGGCCCAAGGGAGGGCAAGTAGGGGAAAGAAGATCCTTATTTTCTGGGCCGTTACATTTTCAAAGCTTAGGTACAAAGATGCAAGGCGCATATGAATATTTTAAAGAGGAATTGGAATGGGAAAGACGGGTCAAAGATTTGAGACAGCGAAATAGGCTCGCACAGGAGGAGGCACGATTAAGGGAAATAGCTCGGCTGGAAGACTTAATCCAACGGCTTGAGGCTTCCTATCATTCTTCTCCCGACAAGCCAATTGACCTACCTCCAGCAGAAGAAGGATGTTTCAACAACGTCATCTTCTGTGAGCCAGTGGAGGTCGACGTAGACTACCCTCCAGTCGATGTCGACTGCTTGGAATCGACTTGTGCACACACTGGAGGAACTGATCTAGAGATGCCAGTCGATGTCGAGTGCACCTCACTCGATGTCGACTGCAACACAGTCGATGTTGACTGCAACACAGTCGATGTCGATTGCACTCCAGTCGATGTCGACTGCACCACAGAGGCCCAGGTATGTACTTCCCTGATTTCGATTCCATCTTTGATATCTACCTTTGATGAACCATTTGAAGGATCCCAAGAAGAAGAAGAGCTACCAATGAAGAAGTCGGATGTCGTTGCCCATGGTGTTTCAAGGTCGCTTTTACCTTACAAGGTGAAGGCCATCACCAACGATTTTGAGCAACCAATGTTCGTGTTCAAGTATGGGGTCCTCGCAAAGTGGCACAATGAAGAAGACAAAGCTCCGCATGATGTGGTGGAAATATCTCTTCCCACTCCACCATTTTGCTATGGTGGAGCCACGCAAACAAATCAACCAATGAAGCGGAAGAGATATGATAATGAGGTATGTAGATCTTCTTTATTTCTTCCTTTATGTAGGCTAGCTGAGGCCCAGGAAGACGAATGGCTAAAGCCATGGAGCGTTCACTCAGGGAGGTTTAAGCTTCTCCATATGATGCCCCTGGATGACATTCCACGCTTCCCACCGCCTGAGGAACCGCCAGATCCACCTATACCTCCGGACAAGGATGAGCTAGGCTAAGGCTTACAAGGGAAGTAGGTCAAGCTAGTGACTTAACCCATAGCACTTACGGGAGGCAACCCATTATTTTATTTTATAATTAAGTTTGTTTTTATTTTATTTTCTTTACTTCATGGAAGGTTTTGTTTTTTCTTTGATAGTTATAGGCAATTCGAAGAACTGGAGGTCTACTCGATGTCGAATTGTCCAGTCGATGTCTGTTGGTTTTGTAAGCAGACAGAGGGGAACTAGACCTCGAGTGAAAGAGGAATCGATGAACCTTGGTCGATGTCGAGTATACCACTCGACGTCGACTTCCTGAGGGGTTCCTACCAGATGCAAGGAGAGGAAGGCACTCGACTTGGACTGCATTGCACTCGATATCGAGTAGATCTCGACATCGACCACATGAGAGCCACCTCGACTTCGACCATCTCCTGAACAGCAAGAGTTTTCGTCGACGTCGAGTGAAACCACTCGATGTCGACTACTGGCACTCGATATCAACTGCAACAACAGAGCACATATTTCGATATTTTGCGCATTATTCTAGTAAGTTTCTTCCTTTAGCCTTGTTTTTATACAGTGAGGACACTGTAATATTTAAGTATGGGGTGGGGGGAAGGCTTACTTATGTTTATTTATGATTATCTCTTGATTTGCTCCATACATGGTACCTTGGATATATATTATTTATCTATATGCTACATATTATTGTCCAAAGATTATTTTTATCACCCCCGTTGAAAAAAATTGAAAAGTGTCATGGAAGTAGTTACAAAACTCGTTGATGCAAAAGTAGATCCGTTCGAGATATAGCAATTGAATTGCCTAGTAAAGGGAAGTCTCAATGAAGTGCAATTTTTAGAGAAAACCATGAAAGGAGTAAAATTTGAAGTTGTTTTTGACATATGCTTGATAAGAGGATGGAGGACTTTATTTTCCATTCAAGCTTTACTTACCCTAACCATTACCCATGCTTATTGCCTTTACTTCATATTCTAAGCCATATGTGCTTAATGTCATATTTGCTCCACAAGTTCTTAAATTGCCTACTTTTATACTTTTTACCCATCCAGGAGATTATGTTATGAAATTGATGTCATATTATGGAGTTGTGGTATGGTTTGATATGTTGTGAAGACATTATAAAGTTGATGGCAAGAATTTTATATGGAAAATATAATGAGTGAAAAGAAAATCCAGTCACCTAGGAGTTAGGTGAATCGACTCTGCTTGCGAAGGATAAAATTCACGCGAGATGGGACATAAGGTGAGGAGTCTGAAGCGCTAAGTATCCGGGGCCACTCATGACACCCATATTTGCGACTCGCGAGAAGGCAGCGTTAAGGTTAGAGAGGTAAAAGCATATAAGTGAAAAAAGAAAAGATCATTATGAGGAAAAAGGAATGTGGAAATCAAAAAGGAGAAAGTGCATTAAAGAAAGAAAGTTTAAAAGTTTCTCCCCGGATTAAGCACCACATTGCCAAATATAGCCCATCACTATACCTTTTACCCGCTCTCCACAATTGCGCATAAAAGTCCTATTGATTATTAATGCTATGTTACAAATTGTGTTTTTGTATAACCCTCCTTTTGTGCGAGATGTTGCTTTTCATTCACATGCATGGATTTGAAGGCATTAGTACCTTTGCAAGGATGGTAATTGATTGTAGGGTTATATGAGAATGGATCTACGAAGTTGAGAGTTTAGTCCTTCCTCTTAGTGACCATTAAGAGTATTGCTTGAGGACAAGCAAACTTAAGTATGGGGTGTTGATGTACGCCTATTTTGTCGTGTTTTGTACTTACTTTTACTCCGATTTTTATGCAAATTTTATACTTTTAGGTTAGGAAAGTATGTAATTTGTGTAGTTATGCTTAATGTTGCAAAATATGGAGTCTACACAAAGTTTGATGTGATTTCCAGGCATTTATAGCTAATTTGGAAGATTTTGGACACACTTTGGAGCTTAAAGGAAAACCATGAGGACATTGGAGTAGCTAAGGAAGAGTGCAAGATGGTACAACTGGAGAAAACCCAACTTTTTGTCATTCCTCATTTTGAATCAAGTTCTGATGCCTACATGAGTGTTGTAGTTCTCGAAAAGAGATTTCCAACGCATATTTATATGCGTCAATCGGATGAATAAGGACTCAGGAAAGTGTGTTTCAAGACGAAGCTGAATGCTGAAAGCTGCCAGCAGTGCTCGATCTCGACCAACCCACTCGACGTCGACCCAAAAATCGAGAAAACTACAAAGCTAAGTTGAGAAGTCCAAGTGAGAAGAGGATTGCTTGGCCACGAAGTGATATATCTTTATCTTACTTAGATAGACTCTTTCCTTATGGGTATTTTTCTATTTACCCTAGAGATATATTTTATTTTTCTATTTTAGATTTTATCTTCTTTAAATTAGTTTTATCTTTTGCAATTTAGATATTATTTTATTTTATTCCAATTATACAAGGATTATGATTACTTTCCTTGGCTAGCAAAGATTAGTCTACTATAAATAAAGGCCCTAGGCCTAGGATTTTATTCATTCAAGCCAAGGCATCTTCGAACACAAAGAAGAAGGAGAGAGAGAGAGGAGAGAGAGAGAGAGAGAGAGAGAGAGAGAGAGAGAGAGAGAGAGAGAGAGGACGCAAGTACTTAGGAGGAGAGACTAGAGTGAAGATTGAAGGTTTTGTAAGTTGTAGTTTTAATTTAAAGTTAGTTGTTTATTTTCATGTTTTGTTTCTATTTCCCATCTTCTAAGATTAGGGTGAGCCCAACGATAGATATGAGGTTTGATTTATGAATTCATAAATATGTGTCTTTATCATCATCTACCTATGTGCTTAATCCTTTGTGAGAGTTGAGAAAATTTTCTTATTTACAATTATGAAGCGAAAGTGAATTGATTGCGAATTTGGATAGTAATTAGGGTTTATTTGCGAAAGCCGACTAATCCTAATTAAGAGAAGGTAGAAACAATCAGGTTTTTATGCGAGAGCCTCTATTACCTAAATTGTTTGAATTTGCAAAAGTCGATTCTTTGATATAAAGCATGCACTTTTTTATGATTCATGATTCTACACATATGTTTATTGTTGTGGTGATCTCTAACCTTGGAAGTTTGCACCTTTAGTTATTTTATTTCATTATTTTTATCTTATATAGTTACCCAACACCGACCACCATTCCCTCTCCAGCCTTCGACATCGACTAAGTCTCAATCGACATCGACAGCAACCCCCAGCACCTTTTCCCGCTATTTCCAAACCCTGAAATGACTAAACTAGAACCGCTGACTTCTCTCCTGAGGACGAACCTAACTCCACTATCCTATAGTGGGGTCTTGACTACAAATTTATTTGGTCGAGAAACCCTCCTGAGAAAAAGAGGCCTAATGACCATTTACAAGCTTAAGGATAAGAAAGGGACAATGTTCAAAGTAGAGCTTGAAAGCCCTGAAGAGGACATGCGGGGCATATGGTCCCTACATGTTCCACCTTGGATAGAAGAGCGGAAGAAGTCAGCCTAGCGACTATAAAATCTAGATCTTGTACATAGACTTTTTAATTTTTAGGGTTTTGAATTTTCGGTTTTTTGTTTTGGAACTTTAAACTTTAAACTTTTGAATTTTTGGGTGAAGACTAACAATTTCAGATACAACGAAGGATCTGCAAAAGCACTCGATGTCGACACAACTGGTCGATATCGACACCCCCACTCGATCTCGACCTCCCCTGCAGACGTACCTGTTTTGAGCCGTTGCGACGTTTTCTAGTAAGTTCTCTTTAATTCCACTTCTTATTTTATTTTTACAGTGGGGAGACTATAAGATATAAGTATGGGTTGGGGTAAAAGCATTCTTGTAATTTTTTGCTCAAATCGCAGAATTGTTAGTTTAATACATATTGTTTAAGTCTTGTTTTTGCACACATGGTTAGTTCCTACATATTAGTCATCATATACTCGTATTTCTCACATGAGCATAAAGTTTATATTTCATAGAGATTTTTGAGAAAAAGTACCCCCATTGAAAATTGAAAAGTGTCATGGAAGTAGTTACAAAGCTCGACGATGCAAAAGTACATCCGTTAGAGATATAGCAATTAAATTGCCTATTAAAGGGAAGTCTCAATAAAGTGCAATTTTTAGAGAAAACCATGAAAGGAGTAAATTTTGAAGTTTCCTTTGTCATATGCATGATAAGAGGACGGAGGACTTTATTTTCCATTCAAATTTCATTATTTACCTTAACCATTACGCTTATTAGCCTTTACACCATATCCTAAGCCATATGTGCTTAATGTCATATTTGCTCCACAAGTTCTTAAATTACCCATTTTTATACCTTTTTACCCATCCGAGAGATTATGTTATAGAATGGATGTCATATTATAGAGTTGTTATATGGTTTGATATGTTGTGAAGTTATTATGAAGATGATGGCAGAAATTTTTATATTGAAAATTTAATGAGTGAAAAGAAAATCCGGTCACCTAGGAGTTGGGTGAATTGACCCTGCTTGCGGAGGATAAAATTCATGCAAGATGGGACAACAACGTGAGGAGTCTGAAGCGCTAAGTATCCGGGGTCATTCATGACACCCATGTTTGCGACTCGTGAGATGGCAACGTTAAGATTAGAGAGGTAAAAGCAATATTAGTGAAAAAAGCAAAGATCATTATGAGGAAAAAGGAATGTGGAAATCACAAAGGAGAAAGTCCATCAAAGAAAGAAAGTTTGGAAATTTCTCCCCGGATTAAGCAACACATTGCCAAATATAGCCCACCACTATACCTTTTACCCGCTCTCCACCATTGCGCATAAAATTCCTCTTGATTATTAATTGTATGTTACCAAATTGTCTTTTTTTTTTTTGCATAACCCTCCTTTTGTACGAGATGTTGCTTTTCATACACAGTCATGGATTTGAAGGCATCAGTACCTTTGCGAGGATGGTAATTGATTGTAGGGTTATATGAGAATGGATCTACAATATTGAGAGTTCAGTCCTTCCCCTGAATGACCATTAAGAATATTGCTTGAGGACATGCAAGCTTAAGTGTGGGGTGTTTGATGTGCGTTTATTTCACCATGTTATATGCTTACATCTATTCTGTTTTTATGCATATTTTATACTTTCGGGTTGGGAAAGTAGTGAATTTGGGTAGTTTGAGTTTATTTGCAAGATAGAGGTCTACATAAGTTTTGGTTTGATTTCGCAGAAAACGGAGCATTTTAGAGAAGAAACAAGACAATGAAGAAGAGCTCGATCTCGAGCATAAAGGACTCGAACTCGACCTGAGAACTTGATCTCAACCAAGGCACTCGACATCGACCAGATCACCCGAAGTCGACTGAAGGAAAAGAGCCAGATCGAGACCAAAGCAATGTCGGTCAAAATGAATCAAGTCGACTCGACATAGATCACTCGATATCAACATGTCCACTCGACATCGACTGGAGAAACAGACGCGTAAGAAACGCGGATTGGGCTGGATCTTTGGAAGATTTACTTAGCCACAAAGATATCTATCATCTACTAAGATCATCTATCCTTAGGGGTATATTCCAAGCATGTTAGGGAATATTACCAATTTTAATATTTTATTTTAGGATAAAATTTAGTTTAGATAAACTTTCCTTATACCAATCTTAGTAGGATTAGGATTCCAATCCTTGGCTAGCAAGGGTTAGGAGGCTATAAATAAAGCCCTAGGAGCTGGCTTTAGTCATTCAATCAACCATCAATCATTCGATCAACAAAAAGAAGAAGGAAAGGCGAGTAGGAGATAGCGAAGAGAGAAACGATGGTTGTATGATTAAAGTTTCCTTTCAAGTTTTAATGCAAAGTTTATTCCTTTATTCCAAGATGTTTTCTCCGATGAGGAGTGAGTAATCGTGCTACTTCTAGGGCCGGGGTGAGCCCGGCAATAGCCATGTAAGTATGCTTTTATTCCTTATATGATTATGCGATTTCATCTTCTACCCCGTGCTCACTCCTTTATGTGAATTTAGGATCATTCCTTATTTACCTTATATGAAGCGAAAGTGGATTATATATGTGAATTTGGATAGTAATTAGGTTTTGCCTGCAAAAGTTGACTAAACCCTAATGATGAAAAGGTAGAAATAATTAGGTTTTTATGTGAAAGCCTCTATAATCCTAACTGGCGATAAGAAAAGCTTAATCTTTTATGTGATAAATCCCTACCTTAGGAGCTTTTAGTCATATAAAGCAAAAACCCCCCAAAATATTGTCTTTTATTTACATTCTTTATTATTTCTTTTCATTCGTTACTGTTACTGTTTGTGAGCCAACTCGATCTCGACCCCCTGACTCGATATCGAGTGCACTGCATCGAGAGAACCCAAGTCGACAGTCTTCTGAGTCAACCGAAGTACACTGACCCACTCGACATCGACCTACCTAGTCGATATCGAGTGCCTTTGTTTCTTTCTACAGGTTTCACAGATCGACATATAACTGGTCGATATCGAGGCTTCTAGTTGACATACATAGGAACTTTCAAAGACTATTCAGGAAACCGATGACCCGCCTCCTTAATACATTTTTTTTTCAACTGAATGTATAAATAAATAAATAAATAAATAAAAGGTAATATCTAGAAGATTCAATGGAAAGCAAATCTTTTACCCAAGTGGTTACGTGAATTTTTTTTTTATTCTTATCATGAAGTTTTGAATCTTAATTGTAATGGCCCAGATTATAAATATGGGTTACGTTTAGAGGGAAGAATTATCCCTCTGCTAGATCTTGCAATCCAAGTACGAGCTACTTATTTATCAACTTCAAGTTATAACCCTGTTTATGTCTTAAGAATTTAATGAAGAAAAAGGGGATTTCAAACCCTCGAGACAGTCAAAAGAGATAAAACGAGAACCTGTCCTAATTCAACTAGTCAAAAACTCAAAAGAGATAAAACGAGTTTAAATCGATATAAATACAACATGTTTCGAAATGACAGACTTAACCAAAACATTTGTAAAGTCAAGATACAATAGGTGAAGTCTTCTTAACACTCTCGTCCCGTGAGAAAACCCTGCCATAGAAGCAAATCAGCAAGCAAAAGGGAGCGGGTACCTGAAACTATACCACAAGTCAAGGTCGAGCCACTCATGCGGGACCAGAAGTCCTCGCTGAGGTCATATAATACGCCTATACCTAGAATAAAGGATGACTAATGCAGTACAAGATTTAAATCACACTATCATGCCCCTAGTAGATATATAATATGCAGAAAGGAACTTTAAAGGGCCCAAGACAATGCCAAGTGGCATATCCCTCTCCTACCTCTGCACCCCTTCCCGTTAGTGCAGAGACTGGCCAGTTCGGTGCTACAGCATAGCAATTTCCTCGTGGTGGTGCACTCACCACAGCATCATCATATCATATCATATCATATCATATCATATCATATCATATCATATCATATCATATCATATCATATCATATCATATCATATCATATCATATCATATCATATCATATCATATCATATCATATCATATCATGTCATGTCATGTCATCTCATCTCTTGCCCGATGGTGCTGGGCTAATCATATCGTATCATCTCATCTCTTGCCCGATGGTGCTGGGCTAATCATATCATGCTCATATCGACTCGATAGACTCAAGACACCCGATGGGGCTGGGCTACCCTATGACCCTAGCAAAGACTCTAGGACTATCACAGATAACGGCCGTTCTGTTTCAAACGCATAAAGAATAGGGATGCTTATTCATAAGTGCAAGTCCTAAACATGATACTACATGGCATGCTTTTATGCATATGCAACACCTACATACTATATAACACATCAGGCATGAGGTCCAATCACTTGATCAAGCCCCGGAGGACTTACCTGGAGTCTTCACATCCAATTAGCCAGCAAACAAGCCACTCAGAGAATCATCCAATCACACTAGCAAGTAATAAGAAAGGAATAGCTCATCAATACATATTTAATCAATACACAAGCAGGTTTCCAAGTCTTCACAAGAGTAACTAATATTTTAATCAAGTAACCTCACATTCATATCATAACCATCATTCTCAATTAACCTTGTGCTCATCAAGTATAAAATTTATTTTAAAGCCTTGTC
The DNA here is from genome assembly GCA_963922045.1 of Persicaria maculosa. Taxonomy (NCBI): domain Eukaryota; kingdom Viridiplantae; phylum Streptophyta; class Magnoliopsida; order Caryophyllales; family Polygonaceae; genus Persicaria; species Persicaria maculosa. Next base: position 13,792,636 of record OY998257.1, on the reverse strand, counting down.
AAGATCATTACTCAAAATATCTTACTTCAAATCAAGCTCAATATTTCCATATTTAAAGATTAAGCCATGATAATTCAACATTTCTAAAAATCCTTTATGAATTCGATTATCACTAAAACAATCAACGAAAACCCGAAGTCAACGCAAGTAAGAATTTAAAACACAAACAAGTCCTCAAGACATGTCTCTTTATCTAGGATCTCAACCTTACTTATCAAGACAAGTTGTTAAATCATATCTCAAGGTATTGGCTACTAAACACATGATTGTAACCTAGTAAGATTTTTATCATTATCACAAAGATCTTATTATTATAGATATAACTTAAAGGATCATTATCCCTAGCCCAAAAGATTTAGTCAATAATATAATTCTATAAGCAAATAACAACCAACACTCATCTATACTCATTTTTAATAGCTAACTCAAATTATTAACCAATTTCTTAAATTAAAAAGCATAACAACAAGCTTAAAAGTATAACAGCAAGCTTACAAGTATAACAAGTTCTCAAGGCATCTTTTATATCTTACATGCTTAACCAAGTCTCGACTAACTCTTAGAAGGCCTTGCTAATCAATTTCATTTAATAAACAACATCCAAATGAAATAGTCGTACTTTAAAGGTCGATTCCTATAAGGAGAATCCTACATCATTCCTCATCTTTCATATAATCATATACGCTTGAACATATCTCACTATTGTTATTTTACTTGCCAAGAACATTCCTCATATGACATTCAAATAAAACACTCACACTTGAAGGTATGTCTCTACAAGAAGAATCCTATCTCATTTTCCATTTTACCTATGGCTAACATAACTCTCAATTATATATAGATCTTAGTCAAACGAATTACCTAGCTAATATATATATATATATATATATATATATATATATATATATATATATATATATATATATATATATCAAGTTAACCTACTTAATTCTATACCAAGGTAACAAGTGTTTCAATCGCTTCTAAACCAATTATGTTTATATGAACCTCCCAAATGAAATTACGCTATAAATACCTAACTCACTAAAACTCAATCACAATTTATCTACCAATTACAAGACAACTAAGATTATAGGCTTATTTGACCGAAACAAAACATTCAACCGACAAGTTTAACAAGCCAATTTGGTTTTAACTTTATAAACACCTTAGATTTATTCCGATCATTAAATAAAACACCCTTTAATTTATCTCTCAAATGGCAAAACTAGAACCAAAACCAGTAAATCTTCAAAATTGTAGTTCAACAACCCAACTAAGCTCAATGTCTACTAATCCAATCAGGCAAGGCAGGTTCAAGATCAAGGAGGTATACCCCAAATCGCATCGATTCCTAGGCTCATTCAAGGGCTCTGGTTCGGAGGGCATGGGCTCGCGAGGTCGTCGGCGTCGGGCTGCAACAGAACTCCGACCCCGTCGGGATCGAGAAGAAGAGTGATGGAGGGAGCCCAACGTTGGCTCGACACTCGGCCTAGGATGTGCTGGTGGCTCATCGTCGTTGAAAGCAACCCGAATCGGCCATCGATAGAGAGGGAGAGAGAGAGAAGCGGCGTAGTTCGAGCCCGAGATTTGGAGACGGGGTTTGTTAAGGCGGCAACAGAGCTCTGTAGGTCCGGGGAGGAGGGAGCTTCGTTCGCGGATAATGGCTGCCTGAAACAAGGCTTTCGGCGGGAGGTGGCGCTGCTCTAGCAGAAGGCCGTGAGTGTCGAGCCCGGAAGCGAGGCGGTGCTCCTCTTTGGCGACGACGATTGAGCTAGAGAGAGTGAGAAGGAGCGAGGGAGATGGACAGAAGGGAGGAGGGATCCGAATAGTGGGAAGGAAGCCATTGGAGGAGAAGAGATTTGGAGATCTGAAATGAAAGTGAAGAAGAGGGCTGGGGCGGCTCTGATGAGGGTGATGAACAAGGAGAGCAAAGGGTGAACAGTGGGAGACGGCAGCTTGGATAGAAAAAGGGTATATATACCCTCAATTAGGTTAACCTAGAGAATTTACAAAAATAACCCGCTATTTCTGATTTTAAAAAAAATATACCCCATAAAATTATAGATTACAGCCTGATAAATTTTATTTAAATCAAAAGCACCACAATACCAACTTCTGCATTAATAAAATAAATAAATAATTTAATTTAATGAAAGTATGCTATATTTTTTTTTGGGAATTCAAAATTTTCGAAATTCTCAAGAATCTGAAATTAAAACACGATTCATAAATAATATTTTCAAAATTTCGGATCTTTACATTAATTTTTTCTTCTTATTAAATTTTAGATTAATTTTTAGTATAATAAAATCATTTTTTTAACCGATTCTTTAACCTAATTTTTTAACACCTCTATTTATTTGATAGTTTCTGCTCTATTTTCAATTGTATTTTCTACAAATTTGTTAATTATATTTTTCACTCTCTTTTTATGACTCTTATTTCTCATGCGAAACATTCTAGGAAATAAAATATTAAAATAATATATTGTCATAATTCTCATGCGTCTTATGGTTGATTCTAGAAAAAAATTCTCAAACAAATAAAATATTAAAATAATATATTATCATAATTTATATAAAGTTATCGCAAGTCACAATCTATCTTTATATATTTTAGTTAATTGATAAAAAAATCAAAACTATTTCATAGGCCATAGCCATAATTACCCAAATATTAATAGATAAATATTTGATAAGTGTTATTTTATTTATATGTAGATTATTTTTTTGGTGGAATAGATTATTTATATGAAAATATATTATTTGATAGTTTTTAAGTTATTTATACCTATATTATTTCTAGGTAGAATGAATTATTTATATCTAGATTAATTTTTATGCTATATTTTTAACACACTTTGATTGTTATTTGTTTAATTCTCACAAATTTTTATTTTATATTTCTCAAACACTTTAATCATTATCAATTTAATTCTCACACTTTAATTGAGATTTATTATTTTTAAAATATTTTTAAAATATTTGTATATATAATAGATGGAATTTTAAAATATTATGTTGAAATATTCATGTGTACGAAATGGGGCGAACACTAGTTTTTTAATAACTAGTATTTGGTACCCACAATTTTGCATGTTTTGTTAATGAATTAAATTTTATTATATTAATTATATTAAAATTATTTTTATTAAATTTTATGTGAAGATTAAAATAGTTTATTTGAAATTTTTTATTGAAAATTTTCAAGCAATCATAAAAATAAAAGGTTTTGTAACGACTTAAGATATGAGATTGAGAATTAATATAAATATTTTGATGATAAAATTTTATTGTTCAATAGAAAATTAATAATGAAATATTATCTTTAGATATAATGAACTAAAATAATCGATCTTAATTGACTAAAGATAAAATAGTTCAAGGTACAATATTTATAAATAACGCATGGTGAAATGATAAATTTTGCCACCACTTAAGATATTAGAGAAACACATAAAATGATACGTGGATAAAAAAATATATGAGCTCATTGTCAAATATAACTTTAATATATTAGATCATCATTAATTAACATATCACAAACTCAAGTTAAATTCATCAGAAAATAACACACGGACAAGATGCCTAATTTAGTATCTATATATCTATATATTAATTAAAAGCAAAGCATTTGTGTCACGTGTCACCTCCTCGCGCACTGATATTTTTGGCAACATCTATTTTATATATATTTATAATTTTATAATTTAGAAATAGCTTTTTTTGTAATATTTATTTGATATATTCATATAACCTATTTTTGTCAACTATGTATATTTAATTGGATATCTATTTGATATGTTTATATCTATATCTATCTATATATTAACTATACAATATTATTTCATTCTATATTAATTACACAATAACATTTCCATCTATTTTTTAAACAATAGGATGAATTCAAAAGCATTTTTTATATAAAAAAATATATAGTTCCAAATACATAATTTTTCTATTTTAGGCAATTCCTTTTTATTTAACCAATGGGATTAATTCAAAAAAAAATAAAAATAAAGATAATATCAACTATACACTATTACTTTGTCAAATCTATTTTTTTCTATTTTATATTAACGTTTGGTAATATTTTATTTAATTTTATAATATTGTACTAATTTTTTATACTTATAAAATTTTATATTTATTTTTTAAAAAAATTACGCGCCATGGCGCGGGTACTGTACTAATATTATACTCCCTCCGTCTCAAAATACATGTCTTTTTATGACGGAACACATGAATTAAGAAGTAGGTTAAGTGTAATGATTAGATGTAAAAAGTAGGTTAAGTATAATGATTAGATTTTGGTATTAGAGTATTTGTTTCTTTTTTAAAAAAAATTGTGAGGAGGAGAGTAGGGGTGATGTAAAAATTAGAGTAATGATTAGATGTAAAAGTAGGTTAAGTGTAATGATTAAATCTAAAAAGACATGTATTTTTAACAAAATTATATGGGCTAAAAAGACATGTATTTTGAGACGGAGGGAGTATATATACATGTCTTTTGAGACGGAGGGAATATATATATATATATATATATATATATATATATATATATATATATATATATATATATATATATATATATATATATATAGGGTAGGGTTCAAGTGAGAACACCTCTACCGGTGAGAACGAAAGAAATGATCTAATTGGTTCGTTCCTTACCTCTAGCACGCGCGTTTGATTCACCCCCCAGAACTCACGCGCCTCGCTTGTATTATGCGTTCCGTCCACGCGGCTATATATTTAAAAAAAAAAGGCATATCTTCACGCACGGAGAATCGAACCTGGGACAGCGGAAAGAAGCGCAAAGTCTTGTAGTGTTTTGAATATCTATACCAATGTACCAATATGACTTTAATGTCCAAATTACATTTTAATAGGTTGAAGCGCAAAGTCACTGAACCACTCTCTATTCAGTCACTGAACCACTCTCGATTCGTTCACTGAACCACTCTCTATCAGTCACTGAACCACTCTCTATTCAATCACTGAATTACTCTCTATTCGGTCACTGAACCACTCTCTATTTTAGTCACTGAACCACTCTCTATTCAGTCACTGAACCACTCTCTATTCAGTCACTGAACCACTCTCTATTCAGTCACTGAACCACTCTCTATTCGGTCACTGAACCACTCTCTATTTTAGTCACTGAACCACTCTCTATTCAATCACTGAACCACTCTCTATTCAGTCACTGAACCACTCTCTATTTAGTCACTGAACCACTCGCCATTTATATTCGCTGAACCAATTACTATAAAATTGATGAACCACTTCTATTTAATTAGCCACTATATATTTAATAACTGAACCACTCTCCATATATGTGTTGAACCAATTACTTAAAAATGATGAACCACCCTCTAAATTAATTAACCACTATATATTCAGCCTAAATTAAATGTATATGTGCAAAATGGGTAATTGTATATAAATTAATTTCCGGCATTCAACCATGGAATTTTTTTTCAAAATATTCATTAAAAAATAAAAATTTATGGATAAATTCACACATTGAAACTATTTACAAAAATATTCAAAATTTGCAGATACGTCAGAAAAACGCGGTCGGAGGCCGCGTTTTATGTGTTAATTAGGTATTTATTTTTGGAGGTGGGGTAAAAATTAAATTTCTTATAAAAACGCGGTTTTAAACTACTTTTTTAAATAAAACGCGGTTTAAACCCGTGTTTCTTTCCTTTTTATTTCTTAATTAAAAAAAATATATTTAAACGTAAAACGCGCTTTAAAAAAAAAAAGAAAGAAGATCAAGAAGAAGAAGATGAAGCTGCCTTTGAGGTTAATTGGGTATTTGCAGATATGTCAGAAAATTTGCAGCTTTAAATGTAAGAAGATGAAGCCGTGATATATACACCAAGCAGCTTTACAATATAAATGGTCAAAGTAATGATGTTAAGATGGGCCTACAAAACTTTTCTACCTGCCTTTTTTATAGGGGTTGCTTTCTCTATAGTTTTTTTCATTTCCAATCCTCTTTCGATCTCAAGAGCAGCTTTATCTTCTTCTTCTTGGTTTCTTTCCTTTTTTTTTTAAAGTAAAATGAGCTTGAGGTCGCGTTTTACGTTTAAATATATTATTTATTATTTTTTTTAATTAAGAAATAAAAAGGAAAGAAACGCGGTTTAAAACCGCGTTTTTATAAGAAATTTAATTTTTACCCCAGCTCTGAAAATAAATACCTAATTAACACATAAAACGCTCTCTCAGACCGCGTTTTTCTGACATATCTGCAAATTTTGAATATTTTTATAAATAGTTTTAATGTGTGAATTTATCCGTAAAATTTTAATTTTTAATGAATATTTTGAAAAAAAATTCTCAACCATGCATGGCTACATCTCCGTTTCTATTTTTTGGCATTCAACCTTGACCAGTTCCAATTTAGTTTTTTGCTTGAGTATATATTTTTTCAACCCTCTCTGTCTCAATAACAAGGTTGGTTTTAATAAATCTTGCTACTAATCTAGTCCACGACTCAAATTCAAATGAAATTAGTTTAAATTACAGAGAAAATAAGGATCGGAAAAAAGGTTAAATTAATTACAGAGAAATTAGTTCACTTCTCCAAAACACCGGACCATCTCTAATTCACCAACTTAGAACTTACACATCTATACGCCGTTCCTCCGCCTTCCTCCTCGCCCTCACCTCCCTCAATTTTAGGTTCCGGTGCCGGACCTTCAACGGCCTCTGCGACAATTTCGCTGCCGATGCGGAGCTGTTGATGCTACTGCTTCTAGTGCAGGAACTCCGACTGCTGCTGGCGGTACTGGAGCCTTGGAATCCGGCGATTTAGTCCATGGATTTCGATCTCGACAAAGCGGCGCTGGTGCTGATTGCGGAGTACCGGTGGACGGGAGGATCTGGCCGCGGAAGAACAGCTTGTCGGCCGCTGGTGCTGGTTGCGGGGTTTATCGGAGTCGGCGGAGGCCATGGTGAATGATGAACGGGAGGGTTGAAGGGCCCATGGTGAAGGGTGAACGGGAGGGACTAGGGAGGAAGGAGCATAGCGCGTGTTCCTCAACTTAAAATAAAAAAGCCCGTGAGTGTATTTTTAATTATCAAATCAAAATGTTTCTCTCGATATTTTTAATTATGAAATCAAAAAGCGCGTGAGTGAACGAAGATGGAAGACTATGATTAAAAATGATTTTATTTCTTTTGTTAATAAAATTGTGGGACCCACGTGACAAAAACACACTCACCCTCTCCTTTGCACTGCGTGCAAATCACCCCCAACTCTCATTCTTTAATTTTTTTTAAGCTTTTTTATTCAGTTCTTCTTTTTTTTAAACATATAAACTATTTGATAAAAATAAATGATTATGGGTCACACCCTCTCCTTTGCACTGTGTTAATCACCCCCCAATCCCCATTCTTTATTTTTCTAGCTTTTTTATTTTGTTCTGCTTTTTTTAAACATATAATATTTGAGAAAAATAAATTATTATGGGTAATTCGTCGGTCGGACCCACCTGATTTTGTTCGTTTTTAAAATTTGACAATTCCACCAAATAATATTTCACATGCTACCGAATAATGTTTTATTTTCTTTTTTTTCATCACGTTTAAATAAAAATTCATCAATTCCACTGAATAATTTGTCACTTACTACCAAATAATATTAAGTTATCTTTTTCCATCTAGTTCATATCCAAATTTATTAATTTCACCGAATAATTTATCACATTCTACCGAATAATAATTTTTTTTCATCAATTTTAGATAAAAGAAAACTCAAATCCCTAAACAATACTTACGATTTTTTTTTGGTGAACAATACTTACGATTTATAAGAATAATGGTTCACATTTTACCGAATAATGTTTCACATTTGACCAAATAATCTTTATAATTTAACCGAATCTAGCTCGTCTCCTTCTCAAACGAATAATCTTTATAATTTAACTAAATAATCTCTCAAATATAACCGAATAATATATCAAATTTAATCGAATTATCATTCTGTTAAATACGAATTGAATAAGTTTTCTAATTTAATCAAATAATATAATTTCAACACAATTGTATAATCTATTTAATTTAGCTTAATAATTTTTCAAATTTAACCGAATAATCAAATATATACCCACGAATAATCAGTAACAAGAGTGAACATTGCAATTGTTTATTTACATACCCCGATACTATAAACAAAAATTAGCACACCTAATTGGGTATTCACCTGTGCGTTTGTAACCTAAAGAAGGCACCAAATCAAAAGAAGGCACCAAATTGAACTCTGATTTGTTTATTGCCGGAGGCTATGCAATTCAAAAATAGAGGAAATTCAATTGTCAGGCCTAATTGTGAAGCAGAAAGTCGTAGATTTCAAAAGTAAAGGAAAAATTCAGTTCAACCCAAAGGAAAACAAAAACGATGAACCAAGATGTAGATGAGGAAGGATCAGTCTGCAACGAATACAAGGTTGACTACCATGGAAGCCTACGAGGGGCGCTACTCATCCTACATGGAAGCCTGCGAGGGGCGAGGGTCAGCAAGGGCGAATCGGCGTCACGGAGCCTTTGGAAGAGGATCTGAAGCATCCAGGATCAAGACGAGGGAATGGAGGCCACTCTTCTCCGATTAGTGCTATTTTACTCCCACCTCCGCCCTATCGCCATCGCCGATTTGCACCGCGAACGACAACGGCGGACAACAGCTTGGAACAAAGGAGAGGTAGATAAAGAGAGAGAGAGAGATTAGGGCTAATTGTTTGGATGAGGAGAGTGTAACCCACGTTCAATCTTGGTGAGGGTAATTTATTTTTGAGTTGGGTCCCACTTTTTTTTTTAAAAATAATATGAAATTAAGGTTAAATCTACACCATTGATTTGATTGTATTTAAAGGCCCAGATTTGTGTACAATGTATATGCTAAGACATGTGCACAATTGATCCATACTCTATATATATATGTGTTAGTTCCGGTGTAAACACCCCTTAGGATGTAAACTGTGAACACATCCGGACCCTTAAATTAGTAAAATCCAATGGATCATATTAATTCTACATTTTAATGATTTTTAGTTAATTGCAGTGGGACCCATCAGTAAAACACGCCCACTTTCCCTCTTCCAAGTGCGTACACTGCACACAGTGGGATTTTTTTTTCGGAAATTTCGCATGGTACCCTTGTGGTATTTGATTTTTCGTGTGGTGTACAAAAGATTAGCGTATTTCGCCAGATACCCCTGAGTTTATATGAAATTTCGTGTCGTGCCCCTGCTCAGTTAACCCTAACAACAAACGTTAGTTTTCTTTAAAAAAAAAGAAAGAAAGAAGAAATTGGGAAGAAAGGAGAGATCGAAAGAAAATAGCAGGTGAAAGAAAGAACGAATCGGCGACGGAGGCACCGGAAGAAAGTAGAAGGCGAACGAAACTGGGAAGGGAGCCCACACAAGGCAGCTGTCGGAAGTGGTGGTGGAAAATACAGGTATGTTTATCCCCCTTTCAAAATAATTAGGGTTTTGACGTTTTAAGGGTTTCAATTTATTCTGGCTTGCTCTCTCAGGAAGTATCTTGTTCCCAATTTTTCTGTCTTTTTTGTAAAATCTAATTTGCCAAATTGGTCTATAGTGCAATCCGATGTTTCGTGTTGTCTGACTGTTGGTGGAATTCTCTGGATAGTATTGAGCCCAGGGTTGGATAATTCAGTGTTGGTTAATTTGCCAAATTGGTTAATTTTAATTTGCCAAATTGGTTAATTCAGTGTTGCATTCCCAAGGTTGGATAGCAATGTAACCCAATCGCTTAAAATGGTTAAATGGTATCATGAGTCTCCACCATAACTTGTAAGGAGGAGCATTAGGAATCTATGGTTTAAGAGAAAATCTCTGTAAAAAAATTATCATTTTCATCTTCTTACCCGGTGTCATGTTGTGCAAAATTAAGTGTTGTGAGCTACCTTCAGAATTCAGTAAGGCTTGAAGGCTATTGTCTGCATTTGTTTCTGCATCTGTAAATCTGTTAATCTGCTTATTTTTTTGTGCTTCTATTGAGAATGTGTTTCTTGTGTAGATTGCAAGAGAGAATACACGAGAGGAGAAGATTGCAAACCTGCACAAGAAAAAGAAGTTAATGCACTTGGAGGTCAAGAGGCTTGAAGGGGAAAATTGGACCTTTAAGTATGAAAATGGGAGCTTCAAGAATGAAAATTAGAGCTTCAAATTGAAACTTAGAGTTGTTGTATATTCTTGGATTTTGGTTGTAATAATAGTAGTTGTGATGCATTTGAGCTTATGACAATTGACAAGTGGGTGTTGTTGTTTGAATTGATACGGTTAATCTATGACAGCAACAGACAATTTCATTGAATTAAGCTTTGTTTTTAGCTTCATTATATATATATATATATATATATATATATATATATATATATATATATAGTTTAGAATCCCTTTGAAAGCTTTCTTTATGGCCACTTGACCAACTTGACCATAAAAATATGGTGTATTAACTTAATTGATTTCACTTGACCAACTTCGTTATATATACATATATTTTATGGCCACTTGAACAACTTAAACTAGAGTATATTTTTTTATGGAAAGCTGTCATTGAGAATAAAAATATGGTGCATTAATTTAGACTAAGCTGCCCAGAGAGAAGCTTTAATTTACTGTCATTGATCAAAGGCATTACAATCATAGACTAAACACACCATAAAAATTATTCATTTTCAACTGCCCTCTCATCCAAAACAACAAAAAGCTTAAACCCAAAATAGGATGACCCCAAAAGCTTAAACCCAAAATTGCTCAGTTGATTTACTGTCATTAATTTACTGTCATTAATCACTGACAGCAGTAGCTTAAAACCAAAATGGGATGACCCCTGAAGCTTACATCATAGTACCTATGGAAGTTAATTAAAACATGTTCCAAAACCTTTAATCAGTGACAACATTATCTTAATCCCCTAAAGCTTAAATCAGTGACAATAGTAGCTTAAACCCAAAATGGGATAACCCCTAAAGCTTACATCAGTACCCCCGTTCCTATTATTCTACTGAGTTCCCGCTATCCATGGGGCCGAGGACATCACACCATCCGTAGATTGTAGTTGTTCAGACTTGTTTGTTTCCTTCGGCTTCGTCTTCTTTGGTCTTCGTTCAACTCGGACAGCTTGTTGTGCCTTCACCTCCTTAGCAGTTGGTCCACCTTTACATGTCTTGACGTTATGCCCATATGCCTTGCATAACAAAACAAATGAACAATAACATGTAGTTAATAACTCGAAACCACTGGACAAAAATTCAAGAAATTTTCTACATAAACCAATACCTGACATCTTCCACATCGCACAAGGCGAGACCTCTTTCCTGCAGGCGCTTCATCGTCTTGTCTCTTCCTAGTTTTGGCTGGTCTTCCAACTCCCCTTTTCATGGTGGGCGGGTGTATTCTTGGTAGATCAAACGAAGGCCATTGCTCTTCATCTGGGACCACCCTATAAAAATGTGGACATGAGAGTGTTCACGGTTGGATGTGGCTCTTAACCAACTATAAAAATATACGAAAACCAGATTACCTATAGCATCCGGAATATGTTCTTTTGTACATTCTAATGGAGTACCAATTAGACACGTAATGCTCAGGATGACCCCTACTCTCGATTATAGCCCGCACTGCATGTCGACATGGGATTCCTCTAATTTGCCATTCCCCACATCCACATGTACAATCTTTGATGTTGACAGCCAATGCAGAGTAACCGTCTGTGACCTCATATTCAGTGGGTGATGCCTTGAAAACCTATGATGGAAGTTGAAAACCTCTAATTTGCCATATATATATATATATCATGGAAGTTGCTATGTGTCTTAAGGTTTACCTGCAAAGACCTGGACCTGGTAACCGCCTTTGCCAATTTCTTCTTTGCGTACTCAGTTATACCATCACCAGGCAAATTTTTCGCAGCTTCTTGCCTCTTGCAATGTCTAACCATCATTGTTCGTCTAGTACCTACAGAAGTATAACAAAATCTCTTAACCTTCAAAGATGTTTCTGTGAGGTACAAAAATCAGTCCGTAAGTAATGACTAATGAGTACAAATTATACCTTCAAGCAAAGATAGCACAGGAAGGCATCTATCCGCTCCCAGTGTGGAATTGAAAGACTCTACAAAGTTGCTTGAGGTGTGAGGAGCATGCAACGTTGGGTCATACCGATACCTTGCCCAACTATGAAAGTCACCCAAGTCTTTAAGCCACTTTACAGCACCTTTCCCGGCTACACTCTCTACTTTTTCCATTGATTTCTTAAATTTATGTTCTGAGAATGCTTTGCAACAATGCCAAAACACTTCCTTCACCGGCAATCCGGGAAACGCCTTCTTGAAGTTGGCACAAAGGTGTGTGCAACAGAATCGCCTTACAGCTGTTGGCCACACTTCTGCAAGGGCTGGTTCAACCCCCTAAAAACATGTAAAACGGTATTTGAATGGTTGCAAGACTGAAAACAGAATATAAAAACTGGACAAAAACTAAATGTGATGATAAACTGGATACATACAAATTAGAATACAAAAACTCAATCAATACATAAATTGATAAACTGGATACATAAAAATCTTAATACAGAAACTGGAAAGCAGAAAATTGAAAACAAAAAGACAGAATACAGAAAATAGGAGTGCTGATACAGAGAACAGAAAAACAGAACTAAATACATAGGAGTACTTGCTGATACAGAGAACAAAAAAGAAGAACTAAATACATAGGAGTGCTGATACAGAGAACAGAAAAACAGAACTAAATACATAGGAGTGTTGATACAGAGAACAGAAAAACAAAACTAAATAGATAAAAATATGGAAACTGAAATGGTACCTTTTGTCTGTCCGATATAATACACCAATTGGCTCTATTAGCACTCCTCAAAGCCTCCTTGAGTTGATAGAAAAACGATGACCATGTGCTTTTACATTCATTCTCGTAAACGCCATATGCTAGAGGAAAAATCTCATTCTCTCCGTCTACAGCAACAACAGCCAACACGACACCACCATATTTTCCCTTCAAATGGCATCCATCAACTCCAATCAACCCCCTACATCCGTTAATGACTCCCTCAATCATTGGCTTCATAGATATAAATACATTCTTAAAGTGCAAGGGCCTTTCGGGATCATTTCCTGCGTGTCCCCAAACAATATGAGCTCTAGAGCCAGGGTTCGACGACTTCACCACTTCACAATAACCCGGCAAACTCCCATAAGAAGCATCAGGATCCCCATTAATGATCATGCAGGCAAGTGCCCTTGCTTTGTACAAGGATGTTGACTTCATGTTGATTCCGTATTTACTCATCAGGAGACTTTGCATAGTTGATCCTTTGATATCATCATCCGCTCTTACATGGTCAAGCAGCTTGGTTGCAGCCCACTCCGGAGTTGCCATTGAATTGAACTTTGTGAGTTTAAGGCAACTATGAGTATCATTTAGTGACTTTATTGCCCATGTAATTCCATCTGCGAGTCTTGATGCATGAATCCTCCAATTACATTCAGATTGTCCACAAACGGCGGTGTACCGAATTTGATCTGCTTTTACTACAACAAGAGAGAAACCCTCTTGGACACAATAATCTCTCAAAACATTAATTAAAGCCTCTTTGTCAAAAAAAAATCATCCATGCCTTCAGTTTTATATTCCCGAAACTATTATCATCGTACAACTCTCCATTTTCATAAATTTTATCAAAGTAATCCTCTGTGTCAGTATCATTACCTCCAAATCCATCAACACCCTCAATTTCATCATTGGAGGTCGACACAAGTGACGTATTATCAAGCAAGTTAGCATTTGACATATTACCGTCATCATGTGATGCATTGCAATGCAAAACAACATCTGCCACTTCAACATTCAGCAGCTCATCACCATCAACCAACATAACATCAGCAGCTATAGAATCAAATACAACATCCTTTGTCATACTAACTTCACCGGATGTGGGTTCACTAAATGTAGAGTGACTTTGGGCTTTTTCTACAAAACTACCCTTCCTTCGTGCAGTAGTAGCAGGGACCTTCCTGTTAGAAGCGGGTTGACTGCCATAACTTGACTTCTCTATAGGCCTTTTTGACTCAATCAAACCCCTTGCTAATTCTAGATTCGTAGAGGGTGAGTCACTGGATCCAATTGCTAGTTTAATCAACCTCTCCTCACTAAATGTATTGATCATCTTCACAACATCTTCATCACTTTCTAATTGAAAATTCTGACACTTATATGCATACCATAAGGTTGGATTCTCGGGAAGAAACATACCCTTTTTTTCGGCCCCTTCTAGCAATTCAACAAAGATATCTAAAACATTACACTTATCCCGATCATCCAACTCAAATTCGACATATTCGCGATGAATATAACGCATTTGCATCACTATCTTATCTCTCATCCTACATAGCATAATCAAAACACATACAAATTAAGAGGCAACTTTGTAATAGCTAAACCTTAACCCTAACACTCAAAATTGCGACTTCATTGAAATTGAAACATAAACCCTAACATGACAACAACCCTAACACTCAAAGTTAAAGAGGATTTCGAACCAAATAGATTATTAATCATAAACCCTAACATGACAGGAGGATTTCGAACATGACACCAACCCTAGCCCTAACATGACAACATGAGGATTTTGAACCCAATTATAAATCACAAACTAAATAGATTATCAATCACAAACCCAAACATGACAGGAGGATTTCGAAACCAATTTCACGCGAAATTTCAAAGCTAAGAAAGGGGTTTGAAATGTCAAAGATTTACCTAGCAATGGCACCACCCTCGGGAGTATACAGAGTTCCTTTATCCGTGTCGCCGGCCGGTGTGCTCATCTTCCTCGTTCTTCCGGCAACCCCTCACTCTTCCTGTTTCAATTGTTCTTTCCTCCTTCCCAGTTTCTTCTCTCTTTCTTTTTTTTTTAAGAAAACTAACGTCCGCTGTTAGTGTTAACCGAGTAGGGGCACGACGCGAAATTTCATATAAATTCAGGGGTATTTGGCGAAATACGCTAATCTTCTGTACACCACGCGAAAAATCAAATACCACAAGGGTACCATACGAAATTTCCGTTTTTTTTTTTTTGAAGTAAGACACATTGCATAAAAATGATAAAACGCTTTCGATTTTGCTTCAAAAAAAATTGCATAAAACGCTAAAACACACCCAAATGCAACAGTGCATAGAAAGAAATTGATGGGTTTATTTATGTGATGAAATTATAAAGAACTTAATGGGTTTATTTGTTTAGTTTCATTTTTTTGTATTTGTATTTGTATTTTTTTTCACAAGATAATTGTGATGAAATTAAATTATTCAGTTTCCAAATTAGAAAGATTATTTGTATATAAGGGGATAATTATTCGGTTAAATTAGAAATATTATTTGTATATAAGGGGATAATTATTCGGTCAAAATTAAATCATTATTCGTATAACAAATGAAGAAAAGTGTGATTTTAAAAAGACGAGATTATTCATAGGTAACATAATATTATTCGGGTAAAATGTGGTGAATAAATAATTAATATAATTATCCTAAAAAATTATTTATTGACGTTCATCGCCACAATTTTTCCACAATTTAACTCTAAAAACATTTAAAGAAATTACAAACTGTAATTCACTCTTGATGGGATCAAAATTTACATTGTAATTTTTTTTGTTCTGTTTTTTATTTCGTTGTTTTTTTTGTGTATGTATTTTTATTATTTTTTCACAAAACAATTGTAATATTTGTGATAAAATTATATTATTTGGTTAAATTAGAAATATTATTCGTATGTAAAGGGACGATTATTCGAGTACATTTGAGAGATTATTCGGTTAAATTAGAGAGATTAATCGCAAGTAAGAGAACGATATTTTTTATGAGTTTATTAGTTTGGGGAGTACATTTGGAGAATTATTATTCACTTAATCGAGAATGGTTATTTATGGATAAAATCATTATTCGGATAAAATCAATGATTATCTTGAAAAAAAATAAAAAACATAAAAATAAAAATAAATTGGGATAATACCTAAATATATTTTCAAAAACAATTTATCAACCCTTTAACAAAATTCCAAAAAAAAAAATTCACCAAAACTTTCTTTTAAAAAAAACTTAACTTGGCCGCTTAATAATATATCACGGAGAAGACATTTTTGTGTATGTTTTTCTATTTGTTCGCAAGATAATTGTAATATTTGTGGTGAAATTATGTTATTCGGTTAAATTAGAAATATTATTCGTATGTAAAGGGATGATTATTCGAGTATATTTGAGAGATTATTCGGTTAAATTATAGAGATTAAACATAAGTAAGATGACGATTTTTAATAAGTTTATTAGTTTGGGAGAGTTTAAAATAATTATCAGTAGATTATTCATATAATTCAATGACGTTATTTGTATATATAAAAGCAATTATTCATTATTCAGTATATAGAGAACCATTATTCGTATATATAGAATTATTATTTGTATAGTATAATATTACACTGTAAAAATGGCAAAATTGAACAAAATAAATTTTTGGAACGCACTTGCCTATTGTGTACAGAGAATGTGCCGCATGTTTGTATCTCACGCGCGCTTAGGTAACAAATTAAGAATGTGTGCGGAGAAACTAATAATGTGGGCCCCATTTTTATTTTTAAAAAATCTGAAAATCCTATTTAATCTACACCCTTGATTTCATTTGGTTCAATGGTTCAGATGTGTTCACAGTTTACATCCTAAGAGCAACTCCAACCGCTCTTGTAAAATAGAGAAAGTTAAAATTTTTAGAGAAAATATGGGGTTTTTAGATCCAACAGTTCCTCTATATTCATCTCTAAAATAGAAAAACCTTAGAAGAGAGAAAAAATTTCTCTAAATTTATATGAAGATGGCAAAAACTCTAAAATTTAATTCTTCTCAATACCAATGCAAATTCATTGTAATTCATCAACAATTAGACAAGTTTGTTATATTTATACAAAAATTAAATTTGGAGTATTTGTTATAATTAAATAAATTGAATGTTTTGCTAGAATTAACTCGATATTTAATTTAAAATTGTTAGTTTTAAGTTATGTTAAAATTCATGTTATACGTAAATGTCAAACTTATACTAGTTTACATTTGAAGTTATGTTAAGCTTAAATGTTAAACTTCATATTTCAATTAAACTTATTTACGTTTTTTAAAATTTTAACTTAAAAATTCATGTTCATCTAGTTGTATGAAATTATTTAACAATATGCATAAAGTTTAAGGATAGCTAAAATTGAAATTGTTTGAAATAAAGAGTATATTTAGTATGTAATAAATGCAGAAATTTGTAAAATAGAGAAGCTGTTGGAGTTGAAGTGTAAAAATTTTAGAGATTTTGATATTTTTTTCTCTATTTTAGAGAATTTTTAGAAGAGCTGTTGGGCTTGCTCTAAGAGTTGTTTACATTTGATCCACACTCTATATATATGTATATATGTATATATATATATATATATATATATATATATATATATATATATATATATATATATATAACAACGATTTTACTAATATCCGTTGTCTCTTCAACTTTTTGAACACCAATTTTATTCAGCCTTAGACAACGGTTTAAATAACCGTTTTCTTTAAGACGTCTTGTATAAATATAACAACAGTTTTTTAAATATTCATTGTCTTTGTAACGTAATAGACAACAATTCTAATTGTCCTTACACAACGGTTTTATTAACCGTTTTATTTGAGAAGTCTTCTGTATATATAACAACGATTCTTTAAATATTTGTTGTCTTTATAAATATAAACACACCCAAAGAAAACAGTTAAATTTTATAACCATTGTCCGTCCCTAAAATCACTAATATTTTTCAACATACACAACATTATTATAGAAATCATTGTCTATTTAACGTCTTTTAATATACATTTCGTACTAGTGCTTAGACAACGGTTTTAATAACCGTTTTCTTTGAGACATCTTATATATATATAACAATGGTTTTTTAAATATTCGTTGTCTTTATAACTTAATAGACAACGATTCTAACCAGCCTTATGCAACGGTTTTATGAACTGTTTTCTTTAAGAAGTCTTCTCTATATATAACAACGGTTCTTTAAATATCTTTTGTCTTTTAAACTTGCTAAAAGCCGATTTTATTTAGCCTTAGGCAACGGTTTTAATAACTGATTTCTTTGAGACGTCTTCTATATATATATAACAACGGTTTTTTTAAATATTTGTTGTCTTTATAACGTAATAACAACGATCTAATCGGCCTTACACAACAGTTTTATGAACTGTTTGCTTTGAGAAGTCTTCCATATATATATAACAACGGTTTTTTAAATACCCGTTGTATTTATAAATACAAACACACCCAAAGACAACGGTTAAATTTATAACTGTTGTCCGTCCCAAAAATCTCTAATTTTTTTCAACATAGACACCATCTTTATAGAAACCGTTGTCTATGTGGCGTCTTATAATATACATTTTGTACTGGTGATATTATAGGAGTTGGTGATTTACCCTTACTTATGCATGATGGCATTGTTAGAATATTCACTGATGTTAAGTGGGTCCCTAGTCTTAGAAGAAGCTTGATGTCTGAGTCTGCATTAGAAGAAATAGGGTGCAAGATGAACTCTTCTGATGGCATTAGAACCCTTACTAGGAATGTTAAAGTGGTTGTTAAAGCTGTTAGGAAAAAAGAGGTTCTATTTTGTGCTTTCTTCTAAACTTGAATTGAATAATGCTACCAGTTCTGACTCGATGACTCTTTCTAAGACCAAAATCTGGCATAACAGGCTTGGACACATAGACAACAAGGTCTTAATAAAATTGCATAAATCTGGCTTGTTACCTAAAAAACTTGTTGATATTAAATTTTGTGAGCAATGTGTATTAGGCAAATCTTCGAAGCTTAAGTTTCTTATTTCTACTTATGTTGCTAAATTACCATTAGAATATGTTTATTCTGACTTTTGGGGACCTTCACAAGTCCCTACTATAGGAGGCATGAGGTACTTTATTAGCTTCATTGATCAATTCTCTAAGAAGGTATGGGTAAGCCTCCTAAAATCAAAAGACTAGGCTTTCGATGCCCTTAAAAGGTGAAAGGTAAAGGTAGAGAGTCAGTCTAATCACAAACTGAAATGCTTAAGGATAGATAATGGTTTAGATTTCTGTAATACATAGTTTAATGAATATTGCCAAGAAAATGGGATAAAAAGGCACTTGATAGTACCTTGTACCCCACAACAAAATGGAACAACTGAGCGAATGAATAGAAGCTTACTAGAAAAAAGTGAGATGCATGTTGATTAATGTAATGGCCCGGATATAAATATCCGAGATACGTTTTGAAGGTTGGATACCTTCGTTCGGATGTTGCAATTCGGATACGGGTCGAGGTTTCAAACCTCAAGGATCAGTATTTAAAGCGGGGATTTCGAACCCCAAGCAATCGAAGTCGCTGAAATTCGTTTGAACGAAAATGCGAAAGCGGAATTAAAGTACAACTTGCCACGGCTGAGCCGGGTCAAAACCAAAATATAGTGGGTGATTGCCATTTTATCAAGTTAGAATATTAGCCGGATTCTTCGGTTCGCCAAGAGATTCCCCGTCACAGAAGCAAGGAGCAAACAAGAGCGGTACCTAACACTATCCACGAAGTCAGGCCCGGTAATCGTCTGCGGGTCCTCTGACCGCACTGAGGCCACATAACATGCCTATACCTAAATAAAGGATGACTAATGCAGTACAATATTTAAATCACATAAGCATGCTTTGACAGTTATAATATGCGAAAAAACTGTAAAGGGCCCAAGACAATGCCAAGTGGCATATCCCTCTCCTACCTCTGCACCCCTTCCCGTTAGTGGAGAGACTGACCAGTTCGGTGCTATAGCATAGCAATTTCCTCGTGGTGGTGTACAAACAACGGCATCATCATATCATGTCATATCATCTCATCGCTTGCCCGATGGTTGTAACGGCCCAGATTATAAATCCGGGTTACGTTTAGAGGGAAGAATTATCCCTCTGCCAGATCTTGCAATCCAAGTACGAGCTGCTTATTTATTAACTTCAAATTATAACCCTGTTTATGTCTTAAGAATTTAATGAAGAAAAAGGGGATTTCAAACCCTCGAGACAATCAAAAAAGATAAAACGAGAACATGTCCTAATTCACTAGTCAAAACTCAAAAGAGATAGAACGAGTTTAAATCAATATAAATACAACATGTTTCTAAATGACAACTTAACCAAAACATTTGTAAAGTCAAGCCAGAATAGGTGAAGTCTTTTTAACACTCTCGTCCCGTGAGAAAACCCCGCCATAGAAGCAAATCAGCAAGCAAAGGGAGCGGGTACCTGAAACTATACCACAAGTCAAGGTCGAGCCACTCATGCGGGACCGGAAGTCCTCGCTGAGGTTATATAATACGCCTATACCTAGAATAAAGGATGACTAATGCAGTACAAGATTTAAATCACATAAGCATGCTTTGACAGTTATATTATGCGGAAAAACTGTAAAGGGCCCAAGACAATGCCAAGTGGCATATCCCTCTCCTACCTCTGCACCCCTTCCCGTTAGTGCAGAGACTGGCCAGTTCGTTGCTATAGCATAACATATCCTCGTGGTGGTGCACTCACCCACGGTATCATCATCATAACATAAATTAAACATGCCCGATGGTGCTGGGCTATCATCATGCTCATATCGACTCGATAGACTCAGGGCACCCGATGGGGCTGGGCTACCCTATGACCCTAGCAAAGACTCTAGGACTATCACAGATAACGGCCGTTCTGTTTCAAACGCATATAGAATAGGAATGCTCATTCATAAGTGCAAGTCCTAACATGATACTACATGACATGCTTTTATGCATATGCAACACCTACATACTATATAACACATAAGGCATGAGGTCCAATCACTTGAGCAAGCCCCGGAGGACTTACCTGGAGTCTTCACATCCAATTAGCGAGCAAACAAGTCACCCAGAGAATAATCCATCAGCAGGCAAGCCACTCAGAGAATCATCCAATCACACTAGCAAGTAATAAGCAAGGAATAACTCATCAATACATATTTAATCACACACAAGCAAACCTCAAGTCATCACATGACTAAATCACATTTTATTCAAGAAATCCCGCATTCTCAACATGATCATTATTCTCAATCAATCTTGTTCTCATCAGTGGGAAACTTAGCTCAAAGTCTTATAATATCATCACTCAAAACATCTTACTTCATATCAAGTTCAAGTTTTCCTTAAACATTTTCTCAAGTAACTCATTAATTATCAAGTCCTCCAATAACTCAACGAACCATAAAGCCTCTACACATCAGAAGAAGTCAACCATTTTCTTGTATGAATTCTCATTAAATACTTATAACTATAAGCCAAATGATCACACAATACCGTTCATACTTAGAGAGTGAACAAGGATAAGTCCCCTTATAGCAAAATCACTTCAAGCAAGGTCAACTCATAAGGCATCACAACCACTTACAAATATAACGAGTCCTAGTAACTTACTTTATATAGTTTTAACTCATCATCAAGTAAAACCAAAATATGACAAGCATGTATTAGGTCTCTTCCTATAAGAATAAACCTTTTCAACATTTATATTATCTCATTACTCGAATAAATGATTAGTAAGAAACACATTTATGATCAAGTAATCTTGTAAGTAGAACGTTTCGATCAAGTTTTACATATAAGGTAGCTTGTTAGCCATAGTTGATCACCACTTCAGTCAAAATGGGTTCACACTATTTATGAACTTATATAAGAAGATAATATACCCATATTCTAGAAAATCTCTTTATAAAGTCAACTATATCCAAACTATTCAGACAAGGTCATACTCCGAAAATACCACGATACTTATAAGTATAATAAGTCATAGAAAAATATCTATAGGTTCTTAACCGAAATCATTCATGCTAAAGCCATAGTTTCACCAATTACTTATTTATTTCATCATTTGTCTTAGCCGATCAAAACTAATACCAAAGGGAAGTAGGTTAGGCAGCCATCAAGGAAAATAACTCACAACCAAGATTGACATCAACTTACTTAGCAAGCAAAACTCAACAGATGCTTTTCCATCTCAAATTTTCATGACCAAAACCCATTGTCAAGAAATCCATTAACTAAAGTATTAATTAAAGTCTCAATCCATGACAAAATCAATTCAATTGAGGTAAGGCACAACCAAGTAATTATACCCATCCGGACGAGGCTAAGGAGCTCTTGGTGTTGGCGGAGTCGAGGCTGCGGAGGATCGTCATCGAGGCTGCGGGGTTCAGGATCGCCAGAATAGGGGCATCACACCACCTGCCTCTGGTTTCAGTGTCGGCAG
The DNA here is from genome assembly GCA_963922045.1 of Persicaria maculosa. Lineage (NCBI taxonomy): Eukaryota > Viridiplantae > Streptophyta > Magnoliopsida > Caryophyllales > Polygonaceae > Persicaria > Persicaria maculosa. Next base: position 13,770,215 of record OY998257.1, on the reverse strand, counting down.
GGTCACCCAAGGCCGGACGTTTGAGCTGCGAGAGTTGAGACGTCGGGAAGGTTCAAGAGGGAGGAGTAGCCATGGGTAAGTAAGGAGAGAGAGGTTGGGGAGGACAGTGGTGGCGTCTGCGACCTGGATTGAAGCTCTTGGTGCGAGAGAGCGTGGTTCTGGCTTGAGAATGATGCCCCATTACCACGACTGTAGAAGGGACAAGAAGGGCGAGAGTAGAGGAGAAAGAAGTCGGTGCGTTGGTGGCTCCCGGGATCTGAGCTCCGAGTAGCTTCACCGGCGATCTACCCCGGTTCAAGCTCCCTTCAATGGCGGCGACAGGAGAGCGACAAGGAGGGGCTGCGAGAGGTTGAAGGTGAATCAAAGAAAGGGTGAGAGCGAGGAGATAAGAAGCCATGGGGGGGGGGGAGAATGACTGCCATGGGAGCTCGGAAGCGGCAACAGGAAGGAGACGAGAGTGAGGGGCAGCCATGGTAGGAGCTTGAGAGGCCGGATCCGGGCAGTCGAGGTTGAGGGCATGACAACCAAGGAAAGAGGTGATGAATAGTGGGAGTGGCGGCTGGGCATTTGTAAAAAGGGTGTAAATACATCTTCAACTAGGGTTAGGTTAGTTTGGAAAAAAATTTACAAAACTATTCCGAAATTTTTATTTTGTAAAAAAAATTCTAACACAATAAATAACAAAATTTAACCCAATAATTTCTATTTACTTACAATTGTCATAAAAGTTGTCACTCTCCTCTTACTAAGTTCCAAATACAGTATTCATTTCTCAACTCAGAAAGCCACAATATTTCAAGTCTCGGTATGCGAGAGCGAAAAAGATATTTTTATTTATTTATTTATTTATGTCGGAATTCGCATTAAATAAAGAAAAAGAAAAAAAATCATTTTGATCAGGGAAGGAGAATTTTAATTTTTTCAGGAATCTCATAAATTTAATATTGAAATTAATTCATAATTCATAAAATAATATCTCAAGATTTCGGGCCTTTACAATGGTGCTGGGCTATCATATCATGCTCATATCGACTCGATTGACTCAGGGCACCCGATGGGGCTGGGCTACCCTATGACCCTAGCAAAGACTCTAGGACTATCATAGATAACGGTCGTTCTGTATTCAAACACACATAGTAACCACATGCTCAGTTCAATGCAATCCTAGCATGATACTACATGGCATGCTTTAATATGCAACACCTAGACATCATATGACACATCAGACAGGAGGTCCAGGTTACTGAGTAAGTCCCGTAGGATACTTACCTGAAGATGCAGAACAACAAGATAACCCAAGCAAGGGCCCAAATGCAAGTCCAAAGCAATCCAAAAGCAATACACACCTATCATCAAGCCATTTCCATAAGCTACCAGACCAACATTCATACACACGAAACCCAAGTTCTCAACATCCTCAAAACCAACCGATAGTAAAACCATTTTCTAAAACCTTTCCGATATGATCAAATCGACCAAAATCATTCTTCCAATCAAACCCATTGATAAAATCATATCAACCATATTTTCCAAACTCTTAAATCCCAAATTAAGTAAACTCATATTCAAAATAATGTCTCAAATCATACTTGGCCAAATCCCGACATTAAACATTTAAAACTTAAAACCAATCTCTCAAAATCACATTATAGAAATAATTCCGGCATTTTAATTTCAAGATAACTCCATCTTCTCAAACCTTATTTATAAATCAAAATCAACAATATTTAACAAATAAAACTTGAAAACATCCCATTTTTAAGAAACCACCTCTATAGATTTACATTAATAAAACACTTCTCAAAATAATATTTACATCTTTTAAACCTCAACATAATATTTATTTTTTATATCTCACATAATATGATATAATGTTTTAAATACCATTTCTATTAAACACTTTCAAATAATACTTTGAAACCCCTTAAAAATACCAACTATTTTATTTAATCAAAATCATCCTCTTATTTATAAAAATTAAAATCCGATCCCTTTATATTTTAAATTACCAAATCCACCCTCTTATTTTGTCAATCCTACCACCAAAATTTATTAATGAAGTAGGCTCACTCCTTCAGTTTTATTTGAAAGGAAATTATGCCCAAAAAATATAATTTTCGGCCCACAAAAGATTAGGCCCAACCCGGATCTCAGAGAAGAAAAGAGGAGGGGATCCGGTCCAAATTAAAAGGAAACCAACCCGACCCGTTAGGAGGTATTCGGGTCAGGCCCAACCCAAAAAATTAGGCCCAACCCTATTCTCATCCTCTCCTACCTTAGAGCCTGAGCTCTGTTCTTGGACGAGTGACGACGGAAGAGGAGGGAGGGGAACCTCCGGCCTCCGGCGGCCTGTTGACCTCCAACTCCCACCCCGGAGGTCAGAATGGGATTTCGACCACCATCGACACAGAAAGGGCAAAGCGAAAGCAAGAAGGAAGGAGAGAGGAGAGTTTTACCGAGGTTCGAGGTCTTGCTCCGGCGAGGATGCTCAGGGCGGCGTTTGGCTGCAAAGACGGAGGGAAAAGCTTGCTCCGGGCCTAGTACGATGGTAAAGGATGTAAAGGTACGCCTTTAAACTGATTCAAGCCAAGAACGAAGGAAATCGAGGATTACCGACTCGGATTCAAACAGGGGAGGGAAGAGGGTGGCTAGCGGCTCCAACGGTGGCTCCGGGATGCGCTCGGCTGCTTGTTGTGGCTTCATGGTGGTGCAATGGAGTTGTAGGTGGTGGCTCATGGATACAGGAGGAGGAAGAACGAAGTGGTGGGCTCGATTTTGGATAGCTGCCGAGACAGGGGAAGGAGTGGGCTCCGGGGCTGCTCGGCTCGCCTAGAAGGTCGGGGCTGCTGCTGGCTGTTGCTGCGCTCAGGTGGTGATCGAGGATGAAGGGGAGGATGGTGGTGGCTCGGCGTAATAGGGCCATCAAAGGGAGGAAGTGAAGGTGGTGATGTGGGTAGTTTGGTGGTCTGCAGAAACAGAAAAGAGGGAGAGAGAGAGGAGGGATTTGTGAGGATTATGCAGAGAGCAAATGGAAGAGAGAGGGAGGAGAGGCTGAGGGTTACATGAAATTGGGTTGGTGTGAGGCTGTGAGTTGGGGGTGAGGAAGAGGACAAGGAGAGGGAGGGGACCAGCTTCCCTGTTTACAGAAATTCGAGAGAGGGAGAGAGAGAGAGAGAAGAAAAGAAAAGAAAAAGAATTTGAATATGGAAATGGTCCCCACAAGAGAATTCAAATTAGCGGAATAGACTCGAAACCCGCTCACCCGATGGAATCCCGACTAAATCAAATTTAAATCAAATTTCAATTCGATTTCAAGATAAACGGAATTAAATTAATTTTTTTTTATCAATACTCGGAGCTTGAAGGCGGAATTAAAATCCGATAGAATCTAAATTCTCAAAACAATGCCGGAATGACTTTTAAATCAAAACTTACGCTCGAGGACGGGTTTTCTTCAAGCCTTATAAACCGAATAAAATAATATATTTTATATTTTAATAGAATAATAATATACTAATATATAAAATATATTCAGTCTTTACAATTAACTCAGGTTTAGAAAACACTTTATGGGGTGAGGTTGTATTAATTGATGCTTACCTTATTAATAGATATCTTTCTAGTGTTATTAACTTTCTCACTCCCCGGTTCAAGCGGACAGGTAAGCAACCTAGTATAGCATACCTCAGGCCTTTTGGTTGTGTATCATATCCTAATATCAATGATGGGAAGTTGCACCCACGGGCTCAGAAGGGCATATTGTTGGGTTACCCCGATAAAGTTAAGGGGTACAGGGTATTGTTACTACAACCTGGACCTTACAATGTTATAACCACTAGAAATGTGAGATTCAGTGAGGAAGTTCTTCCTTTAAAAACCGAGCTAGCCACTGTCTTTGAGCTTACAAGTACCCCTGAGAAAATGAAGCAGTTGATTTCAGATGAAGACAATGATGATGACAGTGATCCATCTAATGGAGATGATGATGAGTACGACAATGAAAGGATAGTTGTGTCAGCCAAGAAAGATACACATCCCACATTATAGGGGGAAATCCATGAGAAAACAAAGAAGATGATGAGCAAAGAAAAAATATTGTAGCTCCTAAGGAGCCCGTTATCTCTATCTCTTCCTTAGTTTCTCCTCCTCGCTCTTCTAATTATGGTGATGTAATTGGCCATTCTACTGACTCTCAGCGAGAGTCCTCTGTTTTCTCCTCCCTCACTTCTGATTTACATGCATTTAATATTCCTGGATTACCTACTCTCTACATGATTATTAGTTGACTAGGGATAGGGAACCTAGAACCAGCATACCAAATAGGAAGTATACATCTTATATTGTGGAATATGCTTTTTTGTCTGTTGATAACATTATGCATCCTACTACTCCTAACTCATATGAATCTGCCATTGAAGATAGCTGTGCTAAAAATGGGCTAGCTGATATGAAAGAAGAAATGGAGTCAATGTACACGAACAAAATGTGGACATTGGTTTCTAGACCTTCTAAGACCCGACTTATTGACTCTAAATGGATCTACAAGCTTAAAGAAGGGCTAAACCTTAGTGATCCTTATAGGTTTAAAGCCCTTCTTGTAGCCAAAGGATTTTCTCAAAGAGAAGGCATTGACAATAATGATATCTTCTCACCTGTAGTTAAGTACAAAACTATGAGATTAATGCTTGCTATGTGCGTTGTATTTGATTGGGAACTAGAATGGATAGATGTTAAAACTACTTTCTTGCATGGTACTCTCAATGAAACCATTTACATGAAACAGCCTAAAGGGTTTCTAAACCCTAAATATCATGATCATGTTTGCCATCTCAAGAGATCTATCTATGGGCTCAAGCAGTTTCCTAAAAAATGGAATCTCAAGTTTGATGTTATGATTAGAAAACAAGGTTTCATAAGAAATGGTTATGATTCATGTGTTTACTTTGAGAATATCTCTAAGAAGTTCATGATTTATGTGTTATTTTGATGATATATTACTGATATGCAATTCTATGATTCCTATTAGCACTGTGAAGAAAGGAATTAAAACAAATATTTTGACATGAAAGACTTAGGGAACGCCAAGAAGATACTTGGTGTCAATATCATTAGAGACCGACCTAATAAGAAAATATGGTTGTCTTAGGATGACTATATTCTTAAGGTTTTAAATAGGTTTCATATGACTAACTCTAACCCTACATCCATACACTGAGAAGGGCATTTAGAGCTTACCAAAAAGAGTTGTCCCACAAAACCTGAATATAATAAGGAAATGGCGAAGGTCCCCTACGACATAGTTGTAGGATCGGTTATGTATGGCATGTTGTGTACCCACCTTGACCTTGCCTTTGCTATCTCTATGCTGAGTCGATTTATCTCTAATTCTAGCAATGTCCATTGGACTGCCATGAAATACTTACTTTGTTATATTACTTGTACTAATTAAGAATCTTTGTCTACATTATTGTTTACATGAATTTGTTGATAAACTAAATGGATATGTGTAGATGCTGATTTTCCTAGTAATAAAGATAACCGTAAGTCCACTACTGCCTACTTCTTTACGTAGGTAGGTAATTGTGTATCATGGAAATTTCAACAATAAATAGTTGTTGCCCTATCATCAACTGAAGTTGAGTATATGGATGCAATTGAAGCAGCCAAATAGGTTTTTAGCTCAAAGAAATCCTTGAGGAAATCCTGAAAAACCCAACTAAACCCGTTATTCATACGGATAGCCAAAGTGCACTATACATGTGCAAGGACCCCATGTATCACAAAAGGACTGAACAAATTGATGTATGCTTTCATTTTATTCATAATAGAGTTGCTTTCAAAGAACTTGATGTGAAGAAAATATAAGGCGACGTCAATCCAACTGATTTTGGGACAAAGGTAGTCCCGACTAACAAGTTTGTATTTTACACGGATTTTCATCTTGGAGAACCACCTTTGATAAGACAGGTACCGAGCCAATGATGAAGGAGAATGTTTCGGGGTCTAAAGTCCACTATAGGTATAACTGAGTTTTCAGTAGACTTAATACTCAGATTAGAAGGGCGAATTGTAAAGTCCATTTAATCTAAGTATAAAGGTCTAGGAACATGGATGGTCTAAGAATATATTTAAATGGTAGATATGATATATGCAGATCAATAATATATAAATATACTATATACTTATATAACATTTATACATATGTTAGAAGTATAAGGTATTTCACCTTGTGCTCATATATGTATAAGTGTATAATATAATGTATGTAAGTATGTGCTATATATATGTTGATATCTATGTGCTATTTGTTTTCTGATGGGCTTGGCCCAAAAAGAAGCCCAAGCTCGGGAGACGTTTTTTGGAGCTCACTCAAGTGGTGGAATGCAGCATTTTGCTAAAGCTTGGCCTATATAAGAAAAGTTGAGCTAGGGTTGCCTCGTTTCATTCTTCACTTTCTGAGTTCACAAGAGAGGGAGAAGAGAGAGAGAGTCTCTGAGCGGCGGAGAGAGAAAGCTAGGGTTTCGATCCCCAGCTCTGGCAAGGTGTTCGAAGGTCTGATCTGGAGTGTATCTCATGCATAGACTCTAGATCCAGCCTTTGGGAGGAAGAAGAAGGGGTGCCGTCCTCAATTCCGGCAAAAATCTTCTTCTCCGATGACTTCCAATGAAGATCTGACTTTGGTTCTTTAGATCTAGGGAGTTCTTTCCCTTATTTGGCCTCTACTGCCATTTCTCTGTATTTGCTCGCATAAATCTTGTCTACATACTTCATATTTACCTCGATCTTATTCTTAGACAACCTGTTGTGTAACTGTTCATACCTTATAGTGGATTTCTGACCTCGGGCCATTCAACCGAGGCTCCATGGACGTAGGTTCCAACCGAACCACGTAAATCTTTGAGGTTTGACATTTTGGTTTCTGTCTAGTTGTTTTTCGATCCTTGACCCCGATCTTGGTTTCCAATCTACAAAACCGAGCATCGCCAAAATCACACTTAGATTAAAATTTTCATAAAATCCTCCTCAAAAAACTAGATGTTTGCAAAAGACCACATGTCTCACTTTTTTCGTTAAGATTACATGTGTGAAATTATCATATTTCTCTTATATTTTTAATATATTTGAAGGGTAAAAGGGGGGAGCGGTCTTCAACAATTTTCATTTTACGTTTAAGGAGAGGACCGAGAGATGAAGGATGAACACTTGGGAGAACTTCGAACCAACTAAATCAAGGATAACCAACTTAGAACCAAGTAAATCAATGGTGAAAGATTTAGGAATTACCAAGAGTTGAACTGGGATATTGGTGATGAAGGGGCAAAATAGTAATTTTGTACTTTTAACATCAAACTTAATGTAAAAGGCAGGATAAGTGGTCTTTTCCAAACATATAGCTTTTAAAGGGTGGTTTCCTAAAATTTTAAAATTAATGGGGGATTTTGTACAAAATAGTATTTTGGCAGATATACCCTACCTAAAAAAAGTGTTACAAAAGTACCCCTATTTCTCCCAAATTGCAAGGAATGTCTATTTGGGCATATATACAATAAAAGTATTGTCAAGTTAGATATTTTTAATTAATATAAATGTATAAAAATAGGATTTTCGTAAATTAAAAAAATTCAAAAAAAATAGGATTTTCAAAATTTAAAAAAAATAGATTTTTGGAAACTGAGAAAATAGAATTTTCATAAATTAAAAAAAACATATTTATGGAAATTGGGAAACATACTCCTGTTAACTTTTTGTTTTATATCTAACATGTTGGGGTAAATTGTTAGAGGAGGAAGGATGTCTAGTTTAAATAAATATATAAGATATAGAAGCAAACTGAATCCTTATCCGTGCAAATAATTACAAGACTTCATCCCGTTGTAGTAGAAGGGTAGTCAGAATCGATCCACGAGGAAGCGTGTCAGCGGGATCCTAGATAGTCTCAAAGTCACGTCCTAAATGTCGACCAGAAGCCTCGATATCGAGCAAATGACTCGACGTTGACCTAGGCTGTCAATTTCTACTGCAACAGAAAACCTGCAGAGACAAAAACGGCAGTCGATATCGACTAGGATGGTCGATATCGATGTTAGTGGCAGAAGTTGACCTAGCTTAGAAGACTGCCAGTCGACACAGGACAGTTGATATCGAGTGGAGTACTCGAAATCGACCTCAACAAGTAATGCAGGAAGATGGGGATCAACACAGAAAATCATCGATCTGGGCAAAGTGGTCGATATCGACTATAGTGGTCGAAATCGACCGGTCCTGCAGAAACGTTAGATGTCGGCAAAGATGGCCAAAGACGAATATGATGAAAGAGGAAGTATAAACAAAATAAAGACACGATTTTTATAAGAATAAAGTATAAAGAAAGGCAACTCCTAGGGCTAGGGTTTACCACAACGTTAACCAATGCATGCAATAAGGCAAATAAGACGGACGATTGCGCTATCTCACCCGAGGGACAAAAACGGCAGTCGATATCGACTAGGATGGTCGATATCGATGTTAGTGGCAGAAGTTGACCTAGCTTAGAAGACTGCCAGTCGACACAGGACAGTTGATATCGAGTGGAGTACTCGAAATCGACCTCAACAAGTAATGCAGGAAGATGGGGATCAACACAGAAAATCATCGATCTGGGCAAAGTGGTCGATATCGACTATAGTGGTCGAAATCGACCGGTCCTGCAGAAACGTTAGATGTCGGCAAAGATGGCCAAAGACGAATATAATGAAAGAGGAAGTATAAACAAAATAAAGACACGATTTTTATAAGAATAAAGTATAAAGAAAGGCAACTCCTAGGGCTAGGGTTTACCACAACGTTAACCAATGCATGCAATAAGGCAAATAAGACGGACGATTGCGCTATCTCACCCGAGGGACAAGCTTTCGCCGTACACCAACGATTATGAATACTCTTGCAAATAAACATAATTGTCTCTACCAATTTTACGTTTATAATTCAAGTTGTTAGCATGAATCCCTTTTCTTGCGATTAGGACTAAACATAGAATCATAGGAGATGATATAGACACAATGATATTAACATCAAGTACTTACCTCAAACACGCATGGCTAACGTTGGGCTCACCCCGACCTTAGAAGCTTTGGGAAACTACACGCTCTTCATCGCAAAAGACACCATTGATTGGAAGAAAGAAACTTGCATTAATTGAAACTCCGAAACCTTACAATCCAACGTCGGCTTTCACAAACGTCAAACCCTAAAGCTTCTCTCTATCTCTAACTCTATTGCTATTGTGAGATATGATCTCTGTGAATTGAATGACTAAAAGCCAGCCCCCTAAGGCTTTATTTATAGGCTACTAATCCTCGCTATCCAAGGAAAGTAGATACTATCTTCTATCTAAACTTTATCCAAACAAGTAGGATAAATCTTTTATATAAGTAAACATCTAAATCTCTAATAATCATCTTAGGGTAAAAAGGAAATCACCCTTAAGACATAATCTTATCTAATTTATAAAGATAAAATGTGGCCTTTGTTGATAGAATTGCAATCCGTGTCTCGAAAAGCGCATCCAATCCGTGTTGCATTCCAGTCGATATCGACCAAAACAGTCGATATAGAGTTCTCTGTTTCTGCTCGACGAGCTCAATTCCACTCAATCTCTAGGGCAAGTCGATATCAACTCCATCTACTCGATATCGAGTTCTCTTCAGTGTTAGACTTTGTGGTCTGTCTCGACACTCAGAGTCCATGTCGAGGTCTTCAGTCGATATCGACCAGTCTAGTCGATTTCGACCTCTTTTCAGCTTCTCTTGGCTTTTTCGTTTTGACTCCGATTCCGCTCCAATTCCTACATATTTAGAACAAAACTTGTGCAGACTCTATTTCTTGCACGTTAGCTCATTCTACACAAATTTGTATTATTTTTCACCTTTTCTTTGGGAATTTGAATGGAATATGAAGTCAAAAGATGCGATAAAAAGGACTCTAAATATGTACATCAAAACACCCCATACTTAGACTTGCTTGTCCTCAAGCAATAACCAAGCAATAACCAACACCTACAACACATCCTTCAATTCTTCGCCCTTGTCAAAAGCAACATCATAAGTGGTAGCAAAGCAATTTAAGTGAATTTAACGTCATCACACATATATGAGTGATCCATAGGCATATGCAATTTTGATCCAACCTCACAGGGATACTGTGTTTGCACTCAACTCTCACGTGTTTAGGCTATGAAGATCAACTCTCAACTCAATTCCATATACAAACTCATAAACATTGCAATTTATAAAAATCCACTTCGCAACCAATTATGAAAATGCAATTTATAAAAATCCACTTTCGCTCAATGGAAGACTTCACAGAAGACTCCATTCGGCGGGGTTGTAATGGGGCTTGGTATAAAATAAAGGGTATGGAATTATTTGGCTATGTGGTGCTTATAAAATTCGGGAATCAAAACTTAAACTTTATCACTAATATATACAAAACATATCTCCACAATGATGGTCTTCCAAACTTGCTTCCATAATACTCATCAACCTTCTTTCAAACCCCAATATGCTCTCAAAAATATAAACCTTGTATGAAAGAACTAAGGAATAATTTGGCTCATGCACTAATATAATAATATTTTTTTCTTTTTTTTTTTCTTTTTTTTTTCAAAAATAAACTTGTGCATTTATATGGTGAGCCAAAAATCCTTTTACAATGTGTCAAGATGCAAATATGTACCAACCCATAATTCCCTTTGCTCAAAACTAACACTATGCACTTTCTTTCCACAATGCATTAATCTAACAAATCTAAGTCTCAATTCCCAAATGGGGGTCATGCTCAATTCGGCTAGGTATAATCTTGTGGAGTTTGTAATATAAGGCTCAGGTTAATTTTCTGGCTTCAAGCAAAGATAATGCAGGGTAGGTAAAGAGAGGATAAAAATGGCTCAAAAGATGCCTCCATAATTTAATTCTCATAAACATAAACATATATATGCATTGACTTTGAATAACTATCACAACATTTAGAGATGCATAGGAAGAGTAAATACACTCAAGAAAGCAGAGGGATTTTTAATGTTCTCCTATAGGCCAAAATTCTCACTAAGACAAATTTTGTTGGATTTTTCTTTTTAGCCTAGGATCATATGTGCTCAATTTCATCACAAGTTCACAATCTACATAAAAAACAATTTTAAGGACGTAGGCTAAACCATTCAAATATGCCATAGGATTTACAAGATCAAGTCAGCTCTTGAGTTCTCATCATAGGACGTCTAAGTAGGGTTTAAACTAAATTTAAAAAGGTAAACATGCATTTTTTGTACTTTTTGACATTTTCTAATTTTTTTGGATTCTTCTGACTTTTTTTTTTGAAAAGCTAATAAACTAAGAGACATAAACCTTAAAAAATGCATAAAATGTAAAACATGAATGCAATGCAGAAACATAAAGCAAATAAAACATAAAAATTACAAGCCAAGTTCAATAGTTTTTACCAAAACCACAACCAGATAGCAAAGTTATAAAGTCCAATTTTAATCACACCTCATACTTAAAATATATAGTGTCCTCACTGTATTAAAAGAAAAACAAGGGTGAAGAGAAACTCACAAAGCAACCTACGGATTGAGGTTGATTTCAGGTCAAGTCGATGCCATAAGTCGATGTCGAGTAGTCAGGTCGATGTCGACTGCATCTGTCGAAGTCGAGGAAGAAGGTGAAGTCGATGGCCGCTAGAATCTATTTGATATCGACTAGTTTGGTCGATATCGAGTGCTCCTTTTGGCTCCTGAGTCATCGATGTCGACTCCAGAAGGTGGCTCGACTCTAGGGTGGTCGATTTCGACCGGTTTGGTCGATTTTGACTACCTCTGCAGTAGCTTCTTTTCTTCTTTGTCGTTCCTATTGCTTGTTAACCTGAAAGTCTTGTTAGAATATAATAAATAAAGCCACGCTTATTGAAGTTTCAAAAAATCCAAATCCAAAATCCAAATCCTAAAAACTGTCTATGCGAAAAATATTTAAAGTTTATGTACACGCTCTAGATTTTTGAGTCGCTAGGCCGACTTCTTCTTCAATGCTTCATGAACCCTTAAGGTAGGGACCCTTCATGCTTGTGCCTTCTCCTGGATCATCTAGGTCCTTTTGATAGTAGCTAAGTTCGGCAACCAAGGCTTCTTCTTCGTTAGGCTCTTTATTGAATGCTTTCTTTCTCTTCCTTGACCTAACTTTCGCAAGATGGGCAAACCATGGAGCTTTGACCCTCCCATTAGTTGAATCATCAGTATGGACAAAGGAGGGTTAGGGATCATACCTGAGCTTACCTGTTCGGGCCCGAAACAACGATCTTCGGGCTGAGGATCAGTCGATTCCGATAGAGAAGGGTCGATATCGAGTGCAGAAATCAATTTCGATTGGTGAAGGTCGATGTTGACATCAGGGACCCCATACTTAAGCTCCTAGCAACTCGGTGGATCATCAGGTTCACTCAATATTGAGTACAAGTGGTCGATTCCGAGTGGTTTGGTCAATTTCGACTGGTTTCAGTCGATGTCGACTCTCTTTACTGTTTCCGTCCTTGCCAACAAAAACTTACGAAGCTTCTCCTTTGCCAGTGAGAGGGCAACTTGTTCCAGTTGCTTTGTTTCACTCATTGTAAGGTTGAAGTGAAACTCCTCGACCTCGTTGCCGATTGTGAATGTAAGGGTGTCATTCCTCACATTGATGTTGGCATCCGTTGTTGCTAAGAATGGTCTACCAAGGATGATAGGCACAATAGGATCATCCGGTATGTCCAACATGATGAAGTCCGTGGGTATGAAGAACTTTCTCACCTTGACAAGGACATCATCCACAACCCTAGTTGGTCTCACGAAGGAGCTGTCTGCCATGTAGAGCTTCATGTTGACGGGCTCCAATGCTCCAACGCCTACTTATTGCCATATTGATAGGGGCATCAAACTAACACTATCCCCAAGATCAAAAAGAGCTTTGAATTGATGCTTATCAACCCCTACCGTTACTGCGAACTTGCCTGGATCGTCGTGCTTCTCAGGGAACTCAATTGAATTGCATTCGCCGGCGATCTCTAAGATGGATCTCTTTTTGGACAAGATGACCTTCAGGAACCTCATGTAGGCATGCATCTCATTAAGCACTTCCGTGAGTGGTATGGTGAGATTGAGACCTTGTAAGATCTTCACGAAGCATCTAAATTTGGTCTCTGACGGATCTTGCTGCGCCTTGGAAGCATAACGTAGTGCTTTGGATGGATTTGGAGGCGAAGTGGTCAATTTCTGCTTTTTGGACAGGTCAACATCGACATCAGGGTGGTCGATATCGACTTGTTTGGTCGACCTCGGGGAAGTCTGAAGCTGTGGTCGATTTGCAGAGGGGTCGACATCGAAGGGATGGTCGATATCGACCGGATCACTCGATATCGAGTGCTTCTCTAGCTTCGTTGTGTGCTTCACAGTGGGCTCGACATCGACAGTGGGTTTGACATCGACATGGCCCTCGATATCGACTGGGGTGTCGACATCGACTGCATCTTCAGCGACTTCTCCTTCGCTCCGTGGCTCATGCAATGTACGTCCACTCCTTAGGTTGATAGCGGCAATGTGCCCGTGAAGAAACAAGTACTGAATATATATAATAATAGGACAAATACTCTAGAAGGGGGGGTTGAATAGAGTATGGTAGTTTTTCGCAAAGACTCCTGCAGCAGCAACTTCAAGGGTTTAATATTGAATCTCAAGGCCTTGAACTCGGTCTTCAAGTCTTGAACTTGATCTCAAGGTCTTGACCTGGACTCACAAGATCTTGAGAAAGCTGTAGTGATCTGTTTACTTACGAAAAAAACAGTTAAAAATAAATGTGGAAATAAAGATAATCAACACGTGAATTGTTTACGAAGTTCGGCTCTTAACCAGCCTACGTCTCCGCCTAGGGTTATCCAACCCGTAGGATTCAAACAACTTTTATTCCTCTTTCCTTATGAGTTCTAGATACAACCTAGAAGAACTTCCTCTCTTCTAACACTTGAAGCCTACCTTGCTTCTATCTAGTCAACCCAAGATACAGAGAAATAAAAGTCCCCTTTTCACACCGAAGTGTGATACGTTTGAGTATATGATACTCTTAGTATAATAGGGAAAAACTTATACTATAAAGCTCATGATCTTCCTAACTCTAAGAAAAATAAAGAAGTTACAAATAAGAGAAGGAAGAACAATTGAACAGCAGATCGTGATGAACACAGGAGAGCGCTTGAGGATTTCCAGAGAAGGCTTGGTGAATTTCTGTGTCGATGAGCATATCGTCCTTCTTCATTTATAGCTGCACTCTTCTATTTGTTTACTGTTGATATCTCACCCAGAATCTCTCAACAGCTTAATGTCTCCTTCAATTTAGATCGCCTCAAATCCTGCTAGAAAATCTCAGATATTCTGTTGCCAGAATCTCAAATATTCCTGTTAAGATCTTCTTGCTATAATCTCGTTCGGTTGGATTAAAAACCTGTGCCGTAAATAAGATCTCCAATACGCAGATATATATATAAACCATAATATTTAAACTAAAGCCATCTGAGAATTAGATTTAAAACAAACTTTAAATCCAATCAAATTACATAATCTATAATGTATAAATTCAATTTGTATAACAATTGCTATACTGCCAAACCTTTGTCTTTCATTATCCTGCATGATTAGCATCATAGTATAACATATACATTTCATCAAGGGAGCTATCAATCTCCCCCTTGATTAAAGACAAAACAAATTAGAATTTTGAAAATCCTGCAGATTAGGCCATCATAATCATAAAGTAAGCATTATATCAGCAGAACAATATATATCAACAAACTATGTTGGATCACCATAGCATAATTACCAGTTTAAAGGAGACAACTAACCATACCGCGCAAACAAGTCAAGTCTCCCCCTTTTTGTCTTTCGACAAGGGAGAGTCACAAACAGGTTAAAAACCAAGTTCAAAACATAGGCAGATTAGTTTAAAACAAGTTCAAAATATTCAGAAACCAAGGTCTTGAAATCATTCATCTCTCCACCTCCCATAGCCAGTCTCTTCTCCATTCCTCTCACGCTTCTTTTCTCCCATGTCGTTCTCAGCCTTCCTCTTCCAACGCCTATGGGCTTGATTCATCGTTTGATCTTTGACCATCTCATCAACCCTTCGTTGCTCCTCTCTGTGATAGCGCTTGATTACATCATATGCTTCGACAGTGATGACAGAAGGCTCAGGAACCACTGGGCGAAGGATCTTCCGGTTGCGCACAGACTGCTCACAGTTGAATATAACATTGGAGGCCTTTGCTCTGCACAGCTATGCAGCATCATCAGCAAGCGGGAGGATGTTGCCAGTGCAAGTGAATATGAGGGCGTTCAGATGGAACATGTTTTTGATCTTCGAATTCACCATGGAAAGAAGTTCATGCGTCTGATCTAGCTTGTCTGTCAGCTCTAATTTCATATCGATCACGTCCCTCCGCAGTGCATCCAAACCAAGTTCCAACTCTTCCAGATGTTCCTCAGACAAGGAGGATGAAGGTGCCGATCTCAGTTGGAGTTGAAGTCCAGGGGTGTCTGTAATTTCTTCGGTAGACAGGTCGCCCTTCAGTTTCCACACGTCTTCAGCAAATCTGACAATCCCAATTCTCTGGAACAGGTTCCCGTCCACTTTGCCCGAATGAACAAGGGAGGTGTCAAGGCGAAAGTATTTGAATATGTGGGGGAGGAGATTGTCGTAAGGTAGGGGGATATCACGAGATGAAGAAATAGAGTGGATCATGTGGTTTAGGATTAGATTGGGAACATCAATCTCATAGCCAGACATCACTAGAAAGACAAGAGAGAGAAGGTGATCGGTGACCAGTTCTCTGGAGTGGGAGTGAGGGATAATACAACGAGCAAGGATGGTGAAAATGATTTTGGCTTCTAAGGTCAAGACATTGTGGGTCATTTGGCGAGAGGTGTTTGAAGATGAAGATTGAAGAAAGAACTTTTCTTTAGCCTTGGAAATGCACTCATCACGGGAAGGATGTCCATCAGTGGATATATCTTTGGGAAGGCCAAAGATGTCAGCAATGACTCTAGGGGTAAGTTCGATTTTGGTGTTGCAGACGGTGGTGTTTAGGGTTAGGTTACCACGATCTCTCTTGTAAGTCAGATTGACAAAGAAGAGATGTGTGAGGCGAGGGTAATGGACATCTCCGGAATTCAGAATAGGCCACATAGCAGTTCCTTTGAGAAGAATGATACAGGGGAGATGAAGCGACTCAAGGAAAAAGGAATTGACAGAATCACATAGGCACAGCTTTTGAGAACTGAAAGTGTCGAGCCACTTACCTGCAACTTCGAAGTTCCGGAACCAGAATGCTGGAAAACTGGGCGAAGGCATCTGAATCTGAGTAGTATGGGCATCTACGTCTGGGTTCTGGACGGAGCATCTTCAGATGAACATGAGTGAACACTGATGGTCTGTTTGTTGCAGGAGGTAGATATGTCAAGTAATTACAAATTATAAAGATGTAATAAACGTAAATCGACTCCTAGCCTAAGCAAATAATTACAAGACTTCCTCCCGTTGTAGTGGAAGGGTAGTCAGGATCGATCCACGAGGAGGCGTGTCAGCGGGATCCTAGTAGTGTTGGAAATCTCAAGTCTGCGTCGACCAGAAGCCTCGATTTCGACCTTAGTGCTCGATGTCGACCTCGGCTGTCGATGTTCTCTGCAACAGAAGACCTGCAGAGACAAAAACAAGTGGTCGATATCGACTGGTGGGGGTTGATATCGATGTTAGTCCACAAAATCGACTGGCTCAGAAGACTGCCAGTTGATACAGAAGGGTCGATATCGATGCTAGGGGTCGATATCGATGCTCAGCAAACTCCACAGCGATGTTCGTCGTCGACTCAGAAAACTGTCGATGAACTCAGTGGTCGATATCGACGTCTGGGGTCGATATCGATGTCTCCCTGCAGTGAGTTAGTTCTTCGTC
Source organism: Persicaria maculosa (assembly GCA_963922045.1). Taxonomy (NCBI): domain Eukaryota; kingdom Viridiplantae; phylum Streptophyta; class Magnoliopsida; order Caryophyllales; family Polygonaceae; genus Persicaria; species Persicaria maculosa. The sequence continues at coordinate 13,753,215 of OY998257.1, read as the reverse complement.
GGCAAAGAAAGACCGAATAATTGAGAATGGAGAGAGAAGCAATGAACAGAAATAACAGTGGGTTTTGGTGTATAAAATATGTAAAAAAGGCAACTCCTAGGATTAGGGTTTACCACAACGTTAACCAATGCATGCGATGAGATAAATAAGACGGACAATTGTGCTATTTCATCCGAGGGACAAGCTTTCGCCGTACACCAACTCTTAGGATTACTCTTGCAAATAAACCTAATTGTCTCTACCAATTTTATGTTTATAACTCAAGTTGTTAGCATGAATCCCTTTTCTTTCGATTAGGACTAAACATAGAATCGTAGGAGGAGAGATAGACACAACGATATCAACATCAAATACTTACCTCAAGCGCGCATGGCTAACGTCGGGCTCACCCCGACCCTAAGAGCTTTGGGGAACTACTCGCTTCTCATTATGGAACTCATCGTTGATTGAAGAGAAGAAACTTGCATTAAAATAAACTCCGAAGCTTTACAACTCAACGTCAACTTTCGCAAACGTCAAACCCTAAAACTTCTCTCTAACTCTAACTCTATTGTCTATTGTCTTTGTCTTGCTTCTTGTCTTGGATTAATGGATGATCTAACAAATCAGCCCCTAAGGCTTTATTTATAGGCTACTAATCCTCGCTATCCAAGGATTGTAACTCCTATCTAAACTATTAACTCTATCCGAACAATTAGGATAGGTCTTTTATTTTGATAAAAACTTAAAGGAAAAGATGAGAAACAGCTGCTACTATCTAAAAGAACGAGATAACTCATGGCTTTGATGATAGACTTCACAATCCGAGTCTCAAAATCAGATTTATCTTCTGTCGAGGTAGGGTCGATATCGACACCAGAGGTCGATATCGATGCTTGTGTTTCTGCTCGACTTGTCCAGCTTCGGTCGATGTCTATGACGATGGTCGATATCGATGCATGTATGTCGATATCGAGGCTTTCTTGTCTGGTCTGTGTGGCTTATCTCGATGCTCAGAAGTCGTGTCGAAATCTAGGGTCGATATCGATGTCTCCAGTCGATATCGACCTCTTCTCAGCTTCACTTGGCTTCTTCGTTTTGACTCCGATTTCATCGAATTCCTGCATGGTTAGCTCAAAACTCGTGCAGACTCTATTTCTTATACTTTAGCTCATTCTTACACAAGTTTATATACTTTTGAAGCTTTTCTTTGGAAATTGAATGAAATATGAAGTCAAAAGATGCAACAAACAAAGGTACAAATATGTACATCAAAACACCCCATACTTAGACTTGCTTGTCCTCAAGCAATAACCAAGCAATAACCAACACCTACAACATACCCTTCAAGTCTTCGCCTTTGTCAAAAGCAACATCATAAGCGGTAGCAAAGTAAAGCAAGTTAATTTAAGGTCATAGCACATATTTTGGCGATCCATAGGCACATGCAATTTTGATCCAACCTCACAGGGATAATGTGTTTGCACTCAACTCTCATGTGTTTAGGCTATGAAGATCAACTCTCAACTCAATTCCATATACAATCTCATAAACATTGCAATTTATAATAATCCACTTCGCAACCAATTATGAAAATGCAATAAGAACCATCAGGAGGACTTTCGCTCAATGGAAGACTTCAAAGAAGACTCCATTCGGCGGGGTTATAATGGGGCTTGGTATGAAATAAAAGGTATGGAATTATTTGGCTATGTGGTGCTTTTATAATTCGGGAATCAAGACTCCTAAATCTCAACACTTGCAATACCCAAACCATAACTCTTCATAATATGCTCTAAAGATGCATTCTATCAACCCTTCTTCCAAGTTCTAATATATCTCTAAAAAATATAACACTTGTATGAATAAAAGACTTAAGGATTTTGGCTCATGCACTATATATATATATATATATATCTTTATATTTTTTTTTTTCGAAAATAATAAGTAAATTTGTGCATTTATACGTTGAGCCATAAGTAAATCCTTTTACAAAATATGACAAAATAATAAGTAAATCCTTTTACAAAATATGACAAAATGTAAATATGCCCCATCCTATAATTTCCTTGCTCAAAACTGGACATTATGCTTTTTTCTTTCCACAAGGCATTAGTCCAACCAATCTAAGTCTCAATTCCCAAATGGGGTCAGGCTCAATTCGGCTAGGGATAATTTTGTGGAGTTTGCAAATTCAGGCTCAGGCTAATGTTCTGGCTTCAAGCAGGGATAATGCAGGGTAGGTAAAGAGAGGATAAAAATGGAATAAAAGATGCCTCCATCATTTAATTCTCGTAAACATACTCATATATATGCATTGGTTTTGAATAACTATCACAACATTTAGAGATGCATAGGAAGAGTAAATTCACTCAAGAAAGCGGAGGGATTTTTGATGTTCTCCCTATAGGTCAAAAATTCTCACAAGGACAATTTTTGTTGGATTTGCTTTTTAGCCTAGGATCATATGTGCTCAATTTCATCACAAGTTCACAATCTACATAAAAATTTTAAAGACTTAGGCTAAACCATCCAAATATGCCATAGGATTTACATGATCAAGTCAGCTATTGAGTTTTCATCATAGGACATCTAAGTAGGGTTAGAAAATAAACTTAAAAATAAACATGCGTTATTTTGTATTTTTGACATTTTTCTTTTTTTTTTTTTGATTTTTTGACATTTTATAAAAGTAAAACTAAGAACAAAAAATTTAAACATGAATGCAATGCGAAGAAGAAAACCAAGTTATGACCATAAGACATGTTTTTCCCCCACCCCATACTTAAAATATATAGTGTCCTCGCTGTATTAAAAAGAAGAACAAGGGTAGAGAGAAACTCACAGTGCAACCTGCGGATTCAGGTCAATTTCAGATTTGGTCGATGCCAGAAGTCGATATCTAGGTCAGAGGTCGATGTCGACAGCATCTGTCGAAGTCGAGGAAGAAGATGAAGACAAGGGCTGCCTGATTGGGGTCGATATCGAGTATTATGGTCGATATCGACCTCTCTTTTTTCGCTCCTGAGTCCTCGATGTCGACTCCAGGAGATGGCTTCACCCTGGGGGGTCGATTTCGACTGGCCTGGTCGATTTCGATTGCCTCTACAGAAGCTTCTTTTCTTCTTCGTCGTTCCTTTTGCTTGGTACCCTGAAATCTTTGTTAGAAATATAGATAAAGCCACGAATTATCTCAGTTTTAAAAGTTCAAAAAGCCAAAAAATTAAATCCTAAAAAACCATCTATTTAAAAGTTTTATGTACAAGCTCTAGATTTTTCAGTCGCTAGGCCGACTTCTCCGTCAATTCTTCACGAGCCCTTTATGTAGGGACCCTTCGAGCTTGAACCTTCTCCTGGATCATCTAGGTCCTTTTGGTAGTAGCGAAGTTCAGCGACCAAGGCTTCTTTGATGTTAGGTTCCTCTTTGGGCGCTTTCCTTCTCTTTCTTGACCTAACTTTAGCAATATAGGCAAACCATGGAGCTTTGACCCTCTCTTTAGTAGAATTATCAATAATCGGCTTAATTGATTCATCAGTAAAGGACAGAGGAGGGTTAGGAGTCATACCTGGGCTTACCTGTTTGGGCCCGAAACAGAAATCTTCGGGCTGAGGGGTGGTCGATTTCGACCAAGGTGGGTCGATTTCGAGAGCTTTGGTCGATGTCGACATGTGGGGGTCGATATCGACCTCTGTGACCCCATACTTAAGCTCCTGGCAGCGATCTGGCATACTCGATTTCGACCAAGGGGGGTCGATTTCGATGTTTTTAGTCGATATCGACTGGTTCCAGTCGATGTCGACCCTGCTTGCTGTTTCCGTCCTCGCCAACAAAAATTTTCTAAGCTTTTCCTTAGCCGGCGAGAGGACTACTTGCTCCAGGTGCTTTGTTTCGCTCATGGTAGGGTTGAAAGAGAATTCTATCACTTCGTTCCCTATAGTAAAGGTTAGTAATCCTCGACGTACATTGATATTGGCATCTGCAGTAGCTAAGAAAGGCCTACCAAGGATAATAGGCACTACAGGATCTTCAGGCATCTCCGATACAATGAAATCAGTAGGTACAAAGAACTTACCTACCTTTACAGGAACGTCATCAACTATACCTGTGGGCCTGACGAATGAGTTGTCAGCCATATAAAGTTTCATGTCCACAGGTTCAAGGGCACCAATGTTCACCTTCTGCCAAATAGAGAGAGGCATGAGACTTACACTTGCCCCTAGGTCACATAGGGCTTTATAGCGATGTTGGCCAAGTCCCACGGTGATTGCAAACTTCCCTGGATCACTCTTCTTCTCTGGGAAGCCCATCTTCGAGCACTCCTCTGTGATCTCTGCCATGGATCTCTTCTTGCTCAGGATGTCTTTCAAGAATCGCACATAGGCAGGCATCTCGCTTAGGGCTTCTGTAAGAGGGATAGTAACGTTAAGTCCTTGAAGTATTTTTACAAAGCGCCTAAACTTAACTTTGGTGGGATCCTCCAATGCTTTAGAAGGGAATGGCAACGTCTTCTTTGGAGTAGGGGCCAAAACGGTGGTCGAAGGGGCCTGCTGGACATCGATGTTGACTGGGCTTTGGTCGATATCGACTGGGATGGTCGATTTCGACCTCTGTTGTGATTTCTCAGGCTCTGCAGTGTCATCGACATCGACCAGGGGGTCGACATGGTGGTCGATATCGACCTCTGAGTCGACATCGACTGGTCTGTCGATGTCGACTGGGTCTGTTGCTTTCTTCTCCGTTTCCGTCCGTGGCTTGTGTACTTTGGTGCCACTCCTCAATTGCATGGCTACGACATGGCCCGTCCCGGATTGTCCCTTAGGATTTGTAGTGGGTTGCCCAGGGAGTGTTCCGGACGGTCTAGGGATTTGTGCCGCCAATTGACCCAGTTGGGTCTCTACGTTCTTTTTCCAAATATCCATCTCCCCAATCCTTGTGGTAAGGTGATTGAGTTGAGAATGGATGGCATTGTTGGATTGATCATTCTTAGCCTGATTCCGCCTGATTTCATCCAGTACTAGTTGAAGATCATCCTTCTTTTGGTCTCTCTCCGGGTGCCCAGGAGCTCTATAAGGCGGAGGGTCCCTAGGGTTAACTGGGTTCCTTTGTGGTTGATGGAACCTTTGGTCTCCCCAATATTGGTGATTGGGACCCCTCATGTAGCGCGCCTCTTGGTGAGTCTCCGCTAGGTGTACTTGTTCAGCATGGGGGCACTCGATGGTGGTGTGCCGCTGCGATCCGCATTCAATGCAATCTTGGTTCGCTGAAAGGAACCTTACTTGCTTTTGGAGCTTTCGAAGTTGATCCCTATGAAATTGCTCCTTTACATCCGGATCGATTACATTGGAGGGTTCATATAAGGGCATAGATGGGGCAGGCCTCGACGATGATGGTGTGTCAGAAGCCTCAGGAGTCCCATATGTATTGTCGAACTCCACCAACCTCTCTATGGTCTCCCAAGCCTCTTGTGGAGCGAGTTCAAGGTAGCCATAGTAGGTGTAGGTGTTGATCCTCTCCTTAGTTGCAGCGTCAAGAGCATTGTATATGATCTCCTGAATTACATACGGTGGTTGGCCATGCGTCGGGCATGATCGTAGTAGGTCTTTAAACCTTTCCCAAATAGTCGCCAGAGCCTCACCAGGCTTTTGTTTGAAAGCCGTGATTTTCTGTCGGATTAACGCCGTCTTAGAAGGAGGAAAGAACTTGTTGAGAAACGCGTCCTTGACTTCATTCCAAGTGCGGAGCGATCTTGGGGCTAAGCTTTCCAACCACTGCAATGCTTTCCCTGTAAGAGACCATCGAAAGGCTTTTAGTTGGACATATTCAAGACTTCGTCCATCAGCAATAGTATCACAAAGGTCTAAGAAGGTGGAAATATGTGCCATAGGGCATTCGTTAGGTTTTCCTTCATATTGGTTCCTTCTAATCTCAGTAAGGAAGTAAGGAAGTTAGGTTTTATTTCAAAATTAGAGGCAGGGATAAGAATTGCCGATTCAGGCACTATGAGAGCGGGGTGCATATATTGCTTAGCATTCCTAGGGAGGGCATTGATTTGGGCTTATATTTGCCTCCGGCCTTCCTCCTCCCTATCCGCACGCTCCTTAAGTGCTGCCTCTCTAGTCGTTAGGTCCTCAACCTGCTTCCTTAGTTGCTCAATAAGTTCAGCCTGGTTCGCGTTGTCCGCCATGATTCTTTGAACTTGGGCCCTTAGATGTAAATAACGCTCAGGGTCGTCTACTCCTTCGAATTCAGGTGGGCGATCAGCGCATCGCATACACCTGCAAAACAAAACTAGGTAGAGACGTGAGATAGACTACTAGGGCGCGATTGATTGCCTCCCCGGCAACGGCGCCAATTTGTTTGTTGCAGGAGGTAGATATGTCAAGTAATTACAAATTATAAAGATGTAATAAACGTAAATCGACTCCTAGCCTAAGCAAATAATTATAAGACTTTCTCCCGTTGTAGTGGAAGGGTAGTCAGGATCGATCCACGAGGAGGCGTGTCAGCGGGATCCTAGTAGTGTTGGAAATCTCAAGTCTGCGTCGACCAGAAGCCTCGATTTCGACCTTAGTGCTCGATGTCGATCTCGGCTGTCGATGTTCTCTGCAACAGAAGACCTGCAGAGACAAAAACAAGTGGTCGATATGTAAAGGCCGAATATATTTTTATATTATTTTAATTAAATATACTATTATTTTATTCAATTTGTAAAAGCGGAGAAAAGTCGTCCCCGAGTACGAGTTCAATTTTAAAAACACTTCCGGCATCATTTGAATTTTTTGATTTTAACGGGATTTAACTTCCGCTTTCGAGTTCCGGGTATTAATAAGATTAATTTAAACTACGAGTATGGATTGAAATTTATTAATTTTCGATTATCGTGAATTAAATTTTAATTAAATTCGATTTAATAGGGATTCGTTCGGGCGAGCGGGTTTCGGGATATTTTATCGGGTTCAAAATATCTTGTTGGGACCACATATAATTTAATTTCTTTCCCCTTTTCTCTCTCTCTCTCTCTCTCTCTCTCTCTCTCTCTCTCTCTCTCCCTCCCTCCCCGGTTTCTGTTACAATTTGCAGCTGGTCCCTTTGTTGTTTTGTCTTCTTCTATGTGCTGCAACACATTGCAACCCAGCTGCCTACTCCCCTTTTCAATTCAACAGCAAACCCACACACAACACCACCCATCTCCCTCACCTTTTCACACAACTCCCTCCTCCTCTCCCTTCCTTTTCTTTTCCTTTTCTCTGCAGAAGGCGAACTCCAGTAATCACCGCCACTCCCACCGTTGCTGTGCTCCACTGGACCACCACAGTCGTCGTCGTTACCCCCCCCCCCCCCATGGGAAGCCGAGAGCACACAGCTTCAACCTTGTTTCCGCAAGTGAGGTCTAGCCAAGCCCAGGGCATCCCCACTGTATTCCTTCTCCTCATTCAGCCAGTAGCAGCAGCTCTTCCTCCGAGCCTGAGCGCCGTCCAAAAGCAGCCCCGGAGCGCCGCCGGAAGCCACCGTCGGAGCTGCCCTGCACACCCCTCGATCCCCCTGTTTTCTCCAAGCCCGAATGGTAAGCCCTCCTCCTCACTTTCTTTCACCTCCCAACTGAGCAAAGCTCCACCTTTAACAACTCAACATCCTCCCTAGGCCAAGAGCTCTCCGATTCCGACTCTGATCAAGCCAAATCGTGCCCCGACGAAGATTTTCGGCAAACCTCCGAGCCCACGGTGAGCCTCCTCTTCCTCCTTCCTCTTACTCTCGTTTTGGTTCTCTAGGGTCGGGGATGGTCGGAATTTCGGGCTGATGAGGTGGGGAGGGCTTGGGCTGGAAGGGAGCTCCGACGAGGGCTCGGTTCCTCTCTTCCTCTTCTCCGTTTTAAGCGTGAGCCGAGGTTGAAGACAGGGGTCCAGGACCCGGTTCCCTTCTTTTATTTTCTTATTTCCCTGGCCGGTTCAACATAATGTTCCGGTTCATTAATTCTGAAATGGGAAGGGGGGATCCGGGTAGGGTATACGGGTTTGGGCTTGGATTTGGGTTTGTTTTCCGGGTCTTGGGCTTTTGATTGGGCTTCCATTGGGCTGGATTTTATTCTGTTTTGGTTATACATATAGGGTTGTTGTTTTAATTATTATTTTCGGTAGTATATATATATGTTATGTATTAAATTATAGTAATGTGTTATGTTATTATATTTATATGATATAGTATATTAATTGTTATTTTGGATATTGGGAAATAGATATATATATATATATATACTGGAATTTTAATATATTTAAAAGGTTTTAAAAAAAGTGATATTATTTGATTTTAGGTTATATACTATGGGTATTGTTTTGAGCTTATATGGATAGTAAGAGTAAATATTTGAATATTATTATAGTTTTGGAATTTGGTTATAATTGTACTATTTTGGGAATTAATCTTTATATATTGTTTATTTGTTTTAAAATAATATTGATTGGATTATTTAATTGATGCATTTTGTGATGATTTAAACATGTGAGTTGGGAACTTTAAAGCGAATGGTTGGTTTTGATTTATAAATATGATTTGTGAACATAGGATTATTTTGATGATTTAATGTTGGAATTATTATAATGTTTTGAAATAAGAAACATGCCGGAATTATTTTATAACATGATTTTGGGAAATTGGTTTTAAGGTTTAAATGTGTAATGTCGGGTTTTGGCTAAGTACGATTTTAAAAGAATTACTTGATTTTCTAAGTTGAGTTCTTGAGATATTGTTTCGGAATTGAGATGATGAGATGAGATGAACCTGGAATGATAAATAAGACGGCTTATCTGAAATGGGATATGAGACGAGATATGAATGATAGTTAGGGGCGCCTTGTGTGAAATAGGTAGACTTATGCATTTATATGTTATTAGGTGTTTGTGAATGTTGGACGTTGCTTGCTATCGGTGATTCATTTCTTGGATTCTGCTCTGCCTTGTTCTCTGCTGTTCGGCTTTTTCAGGTAAGTTCCTTATGGGCTTACTCAGATTCGAAAGAGATTACCGGCTTGTGAATGTATGACATACTAGGTGTTGCATAAGCATTAAAGTATGCCATGTAGTATCCTGCTAGGTTGCATTTATGATTGAGCATTCTATTTCTTTACGCGTATGAAACAGAACGGCCGTATCTGTGATAGTCCTAGAGTCTTTGCTAGGGTCATAGGGTAGCCCAGCCCCATCGGGTGCCCTGAGTCTATCGAGTCGATATGAGCATGATGATAGCCCAGCACCATCGGGCATGATTTATTTATTTTAATTTATGTTATGATGATGAGATATGATATGCTATAGCATCGAACCGGCCGGTCTCTGCACTAACGGAAAGGGGTGCAGAGGTAGGAGAGGGACATGCCACTTGGCATTTGATGTGCGCGCAAATTGCCATATTTTCTATGCACATATGAATTCATTTTATTGTCTTTTGCATGCACATTAATGGGAAAACATGGGAATGGTGTAGTTTATGCTTAAATATCAAATATATGGGTTTGCACGAGTTTCCATGTGATTTCGCAGAAAACAGGATGAAAATGGATGAATTCAGAAGAGCGGAAAAAGAACTCGAAGTTTTCTTAAGAGGTCGAAATCGACTGAAGACCTCGACATCGAGTACATCAGAGACATAGGAATCGAGCAGAAAAGGAAACAGAGCATTTCGACACCGAAGAGGTCGATATCGACGTCTGGGGGTCGATATCGATGCTGTCAGATCGACCAAGTTGATAGAAGTCGAGTGCCAGTTCGAGTAGGAGAAGGAGAAGCTCGAGATAAGATTTTGGAGGGGTCGATATCGAGGTCCAAGGGTCGATATCGACCATGCCAGCAGAGGAATTCGACTACGATTGCGATAGAATTATATCCAATGCTTGCAATATCTATCCAAAGGTCGAGGTTTCCTATCAACAACACCAGATCTATCACGAGGAGGCTGATTTCACCATGAAGTTTTAGCTTTTACTTTGTTTTAATTTATCATAGAGAATAAAGATAAGGTTTCGAGTCCTTATCGACATCTATAACTAGAAGCCAATAGGGCTGAGTTTAGGGATTCCGTTTTAGACACAATTCAGTTGCAATAGAGAATAGAGAGAGAGAGAGGAGGCCGAGTGGAGTTGTAAAGCGAGAGCGGAGTGGCTTGTTCGGTTGTACTTTCTTTCGGAGTTTTAATTCAAAGTAGCTTCTTTCAATAACAATGATGATGATGTGCATGATGAGGAGCGAGTAGTCAACCCACTTCTAGGGTCGGGGTGAGCCCGACGATAGCAATGTGAGGTAAGTGCATCAAAGGTATGACTTTTATGCGATTCCGTCTTCTACCCCATGCATGATCCTTTGCGAAAGTTAGGGAGATTCATTATTTGCATTATTAAAGCGAAAGCCACTCATATTGCGAACTCGAATTACTCATGAATCGGATAGTAACTCTTAGGAATTATGCGAAAGCCTCTAATCACCTAAGTGTTGATAACGAAAGTTATTTGACGGAAAGACATTAAAGTTCATATCTTTAGCATGAAACTTGCATTGTTATCGTTGTGGCGTGAAACCCCGACTTTGGAAGCCTTTTAATTAATTAAATTCTTCACAAAAGTCTTAGTTTTGTTTCTGTTCATCTTCCCTCTCCATTCTATTTTCTTCGGATCCTTTTCCGACAAATTGGCTACAAAAACAGTTTCTGTGACAAGCATCGAAATTGACCTTAAGGGTCGATATCGAGGACTAACATCGATATCGAGGTCTCTGCTCGACGTCGACTTGCTGTTTTGTCTTCTGCAGGAACTGCGCTAGGAAATCGACCAGAACTGAGGTCGATATCGACCAGTATACTCGATATCGAGTGTCTGCTGAGGTCGAAAGCCTTGATCGTGAGTACAACAAAGGAAGCGCTGACCTACCTCCTCGTGGATTCGATCCTGAATTACCCTACTACTACAAGGGAGGGGATTCTTGTATTATTTGTTTGGGACAGGGAGATAGTCTAGTTGTGCTTTATTTTATTCTCCTATTTTACATACACCACCCCCCGACCCCCTGCGAACAGCATTCTTTGGGCGCCTTTACAGTTATTTCTCGCATATTGTAAATTAGGATCATGCTAGTGTGATTTAATTTCCGCATCTGCATCATCCTTATTATTAGCGTATGTGTATGTTCGCTTGTTGGACAGAGCGTGTTGGGGCCTTGGTCTGACCCCACTCGCACCCATTGTTTTTAGGTATGATTGCTCTCTGTTTATATGGCGTGGGAAAGTCCCTCGGCGATTGCAAAGAAATCTGTCTAACCCCGCTAATCTGGCCACCCGATTTTAGAATTATGTTTTGGTTTTGACCCGGCCTTGCCGTGGCTTTTGTATCTAAATTATATTTCCACTTCATTTTCGTTTAAATTGAATTTATGAAACTTCGACTGATTAGAGGTTTGAAACCTCGACCCGTACCTGAATTGCAACATCCGAACGAAGGTATCTGACCTTCGAAACGTATCCCGGATATTTATATCCGGGCCGTTACAAAGTTGGTATCAGAGCGAGGTTGTGCAATTCGGGTACGCAAGGGTCGGGTGTATGTTTTGGAAAACCGCCCACGAATTTCGAAGATTTGAAAGCGTTTCAAGGGGCAAAATGAACTTAAGATGTCTAACTCAATTGGACTAAATATGAACTTGGCTTATGATAAAAGAGGAGAACCAACTAATAAGGGATCGAGTGGGTAGAAAAGGCGATAGACATCCCTATTGGATGTAGTCGGAAACGGGTAGGCGAAATACTAGCTTGTTCTTTACAGATGGGTCGGGATGACTTCAATGAGATCGTTATAATTGTCATTAACTGATTCTATGATTGGGTGCTTGATATGCTAAAGATTTGATTGTTATGTTCTAACTATTAAATGAATATTGATGATCTATGAACGAGATAGCGGGAGTACCCTTATTTCCCTATGATTAAGCTCAGCTTTTGTGGAACCGCCCTTTTCCTTATGAATCCTTTGATAGTTCAATCGAGTCCTCCCCTCGAATATCGGTCTCCTCCACGGGAAATCGGGTTGGTAAGCATAGTGTTTCGGAAAATCATGGTTGGATATGAGGGTTACTTGGGGAGAGTATCGAAAGTGGGCTTTTGATGTCATTCCAAGTTAGAAAGTAAGTGTTTCCGAGGTTGTCCTTATCAATTCTTATGACGATCCATTAGTGTCTTCTTACCACGAAAAGTCGTATCCGAGTCTCACGGGAAAGATGGGTGATGGGTCAGTTAGGGAGAGTCAATGTTGCCCTTATGGACCCCTATCGGGTTATCTTGATTGCCCTGTTCATGATTGTGTGATTCTATATGCACTACTCCTTGACCTACAATTGATCCTTAGTTTGAATTTGTGCTTATGTACTTTGATGCTCATGATGACCATTGTATAGGTTCGAACTACATTTATTATGTCCATATCATCCCGACATGATCTGTTTAGTATATTACATTGTCATACTAGGGCACGAATAAACATGTCATACGTTAGGAAGTTGTACAATTGATGTACTCTCTATGAATAGGTTCATGATAGTGTGATCGACTCTTCTTTATATGAATGCCTCATAAGATGTACTCTTTAGTATGCTAGCCGATGATGCCTCGATGCTTATCATTCATTCTGTGACAAGAATCTATAGCATGCCCACCTATTCTGCAATTAACTGTTGTTGATTATTCTAGTAACTGCTATGCGTAAATTGTGCTAAGTGAGAATATGGTAGTGTGAACGAGTCTTGATAAATACATGTTCTATCCTAGTATACGTCAATTTGAGCTCATGTCCCCACATTCTAGTCATGTCGCCATGTTGCTTAGACTTGCTCTATACCTTGTTGCGTTTTCCTCTCGTGCCACTATGTCGTTGAGATGTGATTGAATGAACTCTTGCATACCGTCGTATTAACCAGTCAAGTGCATGTATGTACCATATGTTATATTGAACCACTAGTAACATGTTGGGCTCTTGGTTGTGACTTGAGTGAATTCTACTTTGCCTACGTCATTGTCGATTCACTCTTGAATTAGGTACCTGATAGTGTGGCTTGTTCCTCTTTCTGTTCCCTTAACATGTTTCACTCGTCCTGATGAGTTAATGTTGAATTCGATGATTGACTAGCCTTCCGTGATGATCAAACCTAGCATGCTTACATGGTAAAGATGTCTATTACTTTATGATGGCTTCTCGTGCTTGTATGAACCTATGACTTGACACCCCGCTTAATCACGCACCACCCTATATCATGATTTTGCATCTGTATGACGCATGAATATCGGGATGAATCTAGTTGAATTACTTCTACTCATGTTCGATGTGTGCTATTAGTATCATGTAGGGCTTATGATTTCCAATATGACCCGCTAAATGGTCACGGGTTGTACTTGTTCTATGATGTGACAACTATTGTACCCTATATGTACTCTATGATGGTTCTCTCTTAGCATGATTATAACCTAGCATCCATGATGTCCATCTTGTTACTTTTGGTGGTGCCTCATATTTCGTGAATATTATGATTGAACTTCTATAAATGGTTCTTGTCTATGCTTGTATCACCTTATGTATCGCTAGTATCACGTAGGACCCATGCTCTCTAGATGTATATCGTCACATGATTCCGTGCCATGCTTGACCTAACATATGATCATTGTGAGATAGTTACTATGTTGCCCTTATATGATCTCGTATGATGCATACACCAAACTTGTACCCTGTTCATATATGTGATAATTGCTATGCTACTCTTATGTGTTCTCGTATGACGCTTCATCTGATTGTTATAATATACCTTGCCCTGATATATATTTGGACTCGGTTGTTGATGTGTATACCCTGTTCCTACATTGTTCATATACATGATGCTCGTTATCTTCATTAAATTCCGCATGACTTCAAATCATATATGATCATTGCTGGTCCCGTCTATCTTGCTTGAAGATTGCTAGGCATATCTGTTCCATGGAATACTAGAATGTTAGCTTGTTTTACAAACATCAGCGTAGGACTTGATTGTGTCTTTGATATGAATACGAGTGTCGCCCCGAGGTAGGTACATGTTAGTGTGGATTTCTGCGATTGATATGCTCCATAATGAATTCGTGCGTGTTTGTCACAATTATAACCTAATAGACTTCTTGAGGGCATCGTTACTATTCCCGAGTCGGAGTCTTGTTTCTAGTCGTGTCGTCTTTAGCCTTGGCCTATTCCTTCTCCGAAAGAAACATTGGGTCGTCCGCTCTTGTCACTCCCCTATCTCCGCTAACTTAAACTTCTACGCGTTATTTTGGATGAGCGACCGCATGGAAGTCGAATAGCGATAGAGCAGCGCAGCGGAAGCGTGGGCCCATAACCCACGGGCCTCAGGATCGATAATGTCGACGGAACAAGCTCGCTTTGAGGATTACGATTGTTGAGCACGATATGACTTGCAAGTGGGAGCGTCCTCTATTCGAATTGCTAACCCTTTCTGAGCTTGTTGATGATGATTTGCACTGACTTGATGTTGAAAATTTCGTGTTGATGTGATGACTTGGTAATGATTATTGCCTGATTATCCGATGTCTATGATGATATATATGATTCGGTGCCTTATTATTCTAATGTGCCTCGATGACTTGATGTGATGCTATTCCGAGTTGCTAAGCATGATCTAAATTCCTTGCCTATAAGTATAAACTGCAAATGCTGAGAATCTGAACCGGTTATTAGCTAAGATCATGATGAAACTTGCTGATTTGATTCGATTAGGTTCATATATGATGTTTTACAGTACTTGTTGAGCATGACGGTAAATTAAGACTTTTGATACTTGTTGCAATGCTTAATGATGGTATTGATAAATGTAGTTAAAATGATGCAATCCTTGTGTGTAATAATGTCCATGATTGCTTCTTCTTTGAACATGTGAGTGAGGTCCTTTGGGTTGAGCGGTTAGAGAGTGGAGAAAGGTTTTGGAGTGATTAGAATGATCGACGGTGGTAAGGGAAAGTTGTAGAAGAGGGGTGTTGACTTAGGTTGGACCGAGTGGGTTCAGGAATTATAAGAGGTAATGCTTGATGATTTTGATGAGCTCCTAGTTGAATCTCGGATAAGGGTATGGTTAGGAATAGGCCGGATAGGCGGTGATCGAGGAATTTTACTAGAGAATGTCCGGTTAGCAGGGCATGATGCTTGTGAAATCTTGGAAAGTGTGGAAGTGTAAGAAATGGCTTTTAAAGGTACGAAGGATATAGTATGAGAGGACCCTCGAGTGTGAGGTTAGAGATAGTAGTGGATTCTTAGAGGTGGATTGCTAGTGAGAGTTCTTGGTGGAATGAGGGGCGAGATTAGGGTATTGAAATGAATTGGGACTTCTTTTGAGGATGTTACCTGAGCTGATGTTGGTGAACCTAGATGAGGCTGGTTTTGACGTAGGAACTGAAATCGAGCGAGCGGGGTTTGCGTTTATTTTGCCTGGTGATGATGTGAAAGCTTTCTTGATTATGTGATTTATTAAAATGACTTGGCATGATGTTAGATAGCGACTATGATGAACCTGTTATGGCTGATATTACATGTTGATATGCAATATTGAATCATAATTGGTAGTGACAACTATACTCATGATATAATGACCCATTGCTATCCTACTATGTTGTTCTAAAAGCATGTTATAATGTGTTGAATGAATCATGAAATAATGATATGTTGATATGTGAGAGCATGATGTTATATTATGATCAGGAGATGTTAAATGATGAATATTGATTTGGATCATGAACCTGACTTATATATATGAGTTAATGGTGCGTGATTTCTAAGTGATCGTTATATGACATTGTATGAGTTGAGATGATGTTTTGCGAGTATGATGACGTTTTGGTGATTCACACATTGACTGACCTTTCCTTTTGCTGAATCTTAATAACCTAACCTTGATGTGTTGAGGTGTTGACAATGGGTTTTGGTTCATTAATTCTGTGATGAGAAATGCTTTTATGACCTTTGGTGATCTGGAGATGTGATGTGACCTTGTGGCACTACAATGGTATATGTTGAGACTTGCCTTATGATGTGTTGATTGGAGATTGGTTGGTTATACAGTTATGCATTTCTTATGACTTATGCATCTTGCTTGAATTGAGACTGATAGATTGATTCGATTCTGGAAACTAGGAAGAGAATATGGGATTAGCCCTTAGAGGTGGATGACTCCATCTCCTACCCTCGGAATTTGATTGATTGGTATGTGTGAAGCTGATTTGGTTTTCGGAAGAGTTTTGACAAAATCTTGATTTGAAAGGATATGACTTGTTTTGGTGTAAAGTTGCTTGATTAAAAATTGAATTCGAAGATTTTGAGCGGTTTTAAAAATGGCCAACTTGGGGTTTTAAAGAGGTTGAGAGTTTCAATGATTTGGATGACAATCTTTCCATTTACAAAGCACTTTGAGATTTACGAACTGGATTTACATTATGACGTCTCACGAAGTGGATACAAGCATTTTATAGGGGCGCTTATAGATTGCTTGCTAAGACCTAGTCGGGCGCTATAATGCTTTTGGAGTTGTGATACTTCCGAAAGGTCGAAGCGAGGATGTGATAGGGGCGCTTATTACACACTCGACAAGACCCATTTGGAGATGTCACGACTGTGACCGGGATGTTGTGAGAATCCCGGAAGACGCAACCGAGATGATTACAAGATCCTTGGACATGGTCCTCGGACTCACCGATTTCAAACCTCTTCCCTTTGCTTTAAAATGATTTTTGTCTCGGGGACGAGACTTGTTTTTAGAGGTGGATGAATGTAAAGGCCGAATATATTTTTATATTATTTTTATATTATTTTAATTAAATATACTATTATTTTATTCAATTTGTAAAAGCGGAGAAAAGTCGTCCCCGAGTACGAGTTCAATTTTAAAAACACTTCCGGCATCATTTGAATTTTTTGATTTTAACGGGATTTAACTTCCGCTTTCGAGTTCCGGGTATTAATAAGATTAATTTAAACTACGAGTATGGATTGAAATTTATTAATTTTTGATTATCGTGAATTAAATTTTAATTAAATTCGATTTAGTCGGGATTCGTTCGGGCGAGCGGGTTTCGGGATATTTTATCGGGTTCAAAATATCTTGTTGGGACCACATATAATTTAATTTCTTTCCCCTTTTTATTCTTTCTCTCTCTCTCTCTCTCTCCCTCCCTCCCTCCCCGGTTTCTGTTACAATTTGCAGCTGGTCCCTTTGTTGTTTTATCTTCTTCTATGTGCTGCAACACATTGCAACCCAGCTGCCTACTCCCCTTTTCAATTCAACAGCAAACCCACACACAACACCACCCATCTCCCTCACCTTTTCACACAACTCCCTCCTCCTCTCCCTTCCTTTTCTTTTCCTTTTCTCTGCAGAAGGCGAACTACAGTAATCACCGCCACTCCCACCGTTGATGTGCTCCACTGGACCACCACAGTCGTCGTCGTTACCCCCCCCCCCCCATGGGAAGCCGAGAGCACACAGCTTCAACCCTGTTTCCGCAAGTGAGGTCTAGCCAAGCCCAGGGCATCCCCACTGTATTCCTTCTCCTCATTCAGCCAGTAGCAGCAGCTCTTCCTCCGAGCCTGAGCGCCGTCCAGAAGCAGCCCCGGAGCGCCGCCGGAAGCCACCGTCGGAGCTGCCCTGCACACCCCTCGATCCCCCTGTTTTCTCCAAGCCCGAATGGTAAGCCCTCCTCCTCACTTTCTTTCACCTCCCAACTGAGCAAAGCTCCACCTTTAACAACTCAACATCCTCCCTAGGCCAAGAGCTCTCCGATTCCGACTCTGATCAAGCCAAATCGTGCCCCGACGAAGATTTCCGGCAACCCTCCGAGCCCACGGTGAGCCTCCTCTTCCTCCTTCCTCTTACTCTCGTTTTGGTTCTCTAGGGTCGGGGATGGTCGGAATTTCGGGCTGATGAGGTGGGGAGGGCTTGGGCTGGAAGGGAGCTCCGGCGAGGGCTCGGTTCCTCTCTTCCTTTTCTCCGTTTTAAGCATGAGCCGAGGTTGAAGACAGGGGTCTAGGACCCGGTTCCCTTCTTTTATTTTCTTATTTCCCTGGCCGGTTCAACATAATGTTCTGGTTCATTAATTCTGAAATGGGAAGGGGGGATCCGGGTAGGGTATACGGGTTTGGGCTTGGATCTGGGTTTGTTTTCCGGGTCTTGGGCTTTTGATTGGGCTTCCATTGGGCTGGATTTTATTCTGGTTTGGTTATACATATAGGGTTGTTGTTTTAATTATTATTTTCGGTAGTATATATATATATATATATATATATATATATATATATATATATATATATATATGTTATGTATTAAATTATAGTAATGTGTTATGTTATTATATTTATATGATATAGTATATTAATTGTTATTTTGGATATTGGGAAATAGATATATATATATATATATATTGGAATTTTAATATATTTAAAAGGTTTTAAAAAAAGTGATATTATTTGATTTTAGGTTATATACTATGGGTATTGTTTTGAGCTTATATGGATAGTAAGAGTAAATATTTGAATATTATTATAGTTTTGGAATTTGGTTATAATTGTACTATTCTGGGAATTAATCTTTATATATTGTTTATTTGTTTTAAAATAATATTGATTGGATTATTTAATTGATGCATTTTGTGAGGATTTAAACATGTGAGTTGGGAACTTTAAAGCGAATGGTTGGTTTTGATTTATAAATATGATTTGTGAACATAGGATTATTTTGATGATTTAATGTTGGAATTATTATAATGTTTTGAAATAAGAAACATGCTGGAATTATTTTATAACATGATTTTGGGAAATTGGTTTTAAGGTTTAAATGTGTAATGTCGGGTTTTGGCTAAGTACGATTTTAAAAGAATTACTTGATTTTCTAAGTTGAGTTCTTGAGATATTGTTTCGGAATTGAGATGATGAGATGAGATGAACCTGGAATGATAAATAAGACGGCTTATCTGAAATGGGATATGAGACGAGATATGAATGATAGTTAGGGGCGCCTTGTGTGAAATAGGTAGACTTATGCATTTATATGTTATTAGGTGTTTGTGAATGTTGGACGTTGCTTGCTATCGGTGATTCATTTCTTGGATTCTGCTCTGCCTTGTTCTCTGCTGTTCGGCTTTTTCAGGTAAGTTCCTTATGGGCTTACTCAGATTCGAAAGAGATTACCGGCTTGTGAATGTATGTCATACTAGGTGTTGCATAAGCATTAAAGCATGCCATGTAGTATCCTGCTAGGTTGCATTTATGATTGAGCATTCTATTTCTTTACGCGTATGAAACAGAACGGCCGTATCTGTGATAGTCCTAGAGTCTTTGCTAGGGTCATAGAGTAGCCCAGCCCCATCGGGTGCCCTGAGTCTATCGAGTCGATATGAGCATGATGATAGCCCAGCACCATCGGGCATGATTTATTTATTTTAATTTATGTTATGATGATGAGATATGATGATGAGATATGATATGCTATAGCATCGAACCGGCCGGTCTCTGCACTAACGGAAAGGGGTGCAGAGGTAGGAGAGGGACATGCCACTTGGCATTCTTTGGGCGCCTTTACAGTTATTTCTCGCATATTGTAAATTAGGATCATGCTAGTGTGATTTAATTTCCGCATCTGCATCATCCTTATTATTAGCGTATGTGTATGTTCGCTTGCTGGACAGAGCGTGTTGGGGCCTCGGTCTGACCCAACTCGCACCCATTGTTTTTAGGTATGATTGCTCTCTGTTTATATGGCGTGGGAAAGTCCCTCGGCGATTGCAAAGAAATCTGTCTAACCCCGCTAATCTGGCCACCCGATTTTAGAATTATGTTTTGGTTTTGACCCGGCCTTGCCATGGCTTTTGTATCTAAATTATATTTCCACTTCATTTTCGTTTAAATTGAATTTATGAAACTTCGACTGATTAGAGGTTTGAAACCTCGACCCGTACCTGAATTGCAACATCTGAACGAAGGTATCCGACCTTCGAAACGTATCCCGAATATTTATATCCGGGCCGTTACAGATATCGACTGGTGGGGGTCGATATCGATGCTCAGTAAACTCCACAGCGATGTTCGTCGTCGACTCAGAAAACTGTCGACGAACTCAGTGGTCGATATCGACGTCTGGGGTCGATATCGATGTCTCCCTGCAGTGAGTTAGTTCTTCGTCGGCAAAGAAAGGCCGAAGAATTGAGAATGGAGAGAGAAGCAATGAACAGAAATAACAGTGGGTTTTGGTGTATAAAATATGTAAAAAAGGCAACTCCTAGGATTAGGGTTTACCACAACGTTAACCAATGCATGCGATGAGATAAATAAGACGGACAATTGTGCTATTTCATCCGAGGGACAAGCTTTCGCCGTACACCAACTCTTAGGATTACTCTTGCAAATAAACCTAATTGTCTCTACCAATTTTATGTTTATAACTCAAGTTGTTAGCATGAATCCCTTTTCTTTCGATTAGGACTAAACATAGAATCGTAGGAGGAGAGATAGACACAACGATATCAACATCAAATACTTACCTCAAGTGCGCATGGCTAACATCGGGCTCACCCCGACCCTAAGAGCTTTGGGGAACTACTCGCTTCTCATTATGGAACTCATCGTTGATTGAAGAGAAGAAACTTGCATTAAAATAAACTTCGAAGCTTTACAACTCAACGTCAACTTTCGCAAACGTCAAACCCTAAAAATTCTCTCTAACTCTAACTCTATTGTCTATTGTCTTTGTCTTGCTTCTTGTCTTGGATTAATGGATGATCTAACAAATCAGCCCCTAAGGCTTTATTTATAGGCTACTAATCCTCGCTATCCAAGGATTGTAACTCCTATCTAAACTATTAACTCTATCCGAACAATTAGGATAGGTCTTTTATTTTGATAAAAACTTAAAGGAAAAGATGAGAAACAGCTGCTACTATCTAAAAGAACGAGATAACTAATGGCTTTGATGATAGACTTCACAATTCGAGTCTCAAAATCGGATTTATCTTCTGTCGAGGTAGGGTCGATATCGACACCAGAGGTCGATATCGATGCTTGTGTTTCTGCTCGACTTGTCCAGCTCCGGTCGATGTCTATGACGATGGTCGATATCGATGCATGTATGTCGATATCGAGGCTTTCTTGTCTGGTCTGTGTGGCTTATCTCGATGCTCAGAAGTCGTGTCGAAATCTAGGGTCGATATCGATGTCTCCAGTCGATATCGACCTCTTCTCAGCTTCACTTGGCTTCTTTGTTTTGACTCCGATTTCATCGAATTCCTGCATGGTTAGCTCAAAACTCGTGCAGACTCTATTTCTTATACTTTAGCTCATTCTTACACAAGTTTATATACTTTTGAAGCTTTTCTTTGGAAATCGAATGAAATATGAAGTCAAAAGATGCAATAAACAAAGGTACAAATATGTACATCATGGTCTCCTCTTCCTCCTCCTTGATGTCCTTGTATCTTCTGGTAGTGGGTCGCTTTCCTCTACTCGAGGATCCAGGATTTCCATAGGCCGTTTTGGGAACCATGGAGATGGACGATTGAGCTTCTAGAGAGGGGAGAGAATATGGGAAACGGAGAAAGGTGGAGAGTGGAGTGTTGAGCCATGTGAGGGAAGTGACAGGAGATACAATAATAAAGAGGGGGAGAGGAAGTTGAAATGCCACAAGATGGTTCTAGAAAGGGGGAAGTTGAAACGAGTACTGTTTTAAAAAGACGGATAAGGATCGAAAAAATTTAAAAAACAAATAATTAATTTTGAAAGGATATGAGAAGATTTGACCCAAAAAAAAATCTGTTTCCAAGATAGGGTAAAAAAATAGCGATAAAATCTTGGTAAAAAGGGTAAAAATATCTTAATGGCCAGAATTTCTAAAAATAAGAGCCGTAAGAATTGATCCAATAATTGTTGTATCGAAATAGATCTTCAAGGTCTTGAAATGAATTTTCGAGGCCTTGAGTTCTCATTCGTTTATGCTCCCCCTAAATCAATGCATCCTTGTTTAGCATACCAAGCTCTAACCGAATGAAATTAAATCTCTCCTCAGGCAAAGGTTTAGTAAAAATATTAGCAAGTTGCAATTCTGTAGAGATAAAGGATATGGATACGTCACCTTTTTCAACATGATCTCGAATAAAATGATGTCTCACATCTATGTGCTTGGTTTGAGAATGCTACACAGGATTTTTAGTGATAGATATAGCACTAGTATTGTCACATTTAATAGGAATACCTTTTAGATCAAAACCCAGATCTCACAATTGTTGAGCGATCCATAATACTTGTGTGCAACGAGCTCCAATAGCTATGTATTCCGCTTTTGCGGTTGATAGTGCAACAGAAATTTGCTTCATCGAATGCCAACTTATTAGGGATGATCCTAATAGTTGACAGCATCCAGAGGTGCTTTTTCTATCGACTTTATATCCTGCGAAATCTGCATCTAAATAGCCAATGAGGTGAAAATTGCTTTGCTTAGGATACCAAAGACCAAGGTCTTGAGTTCCATTTAAGTAGCGAAAAATCCTCTTAACCGCAATGAGATGCGATTCTTTTGGATCAGCCTGAAACCTTGCACACATACATACACTAAACATAATATCCGGTCGACTTGCGGTGAGATATATGAGTGAACCAATCATACCTCGATACTCCTTTTGGTTCACACTCTTACCATTCTTGTCTTGGTCTAGGGATAGCGTTGAGCTCATAGGGGTCTTGGCAACCTTTGATTGATCCATCTTGTATTTCTTGAGAAGATCCCTTGTGTATTTGCCTTGATTTAAGAAAATCCCTTTCTTTGCTTGATAGACTTGTAGTCCAAGAAAGAACGTTAATTCTCCCATAGGGCTCATTTCAAACTCACTGCACATAATGTCAGAAAACTCCTTGCAAAGAGAGTTGTTAGTAGCACCAAATAATATATCTACATAAATTTGAACAACTAATAAATCATTACCTCAAGTTTTGATAAACAAAGTTTTGTCAATCAAACCACGTTTAAAACCATTTTCAAGGAGATATTTGGACAATCTCTCATACCAAGCCCTAGGGGCTTGTTTGAGACCATAAAGTGCCTTGTCCAACTTGTAAACATGATTTGAAAAATCCTCATTTTCAAAACCAGGAGGTTGTGCAACATACACTTCCTCTTCTAAAATACCGTTTAAAAGGCACATTTAACATCCATTTGAAAAAGTTTAATACCCATATAAGAAGCAAAAGCAAGTAGCATACGAATAGCTTCTAACCTTGCTATGGGAGAAAAAGTCTCCTCGTAGTCAATACCTTCTTCCTGATAATATCCTTGTGCGACGAGTCTAGCTTTGTTGCGAGTTATCTTTCCATCCTCGTCTAGCTTATTTCGAAAGACCCATCTAGTGCCAATGACATATTGATGCTTGAGTCTTGGAGTGAACGTCCAAACTTTGTTTCTTTCAAACTCATTGAGCTCACTTTGCATTGCCATGATCCGATCCGGGTCTTGTAGTGCTTCCTTTGGATTCTTTGGTTCTACGAGAGAAACAAACGCATAAAAAGCACACAAATTTCTTATTTTAGATCGAGTTTGGATACCAGATTGTGGATTAGAAATGATATTCTCCAAAGGATGTGAAGAAGATTGCTGAAATCTCCGACGATTAGGCTCTTGAGACGCTGATGCTTCTCCAATACCTTGAGGTTCACTGTCGATAACTGGATCCTATGCAGAATCTTCTAAATCAAGGCCTTGGAATCTTTGTTCAAGGTCCTGCATTTGGAGGTCAAGATCTTGAGTCTGCTCTGAAGTGTCTTGAATTTTCTCCTGCATGTTTCGTCTTTGTGGTTTTTCCTTTTCTTCTTCCACATCGGAGCCTTGAACCTCATGTTGATTCAAGTTTAAATCTGCAAAGCTATCCCTCAACACACCGTTATTGCTTTCATCAAATATAACATGGATACTCTCCTCAACAACCTTATTGCGTTTATTATAAACACGATAAGCTTTGCTATTTAAAGAATAACCAAGAAAAATACCTTCATCGCTACGTGCATCAAACTTCCCAAGATTATCTTTGCCATTGTTGTGAACAAAACATTTGCACCCAAAAGATTTGAAATAAGAAACACTAGGTTTTCTCCCATAGAAGAGTTCATATGGGGTTTTCTTTAAGATGGGGCGAATTAGATATCTATTTAAAATATAATTGGCCGTTTTAACGGCTTCGGCCCAAAATGATTTTGCTAAAGCATTTTCTAAAAGCATAGTCCTAGACATATCCTCCAAGGTGTGGTTCTTTTGTTCCACAACCCCGTTTTGTTGAGGTGTTCTAGGAGCCGAGAAATTGTGAGAAATCCCATACTTTGAATAAAATAAATCAAATTTAAGTTGATCAAATTCACGCCCATGATCACTTCTGATTGAAACAATCGGTAGGTTTTTCAAAGCCTGTAATTCTTTGCAAAGTTTTGAAAACTCATACAAAGCTTCCAATTTTTCTTTTAAAAAAGAAACCCAAGTAAACCGAGAGTAATCATCAACAATGACAAGGATGTATTGCTTACCTTTGGGAGATTTGACACGCATAGGACCACATAAATCCATATGTAACATTTCAATAGGGCGAGAGCTACTTACTACCTTTTTGGGTTTGAATGACCCTCCAGTTTGCTTACCTCGTGAGCATGCGTTACATAGCTCATCTACCTTGAAGTTTAAATCGGGAAGACCGCGAACCAAGTCCCTTGACCGTAGTTTGTTCATCGTGTGCATACTAACATGGCCAAGACGTCTATGCCAAAGCCTTGGATCCTCAGTCAAGGCCTTGAGACACTTTAAACTTTGTCCTGCAACTTGGTTAGTGCTCATAGAATATACCTTGTTACAATGGGGGGCAGTAAGCACGATATTCCCGGTTTTCTTATCTTTAACTAGGCACTTCTCGGAATCAAACAAAACAATATTTCCCTTGTCACAAAGTTGGGAAATACTAAGAAGATTATATCTTAATCCATCCACAAGATAAACATTATCAATATAATTAGATGGATCCTTACCAATCTTACCTATACCAATTATATTACATTTCCCTTTATCACCAAGAGTGATTGTGCCATATGATTGCTTCTTCAAATCGGTGAATAGTGAGCTTTTACCACTCATATGCCTTGAGCAACCACTGTCTAAAATCCACTTGTGTTCTTTGGTCTTGGTGATATCCTGCACAACAACCAAATTCAACCTTTCCGGCTAGACCATTTCCCAAATTTAGATTCATAATCAGGATCAACCATGTTTGGTGGTCTAGTCCCTTTAGGAACCCAAATTTGCTTTACCTGTTCTCTTAAGCATAAAGGAAAAGTATTACGAATTATATAAGGATCATTTCTA
The DNA here is from genome assembly GCA_963922045.1 of Persicaria maculosa. Classification (NCBI taxonomy): domain Eukaryota; kingdom Viridiplantae; phylum Streptophyta; class Magnoliopsida; order Caryophyllales; family Polygonaceae; genus Persicaria; species Persicaria maculosa. The sequence goes on along the minus strand of OY998257.1, from coordinate 13,727,808 downwards.
CGATAAGGACACGTAGTCTTAACATGCCCCTTCCTGCAACAAAAATGACATGTGGGTGAGCGCCAATGTCCTTTAGCTTTCACAAAAGTGGTAGAAGCCTTTTTGGAAAATTTTTGTTATATCCTATACCACTTTTGTTTAGGGATGATTGGTGCTCACCTAACATCCTATCGAGATTGGCCTTGGACTGTGTAAAACGTATGAGTGATGTCTGCTGGTCTCTACACTTTTTAGCCAACGAGATCTTCTCTTTCTCTATCTCCTTGGTATAAAGATTTAGAGAAGAGAGATCTTTCTTCAAGACAGCATTTTCCGAGATGTTTCTTTGGTGTCTCTTCCTGATCAGCCATCAAGCATAGATTAGCCTGCTCATTTTCATATTCAGAATCGCTTGAGGAGTCGGAATCACTCCATGCAGCTACCATAGCCTTCTTCTTTCGGGTGTCCTTTTTGTGCTTATTCTTCTTCTTCAGTGGGCACTCTTTGACTAAGTGTTCTGTATCACCACACTCAAAGCAGGCCATTGGTTTAGATTTTTTTATTAGCATTATAGGGCTTACCTTTATATTTGGAGGAGCCACTGTAATCCTGATTGGCGAACTGCTTCTTCATTTTGAGTATTCTTGCTAGCCCTCTTGTAATGAGTGCGAATGGATCCTCTTCATCCTCACTTTCTTCGTCATCTGAGGTGGCTTCTTCCCTTTTAGCTTTCAGAGCCAAGTTCTTCACAGTAAAGGCAACTTCTCCATCTTCCTCACCAAGGATCATCTCATGGGTAATTAATTTCCCAAGAAGATCATCCAGAGGTAAAATAGATAGATTTTGTGCTTCCTCTATTGCTATAACTTTTGGTCCCCATTTACCTTTAGGAAAGCTCCTCAAAATCTTTCTTACCTTTTCTTCGTTGGTGAAGATTTTGCTGAGAGAATCCAGGTTGTTCACAATCTGTGTGAATCTTGTGAACATCTACTTCACTGTTTCTTCAGGCAACATTTTAAACAGTTCATATTGACGCAGGTAGATACTTATCTTTGTTTCCTTTACCTGACTTGTTCCTTCATAAGTTACTACTAACTTATCCCAGATTTCCTTAGCACTCCTGCAAGAAGAAACACAGTTAAATTCATCAGCATTTAAACCATAATAAAGCAAGTTCATGGCCTTGTAATTCTTGGCCACTTTCTCCAAGTCTGTCTGATTGAATTCGCTTTCATCTTTAGCAACTTCTCCAACAACAGTGGTTTTCTTTGTCATGTGAGGTCCTTTCTTGATAAGTTCCCAAAGCTCCATGTCTTGATCAATAACAAACATTTGCATTAGGGACCTCCAGTGCACAAAGTTATCTCCACAGAAGAGAGGTGGACGATTTGCATATCGTCCTTGTGCGAATCCTCCTTCACCTACAGTACTCATGATCGATCTCACAGATTGTTAAATCGAATAAAAGTGAGTTAAGGTTCTGATACCAATTGAAGAAACGAGTACTGAATACAAATAATAATTGGACAAATACTCTAGAGGGGGGGTTAAATAGAGTATGTTAGTTTTTTCGCAAAGACTCCTGCAGCAGCAACTTCAAGGGTTTTGTATTGAATCTCAAGGCCTTGAACTCGGTCTTCAAGTCTTGAACTTGATCTCAAAGTCTTGAACTGGACTTACAAGATCTTAAGAAAGCTGCAGTGATCTGTTTACTTACGAAAACAAACAGTTAAAAATAAATGCGGAAATAAAGATAATCAACACGTGAATTGTTTACGAAGTTCGGCTCTTAACCAGCCTATGTCTCCGCCTAGGGTTGTCCAACCCGTAGGATTCAACAAACTTTTATTCCTCTTTCCTTATGAGTTCTAGATACAACCTAGAAGAACTTCCTCTCTTCTAACACTTGAAGCCTACCTTGCTTCTATCTAGTCAACCCAAGATACAGAGAAATAAAAGTCCCCTTTTCACACCGAAGTGTGATACGTTTGAGTATATGATACTCTTAGTATAATAGGGAAAAACTTATACTATAAAGCTCACGATCTTCCTAACTCTCAGAAAAATAAAGGAGTTACAAATAAGAGAAGGAAGAACAATTGAACAGCAGATCGTGATGAACACAGGAGAGCGCTTGAGGATTTGCAGAGAAGGCTTGGTGAATTTCTGTGTCGATGAGCATATCGTCCTTCTTCATTTATAGTTGCGCTCTTCTATTTGTTTACTACTGATCTCACACCCAGAATCTCTCAACAGCTTAACATCTCCTTCAATTTTGAATTGCTAAAGATCGCCTCAAATCCTGCTAGAAAATCTCAGATATTCTGTTGCTAGAATCTCAGATATTGTTGTTAAGATCTTCTTGCTATAATCTCGGTCAGTTGGATTAAAAACCTGTGCTACAAATAAGATCTCCAATACGCAGATATATATATAAACCATAATAGTTAAACTAAAACCAAGTGAGAATTAGATTTAAAACAAACTTTAAATCTAATCAAATTACATAATCTGTAATGTATAAATTCAATTTGTATAACAACTGCTATACTGCCAAACCTTTGTCTTTCATCATCCTGCATGATTAGCATCATAGTATAACATATGCATTTCATCAAGGGAGCTATCAGCCCCGCTTGCCCCCTTGGATTTTCTTGTGGTTATCAAAGGAGTTTGCCGGGCGGCTTTGGTATTTGGGCCGCCAATTGACCCAGTTGGGTCTCATTGCTCTTCTTCCAAGTGTCCATCTCCCCCATGCGGGCAGTAAGATGGTTGAGCGCTCCTTTATTCTCAGCATAGTTCCACCTCATCTCATCAAGGATGAGTTGGACATCATCCCTTCGTGGCTCTCTCTCCGGATGGCCTGGATCTCGGTAAGGTGGTAGATCCCTTGGGTGATCTTGGAGTGGTTGATTTCCCCAGTTTTAGTACCCCTGGCGATTGGGATTCCTCATACAGCGCGCCTATTGGTGAGTCTCCGCTAGTTGTACTTGCTTTGTATGAGGGCAATCGGTTGTGATATGCCTTACGGAGCCACATTCAGCGGAGGGTTGGTTGGCGGAGAGGAATTTGACTTGTTTTTGCAGCCTCCTGAGTTAATCTTGCATGAATTGCTCTTTGACGTCTGGATCAATCTCCTTGGAGGGCTCATAGAGTGGTATAGATAGGGCAGGCCTTGAGTCGGAAGCCATAGGAGTCCCATATGTGTTGTCAAATTCGACCAACCTCTCTATAGTATCCCAAGCTTGTTGTGGTAGGAGCTCGAGATACCCATAAGAGGTATAGGTGTTGAATCTCTCCTTTATTGCTACGTCCAGGGTGTTGTAGATGATCACCTAGATGACGTAGGGTGGTTGCCCATCCGTAGGGCAGAACCTCAGCAGCTCCTTAAATCGCTCCCACACTTGCGCCAGGGTCTCATGTCGCCTTTGTTTGAAAGCCATGATCTTCTGGCGTATAACCACCGTCTTGGATGGTGGGAAGAATTTGTTGAGAAAGGCATCCTTGACTTCATCCCACTTACGGAGCGATATGGGGGCTAGGCTCTCCAACCATGCTAGTGCTTTCCCTGCGAGAGACCAACAAAAAGCCATTAGTTTAACGTACTCTAGGCTTTTTCCATCAGCAACTGTATCACACAAGTCAAGGAATAAAGAAATATGCTCAAGAGGAAAATCGTTAGGTTTTCCCTCAAATTGACGTCGCCTAATTTCAGTTAAGAAGCTAGGTTTAATCTCAAAATTAGAGTGAGGGATATGGATGGCCGATTCAGGCACTGAGAGCACAGGGTGAATGTGTTTTTTTGTTTGGTATTCTGAGGGAGGGCGTTGATTTGGGCTTTAATTTGCCTCCTTGCTTCCTCCTCCCTGCCTGCACGCTCTTTTAGTGTCGCCTCTCTAGTTGTGGAGTCCTCGAATTGCTTCCTTAGACTCTCAATTTGTTGAGCCTGGGTCTCTTGTTCCGTCGTGGCTCTTTGGATTCTAGCGCGAAGGTGAAGATAGCTTTCAGGGTCATCTATACCTTCGAATTCGGGTGCGCGATCAGCGCGTCGCATACACCTACAAAGCAAAACTCAAAAAGAACGTGAGATAGACTACTAGGGCGTGATTGATTGCTTCTCCAGCAACGGCGCCAATTTGTTAGATGAGGAAGGATGTCTAGTTTAAACAAATATATAAGATATAAAAGCAAACCGAATCCTTATCCATGCAAATAATTACAAGACTTCCTCCCGCTGTAGTAGAAGGGTAGTCAGGATCGATCCATGAGGAAGCGTGTCAGCGGGATCCTAGATAGTCTCAAAGGCACGTCCTGAATGTAGACCAGAAGCCTCGATCTCGAGCAAAGGACTTGACGTCGACCTAGGCTGTCGATTTCTAATGCAACAGAAAACCTGCAGAGACAAAAACGACAGTCGATATCGACTAGGATGGTCGATATCGATGTCAGTGGCGGAAGTCAACCTGGCTCAGAAGAGTGCCAGTCGACATAGGGCAGTCGATATCGAGGGGAGTACTCAAAATCGACCTCAGCAAGTAATGCGGGAAGATGGGGGTCAACACAGAAAACCATCGATCTGGGCAGGTCGATATCGACTATAGTGGTCGAAATCGACTGGTCATATAGAAATGTTAGATGTCAGCAAAGATGGCCGAAGACGAATAGGATGAAAGAGGAAGTATGAAAAGAATAAAGACAAATTTTTTATAAGATTAAAGTATAAAGAAAGGCAACTCCTAGGGCTAGGGTTTACAACAACATTAACCAATGCATGCAATAAGGCAAATAAGACGGACAATTGCGCTATCTCACCCGAGGGACAAGCTTTCGTCGTACACCAACGATTAGGAATACTCTTGCAAATAAACCTAATTGTCTCTACCAATTTTATGTTTATAACTCAAGTTGTTAGCATGAATCCCTTTTGTTGCGATTAGGACTAAACATAGAATCGTACGAGATGATATAGACACAACAATATCAACATCAAATACTTACCTCAAACACGCATAGCTAAAGTCGGGCTCACCCCGACCCTAGAAGCTTGGGGAAACTACTCGCTCTTCATCACAAAAGACACCATTGATTGGAAGAAAGAAACTTGCATTAATTGAAACTCCAAAACCTTACAATCCAACATCGGCTTTCGCAAACGCCAAACCCTAAAGCTTCTCTCTATCTCTAACTCTATTGCTATTGTGAGATATGATCTCTGTGAATTGAATGACTAAAAACCAGCCCCCCTAAGGCTTTATTTATAGGCTACTAATCCTCGCTATCCAAAGAAAGTAAATCTTATCTTCTATCTAAACTTTATCCAAACAAGTAGGATAAATCTTTTATTTAAGTAAATATCTAAATCTCTAATAATCATCTTACGGTAAAAAGGAAATCACCCTTAAGAGATAATCTTATCTAATTTATGAAGATAAACCGTGGCCTTTGTTGATAGAATTGCAATCCACGTCTCGAAAAGCGCGTCCAATCCGTGTTGCATTCCAGTCGATATCGACCAAAATAGTCGATATCGAGTTCTCTGTTTCTGCTCGACGAGATCAATTCCACTCGATCTCTAGGGCAATTCGATATTGACTCCATCTACTCGATATCGAGTTCTCTTCAGTGTCGGTCTTTGTGGTCTATCTCGACACTCAGAGTCCATGTCGAGGTCTTCAGTCAATATCGACCAGTCTAGTCGATTTTGACCTCTTTCAGCTTCTCTTGGCTTCTTCGTTTTGACTCCGATTCTGCTCCAATTCCTACATATTTAGAACAAAACTTGTGCAGACTCTATTTCTTGCACGTTAGCTCATTATACACAAATTGGGATTATGTTTCACCTTTTCTTCGGGAATTTGAATGGAATATGAAGTCAAAAGATGCGATAAAAAGGACTCTAAATATGTACATCATAAATATCCTGTCAACATTTATTATATTTCCTATAAGGGTATATGTGTGTCCTTGTCGAATGTGAAAATTTGGGTCGATGATGTCCCCTTGGCTTTAAAAATGTTTTGTTATGTATCCTAACATGTGTATAACAATATCCTGTCAAAGTTTGTTTTCTTTTCTGTCAAGATTTAAGTGTATTCCTGTCAACTTTTTGTTTATATCTTTATATGTTGGAGTAAATATCCTATCAATGTCTATTTTATTTCCTGTCAGGGTATGAGTGTGTCCTTGTCAAATGTGAAAACTTGGGTCAATGATGCCCCACCAGCTTTGAAAATGTTTTGTTATGTGTCTTAACATGAGTATAACACTATCTTGTCAAGATGTAAGTGTCTTCTTGTCAACATTTGTTTTTGTATCCTGACATGTTGATAAAAATATCTTGTCTATGTCTTTTTTTCTGTCAGGTTATAAGTGTGTTCTTGTCAAGTGTCAAAACGTAGGTGAATAATGTCCTAACACTAATTACCATCTCGATTATGGAACTCTATGAAAACGTCGAGAAAAGATCTTTCATGATGGAAATTAATCATAACAGTTTCCCTTACCATCCTTCACATATGAATTCGTCAATGCAATAATCAGCTCTTTCTTAACAACCACATCATCTCACTGCTTCTCCAGCGTAAGATTGAACTAGCTTGATAATATTAACAACAACACATAGATAACCAAAGTGGAACAAAAAGATGAACACACAAGTTCATGGCTCCATAACAAGATAATGGTTCCATAACATCAAACATCTATTACCAAAGTTCAAAATCCAAAACATTAAGCATCAACGGATATTAAGCCTAAGGTTGTCAGTCTAGCATAATGTAATACTGTCGAGTTCCAAGCAGGATATATACACATCTACCCATAAAAAAACACCGACCATCAAAATTTCCTAGTTTCTAACACACATTATCACATGGACTCCCATTTTCCATTCCACACACTTTGCACCAAAGATCTGCAGTATCCATCAATAAATATGTCTGCTATCGCCTCCAAGTTAGACATTTTAGTGCTCATTACTTCCATGTGCTTGAGCATGTATACCCCGTAATCACCCCTGCCAAATACATATATCACCAAATTATTCATGTCGAATACATATATCACCACGTTATTCATACACACAATGGTTATTAAACGATATAAGTAATGAAATTGACTCATTTACCCTCGTTTATTCGATTTCAATTTAGGGACGCAAGTTACCCTGAAAGGCTCTACAAAAAAAGTAAAGAACCATTATGAGAAACCGACTACAAGATTAACAATAGTATTTTTCATGTTCTAAAATCATATTGCACTCAAATATATTAATGTTACCTTCTACAATTTGCCCTCCGATTGTTAGATACTCCCACAAGATTTCATAGTCCATGCAATTATAAATGAATAAATGATAATACCATAAACTTAGGATGCAAAAAAAAAAAAACAGTTTTGAAACTAAATCCAAGAGATAAATACATCTTAAAGAAGTAACATCTTATTTCATTCACAAGTAATTTATACATGTTAGTGACCCTAAGTACATAGAGAAGTAACGTTTTATTCTATTCACATTCACATGTAAGCTAAAAAATCTCCTCAACTGCCCAACCCATAGATTCTCAAAGTCAATGGAATAGCAAAGGGTATATTGATTACCTATCATGATACTAAAGCGAATACGCACCACAAATATGGAAAATTGAAAATTACATTGAACTTTTTCTCAAAAACATTCAAGCACCTCTAACAAAGAACTTTTTCTCAAAAACATTCGCTTACCTCTAACAAAGAGCAAAATTATGTCTCAAATCAGCACCAAGCACTTTCAGTTACATCTTTTTTGAAGAGTTTCCTCTTGTCTTGTCGTTGGTGGGTATTTTTCGCTTCCTCATCTTTCATTGTGTTTTGTCCCCGTCAATGGCTTTCATCTTCTTTGATCGAAAATAGCTCAAAATTGGACTGTTTTGACTCAGCATTGGCTCTACAAATTTCCTCTTTCTTTTCCCCTTTTCTTCCTTTATAGGACTCGAGTTCTTACCACCTCTTTTAATGACTATGGATTGCAAGTAATTTTGAAGGGTAGAGTTTCTACTCGAGTCGATGATAGAGAGAGGATGAAAGTTCAGAGGATATCAACGGATGAGGTCGGACCGACTGATGATTCAGGGCAAATGCTCTAATCTGAATTGACATTGGTTTACTGGCTAAGACGATAGTGGCGGCAGAACGTCGCTCAAAGATTTGGGGAGAAATAAGCAATAAGAGGAGGTCGATAGAGGAGGTTAGACCGATTGATGGTTGGGGGCGAACAATGGGATTCAGATGTGCGGTCTGAGACGTTGTCGACGAAGACACGCCGATCGCAGTCTAGGTCGAACTAGTTCTGAGACGAGAGGGAAGGGACTGAAGAAGATGGTTCGTTCGCTTGTCGGTAGTCTTTTACTTTCCTTTGCCTTTTACTTTTTCTTTTTTACCTTTTTTCCTGTCTTTTATTTTCCTCTTTTTTTTTCAAAAACTGTTTTTATCTTCTTTTTTATTCCAATATATATATATATATATATATATATATATATATATATATATATATATATAGGATGGTTATGGTGTAAACACCTCTTAGGATGCAATTTGTGAACGAATCTGGACCTTTGAATTGATTGAAATTAAAGGTGTAGATTTATAGTGATTTTTTACAATTTTTTTTAAATGGCGGGCCCCACATCTATTATTCTTCCCCCACCGGTACAATTATGGGTGGATAGGCGCGTGGAAACAAACAGTTATAGTATTTATTTGAAACATGTACAGTTGCATAGTGGTAAATGGTAATGGCAAGTAGACAAGTACGTGGGTGCCATTTTCTTTTTCCAATTTTTTTTTGGGATAATTGTTGAACTATACAAATAATATAGGATTATATATCTATGAATAATGATGCTCAATTCACCGAATAATGATCAAATAATGATCGTATACTTATGAATAATTTTTAAATTATACGAATTTTGTCAATTATTTCCGGATAATTGTTAAATTATACAAACAACATATGGTTATATATCTATGAATAATGATTCTCAATACACCGAATAATGAGCATATATTTACGAATAATTTTTAAATTATACGAACATTGATTATATATCTATGAATGTTAAAATTTGTGCATCATAATTGTACATTATTCGGTTAATTTACATATATTATTCGTATATAAACGACTATTTTTGACCAATTTGTTTATTTTGGCGATCGAGAGTGACATGTTTATAATTTATTCGGGGAGATAACAAAGATTATTCATATTTAATAGAAAAGTTTGACAAGTTTATTTGTACATTATTATGAGATTGCAAAAAAGTATTTTATTTTGTCAAAACTAGTTTCTTTTACAACCATTATTAGTAAATATATAAAACAAATTATTCAACTATGCTAACTAAATTGTTCGTAGGTACACTCAGGTGTGGGAAAGGCTTTCCATTTTTCAAACCAACTAAATATTTGCATGATTTTAGCCTCCCACAAAAAAAAACTGCCAAAAAATTCGGTTTCAAAGAAGATTCAATGCAGTAGAGACTGTACCACACACGCACGTTCAATTAGCGTGAGTTTCATTTTACGTACGTCCTTCTATTTTTTTTAATTTAAAAACAGAAAATTTCTTTAATCTCAACCATCCCTTCTAACCACTTAAAGGGTCCAGATTCGTTCACAAATTTCACCGTAAAGGATGTTTACAAATGATCCAACCTCTCTCTCTCTCTATATATATATATATATATATATGGATTAAATGTTAACAAGTCTTACGGTGTTAAATGTTAACAAATCCTGAATATTGATTGTAGATGAATAAAGGGTGGAGATTAAACAGATTTACGAATTTTTTTAATTAAGGTAATGTGGGGCCCATATCAGATCAACACCCATCTTAGAACAAGCGCGTGGATCCAATTTTTTTTGGAAGAATAGCAAAAAATACCCAAAATTCATAGGACATTTGCAAATATGCCTTATTTTTTACTTTATTGCAAAAATGCCTAATTTTATTGCAAAAATGCCTAATAAAATTGCAAATGTGCCCAAAAGAAAAAAAATATGTGAAATAAATAAAAAACAAAAAAGCCAAATTTTCCTATTTTGTAAAATAAAAACGAAAAAAGAAAAAGAAAAAAAAAACAAAAAACGAAAAACAAAAAGACCGAAAAAATAAAAAGAAATAAAAACGAAAAAGAAAAAGAAAAAGAAAAAAAATTGTAAATGGGAAAAGATAAAAAGTAAAAAAAATCAGAAAATCTCCCTGTTCCTTCTCCCCCGAACGACCGAAAGAGCGAACGAAAATACTTCGACAGGATATTTTTATCCACATGACAGGATGAAAAAACAAATTATGACAGGATGTTACTAAAATACTGACAGGAAATGTTTTAAAACATGTCAGGATACATAAATCGTGAGTCGTAAAGGGAGTCCCACGAGTCGTGGAACTTATCAGAATGTCACAAAACAGTCATAATAGACCTTCACGACTCGTTAAGGGTCTACCACGAGTCGTGGGATTTCTCAGCAGCTCACAAAACAGCCAGAACAACTTTTTTAGACATGTCAGGATGACAAAACAATTGTTGACATGATGATACTTACATGTTGACAGGATATTTGTTAGACATGTCAGGATACATACCAACACGTTTTCGCAACCAAAATTTCTTATTATTGACCCAACTTTTCACATTCGCCAGGGACATACTTATACATTGGGCACGAAATAAATTAGAGCATGAAAGGATTCAATCATCAAACAAAAGAAGTTTTTTTTGCAATTGATAAAAATGCAACAAAGGCAATGAAATCATATCTTTATTTTTTTTAAATTGAATGGTCAATTTGGAAGGAAATCATATCTTTATTTTTCCCATTTTATATTTATCTTATATATTCTATAATTTTTTTTCCGAGTTTATTTTTTAATTTCCAGAAAATCTGTTTTTTTTCCAATTTCCAGACAATCTTATTAATTCTATAATTCTATAATTTTTTTTTCCGAAAATCCTTTTTTTATTTCCGAAAATCTGCGTTTTTTTTCCAATTTCTCAAAATCTGTTTTCTTTTTCCGAAATTATGTTTTTTGAAAAAAAAAACTTCGAATTTTAGTCCCTTTTCCGAATTTATTTTTTAATTTCCAAAAAATCTGTTTTTTTCCCATTTCCAGAAAATCTTATTAATTCTATAAAAAAAATTTCCAAAAATCTTTTTTTTTTATTTCCGAAAATCTGGTTTTTTTTTTCCAATTTCTCAAAATCTTTTTTGTTTTTCTGAAATTCTGTTTTTTGAAAAAAAAAATCCGAATTTATGTTTTTTTCCATTTTCCATAATTCTTTTTTTTTTATTTCAAAATAATATTTTTTGTATTTTCCAAAAATATATGTTTTTTTAATATCCGAAAATCATATTTCTTAATTTTTAATTTCAGAAAATACTAATTATATATATTTATTTTAATTTAAAAAATACTTAAACACACAATACTTTTATTGCAAATATGCCTAAATAGGCATCCCTTGCAATTTGGTAGAACTAGGGGTACTTTTGTAACCCTTTTTTCTGGGTAGGGTATATCCGCAAATTCGCCTTAAATAAAAACTACCTAGAGACGCCGATTCATCCCTCATCCTTTTCGGATCTGAACATTGCTTCATTGCTCCTCCTCCTCGACATAGCAGCCCTCCGTCTCCCTCACATCTGCTACCTTGATCTCTCTTTTCCGTACTCGATTGGTTGATATTGAGGACGAAATCGGAGCTCATACCGACATCGAGCGACGGAGTCTCCTACAACCTCACCCTCATCTCCCTCACTCAGATTCGAGGTCGGGGCCACCCAGATCCAAAGAAGTTGGAGGTCCCTCGCCTTGCCCCACCTCCCATGGCCACCCTCGCTCGGATTCGAGGTCGGAGCCACCCAGATCTGCAGAAGTTGGAGGTCAATCGCTCAGATTCGAGATGCGGTACCTGAGCCGAACTGCTTCTATTCACGAAGATGATGGTCGGCACCGGTTGTCGATGGGTTGAGCCCTTAACTTGCACCAAATGATTGGATCGAAGGCGCGACTCGGAGGTGCTGAATGACGCTGCTTTGGAGAGGATGAGGAGGAGGCGGTTGTGGGTGAAGCAGTTGTGACAGAAATTAATCAAATTATGGATCAAATGTAATGTGGGACGTACAACTTCATTGCTCGGATCTGATGTGGGATTTGATGAGGGTCAGAGGTAAGTGATTCAACAAAGAAGATGCTAGTTGGTTGATTAATCTCATCGGATGAATTTGTGGTAGCGACGGGGTATCTTTCTATTGGTTTGAAAGAGGCTTGTGGTTTTCTTGAAATTCAAACTCTGTGTAAAATTGCCCATGAATTTATCGACTATTCGATAAGTTAATAATCACTATTTGTTCACAATAAGAAATTATTCATATGGGTAATTAGAGGTGGGAAATCAATACTCTTTCAACCTAGCTAATAATTATTATCAACTTAACGAATAATTAATATCAACCTAGTGAGCTAATAATTACTATCAACTTAACGAATAATTATTATCGACTTAACGAATAATTACTATCAATTTAATGAATAATTATTATCGACTTAACGAATAATTATTATCAACTTAGCGAATAGTTGCAAATTGACCAACCCTTTTGCTATTATCTAAACGATAACTCCTCTTTACAGATGAATAATAACGATCAATTTAGCGAATAATTACTCTAAAAAAATCTCTAACAAGGTATTGCGGTTTAAAAAAAGAAACAAAAATTACAATGCATGTGCTTATATAGGAGTGGTAGTTAAACAACAAATTAGCAATGGGGCCCACATCATTTTAAATAAAAAATAAGGAAAATTTGGATTAATCTCAACTCTCTATTTCATCACAATAAAGGGACCAGATTTGTTAACATTTAGGAGTAAGTACATATGACTCAACACACATACACACACACACACACACACATATATATATATATATATATATTATTTTTTTATTAAATCACATTACTTTTTTTCCTTTTGGGCAAATCTACAATTTTATTAGACATTTTTGTAATAAATTTAGGTATATTAAAAAAAAACATAGTATATATGCAAATCTCTTATCGATTTGGGCTATATTTTGATATTCTTCCTTTTCTGGAATTTGACCTACATCTATATAAAATACTAAAACAGAGGCCTGAAACGGGCTCTGGTGCGATCTCGCGTCCACGGAATTTTCTGGATTAAAGCGGGATTATTTTTGCTTACGTGTCATTTTCTGGATTAAAGTGGTATTATATTTCTGGCCCACATCAATTAATAAACAAATATAGTTAGGTTAAAAACTTATCTTTTTAAATCAAATAATCTATCCAATATAACCTTATATTTTAATTAGATAAATATATCATACACAGTACATAAAACATATCCAATCTTTTCTTTTTATATTTCACATCTAAAAAGTAATATTTTCAATATATTAACTTAATACCTTAATCCCTATGTAAATATTTTACAAACATTACCGGTAAATATTATTATATTTAAATATAATAAAATGACCATCTTAATTTGATGACCAAAAATATTACATTCGCACACGATTTTACAATAATTAATTTATTGTTAAAGAAAGTATAAATTAAACATTATATATTTGTTAAGAAACCGCACAACGGGTGGATAGTAAGACTAGTTAAAAATAATCATGGGCAAATATAAAGCTCATAATTATTAACAATTCAAATTATATTAACTAGACTAAAGCCCAATTATTAGGCATATCACTCATTCTGGCCCAAATTATGCTTTTAACTGGACCTTTTTTTTGGGCTCCGATGGATATGAGCTATGAGCTCAATCGGCCAAGCATTTTTTTATTTGCTAGTAAATGAGGCCTAGGATGCGTTTGATTTCCCATCATTATAATTATAACTAGTTGGGTGTTGTTAGATACACCGCAAATCTTTCATCAGAAATGCACGTTCTTTTCAACGTGGAACCCTTTTCCACTAATTAGCACTTTTAAAAAATTAATTAACCCACTTTAACCCTGTACGTCGATTCCGACGTGCAGGGTTTGGGGTGTATATAGCGGAACCGTAACTAGTTTTATTTTACCCGCACTCTTGTGCGGTTGATTAATTTATTTTATTATATTAAACATATTTCAATTATTTTCTTTATTAAATTATGAAGGTTTAAATGGTTTAATTGAAATCCTTATAATTATAAAGGCTTTAAATGCTCATAAATTAAATTAAAATTATGCTAAGCATCCATGGTCATTTGGTATATTTTTTTAAAGGCGTCAATCAAAGATAAAATTTAAGCGAAGTTTGGGAGTCATTCAATTAAAATCAATATACAAACTAAGATGTAAATAATTATTGTTGATTATAATAAGATTTTATAATGAACTAATATATGGATAATTAGAGTCGATAAAGAGATATATTATCTATTTTTTTTTTATCAAGGAAAGAGATATACTATCTAAAGGTTGGAAATAATTTCCATATAACTGAAGTTGTAATCCGATTAAATGATCTAGTATAGTACGTTGGAGATTAATCGTTTAATGACATATATATAATTGAAAAATGACTTGATCTTTTTAATTCACCTAATTTTGATATTTACAACTTATATATAACTAGACCTGTCAAAACACAACTTGACCCGGTCGACCCGATCCGAACGCCCGAAAATTTTTTGACCCGAACCCGGAAATTTTGACCCGGAAATTTTTTCTGACCCGAACCCGAAAACCCGAAAATTTTCTGGGTAATCTGGGTTTCGACCCGGTGACTCGATTGAACCGGTAATTTTGACCCAATTTACCCAATCGACCCGGTGATCCGATTGACCCGGTTGATTTATAATTATATATGATTAAATTTTTTTTATGGAGATTCCAATTTATTACATTTTATAATTACAATCACTTGATCTTTCATTTTCAAATCAACTTTCATATTTATTTGTATTGTGTAATACTCCGTCCGATTGATAGTATTTGATTTTTTGTTTTTCAACAGACTTTTTTAAGAAGATAAAAATTCTAAAAAATATTAAAATATTAAAAACAATTCTATGCTTATTAATAATTGCATGAAATTATTTTTAAAAAATTATTTGAAAATTTGATATTTTATAAATTATTACATTTTATTAAAAATTATGAGAAATAATAAAAAAATCAATTGTTTTTTAATAAAATGTAATAATATAGAGAATATAAAATTTTTAATAAAATTATTTAAAATTTTGATATTTATATATTATTACATTTTATTAAAAATTACAAGAAATAACACAAATTAAATATTTTAGATCAGATATAGTATATAATTACAAGCACTAGAACTTATGAACAATGTCTTTAATTTTAGATTTTTAAATTTATCGCAAAATTATCAAATTATGATTTTTTTAATTTAAAAACGAAAAAATTGACCAACCCGAAATCGACCCGAAATGACCCGAAATCCGGTCAAACCCGGGTTCGATTCAACCCGGAAATACCCAAAACCCATATTATTTGGGACCCGTATTACCCGAGACCCGAAGTGACCCGACCCGAACCCGACTCGAATGACCCGTTTGACAGGTCTATATATAACTGATCATATCTCCATTTTTTTAAATTTAAACTTTTTTTCCTCTAAAATTAATCTCTTCGGGAGATTGTAACAAAATCGATTTGAGATATGATCAAATTTATATTGAATTAATTTGCTAAACAGGCCATTTTTTGGGCCTAAATTGGACAACTGTCCACGAATATATCCAAATTGGAGAAATATCCACAACCCTCAATCCCAATTCCTTTGGCCCCTCCTATCAGACCCGTCTCCTACATCGATCCTCTTCCTCCGTTCTCGCGCTCCGTTCATCTCAGATCCAGTTTGTTCGTAGCCATCTCTTCGATCAGATCCAGTGGAGGGAGAGGACAACAAGGTCCTCCCCGGAGACAAACGGCGTCGAGATCCCGGCGCGGCAATAAGGAAGGCCCGGCGACCGCTCCAACGGATCGATCTCGAAGGAGGAGAGTCGAATCGATTGAAACTTGATCTGCTGAAATTGGATCGGAGAAGCGATCTCTCTCCCTCCCATGGATCTGCTGAGGATTGAAGACGCAATTGCTTAGCAAATCGAAGCGATTCAAACGCAGCGACAGTTCGAGGAGTACCAAGAAGCGCAACTCCAATGGCGGAGAAGATAGAGAGCTCGAGGTTCAAGCGTCGTCGATATTCGCCATCGAATCGGCCGCGGGATCGGAAGAGCAGCTTGAGGTTCAAGCGCCGTCGATCTTCGGATCTGTTGCTGCCGCCCTGAGAGATCGACGGTGGACTCGGATCGACGTGAAGAGTGGGAACGCAGATGTAATGTAATCTTCGATCTGTTTCAGGGTTAATGGCATTGATTTCAAAGAAGTTTCGATCGATCTCTTTAAAGCGGAGCACCGCACCCCTGATTTTGAAGGTCATCCATCCATCCCTAACTTCTCCATTTCTATTTGATCTCTTATCCTTGGTTGAATTTAACAAATGTTCGTGTTTCGGTCTCGATCTGTACAGAGGTGAATCCATTGAAGCAAGTTCCCGCTATAGCTCATGGAGATTTCAAGCTCAATGAGAGGTACTTTATATTAATTCATGCTCCATCTGATCGATTCGTCAATCAAAAAAATGAAATCTTTTTTTTTGAACTCTTTTCATGATCCGATCCATCCATCTTCCCGCAAAGATCAGTGATAATGAAATTGATGCAGTGAGTAAAACTGAGAAGAAGTCAAGGGGAAGAAGGACCAAGAAAAAGGTTAATGTGATAAGTGCCCAAACTAGTGATGTGGAAGCAAGTGATGCTGAAGGGAGTTTGTATTCATCGGATGAAGATTTCAGTGACGAAATTGATTTAGAGTTAGATAAGGATGAAGATGATGGTACCGGGTTGACTTTCAAATGGCCTCCTCTTATTTGTTGCTTTGGAGGTGCTCAATACGGTCTTTGCCTTCATATATCTTTCCAGCATCACACACTTGACACTTCATCCCTGCATCTGCATGCATATGGCTTTGTCACCAATGTTGTGGTTAAAGCTGCTGGTTGCTACCATTGTTGGCATAGTGCTAATTTGCTTTTATTAGGGGTGATTGCAAAATTATGGAAAATGCGGAGTGTTTTATTTATTTATTTGGGGGTGATTGCAAAGCTATTTATTATGAAGGCGTTTGTTAGGATATTGACACAAACTAACCCATTTTAAAACCAATGTTGCAAGAGTAGAGTAGAGGTTTAGAGAACCGGGTTACTTAGGCCTCAAAGAGACAGTAGTGATTATTGTAAAACACAAACACTTGGGGAGCATTGAATTGGTTAAATGGGAAATTTTTTTTTTAGCATTTCAGCATTTTTTGAAAAAAAAATTCCGGTTTCAGCAATTCCAGTGTTGAAGTGGTGACGCGAAAAAAAAAAACAACTCCGATTTCAGCAAACCCGGTGTCGAAGTGGTGACATGAAAAAAAAAAGAAAAAAAAAAGCAACTCCGGTCTCAGCAACCCCGATGTCGAAGCGCTGACGCGAAAAAATAAAAAACTAATTTCAGCAATTGCAACAACAATTTAAGCAACTCCGGTTTCAGCAACCCTGGTTTCAGCAACTCCGATTTCAGCAACTTAAGTTTCAGCAACGCGCGAAAAAAAAAAAAACTAATTTCAACAATTTCAGCATCTTCGGTTTCAGCAACTTAGGTTTCAGCAACGCGCGAAAAAAAAAAACTATTTTCAACAGTTTCAGCAACTTTGGTTTCAACAATTTCGGTTTCAGCAACTTAGGTTTCAGCAACGCGCGAAAAAAAAAAACTATTTTCAACAGTTTCAGCAACTTTGGTTTCAGCAACTCCGATTTTAGCAACGCGCGAAAAAAAAAAAACTATTTTCAAGAATTTCCGCAACTTCGGTTTAACCAATTTTGGTTTCAGCAACTTCGGTTTCAGCAACGCGCGAAAAAAAAAAAACGCTGAAATAGGAGTTGCTGAAATCAAATGTGCTGAAACAGGAGGGGGGCACAAGGGGCGCACGTGGGGGGGCAAAGGGGCAAAGGGGGCAAGGGAAGGAAGGTGGACATTTTGCCAATTTGGAAGGGAAGGGTGGACATTTTACTAATAAAGGCCCTAATTATGGCCTATAGCACAATTCCCCCTTTTATATTTTATGGGGTGTAAAATTAATATAAATAAGATATGGTAATCATTTTTATTTAAAATTTAATTAATTATATCACATATTATTTAATGGTGATTCAATTTTAAAATTAATCTCTTAAAAATTTATATTATTCATTAAAAAAATTTCCTATTTATAAGATATATTGAATAGGTCAAATTTCATTAATCTATAAGTAAAATTTTATAGATAAACTTAGATTTAAATAAAACATACCTTATCGATAAACCTTATCATTAATTAAAAATATATATTCTATCCATAAAACTTGTATAACAAATAAATGATAATTCATTATCGTGTCGATACTCTTATGCAACTTATAAATCATAAAATATGGGTAGGAAGGAGTCATATGGTAAACTCCTAAAAGCTAACATAAAATTGAAAATAGTCTTATTGTTCAAACAATATACATGAAAGTCTCATGTGAAATATATGTAATTCGTTAAAGATGAAAACAAAACTGATTAATATGGGAGGGAAGATTTATTGTCATTCGAAATCGGTTAGTTTAGATTTCTTTTTTATTTATATTAAAAATATCAATTAAAGTGGACACATAACACATCGATAAATAGATTAGATTGTTGTATGACATGACTCAGATTTATTGGATACTCATTAATTGACGTGTAAAAAAAACTCAATCAGAATGCACCAGAGAACGACACATAAGCAAATCGCACCAGAACCCACCACATAAGATTTTCACGTCTCTGTTTTAATATTATATATTGATTATAATCCATTTATAAATATAAACACTCAAAAAAAGATTTATTAACAAATTTTATAATATATTTATGATAACTTAAAATTTAAATAATATACCTCAAACACTCAAATTGTATAAAATTTATAATTATTGATGCACGAAAAATCTCGATGACTCCGAAGAACATGGAGGACATGATAGATGTGTCAGTTCAATGATCCGATCAGAGAGCTCTCGATCTCAAGTTAGGAGGATACAAGACGGTGGAAGCCCTCCTTATACGACGAGGAGCAACCCTGGATCAACCCGCGACTCCTCAATGGATGACATTGTTGAGGACAGGAGTTGGGGCTATTGATGGAGCCACACGGGGGAGACACAGACCGTGTGGGACTTGTAGTTCAGATCCATCTTTTTTCGACTTATCTTGTCAACTTTTTAATTAGAGATTAAAAATTATGTTTTTCAGTATTTTATTAAGAAATAGTTAGGATTTAGATAAGTAAAGAGTCATCATCTTTATTGGGTTAGGGTTAATTGCCTCCTTCCTACTCTAGGGCTTATTTTTCTATTTAAACACTTTTTGTATTCGTTAATAGAGAAACTGAATATAATTAGAGACCTCTTGATTAAGAGAGTTTCATTTTCAATTAAGCACTTTCCGTTATTTTTGTTCCGAAGTTAATCATATTTATTGTGGGTTTGGATGACTGTTGTTTGTCGATAACCATCCTTCTTTAAACAATCTACACTTACAATAAGTGTAAGAATAAATAATTTACACTAATAATAAAATGACATGATTCCCACTCATATTTTTATAATAAAAAAATATTATAAAAAGGTAAAAAAAAAGTAAAAGTAGAATCTAATGACACATGTCATATTTTAATTTGTAGTATAATATTAAAATTTTACTAAGGGTAAAAGTATCATGGTCCTTAATTATGACTTCTGAGTGTGTGATACGTGTCAAGCGATGGTTCTCACACTCATGCTAACTGCTTGTTTTCGAGACGGTTCACGACTTCAATTAATTTTATTTGGAGTGCCATTGAGTTCACTTCATTCCAAGGAGTTGACAGCTATTGGTTCCATTGTGGACACTCGTTACCTTGCCTTAATTTTGATAAATAAAGAGCAGCCTTATCTAGGAGTCGAACTGGGGATGTTTGGATCCTATCCTGAGATCTTTTCCGGCTTAATCCCCCACCCCCTACATGGTTCCCGCTACCTTGCCAATTGAACGTTATCGACATAGGCCACGGAGTCCGAATCGGTTACTAGTTTGGCATCAATTCGGAGACATATAATTTATAAGATATATTTATTTGAAATTTGTATTATTTTAATTATATTTTAAAATATGTTAACCAATTGGAGTATTATTTTATGTTTATTTTTATAAATGTATTATAATTATAATTATATGGAATCCAAAGACACTCATGAGCTAAAAAAACAAACTAAATTCAACTTGCATGATAAAGAACCAAATCATCTGTCTCCCATATTTGTCCCCTCCTCCTATTTCCTCATCACAAGCCTCCATTTAAAGAAAAAATAAAAATTATTTAAATTATTTTTGTTGATTAAAATAAAAAGAAAATGATAAGAGCTTATGAGAAGGGATATGATTAAGAGACAGGGCCCCTTGCTTTTTTTTCTCTCCCATCTCCAAGATTAAAAAAAAAATTAAAAAGAAAAAAAAAAGAAAAATAGTAAAGGAGGAATTTACGAGGATGAACCGTGAATCCGTTGGGTGAAGAGGGGTTGTCCCTAAAATGTCGAAATGATCCTATCCAATTCATGTGATTGTACTAAAATTTTAAATAGTCCACGTTGGTAATATTTAAAGGGAAGTTAAGAGTATAATTAAGGCAACTTTTTTAGGTTGTTTCTGATGCCAAGTTTTAATGTATAAAAAATGGGCTTAAGATAACTTAATAGGCAAACAATAATATATAATCATTCTAACGCATACCCCTTTTCTTTGAAAGAATCAAAGCATGATAAAAAATAATTTCCCCCTAAGCTGTGCAGATTAAGAATTTCGGTTACAAAATATTATATGAGTTTTATTTTAATAACAATTTTTAAAAAAATTACAAGATTTATCATTTTAAATTTATGAAATAGTTTCAAATTCTGATTTTTTTTAAAAAATACTGTATTTTACAACATTTATCGTTTTAAATTTATGAAATAATTTCCCTCTTTTCATGAATTATACTGATTACCTATAAAAAAAAAGCATCATGCTATTTTTTTTATTAGATAAGAATTCGAGTTCAGACATATATGAAATTCGAGAGCTGGTCAAGCCGGTAGACAGGAGAACCGTCTAAAATCAAAACATACAACAATACAAAACTGTGCAAATTCAGGCAAACACACTCAAAAGCATCATATTTTCCTTCTCTTCTGTTATTATGCCTTGAATTTGGGCTTATTATCTGTTTTAGGTTTAGGTCCATAATCCGACTAAGCTTATGAGTCCCTATATATACTCATGAAACCTAGTAATTTGTAACCCTAATCTGTTCTTTCCCTTCATAATAAAGAACTCTATTCCTCTGTCTGTGGACATAGGTAACACATCGTTGTCGAACTACGTTAAATCTCTGCGTCTTTCTTCTTTGTTATCGTTCTCGTTACAACAAACTGGTATCAGAGCTTTGGTTGTGATTTCCGTTGTGAATGATGTCTGGATCTGTGTTGAAAATCGACAAGTTTATTGGAAGAAACTCTTTCAGTCGATGGCAGATAAAGATGCAGGCTTTGCTGAGGCAATAAGGTTTATGGGCACCATTAATCACTGATAAGAAGGGGGAAGATACAACCACCATTGTCCATTGAGTACGACCTTCTAGAAGAGAAGACTCATTCGACAATCATGTTATATCTCACAAATGACGTCATAATAGAGGTTGCTGATTAGGAAATCGTTGGCGGCTTGTGGCTGAAGTTGGAGAGTTTGTACAACATGACAAAGTTTCTAACGAACAAGTTGCTTCTAAAACAACAGTTGTTCGGGTTGCGTATGTAGAAAGGCACACAATTGAGAGATCATCTTAATCAACTTAACACACTATTACTCAACCTACGTAATATCGATGTTAATGTGGAGGACGAAGACGTTGCCCTAATTCTACTGGTATCTCTACCCCCACATATGAGAACTTTGTATAGTCGTTTGTCATTGGAAATGATAGCATCAAAATGGAAGAGGTCAGGTCGTCACTTCATAACAGAGAGTTGTGCCTGACGGAGATCGCATCAGTTACAAACAATCATGCTTTCGGGCTTGTGGCCAACGGAGGAAAATCTTATGATAGAAAGGGCAATAAGAAGAAGCATCAACAAGATCGTAAATCAGGCCTTAAACCAAACAACGTCTATAACTACTATAAAAGAAAGGTCATTGGAAGAATGACTACCCCAAGAAGAAGAAGCAATAGGAACAAAAATCTAGGTTTGCAGCAGTAGTTGAAGGTAGAAATACTTATGAGGAAGATATTGTTCTACTAGCAGATAACACATATGTCCTATAAAAGAGTTGTTTACAACATATAGATGTGCAGATAAGGGCAATGTCTCTATGGGAAACGATGTCATCTGGAAGGTTGTTAGGATCAGCTCAGTCAGGTTTCAGACAAATGATGGGAAGTTTCGCAAAT
Source organism: Persicaria maculosa (assembly GCA_963922045.1). Taxonomy (NCBI): domain Eukaryota; kingdom Viridiplantae; phylum Streptophyta; class Magnoliopsida; order Caryophyllales; family Polygonaceae; genus Persicaria; species Persicaria maculosa. Next base: position 13,705,213 of record OY998257.1, on the reverse strand, counting down.
TGGAGGAAGTCAAACATGTGCCTGACGAAGAATCTGATATCCTTAATTGTGTTAGACGACAAGGTTTTCATATACACAATTTATCGTGGAAAGTTGAGTGTGTTTAAAGGATTTAATGTAATTTTGCAGGGAGAGAAGCAAGAAAAGGGAACTTAGTATGCCTTACAATGTTCAACAGTCACAGGTGGTGTAGATGTTGTTTTAGTTAAGGTTAGGGATGACGATGCCGTGGAAAATAGACTAATCAATTAACACAAATATAGCGTCATAAGTAGGTCACCCCAACGCAAAAAGGCATCCGACCCACCATAGAACCCATCGCGTGTAAGATACTTGTTCATTCTCACAACCAAACCCTCCTCGCAACTTACACTTAGCTATGATCGTGTAACGGCCAAGGAGGGCCCCTTAAGAACCTCGTGGGTCTCCAAAAACCCAATTGAAGCAGCTTACTGGTTCTAACACCTCACCTCTAAACAACGCCACGTGTATTATCTACTCCCCTACACACGAAGGCATGCCTTACACGTGTCCTAAGTGTAAACCACGAGGTCGCCAATCAGCTGCTCGCTTAGTCTCCCTATAAATACCCCCTCTCAAACACAAATACGGGGTCGATCGAAAGAGATAGAAAGGAGGAACTCATATAAATCCCTGGATCTAAAACCCCCAGAGTTGAGTTCTTGAGATCTGCGATCGGAGAAGAACGTTCCTGAAATAAGAACATCATCTAAACTTCCTTCCCAATTCGCGATAGAACAGTTCAAACCCTCGCGAGCCGAACACAGCATCCCACCGCGTGAATCAATAAATATATAATCTGTTCATATACCTTCTCAATCAAGGCTTGCAGGTATTTTTAGGTCATTCTATCGTCATAATGAGGTAATAAGTATAGATGAAATTCCTTGAACGCTTCATTGGCGCCGTCTGTGGGAACCTTTCACGACGAGAGGTTCCGCGTAGAAATACGCACCTTCACATTTCGTTCCTTTGAAATACATTTCCAACATTTTTTCTTCATTCAGTTATTTACTACCTTTACTTATCGTATATTTAATCCTATCTAAAGTAAATAAATGAACAATGTACAATTCTCTTTTTTAATAAAACAAAAGTTGCAGAAAATCATGAATTTCATGCTGTTCGGGGAAGAATTTGCGAATCAACATCGCGATGCCGAAGAAGCTAACATCATCAACCTCAACATACCTCCCAATGACGTGACTCAACATGACATTAATGAGGGCGTTCCCCAACTACCTCCCTGGGACACTACCCAACTACCCTCGTTCGCACCCTACGGTATGTGGGATGGCTACCCCCCATACCAAGTCTTCGCGGGGAACTATCCACATAACGCCTGTTTGAACCATCAGGCGGGCGGAATACCGACCCAGCACGACCCTCGTGGTTACTACCAACAACATGGTCCCATACCTGTAACGGTCAACCATTTCCCTAACCCTAATGGTGACCCTCTCAACGCTGGCCCAGAACTCGACGAAAACACTAATAAAATCGCCCGTTTCCTCAGCCCCAGGGAAGGTACATCGCGTTCAAACTCCCCTGGAACACCCAAGCAAACACACAAGAATGAACCCATGTTCCCGTCAGCTTTTTGCAGAGAGATACGTGAAGCACCGGTCCCCAAGAGATGGAGGGATATCTCCATTGCCAAGTACAAAGGAGATACTGATCCCAATGACCACCTCAACCAGTTCACCACAGCCATGGGCATGAACGAGGACAACGACGCCATGTATTATCGCTCGTTTCCATCCACACTAAGCGGTGTAGCATTAACATGGTTCACCAATTTGGCTCAATCTTCCATCAACAACTTCACGCAACTAACGGGCACATTCGTCGCCCATTTCGGCAGTGCTCGCACAAGGAAAAGAACCATGCTGGACCTCAATTCTATCAAACAAGGTATGAATGAATCACTGGGGAACTTCTTCAGTCGATTCACCAACATGGTGGTTCAAATCCCAAGATTCAATCAAGAGTCTGCAAGCACCATACTAATGGGCAATTTGATTGAGGGCGATTTCAAGGTCTGTCTATTTCGAAAGGAGCCAGAAAACTACAATGTCCTGAGAGAGCTCGTAACCAAGCAGATCCACGCCATGGAAGCGGCAAGCTCTAGCTCGAGACCTTTTGAATCAAGGCCGCTAGCTTACCACCGAGCACCTAACAAATGACAAGGGAGAGAGAATTTTAGGGATCAACGTCACCACAATCCTCCCTGGCAGTACCCGATCGTTCCCCCGCGACCTCAGATCCAGGAAGTCCAATACAATCACAGGTCGATTCCAGGATCTCTTGGCGCCCCCGCAAATGCAATGATGGCTCATTCTGACTACATAGCACCTCCTGTGTACGGGATCCCCCTAGCCCTCCCTTCAAAAGAAGTACCCCTTCAGATTTGTGCGCCATCAACGAATCTCAATCATCCCATCGCAACGCCACCACAACCTTACCCCCTGTGGTCCCTTCCCAGCAATATAAACCACCAAATGTTCCACCAAGGCCTTATAATCCTAATTATGCTGCCAGAGGAAGGGGTAGGGGAACTTACCCCCGGAATAGAGGAGAAATGAATGAAAACAGATGAGGAGGCTATCGACCCCCTCCGAGGGACATAAAGAATGCCTAGGAAGCCAGGTCCTCATCCAATCGACACGATCGCCCTAGCCAAGATCATCGAAAGCCTCCCTCACCCGATGGGTGCATTAATACTATCGCGGGGGGACCTGCAACGTCTGGTGCCAGCCATCAAGAGAGGAAAAATTATGAAAGAGAAGCTAGATATCCTCCATCTGAAGCCAGTATCAAGAAAGCATGCACTGCACATGTGATACTCAGTTTTTCTGTTTCGGATACTCGTGATGCTCGTGATCTAAGAATGCCTCACTCGGATCCCATGGTCATTCACGTACAAATAGGAACCAAAACTGTTAAACGGGTCATGATCGATACAGGTTCATCTGTGGACGTCCTTTATTGGGACGCTTGTGAACAACTCGAGATCGCGGAAAGCGCTTTGCACCGGTACTCAGGAAAATTAGTTTCTTTTTCTGGAGACGAAGTGGAAGTAGCTGGAACCATTGAACTGGCCCTGACGCTAGGGACCGAGCCAAACAGGAGAACACACATGATCGAATTCACTATAGTTCGATTGCCCTCCATCTACAACGCAATCATGGGGAGTGTAAGTCTATTCAAATTCCAAATAGTCTGCTCCATATATCATTTCAGCGTTAAATTTCCATGTACCAACGAAAAGGTGGGCGAAGCACGAGGAGAATAAGCGGAAAGCAGAATCTGCTACCTGTCCTCGCTGAGAAAAGGCCACAATCGGATTCTCGCGATCGAAACAAACGCTCAAGGATCATTAAAAGAAGAAGCAATTGATGAAAGCGAACAAGAGGCAACATCCGAACAACAGCACGCGGATTTAGAAGTTCGGCCCGAAAAAGTAACCGACAAAATTATGGAGGAAAAGATTGCTTTCTTTCCTTTCCCAAATAAGGCCGAGGCCTTATACCACGGTCACAGTTTGACTGGCCCTACCTTGGAGCATCTCAAAGACATGTTAAAGAAGTCACGAGATGTTTTTACCTGGTCGCCGCAAGATCTGAAGGGACTCCCCCGAGAAATCATAGAGCATTCGTTAAGATTAAGTCACGATGTAAAGCCTGTATGCCAAAGAAAGAGGAAAATGGCCGCCGAAAAATCAGAGGCAGCAAAACAAGAGGTACATAAGCTTCTTCAAGCTGGATTTATTCGCAAGATTAACGATTCAACTTGGCTATCAAATGTGGTGTTAGTCAAAAAGAGTAGCGGCAAATGGAGAATGTGCGTCGATTTCAAAGATCTAAACAAAGCCTGCCCAAAAGATAGCTATCCTTTGCCATCCATCGATGAGCTGGTCGGCACAACAGCAGGGCATGCCACTCTAAACTTTCTGGATGCTTATTCCGGTTACAATCAGATCAAAATGAGTCCTCGCGATGAAAAAAGCACCGCCTTCATCACCAACCAGGGAACTTTTTGCTATAAAGTAATGCCGTTTGGGTTAAAAAATGCGGGTGCAACCATCCAACGGATGATAGAAAAGGTATTTTCTACGCAAATAGGGAGAAACGTGGCATTCTATGTTGATGATATCGTCATCAAGAGTTTCAACAAAGAGGATCATTGCAAAGATTTACAAGAAACCATCGATACACTTAGGAAAAATCGTGTCTGTTTGAATCCAGAAAAGTGTGTTTTTGGAGTGGATTTAGGAAAGTTCTTAGGCTTCATGATAAGCCATCGAGGAATAGATGTAAATCCGGCCAAGGTGCAAACCATCATCGACATGGCCCCACCAAGGACGCTGAACGACATACAAAAGTTAAACGGATCGGTCAATTACTTAAGCAGGTTTTGTTCGCGATTAGCTGATCATGCGCTACCATTCTTCGAGCAACTTAAAAAGAAGGGTCCGGTCGAATGGACTGTCACTTTGGATAAAGCCTTCAAAAGTATGAAAGAATACTTGGCTACTTTGCCCACCCTTCATTTTCCACGCGAACATGAAATACTGCAATTATACCTCGCTGTCGGCTCCACAACCATTAGCACAGTGCTTACTAAGGAATCCAAGCATCCTATTTACTTTGCTAGTCGAGTTTTGCAACCCGCCGAATCCAGATATACCCTGATAGAAAAGATGGCTCTATCCGTGGTTTTCGCTGCGAGACGATTGAGGCCTTATTTTCAAGCTCACACCATTGAGGTGCTTTCAGACCTACCGCTCCATCAAATCCTACACTCACCATCACTCTCTGGAAGAATGGTCAAATGGGCAGTAGAGCTTTCTGAATTCGACATCCATTTCAAGCCCAGAAAGGCCCGTCTAGCTCAAGCCCTTGCCGATTTTGTAGTGGAAGCCGTTTTCACCGATTCTCAAGATCGCGACGGAGAAGATTGGGTTATAAATGTTGATGGATCAGTATCAGCAGGAGGCTGTGGAGCTGGGGTTACCATCACAAGCCCTAGTGGGGAGATAACCGATCTTTCTTTTCAGCTATTATTTGAGGCCACCAACAATGAGGCAGAATATGAAGCTTTGATCGCAGGTATAGAGAAAGCACTGGTCAACGGGGCTAGACAAGTCCGGATTTTCACAGATTCAGAGGTAGTGGCATGGCAGGTTAAAGGTGAATATGAAGCAAAAACAGGAATGTTACCTGAATATCTAGCGCGAGTGCAAACACTCACCGCCGCTTTCGGAAAATGCTCCATTTCATCCATCCCTCGCGATCAGAATGAACGCGCTGATACCTTGGCCAGAATGGGGGCTACTTTACCTCTCGGATTAAGTGATCACGTAGTGATCGAACAGAAATATGCCCGAGGAATCCATCAAGGGGTATTCAAAATATCCAACCTCGGAGACTGGCGAAAACCTATCTTAGAGTACATAACCGAAGGAGTTTTATCCAGTGACTCACATGAAGGCCAGAGCATCAGAAAGAGAGCAGCCCGTTTTCGAATAAGAGACGGCCGACTATACAAAAGGGGATTCAACCTTCTGGATCTCCTCTGCGTATCAGACCAAGAAGGCCTTGACCTCGTTCGAGAGTTACACGCGGGTCTCTGTGGCAATCACCAAGGATGGAGAGCTGTTGCCTCCAAAATCACACGTTTAGGCTACTACTGGCCTTCTCTCAGAGCGGACGCTGAAATGATTATTCATATATGTGATCCTTGCCAGCGACACGCATCACTCAATCATCGCCCCCCTCATCCATTAAAGTGCATCTCTGCGCCTTGTCCGTTCGTAATGTGGGGAATGGACATTTTGGGACCATTCCCAAAAGCGCCAGGACAGCTGCGTTTTATCATCGTAATCGTCGATTACTTCACGAAGTGGGTTGAGGCCGAAGCTATGGCCACCATCACGGCAGAAAAAGTGTGCAAATTCCTTTGGAAAAACATGATCTGTCGATTCGGAGTCCCCCAGGCGATCATCACTGATCACGGTCCCCAATTTGACTGCGAAGCAATTCGAGATTTCTGTGCCGGTCTCCACATCGATTTTCGTTTTTCATCGTTAGCTTACCCACAATCCAATGGACAGGCTGAGACCACGAATCGACAAATTCTGAATGCCCTCAGAAAGAGACTGGGAACAGCAAAGGGTGAATGGGCCGAGGTCTTACCTTTGGTGCTATGGTCATATAGAACTTCAGCAAAAAGTCCAACAGGAGAAACACCATTCGCAATGACTTTTGGGGTTGATGCGATCATCCCTGTCGAATTGCTCATCCCCTCGGCTATAATCATTGATTTCAGTAAAGATACCAATGATGAAGCCCTCGAGTTAGAACTCCACTTACGCGAAGAAAGAAGAGACACAACTTCTCTTAAAGCGATTGAATATCAGCGCCGACTAGCTGAGGGATACAACAAGCGCGTCTTCGTACGCCCCCTACAAAAAGGTGACATGGTCCTCCGACAAGCCACCACTGGAGGAAAACTTGAACCTAAATGGGAAGGACCCTATGTCATCCATAAAGAAGTAGGCCAAGGCTCTTTCAAGCTTCAAAACTCAGAAGGCGCCACCCTTGCAAAGGTGTGGAACGCCAAGAATCTCAAGGCTTATTTTGCATAATAATTTAGACATAGAAAGAAACTTGATGATTTAGATTTTCCATGTATAGGGGTCATCAGAGTTCCCGATTGGGTACACCACTTCATATATAATAAATGAATGTTCCAAACCCAACCTCATCGATTGCCAACACAGAATAAATTTAGCTATCACGTGTGTTTTAAACACGGATATGCATGCAAGTAAGCCTCCAAGGAGAATAAATTTAGCTATCGCGTGTGTTTTAAACACGGATATGCATGCAAGTAAGCCTCCAAGGAGAATAAATTTAGCTATTGCGTGTGTTTTAAACACGGATATGCATGCAAGTAAGCCTCCAAGGAGAATAAATTTAGCTATCGCGTGTGTTTTAAACACGGATATGCATGCAAGTAAGCCTCCAAGGAGAATAAATTTAGATATCGCGTGTGTTTTAACCACGGATATGCATGCAAGTAAGCCTCCAAGGAGAATAAATTTAGCTATCACGTGTGTTTTAAACACGGATATGCATGCAAGTAAGCCTCCAAGGAGAATAAATTTAGCTATCGCGTGTGTTTTAAACACGGATATACATGCAAGTAAGCCTCCAAGTAGAATAAATTTAGCTATCGCGTGTGTTTTAAACACGGATATGCATGCAAGTAAGCCTCCAAGGAGAATAAATTTAGCTATCGCGTGTATTTTAAACACGGATATGCATGCAAGTAAGCCTCCAAGGAGAATAAATTTAGCTATCGCGTGTGTTTTAAACACGGATATGCATGCAAGTAAGCCTCCAAGGAGAATAAATTTAGCTATCGCGTGTGTTTAAACACGGATATGCATGCAAGTAAGCCTCCAAGGAGAATAAATTTAGCTATCGCGTGTATTTTAAACACGGATATGCATGCAAGTAAGCCTCCAAGGAGAATAAATTTAGCTATCGCATGTGTTTTAAACACGGATATGCATGCAAGTAAGCCTCCAAGGAGAATAAATTTAGCTATCGCGTGTGTTTTAAACACGGATATGCATGCAAGTAAGCCTCCAAGGAGAATAAATTTAGCTATCGCGTGTGTTTTAAACACGGATATGCATGCAAGTAAGCCTCCAAGGAGAATAAATTTAGCTATCGCGTATGTTTTAAACACGGATATGCATGCAAGTAAGCCTCCAAGAAGAATAAATTTAGCTATCGCGTGTGTTTGAAACACGGATATGCATGCAAGTAAGCCTCCAAGGAGAATAAATTTAGCTATCGCGTGTGTTTTAAATACGGATAGGCAGACAAGTAAATCTCCTCGTATACCATTCGAATACAGGTTCACGAGGATTTCCATTGACCTTTGAAAGCCTAAATATAAATGATATATCTTATACAAACATTCCAAATAACAAAAACACTAGAACATAACGGGAGTTGCGCAAAAGTGGCAATAACGAATACATAATACAAAGCTCTAGGCTGATTTCTCACAAACTGATCTATACGAACTCACTCATTTGTTTCTAAAACAATTATGGTAAACCGACTACTCCCCTCATATTTGAAAATGATAAGAGACTCCCCAACACGTAAACCACTGTCTATGGCAAAGGCACGCCAACCTTCGGTAAGGATGTAATGATCTTGGCTATCTCGAAACAACCTTACTTGAAACTCTCGCCCAGTTGGAGACACCAAGCACACATGAGTTAATCCATCACGGACATACTGTGCGGCAAAAGATTCAGGCAAAAGCTGCGAAAAACTAAAATTAGATATCAGATAAGCAAGAGAATCACAAACAGATGTACAGAAATGATTACCATATATTCCATCTTCTCCTCAGAATCGATGGAACGAAAAAATCACGCCGACGAGGATGAGGAGAAGTCATTTCTTCTCACTTTGCTCCGTGAACAAGTAAATCAAAGCAAAAATACGACGACCCAAATTTTATCCACAGATCTACTATTTATTAAAACAAAGGAGCAGGTATAATACTGACACATCACAACAAAATAATTCATATTCATCCGAAACAATTTGACAGAAGGAGCTGCATGCCAAAGCAAGTGGCAGAATCACAGAGTGCACCTCTGTAACACGAAACCACAGTGTCAGGCTACCAATGGTCACATCAAACACAGAAACAGAGGGTAAGGAGACTCAAACCAAAATTTTAAAACAAAGCTGAGAAGGGATTGCTTAAATCTATGCGATTACACATAAACACACTGAATTAATAAAGTTCACAAAGGCACAACAAAAGACCAAACATCTTATAGTACCACCATTACATTTCAAATACCCTATTCATCCTCATCCTTAAGAGCAAGAACTTTAAAGCGATGCCCACCCATGTATTGAAAAAATACCATCGAGGCTCCAACTTCAACGCCGTTACTAATCGCGAATCTATTCCAACCTTTAGACAGCCACCAACGATTTAAACCATATTTGGAAACTCCAACGCGAAAGTTTTCACCAGCCGCAGAGACCAAACATACATGGTCAGACACAACATGACCATACATCCTCTCAAAAGCATCAGGAAGAGTCTACAGAACAAAAGAGCATTATTTCATAAACAAATCAAGCTCAAACACAGATCATAACCAATATGTTAAACTTACAAGACGATGCATCCTCCCCTCTACATCAACACAACGAATAAAATCCCGCATCACAGGGTTAGGAAACGCCATCTTCTACCAAGATAATTACAGTTGGATAAAATAAATAAATATTGCAAACACCATACCCTTTTTATATCCAAAGCAAGACTGTACATACTTTGACAATTCGGTAGGGATATTTACTACATATGTCGGAACCAAACAAGAGAATCTGAAAAGTAAAAATTCACACTGTGCATGTATTACACATGGCATCAGTCATCTCGAAACCCGACCAAATACAGAGAGATTTCAAATCCAGAAATAGTCATTTATTACAAGATCTCATCTACAAATCAATACCACAATAAGAAGATCTTTTTCTCTCTACAAAACATATTTTTCAAACTTGCCTCTTATCAGAATTCTTTCCAAAAAGAATCATGGCAACAGATGCTAGCAATCAAAACCCAAATAATCCCTTCGCTTTTGATATCTATTTAGTAGGGAGCGAGCAAAACATACGAATGATGTTGCCCTACGAGTTCGCAGAACATTTCCAACCTCATGTCCCTGAGCAAATCCTATTATCAACTCGCATCGTCAAAGACTTCCCCGTTCACATTGTAGGGGGCAGTTACGGATCTCACTGGGTCGCACGCGGATGGACGGACTTTGTCGAAACACACGGACTTGAGTTGGAAACATCAATAAAATTCACCCACATGGGGAAAACAAGGTTTCAGGTCCATTTCTTCGGCAAGGAAGGGTATTACATCGACGACGAACCTTACAATGACGATTACAATGGTCCAAGATCAAATGGTTTCCATTAAATCCCAAAAACGATGTGGTAAGCAAATTTATAAATGTATTCCCCCTCTTTAATGATTCTCAGATCATCAATAAAAACCAGTCTTTCCAGGATTTATTCTATTCTGCTGTCCTACAAAAAATTGGATAATAGAGATGCACTTCGTTTTTTCGCGATCCATTCGCTGGAGATTACATGGTTATTAAATTAATCTCCTTAAAACATCCGAAATATAATGGAGATGCAGTTCTCCACATCGCGATTCCCTCGCTGGAGATTACATGGTTATTAAATTAATCTCCTTAAACATCCGAAATATAATGGAGATGCAGTTCTCCACATCGCGATTCACTCGCTGGAGATTACATGGTTATTAAATTAATCTCCTTAAATATCCGAAATATAATTGAGATGCATTCCTCCACATCGCGAATCACTCGCTGGAGATTACATGGTTATTAAATTAATCTCCTTAAACATCCGAAATATAATGGAGATGCAATTTTAACAACAAAATATCATGTCCAAACATATTTCTCAGTATTCTTTTACTTCAAAAGAATAGTACAAGCCATCAACAATATATCCTCCACGGTCAAACTCTTATATATTGTTTCACTTTTAAACGATAAACTACACCAATATATTGGTTTATTTATCATACACCAAACTAAACTATCCGACAACAGGTAAACGATGTAACCGCGACAAAAGATACAACCTCGATAGTATCAAACCCAAACTGTAAAATCTACATCACCATTTTCATCGGGACCATGATTCACGACAACAACATCAAAACAAGAATTTCCTTCATACTAAAAAAACAAGCGTGTCCCAATTCAGAGCTCATTCGAAACAACAAATGCGGGCCAACCACTGGTAAACCAATAGTTATTAGGCCCTAACGGTTCCACCCTCACAACAAATTCTTCTTCTGTGCGCGTCCACAGATGGACTAAACCAAGTGCATCATATCCATAATTGCGATAAATAGAGGGTAGAGGCTACAACGAAAACAACTATGTCACAAACGCCCTACTTATTAAGGAATAAAATTATAGGATATAACATACCAGCCTGTATAAATGCCCCTCCACGGCAATATCTCGAGAAAAACCTCTGACGCGAGGATATACCACACCTGGAATATTCACTGGTATCGCAACCATCATTTCCCACAAAAAATAAAAACAAAAAACCCTTAATCTCCTTACCGATTTATATCACTCTATACAAAGGAAACAACAAAGTACACCGCAGCACTACCACGAGGTTAACATATATCAACAAACACAACAACCGATATCAGATAAACGTTAACCTCTCAAAAAGCGGTAAGGAAAACAACGAAGACAACATCATACATCGATGTACGCGAATAACAAAGAAATCACACGCACCACCCTGCTTCATGATAATTCAAATGACTCCACAAAAACAACATTCATATCCACAGTATACAAAACTAGTATAAAAGTGGAAACATAAAGCAAAGTACAATCAAAAATCAAATCGCAACACAATGCCAAGCTTTGACATGGCTTCAGGAAACCAATCCCCACCACAAATCCCACCACCGATCTTTGTAATGAACACGATGTTTTTTCCAAATCCAAAATTTACCAAAATAATCCTTAGAGAAAGTCAATTACATAGACTTCCCCTACCATACATCTTTGTAGAATTCGGGGAAGAAGTTCTGGAACAAATCTTTCTATGCTCTCCTTCAAACCAAGAATTTCTAGTACTAGTCGAGAAAGACAAAGGGGATTGGTTCTCTCTCTCGGAAGGATGGAGATCATTCGTGAATATTAACAACCTCAGAATAGGGAGTCGCCTTACATTCGAATACCAAGGAGAATCCCACTTTGATGTAGCAATAGAGCAACCAGGCCCACAAGAAAACGGAGATGTTTTCCCCGACTACCTGTGCTACGAATAAATATAACTACGGAAAATCATAATCCATATTTAGTATATGTCATTACTAAATATTTGTTATCTCTTAAATTATCAGCAGTATAATATAGAATAAATCCGCGAACCCTACTTTTTGTCATTTCACGATTCTTTTCATAAAACGATCAATGACAGGAGATAGGTAAGGGATCGCGAATCTCACCATCTATGGTATCACAAATCCATTCATCCAGCAAAATAAACTGTTGAAAGAAAACAAGCGAAAAGCAAGCAAAAATATGTTGCATATCAAACATAAAATATTCATACCACAACAGGACATCACTTGTCGTGGGCTTTAATGTCTGAAACATCCAAAAATTACCGCATACACAAACCGTGGCGAAACACGAGGTTTTCACCACGGGTAAAAATGTTCACGAATTCCCAAAAACAAACTAAAGCTTCACCAAATATTCATAAAACAAGAAGAAACGATTAATTAAGCATCAGGGCAAGGGTTGTCATCACGAACTGGCTCGGGGGTCTTTTCACCAGCAGAAGGAAGATCGAGGGCAACGGTGTTGTCAACTGAAACATCAAGGGAGGGAGGTTGTCCACATTTAGGGTCTTTGAGTCTCAGATCCTCATTTTCATAACTAGGAGAAAAGACTCTCACGTCGTCACTAAGGTTAGCAAAGCGATTGACACTTTGGACAATCCCACCTTCAACCCCTTCCATAAACGCGTCCGAAACCCTATCATATAGAACATCCTCCCCATCCGTCTCTAGATAATAGATTAACCATTCTCGGCCAGCATTTCCCAGAAAATCAGATAGCCACCCCTGACCTTCACCTATCATGAATTCGCGAAGTGACTTCTTGGAAAGAACAGCATCTTCCCCAGAAGTAAAGCGCTCCAACTGACTATTTGCACCATTAAGCTCTTCACGAATTCTTTCCAGCTCGCGCTCAGCATCTGCCAGTTGACTCTTCAAGGACAAAGCCTCTGATTCATGTTTAGCCCCTACTTCTTGAGCCTTTACTATTTCAACTCGCGATAAGTCCAGCTCGCCCTTCGCTGCCTCTGCGTCCTTCTGGGATTTTGCCAATGCCTCTTTAAGACTCTCGATAGTTACTTCCTGAAGCTCTGCGTCCTTCAATTTTTCCACCTTCGCCTTCAAGGTAGTAACTATCCCTCTTAATTCCCTCACTTTGTCATTATACTGCCTTAGACGCCCAGTCATTTCGGACCATTGCAAGTTATCCTACAAACAATGCATAAAGGATAACGAAACATGTGAAAAACAAGAAGAGAAAAGAAGGAAGAGAATTTTTATCACGAAGGAAATTACCCAGCCCCTGCTTTTTTGCCCTTGCTCCACTAGTTCTTCGTCCGTCAGATGATGAAGATAATCTCGCTCAGCTGGACAACTCTTCTTGGGAATCTCCAATTTATGAAAATCAAGAGGGTCGAATCCAGGCAGACGATAAGCTGTCATGGAAATCCCCGCCTGGGTGATTGGCTCAGAACTTAAAAGCGTGGTGGCCCCAGCCCCTTCCCTTGGTCGTTTCTGCCCGCGTTTAGCCAGCAGCTGCTCATATGATGATATGCTTTCCTGATCATCAACCAGTTCTTTCCCTTTAGAACTCCTGTTCACAGGAGGAGATCTGTAAGGAATAGTTTGGCGACCATCGCCCGATCGCGGGGCAATAGCCAGAGCAGGTCTGGATCCCCCTCGGACGACACTTTTCTTCTTCGCGAGGGCAGCAATCTTCGATTTGTCGACCAACATATCTGCAGAAGAAGTTTAAAACAAGTCAAGATAAGAAGAGTTACGATTAGAACACCAAGAGATTTGAGAAACTCTTGGACACCGACCCGATCGATGTGGAAGACTAAGTCCGGCCATTTCTAAACAAACCGGGGTAACGACTGTTCTATAACCCCGTACCGACACAACCCCTTCCCCAAACGCGGCCCTCCATCTCTTCGCCTCAACATGTTTGACCTTGGGTGCAATGTACTTGCCAGGCTTAATTACAAAATTCAGAACAGACTTAGAAGGATCTCGAACCAAAAACCATTTCCTTCTCCATCCCGTACTACTGGACAACCTCTCAACAATTTTTCCAGCTAGAGAAGCGGATACCAATCCTTCACTATGTCTCAAAGAAAGAACAGATAAAGATGATCTAACGATGGCGTTTTGTTAAGAGTAGCACAACGCATGATGTACACCGCCAAGTACATCCATACGTTAAAAGCGAGCTGGGCTGGGCAATGATTTATGTGGGCCAGAAAATCTGAGTATAATGGGGGAAGAGGAAGGCAGAATCCTTGTAACAAACTGCCCAAATGAACAACTACGTGGTCTTTATATTCATTCAGACATCCTCCATTCGCAGTAGCTAAGCCTAACTCTACCCCAGGCGGCCATGGGTAAAGTCTCGCCACTTCTTCCAAGTGCTTGGCGTTCAACATCGACTCCTTACCCAATGTTTTAACTACGGTAGGAGCTACGCATTCCAAAAATATCGCCGGTAGTGGAGGAGGCTCCGCAAAGGTATAACTCTCACAGAAACTGCAATCGCCCACCTCTGACCGATTGTAAGGAGGCAAGGCAAAATCACCTGGGACCACTTGTATCGACCTTTTGGCCTCTTTACGTACGCGAGACGATTCGCCTTTTCCCAATACGTTTATCAATTATGAGGAATGGTAGTACTCGGGATTATCCTTCGTCAAATGACGTTTTATGGTCCCCGCCATCTTCCTTTTCTTCGCGGTTAAACCGGTTTTAGCAGTCACTTTCTCTTTTCTTTCATCGCGAGATCTTTTTCTCGGTAGAAGAGGAGCTGAACTTACTGTCAAATCCGAATCCACATCAGCCTGGGATCTTGTTCGCGAAGAACTAACCTCTTCGTACCCATAGCTCATACTACGGTTCTGACTATCACTCGCTTGCGACATTTTAAATTGTAAAAACAAGAAGGAAGTCCCCTAGAAAAATACAGCAAGAAGAAAAATCAGCAAGGGGGAACTACCTTTTCAACATCGCGATGAAACAAAAATTGGCGCCAAATGCCCACTTGTGGGCCCAAGATTGGCACCTCACGCGCCTCTCAAAGAGGCGTTGAAAAGACATCTTCCCCCCCGCCGGATGACGGTTAAGAGACGCCTTTTCGTCCCCCCCATAAAGATTTCTCGATTTTCGAAAAATCACCTTTGGAGAAGGCATCAAGAGGAGACGAAAAGGTTTTTTTCCACCCAAGCCGTCGGAGGTTTTTTCAGAAAGATTCAGATAAACCACCTTAGGTTTTTCTAGGAAAAAACCAAAAAATAACACTACCTCCCCCATCAGGAACAACCGTCACTGAGAAAATAAGAGAGAGAATAAGGGAAGAAATGGTGGAATAATGGAGGAGGCAGAAAAGGGAACGCTGGAGTACCCGTCGTTCCCCACCCTCTAATCACCGGAAATTTCACTAAAAAGGGGGTAATTTTACCACCAGTTTTGATATCTCAAACTGCCCTAAAAAACCCCAAAAGGAAATAAACACAAAACCCAGAAATTGAAAAAATCAAAGAAGTGACCAAGAATAAACTTACTTGAGAAATAAGGACAAAGGCGCGTCGGTAAACACTTGGAGAACTAAAAACCAACATTAAAGTTCCGATCTTCTCTCTGAAGAGCACATAAAACCCTTGGACTCTCTCTCTCCTTTTTTAGTTTCTGAAATGAAGAATAAGAAGATGGTAAGTGAAAAAACTCACTTATAGGTCTCTGTACGTGGGACCATTTCGCCCAATGGGCCGAAGACGCATGTTAGGCCCAATTAAGGCCCAATCAGATGAGCTAATCTTTTTATAAGAATCATCGTATTTGTCGAAACCTAATCGCAAATGAAGTATCACTCGCGATCAGGTTACGAGGAGATATGACGATGCCGTGGAAAATAGACTAATCAATTAACACAAATATAGCGTGATAAGTAGGTCACCCCAACGGAAAAAGGCATCCGGCCCACCATAGAACCCATCGCGTGTAAGATACTCGTTCATTCTCACAACCAAACCCTCCTCGCAACTTACACTTAGCTATGATCGCGTAACGGCCAAGGAGGGCCCCTTAAGAACCTCGTGGGTCTCCAGAAACCCAATTGAAGCAGCTTATTGGTTCTAACACCTCACCTCTAAACAATGCCACGTGTATTATCTACTCCCCTACACACGAAGGCATGCCTTACACGTGTCCTAAGTGTAAACCACGAGGTCGCCAATCAGCTGCTCGCTTAGTCTCCCTATAAATACCCCCTCTCAAACACAAATACAGGGTCGATCGAAAGAGATAGAAAGGAGGAACTCATATAAATCCCTGGATCTAAAACCCCCAGAGTTGAGTTCTTGAGATCTGCGATCGGAGAAGAACGTTCCTGGAATAAGAACATCATCTAAACTTCCATCCCAATTCGCGATAGAACAGTTCAAACCCTCGCAAGCCGAACACAGCATCCCACCGCGTGAATCAATAAATATATAATCTGTTCATATACCTTCTCAATCAAGGCTTGCAGGTATTTTTAGGTCATTCTATCGTCATAATGAGGTAATAAGTATAGATGAAATTCCTTGAACGCTTCAAGGGAGACTGTTGCTGAGGAGGTGGAGTTGAACTTCACTCCAACAAAGACTCAGACACCTGAGTTGGTCACCAACCAACCGTCACATACAAGTACTACTGAGTTAGATACTATTGAGACCGAGAATATACCACCAGGCACATGAATAGGTGAAGTTGTACATCAGAGTATTACTTTAGATTGACCAAGAAGGGTTGACATCAACGGGGCTGCGAGATACAGGTCTGATGATCTGGTGGGATATGCTTTGCAAGTGGGCGAGGAGGGAGAGGATGATATTCCATTCAACAACAAGGCTGCTAGTTCCGGAGGTGAGTCAACACACTGACAAGCTGAGAAGAGAATCAGGGTGAAGAAGGTGGGAACAACTAATAATCTCGTTGATATGTTCAACAAGCCAATTCCGACTCTGTTTGGAATTGCTTAACATCACCAACTGTTGAGTTGCCCTGCGAGGCAATCTGGCTTCTCCTACAATGACAAATATGAGGCAGAAGAACGTTTGCCAGTTGTCATTGTGCGTCTGTTTCTGAGAGGATTCAAGGCATGATGGAGATTTGTTAATATGCCTTGAATTTGGGCTTATTATCTGTTTTGGGTTAGGCCCATAGTCTGACTTAGGGTTAATGAGTTCTTATATATACTCATGAAGCCTAGCAATTTGTAACCCTAATCTGTTCTTTGTCTCCATAATAAAGAACCCTATTGCTCGCTCTTGTTATCGCTCATGTAACACATCGTTGCTTAACCACATTAAATCTTTGTGTCTTTCTTTTTTGTTATCGCTATTGTTACAATATCTTCCTTTGTATATATGAAATTCTCATCTTGTTAACAACCACTTTATATGTGCCCCAAATCTTTAAAGTTTATTCTCAGTGGCAGTTTTATCATAAAATGGAACATATTATATACCGATAAAGGGATAGAATTAAACTTGAACATAAGTTGAAAAGAGGTGAATTAAGATAAAATATCCAATGTATCTTTATTCTAAGAAATTAATTAATTAACACGTCTTGGTATTTTCATGGAACCAACTATTTAAGAAAAGGCAAAATTGTAGAAAACCACCCTTTAAATAGGGTGTTTTACAAAAAATCACCCCTTAAAATAAAAATTGCAGAAAACCACCCGTTAAAATAGTTTTCTTTGCAAAGTCACATCCATCACCCAATTTTCGTTAATTAAATGTTAAAGTGTGTGGAAATTCAATTATACCCCTTATTTTTATTATTAGTTTATGTAACGATCCGAAAGTTTAAAGTAAAATTTTATGAATCATGATTGAATTTAAAATTTCTGAGATCTCAAAAATTTTAATTCAAAAATATATATATATATATAATAATAATACTTTCATTAAATTTGACTTATTTATTTATTTTATTAATACAGAGATTAATATTTTGATGCTTTTAATTTAAATAATATTTGTTGGGATGAAATCTATAATTTTATGAGGATTAAATTTTTATAGAACAGAGATAGCGGGATAGTTGTATAATTTTCATAAGCTAAACAAACCCTAATTTTCCGGGTATAAAAACCCTCACTTCCGCCCCTTTTTTTACTGTACAGCCACCCTCCTTGTTCCTTTTCTTTCATTCCCAGATCTGAGCTTCCAAGCTCTCCCATGGCTGCCCTTGACTCCATCAACCTCCGCCCATCCTCTATTCCGAGCTCCCCATCGACCATAGCAGCTTCTTCCTCCACGACCCTCTCGCTACTCGCCCTCATGACCTCCTCGTCGACCTTGCTCTCCCCGTTCCCTCAGACCCCACTCCGAGATCTCCTGTAGCGTCACCTACGACGAACACTGGGGCCTCCTGCAACCTCGCTTTCTTCTCCCAGCACCGAGACCGAGCTGCTTCCATCGATGACTGGGAGCTGGTGCCTTGCTCTCGCTCGACCTCGCCTCGTCGGAGCCCGCCTCCCTATCTCTCCTCGGTCAGACACACCTGAAGAACGGAGGAGCACCTCGCCACTGTCCGACAATGCCGACGACCATCTCCCGTCGCCGATGAGCTCGAAATTCCTGCTCTGCGCCTCTCCCGACGACTAAAGGAAGAGGATGAGCGCCTACTCTCCTCACTCTGGCCCTCGTCTAGGGGTGGTTGCCTCGCCCCCCCTCTAGCTCGCTATTTTGACTTGCTGATGCCCAGTGCATCCCCGAAACCGAAGCTGCGAGCTGCCTACCTTACAATTCCATTCCGATCGACCTCGGCGATACCTGGGTATACTTCTTGGGAACCTTTTGCTTGATTTCAGTTCTAAGCAGCTTGTTGGTCGAATGGGTTTGATTAAACTGGTCTTGGAGAGATTTTGCTTACTTGTTACTGATGTGGTGGTCTCGGTCTAAAATATGAATGACAAAGTGGATTAATGTGTCTTTGCTCTCTTTAATTGACAAATTGAAGGAATAAACTAACAGATGACAACTAATAAGATGGATTAATGGCCTTGTTCTATTTTATTGCTTATATTTTAGACTAAAATATAGTATAGAACATTTAATAGCTTTTCCGTATAAACTCAACTTATAGTTTTCATGAATCAAGAAAATGACTTTCCAATTTGGTTATGGCCTAAGCAAATGAACCTAGTTGTTTACCACTTTTATAAATGAATTAAAAGATGTCTTGAGAAGTCTTGTGACCTTGTTAAATGGATAACTAGCCAAGTTTGAAGTTGTTGAACTATAAGATATTATTGTTGATTATGTGTTTATTTAGAAAACTCGCTAATTTAAGTGAGAATGTGATATGAGTTGTTATAGAAATCGAGTTTAGTGTGTTGTTTTACCCTTGTGGCTAAAAGAAGTAGCTAAAGTGTATTAGTGTAAGTTGTGGTATGTTAAAAGTTAGATATAATAATTGAATTGACGACTCAAACACATACTAGCTAGTATTATGAGACTAGTTTGATGTGATCCCAAATTGATTGTGATTAGTTATCTTGACTTGTAGTGATAAATTAGTCCTCTTATAAATGGTTAGTTTAGTATCATCAACTTTTATTATTAAAATGATATAAGAAGTGCTTTAAGAACTTGTCAGGCTTGTAACTTATTTATAGAGATTCATGAGATGTAACCTTAAGTGGTTGTGTTGAGATGATTAATTACATGAGAAATATCTTGATATGTGATTTAATAACTTGTCTTGATAAGTAAAGTTGAGATCCTAGATAAAGAGATGTGCCTTGAAGACTTATTTGTTATTGTGCTTTGTGACCTTGTTGAGTAGGTTGTTTTAGTTAAATAAAGTAGATATAGTATGACTTTGATAAATTGTTGACTTGTCACCTAGAAGATCTATAAATAGGATAACCAACCTGGGTACCCTTAAACGACCTTGCTAAGTGTATAAAATGAAAAATGAGATAGGATTCTCCTTACCTAAATATACTTTTAAGTGTGAGTGTTTTATTTGAATGTCATTTGATTAATTTTGTTGATTGTAAGATAAGATTAGTTAAGATATGTCCAAGTGTATAGGGTTTACTTGAGAACTTGTTATACTTGTAAGCCTGATGTGTTGCTATTGAGATATGAATTAGGAGGTAAGACTATGTGGGAGACGCTTTACAAATTATTATACTTATGTGCTTTAAGATTGATTGTAGTGCTTGCTGCTAAGTAGTTTTATAATTGGACCTATAAAGGATTTCTTGAGATATCAACTTACATAGGTTACTCGTTGAGCATGACTTATTATGTGAGTTTTGATAAATAAGACTTGTTGATCCTTGGTTTGGGAACTTGTGGTTTTGTTGAGTATTCGAGTATTTGATAATTGATGGTTACTTGAGAAAATAGTTAAGGAAAACCTGAACTTGATATGAAGTAAGATGTTTTGAGTGATTATATTGGTAAGAATTTGAGATAAGTTTCATACTTGATGAGAACAAGGTTAATTGAGGATGATGGTTATGATGAGAATGCGAGGTTGCTTGAATAAAATATTGTTGGTCTTGTGTTGACTTGAAAGCATGCTTGTGCGTTGAGAAAATGTGTATTGATGAGTTGTTCCTTGCTTGTTACTTGCTAGTGTGATACCTAGTCATATGATTGGTTGACCTCTGATTCATTGTCATGTTAGCCCCTATACATGTATATCATATGTTCATGTACCCGTGGCTTAATTGGTGTTACTAGTGGCGTATAAGATCCATGACTTGTGAACTATTTGATGTTATTCTTCATCTATATTATCATTTATTACTCTTAATCATAGACTAAGGATAATCTTTTCATTCTTCCATGTTACCGCTTGCCCTTTTGGACGTTTAAGAAGGTTAGGTATAACTAAATTAGTTCTGTGGTGCTTGTATGCCCTATCCGCATCATGCCTTTATTATTTCTATCGCGGGTTCGTGGTAGATTTGTCATCCTTCTTGTATATTCTCGTCGCATAATCCTTTGATATTTGTCTGCTTACACTTGTTAAGTGTATTGATCTAGCCATGTTCCGATCTTATGCCTTATGTGGTTAACGTCTTGTTTAGCTAGGTACCTATCATCGTTGTCTCATCTTAACATGTGCTATAACTCTACAATTGTTATGATTTAAGGACTGCACACATCGCATGACCACCCACCACTGTAGCTATATAAATTTATGTGATGATCCTTAGATGAATGCAATGTGTTATTCTCTTGTAGTGTGCCATTCTTAGAAACTATTACTTGAATTTGATCGTAGCCACACTTGAACATCCATGACTTGATATGACATTATATTTAGTTATTGTGATATTCATGCCTTGTTGTCATGAATAAGCATATCGTGACATTTTGTGTAACTCTAGGTAGTCACTATTCTTTCATGGTCGTATTATTTCTTCTTTACACATATCTCATGCCCTTGCTATATTTCGCATGATCACTTTGCCTTATTGTGTGTTGTTGTCATGTATGTTGTTACATGCTACTTATGTGTCCCCCTACTATGTTGTGTACTATTAGTATCCCTTATATGAGCTCTACTTTTGAAGAAATGATTATTTAGTTTTATACCCTAATTATAACATCGATGGATTACTATTACTGCATGACTCATGATAGCTCGATCCATGCCTTTTCTATATGTATCTTAATTGGTAAGCATATCTATGTCATTATACTCTATATATTCACGCTTAGTCATCACCATTTTAGGTACATCGTTCTCGATTATACTTCACTTATATTCATGTTGTGTGGTTATATAATTGTTTTGACTGGTTGCGAATCATCATGTTAGTGGTTAGACCATAGCTCTGCATGCCTACATCTTGCCACATGTCATTAAATACTATTTGGTAATTAAGTATTTGAGAAAATAATTATGCGATTTATTACACTCTCTATATTATTTATATGATCACTCGTATGAGATGGTGGCTTGACTTATTGTGTATCATCTTGTTTGTTGTTAAAGTATATTTTCATGTATTTGCCCTTGTCGTGTGATTTTATAAAGTTATGATTGCTTATGCATTTTGAATATTAATATTAGAGAAATCTTGTTATCTTTCGACACCATCTTATTCTATTTTACATGTATAGTAACATGCGTAGGCCATAATATTGCAGATGCTCACTTTTACATGTTACATGGTGTTTTTCTATACTCGTTATGCATAAATAGTTTTAAGCCCCGTATGTTCGCCCCACCCCTATAGTTTAAATTGCACTTGCATGTTTATGCATCATATTTTGCTTAAGACTTGTTGATATTATACTATCTACCATGTTGAGCTTATAGTGGTATGAAATACATGTTGATGCTATTCACTACATGTTTTGTTAGTTCTCTTACACCATAGTGGCATATAGGATTCCCTCAAGCTTGCACTAAATCTATTTAGTATATTCGGGTAACAGATTATTAGATCTATCTTGTGTATACCTATGAGTGATGTACCTAAATGGCAATTCCTATTCATTATATATGATACCCGTTCCTAGTGAATAAGTGAATAATAGTAGTAAGTATATTGATATTTCTCTAATAATGCTAGATTATTTACTTTGTATCTTATCACGCGTATTGACACATACTAAAATCGTATTGCCATTGTTTCCTGAGATAGGTCCATGCTAGTGTGCAAGAATACAATGTTGTATGTTTTATGACTTGATGTGCTATATGATGATATGAGTGATGCAATCTTAACCTTAAGGGTTTCTCATGGGCATCGGTAAAATTCTCGTGTTCCGTCTTACTAGATACTATACGAGTCTATCTTCGTGTCGAGAGTTAATCGAATTGTCTCTTAGTGCCTCTTTCTTTCAATTCAACTTAAGTCTTGCGTCATCCTTGTACAACTGTCTATGGTGTGATCAATAGTGGGTCGTCTAGATTAATCAGAGTTGCGCATTTCATTTGCCCGATTTTGTGCTCGTCATGATGCTTGATTGTGCCCTTTCTGGTTGGTGTGGATGTGTGAGTTTGATGATTGTGTTCATTTCTGATTGATAACAAGATGCAGAAAGATGTGATTAAATGATCTACCAATGATGTGATGTGCTGATAATGGGATTTCATAGTATGATAAATTCTGATATGTTGATATCTTGAACTTAGAAATGTTGAAATCTGATGTGATGATGAATTTTGCTATGATAATATTTTGGATATGTTAATACCTGAGATGATGTTGAGATAGATCATGAGAAATGAACTTAGGAAGTGAAATGTGGGATTAGCCCTTAGAGGTGGATAACTGCTCCTTAAATCCTTGATAATCTGGTTGACGGACATAGAAGGAGCGGACTTGAGTTTTCAAAATGTTTTGTTTCTTTTAACAAAGATTTTAGTCTCGAGGACGAGACTTGTTTTTAGAGGTGGATGATGTAACGATCCGAAAGTTTAAAGTAAAATTTTATGAATCATGATTTAATTTAAAATTTCTGAGGTCTCGAAAATTTTAATTCAAAAATATATATATATATAATAATACTTTCATTAAATTTAACTTATTTATTTATTTTATTAATACAGAGATTAATATTTTGGTGCTTTTAATTTAAATAATATTTGCTGGGATGAATTCTATAATTTTATGAGGATTAAATTTTTATAAAACAGAGATAGCGGGATAGTTGTATAATTTTCATAAGCTAAACAAACCCTAATTTTTCGGGTATAAAAACCCTCACTTCCGCCCCTTTTTTTTACTGTACAGCCACCCTCCTTGTTCCTTTTCTTTCATTCCCAGATCTGAGCTTCCAAGCTCTCCCATGGCCGCCCTTGACTCCATCAACCTCCGCCCATCCTCCATTCCGAGCTCCCCATCGACCATAGCAGCTTCTTCCTCCACGACCCTCTCGCTACTCGCCCTCATGACCTCCTCGTCGACCTTGCTCTCCCCGTTCCCTCAGACCCCACTCCGAGATCTCCTGTAGCGTCACCGACGACGAGCATTGGGGCCTCTTGCAACCTCGCTTTCTTCTCCCAGCACCGAGACTGAGCTGCTTCCATCGATGACTGGGAGCTGGTGCCTTGCTCTCGCTCGACCTCGCCTCGTCGGAGCCCGCCTCCCTATCTCTCCTTGGTCAGACACACCTGAAGAACGGAGGAGCACCTCGCCACTGTCCGACAATGCCGACGACCATCTCCCGTCGCCGATGAGCTCGAAATTCCTGCTCTGCGCCTCTCCCGACGACTAAAGGAAGAGGATGAGCGCCTACTCTCCTCACTCTGGCCCTCGTCTAGGGGTGGTTGCCTCGCCCCCCCTCTAGCTCGCTATTTTGACTTGCTGATGCCCAGTGCATCCCCGAAACCGAAGCTGCGAGCTGCCTACCTTACAATTCCATTCCGATCGACCTCGGTGATACCTGGGTATACTTCTTGGGAACCTTTTGCTTGATTTCGGTTCTAAGCAGCTTGTTGGTCGAATGGGTTTGATTAAACTGGTCTTGGAGGGATTTTGCTTACTTGTTACTGATGTGGTGGTCTCGGTCTAAAATATGAATGACAAATTGGATTAATGTGTCTTTGCTCCCTTTAATTGACAAATTGAAGGAATAAACTAACAGATGACAACTAATAAGATGGATTAATGGCCTTGTTCTATTTTATTGCTTATATTTTAGACTAAAATATAGTATAGAACATTTAATAGCTTTTCCGTATAAACTCAACTTACAGTTTTCATGAATCAAGAAAATGACTTTCCAATTTGGTTATGGCCTAAGCAAATGAACCTAGTTGTTTACCACTTTTATAAATGAATTAAAAGATGTCTTGAGAAGTCTTGTGACCTTGTTAAATGGATAACTAGCTAAGTTTGAAGTTGTTGAACTATAAGATATTATTGTTGATTATCTGTTTATTTAGAAAACTCGCTAATTTAAGTGAGAATGTGATATGAGTTGTTATAGAAATCGAGTTTAGTGTGTTGTTTTACCCTTGTGGCTAAAAGAAGTAGCTAAAGTGTATTAGTGTAAGTTGTGGTATGTTAAAAGTTAGATATAATAATTGAATTGACGACTCAAACACATACTAGCTAGTATTATGAGACTAGTTTGATGTGATCCCAAATTGATTGTGATTAGTTATCTTGACTTGTAGTGATAAATTAGTCCTCTTATAAATGGTTAGTTTAGTATCATCAACTTTTATTATTAAAATGATATAAGAAGTGCTTTAAGAACTTGTCAGGCTTGTAACTTATTTATAGAGATTCATGAGATGTAACCTTAAGTGGTTGTGTTGAGATGATTAATTACATGAGAAATATCTTGATATGTGATTTAATAACTTGTCTTGATAAGTAAAGTTGAGATCCTAGATAAAGAGATGTGCCTTGAAGACTTATTTGTTATTGTGCTTTGTGACCTTGTTGAGTAGGTTGTTTTAGTTAAATAAAGTAGATATAGTATGACTTTGATAAATTGTTGACTTGTCACCTAGAAGATCTATAAATAGGATAACCAACCTGGGTACCCTTAAACGACCTTGCTAAGTGTATAAAATGAAAAATGAGATAGGATTCTCCTTACCTAAATATACTTTTAAGTGTGAGTGTTTTATTTGAATGTCATTTGATTAATTTTGTTGATTGTAAGATAAGATTAGTTAAGATATGTCCAAGTGTATAGGGTTTACTTGAGAACTTGTTATACTTGTAAGCCTGATGTGTTGCTATTGAGATATGAATTAGGAGGTAAGACTATGTGGGAGACGCTTTACAAATTATTATACTTATGTGCTTTAAGATTGATTGTAGTACTTGGTGCTAAGTAGTTTTATAATTGGACCTATAAAGGATTTCTTGAGATATCAACTTACATAGGTTACTCGTTGAGCATGACTTATTATGTGAGTTTTGATAAATAAGACTTGTTGATCCTTGGTTTGGGAACTTGTGGTTTTGTTGAGTATTCGAGTATTTGATAATTGATGGTTACTTGAGAAAATAGTTAAGGAAAACCTGAACTTGATATGAAGTAAGATGTTTTGAGTGATTATATTGGTAAGAATTTGAGATAAGTTTCATACTTGATGAGAACAAGGTTAATTGAGGATGATGGTTATGATGAGAATGCGAGGTTGCTTGAATAAAATATTGTTGGTCTTGTGTTGACTTGAAAGCATGCTTGTGCGTTGAGAAAATGTGTATTGATGAGTTGTTCCTTGCTTGTTACTTGCTAGTGTGATTGGATGCTTCTCTGAATGACTTGTTGCTGATGGATGATTCTCTGAGTGGCTCGTTTACCGGCTAATTGGATGTGAAGACTCCAGGTAAGTTTCCTACAGGAGCTTACTCAGTAACCAGGACCTCATGACTGATGTGTCATATAGTATGTAGGTGTTGCATATGCATAAAAGCATGCCATGTAGTATCATGCTTAGGTCTTGCACTTATGAATGAGCA
Source organism: Persicaria maculosa (assembly GCA_963922045.1). Lineage (NCBI taxonomy): Eukaryota > Viridiplantae > Streptophyta > Magnoliopsida > Caryophyllales > Polygonaceae > Persicaria > Persicaria maculosa. The sequence goes on along the minus strand of OY998257.1, from coordinate 13,678,752 downwards.
TCCCTTTTCTTTATGTGTTTGAAAAGAGAACGACCGTTATCTGTGAGTCCTTAGAGTCGTTGCTAGGGTCATTGGGGCATTCGTGTTTCATATTGTTTTGGTCCCAGTCGAGTCTTATATTATGATATGGCTGCGGCGATGACCGAGCGTCCTACCTCGGAGTTGGGTACGGACATATGATGGCTGCGGCACCGACCGAGCGTCCTACCTCGGAGTTGGGTACGGACATGTATGACCCCGGAGTGGGCACAGATTGGGAGATTGGGGATATGCCACTTGGCATTCTGTGCGGATCCATTTAATCGCTTTCTGCATATATATAAACTGTCAGCATGCTTGTGTGATTTAAATTCCGTATTGCACTAGAACATCCTTTATTTTAGGTATAGGCGTATTATATGTCCACATCGAGGTCTTTAGGGCCCGCATGCGTCTCTTGGCCTGACTTCGTGGATAGTTTCAGGTACCCGCTCCCTTTTTCTTGCTGATTGCTTCTATGGCGGGGTTTTCTCGTGGGACGAGTGTTAAGAAGATTTCGCACAACCTTGACTTTATAAATGTTTTGGTTTAGTTGGATATTTAGAAGCAATGTATATTTATATTGATTTAAACTGGTTTTGTCTCCTTTGAGTTTGGACTAGTTGAGTTAGGACAGGATTATAACTTGAAGAGAATAAATAAACATCTCGTACTTGGATTGTTAAGATCTGGCAGAGGGATATCCCTTACCTCTAAACGTAACCCGAGTATATTAAGGAAAAAACTATAATTAATGTGACGATGTCACCTCTTCAAACTTACTTTTCATTAAAATTATATATTAACATTAATATTAATATTAATTCAATGTTTTGCATTGGACCACTGGTGAGAAAATGGAGTATATAATGAATTGAAAAAAATGACCAAAAATATATTTGCATAAGGAGCCAATATGTGGTAGTAGGATTATGGGTTTAATATATATATATATATATATATATATTGATTGATAGATAGATAGAAAATTCAATTTGAAGAAATGAATAAATTTTATTAATTTAAAACAAAAGACACAACTTTTATTATTTTATTTAACATGTTAATTTTTATTTTATTTTCTCAAAAACTAAAGGGAAAATTTTTCTACAGGCCACATTATTGGACTAAATTAGGAAATTGTCCACCCTTCCCCACATATTAGGAAACTGTCCACCATTAAAATTTTTTTGCTGAAACACAATTCTTGACAATCAAGCTACCTTCTCTCCCTCTCTACTATAGATCTCGGGTTGATCTTGCTGTAATCGATCGTTTTTTGCTCAAATCGATCGTTTTTGCTGTAATGAACTCCTCATATCTATCGTTTTTTGATGTAATTACAATTATAGCAGATCGTTTTTTGCTGAAATCAATCATTCAGCCACGTTTTGTTACGATTATACAACTATCCATCGTTTTTGTTACGATTCTTCAGCAACGTTATGATTTTGATGTTGTTTAACTATAGATCTGCTATAATTGTGCAATAAAATCGATTTTGATGTTGATTATCGTTTATTGTTGATCTGCTGAAATAGCTTCTGAAATTATGTTGATTATCGTTTATGTTTGTTCCTGAAATTATGTTTGCTGCTATAATTGTTGATTATCGTTTATAATTATTGATTTCATCCTATCAATGTCATGCTAATTGTTGATTTTCAGCAATTATGATAATTTCAGCAACGTTATAGAGTCCAGTACTTTTTTGATTTCAGTTCTTTGATTTCAGTTCTTTGCTGTATCATTATCATTAGCATGTTATAGAGTCTAGTACTTTTTTGATTACTGAAATAGATTTCAGTTCTTTTTTGCTGAAATAGATTCCAGATCTTTTTTGCTGAAATAGCTTCAATTGCAGGGGAAAGTTCTTTGATTTATGAAACAAATTACTTGTTGCTGAAATGGATTCAATTGCAGCAATAATAAGTACTTTATTACAAGTTCCATTAACAAGTTCTTTTGATTGCTGAAATACATTCCAAAATACTTTATTACAAATTAGATATCAAGTACTTTATTCATCAAGTACTTTATTGCTGAAATACTACAAGAACTTTATTGCTGAAATACTCCAAGACTTTGTTGCTGAAATAAAATCATTTTGCAGGGGTAAAAATGCCATCAAATATTGTAACAGTGGTGTATGGTGGACAATGGAGAATTGCTGAAACAGGATTATTGTTCGTTGGAAACACTACTTCAAAAGCTTTTGTACTAGATGATTCAATCACTTTATCAACCTTGAGGAGCAAAGTTTGCAGCAGATTCAGTGTTGATGATTCTGTGGTTCAATTGAAATTCAGCCATTTGCACCCCTTCAAAACATTGAAAGCACCACTTACAGTAGATTGTGACGCTGATTTGGAAGAATTCTTGTTGTTGAGTAAATTGGATGGAGTAAATTTTGCTGTTGAGTTATGTGTCAGCCCTTTGCCATTAGATATTGTTGCCTATGATTTTCCAATTCAAACAGATGCTGCTGCCATCAACACCAATACTCATACACTTGCTGAAACTCAGGACAGAGAGACCAGGAACACACTTGCCCCTGATCAGTATTTGGATGAGCAGGACATGCATACAACAGGAGGTTTATCTTGTTCTGATTCAATGATTGCCCCCAACATCATGGAGGGTGTGCCACAAAATGATATGGATACTGAAATATTTTCAAATTACTCTAATGCTGAATATTGGACTGAACGCTATGCCATAATGAAAAGAAAGGGAAACACAATTGATGAAAGTGGTTCTAGCAGCTCTATCATGGATAGTGTTGTCACCCATGTCCCCGAAGAATCAAGGCTAATGTATGTTGGCAAAACTTTCAAATCTAGACAGCAAATAAAGGATGCTCTGTGCATGATGTCAATGACAAATATATTTGGATATGAGATTAAGAAATCAACACCAAAATATTATAGAGCAACATGCATAGATGCCAATTGTGGTTGGAAATTGCATACAAAGAGGGTGTCAGCTACTTGTCATGAGGTGATATTGTATAATGATATACACACATGCACATGGGACACAAGAATAAGACATTGCAGAGAAGCCCCCTCCCATCTCATTGCAGGCTTAATACCATCAAGGTGCCTACTGTTTCAGCAAATATTTTTCTTTTAATTTCCAGCAACCAATTTCAGCATATTATTGAGCACCTGATTTCAGCTTATTATTATGACCCTATCATTTTTATATAATCAATCAGTTACTTATTGCTGAAATTTTGACAGTGGATACAACCCCAAACAAATAATTGATAAGATGAAAAAGGAACGCAAGATCTCAATTACTTATTGGAAAGCATGGAGGGCAGCCCAAATAGCACAAGTGAGAGAAAAAGGGACACCGGAATCAAATTTTGCTGCATTACCATCATATTGTCACATGCTTATGGAGAAAAATCCTGGAACATTAGCTCTCATATCAACAGACAGTGCTGAAAGGTTCAAATACATGTTCCTGTCATTTGGACAATGCATTCGAGCTTTCCCCATCTTGAAAAAGGTATGTATATGTGCATAATCATTTATAATTCAGCAAAGTTTTATATTTTTTTAAATTTCAGCATTTATTATTCAGCAAAAAAAGTTCACAGATTTTATCTTTTTCATTGAAGGTTGTTGTTGTAGATGGCACATTCTTAACTGGAAAGTTCAGGGGTACATTGCTTTCAGCAGTTACACAAGATGCAAATATGAACTTATACCCACTGGCTTTTGGGGTTGTTGATACAGAGAATAATGCTTCTTGGGGATGGTTTTTTCAGCAGCTCGCCAAAGTTATACCACCAACAAATGATTTGGTATTTGTTTCTGATAGACATGCCAGCATTGCTAAAGCTATCACCCAGATATACCCTACTGCTACACATTGCATATGTATGTGGCATTTGAAGCAAAACATAAAGGCAACTTTCAAAAAAAAACACCTTGCTGAAATGTTCCAAACAGCTGCTGAAACCTACACTATTAGTGATTTTGCCCACCAATTTGCCCGTATAAAAGAAGAATGCCCAAGTCTGTCAACTTATTTAATATCTGCAGGGCTGGAGAGATGGGCAAGAGCACACGCAAAAGGTGATCGGTATAACATGATGACATCAAACAACGCTGAAAGCTTAAACTCTGTTTTCAAGGGTAAAAAAAATCTCCCCATTGTTGCACTGTTAGAATTTATTAGAGATAAGCTGACAGAGTGGTCTGAACAGCGAAGACAAAGCTCAACAGAAAATACAGAGAAGGTGACCCCTGCAATAATGAAAATGATTCAAGAATTGCAAAAGGATATTGGTGCATACAATGTAAAGCACTTGAATGGATCTACGTTTGAAGTTACTGGAGAAGGTACACGTACTGTTGTCGATATTTCAGAAAAGAAATGCACTTGTAGAGTCTTTGACATCCAAAAAATCCCATGCATACATGCTCTGTCAGCAATAGTGCATAAAAGGCTTGATGTGTCCCAATTTGTTGCAAGTTTCTACACAAATGAAGCTTGGATTTTGGCATATGCTGAAACTATATATCCAGTCCTCCCTGATGATGAAATAAACATTCCAGATTATATAAAAGAGATCAAATGTTACCCCCCTCTTGTAAGGAAAACATGTGGTCGCTCCCCTTGGAAAAGGAAGATCAGCATAGGGGAGTTTGTGAGAAGGTCAAAGAACAGTAAGGAATGGCTTCAAAGGGAACATAGGAGTGATACCCCAACTCAGCACCCCACATCAACACCCAAAGAATGCTGAAAAGACAGATGCTGAAATAACAGATGTTGAAATAACAGATGCTGAAATGACAGATGCTGAAATGGAAGTTTCAGCAGTTATCCCCCCTGTTTTCAGCAGCCAAATACTTTTATTGTTATGCTTTATATATTTTTTTTGTTATCAGTTATACTTTGTGTTACTACTATATCATATTATCTTTACTTTTTATGCATACAAGTTATCCATTGTGTTTGTCTCAAACGTATATTTAGTAAATCCTGTTTGTTTCAGCATGAATGTATATTGTTCTCATCGTTTAAACAAAAGCTGAAACATAACTTGCTGAACACAAATTGCTTGCCCCCACAGATAATAAATACCAAAAAAAAGACATATTTACATTACTTCAAAAAGGTGCTGCACCAGTAAATAGATTCAATGTCTTGAATGACAGTTTGAATGACTTGAAAATACCATTAAAATGCCTAAAATATGCTGACAGTAAAGCATATACAAAAGGGCCTAATGTCTGAAATATTTGCTGAAAATACATCACTAAAAAAAGGGCCAAAATATATAACATATATAGCAGTAAATGTCTTCAGATTCCTTGAAATATGCAATTATCTAAAATTTGAAGCTCCATCTCTCTTGAATCAAGTCTGAAACCATGAGCTCTCGGTAGCGGAAGATTTTTTCATTAGTAAACTTTTTAACATCTCCCCCAAACACCAGCGCTTCGATGGCTTTCAGTACAAAGACTCCACAAGATGCACTGCAAAAAATGCAACAAACACACAGTTAAATCAAAACACACACCCCCCACACATGCTTATAAATGACTTTTGAAAATATTATAAAGTAAAATTTCATACCCAGTTGTATCATGCACTAGATCAGGCACCTTGTTAATGTGGAATGTAGAGGATTTAAAGTTTGGTAATACCCCAGCTTTATCCAAATGTTTTGGCAACCATTCAGCCATTGGCCGCAGATAATCAACAATCTTTTCAGCAGAAACAATATAATGATTGAAATCATAAACGTTTATAACCATTTCACCAAGCAATATCTCCACTTCAACCCAATGCTGGTTATCTATGTTAAATGGTGTGTAAACTTTTTTTGCTGACTCCCAACTCTTTGGATAATCACTAGGGTATAAGCCAAGAAAATAGCTTGCAGTGAATTGTTCAACAGGGCTTGATTCTTCATATGATGACGAACAATCTGGAAGATACTTTTGATGAAAAATAGGATCCATCACAATAATGCCTTCAAATGTGATAGGATCCTCACTGATTCTCTTCCTCATGTGAATCAACCCTGCTTCAAGGTGCTACACACAGTAAAAAGAGTGTAAGCAATTTACTTAAAACAAATCATAAAAACAGAACACAAATACATAGTTACTTCAAATATGATGCACACAGTATATAGTTTCAGCATGCTTACATCGATATCAAGCCATCCATCCTTCTTGGCAATGTTTTTGAAAAATGACTTATCTCTTCTTGCATCCATTGCAACTACTGAAAAATCCCTACAAAAAATTATTAAAAGAATAAAAATTCACGAGTCAGCAAAAAATACATATTATTGAATGCACTCAAAAAAGTATGACAAGTAAGATGCATGTACCTTGAGCCTTTAATACAAGCATACATGAAGTCATGATCCTCCTTACTAAGCAATGACTTTTTTGGAATATACTTCGGTATCCTAACCTTCCCAGCAACATATGGACTCATAAGAAAAGTACTTGCTTTTGGAAGACGCTTTGAACGCCTAAACTCTTCAATTTCTTGTATACATGTAGGATCTTTAGCAATTGCATCCCACTCTGTGCATGCTACTTTCAACACCTTATCATCCTCCCCATCATCGTCGCTGACATCTACTGTTTTTACAGGAAGTGGGGTCTTTATAACATTATCATCCCCTTTTGTTTCAGCACCTTTCAGCCCATCATCTGTCATTCCAGCACCTTCCCCCCCAGCATCTGTCATACTAGCATTTGTAATTTCAGCACCTTTTGCTCCCATTTCAGCATCTGTCATTTCAGCACCTTTTGCTCCCCCCCTCCTATTTCAGCATCTGTCATTCCAGCATTTGTCTTTGCAGCAACTTCCATTTCAGCATCTGTCGTTTCAGCATTTGCCTTTGCAGCAACTTCCATTTCAGCATCTGTATCCCCCACATCTTTTTGAGGGCCACCTTGAAGCCCCATCTCAGCACCAATTGTTTCTTCTAAACCCTGCTCCCCACTCTTCAAATCCACATCAGAGTCGCGCCCTAGGTCGACAGAAAATAGTTGAGCTGAACATGTATCCAATGACTTCTGCCTTTCAACTAATGTAATAGGAATACCCTCATCTGCAGATGCTGAAACATTCGTATAAATCTGTTGCCCCACCTTTTCACTAACATTAACTGCAATCTCTTTCCCAATATCAACCAACACATCATTCACAGCCTTTGTAGACGCTGGGTCACTAGGTATAACATTTGATGACTGAGTCCTAGCAAGCATTGACTCGTGCATTGTAAACCTATTTTCTAACGATTGTATCTTCTCTACAAGACCAGCAACAACAGAGCCCAATTTTATGTTTGCTGACATAAATTCCTCAAGCTTGTCCAACCTCACAGCAAAATCTTCAACTCTTTTAGGCAACTCTTCAAGCTTATCTAGCCTCTTCAGTATTTCCTTCACCCAGCTAGGAGGCTCCCCTTTTATGCTGCAATCATCTGTTCCCCCACCCAACACATCCTTTTCAGCTCGTTCTTTGCTGTGATCATCTTTGACAACACCCCCCACAACTTCCTCAGTGCCTCCCATGTTTAACTCCTCGTTTATTTCAGCATTCAACACATCCTTCCCCGTTCCTACATCCTCAAAGTCATCAGCTCCTTCAGCAACAGCTTTTGCTACACTATCAACCTCAACATTAGCATCATCATTCCCAGGATCCTTTGCAGGTACGCCTTCAATGGGCAGCTTCCCACCAACTTCAGTAACTCCATGAGAAGATGGAGGACGTGCAATTTCAATCGGCATAAACAAATCACTAGAATCTTGAGAAACAGACTTACCTCTCCTGCGAAATACAAATCTAGGTTTCGCAATTGCATCCTCGGTTGACAAAGCCACAGATTTCTTTACAGCTGAAATTTTCTTACCCTTGCTCTTCTTCTTTTTAACATAACCAATTTCCCAGGATGGTTTAGAAATAACATCAGATTTTTGCGCTGGAACTAAACCAGCGGACCGACCCCTCCTGACTGTAGTTGGTTTGCTTTTAAGAATTTTCTGTTTCTTCACTAAACACTTATCCTTACCCTCAGATTTTCGCTTCTTCTTGCTAGCTGCAGCATCAGCATCTTCATCCCCTCCATGTTCTTTCCCCGTTTGAGTTTCAGCAGAAGCTACATCCTGGGTAAGTGACAACACATCACCTTCCCTAAGGCAACTAAACTTCACCCCGTATGCATATTTCCTCAATCTCCGACAATCATAAAGAGTATGACTCTCAAGTTGTGAAAATGAGGGTTCAGCTATATGATCAAGAATAGGGTGAGGAACTTCATCTTCAAAATCCATCCCTGGTCGCCTTGCAAACTCCCCAAAATTTGGGAACATGGGTGCCTAATAAAAAACCACAAAGCATAAAAAAGCTGAAATTATAAACTGCACCTAATAATAAAACAAGATTAAAGTAAAATAGATTTAAAACAAAAATATTACCAAATCACCGTTAAAAAGCTCTTTTGCATCCTCATAATTATGTCGTATTGAACACTCCCAATGAAGAGAATAAGCATCCTTTGCTCGCATTTTGAAATTGCAATCAAATTTATCAGAGAGCACAGGAAATGCTTCCAATATCCAAGCCTACAAATATAAACACACAAGGATTTATCATCATTCAACCCCCCACAAGAATTGTTGAACACAAACATGCTGAAAGTTTGCTTAAACAGAAAATGCTGAAACAAATTTACTGAAAACAATTACCTGAAAAGCAAAAATATATCCAAACAATTCATAGGATGGTCTCGGATCTGATCGATCACAAAGGAGAACCTTCTTTAAAGACTTCACCAGCAAAGAATACGACTCTCTCCCCCATGGATACAATTCACATTTCGCAGGATTGCAAACAATGCCAGCATGTTCTACTTTCACACTTTTTGATCGCCTAAACATTAACATGTTCACAATAATCAACAACTTTGCCATCTCTAGCTTCTTTGAAGATGATGGTCTACAATTAATAAAAGCCCCCATCAACTCATCATATGTACACTTTGACTGTTTGGTCATTAGAAAATAAGACCAACTGAAATCCCCAGATGATTTCACTTTATTGTCTATCACAGGAAGCCCTGTAATTGCATGGAACTCAACCAGTGAGAAACGAGCAACAAGGCCATCCACCTTAAACCACAATTCATGCTCCTTGTCACTTTCAATCATGTGAAGCATCATTTGATGGATGAGCTGAAAATTAAGCTTCATCTTACTCCCTTGAACAAAAACCCATCCAAAGCAACTCCTCCTCAAAGCCTCAAGATCACCTTCAGACAAATATTTTTCAATAACTTCACATACATCTGGGAAACAATACACATTCGACTTTGCACAAAATCTATCCTTCACAGGAATGCAATATTTCAGCTTCTGTTACAAAAACACATTCAAAAGCACCCCAATTTCAGCATGCATAAAGCTAAACCAACAGACAGACCAATTAAGTATAAAAAAACATTTACTCACATCAAATTGGCACTTATATTGTTCAAGACCCCTTCCAGATGAAAGAGTATCTAAAAAAACACAACAACAACACCAGTTTCAGCATGGATGAAACGTAATAATGCTGAAATAGGTATTTTGAAGATTATGCAACAAATGAGACAGAACAAGAACCATTCTCGGATGCATGCTTACATTCGTTAGATAATACAAGAAAGAAAAAAAGAAAAACCGGTAAATACAAACCCTAACACACAGAAAAACACACATCTTCACTTGAAGACCCACTTGACCTAGTACAATCACCCGAACGGGCCTCCATTTCTTCGTTAATAGAAGATGCTTTCTTCCCTGCCAAAATCAGATACATTCCCGGTGTCAATCACAAAAATCAAAGAGGAAACCCCCCCGAACCCACAAAAATCGGGAGAACACACAAAACACACCTTCGTTTGAAGGATCGCTTGATACTTTGGCCTCCATTAGATGAATATCAAAAGCCTCGCTCTGTTCTGACGACTTCTTCTCTGACATTCAACCTAAAAACGACCTCAGATTTTGGAGAAAATGAAGAAACCGCTTGTAAGTGGACAAACCGTGAGAGAGATGGTGAAGAGTAGAGAAGAAGAAGAAAACTTCCGTACAAACGGATATATAAATGTGAGGGCAATTTTGTGAAGAAAAGTGTAAGTGGACAAACACCCAATTTGTCTAATTTGGTGGACACGCACCAAATAAGGTCCAATAAATGGGCCAGTCCAGCAAATTTTTTCAAAACTAAATAGGTTAGAAGTTGGGTAGATATAGAAAGAAAGGTAATGAAATAAAATTCATGTAATTTCTTAAAATGATATGTTAAATGAAAACTTTAATCTATAATCGTTAAACCAAAATCATACTTTGGATAATTTAATAAGATAATTATATTTTGATGTATATAAACCAAAATTTTGAATTTTTTATGTGTATATAGATAAGTTTATAAAATTTAATAGGTATATGAATATATATATATATATATATATATATATATATATATATATATATATATATATATATATATAAGGTATGGTTAAAATGAAAATGGTGTTTAAAATGAAAATGGCTTAAAGTGAAAACGGATCTAATTTTTTAAAAAAATTTGAGCCCGGCCCAACTAAGCACCCTAAATGTCTAACCCTCTTCCCCTCTCTCCTCCCAATCAGATCCGCTCTTCGCCGTTCCATCGTCGTTCTTCGCTCTATTTGCTCATCGCGTCTGCTCATTTTCGGTTGTCCATGGTTGCCGCCTTTGCTCATCGCTGTCGGGGGACCTCGCCACCGCCGCCTCCATCTCCGGCCACACCCTCACCACCGCCTCTATCTACCGCTGCCGGTTGCCCATGGCCGCCGCCTCTGTTCATCGTTGTTGGGGGACCTCCCCACCGCCGCCTCCATCTCCGTTCCCACCCACACCGTGGCCTCCATCTGCCACTGCCGGTTGTCCTCTCGCGGTTCTTCTTATCAACAGGCCTATCCAGATTCCCAGCCTTCATCTCCAATCTTTATTTGATTAGTGCTGGTAAGCTTGTTTTCTTTACCCTAATCCGCTCACTATTGTTTTTGTAAGTTGTGAGATTGGATGAATTTGAAAACTGTTATCTCCAGATCAATGTTCAACTTTTGTTACATACATGGAATTTCTGGTACATGTTACCATTAGAACAGTTTCTACTTCCATTGAGTGCCTAGAAGTTCTTGCTCTTGTTATTGTTATTTGTACATCAGTTTCGACTTTTTTGGCATAAATTGAAGTTCTAAAGCATGTTATCTGTATATATTATTGTATTATTTGTTCACTGACGCATGTTATCTGTACATCTGTGATTGGATGAATTTGAAAAATGTTATCCGAAATCCGTGGTTTGCTTGGAGAGGAGTTAAGATTTCAGATTAGATGTAGCCGTGTAGAATTGGCTTCCTTTACAGTTTAAATAACCTTTCGACATTAGGGATTTGTATTTCAGTTTCCTTACCTGTTGACATCGGGTCAAGTAGAAATGTATGTTCGGTTTTAAATACTAAAAGCTTAATCTGGTTGTTGACCAAACAAATGTCTGCCTAAAGTATTAAGTGCTATCGTTTTTCACCTTTTAGTTCTAGCTTCTGAAGTTGATGGTTCCTGCATCCTTAATGAAATTTTGACCTCTAAAGTTGAATGAAATTGACAACATATGAAGTTAGATGATTAGATACATAAGAGTTGCTTGCATCTGTGATTCAACTTGCTGATGTTGTGATTAATGAATCCTTGTTTGCTGAATAAGCTTTAAAGCCTATTAGCTCAATGGTAGAGCAATGTGCTTATGCGCAGAGAAGTGGGTTCGACTCCTACATAGGCTAAATTGCCTAATTTTAATAGTTTGTATTATTTTCTGATAAAAGTGCAATTCATAGTCTTAATTGTGCATTTCATGATCTTATTCTTGCACTTTATGATTTTATTTCTGCACTTCCTAATCTAATTCATACACTTCATCATTTTGTTCTTGTAGTACTTTATCATTTTATTTATACACTTAATAATCTTAATCGTGCACTTCATAATCTTAATCATGCACTTCATGCTATTATTCATGTAAAGACCAAATATATTTTTATATTATATGATTACTATTTTACCAAAATTACTTGAAATTACGATTATTTTATTCGTACAAATGGAAGAAAGCTTGTCCCTGAGCAAGGCCGATTTTATAAATCCTTCCGACTTCATTTTAAATTTGGATTTTGACGGAATTGAATTCTGTTTTTGAGTATTCGAGAATTATTAAAATTAATTTTATTATCCGAAATGAATTAGATTTCAATTTTAAATTCTTAACGTCGGGTTTATGTTTTATGAGTGAAATTGAGAATTTAACTTCGGATATTCAAATTGAGGGGTAAGTGGGGACCATTCTATTTTATTTATTTATTTATTTATATCTCTCTCTCCCCCCCCCATTCCCTCCCGTTGCTACAGGTTTGGGGTCCCCTCCCCCTACAATGCAACAACACCCCACCCCTGCCTTCACTCCCCTTCCCCATTCCACATACCGCACCCCCTGCAACCACCTCTCTGCACCAGCCCTCCCTCCTCTGAGCTCATTTCTGTCCTATGTATATACCCACACACCCTCCATCTTCTCTCACTCCACCCTCATTCCATCAGATGCCCTCTCTCTCTCTCTCCCGCATTCCCTCTTTTGTCATAAACCCAGGAGGAAAAAACCCACAAGACAGCTCCCATTGCCGTAGCCAATCCACCCCCAAGATATCATCTTTCCCCCCTCCAAACTCCTCCTCCAGGCAGCCAGCAACATCCTCTTCCATCTCCGGAGCTCAGGGGAAGCATCGGACGCCGCCGGAGCCGCCGTCGTGCCGCTGAAGTGTCCCCCCCTCCTCTGTTCGGTTCAACCTCGGTAAAGCACCTCCCCTCTCCCATCTTCGTTTCTAGCCTCAAAACAAATCCTTTACTTGTCTCTCTTCCTTCCTATGCACAGAAGGGCCCCTTACGGACACGGAGGAGCCATCGTCGGAGCCGCCGCCCCTTCCCTCCCCTGTTTTTGAAGCCGACAAGGTAGCTCCCTCAATCTTCGTCCCTTGACTTCGATTAGTGTATTAGTCGCTCTTTTGACCCTCTTTCCCCGTCGTCCTAGGCCGGAGCTGTTCACTTCCCCATAGCTGCACCAGGAGCCACCCAGAGCGCCTCGTCGGAGCGGAGATTCGAGCTCGGTAATCTTCTCCTCTCCCTTTTCTACTGTCGCTTTGTTTCCTTCGAGTCGTGGGTGGTCAGAATCTTATTCCGACCTCCGTGGTGGAAGAACGGAGGCCAATGGGCCGCCGGAGGCCAGGGCTTCCCCTTCCTCTCTTCCCCGTCGCTCTCCGCTTCCTCCTCTGCTCTGGCCAAGGTTGAAGACGGCACTGTGCTTCTTTCTTTAATTGGGTTGGGTCGGGTTCTGTCTCAAGCGGGTTATATCATTTTCAAATCGGATCCCCTTATTTTGGCTTCTGGGTTCCAGTTGGGTGTTGGGCTGGGCCGAGTTCAAACCCTATACGAGTTATATCATATACCCAACCCGGATCCCCTTTGCTGCCTTTAACCCATCAAACCCGGACCCGGACCCTATTCTTGCTTCACCTTCATTTCGGTTTTGGATTTGGGCTTCATGAGTGGGTTTCGGTTTTGGATCTGGGCGGATGAGTGGGCCTTGCTTTCTGTTGCTTCAGTTGGGCCAGCTGGTTGGGTTGTTTTATTTGTTTATGTTATATAATTGATATATATGTATATGTATGCATTATTTAATAATGCATTTATTCATTATTTTTATTAATATTATTATTATTATTAAGATTATTATTATTATTATTATTATTATTATTAATCTGATTTTGTGAAAATAAAGTTGGAAAGTGTTATATTATAAAATGAATTTAATATGTTCTAGTTGGGAAACTTAAAAGGATTTAATTATAAAATTGGAGGGTATTACTTTAGTTATTATTATATTTTAAGTAATGGATTAAAAAAGAAGTTCTATGTTTTGGAAATATTCTTTTGAGAATTTGGTTGGAAAACGAAGTGTTAGAAATTCTATAATAGCAACTTTGACCGGGTTGACAAAGCTTTGGATATTTCGGATATTTTCTCGGAATCTAGTTATTTTCCTTTTGTGATTAGCTTGTGAAAGATTTCCATGTGTTAAATAGTAGAATAGTATCTTATGGCGCTTTTATTGCTTATATATTAGGTGATTGTTGATATTGCTTGGATTCCGCTTCTACCTTGTCTTTTGCTGTTCGACTTGTTCAGGTAAGTTCCTTTATGGGCTTACTCAGACTCGAAAGAGTATACCTGCTTGTGAATATATGACATACTAGATGTTGCATAAGCATTAAAGCATGTCATGTAGTATCATGCTAGGATTGCACTTATGAATGAGCATTCGGTTACTTTGTGTGATTGAAAACAGAACGGTCGTTATCTGTGAGTCTTAGAGTTTTGCTAGGGTCATAGGGTAGCCCAGCTTCATCGGGTGCCCTGAGTCAGTTGTCGATATGTGAGCATGATGATAACTTAGCAGCATCGGGCATGAGTATGATTTATGATATGATGATGAGACATGATATGACATGATATGCTATAGCATCGAACTGGACAGTCTCTCCACTAACAGAAAGGGGTGCAGAGGTAGGAGAGGGATATGCCACTTGGCATTCTTTGGGCGCCTTTACAGTTTATTTTCCACATATTGTAAATTAGGATCATGTTAGTGTGATTTAATTTCCGCATTTGCATCATCTTTATATTAGCGTATGTGTATGTTTGCTTGCGGGACAGGATGCGTTGGGGTCTCGGTCTGATCCCGCTCGCATCACTTTTTTTTTTAGGTATGATTGCTCTCTGTCTCTATAACGTGGGAAAACCCCCGAGCGCTTGTAAAGAATCTGCCTAACCCCACTAACTTGGCCTTACGATTTCAGAATTTCTGTTTTGGTTTTGACCCGGCCTCGCCGTGGCAAGTTGTACTTTACTTTCGCTTTCCCTTAGTTTGCAAATGAATTTCTACAACATAGCCTTAGGACAGCTTGAAGATTCCACGTGGCCCTCAGGCTATTTTGGGGTCCCAAATTCCCACTTTAAGATGCTAATCTTGAGCTTTAAAACCTCGACCCGTACTCGAACTGCAAGATCCGAACGAAGGTACCGAACCTTCGAAACATAACCCGGGTATCTATATCCAGACCTTTACAAAGTTGGTATTAGAGCCATGTTTTACAATTTGGGTACCAAAGGGTCGAGTGTATGTTTTGAAAACCGCCCACGAATTTCAAAAGATTTGAAAGAGTTTTCAAGGGGCAAAATGAACTTAATATGTCTAACACAAATGAACCTAATATGAACTTGGCCTTAAAATGGAGTAAAAATCAAACAATGGGGATCGAGTGGGTAGAATGGCGTTAGACCATCCCTATTGGATGTAGATCGGGAACGGATAGGCAAAACATAGCTTACTCTTTATAGATGGGCTTGGAAGACTCCAAGGAATTGCACCGAGGTGGTTGGAGTGGCGAGTTAGGTAGAGGACGCGAGGTATTTGCCCCTCCGGTCAGTCGCTTCTCGAAGAGCAACCTTAGATAGCTTGACGTGTTGTATGTATATCAATTGGGCCTGAGGGCGATCTCCCTCGAAGGAGATCATTGTAATCATACTTGAGTGATTCTGTGTTGAGTGATAACTCTGGATATGCAGCAGTATGGTCGATACACGACGTGGGACAGTCAGGCGTGGGGGCCCAGCATGTAGGGGCAGAGGACGACCTCGTCGAGTTATGGCCGATAGGACAGATGATGACGTTTAGGATCTCGGGGGTACGGAGGTTCCCGCCCCCTAGCCAGAGGAGATACTGAGGCAGATGGATAGGGCGACATTGATCGAGATGCTGCGAGGGCTGGTCGGAGATCCTCCACCAGATACACCTGATATACAGATTCCTGTCGAGCAGCCAGTTGAGCCAGCTATAGAGATCCCCGTTGGACAGCCAGTCGCACTAGCCCCCGTCGATGTGCGCCTTGAGAAGCACATCGACTGGGTTCGATCTTTAGCACTTTGCAGCCCACCACACTTCTTGGGAGAGGATGGAGCGGACATCGAGGCATGGCTGAGACAGATCGATAGCATATTTGACTTCATCGGCGCTCCTACTTCCGAGTGTCAGAGGTTGGCCGCAGGACTTCTGCGAGAGGATGCATTTCTTCACTGGACCGTCTGTAAGACGGGCCAGGCAGAGTGGAGCTATGAGGAGTTTCGAGCACTGATGCTTCGGGAGCATTGTCCGCCAGGGACACAGACGGCTAGGGAGGTCACCTTCATGTGCACTGCTTATGACCGATCCCGCCCTGTATCGGAGGTCATTCGCCAGTTCAAGAGGGAGCTGATCTACTACGCTCACCTCTGTCCCACTGATGAGAGTCGTATCCGCTTGCTGTCTATGAGGTTGCCACCAGAGATTCTTCTACACGCATCTAGTTTGGGAGCTGTCCCGTTTGACCGATTTCTGGAGGTCGTGATGATGTATGAGCAGCAGAGGATCCTGACTACTACTGTGTATGCCCCCTCTTACCCCAAGGCGATGAGGCCGAGGCCCGTTGACATGAGATGCGATGTGAGTTCCAGAGGAGCCTTCCGCGGAGGATTCAGAGGAGGGATGCAGAGAGTTATGCCACCCCCAGCACCACCAGTGGCTCGTCGGGGTGCTAGCGTCCGGAGTATCACATGCTATGGCTGTTCTAAGCCTAGTCATTACCAGAGAGATTGCCCTGATAGATCTACCAGATGTTACACTTGTGGAGGTATGGGACACAGAGCTGCACATTGCCCCCAGGGTGGTAGGACCCCACCAGCTACACCTGCACCGAGACTTCCCGCCACTCCCCAGCCCCCGCTTCTGACATACTCCCTGGTGCAGGGGAGAGGCAGCACAGCTGTTAGAGGTCGGCCCGGAGGACGTGGCAGAGGTTCAGCTAGCACTACAAAAAAAAAAATTAAATTTGCTTCGACAAAAAGCCGTGGCAAAAGGGCTGTCTGCGGTGGCAAAACGGGTGTAGCTTCGGCACTGCGACGGCAAATGGGGGCGTAGCCAACAGGGCGGTGGCAAAAGTCACTAGCGTCGGCTACTAGCCGTGGCAAGAAATTTGCAACGGCTGCAGCAACGGCGAGCGACGCGTGATGAAAATGAAGGCCCTTGCGACGGTACCTTGCCGTCGCTAGTGAAATGCAAGGCGCCAAAAATTTGGCGCCTTTTTCTGTCGATTGCCACGGCAGATGCCGTGGCTAACAAATTGGCGCCAAAATTAGATTTTTCCCACCAAAGTTGGCGTAGCTATTATGTTGCCACGGCATATAGCCGAATCTACGATAGCAATTCTTATAATGATATTGCCACGACATTTATCCGAAGCTATTGACGTTTTGTAATCTGAAATGTTTATAAATTGATTGCTACGGCGACAAGCCGTTGCTACGGGTCGGGTTGTATAATATGCAACTACTGCACATTTGGTATATAATCTCCTGTTGGGATATATATATATATATATATATATATATATATATATATATATATATATATATATATATACACACACACATTGTTCAAAACCATTCCAATAAGTCCTATATACACCTTGTTCAAAAGATATCAACAAAACAAGCATGTTAAGTCCAACATCTACTTGAAGCCAATAGAAGACCGAAACATATATCCATGCATAAAGCGAGCCTAACAATGACTACGAAGTCCAAAATGTAGTTCAATCTGACAAAAAGACGTACACAGTCATAGTGTAACAAACTAAAAGTCCATAGAACCTGGTGCTAAACTGCGTGAAATTGACCCTGTTAGACAACACCTCCGTCATTCACATCGTGGGCAGAGTGGTTGGTGTCTCCTTCTGGTTGTGTTGAGTTGTTGAGAGCAGCGTCATTGTCGTTGGATAGGACAGCAGCGCCATCTCCAATTGACTCCCGCCGAAGTGTTTGATGAACACTTGTCTACAATAGAAAAGTAGAAAAAATGACTTCCTAAATAGGCCAAAAAAGGGCAGAAACTAGTATACTACCAAAAAAGGCCAGAACATGAGTTGATTCACTAAATATTCAGCCAAATTCACTAAATATTCAGAACTGAGCCAAAGCAACCAACTGATCAGAGAAACTAACAAACCAAAAAAAGGCCAGAAACTCAGCCAAATTCACTAAATATTCAGAACTGAGCCAAAGCAACCAACTGATCACAGAAACTAACAAACCAGAACATGAGCTGATTTCGAAAATTAGAATCACTGGAAGGTTAAATCTCACACAACTCCTTCCACTAGTGTATCCCAACTTCCTAAATAGGCCACATAACTTCATCCAAATTCTTTTATCATCGGATGCCAACTTCCAATGTTTCTCATACAACTCCTAATAAGTTAAAAGGTTATCCCATGGGACAGTCACATGAAAAAGATCAAGAAATTTGTGAAGCTAAGGAATCTGAGACAAGCATAGGGTAAATGGTAAGGCATAATAAAGTAATTCATAGAGTGATAATGTGCTGATACGAATGCCTTATAACTTGCACGGCAAATGAATGCTATGCTAAATTGACCCTAAATAATCTCGATCAAGTAAATGAATAATGAACAAAAATAAACGCAAGAGGTAACATGCTAGTTTTAAGAAGAAAATTTTAAAAACCAACATAACTCAAGCTGCCCCAGATACCACTCCATCCCTGTTCAATATATATTCTGCCCCAGATAACATGCTAGTTTTAAGAAGAAAATGACTTACATTAAAGCTAACAACTTTAGCTCATAATTCATTGAAACATATTCTAAGTCGTTTGAAGTGTAGTTGGACTATACATCGGACTAAGCAAAATAAAATTATAAAGATGGCAACAAAACCTATCCAATTGAGCTAAGTTTTAGCAGTGCAATTACGAGTTTGATAATAGAAGGATTTTCTATCTTTTATATATATTGTAAAGAAAAATAAAGGAATGAAATAAACAAACAATTAGTAATGCATCAGTTATTTTCCTTTGCAATCATTTCCAACAAGTCCTAACTTACCTGTCCCTGTGAACGTGAGCCACTCTCGCCATGGCACCAGCAACTCGCCATCCATTTAGATTTAAATTCTTGGAGTCTCGTCTCTAGGTGGTTTTTGATGTTGGTTTCCGGTTGTTGTGCAATCTCGCGAAGATCGCTAACACCAATTTGAGCCGAGTTTGAGAGAGAGTTATACACCAAACGCGGAGGCACACTAGCACCATATGTGCGGCAATACCCGTAACCATCAGGTCCAATGATCCGATGGAATATCCTATCTTTCGTGGAGTCAAGAGCTCGCTCCTCCTCGGGTTCCAGCTCTAAGAGGGCATTGAAGTCTTTCTACATTATCAGAAGAATTCAACATATAAAGATGGAAAAAATTTTTTGCAGAAGATAATGATGCAATCTAATTGAAGTCTAGACCTATTTTTTTATTCAAGCCTAGGCCAATATATAACTTAATTGAAGTCTATAACTATTTTTTATTCAATTGAAATGGAATATTGGTTGATTTGCAGAGCACAAATACAATTGACAGTCCATGACAAAGCGAGAATTAGCAATTACAACCATGACAGTAAAATCAACCATGACAGTAAAATCGAAACCTAAAATTGACCCTACAATCAACTATGAAAGCAATCATAAATCAACCATGACAGCAAAGTTGAAATCTAAAGTACGTCAACCCTAAGACGGGAATTAACGTCAGAACCAACATTACCGCAACATCATAAGCAGAAAAGTAAAAGGGTAAAGAACCTTACAATGGTCTCAATAACGTCAGGATCATCTGCATTTCGGGATGCAACTCACATGCTCATTTTGTCTGTTGGTTGCTTGGATTTGCTCCTCTATTTACATGAAAGAAATCCAATTCATATTAAATACAAAAGTCATGGATTTGATCCACCCAAGTAGTCAAAATTGTCTCACTATTCACTAAAAAACAAAAGAAATGCACAAAATCAGGCAGCGTACAGATACGAACCTCATGTCTTACTTCAGCGAATGACTTTCGCCCGGTGATATGCGCCGGTCCATGCTTATCTCGATTCTTTGAGTTCTGTTGCGCTTGTTTCTGTATAAAGCAAGACTTTACAAAGTGGATGCACATGTAAATGCTTATGGACCATGTAACACGAGGATGAAATAAAGACTACCTGGGCATATTCACTTCTCCAAAATGCAACGAGTGTAACCCAATCATCTGGCAGGACATTCGGTGGACGGTTCTTCTCCAGATTAGGATCATTTATGACCTTCGTAAAATATTTAGACTTTGTTTTCGCCTTGTAGTCCTTCCACATGAGGTTGCACATGTGTAAGCAAACCTCTTTGAACTCGTCGGGAGGATTGATTATATTTGTCTACACCAAAATGAAACACAAAATGAAGGCAATAACTGAAACTGCAGCCAAATTAGTAGTAAGTAACAAGGTAACATCAGATGGAATTTAAAAAAAAAAAACATGTCCAACAATGGATTTTTTTTCCTCTTCATAAGAATGAACCTAGTTGTTTCCATTATTTCAGAAATGTTCTAACCATAGATATTATAACCTAGTTTTCTAAGTCTTACAGAAATACCTTCACTTCTTCCCATATACCATCCATCACATCATCTCCGAAAGAGTTCCAATCCAGTGTAGTCAGTGGAAGTCGTTGCCCATCACGCACTAATATCCCTAGTTGTGACCTCAGCTGTTTGGCATTAACCCCAACTGGAACGAACAACTCATTGAATTCGACTACATACTTGGCTCCGCTGTTCCAGCCCGGTACACCCGTAGTGTGACCTCTACGAATAGGAATTACTTCTTCATCTTGAAACAAAAAATATTTAAACTGTTATTAACATGTGCACATATCAATCCAAACAATTTAAAAGTGTATAAAACGATGCATGTAAATGCCTAACCAGATGAATGGTCGTCGGACTGTAGAGCATCTGCTGACAGCGGTGTCAATGTTGATGCCACGGCCTGCTGCTGCGAGGCACTGGGTACAGTGACAGGTTGTGTAACAGCTCCTGATGCGGGCGGTGAGGACCCACTCAACTGGGAGGATCTCTCAGTAGTAGGCCGTAGAAAATCGGATATTGTTCGCGGTCTGCCTCCTCCAACCTTGTGTTTCTTCTCGCTAGTAAGCATGTGACCTACCGTTTTTGCAACTGTAGTCGCAAGCGGACCGAGTTGTGGAGTTGCCTCCGAAAGCGGAGTCGGTTGTGGAGCTGGTTGTGAAGATGCATCTGCAAGCTGAGGCATTGGTGTAGCCGGTTGTGGAGCTGTGAGCGGGAGTGTTCCAACTGCTACTACGGACGATGAGGAGCTACTTCGGGATACGGGGGGTGAGTTGGCAGAACTTAGGAGTTCACCCATGGTTCGCGGTCTAGTGGATGCACCCTTTCGTTTCCCCATGAATTCCTATGATGATTGCAATCAAACAACATGGCCAAGAAGAAATAAGGTTCTTCTTTGGAGCCATGGTGAAGGAGGAGTGTTTGAGTGTTCTTGGGAAGAGACGAAGACAGTGAAGAAAAGAGAGAGATGAAAAGGGTGTGGTGATGTGATGTGACCGGATGAGTGAAGGGTTTAAATAGGGGAGAGGTGTCTTTACAATTCAATCAAGTCCTCCCTTTGAATATCGGTCTTCCACGGGAATTGGGTTGGTGAACACATGGTGTCGGGAATCATGATTGAATATAAAGGTTGTCCGAGAGAGTATTGGAAGACGGTCCTTGATGAAATTCCGTGTTAGAGAGTGAGATGTTTACGAGGTTGTCCTTTTCAATTCTTATGACGATCCATTAGTGTCCTCTTACCACGAAAAGTCGTATCCGAGTCTCACGGGAAAGATGGGTGATGAGTCAGTTAGGGAGAGTCAATGTTGCCCTTATGGACCCCATCGGGTTATCTTGATTGCCCTGTTCATGATTGTGTGATTCTATATGCACTACTCCTTGACCTACAATTGATCCTTAGTGTGAATTTGTGCTTATGTGCTTTGATGCTCATGATGACCATTGTATAGGTTCGAACTACATTTATTATGTCCATATCATCCCGACATGATCTGTTTAGTATATTACATTGTCATACTAGGGCACGATTATAGATGTCATATGTTAGAAAGTTGTACAATTGATGTACTCCCCATGAATAGGTTCATGATAGAGTGATCGACTCTTTTTATATGAATGCCTCATAAGATGTACTCTTTAGCATGCTAGCCGATTATGCCTCGATGCTTATCATTCATTCTGTGACAAGAATCTATAGCATGCCCACCTATTATGTGATTAACTGTTGTTGATTATTCTAGTAACTGCTATTCGTTAATTATGCTAAGTGAGAATATGGTAGTGTGAACGAGACTTGATAAATACATGTTCTACCCTAGTACACATCAATTTGAACTCATGTCCTCATATTCTAGCCATGTTGCTTAGACTTGCTCTATACCTCATTGCGTTTTCCTCTCGTGCCACTATGTCGTTGGGATATGATTGAATGAACTCTTGCATACCGTCGTATTAACCAGTCAAGTGCATGTATGTACCATATGTTATATTGAACCACTAGTAACATGTTGGGCCCTTGGTTAAAATATGGTACCAGTCCATAAAGTATGAGATTTATAAATTATTTTATAAAAGGTTCCCTATCATGATATATATAAACAAAGTCTAATTAGTTAGATAAAAATAAATAATACTTTCTTCATTATTTAAAAACTGGTTGATCATCTCAAAGCTAGTGAATGTGATGGCATCAGAGGATTTAATCTGTAGCTAGTTGTGCAACTGCGGTAAAAGCCTTGGATGCCTTTCTGATGGTATACTTTTCTTGCATAATCAACCATTCCGAGTTGTACATGATTAATTAGGGATGTCTTATGCTGCCATAATCTTACCGTTGGGAAAATTTCCCAATCGAAAAACATAAACTGCAGTGGTGCATATGATAACCTCACCTCGTTTGGGTATGTCAATGTAGAGGGTAAACTCTTTCAAAAGATGTTGGTTCTATCTACTTGGATTAGTTCGCAAGTCCTGCCACCATATGATGATGACAACGCTCCTTTATCCGTCAATCTTGTATTGCACTCTCGTAAAGAGCATTATATTTTATTTGAACCAACCCATTTAATCAAGTTAAGGAACTCTTATTTGTTTCACACTAAACACATTACAAATATTTAATGTCACATACAGACCTGAGATAAGAAGTGAGATTTTTAAACATTTGAAATATTTTAGAGTACATTGAAGTTTTGTTTATCAAAATATAAAACCTCGGATATGAAACCAAGAGAAGTTTTCTTCATCTTTGTGTTCTTGTTCCCTTCCTCGTCCCTTAACCTCTTTTCTAACCATTCCAACATCAACAGGAGCTAATATCTTTATCCCTTCAATCAAATTGATATGGTTGGAATCCGACTTTGACTGACCTTCTAACTCAATAAGTGCTACTTGTTATGTTGTTGCTGCAACAATGCTTATGTGGACCATGTGTTGGTGACTGCCACGAATGGATCTCAGTGTTGTGCACAGATTCGAAGCCTCTCAAGGCAAGACTCCGCTTCACGCTTTCTCACTTGTTATTACTTGACCTGCTCTTCCCTTGCTGCTCATCACGGGGAACCTTTTCTCGGTTCTCAAAGTTGTAGACATTCCACCTCTTCTGAGGTAGAATGTTAAGGCCTCCATGGCCACCCATGACTATGATGTTTTTTGGACCAATACTTCAGCTGACAGAAGATCCAATTGTTGAATGACAAATAAACATGAAAAAAGCAGTTTTAAAAATAATACAAATTAATAAAATAGAACAATTATATTAAGCACAAAAGGAACACTTTTAGGCAAAAAAAACAGTAATAAAGGTAGCACTCACTTCATTCAGCTGACAAGACAAAAAAGGTCAAGACATTGCAAAGTGAAATTGGATACTGAATGAAAGCATAGATATTACATGCATAGCCATATCAACATCTAAGGTCAATTCAGATTCCTCATCAAGTGTGAGAAAAAAAGGCATTTTTTGAGGAAAAAAGGCATTTGATTTCTAGGCAAATGAATAAAATGTATACAGATGCGTTGAATCTAGAGAAATTGAACGTGATACATAATTGAATATGCTCTAATATCAAATCTGTAAGATCAAGTCCAATTGACAACATTAAGATCATTGGTTTCTAGTAGCTGATTTCCGATTTGATTGTAATTGCAAACATGCACACACATATGTTAACCTACTTCTACAATTTCACGAAGTAAGTGATGAAAATGGAAAAGTGTTGTGTGCCTAATGAAAGCAATGAAACTACATCACCCTTTTAACATTTGACTTGGATCTTCCCCTAAAAAGCATTGCCAAAAGATTGTAGTATTTTAGAATCTAGCACAAATATGCAATTAATCGTTTAACACTTGAATGAAATTAGCCAAAAGGTAAATTGGAGTACTGAAAATACCTTGTGCAAGCTCTCTGGCCAAGGCACCATAACCTTGTAATCAGTAGAACTCCATGCTCTGCAAGAACCTCCTCCATTATTGTAAGAACATCACACTCTGCAAGCTAATATGATCGGAATTAAGAGTGATACATCAAATGATAGTACCATATTAATAATTATGCAGAGTTACCCAAACCACGTTATTTCTGGAATTTTCCCAAACTTCAGCACCTACCCTAACACGAGGGTAGGTGCATTCACTGGTACAACTAACAAAATCCAGCAGCATAAGACAGTCTCCTTAACACGAGGGTAGCCATATATGCAATGAGTTTAACGTCTTATGCACATACCTACCACAAACGGAATGCAACAAGAATAAAAAAAATAACATACCTTAAAAAAAAAGAGCAGAGCATTGCAACTACGCAAATCAACTTTGAAGATATCAAGTATATATAACAGAGATTAGGCTTTAAGCTAGATGCAAGCAGAACTACTGAAATTATGTTATTTTTACCCTCATAATAATGAGATTGTTAGCGATAAATCAGCTCAAGCCCCCTGCAGCAAGGCAGCAGTGTTCGATCCCACGTTAGTGTGACAACTAGGAATCCATGGTGGCCTCTATCTTCCCCAATCCCCACTCCATCGAATTATCGTTTCAGACTGTACTATCTCAGCTACCTATTAATAATACATTCTACAATTACATATTATATAGATTGTGCAAATCACCTCTCAACTCTGGATACCTATCTCTGAGTGGAGTTTATAATAAGTTTAGTGATAGTGGCATCTTAGCAGACAAGCACCAAATGCAACCATCACTAAAACAAATCAACGCACTAAAAAATCAACACACAAAAGCACTTGCAAGCATTTTTGCATTCAATATTTTTGTGCAGGTACCATTTCCTATTAAACTGCTTTTATCCAACAGATGTCAAAACACTTCGCATCATAAACTCTTACATGGCTCGACACCAACTGGTATTGCTGGGAACCTAGAACAACTGATCTTTAGAACACAAAACAGATTCTTGCTTTGCAATAAAGGCATACAAAAGAAATCATGAAAATGTATGAGGGATATTTTAATCACAGGGACAAATAATTAGATAACCAACCAACATCCGGTAAAGGTCATTTTGCATATTTGCTTTTAAATACATGTGCAATAGATCATAAGTAGGAAAGAGTCTAGCATGCTTCATATTAAGATAAGATTATGTCAGGGAGCACTTGAAGCAGTATAAGAATTCTGACACAAAATAGTCAAATTGGAAGCGAGGAGCCTAAAATTAAACAAGAAAGCAACCTAAAACAAATGAAACTCACATCCTTCACATAATGATAGCGCATACTGAGTACAACTTTTTACCTCTGGATCTAGGGATGGAGACATCAGTGATGAGTGAAGCAATGGTAGATCTTTCCCATGCAGACAAGTCATTTCACCTGCGGGATAATTTGACTCAAACGTGCGAGCTCTTCCTGCAAGCAAAACCCCAAAGCAGGAAGTACATATCAGAGGAAATAGCAGACATCGTACACAAAGAACAACACAGTGTATCCCACAATAAAACAGTGTATGAGAGGTTAGGATCTATGCACCCTTACCCTGAACGAAAGTACCTGCAGATGAGCCTATGCTCATTCAAAGCATAAATCATAAAACTCAACCGGATTCTTTGTTTCTCACAATTTCATCAATCTAAAGAGAAGGTTAGGTTTCATTATAGGTTTGCAATTGGCGAGGCTTGCAATCAACAACCATCTGATTTTAGTTTTGCAAAAAAAAACTCAAAACTGAAATTTAACAACCTCAAATTGAAATCCAAGTTAGTGATTAAACCATAAAAAATGTGATTGCACATCTCTAAACCTTCAAAAAATGCAATGTCAAAAATATCTATACGCAGTGCATAACAAAGCCCTTCAAATAATTGATATTCAGATCACAAATTACAAAATCACAAAGCTCAATAAAAATCACTTGCACATCGAAATTTGGTGACAACTGACAAGAACAGGTAAAACTCATAAACCTCATCACTTGGGAATTAGATACATAAAACCTTGTAAGCCTAGGTTAATTCCCTGCCAAACCAAAATCACTTGCACATCGAAAAGATCATAAACCCCAACCTTAATTTCACATTCAATTAGAAAATCTGAGAAATTTGGACAACCAGATGCTTACCTATCCGCTAAATCGACTCCAATTGAAGATGATTTGGAGGGTTGACCAAAAACTGCTTTTGTAAATCGACACAAATTGAAGACACGTAATACCTCTGTTCGCTCACCGTCGCTGCCCTTCTTCACAGTCGCTGCATCCTCACCGCACCACCTATTCACCTCTCCGTCCTTCTCTGATCGTCGGACCTTCCCTCTAGCACCGCCGGTTTCCACCGCCCTAATCACCTCCCCTCTTTCCCCTCCACCAGATCCACTCTCGCGCTCGCCCTCCTACCCAACACTCCCGCAACGGCTCCACCCTACCTCCTCGCACTCGCCAACAGCCCAACAGTAGCCACCAATACACTCGATCTTCTCCAACTGCGACTTAAGCCTTTCTTGGCCATAAGTTGTTCCTCAGAGATCGTCGACCTTGAATTGTTCATGCCTCCTCCTGCAGCTTCTGATTGAGAGGGAGTTGGACTGTTGGAGAGCAATCTGTGGGGAGAACGTGGGTTTGAGTAGGAAGGAGAGAAGGGCACAAAAACCGCTTCAAGTCATAAACCGTTTCAAGAAAGGCAAAAAAAATCCAAAAATTTGCTGGCCCAACACGTGGAGAAATCTTTTACATAGAGATGGCTTTTGCTATTATATTATAGGGATTGGAAAGAAAATAATAAAGGAATTAAAAGAGAAATTAGAATGTGAGAAGGTCTATTTTACAAAAAAAAAAAACAAAAAAAATATAGAAGAGGTCTATATGTTATGGGGATTTAGTAGTAAATACTTCACTCTCATATTGAACTTACAAAAATACCTACATTTGAAAAATATTGTATCTAAATTCCAAAATTAGCAAAAATGTAATATTCAATTAGCAAAACTACCATATCCACTATAATGTTTAATAAGTAAGAAAAGAAAAAATCACATTTTAATTTATCTTTTCTTTTTAATTGAAAATCTATTAAATATATTAAAAGAATATAAAATCTATTAAAAATAAAAACAAAATTGAAATAACTAAAATTAAAACCAAAATTCCCAAAATTAAAAATAAATTAAGGAAAAGAACTGGGAGTTAGTCGTCTTGTTCATCTCCTTCGGATGGCGAAATGGGAGATAAAACCATCAGCGCCTCTCCATCTACCACCATCGCAACGCCACTCCATTTGCCACCATCTCTACCATCCTCATGTTTGGTGCCAACAAGATCTCCTACTTCCCAGCTTTTATCTCCCTTTGAAATATTACCTGACATCACAAATATTTGTCTTGTCTCCTACCATTTCTGACTTGTCAGGTTTGACAATCTCCCTGTAAAAAAAGTCATTCTTCATTTAGCGTTCCAAGCGGTGCACTTAGAGTCTTAGAGGAACTTTTGTCTCTGTTATTTCATTTTTTCTCATAAGAATCAGTTTCGATCATGTCAAAAGTGCCCTGCTTAAACTGATTGGTTTTCTTCATTATGAGGGTTGAGTAGAGCTCTATAGGTCACATAGAGTCTTTTGACTTCCTATTGAGAAACTTGTATGCTTCCCAATCGCCTTCATCATTGATTTCAAAGAGTGAAAAATTTTCACTCATGGATTAAATAGATTTTGAGTTCAAGCTCATATATACTTGTGAGGACCAAAACTGATGCAGATCAAGATGGCCTTCTGTGGGTGAAATAATGATCTTGATCCAGGCGAGCTCTCAAGATCGATTCGATGGCTATTGATGGCAAAGAGTGTCATCCTCAAGAGGAAGAAGAAGGCGCCACCATGGCTTGAAGAAAAGATATTTTATTTAATTATTATTATTATTATTATTAGTTTTTATTTTCTTTCCATATTTAGTAACTCCTATGTTAGTTGGAGCTATTTATGGAATGTCTTATTTATAGTATTACTTAGTTAGGTTAAATAAGATGGTTAGGAGAGTCTATCCTTAGGCTTTCTTAATTATCATCTTTTTATGATTTATCTAGTTAGGATTTTAGTTATATTATTATATTAGAATTAGGTCAGCCAAGTCTATCCTTTTGTAAAGGATGACTGGCCACATATTTGGGTTTATAGAGATTAGGATTCTATTTAAACACTTTGTATTTCATTCAAGAAACTAAGATTGAAAAATATAATTGAGAAACCTTTTTAGGATTAAAAGGTTTCCCCAATTCCCCAATCCAAAAGCCTTCACTATCCTTTATGTTCTTGTTACCCAATTCAACAAAGATCCAAACACAAACCTTCAAACACACGTCAAACACAAAGATCACCAAAGCTGCGAAAACTATCGCCAAATCCAGCACCCAACCGTCACGTGACTGTAGCAGCACTGTAGCAGCGGCCGCGGCACTGTAGCAGCGCCCACAACATCCGTCGCTGTGCACCTGTTTCCATCGTTGTTCAGTGTTCTTTTCCTTTTGCCTTAGTTTTATTTGTTGTTTTTTTTCGTTTCTTTCACTATAGTTCAAAGTCTTGATTGTAATTGATTGTAAACATCGAGATTAGCAAGGATAATTGCAAGATCGAGCCATCAACAAGTTGGTGTTCTTGATTCCGAGCCCACATGCGAAGGATCGGGAATTCCAAACGTATCAAGTGGTACCAGAGCCGTAGGTTTCGCAAGTTCTTGTTTTTTTTCTTAATGTTATTCACAATTTGATTCAATGGTTGGCGTTTTCTGGGGAGATTGGGATGATGATCCCGATCCCTTGGATGAGTTCTTCGCTTTGGAATGGGCTGCACAACAACGACGCCGCCGAGAGTTGCATAGACGAGCTTTGCAACAACAACAAGCTTTAGAGCGACAACGAGAGGCTCAAAGGCGCCGCCTTTGGCTTCAACGGCAAGTGGAAATCGAAAATGAGAGGCGTCGACAACAACTTAAAGCCGAACTTACAGCCGAACTAGATGCCTATGATGCCAGATCACATGCAAAGCTCGAGGAGGGCTTGAAGGAATTGGATAAGGCCATCTCGGATAGAGTTTGTTATGCTCTTTCTTTGGCCATCACCCATACTCCACTGGCTATAGTTGCCTCAACCGACGACGAGGTAATTAAGCCTAAGGAGCCTATAGTTGAATTCGTTGCCCCGGATTCAGCACAGTGCGCCGAACTGGGTTCGCAGATTCCCGTTGACTCCAACCTCGGAATTGAGTCAAATCAGTCTTGTTGCGAAGCTGACTCGACTAGCTTTCCAACGGTTGGTCACACACTGCCAGAACCATCCGGGAAGACCTCCGAATCTATGCTGCAAGTGAACTGCATTGCTGCACTAGATGTGTTGGTTGCTTCTGATGACAATGATGAGGACGTTGGGGACACTTCTCCTGAGTTAGCTATTGTACCTCTTGAGAATGTTCTTAAGGTTGAGATTTCTGAAGTTCATAGGGTTGTTGAGCCTAATGATATTGTTTCTCTTGATTTCTCAATGTCCCCTATGACAGGTGTTGTTTTTGAGGTTCCTTTGCCTCAAATTCTGCTGGCGCCATCTCAAGTTGATTGTCAAGGAAGTTACTTTCTGATTGCTGCTCCTTCCCCACTGCTCTTCAATGACTCGATTCGAGGACGAATCGAAGTTAAGAGGGGGAGAATGATGCGGATCAAGATGGCCTTCTGTGGGTCCAACAATGATCTTGATCCAGGCGAGCTCTCAAGATCGATTCGAGGGCTATTGATGGCAAAGAGTGTCATCCTCAAGAGGAAGAAGAAGGCACCACCATGGCTTGAAGAAAAGATATTTTATTTATTTAATTATTATTATTATTATTATTATTATTAGTTTTTATTTTCTTTCCATATTTAGTAACTCCTATGTTAGTTGAAGCTATTTATGGAATGTCTTATTTATAGTATTACTTAATTAGGTTAAATAAGATGGCTAGGAGAGTCTATCCTTAGGCTTTCTTAATTATCATCTTTTTATGGTTTATCTAGTTAGGATTTTAGTTATATTATTATATTAGAATTAGGCCAGCCAAGTCTATCATTTTGTAAAGGATGGTTGGCCACATATTAGGGTTTATAGAGATTAGGATTCTATTTAAACACTTTGTATTTCATTCAAGAAACTAAGATTGAAAAACATAATTGAGGAACCTTTTAAGGATTAAAAGGTTTCCCCAATTCCCCAATCCAAAAGCCTTCACTATCCTTTATGTTCTTGTTACCCAATTCAACTAAGATCCAAACACAAACCTTCAAACACACGTCAAACACAAAGATCACCAAAGCTATGAAAACTGTCGCCAAATCTAGAACCCAGCCATCGCGTGACTGTAGCGGCACTGTAGCAGCGGCCGCGGCATTGTAGCAGCGCCCGCAGAATCCGTCGATGTGCACCTGTTTCCGTCGTAGTTTAGTGTTCTTTGCCTTTTGCCTTAGTTTTATTTGTTGTTTTTTTTCGTTTCTTTCACAATAGTTCAAAGTCTTGATTGTAATTGATTGTAAACATCGAGATTAGCAAGGATAATTGCAAGATCGGGCCATCAACAAGTTGGTGTTCTTGATTCCGAGCCCACATGCAAAGGATCGGGAATTCCAAACGTATGAAAAACTAATCATGTTGGATATACTCTCCTTAATCGAATCATACTCATACAAAATTGATTTATTATCACGGATATTTAGGGTCTAATATCGCGGATTTAAAATGATACACGTCTGGGCTTCAGCTCGGAGATACAACACTCTAATATCACAAACCAAATTTGAACATGCCCGGGATATTAAAGATAGGTATTTTCATGTTCTAGCCCTAATATCACGGACGCTCTTTGGACAAACCCGAGATATTAGCTTAAGGATTTCTCTAGTTACAAGTCTAATATCCCAAATATAGAAAATACAAGCACGAGATATTAAGCCCTTTTTTTAATAAAAAATGAATTTACAATCCGGTTTTATCTAGACCGGGCAATAAAGTACCTTTATAAAAGAAAAAAAGGCTACTTTTTAATGCCTAGCAAGCTAGTCTGGGCTATGAAGTTCCTCCTCCTTGCAGGCTAGCCCATCAACAAACATGCATGCCAAGAAGTTATTTCAAGTTACATGCATGCCAACATACATTCATTCCGACAAAATTCATGAGAAGAATTTCAGCAGGATGATAATCTTCCAATTTTCAATCATCTTGACTTGAAGTGGTGCTTGAAAAAGGAGACGGAGGAGGTTCTTCAACTTGTGGTGGTGGCGCTTGGCGTTTATAAGCAGCAGTATGTTTGTGAGCGACTCTAGATCCCTACTTGATAGATAGGGTAAGGTTATAGCAAGGGATGTTATGAAAGATGATAGATGGAAGTTTGGATATATGAAAGGCCTAGGGGAAGATGAAAGCGGCGAACAGTGAGAGGCGGAAGGGGGCAAAAGATGGAAGAGGTGAACAATGAGAGACATGAGTGATGCATATATGGAATGAAAATTACCATCCAATGCAACTAAGTGGATAATAAATGAATCAAGTCACATAATTCCACAATGAGGGAATTGGCAACCCATTTCACATCATGATCGCGCAAGGGGAAATATTGAGTCAATCTCGTAATTAACTAATCAAAATTTGAACCAAAGTTGATAGTAATGAAGTTGATAGTAGCTCATATAATTGTATAAGAATTAATTTCAACTTTTTAGCATAATGAATTTTGCTAATAAGAATTAATTTCAGCTTTTTCAAATCACACAAAAACACAAGAAGCTAATAAGCTCTCCAAGAGTCCGCATTTTAGCATAACGAACTTTGTTGAAATGCGGACACCCACTAACGCTCAAAATACCACTGACGTTCAAAAATTTTGCAGACATCACTATTTTTTTTAAATAGATATTCTTAAAAGTGTTAACCCGATTAAAAGTGCCAAAAGCGAAATGTAATATTACTAAAAAATCGCAGACATAAAAAATTATGATATTAAAATTAAGATATTAAAACAAAATATAACAATTGATGACGGAAAAATTGCCATAACAAATGTTGGTTACAAAATGCAAACTTTTTCCATTCAAGAAGCTAATAAGCTCTCCTTTATTTATTTTTGTTTAAGCAGGATCATTCTTTTACACATTAATACTGCGACTTTGATCGATGGGTATAAAAGCAAGATTTAGATATCCAATTCCAAGGATAGTCATTTCAATAACCTTGTAGATAAACCACATGTTGTCATCACGTTCCACAATTGACAACATGGTACCATTTATTGAAGACCTCAAGTTAGTAAGGGCTATAATTATTAAGGAGGAATATTTACAATCTGTGTCGACTGGCAGACTTCTGAGCCAGTCGATTTCCTGGACTAACATCAATATCGACCTTCCCCAGTCGATATCGACTGCTTGTTTTTGTCTCTGCAGGTCTTCTGTTGCAGAAGCGATCGACAGCCGAGGTCGACATCGAGCACCAAGGTCGAAATCGAGGCTTCTGGTCGACGCAAGACGTGAGATTTCCAACGCTACTAGGATCCCGCTGACACGCCTCCTCGTGGATCGATCCTGACTACCCTTCCACTACAACGGGAGGAAGTCTTTGTAATTATTTGCATAGGCTAGGAGTCGGTTTACATTTATACACTTTATTATTTGTAACTTAAGAAACTCGATTTCCTCCTGCTCAACAAATTGGCGCCGTTGCCGGGGAGATATCAATCGCGCCTAGTTTAGTTTTGTTTAATGTTTAGGAGTGGCTCATCCCTTGTTTCTTACCCTATCACATACCCTACCACCACCTACCTCATCGGTACCCACTAGGTGCCGAGCTTTTGCTACTAATTTGTGTTCTTTATTGTGATTTCAAAGGTTAGGTACAAAGATGAAAAAAGTATACGATCTCAAACAGGAAAGATGGTTCGAAGATTTGAGACGGCGAAATAGGCTCGCACAGGAGGAGGCACGATTAAGGGAAATAGCCCGGCTGGAAGACTTGATCCGAAGGCTTGAGGCTTCCTATCACTCTCCTCCCGACAAGCCAATTGATCCACCTCCAGCAGAAGAAGGTTGGCTTGACAATATCCCCTTCTATGAGCCAGTCGACATCGACTACCCTTCAGTCAATATCGACCACCTGGACTCGACCTATATGCATTCTGGAGGATTTGATCCAGAGACATCACTCGATATCAACCAAACACTCGATATCGACTGTACTTTAGTCAAAATCGATTGTCCCACGAAATTTTAGGTATGTCCTTCCCCAATTTCGATTACATCTTTGATGCCTATCTTTGATGAACCATTTGAAGGATCCCGAGAAAAGAAAGATCTAGAAACAAAGAAGTCGGATGTCGTTGCCCAAGGTGCTTCAAGGTCGCTTTTACCTTACAAGGTGAAGGCTATCCCCGACGATTTTTAGCAACCGATGTTCATATTCAAGTATGGGGTCCTAGCAAAGTGGCACGAAGCTCCACGGGATGAGGAGGAAATATCTCTTCCCACTCCACCGTTTTGCTTGGGTGGAGACGCACAACCAAATCAACCAATGAAGCGGAAGAGATATTATAATGAGGTATGTAGATCTTCTTTATATCTTCCTTTATGCATGCTAGTTGGAGCCAGGGAAGATGAATGGGTGGAGCCATGGAGCGTTCACTTGGGGAGATTCAAGCTTCTTCATACGATGCCCCCTGATGACATCCCACGCTTCCCACCACCGGAGGAACCACCAGATCCACCTATACCTCCGGACAAAGATGAGCCAGGCTAAGGCTAAAAGGGAAGTAGGTCGAGCTAGAGACTTAAAATTTAGCGCTTACGGGAGGCAACCCGCTGTTATTTTTCTTCTTTAATAATTTTTTTTTCTTTTATTTTCTTTACTTCGTGCAAGGTTTTCTTTCCCTTTGATGACTTTAGGTAATTCGGAGAACTAGAAGCCTACTCGACGTCGACTCTTTGCAGTGTGTTACAGCACCTATTTCGAGCATCTGCACTACTGTCTAGTAAGTTTCTTCATTAACCCTAGTTCTTATACAGTGAGGACATTGTAATCTTTAAGTATGGAGTGGGGGAAAAGCTTACTCGCATATTTTTAATCATTTTTGAAGCATATTTTAAATTTTTTTATATAGTTATGCATACTTCTCCAATTGCTCATACATGGTTACTTTGGATATTTATATCTATATGCATCATAGTCTATCTATATTCATCATGTTCATTATCAAGTTTATTATCCAAAGTCTAAAAAGACTAAAGTCTAGAAAAAATCACCCTGATCGAAAAAATTTTGAAAATAATGAATAAGTGTCATGGAAGCTTTTATTGAACTCGACGATGCAAGAGTAGACGCATTAGAGATATAACATGAAATTGCTTAGTTAAGGGAAGTCACAATGAAGTGTAATTTTTTAGAGAAAACCATGAAAGAGAGGTAAAATTTGAAGTTGCTTTTGACATATGCATGATAAGATGATGGAGGACTTTATATATTTCCATACATATGCTCAGTTTCATATCTTAGCCTTACCTATGCATATTTGCAATTACACAAGCCATATATAAGCCTTATAACATTATTGCTCTGTAACGGCCCGGATATAAATATCCGGGATACGTTTCGAAGGTCGGATATCTTTGTTCGGATGTTGCAATTCAGGTACGGGTCGAGGTTTCAAACCTCTAATCAGTCGAAGTTTCATAAATTCAGTTTAAACGAAAGTGAAATAGAAATATGATTTAGATACAAAAGCCACGGCAAGGCCGGGTCAAAACCAAACATAATTCTAAAGTCGGATGGCCAGATTAGCGGGGTTAGACAGATTTCTTTGCAATCGCCGAGGGACTTTCCCACGCCATATAAACAGAGAGCAATCATACCTAAAAACAATGGGTGCGAGTGGGGTCAGACCGAGGCCCCAACACGCTCTGTCCAGCAAGCGAACATACGCATACGCTAATAATAAGGATGATGCAGATGCGGAAATTAAATCACACTAGCATGATCCTAATTTACAATATGCGAGAAATAACTGTAAAGGCGCCCAAAGAATGCCAAGTGGCATGTCCCTCTCCTACCTCTGCACCCCTTTCCGTTAGTGCAGAGACCGGCCGGTTCGATGCTATAGCATATCATATCTCATCATCATATCTCATCATCATAACATAAATTAAAATAAATAAATCATGCCCGATGGTGTTGGGCTATCATCATGCTCATATCGACTCGATAGACTCAGGGCACCCGATGGGGCTGGGCTACCCTATGACCCAAGCAAAGACTCTAGGACTATCACAGATACGGCCGTTCTGTTTCATACGCGTAAAGAAATAGAATGCTCAATCACAAGTGCAACCTAGCATGATATTACATGGCATGCTTTAATGCTTATGCAACACCTAGTATGTCATACATTCACAAGCCGGTAATCTCTTTCGAATCTGAGTAAGCCCATAAAGGAACTTACCTGAATGAGCCGAACAGCAGAGAACAAGGCAGAGCAGAATCCAAGAAATGAATCACCGATAGCAAGCAACGTCCAACATTCACAAACACCTAATAACATATAAATGCATAAGTCTACCTATTTCACACAAGGCGCCCCTAACTATCATTCATATCTCGTCTCATATCCCATTTCAGATTATTCCATCTCATTTTATCATTTCAGGTTCATCTCAACTCATCATCTCATTTCCAAAATAATATCTCAAAGAACTCAACTTAGAAAATCAAATAATTCTTTTAAAATCGTACTTAGTCAAAACCCGACATTACACATTTAAACCTTAAGGCCCATTTCCAAAATCATATAATAGAAATCGTTTCGGCATGTTTCTTATTTCAAAAACATTATATAAATAACTCCAATATTAAATCATCAAGATAATTTCTATGCTCACAATAATATTCATAAATCAAAACCAACAATTCACTTTAAAATTCCTAACTCTCATATTTAAGTCCTCATAAAAGCATCATATATAAATAATCCAATTAATATTATTTTAAAACAAACACAATATAAAATGATAAATTTCCAGAATATTATAATTATAACCAAATTCCAAAACTATAATAATATTCAAATATTTTACACTTACTATCCATATAATCCCAAAAATAATCCATAAATATATTTATAACTCTATATCAATTAATATCACTTTTAAAACCTTTTAAAATATATTTTAATATTTACAGAATATATATATATACATATCCAAAATCAGAATTAGCATATAATATAACATATATAAATAACATAATTCATAATTATAATTTAACACATAAAATATAACCACAAAATGTAACACCATCTAAACAACCCACAACTCAGCCCAAGAGAAAGAAGAGGAAGGCCCCAACCCGTGACTCGAATTTCCCAGCCCAACCCGAGTTCTCCAGCCAGCCCAACAACCCAAAATAAGAAAAAAAAAAAAAGAGTGGGCCCTAGGGTGAGGTGGCGATGATGTGGCAGGGGAGGCCCCCACATCCCTTCTCCTTCCCTATTCATTTCGGCAAGAGAGGACGGAAGAAGCGGAGGCAACCCAGCTCTCCGACGGAAGAAGGAGAAGAGGGACACGGAGGCTCGCCGGCCATGGGTGGCGGCTCCGACCACCTTCCCGACACCAAGAACATGGAATTGGACAAGAAAGGAGAAGAAAGAGGGTCCTCACCGAGGGGATTTTCGAGTTCGTCCGCTCGCGGGAGAGGGAGCTCGAGGCTGCGTCGACGGCACTGGCTACTCGGAATGCCAAGGAGGAAGGGAGGATGCTCCCGTGGGCAGCTCGCAGCAAGAAGACGAGGGGAGGAGCTGAGGCGTTCAGCGCTAGCTCTCGGCAAAATGGGGCTCGGATGTGCTCACCTTCAACGAAGTGAGAGAGCAGAGGAGGACGACGACGACACTGAGGAGCTGGGGAGATGGTGGTGAGGTTGGCTGAAGGAATAGGAACAGAGGTGGGGCTGCTTGGCTCGGCAAAACAGGGGATGCCGGCTCGGAGCTTCAAAACAGAGGAGAATTGGTTCTCGGTGGTGCCGACTCGGTGTTCTTGCAAGGAAGACAGGGCTCGGTGAACAGAGGTGGTGCCGAGGGCGCTCGGGAGCTGCTTCTGGGAATCGGAACGAAATAAAGGATAGCGATCGAACGGAGATGGAGAAGATGAAAGGTGGTGGCTTTTCTTTGAATCGGAAGAAATGGAATTAGCAAGGGGTATTGGTTTGGGTTCCTCTAGCTACAACAGAGGGGTAATGAAATGGTGAAATGGGGAGGACAGATGGGGTTTGTCTGCATTGAAGGCTGTGAGATCTGCAAGAAATCAAGGGTTGTTGGGTTCCATTTCTCTAAAGGGAAAGAAAATATGGGTGAGGGAAAAGAGGGTGTGTGTGTGTATTGGGTTTTACTGGGAAAAGGACACAAGGGTGTGCTACTACTGTTGCAACGAGACAAAGGAGAAGGGGACCAAATTGCAGACTGGTTGGGCAATCAGATAAGTAGAAGGGAAAGAGCTGCAATTTCTTTCTTTGGTTTAGGATGGAAGAAATAAAGAAAAAAAAATAAGAAATAATTGGTGTGGTGCCCAAAAGATATGTCAAATACCCGAAAAAAAAAATCTCAAACCCGCTGTCTCGATCTTAACCCGACACGTTTAAAAATTAAATTGAAAATTTCGAAACCGAATTGGATGACGAAGTCCAATTTATATTCCAAATCTCGCAACCTTGAAGCGGAATTAAAATCCGTTTTAAAATTTTAATTAAATACTGTCGGAACTCGCTTAGAAAGATTTAAAATAAGTCCAATAGCTCGAGGATGGAATTTCAAAACCTCCCGAATCTTAGAAATCGAGATGATTATAATCATTATTTTAATTATTTAATATTATAAAATTTCTCGGTCTTTACATTCATCCACCTCTAAAAACAAGTCTCGTCCCCGAGACTAAAATCATTTTAAAGCAAAGGGAATGAAGTTTGAAATCGGTGAGTCCGAGGACCATGTCCAAGGATCTTGTAATCATCTCGGTTGCGTCTTCCGGGATTCTCACAACATCCCGGTCACAGTCGTGACATCCCCAAATGGGTCTTGTCGAGTGTGTAATAAGCGCCCCCATCACATCCTCGCTTCGACCTTTCGGAAGTATCACAACTCCAAAAGCATTATAGCGCCCGACTAGGTCTTAGCAAGCAATCTATAAGCGCCCCTATAAAATGCTTGTATCCACTTCGTGAGACGTCATAATGTAAATCCAGTTCGTAAATCTCAAAGTGCTTTGTAAGTGGAAGGATTGTCATCCAAATCATTGAAACTCTCAACTTCTTTAAAACCCCAAGTTGGCCATTTTTAAAACCGCTCAAAATCTTCAAATTCCATTTTTTAATCAAGCAACTTTACACCAAAACAAGTCAAATCCTTTCAAATCAAGATTTCGTCAAAATCTTCCAAAAACCAAAACAGCTTCTCGCATACCAATCAGTCAAGTTCCGAGGGTAGGAGGTAGAGTCATCCACCTCTAAGGGCTAATCCCATATTCTCTTCCTAGTTTCCAGAATCGAATCAATCTATCAGTCTCAATTCAAGCAAGATGCATAAGCCATAAGGAATGCATAACTGTATAACCAACCAATCTCCAATCAACACATCATAAGGCAAGTCTCAACATATACCATCGTAGTGCCACAAGGTCACATCACATCTCCAGATCATACCAAAGGTCATAAAAGCATTTCACATCACAGAATTAATGAACCAAAACCCATTATCAACACATCAACACATCAAGGTCAGGTTATTAAGATTCAGCAAAAGGAAAGGTCAGTCAATGTGTGAATCACCAAAACGTCAGCATACTCGCAAAACATCATCTCAACTCATACAATGTCATATACGATCACTTAGCACTCACACACCATTATCTCATATATATAAGTCAGATTCATGATCCAAATCAATATTCATCATTTAACATCTCCTGATCATAATATAACATCATACTCTCACATAGCAACATATCATAATTTCATGATTAATTCAACACATTATAACATGCTTTTAGAACAACATAGTAGGATAGCAATGGGTCATTATATCATGAGCATAGTTGTCACTACCAATTATGATTCAATATTGCATTATCAACAGGTAATATCAGGTTGTATCAGGTTTATCATGGTCGCTATCTAACATCATGCCAGTACATATTAGCTAGTCACATAATCAAGAAAATTTGCACATCATATAAGTTAAAATAAAATGCAACCCCGCCCGCTCGATTTCAATTCCTACCTCAAAACCAGCCTCATCTAGATTCACCAACATTAGCTCAGGTAGCATCCTCAAAAGAAGTCCTAATTCGTTTCAATACCCTAATCTCGCCCCTCATTCCACCAAGAACTCTCACTAGCAATCCACCTCTAAGAATCCACTACTATCTCTAACCTCACACTCGAGGGCCCTCTCATACCATATCCTTCATACTCTTAAAAGCCATTTCTTACACTTCCACACTTCCAAAGATTTCACAAGCATCATGCCCTGCTAACCGCACATTCTCTAGTAAAAATTCCTCGATCACCGCCTATCCGGCCTATTCCCAACCATACTCTCACCCAAGATTCATCTAGGAGTTCGTTGAAAATCCTCAAGCATTACCTCTTAATTCCCGAACCCACTCGGTCCAACCTAAGTCAACACCCCTCTTCTGCAACTTTCTCTTACCACCGTCGATCATTCTAATCACTCAAAACCTTTCTCCACTCTCTGACCACTCAACCAAAAGGGACCTCACTCACATGTTCAAAGAAGAAGCAATCATGGACATTATTGCACATAGGGACTACAGCATATCAACTAGCATCATTAAGTATTGCAACAAGTATCAAAAGTCTCAATTTACCGTCATGCTCGAATTTATCACATAACACCATATATGAATAAAGTCAATTCAAACTAGCAAGTTTCATCATAATCTTAGCTAATAACTGGTCAGATTCCCGGCATTTGCGGTTCATACTATATAGGAAGGAATTTAGATCATGCTTAGCAACTCAGAGTAGCATCACATTATGTCATCAAGGCACATTAGGTTTGTAAGACATCGAATCATATCATCATAGTCAACAGACAATCAAGCAACAATCATTAACATCAACAAGCAGCTTTCAACATCAAGTCAGTGCAATATCATCATCAACAAGCTCAGAAAGGGTTAGCAATTTGAATAGAGGGCGCTCCCACCTGCAAGTTACATCGTGCTCAACAATCGTAATCCACAAAGCGAGCTCGTTCCGTCGACATTATCGATCCTGAGGCCCGTGGGTTATGGGCTCACGCTTCTGCTACGCTGCTCTATCGCTATTCGTCTTCCATGCGGTCGCTCATCCGAAATAACGCGTAGAAGTTTAAGTTAGCGGAGATAGGGGAGTGACAAGAGTGGACGACCCAATGTTCCTTTCGGAGACGGAATAGACCAAAGCTAAAGACGACATGACTAGAGACAAGACTCCGACTCGGGAATAGCAACGATGCCTTTATGGAAGTCCATTAGGGTACCATTGTGACAAACAAGCATGAATTCACTATGGAGCATATCCACCACATTAATCCACACTATCATGCACCTATCCCGGGGCAGCATTCGTATTCATATCAAAGACACAATCAAATCCGATGTCGATGTATGTGAAATAAGCTAACATTCTAGTATTCCATTGAAACAGATATGCCAAGTAACTTCAAGCAAGATGGGCGGAACCAATAATGATCATATAAAATTCGAAGTCATGCGGAATTTAGTGAAGGTAACGAGCATCATGCATATGATCAATGTAAGGGCATGGTATACACATCAACAAATGAGTCCAAATATATCATGGAAAAGTATATTATAATAATCAGATGAAGCGTCATACGAGGGCTCATAAGAACAGCATAGTAACTATCACATCTAACAACAATGATCACACATTAGGTCGAGCATGGCACGGAATCCTATGACGAGATCCATTTAGAGAGCATAGATCCTAGATGAGACTAGCGATATATAATGTGATACAAGTATAGTCAAGAGTCATTTAGAGGGGTTCAACATAATATTCACGAAACATGAGGCATCATCAAAAGTACAAGAAGGACATCATGGGTGCTAGATTATAATCATGCTAGGTACGAACCATCATAGAGTACATATATGGTACGATAGCTGTCACATTATAGAACAAGCATGATATGAAATCATTCAGCATGTCATATTGGAAGTCATAAGCTCCACATGATACTAATAGCACACATCGAACATGAGTACCACTAGAGTAATTCAACTAGGTTCATTCCGATATTCACGCGTCATGCAGGTGCAAAATCATGATATAGAGTGGTGTGTGATCAAGCGGGGTGTCAAGTCGTAGGTTCATACAAGCACGAGAAGCCATCATAGAGTAATAGACATCTTTACCATGTAAGCATGCTAGGTTTAACTATCACGGAAAGCTAGTCAAACATCGAATTCAACATTAACTCATCAGGACGAGTGAAACGTGTTAAGAGAACGGAAAGAGGAAAGAGCCACACTATCAGGTACCTAGTTCAAGAGTGAATCAACAATAACGTAGGCAAAGTAAAATTCGCACAAGTCACAATCAAGGGCCCAACATGTTACTAGTGGTTCAGTATAGCATATGGTACATACATGCACTTGACTGGTTAATACGACGGTATACAAGAGTTCATTCAATCACATCTCAACGACATAGTGGCACGAGAGGAAAACACAACAAGGTATATAGCAAGTCTAAGCAACATGGCGACATGACTAGAATGTGGGGACATGAGCTCGAATCAACACATAATATGACAAAACATGCATTTCTCAAGGTTCAATTATAACACATATTCTCCGTTCAACACAACTAACACACACAACATTAACTTGCAAAATAATCAACAATAGTTAATCTGACGAATTCGGAATAGATGGGCATGCTATATATTCTTGTCATAAAATGAACGATAAGTAACGAGGCATCATCGTATAGCATGTTAAAGAGCACATCTTATGAGGCATTCATATAAAGTAGAGTCGATCACACTATCATGGACCTAATTCAGAAGAAGCAACAATCTTATAGACTCATATCATGTGGTTCATGTTTTCAATCAATCATACGATCAATATTCCAAGTAAACATGCGATGACAACATATAATCATGAGAGAAAGAAAGGCATAACACGGAACCTAAGCAATGGGGCAAGCATGGGTACAGAATGTCATACAACTACGAATTCATATTAAAGATCATCATAAATGTACCGAGGATTACGTAGCATAGGAGACATGTTGATATGAAATTATAACATGTATCCATCAAGTAAGGGACTCACTCTATCATGATATTAGAACCGAACTATCATATTAAGGATCAATTGTAGGTCAAGGAATAGTGCATATAGAATCACACAATCATGAACAGGGCAATCAAGATAACCTGATAGGGGTCCATAGGGCAACATTGACTCTCCCTAACTGACTCACCACCCATCTTTCCCGTGAAACTCGGATACGACTTTTTGTGGTAAGAAGACACTGATGGATCGTCATAAGAATTGATAAGGACAGCCTCGTGACATCTCACTCTCTGACTCGGAATTTCAGTAAGGACCGTCTTCCAATACTCTCTCGGACAATCTCTATATTCAATCATGATTCCCGACACCATGTGTTTACCAACCCGATTCCCGTGGAAGACCGATATTCAAAGGGAGGACTCGATTGAATTGTCAAAAGGGTTCATAAGGAAAGGGACGGTTTCACAAAAGCTGAGCTTGACCATATACGAAGAAGGGTACTCCCGCTATTCCGTTCGCACAAATCGTTCAATATTCATTCAATAGTTAGAACATAACAATCAAATCTTTAGCATTTCAAGCACTCAATCATAGAATCAGTTAATGACAATTGCAATGATCTCCTTGGAGTCTTCCCGACCCATCTGTAAAGAACAAGCTAGTATTTTGCCTACCCATTTCCGACTACATCCCATAGGGATGGTCTAGCGCCTTTTCTACCCACTCGATCCCTTATTAGTCGGTTCTCCTCTTTTATAAGAAGTCAAGTTCATTACTTAGTCCAATTGAGTTAGACATATTAAGTTCATTTTGCCCCTTTAAAACGCTTTCAAATCTTTCGAAATTCATGGGCGGTTTTCCAAAACATACACTCGACCCTTGTGTACCCAAACTGCACAACCTGGCTCTGATACCAACTTTGTAACAGCCCGGATATAAATATCCGGGATACGTTTCGAAGGTCGGATACCTTTGTTCGGATGTTGCAATTCAGGTACGGGTCGAGGTTTCAAACCTCTAATCAGTCGAAGTTTCATAAATTCAGTTTAAACGAAAGTGAAATAGAAATATGATTTAGATACAAAAGCCACGGCAAGGCCGGGTCAAAACCAAACATAATTCTAAAGTCGGATGGCCAGATTAGCGGGGTTAGACAGATTTCTTTGCAATCGCCGAGGGACTTTCCCACGCCATATAAACAGAGAGCAATCATACCTAAAAACAATGGGTGCGAGTGGGGTCAGACCGAGGCCCCAACACGCTCTGTCCAGCAAGCGAACATACGCATACGCTAATAATAAGGATGATGCAGATGCGGAAATTAAATCACACTAGCATGATCCTAATTTACAATATGCGAGAAATAACTGTAAAGGCGCCCAAAGAATGCCAAGTGGCATGTCCCTCTCCTACCTCTGCACCCCTTTCCGTTAGTGCAGAGACCGGCCGGTTCGATGCTATAGCATATCATATCTCATCATCATATCTCATCATCATATCTCATCATCATAACATAAATTAAAATAAATAAATCATGCCCGATGGTGCTGGGCTATCATCATGCTCATATCGACTCGATAGACTCAGGGCACCCGATGGGGCTGGGCTACCCTATGACCCTAGCAAAGACTCTAGGACTATCACAGATACGGCCGTTCTGTTTCATACGCGTAAAGAAATAGAATGCTCAATCACAAGTGCAACCTAGCATGATACTACATGGCATGCTTTAATGCTTATGCAACACCTAGTATGTCATACAT
Organism: Persicaria maculosa; assembly: GCA_963922045.1. Lineage (NCBI taxonomy): Eukaryota > Viridiplantae > Streptophyta > Magnoliopsida > Caryophyllales > Polygonaceae > Persicaria > Persicaria maculosa. Next base: position 13,633,959 of record OY998257.1, on the reverse strand, counting down.
TCACAAGCCGGTAATCTCTTTCGAATCTGAGTAAGCCCATAAAGGAACTTACCTGAATGAGCCGAACAGCAGAGAACAAGGCAGAGCAGAATCCAAGAAATGAATCACCGATAGCAAGCAACGTCCAACATTCACAAACACCTAATAACATATAAATGCATAAGTCTACCTATTTCACACAAGGCGCCCCTAACTATCATTCATATCTCGTCTCATATCCCATTTCAGATTATTCCATCTCATTTTATCATTTCAGGTTCATCTCAACTCATCATCTCATTTCCAAAATAATATCTCAAAGAACTCAACTTAGAAAATCAAATAATTCTTTTAAAATCGTACTTAGTCAAAACCCGACATTACACATTTAAACCTTAAGGCCCATTTCCAAAATCATATAATAGAAATCGTTTCGGCATGTTTCTTATTTCAAAAACATTATATAAATAACTCCAATATTAAATCATCAAGATAATTTCTATGCTCACAATAATATTCATAAATCAAAACCAACAATTCACTTTAAAATTCCTAACTCTCATATTTAAGTCCTCATAAAAGCATCATATATAAATAATCCAATTAATATTATTTTAAAACAAACACAATATAAAATGATAAATTTCCAGAATATTATAATTATAACCAAATTCCAAAACTATAATAATATTCAAATATTTTACACTTACTATCCATATAATCCCAAAAATAATCCATAAATATATTTATAACTCTATATCAATTAATATCACTTTTAAAACCTTTTAAAATATATTTTAATATTTACAGAATATATATATATATACATATCCAAAATCAGAATTAGCATATAATATAACATATATAAATAACATAATTCATAATTATAATTTAACACATAAAATATAACCACAAAATGTAACACCATCTAAACAACCCACAACTCAGCCCAAGAGAAAGAAGAGGAAGGCCCCAACCCGTGACTCGAATTTCCCAGCCCAACCCGAGTTCTCCAGCCAGCCCAACAACCCAAAATAAGAAAAAAAAAAAAAGAGTGGGCCCTAGGGTGAGGTGGCGATGATGTGGCAGGGGAGGCCCCCACATCCCTTCTCCTTCCCTATTCATTTCGGCAAGAGAGGACGGAAGAAGCGGAGGCAACCCAGCTCTCCGACGGAAGAAGGAGAAGAGGGACACGGAGGCTCGCCGGCCATGGGTGGCGGCTCCGACCACCTTCCCGACACCAAGAACATGGAATTGGACAAGAAAGGAGAAGAAAGAGGGTCCTCACCGAGGGGATTTTCGAGTTCGTCCGCTCGCGAGAGAAGGAGCTCGAGGCTGCGTCGACGACACTGGCTACTCGGAATGCCAAGGAGGGAGGGAGGATGCTCCCGTGGGCAGCTCGCAGCAAGAAGACGAGGGGAGGAGCTGAGGCGTTCAGCGCTAGCTCTCGACAAAACGGGGCTCGGATGTGCTCAACTTCAACGAAGTGAGAGAGCAGAGGAGGACGACGACGACACTGAGGAGCTGGGGAGATGGTGGTGAGGTTGGCTGAAGGAATAGGAACAGAGGTGGGGCTGCTTGGCTCGGAAAAACAGGGGATGCCGGCTCGGAGCTTCAAAACAGAGAAGAATTGGTTCTCGGTGGTGCCGACTCGGTGTTCTTGCAAGGAAGACAGGGCTCGGTGAACAGAGGTGGTGCCGAGGGCACTCGGGAGCTGCTTCTGGGAATCGGAACGAAACAAAGGATAGCGATCGAACAGAGATGGAGAAGATGAAAGGTGCTGGCTTTTCTTTGAATCGGAAGAAATGGAATTAGCAAGGGGTATTGGTTTGGGTTCCTCTAGCTACAACAGAGGGGTAATGAAATGGTGAAATGGGGAGGACAGATGGGGTTTGTCTGCATTGAAGGCTGTGAGATCTGCAAGAAATCAAGGGTTGTTGGGTTCCATTTCTCTAAAGGGAAAGAAAATATGGGTGAGGGAAAAGAGGGTGTGTGTGTGTATTGGGTTTTACTGGGAAAAGGACACAAGGGTGTGCTACTGCTGTTGCAACGAGACAAAGGAGAAGGGGACCAAATTGCAGACTGGTTGGGCAATCAGATAAGTAGAAGGGAAAGAGCTGCAATTTCTTTCTTTGGTTTAGGATGGAAGAAATAAAGAAAAAAAATTAAGAAATAATTGGTGTGCTGCCCAAAAGATATGTCAAATACCCGAAAAAAAAATCTCAAACCCGCTCTCTCGTTCTTAACCCGACACGTTTAAAAATTAAATTGAAAATTTCGAAACCGAATTGGATGACGAAGTCCAATTTATATTCCAAATCTCGCAACCTTGAAGCGGAATTAAAATCCGTTTAAAAATTTTAATTAAATACTGTCGGAACTCGCTTAGAAAGATTTAAAATAAGTCCAATAGCTCGAGGATGGAATTTCAAAACCTCCCGAATCTTAGAAATCGAGATGATTATAATCATTATTTTAATTATTTAATATTATAAAATTTCCCGGTCTTTACATGCTCCATATACATTACATATTGCCCATTTTTTTATACCTTATACCCTATTCGGGGACAATGTTGAGAATGGAAGTCATCTTTGGAGTTGTTATATGGAGTTTGTGCATTATTATGAAGTTGTTGGCAGGAATGAAAGAAATTTTGAATTATGGAAAATTTAATGGGTGAGAAAAAATCTGATCACCTCAGGAGATAAAGATAGGTCGACCTTGCTCGTTGAGATGTAAGTTCGGCGAGATGGGGCACAAGGTGAGGAGTCCGAAGTACTAAGTATTCGGGGCCATTCATGACACCAATGTTTGCGACTCGCGAGAAGGAAGTACCAAGGTTAGAGAGGTAAAAGCATTATAGAGAAAAAAGCATTGAGCGAAGAGCGAAAGGTGAGAAATATGATGAAGAAGGAATGTGGAATGAAGTTTGGAAATAAAGTTTATTTCCCCGGATTTAACATCACATGGCCAAAAATTAGCCCACCTTTAGCCTTTTACCAATTTACTCTTCCATAAGCTTGAAAAAGTCCTCTTGATTATTAATGCTATGTTGCACGAAATTGTTTTATGCATATAACCCTCCTTTTGTGAGTATGATGTTGCTTTTATTCACATGCATGGATATTGTTGACATTAGTACCTTTCTAAGGATGGCAATTGATTGTAGGGACATATAACAATGAATCTATGATGTTGAGGGTTTAGTTTCTTCCCTTGAATGATCATTAGAAGTATTGCTTGAAGACAAGCAAGCTTAAGTATGGGGTGTTGATTTACGCTCAATTTTCCATATTTTTTCGCTTACATCTATTTCGATTTTTGTCCATATTTTATGTTTTTGGGTTGGGAAAGCATGAGATTTGTGTAGTTTATGTTTATTTGCAATATATGGAGGTCTACACAGGCTGTTTAATTTTTCAGAAATCGGGCGCACTTTGGAGCTTAAAGGAAAGTCATGAAGAGGTTGGAGAAGCTAAGGAAGAGCACAAGATGGTGCAGCTGGAAAAAACGCCACTTTTCAATAGATTTATTTTGAATCAAGTTCTGATGTCTTCATGAGAGTTGTATCCCTCAAAAAGATCTTTCCAACGCATATTCTTATGTGTCAATCGGACGAACGAGGACTCGGGAAAATGCGTTTCAAGACGGATGCAGAATGCTGAGAACTGTCATCGAGGTCGATATTAAGGTCGATATCGAGCGGAGCACGTCGACCAGAAATGCCAGAAATCGACTCAGCACTTGGAAGCTGCACAGAATAGGTCGATATCGACCACCTTTGGTCGATATCGAGTCAAGACATGGTCGAAATCACCTTCAGAGGCCAAGATCGAGTGAAGCTGAGAAGACAGGTCGATATCGACTGAACATTGTCGAGATCGAGTGAACCCCAGAAGCCGATTTCGAGCCATACCGAGTCCTAATCCGAGTGGAGGAAACTTGCACATGAAGGAGAATATATTTTATCTATTTTATCTACTTTCTATCCTAAAGGGTTGAACAATTAATTACCCTAAGGATTTATCTATTTTACCAATTTAGATTTATTTCCTTTTATCTAGAAGTACATCTTTAGATAGATTTAGATAGATTTCTCTCTTAGAATAGCTAGGATTGATCCCTATAAATAAAGCCCTAGGGCTTGGTTTTTCAATCATTCAAGTCAAGTCGTCTTCGGACGCAAGTAGTTCGGAGGAGAGCCTAGTGTGAAGATTGAAGGTTTTGTAAGTTCTAGTTTTAATTTAAAGTTAGTTGTTTATTTTCATGTTTTTTTTCTAATTCCCCTCTTCTAAGGTTGGGGTGAGTCCAACGATAGACATGTGTTCTTAATCGATGAATTTATAATTGTGTGTTTCTATCATCATCTACCTCTATGCTTAACCCTTGGATGAAAGTTCAAGGAATTCATGTTGCAAACTTGGATAGTAATTAGGGTTTTTTCGCGAGTTTATTAATCCTAATTAAGAAAAGGTAGAAACAATTAGGTTTATTTTCGAGAGTTGATTTACCTAAATTGTTGGAATTAGCGAAAGTTGATTCTTTGACGTAAAGCATGCTCTTTTATGTTATTCGTGATTTATACATATGTTTATTGTTGTGGTGATCCCTTACTTGGGAAGTTTGCACTTTTACTATTTTATTTTATTATTTAAATCCGCAGAGATTCTACTCGACACCAACCACCATCCCCTCTCCATCCCTCTACATCGACTAGTCTGACAGCAACCGACCGCCACCTTTTCCCGCTACTCCCGAACCCTGAAACCAACTAAACCTAGAACCGATGACTTCTCTCCTGAGGACGAACCTGACTCCCCTATACTATAGCGGGGGTCTTGACTATAAATTTATTTGGTCGAGAAACCCTCTCGTCATTGAGGTATCTCAAAGGGATTTTTAACTTGGATCTTTCTTATCTTGCTTCATCTTCACTGCAACTGAGTGCATACAGTGATGCTGATTGGGGCAACTGCAGAGATACTAGTAGGTCCTTGACAGGGTATTGTGTATTTCTAGGTTCTTCCTTGGTTTCATGGAAGACCAAGAAACAGAAGGTGGTTTCGAAATCCTCAACTGAAAGTGAGTACAGGAGCATGTCTGCAGTTGCTAGTGAATTGGTGTAGTTGCAAGGTCTACTATCAGATTTACATATTAAGGTTCATCTTCCTATAAATCTGTATTGTGACAATAAGTCAGCTCAGGAACTTGCAGCTAATCCCATTTTCCATGAAAGGACTAAACATGTTCGGATTGATAGTCATTTCATTAGGGAGATGGTTCAAGATGGGTTCATTCAAACGTCTCATGTTTCTTCCTCTCTTCAGATTGCTGATGTGTTAACCAAGGCCCTTGGGGCAAATCAACATCAGTTCCTTATTGGCAAGCTGGGTCTTGTTCTTCCCATCCCAAACCCAGCTTGAGGGGGGTATATAGGAGTACATATATGTGATGTAATAAATTGATATTAGGAGGCGTATTTTGGTCTTTTAACTCCTGCAACCGAGCTCACATTTATAACAGAATAGGCGCCAATCTGTAGAAGGTGCAACTGTTGTAACAAACTCTTGATTGAGAGGTTTTGTTAATCAATAGAGGAAATCTCATTTCTGTACTAATCTCAGTTTCTTCGAAAGGGTAATCAATAATCACACAACATATGCCCTCGAAAATAAGAATCGGAGGGTATTAACGAGGCTAATCAATAATCACACTACATTTACCCTCTAAAATTAGAACTCGAGGCTATTAACAAGAGTAATCAATAATTGTACTATATTTACAAGGTAATCACACTACATTTTATATCTATCTTTGGAAGAGTTTCAAACACAAATACATTTTTCTCCTTTCATAATATATAACTTTATTAAAATAATAAAATAATTAACAAAATGATAATACATACCAGAAATGAAGATAGAATACTACAAAACTCTTGATCAGAACAAGAAAAATGAGGAACAATAATGAGATCTTTAATTTGTGGGAGAATAGAAGAAAGAAGATTGTATGAAGAGGGAAGAGTGTAAAGGGTTCGAATTTTGTGTTATGGTTGATAAAGTGAAGTAAGTAGTTGGGGCAATTTAATGCATTAAATATGACAAAGAATATCTTAACCATTTAGTATAGAATGTACCCTCAAAATTAGCCTCATAAATAATTTGAGTGATTATACCCTCGTTTTTACCCTCGAAATAAAATTTGATCCTGTGTACCCTCGATAGTAGCCTCAAGTTTACCATCTATCAAACTCATTGGTAAAATCTCTTCGCCATACCCTTAAAAAAGTGCCCTTGAATTTTTTTTCGTGCCTAATTTACCCTCGAATCGGCCCTCCAAATATATATTTGACAGTATTTAGCATGGAAAAATTGTCTCGTTTTTATTTCAATGGTAATTACACTTGAAATATTTTTTCGAGGGCATCTTTGGGGGTAATAGCTACAAACATACCCTCGAATTATTTCGTTGCCAATAACTTCGAGGCTATATTGCGCTTTTACAAATCCAAAAAATATCAACATAAGGGAATTAAAAAAGATGGAGTGATTTTACTCTTTACTAGATCCTTCTATCTCATAATTTATGTTGTTTTACTTTTTAACACATTTTTTAATATGTTAAAACTCTATAAAATAATTTTTTTTCAAAATTTTATTTTATAGAGTTTTAACATATTAAAAAACGTGCTTAAAAGTTAAATAAGATGATTTATATATCATATAGAGGTGGAGGTAGTATTAGATACAATTGTTGTCTTGCATAGGTAAAAATCATCAAGGAGATTCATCAAACTCAAACATGTATACCTATGGATATATCAATCATCTTATTTGATCCCAAACGCGAATCCACAGATCTTGGCCCTAGCATCCATAAGTCCCTAGCTGTAACACTTTTCCTTCTTGGTCTGCAAATCCTTAATCGCCCCCGAAAACCCATCGATCTTCCTCTCCAAATCGTCGACCATGCTCTTCACCACGGGGTCCTTCCTAAGGCCAACCCCGGCCCCTGCGTTGACCGATAAGCTCTGAAACTTGTCCTGCAAGGCCTGGACCGTCGCGCTGATCCCCTCCAAGTCCTCCACCGTTATTCGATTCCTCACCTCCATCAACGCGGTGACCAACTCCCTCCTCCTCCTCAGCCTATCATCATACTTCTTCCACATCTGGTCCATCCATTTCGCCATTTGGTCGGTCGGGTTCATGGCCGCAATGGCTGCCACGGCAGCAATTGGCGGGATGGCCGCAGCGGGTGTCAGCACTACTGAGAGCGCAGCGCATACCAACAGCCCCACGTAGAGGGAAGCCAGAATGACCGTCGAAACCTTGCGGTAGAGCTTAAACCGCTCCACGTCTCCAGCATCGACCTCGTGCTTCTTGGCCAGGAGGCGGTCGTAGAGGCGCATCTGCTCGTCGAGGACGGCGGCGAGCTTGGTGTAGAGCTGCTGGGTGAGGGCATCGCTGGTCTCCGCGAAGCCGCTGACCGCGCGCTTAAGGAGCTCCTTCGCGCACTCGATGTTGGTTTTGCCGGCTTTGAAGGTCTTGTGGGCGATCTTGATGCGGTCGAGCCACCAGCTGACGCCGCTGCCGCCGTGCAGCCAGTGCTCGAGGATGTTGAGGAAGTCGAGGGTCTTGTGGCTGCAGCTGAAGTAGTGGTGGAGAAGTTCGAAGAGCTCACGGCTGCCGTGGATGTCGCGCCTGGAACGGAGAGAGTCTTATGATTATTTTTACATTTATTATATACTATAAAAATACAAAAATTTATAATATACTAAATGCATTTATTAAATATATATAATTGATACATATGGAAGTATTAAGTATTTTCATTTTTCGGTCATTATCACCATCCTCAACTTCCAGATTTCAGCAACAAAACTCTTACCAGCCCTGTGTATAACAAAAATAATCATAGGGGAAAGTAGTATTGATACTAATCCCTTGAACAATCACGTTCCATTTAGACCAATAACAAAATTACAAAGTTTTGAAAAGTATGATACAAATACATCTGTAGTTCGATGAGCTATAAAACCATTCCATATGTTCAACAACCCACCTAGATATGGAACAATTTTTTTTCTTCATAAAATTATGAATTTTTGGCTTACTCGGGATTTGATTGGGCAATGCCAGGGTATTCACCAATCAACATCTGATCGAGCAATGTCGGGGCCAATCCAGGGAACGGAATGGGTTGTGGAATACGGAGACAAGCCAATGCATTGGCGGGTGCACTAGCTAATATGTCACTACAGCGGGAGGAGGAGTTTACATATGAGGCTATGCCGGTTCATCTTCAACGAAACATGTACCCAATCTCAGCTAATGTGAACTCCTTTTAAAGTTTAATTAAATAAGAGGACTTTGCCCTCCTCTTTGCACACAAAAAGAAGTCTAAAACCATAGGTGAACAGCACAAAAAAGTCAATCGAACAGCACCCGAACAACATATAGAGAACAGTGAAATCAAACAATATAAAATTACCGCGCGAACAACAATCGAAAAACATAAAATTAGCGAACAATGAAATAACACAAAACATATTGACACAAAGCTTGTATTGATAGAAAATATAAATAGCGAACAATAATCGAAAAGCAATTCGACATAGAGCTTGTTGCGTGTGGCCATGATCTGCGTGTGGTCACAATAATACAACAGCAACAGCAGACTGACTCAAGCAATCGAATAACGGCAAATCAACAAGAGATCGACTCGTAGTCTCGTACTCCCGAATAGCAATTCAACAATCGAACAGCAATCAAACAACAATTCAATACGAAATCTACACAGAGCGGCCAACAATCGATAACAGCAATCAAAGGAGAAATCGGCAACGGCAATCAATTTTTTCAACAAGAAGGGTACTGGTAGCATTAAATTATAGAGAGAAGCATTAAATTATAAAGATCACTTCTATAATTCTATTCCTCTAAATTTATCGATTTTTTTTCTTTCCTCCCTCCATTTATTTCTCTAGTTTACAAATAGATTTGCAAGAGCTGTTGGAGTGGAAAAATGGTATATTTCTCTAAAACTTCTCCTTTTTTCTATTTTATAAGTGTTGTTGGGCTTGCTCTTAAGTGGATAGTTAGCCGCAACGACTATATGATTAATTTATCGCAACTATCAAACACATAAGGTCGCAACGACCAAACGTAATGGACATCACGACTTTGGTTGAAATACAGTACTCCTTACTAGTTTTATTTTAAGTAAATTAAATTATTTTGAGTGTGTTAAAGTATTTATATATTCTATTCTTAGAATATACTCCCTCTGTTAATTAAAACTTATCGTTTACTATTCATGCACGCTTTTTTAGAATGATAAAAACTATATAAAATATTAACTTTTTTAAAAATTTGTTTTTATAAATTCATACTTAATAGTAACAAGTATGAAATTATTAAAAAAATTAATATTTTCTATAGTTTTTAACACCTCAAAAAACGTGCATGAATAGTATAACGTCAAGTTTTAATTAACGGAGGAAGTAACAATTTTTTGTTATGTGTGTCTCGTCATATCTCTATTTTAATCTATTTATCTATGTATCTATCTATCTATCTATCTATCTATCTATCTATCTATCTATCTATCTATCTATCTATCTATCTATCTATCTATCTATCTATCTATCTATCTATACTAAAATTGATGCATAACGCTCTATGTGGCGTGTTGTGGTTGATCCTAGGGAAAAAAAAATCCTATGTGGCACATTGTGGTTGATGTTAGGAGAAAAAATTAATAAAATAATATGTTGTCATAGTTTATAGAAAGTTATATAAGCCACAATCTATCTATCTATATATATTTTAGTTAATTAAAAAAATATAAAAAATTGTTTCATAGTCATACTTATCAAAAATATTTATAGATAAATATGTAGTATTTATAAATAAAAATCAAGATAAAAATAATAAAAATAACTTTACCATAGGGTCATCTTCTGGGTGATTCTAGGAAAAAATATTAAAATAATATAACATCATAGTTTATAGAAAGTTATCATAAGTCATAATATATCTATATACAATATATTTTAGTTAATTGATAAAAATATAAATCAAAACTATTTCATGGTCATACCTACCAAAAATATTAATAGATAGATATGTAGTATTTGATACGTGCTATTTTATTTATATTTATATTATTTTTGCTGGAAAAAATTATTTCTATTTTTTTATTTATTAGAACACATTTGAATTATTTATGATATTGCATTAACGTATTCTCCGTGCATTGATCGGGACCTGCACTACTTATCTAATTATTTTCCATCAAATAACTTTTTTGTTTCTTTATTTTTCTCATTTTTTCCTATCAACATCTATATTAATTTATATTATTCTAAATATAAAATATAACTAAAATACATTAATAATTTTCGCATCCTGACTTATATTTTTAAATAAAAATTTAAACTTTAAAAGAATTATATTTTTCTATCGGAGGAGTATTTTATAACTAAAATATATTAAAATCCACACATATCCTTATTTGAAATTGTAGATTTTTTTTTCTTATTTGAAATTGTAGAATTTGTAGCGTTTACTACACCACTGTTTGGCGCGAGTGGTCGGTAGACACCAACTAATTTTCGGCGCGACTACGTCATCACGGTTTGCGTGGATGACGTCAGGGTGATCTCATCCATCGATATCGACGAGTGCGCCACTCTTCGTCACGAATAGTCAACGCCTACAAATTACCAGCAGGCTAAAATACAGTACTCCTTACCAGTTTTATTTTAGGGCAAATTGCATAAAACCACCCCTTAAATAGTTTATATTGCTGGAAACTATCCCTTAAAATTGAAATTGTAGAAAACCACCCATTAAACCTATTCCGTTAGTCAATCACCACCCTTCCCCATATTCCGTTATACTTTCGGTCAAAAGAAGAAATTACTATGTTACCCCTTGTCTTTTATTCAAGTAAGAAGGGAATGTTTGGAATTTCTCATCCTCTCCTTTCTAGTTTTCTTCTTCCACTTTTTTTTATGACGTGGAGGTTCCGAGGTTATCGACTAATCCTCCACGGGCCGAGCACTAGCCTGCAAGCACTCGAGTCAACCAAGGCATGAGTACCCACTATAGCACAAATTGCTCCTAGTGGGATTTGAACCCTTGACCTCATGGTAGTGAGGCACAAGGAAGCACCTCACTCTTACCGCTAGGGCAAGAGGTCATTGGTTAGTTTTCTTCTTCCACTTGAACGGCGCCATTTTTCCATTTATTTTACAAATAAGCCAATATATTGGAATAATCTAGATTATCAATTTTCTCTCATAGATTTGTTAACATTTAACACTATAAGAGGTGTTAACATATGATCTATCATCTCCACCTCTCTCTATATAAAATAATTTTCTCATGAAGACACCCCTTACCATGTAGAAGGGAGAAGATTGATTTAAAAAAAACACAATTAATTAACCGTATAACTAACTAGTATTCATATTTAACTTTATATGTGAACTAGTTTTACTTTACCCGCCCGTTGTGCGGTTTCTTAATAAACAAAATTATGTTTAATTTATATTTTCTTTTTGAAATTTAAAGGTTATATTAGTTTGATTGAAATCTTTGGATTCTTTAATACACCATAGTATAAAAAACTATACAAAATAACTTAAGATATTATATTCTATGGATTGATAATAGCTTTTGTAAAAATATTCACTTGAATTTATTTGTTTTTAATAAAATTGGTTAGAATAGTAACAATTTTTTATGGCTATATGTTGTACGTAGTTTATATATTATGATTTTGATTGTATTTTGCAACTCATTTGAATAAAAATAATTATTTTTGAATAAAAACTATTTATTATGGTTGGCGGTGGATTTATCAAGTTGAAAGATTTTGGTTTATTGTTAATTATTTTAGCTTGATCAATTAATTATTTGATCTAATTAAGATAAAAGGTTATATATATTCGATATATTATTTGATATTAAAAAGATAAGTTTTTTACATAACTATATGGACTTATTAATTGATATGACCCAAAAATATAATACCACTTTAATCCAGAAAATGACACGTAAGCAAAAAAAATCTCGTTTTAATCCAGAAAATTCCGTGGACGCGAGATCGCACCAGAGCCCGTTTCAGGCCTCTACTTTAGTATTTTACTAGTATTCGTTACCCGCGCGGTTACGCGCTTTGTTAATAAATTATATTTTATTATGTTAATTATATTAAAATATTATACTCCCTCCGTTTGGCAAAACATGTCGTTTTAGGGTGTAAAATTTGTTCAAAAAAACATGTCATTGTAGGTAATTTGACCCTTACTTTACAAAAATGCCCTTGTAATGATTAATGGGTTGTGAGTTACGGTTTTCAATAAAGTGAAAAAGTAGTGTAATAAATGAGGGTAAATTAGTATATTTGTTGATTGTATTAAAGATTGTGCAAGAAGCTAAAATGACATGTTTTGCCGAACGGAGGGAGTATTAGATAATTAATTGACGTGGCTTAAAAAATAAAATCAAATTGACGTGGCTCACAAAAATCAAACTATATATAATTATATTATATTCAATTTGATCTAAAAGGTAGAATAACGCACCAAATATTCCTTCTTCATCTTTTAAAATAATAAATAATATAGTTTATTAACAAAAGCATGAAAATAATAAATATGTATAACAACTACTTCAAGTTATATTGGATAGATTATTAATCTAAAAAAATAAGTTTTTAGCTAACTATATTCATTTATTAATTGATGCGGGCCAGAAATATAATACCACTTTAATCCAGAAAATGCCACGTAAACAAAAATAATCCCGCTTTAATCCAGAAAATTCCGTGGACGCGAGATCGCACCAGAGCCCGTTTCAGGCCTTTGTTTTAGTATTTTATATAGATATCAGTTGGTGTAACTATATCTTTAAATATGAATAGTATATAATATGCAATAATAAATTTATATTAGTTTGTAAAATATGAATATTTAACACTAAATATGAATATTAGGTAGTTATACGCTTCTTTTAACAAAATTGTAGACCTTTGACTCTTTTACATATAATTATTCAAATTTGTCCCCGTTACATGTTAAGGGTTATTTCACCGAAAAATGTCTATATATATTATGCAACTTGCATATTTTATTAGTGTAGATGCCAATATTGAGCATTTCAAATGGCTATCCACATTCTAATTAATTGAGGGTTACATTCATATCATATATTAATTACTATATAAATATATATGTGTGTTTAGTATGCAACTTGCATATTTTCTTAGGTAGATGCCAATATTGAGCTTTTGAAATGGCTATCAACATTATTCTAATTGAGGCCGGTTACATTCATATCAATATCATATATTAATTACTATATATATTATATGCGACTTGCATATTTTGTTAGTGTAGATATTGAGCATTTTTGGGATAAAAAAAAGAAGATATTGAGCATTAATTTCAAATGGCTATCCACCTTCTAATTGAGGGTTAAATATATATATATATATATATAGGTTGGATCCCGTATAAGCAATTTTTATGGTGTAATTTGTGAACAGATTGAGAAATTATTCATAGGTACCAAATGATTATTCGTGTATAATAATGTAATTATTCGTATATATGTACGAACAAATGTAATATATATATATATAGGGATTGACTCCGGTGAAAACCTCAAATTGTGGTAAAAACCGTGAGAACTACTTTATAGATTAGTTTATTTGAAACCTATGCTAAAAACCTCAATTACACAGTGACTTTACAACTCAGTTCAACCTAAAAACCGTGCTAAAAACTCCAGTTTTAAAATAACACATGACTTTATATCTCGGTTAAACCTAAAAACCGTGCTGAAAACTCATATTTTAAAATTACATTAGTGAGTTTATAACTCAGTTTTATTTAAAATCGGGCTAAAATATGTGACTTTATATATCGTTTCTATTCAGAACCGGGCTATAAAGCTAGTGAACCGGACTAAAAAGTCGGTCCTCACAGGTTTTTACCGTAATTTTGGTTTTCACCGGAGCGCACCCCTATATATATATATATATATATATATATATATATATATATATATATATATATATATATATATATATATATATAACATTATTATGGGTAGAAGTTTTTTTTTTGAAACATGGGTAGAAGTTGAAAGGTTGAAATGGATGCAATTTGTTTACACGTCTCCAATTGTACGTAATGCCTTTGTCCTATAATTAAATACTCCGTAACTTTCTTATTTCTATTAATTTTTTTTAATTTTTAATTTTACAATTGACCATGAGTATTGAGTAACATAACAAAAAAAGAAAATTACTAAGGGTTCGTTTGGTTAACTCTCTACTTCCTGGGAAGTTTAAAATCCCAGGAAGTAAGAGTCAATATATGTGTTTGATATGTTTTTTAAAAATGGAAAAACCCAGGAATTTCAATTCATATAAATTTCAATTCCCATGAAATGGTGGAATTTAACTTACCTTGAAGAGGTAGGTAAGATCTACTTCCTCCATTATCTTTTCTCAAATCTCCTATAAAATTTATTTTTTATAAATAAAATATCTAATTTACCCATATAGATTTTTATTTTAAACAAAAATCAAAAGGTTATAAGAGTAATTTTAAATAAATTACCATGAAAATTCTATGTTTAACTAAACAAAATATAGGAATTGAATTTATGGAAAATTATTTCTAACCAAACATATTTTTACATTTCCCATGAAGTAGAATTCATGGGAATTAAATATCATGGAAGTTACTACCCACGTTTAATCAAACGAGGCCTAAATCCCTAATTAAGTAGGTTTGACAAATGAATATTTATCTTCTAAATAACTTTCTTATCCCCTTTTACAATTGTTCATGGGTAGCATAACAAAAAAACTATATAACTAATTAAGTAGGCTTGACAAAATGAATATTTTATATCCAAAAAAGGATTTGAATTCTAGATCACGGGGCTTCAAATAACATTGGTAAACCATTAAGCTAAATATATTTTTATGATACAACATGAAAGTGAAAACTTTAATAGAGTAAATTATAAGCATATAAATTGAATATGAACACAATTTTTAAGTTTTATATACGGAGTATCTAAGAAGTTAATATCAACAAAAGGGAATTCAATGCAAGCAGATTCATCAAACTCAAACGTACGTACATATGCCCATTGATCAATCATCTTCTCCCAAAAGTGGTTCCACATATCTTTGCCCTAGCATCCACAACGTCCCTGTAACACTTTTCCTTCTTGGTCTGTAAATCCTTAATCGCCCTTGAAAACCCATCGATCTTCCTCTCCATATCGTCGACCATACTCTTCACCACGGGGTCCTTCCTAAGGGCAACCGCGGTCCCTGCGTTGACCGAGAACCTCTGAAACTTGTCCTGCAAGGCCTGGACCGCCACCCTGATCCCCTCCAAGTCCTCCACCGTTATCCGACTCCTCGCCTCCATCAGCGCGTTGACCAACTCGCTCCTCCTCCTCAGCCTATCATCATACTTCCTCCACATGTGGTCCATCCACTTCTCCATGTGGTCGGTCGGGTTCATGGCCGCAATGGCTGCAATGGCAGCAACTTGCGGGATGACCGCAGCGGGCGACAGCACTGCAGACACCGAAGCGCATACCAACAGCCCAATATAGAGGCAAGCCAGAATGGCCGTCGAAACCTTGCGGTAGATCTTAACCCGCCGCACGTTCCGAACATCGACCTCGTGTTTCTTGGCGAGGAGGCGCTCGTGCAGGCGCGTCTGCTCGTCGAGGACGGTGGCCAGCTTGGCGTAGAGCTGCTGGGCGACGAGGGCGTCGCTGGCCTCCGCGAAGCCGCTGAGCGCGCGCTGGATGAGGGTCCTCCCGTAGCCGGTCTTGGTGTTGTCGGCTTTGAAGGCCTTGAGCGCGGACTTGACGCGGTCGAGGCGCCAGCTGACGCCGTGCAGCCAAGGCTCGAGGATGTTGAGGAAGTCGAGGGTCTTGTGGCTGCAGCTGAAGTAGAGCGAGAGAAGCTCGAGGAGCTCGCGGCTGCCGTGGATATCGTCCTTGGAACGGAGGAGGACCTTGACGACGTCCTGGTTGGTGTCGCCGAGGGAGCGGATCACCAAGATCAACGAGTCGAGGGAGCGAGCGCCCTCCGATTTCGAGGTGATGGTGGTTATCAGTTGGGTGCTGCGCTTTTGGAGGGTGGAATCCAACGCCCTGAGCTCCTCCTCATCACGATCATCCATTGATTTTTTTTTTTTTTGGGTTGATCCTTTGAATTGAAACTGGGTATAGTATAATAGTAGTATAGTGAATGGACTTGCTCGTCGACTATAATAAATAGAGGGCGACGCTTCCATGGGTCGATGTCTATGTTGGGTTGACATAACTATTTTTTTTTTTAAATTCCAATTAAAATGCAAGTTCATTGTTGACATGGTCTTGTATTTGAATATAGTGGACCGGTGATCGAGCTACATATATAGTTATAATATTAATTAATTATTTGTGCGTTTATATCAAAACTTTATATTGTAAATTTGCAATGAACGGTGCATAGACTAGCTGTATTTCTCTATTGAATTGGTCAGTTCACCCGAACACAAACCCAAAATCATCCGGATCCAATTATACCCAACACCGAAATATTCCCAACCCGATTAAGAATATTAGCATTTCTCCTAAAATATATAATATCTGAAATTTAAAACAACATAAGTATTTGATTACTCAATAATGGATGTTAATATTATCATGTATATAGCTCGTATAATTAAATTATTTTATATTTCATCTATTAAAAAATATGAGTCATTTGACTTTTTAGCATATTTTCTAAGACGCTAACTAGCTAAAAACTATATAAATATCATTTTTAAATTAATTTTTATAATTTCATATTCATGAGTAATAAGTATGAAATAATAAAAAAAAATTAAGATTTTATATAGTTTGTACTTTTTATAAAGTGTTCTAAAAAGCAAAATGACATTTTTAATGGATATAATATTGATTAAGAATTGATAAACATTTCTTAATCTATATAAAAAGATAAATATCTCATATGTGATATATATATAGAGTACAAAATCGATCAAATTGACACTTCGATCCAATCGAAGTATGATTTAACTAAAATTAAATAGAACGAAATCCGATTCACCCAATCCCATATAGATTGAAACCCGACTCTCGAGATCTCCATTGCCTCTAAGCATCACATTATCTCCGATCGAGTCTTTGTTTCAATTTGTCGCTTTAACCTCCGTCCTTCCAATGTACCTCTTGCACACCGGCTTTGCACTTTCCCCCATTATATTCGATGGTTAACTTATAATTCCCAAATCAATTTGAATCGGGCTATGTGGAAATTGTTGGATTCAATTAATTATTTGGTAAATTTGGGATTTGTTGTATAAATATGAGATGGACAGGGGATGGTTGGTGGGGGGTTAAGGTTTGAAAGTCGGTGGTGTAGGACGAAGAAGGTAGCAAATGCGAAATCGATGGTTAGTGTTAGTGTAGAATAAAGGTTAATAACATATGTGGTTACTTAGAAATCGAGATCAACAGTGGAGTTAGACAATAGGTTACAAGCAGTGTTCTAAAAAACAATCTTGGCGGCCGTCAAGACAGCGCCAAGATGCTTGGCGGACCCACACCGTCTTGAATTCGACTTTGGCGGGGTAGCTTGGCGGCTGAGGGCCTTGCAGGAATGGAATAGTACCTTGGCAGCCTTGGCGGTTGCAAATCGGGCTCGGTGGGGAAGAGTTTTAGCGGACACGGGACGGAGACTTATCGGTCTTGGCGATTTTAGATTGAGATTATTTAGTTTTTATGGTTTCAAATTTCTCAATTATGAAGATGTGATACTCATTTGAATATATCTATGTGATTTTATGTTTGATTCGAACAACTTTAAAATGGCCGTGATGATTTTTTATTTGATCTGTTATAGACTTGAAATTAATGCATAATTTATTGCATAATATATGTTTTATACATAGTTCATGGAATAAATATAAGTAAATAATAAAAAACCGTTTTGTCCGCCATGAAACGCTAATAAGGCCATCAAACTGTCTTGACGCTTAGCAGTACCCTGCCGCCAAGCGTCCGTCAAGCATTTTTTAGAACATTGGTTACAAGGTTGAACATTGTAAAATGGAGTTTTTTTTTTTTTCAATGAGGGGTGGAAGGTGGCTACCTAATTTAATTTTTTTGGCAATGAAGGAGAAATCAGTTTAAGGAGAGAAATGTTCAATTTACAGTCTTCAAAATTACTAGCCTCTTAAGTCATAACTAAGCTTCATATAGATCGAGGTTGAAGATGATAACATGGGAGGGGTTGAATTGGTGATATTGAATAGATAAGATATGCCAAATTTCTTAATTTTTACATTGTTTTATTTTGGCTGGTTCATAAAAATCCAAACATTAAAGGAGCGAAAATATCAAGGTAGACTAGTTGGTTAATTAGAAAGAAGACTATTCTATGGGAGACCAGAAGGATCCAATTATGTAATTGGAGTGGAGTGTTGGACAAGTCATCAAGGTCTCTCTTCTTACCCAATTAGTTAATTGGTACTTATATTATATACACGGTGTTTTTTTTTTTTTGACACACGGAGTATTATGGATTTATCCAACTTGCATATTTAGTAAGTGTACAGTTGGAAACTAGATCCATCGTTGTCTCATATCGGGACGGTGAAAATATTGCCAAATACAATATGTTGTCACAGTTTTGAAAATGCTGGAAAATTAACCTAACTTTGATTTCACAAACTATGAGAAATATCAAATTGTTTCCCTTCGATCATCAGTCGAATAAGATCTAAAGATTGGAAAAAAAAATTGGATTCATGGTTTGCCAAGTTGTAATAGTAGGTCGTTTTTTAAAGAAGTAATGGGCTTTATAAACTATTTTCATTATTTTTTTAAGTTTATAGACCCCATAATAAATTCTATAATTATATAGACATTTTCATGTATATTGTTCCATTTATACCCTTCAATGCTTTTTATTATTTAAAAAATTAACATTTTTTATAATAAATTTGAAAAATAGCTAAAAAAATCGTCAAATTAAATATAATATATATTATAAGGAAAAAACAACAATTTATTATATTCAATCCCTAATAAAATATCTAAGTACGTACATTACAATTAATTAACATTATTAATTATAGTAACAGAATAACTTGTGATTGTGATACAATATTTCACCTTTACTATAAGAGCGAATTGCACAATGTAACCCCCTATCCGACCACCTTTGCGCCCATAACCCACTATCTGAAACAATTGCAAAGGCTAACCCTCCACCCAAAAAAAATTGCACTCCATCCGGTAAAAAAGTGGACATGCAACAAGGACAGATGAGAGAGAAAGTGAATGTGGAGAGAGAGAGGAACCGGGGGAAGTTAATGAGGAGAGAGAGTGAGAGAGGGAGGAAACAATTTTATAAAAAAACTGTAAAATCAATTGTATCTCACGGGCCTACAAAAGAGGAAAAGAAAAAGAGAAGGAAGAAGAGGAAGAAGAAAAAGAAAAAGAGAGAGGGCAACAGTCGCTCATGCAAACATGAGGAAAAGAAAAAGAGAAGGAAGAAGAGGAAGAAGCCGACAGTGCAGTGCAAGAGAGGTTCGAAGAAGGTGAGCCGACATTGAACAGGGCGATTTTGAAGTAAGTAAATCCTAACTCGATCGATTAATTGCCTATTGCTTGGATTCGTAGGGGAGGAACCGATTGGAAGAACCTAAACTGTTTTTGATTGTGTGAAAATGGGATAAAGGGGTCGAATGGGTTGACAATTCGCAATTTTCCCTGTCATGTAGCAAGTAACCGGCGTCACGTTAAAAACAAATGGTGGAAAGTTTGGGAACTGGGATGTGCGGAGAGATTGGGAAATGGGAAATCGGGGAACGTTTATGTCGAATCCGAATTTTCAGGAGTAGGGTAGCTGTAGATACGTTCAGTTTAGGGGGGAAATTGGCCGAAATGGGGCGAATTAGGGTTAGGGGAAATGTTACAAAGGGTGAGTTTTCATATGTGTAGATTGAAATTGGGCAGGGGAACTGAATATTAATGTCAGTAGGTCGAGATTTCTGATGAAAAATTTTGACACTCGTGTGCAATTTAGAGATGTACAAATTGAATAAGTTCACTGTCATGTATAAATAATAAGGTGTCATGTATAAATATTAACGTGTCATGTTTAAATGTTTTGGTGTCATGTAAGATAGACTGTAGGGATGAATATGGAACCACTGTGTGCATTCAATCTTAAGATGAATAAGTAACTGTCATGTACATATTGAACCATTGGGTGCATTCAATCTTGACACTTGATATGCATAGGTTCTGAATGGGTAACTGTCATGTACATATTGAATTCTACAATGTTTGTGGGACTGATGAGAAGGGAACTGTGGGCTGGGGGACACAAATTGATTTCGAGATTACTGATATTTGGTCTCCCAACATGCAGGATATCTGCTAAATATAAAAAATGTCGCAGCGGCGGAGTGGAAAGAAGATTGTCGACCCTGCATCTCAAACCTCCGGCGCGATATGATGGGCATTCGTTGAGTAATGTAAGTTGTGATTGTCGTGGTGCATCATTTCTCACTTGTTGAAGTCTGTGCAGGCTGTGTACGCTGTCGAGGAAGACAGACACTTCAAAGCGCGATGTAACCAATACTGTCGGTTGCCCCTCCTAGTAAACATTGACAACCGGATGAGCGAATCCCAGTGGAAGCGCCTGATGGACAGCCCGTTGGGGGGCGTTGCAAGACTGGGCATAAGCACAAGGGTCCAGTTCTCCGGGCAGCTTGTACACTACGTTCTCCAACGACAACTGAAGACGAAGAAGAAGCATGAAATGTGGTACAAGATCCATGATGCGGTTGTGAGGTTCTCAATAACTGAGTTCGCCCTTGTCACTGGTCTCAACTGCGGCTATGTCGACGAACCTGAGAACGACTCGGCGTGTGAGACATTAGTGTATGATTTCTTTGGAGTTACCAAGTTGAAGATGTCCGAGTTCGAGGTGATGTTCCATGTGGCAATGGCATCTAAGAAATCGTCAGCCAAAAAGTTTAAATTTGTCCTGCTGATGCTGGTCGAGGGCGTGTTGTCCGCGAAGGAACCCCGAAACTACATTCAGGGGTGGGTGGTCAACCTCGTCTCGGACATTAAAAGGTTCCTGGCCTATCCGTGGGGTCGGCTTTCCTACAAGCGAACGAACGAGTTCCTGAACCATGCAATCGAGAGGAAGCTCCAACACACTGGCAGCATCCCTAGTGCACCACGTCTGTCCTACGTGCTGATGGGATTCCCCCTCGCTTTCCAGGTTCGTTCACAAACCTCACTGGACGACTAATGAATTAATACTAGTCATCCATATACTTTATACTGGACAACAATTGACCTTGTACTGGAAAAACGTTGTTTGCAGATCTGGGTGTACGAAGCCCTCCCTCCAGTGGGCGTCCAATGTGCGAGCATCATAGATGAGAAGCTGTACCCTAGGTGTCTGCGATACGAGTCTAAGGAAGGGAACCTCGAGTATTCCGCCATCGAAACCCGACTGCGGGAGGCTGTGGAGCTCGGGTAGTTCGATGACCCTGACGCTGTGAGGCCGGTTCTCATCCCTGACGAAGTGGAGGAAGCTACCCGTTTGTACCGCGATGCCCGATACGGTCACGATAAATGGGACCACTTCTTCGACGACATTGTCCGGGCGTTCTTAGCAGCAAATGCGAAACCCCCACGGATGGAACAACCAAATGAAGCACCTGGGTCAACGCTAGAATCAGAGGAGGGTACGCAGACAAAAGCTGCCATCTTAGAGATCGAGTCAAGATTACTGGCAAAGTTGGACGACATGGCGAGGAGCATAACCGTGGAGTTAGGATCGAAGATGGCCACGCTTGAGGAGTCGATTGAAGACTTGAAGAGGGCATTGAGGGGGAAGAGGACTAGGGAGTCGGAGGAGCAAGGGGAGGTGCTGCCAAAGAAGGAGGTAAGGCTTTTGGTGTGTCATGGCATCATATAGAGCGTCATGTAATTATATATCACTGTCATGTCAAGATTGTAAGGTGTCATGTAAATGTCAGCACATGTCATGAAAATATCAGTTTCTGTCAATTTAATTTGATGTCATGTGGATAGGTTAATGGAGTAGTGAAGGAAAAGGACAAGTACAAGGACGAGGAGGAGATACAGCCGACCAAGGAGGACAATCAGTCGGAGAAACCTACTCTGAAAATCGGCGAGGTATGGACATTTGATTGTCCTGTCAAATTAACTATCTGTCATGTTATATGCACTATGGTGTGTTGGGTGCAGGTTGATGTTGAGGCTGAGGTGCCCCTCCAACGGCGCGGTAGGAGGACTCGTCTACATCCTGATACATTCTCCCCAGGGGAAGGAAAGCTGCCAGCGAAGAAGCCGTGTGTGTGCAAGAAGGCATCGCAAGCAGTGGATGCCGTGGACCTAGGCATGACCACGAGGGCAGACGTTGATGCGTTTTCATCCTGGATGAAGGATGGAGCTGACCCTATCCGGTCGGTTGAAGACAGCCTACTGCATAGGGAGTTCTTCACGGTACTCCAATCACAGACAACTTGGGTCACATCCGAGGTTAGGTTCCCACAACGTGGTTCTATGAATTACCTTCCTCGTCATATGCTCTTCCATATAAATGGTTTTCCGTGCGTGCAGCATATCGAGCAGGCATGCGCCCTCCTGCGGAAGGACATCAAGGATGAAGACAAGTACGAAGATGTCACCGTCCTTGATTTCTTCTGAGGGTATCTACTGCAGAAGCATTTTGCGGATGCGAAGGGGAACCTTGATGTGGTCAAGGGGGACGAGAAGCTGTCCCACTACTTCGACGGCAAGTCACCAGAGAGGTTTGCAACGGAGTGGGCCATTGTCGACCGGCTGTTGGCGCCTTGGAATGTCAAGAACGAGCACTGGGTGGCGCTAGAGATTAATCTCGCGGAGTGGGCAGTGAATGTCTACGATCCCGACATCAACCTAGTCGCCGAGCGCCACATGGCGGGCTTTCTAAAGCCGGTGACCCACCTCCTCCCCATTCTGATGGACATCCATCCCGAACTTCGGGTTAAATGGGTCGGCAAAGTCCCGAAACCCTTTGCATACAAGAGGGTGAAAGGGATTCCCCAAAATAAACAATCGTAAGTCGATATTTCCACTTGTTCCAATTATAAACAATTATCGCAGTGAAGGTTGAACATGTTTCATTGTCGTGATGTAGGGGCGACTGTGGTCCATACGCCATCCGCTTCATGCAGCTCCTCGCGGCCGACGACACCAAGTTCCGTGGCCTTGACGATGACTTCATTGCGGTGTACCGCCAATTCCTTTGTGCTGCCATCTTTCACGGACGTCTTACACCCCCATCCGACTCTTAAAAGGAATTCCCAATTGGTTTTAAACTGTTGTGTTTGGTTTTAGACTGTTATTGGTTAGTTTTAGACATTTCGGTTGGTTCGTTTTAGACTGTTGTTGTTTCGTTTTAGACATTTCACTTTGCCATTGTTATTGGTTTGTGGACTTGGTCATGTCAAATATATTATATGTCATGCTAAGTTCATTGTCTGTCATGTAAACCAAAGGTACAAATTGGGGTAACCACACAAAGTAGAACAAAGTAGGGCAGACCAAACCAAAAGTACAAACTGGGATAGCTACATACTGAATTGCAAAAGGTGGACTTGGTTAGTCACAATGTCAAGTGAAGTGCATCTTATGTCATGTCAAATTTATTATCTATCATGTCAAATTTCTTAAATGTCATGTTAAATTTATTATATGTCATGCCAAGTTTATTGTTTATCATGTAAACCAAAGGTACAAGTTGGGGTAACCAGACAAAGTAGAACAAAGTAGGGAAGACCAAACCAAAGGTACAAACTGGGATAGCTACATACTGAATTGCAAATGGTGGACTTGGTTAGTCACAATGTCAAGTGAAGTGCATCTTATGTCATGTCAAATTTATTATCTGTCATGTCAAATTTCTTAGATTTCATGTCAAATTTATTATATGTCATGCCAAGTTTATTGTCTGTCATGTAAACCAAAGGTACAAGTTGGGGTAACCAGACAAAGTAGGGCAGACCAAACCAAAGGTACAAATTGGTAACCAGACAAAGTAGAACAAAGTAGGGCAGACCAAACCAAAGGTACAAACTGGGATAGCTACATACTGAATTGCAAAAGGTGGACTTGGTTTGTCACAATGTCAACTGAAGTGCATCTTATCTACACCCGCCCACTCTATTGGTTCACTTTTGACAGTTGTCGGAAATGCTTCGGACTTCCCTTTTCCGCGTTGGTATGCTTCCTCTACTTCCCTCACCGGTCGCTCCGCCTCGTGATCCCATGGGCTGACTACATCATCGACGTCCCTGCTGACACAAATTACATGCTTCCCACTTGGCTCCAACTGGACACGTGGATATTCTACCTGGATAGATGGATATTCTAACTGGACGAGATGAGTTTCTAACTGGACATCAGTTCGTTGTCCACCGACACCTTGTGCTCCCAAAACTTTTACTTCTTCATCCCCTGCCAAGCGGGGGTCCATATGTGGGTGATCTTCTTGGGTCACGGGTGGCCCACCCCCGACTGAATGGGTCGTTGTGGATCCTTCTGTAGTGGCCAATTCTCCACCAAACTTGCGTATCAGGGAGACATGGAGGTCGATAGGCCAGGATCGTTCTCTAGATAGACCGTTCAAAAACTTGAAGGCCTACAGGTCTTTGTCATCCCCAATGGAAAAACGTCTGCACCCTTCCTTTTGCGGCTTTGCATATGTGAGCTGGACGTCATGCCTCCTCCCATCGACATTAAACTTGGCCATCGGCTGTTTCTTCAGGGAGACGTAGTCAATACTTTCGTCTACCAAGACAGCCTTCTCGCTCCTGGACCCCTCCACGACCCAAGTGCCCTGTTCACATACCCACCATCCTCCAAGCACTACAGTCATACAGACGAACGATTTGTCCCCTGTTCCATTACTTAGAGGGGGACACATTTAGTTTATAGGAAGATGAATATATTTTATGTAGAAACGTATCGCATAACCTAAAAAGAAGGAATACTTACTCATTTTCTATCAGATGTCGGTGGTTGTCCAGTAAACCCCAATAGGTGTCAGGCGCTTGAATGAGTTTAAACTCTCCCCATCCTCCCTCCTCTCCCTCTTATTCCCTTTTGGCGCTATTGCCTGGGCGGGAAACGGTCTCTCTCTCTCTCTCTTTCCCCCCTGTCTTATCCACTGTCCTGTTTGACAGTTTCTCTCTCCTCTGCAGGATGCCCCTTGCTTTTCTATCCCTCTCTCTTTGATTTTTTTTGGTCAAATTGTATTCATTGGTTTGACCTTCTTATCGTTTCAATATTGCTGATTGCTACATTTTCCTACACATTTGCATTTAATGAGTATGAAGTGTGAGTGGGAAACCCAGTTTTATACCAAGGTCAAACATTGAATAAAACGCGCCGACAATATGTCCAGTCCAAAACCATTTTATGGCATGTCAACAGTGACCCGTGTCATGTATAAACCAACACACTGCCATGTTAAGGGTCACATGCTGAACAGTGTCCCTACTCACTCAAATTCGGTGAAGTTAAATCCCCATTTCCATTTCACCACCTCTCCAACACCCCTTCAACGAAATGGCATCCTCATCACACCACCTTGCTACCTCATCTGGCCTCCCTCCTCGACCAGTGCCCATCGTTATATCATCCGACAGCTCGGACGATGGGAATGAGGTTGCAGGTTTGTCAAGCATTTCATTGGTTTATATTTGTGCTACTTGTATGATTATACTACCGTATTTTTATTTTTTATGCAGGACCAATGCCGCCGCCTTACCGACGAAATCAATAGGTAGAGATCGTCGGCGGTGAGGCTGGGATGCTCGGGTCATTCTACGAGGTGACCCTTGTACGCAAAGTGGATCCTGTCCACTGGTTGGTGGAATATGTGACCCTCCTACGGAACAACAGAAGAGACCTACTGGAGAAAATCATACCGGTTTTACGAATTCGTCCCCGTCCGCCTCGTATTTCATATGACGCCTACGCAGTCGACGATCGTGTAGACTGTCACGGCAACGATGGGTATTGGTCCGGCAGGGTCGTTCGTGTGTCCGGTTATGGGAATGACCGAACTTTATCGGTCCACTTCCCGCTGAGCAGGGAGACAACTGATCATCGTGCCCGCGATATGCGCCCACACTTCCAGTGGAATGGGTGCAGATTCACCACGCAGCCGCATTTTCGCTACCTGTTACCGTAATTTTCGATTTCAATGTCGTGTATTTTTCTACTATTTGCTACTGTCTTTTAAATGTTTGCTCCGATGTTGTATTTGTTTAATGCTAGTGAATCTGTCTCCCATATATTATGTCTAGTATATCTCAATATGTGACATGTCGTATTACATTGACTGTCCAGTTTAAGCGAACAGCTTACACGTCAACCTACAAATTACCTCCCACCCACCTTCTTCTTCGATGGTTTTTCTCTGAAACATAAGATTTAATTACAAGTATATTTCCGCCCCCTCAATTTCACCCTCACTATGACTCTTACACTTGGACCAGTCACATTAAAGCATAGCAGTGTCGACATGAGAGAACAAAATCATGGCATCAAACTATGGGTAAATATTAAAGCATAGTAGATGTCATTATAGTGAATCTGCTTCTCCCACAAATCTTCTCCAGTCGATTCCGCATGATGTATTGATCTGTTTCTCCGAGCAAATTTGTCCAGTTAAATGCAATATGTGACATGTTTTGTTGATATTGACGTCCAGTTAAAACTTACTTCTTACACGTGATTTTGCAAATAAACCCCCGCTCTATTCCTACTTCAATTGTTTTCTCTGAAGCTTCAAATTTAATTGACGGTATCTTTTTATGCCCCCTCACTGACACTCTCACTGATCTCTCTCTCCTCTCAGACTGCACTTTTGTTTTTCACCTCTCTCTCTCTCTCTCTCTCTCTCTCTCTCTCTCTTCTGTCCTCTGCAACAGCAAATTCAGTGTACTTTTTCCCTCCTCCATCTCTCTCTCTCTCTTTCTGACTTGTCTTCGCTTTTCAGTAAAGCTCTCTATCTCTCTCTCTCTCTCTCTCTCACTTTTCCTGCTATTCTATCCGTGTCCAGCTGTCCCCCATTGAGTTACCTACAATTGGCTGAACCTTGCAACCGGATATCCACTTTTATGCAAATTTTTTTCGGATTGGGTCATTCATGCAAACATTCCGGATAATAGGGTTAGTTTAGCAAATGTCCCTTACTATAATACAATATTACTACCATAGAGATTTCATATTGTAATACAATGAATAATTTAGTCTAATTATTCATGTATTACAATAAATACAATTTTTATGGTAAATGTATTGTAATTGATTATTCTAATCGCATATATAAATATTACAAACATAGCTAATGCCAATATATATGTTATGCTATAAATTAGTGCATGCTCGTATTATATGACTGTAGAATTTCAAAAAAAAATAATTATTTTTAACTATTTTTAAAAATAGTTTTCAATTTGATTATTAAAGTATATTAACTTTTTATTAAAATAAAGCAATTAAGATTAAAAAAGTAATAAAAACAAAAAAGGGTCTATATACTTAAAAGATTTATTATGGAGTCTATTAACTAAATAAATTATGAAAAAGGGTCCTTATCCTCCAATCATCTCTTTTTGAAACCCATTTTATTGGGTTTAATTAATTAAAACAATATTATCATGATTTCTGAAAAAATTGTGGCCACAAAACCTCTTCACCGTTATGATACAATTATTTTAACTTGATTTACATGTTAGTTGGTTAAATTACTGTTTTACCTCAAGTTTTATGAGATTTTTATTTCTACAACCAAACACTCACATAAAATGAGGTAAAATAATTATATTATAATTAAAATGCAATGGAATGCAAACACACCCTTCATCTATCTGAAATAGTATAGTACTCCCTCCGTTAATGAAAACTTGTCATTTTCGAAATCAACACACTTATTAAGAAAATAAACAAAAATACATTTATACCCCTAATTATTACTCTATTTTTTTGCTTTCTAAAAAACTACAACTAACAACTATCGAATTATTACAAGGGCAATTCCGTAAAGTGGGTGCCAAAATACCTAAAATGACAAGTTTTTATTAACAAGATTTCCTTTTTAAAACAAGTTTCTCTTAATGGATGGAATAATTCATTTAATGAGTAGCGTTGTGATTTGGGTTCAAACTCTTTCTCTTTAATCATATATTCAAGATTTGAACCCCACACACAAAAAAAATATTAACATTTGAATTTAATTTGGAAATAATAGCACCACTTTAGTTCTCTTATTAAGCCTACTTAGTATGAGGTAGATTTTTTTTTGAACAGGAAAAAATTTGACAATAGGGGAGACCCTATATGCCAAGAGCATCCAAACAGATGAAATTGCACAGCATTGAATCGTCAGGAGTCCCAGGACCCAAGAAAGCAAAATCCAGATGCGATAGGTGGTCCACAACACGGTTTGCTTCCCTAAAAACGTGACGAATCTCATAAGTTCTGAACAAACCTAGGGAGGCTAGACTGTCTGAGACAATCATTTTTTAGTCTCCCATAGGCGAACCAAGGCCTTTAAGGCTGTTGATGATGGTTATGTTATCTCCCTCTATTATTAGGTCAGTTATGTGTAGTTCTTAGGCCGCTGATATTCCTTTCCATAGTGCGAAGCCTTCCGAGCCAACGACGAAGGCGATGGGGGAAGGCCCAACACCAGAGAAAATCGGGGCACTTGTGTGATCTCTGATAATAAACCCGTAGGACCCCTTAGAGGACGAGGACAAGGCTCCATCGAAATTGAGTTTGTAAGCTTCTGTTCTTGGTGGTTCCCATTTTGATCTCCTTCTCTTTTCTTTTGTAGTAGATTGATTCGTTCCTTCATTATGATGTTGCTCTAGATTGTCATCATTTTGTTTTGCATATTTCCATAGTAGGAGTTGGTCCTTTATGAAAGCTATTATACTTGCTATATTTGGTTTGATTTTATCAAATAAGCTTTTATTGCGAAAGTACCAGATACTCCACGAAGAGAAGGCGATTTTGGTGAATTGGTGAGTTCCATTTGCTTCTTTGATGTCTGCTAATATAATGTTTATATTCGTTTGTTGGGCGAAATAATTATTCAATGTTGATAATAACGTGGGTTCGAATGATGCTAGTGTGTTTTGCAATATCGGGCAATCCCACAGAAGATGGACGAGGTCCACATAATTAGAGTCATAGTGGGGGCACGAAGTTGGAATTCCCATTCCTCGTGAAGCAAGTCTAGCTGAGGTGGGGATTCCGCTCTTTGTAATGTTCCATAGTAATGTTTTGATTATTGGCGGTATATCAAGATTCCATATCCATTTTAAGTCAGACTTATGGTGGTTTTTCTTGTCATTGATCATTGCAATTGCAGAGTTTGTGGAAAACTAGCCATTCTTGCTCCATTTCCAATATAGTCTATCAGTATGTATGTTTTTGGGTATTGGCGTCATTATTATGGATTCTATCATGTCATTTGGCAGAGCTTGTTGAATGCTATTTTTTAGTTTTATGATATCCCATGATTTGTCATCTTGTAAAAGTTCTGATATTTTTGCTTGAGGATCAATTTGCTGGTCATTAGTAATCTTTGTAATGAGAGGGGAATCACCAAACCAGTGATCCAACCAGAAATGAATGTTTTCACCATTACCAATAAGACCAACGGATTCCTTCTTTGAAAAGAGGTAGTAGTTTCATAAGTTGCGCCCATTGCCAGGAGGAGCAGCCCTTTCGTTGATATTGCAATATATGTGTATTTTTTAGGTATTTTTCTATGATTATAGAAACCCAAGGGCTACAAGGTTCAGCCAATATTTTCTAAAGTAGGTTTAGTTGCAGTGCTTTGTTCATGTATTCGGAGCTACGGAGACCAAGGCCTCCATGAGATTTAGATTTGCAAACCTCAAACTAGCTGATTAGGGGTTTATGTCTCGGGCCTTTATTCCATATGAAATTCTGGTTGATTCTATCTAGTTCCGAGTGTATTGATTTAGGTAATAGGAAACATTGCATTAGGTGTAGTGGTTTCGCTGATAGTGTTGTTTTTATCAGTGTGCATCGTCCTGCCTGGGACAGACAACTGACTTTCCATCTATGTAGTTGTGACTTTGTGGTGTTAAGAAGATCATTAAATACCTCCTTTATTGCGCGTCCACAAATGATAGGGCAGCCCAAATAGCTACCCAGATCATTTGTGAAGGGGATTTCTAGTTCATTTTGGATTACATTTTTTTGGCCCGCAGTGAGGTTATGTGTTGTTTGAAAATGTGATTTATGTCTATTAACCTTTTTCCCTGATATAACAGAGAATTCTCTGAGTACCTTATTTACTTGGTCGCAGGCTGTTTTGGTGGCTGATGCAAAGATGACAATATCATTAGCAAAAGCCAGGAAGGGAATTCTAGTTCCGTTTCTAGTAATACTGATGCCTAGATGGCTACCGGGTTTTGCAGATTCCTTGCAGAGTCCTCGAGCAAGGACTCCAGAGAGGATTAGAAAAAGATAGGGTGACAGCGAATCTCCCTGCCTAAGGCCACGCCTTGGTGTAAATAGATCCGTTGGCTCATTGTTTACTAGAACCGAGTAGGTAACTGTTGTTATACATTCCTTGATCCAGTCACAAAATCGGTTTGAGAAACCGAATTTGTCCATAACAGATAGCAGAAAGTCCCAATCAACCATGTCGAAAGCTTTTTCCATATCGAGTTTAATCGTCATCCATCTTGATTGGCCTTTTATTTTGGAGAAGGAGTGGAATATTTCATTTGCAATTAGGATATTGTCTTGTATAGATCTTCCAGCTGTGAATGCACTCTGTAGTGGGTTAATGATTTTTTGGATTATTTTTTTTAGTCTAGAAGCCAATACTTTAGAGATAATCTTATATGTTGTTGAGCAGAGGCTTATGGGCATATAATGGGATGTAGTAGTTGGGTTATCACATTTGGGTATTAATGCAATGAAAGTGTGGTTTATTTGCTTTAGTATTCTGCCACTCAGGAAGAAACCTTTGACTGCCTTAATGACCGAGGGTCCTATAATGTGCCAATATTTTTTAAAAAACCCAGCGGGGAAGCCATCAGGTCCCGGTGATTTGTCGTTGGCCAGTCCAAAGATGGCATTCTTAATTTCAGAATTGGTAATTTGCTTGGTTAACCAATCGTTATCCTCGTCTGTTATTTCCGCGTTGATATTGCTTAATAAGCTACTTTGTGTTCCTTGTCTTTGATTCAGCGAGTATCATTTGATGAAGTCATTCTTGATGATTTCCCTTATGTCCCTCTCTTTTGTAATTGTAAGTCCTGCTACTGTCTGGATTGATTTAATTATGTTTTTGTTCTGACGCCCCGTCGCTATTTTATGAAAATACTTTGTGTTAGCATCTATTGACTTTATGTGCTGACGCTTAGCCCTTTGTCCCCAATATTTAATCTAGTGGTTTAGGAGGGAAGAATGCTTGATAGATAGTCTTCTGATTTTGTTGTCTAAATTGGGATTGTAGGAGTTGCAAAGTTACAGTTGTAGTTCCTGTAAGTCTTTTTCAACTTCAGTTATTTGCCGGAAAATGTTTCCGAAAGTAAATTTGCTCCATGCTTTGCTTTTGTTTTTTACTTCTTGCATTTTTTTAGTTAGTTTATACAGGTGTGATCCAGGGACATCTATGCGCCAAGCGTTTTTAATTATTGTTTCGAATTCCAGCCTAGTAGTCCAAGCCATCTCAAATTTAAAGGGTTGTAGTTTCGGTTTTTAATTGTCCATCAAGTCCAGAGTGATTTGAGTATGATCCGAGTTGATGAAGGCGTAGTTTTTTGTATATAGGTTGGGAAATTGTTGAAGTAGGCTATGGCTAATTAGAGCTCTATCTAGCTTCTTATAGATGTTATCTTGTCCGTGAGAGAGCTTTCTCCATGTGTATTTATTTCCTGTCGTTGGCGCGTCTATAAGATTATGTGTGGTGATGAGCTCTATTAGCCTGCCGAATCGGTTCATACTTGGGGTGACTCCTCCCAGTTTGTCAGATGGGTTTGTAATTTCGTTTAGGTCTCCGATCACAATTAGGGGCTCATTAATACTGTTGATAGTTGATGATAGCGATGACCAGAAGCTATTTTTATCACATTCATGAGGAGGAGCATATACAAAGAAAATTAAGATTGTTAAATTGAGAGTATAATTATTATAGATAGCTGTTATCGATCTGTCGTCCGAATCCTTTACTTCACATTATTAAATTGGGAAGCTTTCCAACGGAGGCATAGCCCTCCAGAGAGCCCCGATGATGGACAAAAGTGCATATTGTCGAAGCCAGGTTTTTTCCAGCAGTTATCTGGAGGCGGGTATTATAGTTTTGTCTCGGCTAGCGCCAATATTTTAATATGGTATGTCTTATAGGTCGATTCTATCTGTGTCCAGATGTTCTTCCTTCCTAACCCTCTAACATTCCAGAAGCCAAATTTCATGATCGTATCCTTTTAATGAGGGGTGTTTAAAGTAAACATTGCCTAGTAAGACAATGTTGGGGTTGGTGTGTTTAACTATTGTGTTGGAGTACAATTTTAGATAATGATATAGCTTGGGGAGACAAGATCTTGGGAGAGCGTTAGAAAGAGATGTAGTTCTTAACCAAGAGATAAGAAATCCAGAGGGTTCATAGCGCCTGTCCTTCGAGTGTTTTCTGCTGACAGAAATAGGATTTGTTATTGTTAAGGTATCCAGCAAATGAGTGGTCTTGACGTTTGCAATAGTTGTATTTAGGGATTTGTGAAAAAAAATTTGTTTAGCTTTAGAGATGATATGAATAGGATTTGTTATTGTTAATGGATTGTTTGCATAGTGTATTGATTTTGTATTTGGTGTTTTTACTAAGGGAAAGTATATGTTTCCAAGCCGGGTAAAATCATAGGTCTCGTCAGTCGAATCTTGAGCCAAAACAAACCTAAAAGCCCAGGCAAACATTACCGTATTGTCTCTAGAGATAGGCAAGTAAGTTGGCCAGCATGCTGGATTATTCAAATAAAGATAAAGCTTAGAGTTATGCTTAAAAGAAAAGGTACAGTTGTTGATGCTTCTAAGAGTAACCTGGATCGTAAAGTTTCCTAGTTTCGTTGCAAGCAGAGATATGGAATCATATGTTATATTATCATGTTGATAAATATAGAGAAGCCAATCCATATCGAGATAAAAACTAGCATGTAAATTGTGGTATTGAGGTTCATCATATGATCCTGGTATAGTGGTCAATGCATTAAGAGGTTGTAATACCCCAAAACAGAAGAAACAAAGAAGCCTTGCAGAAAAGACAAAAAACCACACAAGAGTTAGAGAATAGAATTTAGTTTTTGAATCAACTAAGTTGGATGATATGTTAATTATGAAGCGCCATAGTATCAGTTGTTGTGATCGGGGTTCAAACTTGTCATTAGCTATAGTAGTATAGATACTTGGTATAAAGTGAGATATATAAGTGTTGGGTGATCCAGCTGTTGACCTATAAATTGATTCGTTGTTGTCAAAAATAGTGATGGTACGAGTTACGTGGTAATACCTTAGGAATTCTTGATGCTGCCTGGGAGGTAAGATGCTCTCCACAAGAGGGAGGAAGCATGAATCCAGCAATGGGACTGCCTCTTGATTGCTTCCGGTCAGGATTAAAGGTCTCATAGTAGAGTATTGTGTTTGCTCAAGAGGGAGATCCCCTTGAACAACATTAGTATGTTTTTTAGAGTGGTTGGTGATGAGTAATAGGTTAAGCTGAATTCCTAGCACCCAAATAAAAATAGATAAGAGAATAACTAAGAGAATAATTAGTTGGAGGTCCACTTTAGCACTTTGCTCGTTATGATTCCTGTCATATAAGAGTACTAACGCATAAGTTGATCGATTCACAGTAGAGAAGCTCTTTGCGTTGGAATTAATATTCAAGTAAAGAAGATTGTTTGATCTCAGATAGCCAAGCGTAGTTTTGGTGATAACTATAAACAGCAATATGAAATAGAGCCAAACCATAGAATCACCCAGCTGCAGTAGAATGAATTGCTTTGTGATATCATTAAAGGATATAATGTTCATGTTTTGTTTTGTTGAGAAATGTATGTAGACTCAATGGAGATTCTGAATGCTTAAGGCAGAAAACCTCAGATGTCGAGTCAATAATGTAGTAGTATCGTTTACAAGTATCTGAGAAATTAATCATAGAAATAAAGTAAAGGAATCAGCAGTTCTGGGTGAGTTTTATATGCATAGGTAGGCTGATTTCTCCTGTGATGAGGTAAGGTACCGAGAAAAGCAATACAGAGACCCAAAAATCAGATAAACTAAAGGTTATAACATTAGTACAGTTAGAGCGAAGAAGGTTTACAGTCTTCCAGCAATGATAAGGTATA
Source organism: Persicaria maculosa (assembly GCA_963922045.1). NCBI lineage: Eukaryota > Viridiplantae > Streptophyta > Magnoliopsida > Caryophyllales > Polygonaceae > Persicaria > Persicaria maculosa. The sequence goes on along the minus strand of OY998257.1, from coordinate 13,599,431 downwards.
AATCTTGTTTGCATCTTCAAATAGAGCTTTAAATTTATATGTGTAGGTTCATTATGATCCAAGACAGAATTTCCTTGAGCTTGGGTGTCCACTGTGTTTTGCCTTTTTGGATCCTTGATGAAGGCCAAGATGCAAATTACAAAGGAATCATTGGAGTCTAGATTTGTCATCAGATAAGGGTACGTATATCACAAATCTATTTAAGATAATCTTGGAGTAATAAGGTTCAGTTATGAAGTTCGAACAAAAATGTCCAAGGGGGGTAGAGTTGAGTTGGGTGACTCCATTAGGAGTATTTCTTGAGTGGGTGTCATCGTTAGGCTTCGCAGTAGGTGTCAGATTAGGTAAACGAATACAGGTATACGAGTATCGATGGAGGGAAGGTAAGGGAAGAGCATACCAGTGGAGAGGGCGAACCATCACCCAACGGAGAAGGAGATGATCGCACTACTAGAAAAATGCAATTAGACATCTGTTGTGAACAGATGTCTTTCAAAAAAAATTCCGACCTTATTGTGCGTGTAGTAAAAGATCAACTTTTCCACATCAGTTTTAAGCCGATGTCTTTTCTTGGTTAAAACATCTATTTTATATTGAATATAGATATAAATCAGCCCCTCAAATTTATTTTTGACATGTTCATTTGTTGTTAAACCCTCGTTATTTTTCATTTATAAGCTTTTGAAGATGTCCACACCAAGCCTAAATTTTACATTTACATCATTATTTTTTAAATAATCAATGTATTAAAACAAAATAGACATCTTTTTTATTATATTGATTTTGTGTATATTAATTTCATGTGTATAATTTGTGATTTTTTTTATTGTTTTAAAATAATCTATCGTATGATATATGTACATAACTGATGTATTAATATGATATAGACATCATTTCATATTTATATAAAGATGTTGTTGTTAGCAATATATATCAATTTAGATTAACATTGTGGTGTAAAAATATATGTTACGAATTGGTTTAAATTATTTAGGCGATGTCTATAATGATACTAACATCCGTTTTTATGTAATGATTCGATTTCATAGCTATTCAAGTACAACACTTTTCATCTATAATTCAATGTTTTTTCATTCGATACACAACACCCTTTGTTCATATAATAAGATTCCACAATTGATAGGTACGTAAAGAACATATACATTAAAATAAATGTGAAATCGACATTTACAAATGTTTTACAAAGGATAGGTACTTGAAAAATACACTTTACAAATGATGATTACTTTTAAATGACGGGTACAAAACATATATTTTGGGCACACTTCCAAAAACTAAAACTATGTAGTCTCGACACTCTACTCCAAGAGCCAAGCATATTCAGAAATCACTCCAAGAGCCAAGCATATTCAGAAATCATTCTTGGTTCACTTTGTGTCCTACTTTGCTGCATGGGCAAAGATGTTTCTTTCTTGGTTCACGATTTCATGATCCCCATTAATAAATATGGCATATAAACTCTTTACAAGGTCAAGGGACACATTGCATAGCCACAAAAGTAACAACATAAAAATATAAATAAATAAATTTTGGACTAAAAAGGAGTGATATTGCCTAATGCCATATAAATAAAATATAATTATAAATAAATTCTGAACATAAAAATATAAATAAATAGATTCTAGAAAAAAATAAGAACATAAAAAGTAAGAACAAAACAATATAGATAAATAAATAAATTATGGACTAAAACGATAAGCATATTTATGTTTCTATCTAAATCTTGATAATAGTCGTAATGTGATATTGTCAAGCACCAACCTGAACTATCATCCACATGATTAATGGAAGCTTATCTCGTCCTTGATATTTTATATTATCCCTCAATGTGGGTAGCACACTAACAAGTGCTTCAGGTTTCCATCATAAAACCGGAAAATTGCATGTGGAGAAGTCAAGTTCCAGAGATAAAACATGTAAAGGTTATTCCAACTCCAAGAGCCACCAAGCATATTCAGAAATCACTAATTAAAGCATATTCCAAAAGCAAAACAGCAAATGCTTGAAACAATGATGGGCAGGTGATCTCATGAAATTATGTGATTAATGAGCTGGAAATATGGTAGATAATTCCAGTTACTAGAGCTACTTCTGATCTGTCTTAACATCTAATGACAAATGCATATCTCAAAGAAAGAAAGTAATAACAACAAAAGAATTAAAAAAAACGCAGGCAGGGGTAAATCTAGGTAATGCATCACTATGATTGTTAAAACCAGAATTCCCTCGAATCAAAGAATAAAGAAATTATCAACAAGAAAGCGATGGAACCGAATATTTATCCAATTGCAGCCATAAACCATCTTTTACACTCATTTCAGGAAACAAACTCCAGTAAAATTTGTTAACATCTAAAATTCAACATGCTAAATAACAATCAACGAAAACGTACGGAGATATTCGAAACCTAAGTTTAATAAGTCAATGTACTTTTAAAATAATTGAATAATTATGAAAGAAAATACAAGATGGATGACAACATTAGGACAATCTTTAGGTGGTCATAAAAAGTAATTATCTGGTGCAAGATCAACAAGTTTTGTGGAGCTAAGAAACACAAGAAAATAGAAAGAAGCATTCATTAAATCAGAAACATATATTATCATCAATTATGTCAAGTAAACTAACCTCTTCATCCACTTCCGGATGACCACCAAATCTTAAAAGCACGAGTAAAATATGACTTGTGTCATTCTGAAAACAAAGACAATACAAGATGGATATGACAACATTAGGACAATCTTTAGGTGTTCATGAACTCTTTTGGTGAGATTAGCAACACTTTAATCATCTAGTAGACCTTAGAACATAGAAGGGTTACTTACTTGAACATATGATAACTGAACAAACATAGGGTCTGTAACAGCTCGGACTCCCTAAACAACTTTTTCTTGAAGACAAGTTTACAATGCAATATTTCTCCCTTGCTACGGTCCTTGGCTGTCTTGAAATTAGCATGTAGATCACCAATATACTTATTATCATCTAGTCCAATATACTCATCTGTAAAAAAAAATCAAATTAGCTGGCTGATAAGTAAAAATTGGGTTAAAGCAATTCAAAGAACCTACATACTAGTTCTAGGATCTGTTTGTTTGGAACCAGTGATAACTTTGCGGCATTCAAACAAACTGAAGCTAGAAAAGGCAGAGAGTTTGATAATTCCAGCAAGTTCCTGAGGTAGAAGAAAAACAAGTACCAATAATATTAAAATAACATAGTGATTATAAACAGCAGATAGGCCACTAGAAGCTAATTTTCGACGATGAACTCCAGGTGAGAAATGATCAATAGCTAGAATGCTAGATGCTTGTTCTCTCATTTAGTAAAAAAATAAGATGAGTGGTAATAATGCCGCTTCCCTCGTAGTCCATGCAGACCAATAAGATGCACATACAATTGTACCAATAGCCATTAGCCATAGGAAAACTTCAGCAACATCAACAGTAGGACGCTTTGGGGAGTACAGCTGCACAGAATAATAATCTTAACCATGGTATTGTTGTAGAGGAGGTCTTCTAATTCTTCCCCAGCATACTGTGGGAGAATAATAGTAGGAATCTGAATATCCGTGTCAGCATTCTCTTCACAAACCATCTTGAAGAGACATGCGAAACAATCGAAAAGTAATGAGGTAAATACTTTATTGTTTCTTGGTTTGGTCTATTTATGAAGATCACTAACATATACTTCAATTTGTGAAATATCTACCAAATCCACCAATTCACTTCACCAAAAATCATGTCAGGAATATCAATCACAAATTTAAAAACCAAAAAGTACTGAGATGTTTTCCAATGCGTCTCTATTCGTTGTGGAATCATTTCTTAAAAAATCAATAGATCGAGAGAAAAATTGTGCATAACAATATCATTGTTTACAATAAGGACAGCTGAAGCACCAGCAGCTTCTGCAATATTTGTCTTTGTAGTGAAACTGCAGTTACCTCGGTATACCAGAATAGTCTCACTGGTAAGCTATCAACCCCATGAATAAAACAAGGCAAGTTCAAAAACATGTAACAAAAAAAATAAAGAACTTATTGCAGACAGTTCACATGCCATCTGAAGGTAATATGTTAGAATTCAAAGCTGTAAGGTAAACAACAAAGAAGACCTTATTCTTCGGTTTGCTGCAACAATTTGGAGGATCTGCGAGTGCAAGTTTAGTTTTGTTAACATGATTCTCCTTTCTTATGTACCTCAACAACATCAGCAATAGTGGTCGATATGTCATACGTAATTTCTTCAAATGTTTCATCCAAGAAAAAGACTATAGTTGTAAGCTTTTTCCCTGTCAAAAGAGCTTCAATTTCTTCCCGAGCAGGAATGTTTTGCCTTGGTCAGTGATAGAGCATGATTAGATATGCATATGAGGATTCATTTAGCATAGTTTGGTTGTAAATAGTGCATATTTTAGTTACAATTACATGTTTACTAGTGGTATTGGAAGAGTCGGAATCTATGCAATTTTATGATTAATTTCAGGTAGATGTGGATCCGACGAGGAATGAGGAGCCTCTTGGATGAAGGAAGATTCAAGTTGAAGAAGAAAAGTGAAGAGCACGGAAGCGAATTCGAATTTTGAGAGCCTAAGTGAAGAACAAGTCAGTAGAAGTTGTCGCCAGACAAGCTGAAATTGTAATGCACTTTCTGGAGGCCTCGGTGGTCAGAATACCTATTATAAGCACGCGTTGGAAAGCTCTTTCCGAGATCTACAACTTTTGTGTTGACATCGAGACCAAATTCGAAGAGGAAAAATCGCTGTGAACAGAATGGCCGCCCCGCGGCCTAGCTAGCCGCCCCGCGGCCCGAAGACTTGCCGAAGGATTTCGCTGATCGCCTGGCCGCCCCGTCGCCTGAGTTAGCCGCCCCGCGGCCTCAGCAGAACCGCCGATTCATTAATTAGGTTTCTTTAGAATTGTTTTGGCCGACTTTCTTAGGTTTATTTAAGGACTATTAGGGTTATTTTCTTAGGCATCTAACTAATAACCTTATGCACTTTTGAGAATTGTTTGAGCATGAGCAACTAAACTCTCGAAGGTTTCGCCTACAGTTTGGATCTTGATTGTTGAATTGTGAGTTTCTTAATCTAGTTCTTATTCCTATTTGAATGTTTTGACTTCTTTGCGCTTAATTCCTTGAATGTGTTTTATTCTCTCTGGCCTGATCAACTAGTTAGAGTAGATTCATTCAATTGCTAGGGTTTTGTAGATTTCTCGTAGCGAACCTTAACCCAAGTAGCAATCATATCCCTTTAGGACTCGTAGGACTAATTGGATGTGTAGGAAGTTGAATATATGTTAAATATCGACTCGTAGCTTGATATTGCATATACCTTGGTTAATTCATAGTCTTAATGCTATCTCTAGGTTAAATCTTAACCGTGTTAGGGTTATTTAGAGATAAGGATTGCTAGGACTCGTAGGACTAGTAATTTACCTAAGATCTGGACAAGGACATTGATAGGAAAAGAAGAGAACTAGAGGCTGAAACAAGGATCAAATTCATCAATTAAAGTGACAAATTGTAGGTGGACCTATTTCTCTTTATTGCATTCTACAACATCCTTTGTCTTGTTTGTTTCTTTCCGCTTTGACAAAAGGCGGATCTTTTTCTCACAAAAACTCTCTTTATTGTCACTTGCGATTAAATTAGCATTAGAACTTAATAGATTTCCCTGTGGATCGACCTCTTTCTTACCACTTATACTAGTTCTGAGTTTGAGTATTTTTTGGCAGGAACAACGACAGGTTTTCCTCTTGTCAAATTTGGCGCCGTTGCCGGGGAATTCCTTAAATTTCTTGTGTTTTTTTTTATCGCTAACCTTTGTATATATTTACATCTAACCCCGTCGTGGACCTATCTTATGGTTCGCGACACCTAATTGCTAATATTTCAAGATGTTGAAGTTATGGCAGTTTCAGGGATAGTATTTTCACCATTACCTCACGAGATTGCAAAATTTAGTGGACATCCGTTATTCACGGGGTTTCCAAGATAGTTTGCGAGATATGGTGCTTTGCATTATTGAGGGCATGACTCCTGAGACACGAGAACTTGCCAAGTCCATAAACAACGGAAGCTTTGCTGGTTTAGGAGTGTCGGGACTATGGGATCTTTTCTGCTACATGGGTGACCAATCGGCGGATGAAGAATCCTACACTTCGATGTTTCAACCAATGGAGTACTCCGACCCGTCCATGGAGGATTCAATCAGTGTCTTGATGGAGCAAATGGGGCAATTACGTGAGATGAATAATCGAAATGAGGAAGCAATTATCCAACTCACTCAAACATTAAAGGAGTTGGTAGTTGAGCGATGTTCTACTCCTCAAATTGATGAAAGCCAAGATGCAAGCAATGATGAATTCTCCGATAATGGAGAAGAGCATCTAGTGGTTATCGACGCGAAATCTCAGGAGACGTCCCTAGAGATTGAATATGTTTCGATGCTCCCTCCATTCGTAGATATCATCCCCAACTCGCCTATCAAGGAGCCAAGTTCGGAACCGATTTCTGTGGTTCCCGAACAAGAAACTAGTACTTTTTGTAAATTGGGAGATTTTGGTGAATATGTCGATCCATGGAGCCACTACTTCAACAAACCACCAGCGGAACTGTGTTGGTGGTCCTACATACCCTTGGGGGAGAATCAAGCTCGAATGAATAGTAAGCTGGTAACGGTTCTCATTGCTATATTTTTAATTACCAATTGTTTCATCTTTAGTGTGAATTCGAATATCGGTTGGGCACGACAATTTGATTTGCTCTTGAGGGCGCTGACACTGTCCGCTTAAGTCTTGAATGAGTGGATGAATAAACTGTCGAGCCAACGACAGTAAACAAAGGCGCTGCTTGGGAGGCAACCCAATGTATGTTTTTTGTTTTCCTCTATGTCTTTTGTTTTATTAGATTAGTTTTTGGTTTTGTTTGGTTGTGGGGAGCTAACACTGCAGGGAGAAAAGGCGTTGAAGAGAAAGTGTTGAAGGAGCTAAATTTCACAGGCCGCCCCGCGACCTGGAATGCCGCCCCGCGGCTAGGTCATGTGCTCAGCCGCCCCGCGGCCTAGCATGGCCGCCCCGCGACCTCTGACGGGACTCACAAGTTTCCCCTTCAATTCTCACCTTACCCACCACCACCGCAGTAACATGTTAGTTTTTTTTCGTTTGTTTTCCTTCATATTTTTATCTTTTGTTGTCTTTTATGTCATTGAGGACAATGTCTGATTTAAGTGTGGGGGGAGAATTGCATGGCATAATAGGATTAGGATTGCATGTTTATTTTTAGTTGCACTTGCATAGTTCTTTTTAGTTTAGATTGCATGCATATCAACATGTTATTAAAAAAAACCAAAAAAATTTAAAAAATATTTATATTTATGTAATTATATTTATGCATTAGCTAGGATTAGGTCTTATTTTCCCATATGGATGTCACTTGTCCTCTAATTTATTTATTGAGACTTATGCCCCATGATGTGCTTGGATTGTTGAAAACCTTTGATATCTGATTTCCACACTATTTGGTGAGCATAGTTTGTTAATGATTGAGCACATAAGATATTTGATTTTGGGTGATCTTGAAGTTCTAGACATGACCTGGTGAGTTTATTTTGGCCTATGTTTGGACAAAGTATATTATGTCCTCTTGCTTGTTGAGTGTACTCTCTTTAATTGCTTCCTCTTTGGCTTGCATTTAGATATCTTATTCAAGGCTGCATATTATGATTTCTGCACATGACTTAAAGATGATTGAGGCACCTTTATTAGCCCTATTTGACTCTATTCCCACCTTGCATATTATCCTCTGCTTGAAGCCAATATTAAGCCTAATTGCCTATTCTTTTGAGCTCCACAAGATTTTTCCACAGCCAATTATAGCCTGACCCATCCGGGAATTAGGAATAGTTGGTGAATATTCATATTGTGGATGATGGTTTGAGTGATGGATTGTATGTTTGGAGTATCTTTATGAGATGTTTGATTCTTGCTAGTAGTTTACACATTACTTGGGACCTAAGGAGGATAAAATTCACTTAGGGGTAAAAGTCAAGGAAAATCATTTGATATAGCATGAAGAAGAGCATATGAAAAAAAAAAAGAAAAAAAAGCGAAAGAAAAAAAAAAGAGAATAAGAGAATGAGTTGAGTATGGTTGGTGAAGTTTGATGTTTGAGATTGGAGTTGTATACATTGTAGAGTTATGGTATGATCTTGTGAGTGGTATTGTAATTTGGTTGCATCCTTAGTTCCCGGATTATGAGCACCACATGGCCTAAATTGTTTCATACCTTATGTTTTCTACCTTGGCCCCATTACAACCCAATTGAAAGACCTCATGATTTTTGTTGTGTGTAGAGTCACCAGCGGTGGAGAGCTAGAACACTGGTGCAAGACTATTGTAGCTAAGTTTTTAAAGATTGAGTTTTGAGCGTAAACATTTAACCCTAAACACTTGAGCGAGAGTGAAACACATATTCCTTGTGAGGTCTAGATGGATATGGTTGCCTGATTTCATTGATTATTGCAATTATGTGCTATGATGTTGTTAATCTATTGTGTTTGCTAGTTTTCATGCACTTAAGGAATATTGGGGTTGATACATGAATTGCTATTCTGTGGGGCTGCAGAGTTGATTTTTCCATTGATTGAGGACAAGCAAATGTTCAAGTGTGGGGGAATTTGATAGAGCATGATTAGATATGCATATTAGGATTCATTTAGCATAGTTTGGTTGTAAATAGTGCATATTTTAGTTACAATTACATGTTTACTAGTGGTATTGGAAGAGTCGGAATCTATGCAATTTTATGATTAATTTCAGGTAGATGTGGATCCGACGAGGAATGAGGAGCCTCTTGGATGAAGGAAGATTCAAGTTGAAGAAGAAAAGTGAAGAGCACGGAAGCGAAGTCGAATTTTGAGAGCCTAAGTGAAGAACAAGTCAGTAGAAGTTGTCGCCAGACAAGCTGAACTTGTAATGCACTTTCGGGAGGCCTCGGTGGTCGGAATGCCTATTATAAGCACGCGTTGGAAAGCTCTTTCCGAGATCTACAACTTTTGTGTTGACATCGAGACCGAATTCGAAGAGGAAAAATCGCTATGAACAGAATGGCCGCCCCGCGGCCCGAAGACTTGCCGAATGATTTCGCTGATCGCCTGGCCGCCCCGTCGCCTGAGGTAGCCGCCCCGCGGACTCAGCAGAACCGCCGATTCATTAATTAGGTTTCTTTAGAATTGTTTTGGCCGACTAATAACCTTATGCACTTTTGAGAATTGTTGAGAGCACGTTGAGCATAAGCAACTAAACTCTCGAAGGTTTCGCCTACATTTTGGATCTTGATTGTTGAATTGTGAGTTTCTTAATCTAGTTCTTATTCCTATTTGAATGTTTTGACTTCTTTGCGCTTAATTCCTTGAATGTGTTTTATTCTCTCTGGCCTGATCAACTAGTTAGAGTAGATTCATTCAATTGCTAGGGTTTTGTAGATTCCTCGTAGCGAACCTTAACCCAAGTAGCAATCATATCCCTTTAGGACTCGTAGGACTAATTGGATGTGTAGGAAGTTGAATATATGTTAAATATCGACTCGTAGCTTGATATTGCATATACCTTGGTTAATTCATAGTCTTAATGCTATCTCTAGGTTAAATCTTAACCGTGTTAGGGTTATTTAGAGATAAGGATTGCTAGGACTCGTAGGACTAGTAATTTACCTAAGATCTGGACAAGGACATTGATAGGAAAAGAAGAGAACTAGAGGCTGAAACAAGGATCAAATTCATCAATTAAAGTGATAAATTGTAGGTGAACCTATTTCTCTTTATTGCATTCTACAACATCCTTTGTCTTGTTTGTTTCTTTCCGCTTTGACAAAAGGCGAATCTTTTTCTCACAAAAACTCTCTTTATTGTCACTTGCGATTAAATTAGCATTAGAACTTAATAGATTTCCCTGTGGATCGACCTCTTTCTTACCACTTATACAAGTTGTGAGTTTGAGTATTATTTGGCAGGAACAACGACAGGTTTTCCTCTTGTCAGTCAGCCTTAATACAACGCACATAAATATCCACCAATTTCCTTGCTAGGGGGCATAGAGGATGCACATAAATACATTAGCTCCCAAGCTTTAATCAAGTATAGCCTGAAATCATAAACAATATAGATGGTTACTAGTGCACATGTCATCTATGTCATCTAAGGGAGTCAGTGCACATACTTTTCAGGGTTGTTCTGGTTAAGAGCGAGCAGAGATTCAGATAAGAGAGAGCGAGAGACTTACCTCGGAGAGGGCTGAGATCGACTAGAGAGGGCAGCGATTCATCAATCAAATTCGGTTTTGATTCATTCATCAATCAAATTCGGTTTTGATTCATTCATCAATCAAATTCGGTTTTGATTCATTCATCAATCAAATTCGGTTTTGATTGAAATGAGTGAATTTGCGAATCGCAAAAGTGCATACCAATTTCTATTTTATTAATCAACTTGATTCGAAAACTGAAATCGAAAGCAAGTTTTGTATTCGAAAAAATGCGTACCGGTTTTGATTTGATTGTGGTATGAGATCAGGAGGACGATGAATCGTTGAGACCTCGTGATCGTTCTTCAACCAGAGCACATACAATCATGACACGGGGCAGAATAAAGACCAGCACGAGAGCTTCTTCACACGATCGACGTCTTCGCTTCTATCGAGATCGAGGAGTGGGAGCCGGCATAGCCAAACGCCGACGTCGAGGTCGGATGGACAAAAGCGAGAGTTTTCTTCTGTGACAATAGAGCTAGAATTGGGAATTTAGGCACAAAAAATAGAAAGCAAGGAGGACCAAGATTGGAAAACAAATAAAGGCACACAAGGAGGCTAAATACCTAAGGAGTCGGCGATTAGGGTTCTTCAACTCCCATCCCTTTTCGCAGTGACCGGGTCGTACGTCGTCTGGATGGGCTTTAGAGAGATGACGGCCGGAGGAGGAAAGCAGCACTGAACCGAGGAGTACGGTCGCCGTAGCTAGCAAGAGGAAGCTCGGATCTGGAGAGGTGAAGATGGAGTTGGGGGTTTGGGGGCTCGTATCTGGAGAGAGAGAGGTCCAAGGGTTGGAGGTGATTGAATGTGAGGGGAGAGAGAAAAGAAGATAGAAAATTTTCAAGTGTCATATTTTTTTTAGTGTTAAAAACTACTGGGTATTAGAAAAGAAGCTCAATTTTTTTTTGAAGTGTTAACTTTATTTTCAAATTTGAAAGTCCGGGCTCTACTTTTTTTTTCAAAGTGTTTTGATCCCGCCTCTCTCCTAAACGGGCGCATTTTTAATTTTTTTAGAACTAATGATTTCACATATGTCCATATATTTCACAATTGTGTAAACTGTTTTAAACATCAGAAAAAAAAATTATCGATGTAATAGATCAATTTAATATCTGCTGCTTTCTTGACACACTTAAATCACATGATGTCTAATTGCAGTATTCTAGTAGTGTGAAGGTCACGAGAGGGAACATGGAAGACATCAGGCGAACACCAAAGAGCCAAAACCTTTGAGGAGGCAAAACCTCTCAGACTTGCAAGCGCCGCCACCACCCAAAAGTGGACCATGAGCAGGCCGATGCAGCACCGAATGATATGATAATACGTCAACGATATCTTCTTCAGACGACATTTAATTCGCCCCTTTCTTTGAATTTTCCGAAATTGATAGAGCTTTTGATAGAGATTTGGCATGTGGACTTTGGAATTACCCTCGAACATTGATTCAGAAGAGCTTAAAATCATTGATTGAAAGAAGGATTCAGAAGAAACCCTTTCGATTGGGTCTGATTGAAGGAGCAAGTCATCTTGTTTTTGGTTTGGTGGGGTTGTGAATGGTTTGGTGGATTCAGGCATAATCCTTGCAATAGAGATTATGATATGAACTGCTGCAAAGGGAGGAGAAGCATGAAGAAAGATTGATGAGGGTTTTTTCGTGGTTGAGGGTGGGAGTTGGGAGGAGAATTGGGGGCGCGTTCTCTGGCGCGTGTGAAGGTTTTTTTCCAGTTCCCATAAAAATTTGCGACTTTGCCAATTTGAACCGGGATTATATGAGGTAGATTAAACCATTGGTTTTGAAAAAAAATGAAATAATTATTAGTACCTACACAAACTCCTCAACATTTGACCAGAGCTTAATTTGCGATTTTGACGAGATCAAGGACAGTTATAGGCCTATAGCATGAAAATGAGATCAAGAGAAATAATCACCTCATCGAATAGTAAGTACCACAACGGATCAAATCCCCTTACTGCTTCAAGGAAAGCTTGTAATACGCTTTTTTAATCTCCGAAGTGTTTGCAGCCTGAGTAACCCTAGACACGCGAGATAAATTGAGGGACAGTGTAAAGACCCAAAATTTTAAAATAATATTTTAAGAATTATTATTTAACCTCAATATTAAATTTCCGAGATTTCGAAAAAAATTTGAAAATCCCCTTCCTGGATCAAAATGTTCTAATAATTTATTTATTTTATTAAGTCAATTCCGGCATACATCGCATTCGATTGAAAACAGACTCGTTCCGCTTTCTTATACCAGAATCTATTTGGGTTAAATTTGTTATTTGAACTATTAATATTTCTATAACTTAAGAATATCGGATTGATTTTGTAAATTTTCGTAAGTTAACCTAACCCTAGTTCACTGGGTATATATACCCTCTATTCTTATGTGTGTCGCCTCTACTCAATCTCCTGTACTGTTCATCCCTCCTCCTCCCGTTTCAGATCTGGAAACTCCCGACCTCGAGCTCGAGAGCTTCCATGGCCGCCCGTTGCCTCCTCCAACCTCCGCCCAACCTCCTTTCTTCGAGCTCCCCGTCGACTATGGCGGCTTCTTCCTCCTCGGGCCCCCACTCTCTCGCTTTCCCTCGCTCTCGCTTCGCACCACCATCGTCTCCCTGTTCGCTTGAAATCGAGCTTCCAAGATCCTCTACCATGGCTGCCCCATCACTGGTTGCCTTCCATCCTCTTCCAATCTTGCACCCCCTTCACCAAATCTCATCTTTCTCCCTTGTTTCCTCGACTTCCCTTTTCGTGAGCTCTTATAGCAGCACCAACCTCGAGCATCGGAGCTCCGACGATCTTCCTCCTCTCTCTCGCTGATGCTCTCACTTCAGCTCTCTCCCTCTGCCTCGCGGACATCGCTGCCAGCCCGCAGCCTCACCGTTGGTGCCTCGAGCTTCTCCTCCGCTCCCTCCCTTTTGTGCCCTGAAGACAAATCTGCTAACGAGGCCGGACGACGAGGTCCTAGACCTCTGCCTTGTAAATATCTGCCCGGGCGGCCGAGTTGGCTTCACCGATGTACGAACCCAATGACCTGGACCATTGCTAGTGCTTGACCACGCAATCGGCTAGCCTTTCCGCCCACCCTTGAGCTCTCAATTTCTGCGGAATTGGGGTATAATCTTTAGGCCATAAGACTCATTTTAGTTTTAATTTCAAGTTCCCTTTGGTTCAATTGGCTAAATTTATGTGTGAATTTGGTTGTTGTTTGACTAGTCGATTCAATTTGGTTTGGTTGCATGTTTTGGTTTGGCTTAGTGTTAGTCTAGTGTATTAGCAAGCTTTTAATTATATGGTGAAATTGATTTATACATGAACTCGGTTGGTTCTAAATAATTTATTGGACGGGTCGATTAGCTCAACTTAATAAGCTAGGTGACTCACAAATTCCTAGTCGATATATGTCTTAATAACCTACTTGATTGAATTGCTCCGAGTTTACCCATGGTTAAAAAGGGGAAAAGAAAAATGAATCTGTAAGAGGAGTGTCTTGGATAATAATTTGACTAATGTGACTTATGTCTCATCGATGACTACGCAAGGTTTAACTTGAGCTATGTGAAATTGTTAGATTTGACACTATAGCGTTAATAAGTGAGTTAACTAAATCGTTAAGGACTTAACATAATTTTGCTAACTTGAACTTGTTGGTTAACTAGAGAAATAAACCGAATGTTTTAGGTTTGTTAATTGGTCAAACTAGTTATGATCAACTTCGAATCATGTAATTATATAAGGATGTCTTTGAGGACTTGTTATGCTTTAACCTTGCTTGTGTTGACTTAAAGCTTTCATTGAGTGATTTAATAACGATTGAATTCAAAAAGGGTTTTAGGAATGTTAACTTATAATGACTTACTCCTTAAAATGAGTGAATTTATGATACTTGAAAGGATGATTCGATAAATGAGATATTTGTTGAACTATATTGATTGTTATAGTTGATTACGTGTTTGTTTAGGAAACCGCTTATTTAAAAGAGATAAGATTCTTCTTATAGAAACCTAAACCTTAAGTGCGAGTATCTTATTCGGATGTTTTATGACCAATGTACTTGATGAACAAAATCTCATAAGAGTAGATAAGATATGGACAAGTGTGATGATTAATTATTAGTCAATAAGCTATACTTAGATGGTAGCAACTACTAACTTTATAGTTGGTTAAATAGGGACAACTAATTGTTTACAATTCCTTATGATAGGTTATGCTAGCTCATGACTTAAGTGTACTACATGTGAATGAAATTTATTAGCGAGGTCTTCTAAGAGATAGTCGAGACTTGGTTAAGCATGTAAGCGATAAAAGACATCTGGAGAACTTGTCACACTTGTAAGCTTGTTGTTGTGCTTATTGGGATATGAACGTGGCTAGTAAGAATTTATAAAGGATGTTTTATAAATTCTTATACTCATGTGCTTTTAAGCTTGATTGTAATGCTTGTTGCTAAGTAGTTCTTATAATTGGACATATAAAAAGATTTCTTGAAATATCAACTTACCTAGGTTACTCGATGAGCATGATTTATTATGTGAGTTGATAAATAAGACTTGTTGAGCCTTGGTTTTGGGAACCTATGATTTTGTTGAATATTCGAGTATTGGATATTTGATGGTTACTTGAGAAAATGGTTAAGGAAAACCTGAACTGGATATGAAGTAAGATGTTTTGAGTGATGATATTAGTAAGACCTTGAGCTAAGTTTCATACTTGATCTGAACAAGGTTAATTGAGAATGATGGTTATGATGAGAATGCGAGGTTCCTTGAAGAAAATATTATTTGGTCTTGTGTTGACTTGAAAGCCCGCTTGTGTGTTAATTAAATATGTATTGATGAACTATTCCTTGCTTATTACTTCCTAGTATGATTGGATGATTCTCTGAGTGGCTTGTTAGCCGATTGATGATTCTTTGAGTGACTTGTTTGCTGGCTAATTGGATGTGAAGACTCCAGGTAAGTTTCCTACGGGAGCTTACTCGGTAACCAGGACCTCATGCCTAATGTGTCATATAGTATGTACGTGTTGCATCTGCATAAAAGCATGTCATGTAATACCATGCTTAGGACTTGCACTTGTGAATGAGCATCCCTATTCTTTATGCGTTTGAAAAGAGAACAGCCGTTATCTATGAGTCTTTAGAGTCGTTGCTAGGGTCATTGGGGCATTCATGTTTCATATCGATTCGGTCCCAATAGAGTCTTATATTATGATATGGATGCGGCGGTGACTGAGCGTCCTACCTCGGAGTTGGGTACGGACATATGATGGCTGCGGCACCGACCAAGCGTCGTACCTCGGAGTTGGGTACGGACATGTATGACCCCGGAGTGGGCACAGATTGAGAGATCTGGGATATGCCACTTGGCATTCTGTGTGGATCCATTTAATCGCTTTCTGCATATATAAACTGTCAGCATGCTTGTGTGATTTAAATTCCGTACTGCACTAGAACATCCTTTATTTTAGGTATAGGCGTATTATATGTCCTCAGCGAGGTCTTTAGGGACCGCATGCGTCTCTTGGCCTGAGTTCGTGGATAGTTTCAGGTACCGCTCCCTTTTGCTTGTTGATTGCTTCTATGGCGGGGTTTTCTCATGGGACGAGTGTTAAGAAGACTTCGTACATCTTACAACTTGCCTTTATAAATGTTTTGGTTTAGTTGGATATTTAAAAACAATGTATACTTATCTTGATTTAAACTCGTTTTATCTTTTTTGAGTTTTGACTATTTGAATTAGGACAGGTTCACGTGCGAAAGCACAAATAATGATTGGATTCCTTGATTGTTTTGAGGGTTGGAAATCCCCCTTTTCTTGAATTATATCATTAAATCCTTAAGACTTAAACAAGGTTATAACTTGAAGTTGATAAATAAGCAGCTCGTACTTGGATTGCAAGAGCGGGCAGAGGGATAATTTTTCCCTCTAAACGTAACCCGGATTTTAAAATCTGGGCCGTTACAAACAAGGAGCACAAGCATAAGATAAATTGAGGGACATGGAGCGTTGCATACCCGATAAGTTCATAACAATCATCTTCGTCGCAGTAAAAGGCGACCAACGGCTGGACGAGGAAGATCACCACAAAGGCTGCGAGAGTGAACCACCGGATCGCCGGTACCGACCCCATCGTCTCCCCTCCTTGTTTCTCTCCTCCCAGGCGAAGAGCTCTTTGGTTTTTGCGTGTAGATTTGACTAGGGCTATTATTCAAGCTGAACGAGTCGAGTATTGCTTTTACATATTCAGTTCATTTAGGTTACGAACGAGCTCGAGCCGAGCCTAAATTTTGGCTCGAGCTTAAAAATGTGCTCATACTCGTATCGTTTAGGAAATGAACGAGATCGAGCCGAGCTTTTTTCAATCTTTAAGCAGTTCTACTTGCTTATTATATAGTAACATAAAGGAAATTTTAGAAATTTCATAAAATTTGAGCTATTGGAGCTTAATTCGAAAGAGCCAAGCTTTGGATCGAGCTTAAAAATGTGCTCATACTCGATTCATTTAGATAATGAATGAGCTCGAACCGATTTTTTATCGAGCGAGTACGAGTTGATTTCGAGCTACTCGTGTTCACATAACACCCCTAGATTTGACCAGCTCTACTACGTTTGGTGGACGCTAAAAGGAGGCTTCATTGTGCGTCTTATGTTTGATTTGGGCCTCCTGGCCCAACTATAAGGGCTTCATTGTTAATGGGCCTAATAGTACAAAGCCTGAGAACGTGTTTTTTTTTGTGGGAAGCCTTCGAACGTGTTAGAGTTGTGCATATTAAGGCTGTTGTAACTTATAAGAGCCAAGTAGTTCAAGTCTCGTTTATTTATTAAACGAGTTGAATCCGAACATATTTTTAAACTCGATTCAAAACTCAATCGGTTTAAGTCAAGTTCGAATAGCTCAATTTATGTAAAATTTATAAAATTTTCTTCAAGTTGCCATGTCATGAGCAAGTAGTGTTGCTTTATACTTGAAAAAAAATTCGGATCAAGCCCATTCATTTACTAAATTAGCTGAGCATAATTGCAATTTCAAGCTCGAGTCCAAATTTTAACTCAGATCATTTTTAAACGAGCTGAATTACTCAGCTTGTCCAGGTCAAATAACAACCCTAGTTGTGTTGTCAAAAATATGTTGTTCACCTTTTAGTGAAGTTACGTACTTACATAATCCTTGTTAGGATTGGAAGCACGGAGTATTAGATTGGATCTAGTGGTTTATTGATCGGATTACGGAATAAAATCAGAAAATGATAAGATTTTGTAATCACTATTCCTTATAGCAACCAATTTTTTTTACAGTGGGCAAAAATTAGGAAGGCTCCAGCGGCGGATCCAGGAATTTTTGTCAGGGGGGGCTGAATTTTTTTTTCCGAAAAATGACGGTTTGAAATGTTCGAGTCTAAGATTGTACCTATATACACCATTGACACCTTCAGTCCGGCTTATTTGTTGAATGGCACTAAAAACGTCACTATACTGTTTTGCGGATTCATGAACCTACATTACCAACTGCAATTTAACACCGAACTTCAAAATTTTTCTGATTGACCAACTCTGAAATTATGTGCAAAATTCTAATGGTGATTATTCATAGTAAAGTAACAAATTCACAAATTCATTCTCACAACCACAATCACAAACCACAATTTCGAATCACAAACAACAAATTTAAAAATCTATTTCTCACCACAACCACAAACCCCAATTTTAATTTTCAAATCACAAATCGCAAAGACACAAATTTATTTCTCACAAATCACAAACCCTAATCGAAAATCCCCAAATTGGTTCTCATTCCTCAAATCTCAACTGGACAAATTCTAATCAAATTGATTCACACTCAATCAATTCAACTTAAAAACAAATCAAATTGATTCACACTCAATCAATTCAACTTAAAAACAATCAAATTAAAAGGAAGAGAAGAAAAATAATTTACCTTTTGAAGTTTAGATTGAATTGACTATTTCGATGCGATTTCGAAACCGGAGTGTCCATCTCACGGCCCAGGGTAAGGCTTCCCATTCACAAGTCCGACCGGAGGTGGAGATGCAGCGGCGCCGGCGGGTCAGCCAGATGGGAGGTGGCAGCGGCGCCGGCTCTATCGCTATGCCATCGCTTGCTGTTGCTGTACAGCCTGTACTGTAAGGGAAAAAAAGATTGGTGTTAAAAAAAACAGATGTAACAAAGGAAAAAAGGGGACAATTGAGATTCGAACCAAGGATGCCCCACTCCCGCTTTAAACTCCTCCCATATCCTATCCGCTAAGCTAAGTCGTCTTTTGTGATTTAATTGGACTTCACTTCTATATATTATTAAATTAACAAATATATAAAATATACATATACCCTTAATTTTGGCCAGCGGGGGGCTTCAGCCACCCAGAGCCCCCCTGCAGATCCGCCACTGGAAGGCTCTGCTACAAACGCAAAGCACTTCCTTGATCATCATGCTGGATGATGTTACAAAGATCCCTATTAAAAGGGAGTGTGGACAAATTACAATTTCTCCTACTTTTAGCAATATCATCAGCTACCATATTTGCTTCTCTATAACAATGTCTAAATTCAATATAATCAAAGTAGCCTGCAAGTAATTTCATCTTCTCAACATGGCGCATAATTTCCCATTTGATGTTACGCCTCTCTTTAATTGCCTTTATAACTTCCAAGTTTTCCCCTTCGATGATTACTTTTCGAAACTCTCTGGAGATTGCTAGTTGCATCCCAACACAAAATGCAGAAGCCTTTATTTGGAGAACTCAACCTTGTCGTGTTCCTGATGAAAAATATCAATAACCTGACCCTCGGAGTCCCTGATGACTCCCCTGACATGACAGAAGCCAGTGGAAATAACCGAGTCATCTACATTAACTTTGAGAATAGCTCTATGTGGTCTGCTCCACTTAGCTTTCAACCTTTTGTTTATTTACATTTTCTTTTATCTTGTTCCAGTTTGTAATATTACAAATAATCTTTTGAACCAGAGATGTTGTAGGTTCCAAGTTTTTTTTGTTAAAAATGACTCCGTTTCTCGTTTCCCATATGATTTACCAAATGAAGCAAAGATCTTCGAAGTGTGAGTTTTCATGTCTAATCATCATAATATCTTCTACCGTTAGATTTCTTCCTCTTAAACATAGAAATGATTTCCCTGTTTTGAATTCGACAGAAACTGTAATTGAATATCAAGAATAGAACTAGAATTGATCAAAATCAATGTACAAGGACTCCATGAAACTCATGGAGCTTTTCTGTTACAATCAAGAAAAGTCAGTTGCAACTGACGAAGAACAGAGTATTTATATTTGGTGAGATAGAAGGAGCTGAGCTCAGTTGGTTTTAAATGACCAAAATGCCCCTATGACGTTATGCTTACATCAGCTCCACATATACTCTATATACCCCCCTCAAGCTGGACCTGTGCTAGGAAGAACTAGGCCCAGCTTGGAGCACAGAAAGATGTGTTGTTTGGCTCCTAAAGCCTTGGTAAAGATATCTGCAACCTGGAGAGAAGTTGGAACATGAACTGTCTTCAGAAACCCCTGCTGAACCATCTCTCTAATGAAATGTGCATCAATCCTGACGTGCTTGGTTCTCTCATGGAATACAGGATTGATGGCTAGCTGTTGCGCAGATTTATTGTCACAGTTCAATGGAATGGGAAGAGAAACCATGATGTCTAGATCCGACAGAAGACCCTGCATCCATACTAGTTCACTTGCTGCCTGAGACATACTTCTGTACTCACTTTCAGTGGATGACTTTGACACTACCTTTTGCTTTTTAGTTTTCCATGAAACTAAAGAATTTCCTAAGAAAACACAGTAACCTGACAGAGATCGACCTGTGTCTAAGCACTTCCCCCAATCTGCATCACTGAATGCTCTAATAGACAGAGAAGAAGTAGATGGATATGATAGAGCCAGGTTGAAACTCCCTTTGAGGTACCTTAGTACATACATCAGAGCATCCCAATGAGGCTTCAAGGGATTTTGAAGGAACTGACTTAACTGCTGCACTGTGTATGCAATATCAGGCCGTGTGAGAGTTAAGTACAATAATCTGCCTACAAGCCTCCTATAATCCTCAGGATGATTTATGGGTTCACCATCATGCACTGATAGCTTTATCCCATGTTGCATAGGGAATTCAGCTATCTTGCACCCTTCCATTTTAGCATCAGTGAGAATATCTAATACATACTTCCTCTGGTTGAGCAAAATTCCTGTGTTTGATCTAGCAATTTCCATTCCTAAAAAGTATCTTGCCACTCCTAGGTCCTTTATGGTGAACTCTTGATGCAAAGCATCCTTAGTGTTCTTAATCTCAGAACTAGAACTGCCCATCAGTAACATGTCATCCACATAAACCAGAGCAACTGTCATATGATCACCATTAATTTTGACAAACAGAGAGTAATCATGATTAGATTGAGAATATCCAAGTTTGACCATGAACTTGGTTAGTTCATGATTCCACTGCCTACTAGCCTGTTTTAATCCATATAATGATCTTTTGAGCATACATACATGACCAGGAGGAACTGTGTACCCAGGAGGTGCTTGCATATACACTTCTTCATCAAGAAAACAATGCAAAAAGGCATTATTCACATCCAGTTGATGTAGCACCCAACCTCTGCAAGCTGCAATTGCTAAAATTATCCTGACAGTAGCTAGCTTTGCAACTGGTGAGAAAGTTTGCTTGTAATCCATATCCTTAATCTGGTTGTATCCTTTAGCCACCAACCTAGCCTTGTATCTCTCAACTTGCCCATCAGGCCTGTACTTAATCTTGAATATCCATTTACAACCTATGGCTCGTTTGTCTGAAGGAAGGGGAGTGACTGTCCAAGTGTGATTCTTGGACAATGCTCCTAACTCAGCAGTCATAGCCTCCTCCCATTCTGGTATGCCCTTTTCTTGAGCATAAGAATTAGGTTCAAACAAGGTGCAAACGTTAGCAAATGACTTGATATAGTCTCCTGACAGATAAGCTAAATTGCTCATGGAAAACACAACAAAAGATTCTGAAGCTGAAGACTCATTAACCCCTCGACTAGGCAAGTTTGAGCATATATAATCCTGAAGCTTAGTTGGTCTGTTCACTTGCCTTCTCAAAGGCATATGAGGTGCCACAGCTGAAGGACCACCATCACTGATGGAAGTGTTGTCTACAGAAGAAGAGGATACAACTTGCTGATGTGTTACAGAAGGAGAGCTAGTGACAGAAGAAGGCACATCATTGAGCAAAGACTCATCATGTAAATCATTTGCAGAAGAGGTGGGACTGCTCTCTTGTCTCAAGAAATCTTCTTCAACAAAATCAACCATTTGCAACTTGGACTGCCTGGAATCCATCTGTTTGAATGGAAATATATTCTCCTCAAACCTGACATGTCTACTTACAAACACTGACTTTCTATCAAGATCAAAGCATTTATATGCCTTTTGGCCAGGAGGGTATCCAAGAAACACAGATCTCCTGGCTATCACTCCTAACTTATCTCTATGGTCATTTGGTTGTACAGCATAACATAGACACCCAATGACCTTCAATTGGTCATATCTAGGACATGTTTTGTAAAGCACCTCAAAAGGAGATTTCCATTGAAGAATAGGTGTAGGCATTTTGTTGATGAGATGAGTAGCCCCTAAGACACAATCTCCCCAAAACTTAAGAGGTAATCCTGCCTGTAATCTTATGGCTCTGGCAGTTTCTAGTAAGTGCATGTGATTTCTTTCAACTCTCCCATTTTGCTCATGTACACCAGGAGCAGATCTTTGATGAATGATGCCCCTAGAAGCAAACAATTCTTTGCACCCTTTCTGAGTAAACTCTGTCCCATTATCAGTTCTAACCACCTTGATAGATACTTGAAAATGAGTTTCCACCATATTCAGAAATTCAGTAACCAGTCTCAGCACTTGTAGTTTGTCTTGCATCAAATAAACCCAAGTAGATCGAGAACAACCATCAAGAATAGTAAGAAAATATTTAGCTCCACACATAGATTGCACTCTATAAGGACCCCAAACATCTATGTGAATCAAATGGAAAATTCCATCAGCAATGCTCATACTTCTATCAAACTGTAACTTGTGAGCTTTTGTCATAGAGCAAACATCACACACAAAATCTGTTACATCAACACCTTGATATCTAGATATATGTTTTAATTTGGAAATGGACACATGTCCTAACCTAGCATGCAACAAATGCACATTATTACAATCCATCTTAACAGCACTAAAAGACTTGATATCCTTCCACTGAGTCTGAGCAGATCCAAAAGTCTTCATCACATAGAGACCTCTATCTTCTGTACCCTTGGCTACAACCATTCTAGTTGTATGGTCCTGTAAGCAACAAGCCATAGCATCAAAACCAAACCTCAACTTCTGATCATGCAGTATCTTAGACACAGACAACAAATTATGCCTAAACTGAGGCACCAACAAAACATTACTCAATACCAACTTATCACTCAACATAACTATCCCAATCTGTTTTACTGTAATAAAGTTCCCATCAGGCAATCCCAATTTAATAGCAGAAGATAACTCATGAACCTCAGAGAAAATATCAACATCAAAAGCAATGTGATTTGTAGCTCCAGAATCCACTATCCATACATCATTTTGATCTTTATTAATACCTATAAGAAATGAAGTACTTAGAGTACCTGCAAAATGCACCATTGCCTGATTAGCTGAGCAGTCATAGTTCTCCACCTGAGCTTTCCCTTTCATCATTTTCATGACCTCATTGAACACTGCATTCACCATTGCTTGATCAGGCTTCCCCATTCCACTTATATCTTCATCAAATGGACTCTCTTGTTGAACATTCTCAAGCTGTGCAGCAAATTTGTTAGGAGGTCTTGCTCGATTGTCCTCTTTGGGTCCTCTAAACCACTCAAGGTACCCAATAAGTTTGAAACAAAACTCCTTGGTATGACCTTTTTCTCCACAATGATCACATTTCCTATCATACTTAGCTTTCTTATAATCTCTGTATCCCTGCTCATAATTTCT
This sequence comes from Persicaria maculosa, assembly GCA_963922045.1. Classification (NCBI taxonomy): domain Eukaryota; kingdom Viridiplantae; phylum Streptophyta; class Magnoliopsida; order Caryophyllales; family Polygonaceae; genus Persicaria; species Persicaria maculosa. The sequence continues at coordinate 13,576,056 of OY998257.1, read as the reverse complement.
GGATTGATCTCCATTCTTGAATCTGTTCACAGCATTGGCTTCCCACTCATACTGACCAAACTGTCCAAATCTCTCTCCCTGCCTAGACACATTCAAAGCACTTTGATCCCCTTGGCTTGAACCTGTGACCCCCTTGGATCTTTCAATCTGCGTAGCCATTTGAAAAGCCTTATTAATCCCTGGCATAGGATCCTTAGACAGCACATTGCTCCTCAAGTTCTAATACACATCATTAAGTCCCATTAAAAACTGCATTACTTTTGCCTTTTCTTCTCGTTCAACCATCCTTTTCAGCAGACCACATCCACAATTATTCACTGCTCCACAACCACATACAGGCACAACATCTAACACCTGTAACTCATCCCAGATTTTCTTTAACTTTCCAAAGTATGCCCCTACAGACATATTTTCTTGCTTGATATTCGACAAATCTCTACGCAACTGGTAAACTAAAGGATCATTCGATTCATAGAATCTTTCCTTTATTTCATCCCAAAGTTCTTTAGAAGATTCCACGTACATGAACCCCTCTGCAATTTCACTTGTCATGGAATTGATCAACCAGCACATCACCATTGAATCTGTACGCATCCATTTCTCAAAATCTTCACTCCCTTCCAGAGGTTTAACACAGCTACCAGTTATAAATCCCAATTTCGCCTTAGCACCAAGTGCCATTTTTATACCACGACTCCAACTAGTGAAATTCAAGCCATTGAAAGGAGTAGAAACTAAAACCAATCCAGGATGATCAGAATTTGATAAAAATAGCGGATTAACATGTGCGCTATTCATACCTTGCATTTCCCCAAACTGTATTCCTGGATTCGCAAAATTCCAACCCCGACCAGCTCCTGCACCTGGCCCTGGTGGAGTCACCGAGACGAAATTGCCCCGACCTTGTCCATTTCCCTCAGCTCCTATGCCAGATCCTTGGCTTTGTCCATTCGTAACACCTCTACCAACCATATCGAATCAAGACAAAGATGATTTCTGAAAAAAAAAAACAAATTCCTCAATCGCTCAGTACACGCAGCAAATCTCAGCTTTCAGAACGCCCGATCGTCACCTTGAAGCTCTGATACCATTTGAATTCGACAGAAACTGTAATTGAATATCAAGAATAGAACTAGAATTGATCAAAATCAATGTACAAGGACTCCATGAAACTCATGGAGCTTTTCTGTTACAATCAAGAAAAGTCAGTTGCAACTGACGAAGAACAGAGTATTTATATTTGGTGAGATAGAAGGAGCTGAGCTCAGTTGGTTTTAAATGACCAAAATACCCCTATGACGTTATGCTTACATCAGCTCCACATATACTCTATACCTGTCATTTGTTCATAGCACGAGATTAACCCCATATTTTTGCAAATAAATTTTCTTTTGTCTCATTCAGAGCTTATATTTTTTCATAAACTTTCAAATTCTATTTTACCTCATTTGAACCCACTAGTAGTATGTTTTTATTCGAAGAATAAAAAAGACACTGCTTATATTTAAATGTATTATGTCATATATTATTAGTAAAATATATATAAGGTTAAATAACTAAAATGAGGTGTTCAAATAAACTAAATATAGTATAAACTGGCATGATATATTGTAAGTTAAATCATTTTATGGGAACCAATGACCCCTTTCTCTAGTGGTAAGGGAGAGGTAACCCTTGCAAGAGGTCAAGGGTTCAAATCTCATTCTTTACACATTTGTGTAATTAATTAATGGGTCCTCAAGTTTTCATTGACTCGGGTGAGCCTGTCTGGTGGCTTGCCACCTGGCTTACCGGTTCGCGTCCTTTGCATGCTAGGGCTCGGACCCGTGGGGGATTGGTCGATAACCTCGGAACCCCCACGTTACAAAAAAAAAATCATTTAATGGGATCATGATTTTTCTGCCAATTTTTGGATTGTTAGAATTGAATTTGAACTTATGTGCGCAATTGATTCGGGGTTGTTTGGTATTGATATATAGTTAGCATAATATATTGTAAGTTAAATCATTTTATGGGATCATGATTTTTCTGCCATTTTTGAATTGTTAGAATGGAATTCGCACAACTATGTGCGTAATTGATTAAGGGGTCATTTCGTAGTAATATCTAATGTTTGATATATCACTTAATATCTAAATATCAAAGTTGATATATTTGATATCTATATCTATTTCTATTTATCTATCTATATCTAAATATTAAAAGAGAATCATTTTTGATGAGGTGCCATCACCAACATAATTATTCAACCAATCAAATTAAAATAGATTTTTTATTTTCTAATCAATTGTTCCAATTTAAAACATTAAATTAGCATATAATTTATTTCTTAGTACATTATACATTTTCTAATAAATTGGTTCAAATCAAAACATTGAATCAAACATATTTCATTTTATTTTATAGTAATTTTTTATATTATTATGATTTCATTTATATAAATCTATATTCTATAATCTATAACTGACTATTAAAAGAGACACATTTTTTTTATGAGATGCCATCCCCACCATGATTATAGGGTTAACCAATCAAATTAAAATAGATTTTTTTTAATTTTCTAATCAATTGGTTGAATTTAAAATATTAAATTAGCATATAATTTATTTCTTAGTACATTATACATTTTCTAATAAATTCGTTCAAATCAAAACATTAAATTGAACATATTTTATTTTATTTTATACTAATTTGTTATATTATTATGATTTTATTTATAAAAATAACGCGTCATGGTGCGATAATTGTACTAGTACTGATTTTAAGGGGATATCACCGATATCAACATCTTTTTTTTTCATAGGTAGGCACTTAGGCCATTACAGTAGGGGAGGGGGATTTGAACTCGTGAGCTATTGGTCACTACATGTCATCCTTACCAGCTAAGCTAGCAAGGCTTGACACCGATATCAATATCTTAATAACGAAATATCAGCAATATCTAACATCTAGACCAAATTGGGCCTCGCGATTTTGCTTCTAACACCGAAATTCATGTCAATATAGTCTCGCATAGGGCCATCTCCTTCTTTCTAAATATATATTGCTTGTGTATGTGCATCATTTGGCCAGTGTGGGATGATAACTTTTCAATCATTGCATAAACTCACCCATTCTAAAACCAATTTATATTATCGATTTAGGATGAAAATCTCAACATACCGAAATACCAATGCTAAAACTCTATTGTGAAAAAACATATAATCAATATATATACTAAAAAGTCATCTACGACACCTTCTCTTTTAGTATATGGTACAGTAGTTATAAGCAAATATTTTTCATAATTAATTATTATTTATTATAAATCAAATGACTTTTTTCAAATAAGTAATTCATTAATTCATTTATTTTTTAATTCTTATCCGATTGATTTTTTTGAATAAAAACATACTCCCTCCGTCCCACAATAATTGTCTTTGGACTATTTATACACGCATTTTAATGAGCTAAAAACTACTTCCTCTGTTAATTAAAACTTGACGTTTTACTATTCACGCACGCTTTTTGATGTGTTAAAAACTATACTACATATAAAATATTAACTTTTTTAACATATTTTTTAAATAATTTCATACTTGTTACTATTAATTATGAATTTATAAAAACAAATTTAATAAAATGTTAATATTTCATATAGTTTTTATCATTCTAAAAAAGCGTGCATGAATAGTAAACGACAAGTTTTAATTAACAGAGGGAGTATATAACATATTCATTTTTTAATTAATTTTTTAAAATAATTCTATACTTATTAGTAATATGTATGATATTATTTAAAAATATTTAATAAAATGTTGATATTTTATATAGTTTTTAACTTCTTAAGAAAACGTGCATGAATAGTTAAAGACAATTATTATGGGACGGAAGGAGTATAATCTTTTGTGATCATTTACCATTACAAGTCATTTTGCTGTAGATGGTGCAAAGTTAGACTACCTATTATTATAAATAATTTTTACGTTGGTCTATTTTTATAACTTTTTTCAAACAAATAACCTTTAATTTTTTGTTTTCAGTTAATTATGCATTTTATTTGAATTTTTTATTATGTAATATTGAAATAGTCAAAATATAACACTAAAAATTAGTGTATTTCATGAGGTTGTACTCTTAATTATAAGGGTAAATTGCAACTAATATCCTAACCTTTAGGGATAGTTGCTTTCAATACCCTAACCTTGTAAAATTTCACAAAATATCCTAACCTATACCATTAGTTGCACTCAACACCCTAAATGAGTTTCTTAAATTAAAAAATTACCCACATCAAACAAAAATTACAAAAAATCACCCATATTCATAAAATATTTTCAATGAATCCCTAATATATTTTTAAAAAATGAGAATTAAATAAATCTCTTACAATTTGACCCCACTTGACCCACCATCCAAAAATAATTATAATATATATATATAATATACTCCTTTAAAATATAATATAATTACTTTAGCATCTACTCATTTAAAATTTTAATATAATCAATCAAAATAATTAATTATTTATCAAAAAACATATATTATAATTAAAATCTAAATTTATATAAGTCTGTCTCGATACATGCCGATTTGTGCATCTATATATTCCCTGTATATTATTTGATACGATATATACTGTCTTTTTAGTTAATATTATGTTATATATACTAAAACTAATACATAACATCTTATAATGTATCACACATAAATTTCATGGTATTAAAAAAAATGATTCTATAAGAAATGTTTAACATAATAGTTTTACAAAAATAAAATAAAGTAGATTTAAAAAAATAAATGGTAAAAGATATGATAACCATTTGCAATAAATAATTATATAATAAAGATATATTCAAAATAATGTGGTAAAAAATAATAATTTTACCATATTATTTTTAATATATCTTTATTATGTAACTATTTATTACAAATGGTTATCATATCTCATACGGAGTACCATTTATTTATTAAAATCTACATTATTTTATTTTTGTAAAAGTGTTATTTTTAAGATAAATAATTAATTATTTTGAGTACTTATATTAAAATATTAAATGAGTAAATGCTAAAATAATTATATTTTATTTTTAAAGGAGTATATTTTATATACCTGTTACAATTATTTTTGGATGGTGGGTTGGGTGGGCTTAAATCGTAAGAGATTTTTTTAATTTCAAATTTTAAAATATATTAGGAGTTTATTGAAAACATTTTATGAATATGGGTGATTTTTTATAATTTTTGTATGATGTGGGTAATTTTTAAAATTTAAGAATCTCATCCAGGGTGTTAAGTGCAACTAATGGTATATGTTAGGATATTTTATGAAATTTTACAAGGTTAGGGTATTAAAAGCAACCATCCTTAAAGGTTGGGATATTAGTTGCAATTTACCCTAATTATAACTATTTTTTTATACAAAGCAAAGATATGGGGGTGGTCAATCATGGTTGACCCACCGCCCAAGAGCTTCCTGTCGAACGACGTCAACGATCTCATCTGGAGCACGCTCTTCGATAAACTGCAAGGAGAGACCAATATGTGTCAACCTATCAGTTACCTGATTCCCCTCTATGAAGTTGTGCGAGAAGATGGCACTCTCGAAGACATAACAAAGACCGAGGGCATCCGAAATCACCATCTCGATCTCCCAAAGGCACTGCCAAATCCCATTCATGACATTGATCATAATCATGCAGTCGCCCTCCTCGACCTTTTGGATAAGATCAAGTGTAGTATATGTTCTTATCAGTTTAATATCTGATAAGTAGGCCATTGGTCCACTTCGATATTAAATTAATTTTTTTAAGGGGGTTGGCCCATCAAGGTAGCTTGCTACCTGGGTTCACTTGCATCGCCCATGCATTGCACTACTGCACGGGCCTCGATTACCCCATGATATCTTAATTATATCTTAGATAAAAAAAAGGAAATCTACATGGAGAATTACTTTATAATAATCGGATTCTAATTCCTAACCCATCTATTTCTAATTTATGTTTCTTATAAATATTTAAAATAATAGGCTTTACATACTAATTCATAAAAATATTGATCATTATCAAGATTTTTTATTTAACAAATGTATCTATTCTGCACCTATAAACCTTGGTTAGTTGTGGTTTTTTCGGATTTTTAAAATTTGGTTTTATGTAACAAACTGATGGTAGTTTTGATGTTTTCTGTTTTAGCCAATATGATTTAGCTATATAATAAAAAAAATTAATCAATTAATATGAAGAATCATATCATAGGCATAGAAATCAGTTAACAATTATATGAATATTTAACTTAAATTAATTTCTCTTTTGCTAATTTATTTATCTTGCTTATCAACTATTATATATACTACAGGATAAGTCGTATCTGTTACAAGGTGTGTCTCCTTAGAAGTAGAATTATTGATCAAAATTTTGGATTTCACCTCCGGCACCGACAAAGATAGAGAACTTAGGGCGATAGGCGATTTGCTTCCCTCTTGCGGCTTTCATCTCGCACCAAAGGGGAATCCTCACAATTCCTCTTGGAAATATGAGATTAGTATCCTCTCCAGGCTAATTCTCTTTTTGGGCGGTGATTTGGTGGAATTATGATCGGTATTTCTTTTAAAGTTCGATTTCAATTCTACGTAAAAGTCAACGTCACTTTGGGAGGCTGTTTCTTGTTGCTTTTCATCATTCTGATTGTGTCAGCGGCTAGGGTTGACTTTTAAAGTCAATTGTGCCGTCATTGTTGGATTGCGGTTGGTAGGGTTGTTCGTTTATTGTTGTTGATGTTTGCTTGATGGCGAAGAAGTTGAAAAGAATCACGATTGATGGAGATCCGAAGCCATCGATAGTGAAGGAGAAGGATTCGGTCTTGCAGTCAGAGAGGACGATGAAGTATGGTGGTAATTTTGACGTGGGAGGTAGCGCTGCTATAGATCCGTTAATACCTAAGCCTAAATCGAAGGAACAAAAACAACTGGGGTGCCAGGTGTGAATGGGGTTCCTGCAGGTGGTAATACGGCAAATGGGATCGGAGAAGGGTGGTTCTTCGGTGCCTGCGAAGGGGACTAGTGATGGTTTAGTCGCGGCGGTGACTCTCAATCTCACTGCAGTGAGTATGAATGTGGATGGGTCTGTTAAGGAGCATGGTGGTCCTGCTAGTGGTGGAATAGTTGTTCCTCGGCTTGGGGATGATGGTGTTAAGCGTCATGAGAAGGACATTGCTGCCAAGAAAGCAGATAAGAATGCAATGGAGTAAGCGAAGCTTGTGTTGTCCGACCTTGATGACGATGAAGCATTTCCTGCACTTAATCCAACGACCCCCTGCGCTTGGCATTACGGGGGGTTCTAATTGGAAAAGGTCGGCTGGTGTTTGGGCGGGTAAGGGTACAAAGGTTTTTATGAACTCGGGTGTGGGAGGAAAGCTTGAGTTTGTTCCGCCTATGGAAGATTTTTGAGTATTAAAAGCATTGAAGCTATGCCTAAGCAACAAGTGTGGGGTTGGTCTTTGCTTGGTCAATTTGTGGGCTTCTATCCGGGGTATAAGGTGATACAAGACATGATAAGAATTTGGGGAGTTAAAACTCGTTATAGGGAGGAGGCGGGTTGGATGATATTTACGTTTGAGTCCGAGGATACAAAGAACAATGTTCTTCGTGGTGGGACATACTTTATGTTCTGTAAGCTATTGATTATTAACCCTATTCCGAACAAGTTCGCCTTCAATAGAAAGGATATTGCCTCTATCCCTCTTTGGATGAGAATGTTTGGTCTCCCTACCGAGTATTGGAGGCCGGAAATCCTTGGGAGGATAGCGTCTTATTGTGGGAAGCCCTTGTTCATGGATAAGGTTACCGAAGAGAGGAAGAGAGGTTCGTATGCTAGGGTTTTGGTTGAGGTAAATTAATGTTGCGAAGGAACCTTGCCGGGAGATCATGCTCAGGTTTGATGATGGGGTGGCAGTAGATTGCAAGTTCTTGTATGAGAATGAGTCTTTGTATTGTAGAGAGTGTTGTTCATTTGGACATGAGGAAGGCGAATGCTCTTTCAAGGAAAAGAGGATAGCCATGGGCACTAAGGCTAAGCCAGCTAGGAAGTTTACCTCCCAAAGGAGGAAGGTTGCATCTAGGGGCTTCGAGAAGGGTCCAATCGCTCCGAATGCCGGCATCAAGTCCTCCGACAACGACACGTGCAAGAGTAAGAGCACCTCTTTGGGGGGTACAAAGGGAGAGAGTGGGAACCGGTTTGAAGTCCTTCAAACCATGAGTGATACATTGTATGAGTTTGAGGGTGATGCTCCTAATATAAGTATTATGGAGCCGAGTTATACACATTGTGAGAAGAGGCATAAATGAAAGGGAAGAGGGAAACACTATGAGAAAAAGGGGCCCGAATTTGAGAGAAAGGTTGAGGTGGTTGAAGCTCGATGCGGTGTGTCGTCGCACGGAGGATGATGAAGAGGAATCGGGCAATTCTACCGATAGCGGAGAGGATGTAACTTCGATGGAGGAGTAGACGTTTCAAGATGAGCACGTGGAGGAATGGGTAAGTGGGGATGAAGAGGAAGGTGAATTTGTAGAGGTTATTCATAGGAAGAAAAGGAAGAATGTTGTGAAGCATGCCGCAAGCAATGGTGCGGAAGCTGCACAGGCCAATGTGGTGGTGTTGCATGACAAGTCAGGTGCAGCTGCTACTAACGTCGGTGCAGCTTCAGACAACACGGTTGCGGCATCTAGGAACACAATTGTGTGTGTTGCTTTTGTACATCCGAATGGTGTTGAGGAAAGGGCTGTTAAAGAGGGTGCTCGAGGTCCCAATGATATTAGTGTGGGGTGGCAGAGGCAACAAATGAGATCTAAGAGAGGGAAATGATTAAGGAGGGTGATGAGGGTGCTTGTGGGGCGCAATGACGGTTCTTGCATGGAACATTCAAGGGTTCAACCTACCCCGGAAATAAAAAGGTGTGTGAGAGGTGGTTGGTAAGTATGGTGTTCCTTTGTGTAGGATACTTGTCATGTGGGATCTGTTGCTTCTTCATGTCACCATTGAGGCCATGTCCACATAACATATAACTTGTCGAGTGGAGTATATGGTTTTTAAGGTGGTTTATGGTGTGTGTTTTGTCTATGGATTGCAGAGTGTGACAAGGCGAAGATTGCTTTGGGATGATCTTGGTGTCTTGTTTGAATCATGTCTGATGGCTTGGATGGTTTTAGGTGACTTTAACAACGTCATGGCAAGTGATGAGAGAATAAATTGTGTCCCAGTGACTTCGTATGGGGTGAGTCATATGATGGAGGGATGTAATCGACTTAGCCTTGTTGATGCGATGGTGGAGAATGTGAATGACTTTACTTGGCATAAGGGTGTTGTTTGGAGTCGTATTGATAGAGTAATGGTGAGCTACGAGTGGTTGGACATGAGGATGGAGTGTCATGCTCGTTATGTTGAGAGGTGGGATCTTTCGGACCATAAGTTTGCCATTACCACTCTTAATCATGAAAGGAGGGTAGAGGGTAGAAGACCGTTTAAATATTACAATATGTGGTTGATGCATCCAAGTTTTTGGGAGGTTATGTCACAACATTGGAATCCCGAGCATCTTGGGGCTGCACAATTCCGTTTATGTGGGGTGCTTAAGGGGTTGAAGGCTCCGCTGTGGCGCCTAAATCGTGTGCACTTAAGTTATATTTTCACAAGGGTTGCTCGGGTGAATAATGACTATGCTATGGGTAGTGAGAGGTTGCGCCAACCGCCACATGACGAGCACTTGCTGGAGGATACCGAGAGGGCTAAAAAGAGGGCAGTTTGGTTTCTGAAAGCGGAATATAGTTTTCTTGCGCAGCAGGCCAAAGTCTAGTATGTTCTTAATTTCGATAAATCCACAAAGTATTTTCATGGTATTATGAGAAAGAATGCTCGGAGAGTTAAGGTCCCTTGTGTTGAGAGGGTTGACAAGAGGGTTACTTCTTCGTTTGAGGAGGTTGGTGCCGAGTTTGTGAGATATTATCAGGGTTTGTTAGGGACCCATCAGGAGGTTGAGCGGCCTAGCCGAGAGTACTTTGTTGATGGTGCTAGAATTGGGTCGGAGGATGCGCGTCGGTTGATGGCACCGGTCTTGGATAAGGAGATTCATGAGGCACTTTGGTCGATTGAAGATGACAAAGCGCCTGAAGCCAATGGATACTCATCTAAGTTTTTGAAGGATTCGTGGGGAATTACAGGGAGATTGGTGTGTGAGGCAGTGAGGGAGTTTTTCCATAATAGTATGCTCCTAAAGAAACTTAATCACACCGTTATCTCTCTTATTCCAAAGGTAGCGCAGCCGGTAAGGGTTGATCAATACCGCCCGATCTCTTGTTGCAATGGGATCTAGAAGATCATTTCTACGATCATGACTAATAGGCTTGCTTTGTGCCTTTCTTCGATAATTGATCCGTCTTAAGTGGGGTTTGTGAAGAGGGGAATCTTGGCGGATAATGTGTTTTTGATGCAAGAGTTGCTCCGTACATAAAATGTTAAGACAGATGTTCAACGATGTTTCTTAAATGTGGATCTTGCCAAGGCATATGATTCAGTGTTTTGGGAGTTTTTTAGGTTTGCTATGGTGGAGTTTGGCTTGCCAGAGAGGTTTGTTTCTTGGTGATGGAGCATGTGACATCCACCTCTTAGTCCGTCAAGGTGAATGGTGTTCTACATGGGCACTTTGAGGGAAAGAGAGGTTTTGGGAAAGGGGGTCCGCTCACACCTCTATTGTTTGTGATTGTGATGGAAATGCGTAGCCGTCATGTTCGTCTAGCCACTCTTAGCCGCGTGACTTCAGGTTCCATAAAGGGTGTGGGGAGCTTCGTATTTTGCACCTTGCCTTTGCGGATGATGTTCTCTTTTTTTGTAGAGGCAATTTGGAGTCGATAAGGGTGATCATGGGATGTTTGTGTCGGTTTCAAATATTTTCCGGGCTGGCTGTTATTGGGGCGAAATCGTCGGTTTTCTTGGCTTAGGTGGCGGGTGAAGAGGCCGTGCGAATTCGGGAGGAGATTGGCTATAGGGAGGGGTTCTTTCCATTTAGATATCTTGGGGTGCCAATTGCTCCTAGTGCTTTGAGAGCGATTGATTATGAGCCTTTGTTGAGGAAAATTAGAGGTTTATTGGATGGTTGGTCGAGGAAGACCCTTTCATTTGCCGGGAGGAAAGAATTACTTAGTACGGTGGTGAGGGGAGTTGAAGGTTTTTGGCTAGCTTTGCTCCCGGTACAGAGGATGATCATGGATAAACTTGTTAAGCTATGCCGTCACTTTTTGTGGAAGATCCCAAGGGTGGCTTGGGAGAAAGTGTGTTGCCAAAAGATGAAGGTGGTTTTGGCTTGGTGGATTTGAGGACTTGGAATGTGGCTTTTATGTGTAAGCATTTATGGCACATCCAGGATGAATGGGATTGCCTTTAGATCCGTCGGGTGCATCATAAGTACCAAAGAGAAGGGATTCTCCGTTGATCAAAGGTATACTTGAAGCTAGAGACATGGATGTTCGATTTGGACAAGATGTGTATTGGTGTGAGGAGCTCCTCACCGGCTGGTGTAAGGAAGGTCAATTTAGTGTTGCGGATGCATATGAATTCCTTCACCCTCGAGGAGAACGAGTCAGATGGTCGAGAGTTGTGTGAATGAGTGGGGGTACTCCGAAGCATGCCTTTATACTTTGGCTTGCTCACTTGGGGCACCTTCCAACGCAGGACCATTGCTTTTTCTTGGGGAAGATCTGGTGTATCGGTTTTGTGAGGATGCGTTGGAGACACATGAGCATTTATTTTTAAGTGCTCCTTCTCGGTTGAGGTTTGGAGTAAGGTTAAATGTCGGTTTTGTATTGAGGGGGGTGTCATCTCCGTTCCTGGGGCATGTGGAGAGTTGCGTCGTGCGGAAAGGAGCAAGCGGCCAGGTCAACGTGCCAAGGTGCTTGGGCTGCTAGCCTTGGTTTATTACATTTGGCATGCTAGGAACGCTTTGATCTTGGATGACAATGTCATGCCGATTGATGTTTTAGTTAGATTGATTTGTACGCACGTTTTTCGTGTGTTGTATATTTTATTTTCTCATGATATGGTAGCCGAATTATAAGGTGTTTTTGGCATTCATGTGGATTATTTAGCATATGTCATAAGGGCTTGCATGTCTTTTTGAGTATGTTTTGATATTGTAGTAGGTTATACACCAGTAGGGGTTTTCTAGCTGGTTTTCTCGTTTAGTAATATTTACCTTCTTAGCAAAAAAAAAAGAATTATTGATCAATTACATTAATTAATTTTTTAGCCCGACTCCACTCAAATATTAACATACTCACTAACTTAATGTTTTGTATATCTTCAAAAATGTTAAATCTTTCATAATTAAAATCTTAACAAACTATCTAACCTAATATTTCTTATATATCTTTATAATATTAGATCTTCTATAACATATGTAAAGGTATATAAGACCAAAAATTTTTTTATACAAAAAAATAAGTATCTCTAGCAGCTTCTCTAAAACAGGAAAACACAACACATATTCTCCAAATTGTCTTTACTTCAAGTCAAACAATTTTTCCATTTTGAAGATTTTGAGAAACATTTTTGTTTTGGACAAGCTTATCTATTTTTACTTTCATTTTTCTATTTTGGAGAATGAAATGAGAAATATGTGAGACTAAAAAAAATTGAAATTCTCAAAAAAAAAAAAAAAGCACCAAAACAATAAAGTTGTTAGAGATGCTTTAATAATCTTTTAACGATTTTTCTATCCTATGCCCCAAGGGCATAGGATAAGACCCTAAATTGGGAAATGTTTTTTAAATTTTAATTAATTTAGCTTTTTTTTTAAATTAGATTCCTAGGGTCGTTTGCCTTTTTGGTAGAGAATCTTTCCCAATTTAGTGTCTTATCCTATGCCCTAAGGGCATAGGATAGAAAAACCGATCTTTTAAAACCGCCCTCCTCCTTTGGATGAAGTGGTGTTTATCCAAACCATTCCAGAATGGCTCACTGGAAAGGACTTGCGGGTAGTACCCAAAGGTCCCCAGTTCGAACCCGGATATGGCCGCTCTTTATTTACAAATTCAAGAAGTCGTGATTATCCATTGAATCTCCATTAGCATTGATTTTGTTCCAAATATATGAGTTCAATGCATTTTTAATGATGTTTAAAATTTTATACGATTATGTGGGAGTGTGTTTTTCCAAACGGATGTTGTATTGCTTATTAATCAATTATATGTTTCCTTTTAGACGAAGAGGATCTGAGTTTCTTTCTTTACAAATCTAGAACAAACGTCAAGAAAAGAGGGAAATAATGGAAGAGAAGATGGAAATTTGAAGTTCAGATCCTTCTCCTTCCCTGTGTACCTCCTGAGCGACTTCTGCGGCAAACTAGACATCCCTAGCTTCCTTCCCTGCTCTCTCCTCCGCTGGCGATGTCTCCTCAAGACGGCCGCTGATCTATACCATCTACGCCTCTCCCCTCGGCTACAGATAGCTATCCCTAGGTGGGCTTTCGGATACCCCTGCCGATTGCCTTGCCTGGGGCCTCCCTCTACTGGTGGCCGGAAGAAAAGCACAAGTAGACTACTGATGGAGGCTCTTTCTTATCCCAGCCGACCTTTCAAAAAGGAGAGGAAACCGGAATCCCATCACAAACATGGAGGATCCCATAGCCTCCGGACAGATAAGTCCACTCAAAACCTTCCCACCTCTCCACAATTAAATTTTTATCATCTTAAACATACTATTAGCTTATGTATAGCCTGGAACGATCGAAACGGGCATAGATTTGATCTCAAGACCTGCAAACCTAATATGATTGATTTCACAAACTGTAATAATATACTTGATTCTCAAAATTCAATCTCTCTTATAAATAACACAGTTCTAATTAAACATTTTGGGAAGAATTTTAATCTAAATTACAATTACACTGTAACCTGTCAACATTATGCCCTCGATCCTTTATTGATAATTTGGATTTCTAAATATAATCTTATGATTCATGCGACTGTAACCAATCTAAACTATTATCTATGTTTTACTGGCCTACAAGCCCAGCTGCTGCTACTCTCTGCTGTCAACATCAACAACAACAACCTCTGTCGAGTTCCTTTTGACTACTGTATTTCCTCTTCGAAGGAAATCAGCACTGGATGTTCATCAGTTAAATGTAATAATATCAGAGTTCATCCAAGGGTTAACAACCAAAGAAACAATCTCCTAGCAAAGCTTAACATCTACCAATGTTTTGAACTGCTAGAGATGTATCTCTTACAAAGCTTAACAGCTAATGTCTACTTCCTAAATTCATATTGCTATTCTTCTATTTGCCTTATGTATTTCTGCCTTATTGTGTATGCCAACTCAAATGCTATGCTTACTCTAAATTGTGAGATAAATCGTGTTCTTAATGGATTCCAAACAAGTTGTATTACAAACGCTATCAATCGGCTTAACAGCCAGCATGGTAGGGTAACACCCGTTCTTAGTTTTGTGCTATATAACCTCAATAGCATCACTTCGACCAGCTTTAACAATGAAATTCATGAATTATGGCATACTCTTTATACCACTCGAATATTCTGGTTGGGTTGCTTTAAGTATAAAATCTATAAGATCAAATATCTATATGAGAATGCTAAAAATTATTACTTTCATACCATTTCTTTATTTAATATGTGGATGAGTAACCAAGTAATACATAACACCAATTATTTTTACGGACAAAAACTGGATATCATATATAATTATCAAGTCATTAGAATTGCACTTTTCAGGATTACTCAATATTGTCAATCATGGTTATGGTTATTGTTGGTCTTGAAAATGCTCACAAAGCAGGTATGTATAAACCATTTTATTAAATGACAAACATTGCATATTGGAACATAAGAGGTGTAAGAAAACCCAACCTATGGCAAGACCTAGCCTATATCCAGAAAAGAAATAACTTAGATATCCTAGTACTAGCAGAAACAAAAACTACTGAACTGCCGAATGAAAAACTATATAAAAAATCAGGATTTAATCAGGCCCATCACATTGCATCAGATGGGACAAAAGGTGGACTATGGATCCTCTTTAAAACATATAATTTTACAGATTCAACCCAAGAAATAACCAGATCCAAAAACTATATAATATATTTAGTCAACTTTAACAACTATAGATTTATTCTTAACTTTATTTATGCACCTTCAAATCCAATAGATAAAAACATCTTTTGGAACGAGATAATCATAGCGACTCGAAAATATAATTTCCCATCCTTAATAATGGGAGACTTTAATGAAATTGAATCTATAAACGATAAAATTGGCGGAACAAACCCGCAAAATAGTAGATTTAACCGTATTCAACAAATTAAGGAAGAACTGGACATCCACACTATCCCTTATACAGGAAGCCCAGTTACATGGAGAAAAAGACAATCCCCTATTGACAATATCTATGAACGACTTGATAGAGTTATGATCCACACAGACATCTCTAATCAATTTCCTAACTTAACAGTTCACAATCACCCCTTTACGAGTTCTGATCACTCTCTTATATCCATCTCAATCGGAATAAAAATAAAGAGAGCAGGATCACCGTTCAAGTTCGAAATGTCATGGACAAATAATGACAACTATAATAAATTAATTAAAACAACTTGGCAAAACAAACTTCATGGATCTTTTATGTTCACACTACTACAAAAGCAAAAACTAATTAAAAAAAAACACAAAACTCTGGTGTAAATCACATCCAAATAACAATTTTAGACAATTAAAAGATATTGAAGATCAACTCTTACTACTACAAACACAACAAATTGCTGGAAACTCCAATGATAATACATGCAACAAAAGACAAAGATTATTTAATAAACGTGAAATGCTCATGAATTTTAATAATAACTTTTGGAAACAAAGGGCCAAATCTAACTTCCTTAAATTTGGAGACAGAAACACCAAATATTATCAATCAATAACCAAAATCAGAAACTCTAAAAACATTACTCGCAACTTCACAAATAAAAATGGTCTTATCATCGAAGATGAAAATCAAATTAGAAATGAAATTACAAATGAATTAGCTGAAAGATTCATCTCAAATAATGAAACAACCAATACCAACTCATATTTCCTAAACTTAATTAACCACACCATGACTGACAGTGAAAACTTAGCCCTAACCCAACCCTTCACAGACAAAGAAATTAAAGACACTCTATTCTCAATGACAGATGATAAATCTCCAGGCCCTGATGGCTTCCCACCCGAATTTTACAAAAAATATTGGAACATAGTGGGAAACCTACTATGCAAAGCTATCAAATCCTTTTTTCACTCAGGCACTCTTCTTAATGAAGTAAACACAACGTTTATTGCACTTATTCCTAAAATTGACAAACCCACTAACATTAACCATTACCGCCCGATTAGTCTTTGCGACACCATTTATAAAATTATCTCTAAACTCTTAGCCAATCGTTTAAAACCTATCTTACCCCGTATTATTAATCCTTTTCAAGGAGCCTTTGTACAAGGTAGAAATATTCAAGATAACATTCTAATAGCTCACGAGGTTTTTCACTCCTTCCATAACAAAAAAGGAAAACCAGGTTGGATGGCTATCAAACTCGACATGGAGAAGGCTTATGACAAAATAAGCTGGAATTTTATACGTATAATACTAAACAAATTTCGCTTTCACCATAAATGGATAAACTGGGTTATGACCTGCCTTACTAAAACTAAGTTTTCAGTCTTAGTAAATAACCTGCCTGGTAAGACTTTCCAAACATCTCGAGGTATAAGACAAGGAGATCCTCTTGCACCATATATTTTTGTTATAGCTATGGAACTATTAGGAAGAATGATACAACAAGAATCATTAGAATACGAACCATTAATTGGAATCAAACTCACAAATAATAGCGAACCTATACCCTTTCTCTCATTTGCAGATGATATACTCATCTTTGGAAACGCAAACGATTTAAGTCTTCATACAATTAGAAATCTCCTAAATAATTTTTGCAACACATCAGGCCTTTCTATAAATTATAACAAAAGTTCCTTACAGGTTTCCAAAAATATCTCGACCCAAAAAGCTCAAAGTCTTGCTCAACAATTAAACATCCCTGTTACCAAAACGATGGAAAAATACCTAGGAATACCATTAATCAGTGGCAGAGTTAACAATAACTTATTTGATGAAGCAATCATAAGCCTTAAAAAACAACTATCAAAATGGAAATGGAATACCCTCTCCCAAGCAGGTAGATCAGTTCTCATTCAGGCAAATCTCAATTCTAAAACAAACTACTTAATGCAATCTTTTCTTCTTCCCAAAGGAATTCTAGATAAAATTGATCACATTAACAAAAACTTCTTCTGGAATAAACTCCAATCCGATAATTATCATCCGTTAATTAGCTGGGAACGCTTATGCACCCCTAAAAAAGATGGTGGATTAGGTTTTAAAACAGCTGAACAAATCAATATCGGCATGCAAATGAAACTACTTTGGAGAATAATAGTTAATCCTAATAATATCTGGTCTAAGGTTATCACTGAAAAATATCTCTCAAAAGAAACAATAATGGAAAGAGGAAAAACTAAAACCTCATGGCAATTCGACCGACTTCTCAACATTAGAGATCTCTTTTCTAAAGGGCTTCCCTGGCTTGTAGGTAACGGTAAAACTATCAATTTCTGGAACGATATCTGGGTAAATGCACAATACCTCGAAAACTTTAGAAATGATCGTAACCCTAACTTAAAAGTCTGTGACCTCTTTACAAACAATAAGACATGGGATACTGATAAACTAAATAGTATTTTTCCCCCTCAGATTGTCCACATGATAACAAATATTTACATCCCAAATATTGATATCCCAGACAAACTAATTTGGATCTACAATAAAAATGGAATCTTTAGCGTAAAATCTACATCTTCTCTCTTCAATACCAGAAACACAAATAACATCTCTGCAGATTGGATTTGGAAACTGAATATCGCTCCAAATATCAAAAATTTCATATGGAAAATTATATTAGATATTTTACCTACTGCTACACGCTTGAACAGATATATAAATAGAGTTCCTAGTACCTGTTCCCTGCAATAATGAAGCAGAAGACACAAATCACTTAATCTTCAACTGTCAAATCACCAGATCTCTTATCCATAACTTGGGCATTAAACTAAAGAAATCATTCATCATACCAAACTTAACAAATGATATCTCAGAAAATATTATTAACACAAAAAACCAAAACATAGACTTCACAGATCTTTGCCACTTATGGCACTCTATTTGGGAACTTCGAAATAAAATTATCTTCCAAAAAGACTCAAATAAAAATATAACCAATACCCTAACCCAGACTATAGATAAAATTTTATGCTGGAAAAAGGAACAAAATATAACCAATTCACCCAAACATACCAGGCCTCGTGACAAAATGACCTGGAAATATCCTCCGAAAAATATCTTTAAAATAAATGTAGACGCCTCTGTTAAAATTGGTATCCAACCCCAGATTGGATGTATTATTAGAAATTATCAAGGTCACATAATCCATATACATAAGAGCTATGGTAAAACAGACTCTGTAATCCAAATAGAATGCTCTGCAATACTTGCAGGTATAAGACTGGCAGCAGAACTTGGAATACAGAAGACCATTATTGAAAGCGACTCTACAACTGTTATCAACGCCATCAACCAGATGAACAACATACCATGGGAAATTTCTCAAATAGTTGAAGAAATACATGCTCTAAGCAAGGACTTTGAATTCATCAAATTCCATCACTGCTATAGAGAAGCAAACGGTGCAGCTGATTTCATTGCAAAATCAGAACTGAGTTATAATTCTATCCTAGATTATAGTTGTGAATTCCAAAACATCATCTTTTCAGATGATCATGGATACCTTCAGTATCCAAATCTCTGCCCACTGTAAAAAAAAATTATATGTTTCCTTTTTTTCATCTAAATATTTGCATCATTTTGATGAATTGTGCATCTTTTTCCATATAATATGTTTATATTTAATTATTTATGAAATGATTATTTATGACATAATATATTATTTTGATTGAGGATTGATTTGGTTAAATCAGATATCTATTTAACCAGTAATAAACTGGATTGAGTTCAATTGATTCAGTTTCGGTTGAAATAATATTTAGATAAACTAGTTCATATGATCTCAAAATAATATATTGTGTTATAAACAATCATTATTTCATAAACATAAACATCTATATCTATATAACATATAAAAGAGGCTTTTTTGCCATTAATGTGAAGGAGTAAATTGAAGAATTAATGAATTTACTATTTTTAAAATTAAATTTGTGCATAAGGGTATATATAAAAATAGTTGGTGAAATCTATATCTATATTATATATAACATATAAAAGAGGTGTTTTGTCATTAATATGAGTAAATTGAAGAATTAGTGAATTTACAATTTTTAAAATTAAATTTTTGCATAAGGGTATATATTAAAATAATTGGTAAAATTTATTTATTTTTCAATTAAAATTAAAAATATTGAAAGGAATGGGTGACCGAAACCAAAACACTCTCTTCCTTAACCCCAAATAACCCAACCCTCAAACCCAACCCAAACACAAAACCTAATCTCAACCGCAGCCGCCGTCACCGATCTTCTTCTCCGTCTGCCTGAGCGGCTACCCACCCCGTCGCCCTCGTCCTTGCCCCTCTTCCCTCCTTCATCCTCTGTTATGTAATTTTGGCTTGCCTTCTTGTAACCCCCTCCTCTACCCCTTCCCAACCCTAGCCGCCTCCGCGCATCTTCTTGCTCTTGGACCGCTTCCGAAGGCCCTCCTCGACTTGCCGAGCCTCCTTAGCAGCGTCGTGCCCTTGCTCCCGCCGCCGCTGCCACCAATTCGAGATCTCAGCCCTGTTGGTATGTGCGACGACCTTCGCCTCCATTCCTTTTCCTCAATTTCGCCTGCCGTGGTCGTCCCTTCCTCCGGCGTCCTGAACCTTGCAGGGCTGCTCCCCCGCCGCCAGGGCCCGCCTCCTGTCCGCCTCCCTGTCCGTGGTGGGGTTATACAGTGCCGGTGAGTCGAATCCGTCGCCTCGTCCTCCAGCTGGTTCCTTCTTTTCCTTCCTCTCTTTACTTCCTCTGGCTCGTCTTTTGATTTTCAACCTGTCGGGTGTTCTACCCCTTGGTTACTGCTTTCCCTCTTCGGAGGATAGCAGTTTCGAGTTTTGGACTCTCACTTACGATTTTGTCAGATATAATTTATGGCGTAACAGCCAGAGTATTAACTTCTTCATATGTTGGAATCAAAAAAATAATGAGCTATCCTTTTGCTTTCTGTCCTAATCGAAATTTTCAATTCACAAGGCTTAACAGCCCTTACCTGATTCATAGTTCATTTAATGTTCCTTTTAGACTTCCTGCTATTCAGACTTATTCACTTTTTAATTTTGTTCTTAAATTTGGATTAGAAGATATAACTTCTCCATGGTATTACTTATTCAGGTTTTGTTTGGATTGGATTGTTCATTCGTGTATGCAGTTTATAATTTGCTATATGGTAGTCTTTAATCATATGACTCCTTTTTGTCTTTCCTTTTCCTGCCTGCTTCTAGTTCTGTTGAACGTGAGCTTGTTTGACTACTGTCTTTCCTCTTCGGAGGAAATCAACATCTGTTATTCGACTTTTAACTATAATTGTTTTAGGGCTCAACTAAGACTTAACAGCCAAGGTGAAAATTTCAGAAAATGGTTACTTAGCAAGCTTAACAGCTATCCTTTGATTTTGGAGAAAATCAGATGTAATTGTTTCAGATCTCAAGTAAGGCTTAACAGCCAAGGTGAAAATTTCAGAAAATGGTTACTTAGCAAGCTTAATAGCTATCCTTTGATTGAACTGATAAGGATATATCTCTCACAAAGCCTAATAGCTAATTTATATCTTAACAATGATCTAACTTCCATGACCTTACATCGTATCCTTCTACCCCGATTACTATCTCAATTCAGCTTTATTTTTGAGAAACTTTTACTGATAGTTTCTATTCTGAAGCACCTTTTCCACCATTCTAAGCTTTTGGATATCCATCTTGAATCCAGATTTATTGCTCACACAGTATTTTGGCATCAAACAAATGGCGGTTTAAATGCTTTCTGTAGTAATTGTGGCAGATTAAGGCATCACAATAACTATAATATAATTATTTTCATCAATCATACTCATCTTCGATATTTGCTGATAATCACAGAGATTACTCTTCATTGCCAAAATTCAGCCATTTTATTACACCTTCTAATTCATCTGCTATATATATACTCCATCTACTCCGGTATACATTTCCTTTACTACATAAAACGGTATAAATTATGCTGGGAATATTGTTATAAATGTCTCTTACAACTGATTACATATTATCAAACTCAGAAAATGGAATTCAGCTATATCTGGTATTCTTATTTAATATTTTCCTTGAATAAGCATGATCTTTCCCTAATACCGAATCATACTTGCTACATAGTTATTACTTACCAAATGAAAACTATATTCCATCACAATTACATACATAATTTTACTTATTCCTTTTATCATCGGTTAAAAATCCTTACAATTAACATCATTGGTTATCCTCAGAGGTGGATTATTTACAATAAAATTTTAAATTATTACAACTCCTTTAAAGATAATTACAGAGTTACTGAGATTTTCTTTCACCCTCATTATACGCATGATTGCCACATTCTGTTTAGTATTCCATCTGTCAATGCTCTGGCTACTCAGATCTTGATGCTTACCTATCCTTATTTTAAAATCCCCTTTTACTTCTGGAAATATAATCCTGCAAATCATCTCAAGGTGTCTTTAGAAGATAACAACTGGTGGTCTCATACCTCTTATGATCATCTTATAAATTTACCGACTAAACTCAAAACCACTACAAATATTAACAAATTTATTAAAAAAATAATAATAAAAAATTTTCTTCTTAAAATCAAAGCCAAAAAATTCAATATAATCAAGGTGCATTATAAAACCATCTATAACATTTATTTCAAAAAAGGACACCTCCCACAAACCATCAAATTAGTAACACACAGATTCAATCACATTACAATTAAATTTATTATTACAAAAATCATTAAGAAATATTATGCAAATCCATCCCAAAAATTAAATATAACAAAAGAACACAAAACAAATCATAAACCAAATTATTATAACTACCTCAATACAAATCTTCCATTTTACATAAAATCTAAAATTAGGAATACAACCTCTTTACCTATCAAAAATAAAAAATTTAAATTTACCAAAAAGATAAAATTTCTGTATTTTAGAAAATGGCTCACAAAGCCAGAATATTTAAAATCAGTATTTAAATGACAAACATAGCATACTGGAACATTAGAGGGGTTCGAAAAATTAATCTTTGGGAAGACCTAGCCTACATTCGAAAAAGAAATAACCTAGATATTTTAGTTCTCACAGAAACAAAATCAAATGAAGGACCTAATGAATCACTCTATAAACGAGCAGGCTTCAATAACGCCGATTATATCCATTCTAATAGAACCAAAGGTGGAATTTGGATCCTAATTAAAAACTCAAAATTTACAGAATCAATCAAAGAACTAACGAAAACAGATAATTACATTATATACCTTGGCAACATTAGCAACTTTAAATTCATAATCTGTTTCATTTATGCACCCTCCAATCAAACTGAAAAAAATAGCTTCTGGACTGAACTAATAACAAATATTCAGAAACAATCTTTACCATGTATGATAATGGGTGACTTCAACGAAATTGAATCTGCTCAAGAAAAAATAGGTGGAGCACCACCACATATTAAAAGATTTCAAAGAATTGAACAGATCTCAGAGGAATTAGATATCCATACAATTCCCTATACTGGAAGCCCAATCACATGGAGAAAAGGAGAAAATCGTATAAATAATACCTATGAAGGATTAGATAGAGTTATTATCCATACAGATATCTCAAATCAATTTCAAAATCTATCGGTTCACAACCACCCCTTTACAACCTCTGACCACTCTTTAATATCCATATCTATTGGAACAAATAAATTAAGAGCTGGATCACCCTTCAGATTCGAAATGTCCTGGACCAACAATGATAATTATAATAAATTAGTTAAATCAACTTGGGAAAATAAACTACACGGATCATTCATGTTCACATTACTACAAAAACAAAAACTAGTAAAAAAAATACGAAAAATTGGTGTAAATCACACCCTAATAACAATTTTCGTCAAATAAAAGAAATTGAAGACCAACTCCTATTTTTACAAACAAAACAGACCATCGGAACTTCAACTGACAATACAAACAACAAATACAACAGACTCTTAAACAAACGGGAAGCCCTTATGGAGTTCAATAACACTTTTTGGAAATAAAGAGCCAAATCAAACTTCTTGAAATTCGGAGACAAAAATACCAAATACTATCAATCCATAACAAAAATAAGAAATTCAAAAAATATTACTCGAAATTTTACAAATAAACATGGAACATTATTTGAAGACGAAGATCAAATAAGAGAAGAAATTACCAAAGAACTAGCCGAAAGATTCATCTTAAATAATCCGACAGGCAATAACAACACACACTTTCCTAACTTAATAAATCACACCATCACTAATTTTGAAAACCTTGCCTTAACAAAACCTTTCTCAGATAAAGAAATCAAGGACACCCTATTCTAAATGACAGATGATAAAAGTCCAGGCCCCGATGGCTTTCCACCAGAATTCTACAAAAAATACTGGGACATTGTTGGTAATCTCTTATGTAAGGCAATCAAATCATTTTTCTATTCTGGAATCCTCCTCAAGGAAGTAAACACAACTTTCATTGCTCTTATTCCGAAAATAGATACACCTTCTAACATTAACCATTATCGACCAATCAGTCTATGCAACACTATCTATAAAATCATCTCAAAATTACTAGCTAATCGTCTGAAACCGATCTTACCGCGTATCATAAATCCTTTTCAAGGAGCATTTATACAAGGTAGAAATATCCAAGACAATATTCTAATTGCCCATGAAATTTTCCATTCTTTCCACAACAAAAAAGGGAAATTAGGATGGATGGCCCTAAAACTTGACATGGAAAAAGCCTATGATAAAATAAACTGGAACTTTATTGAAACAATTTTAAATAAATTTGGTTTTGACCCTAAATGGATTAATTGGGTTATGACTTGCCTTACCAAAACAAGTTTTTCCGTCCTAGTCAACAACTTACCAGGACATACATTCCAAACGCAAAGAGGAATAAGACAAGGAGATCCCCTTGCACCTTATATTTTTGTAATAGTAATGGAACTACTAGCAAGAATGCTACAAAGGGAATCCCTAGAATGTGATCCTTTAATTGGTATTAAACTCACAAACAATAGCAGTCCTATCCCTTTCCTCTCATTTGCTGATGATACACTAATCTTTGGACGTGCCGATGAACTAAGTCTATACACGATTAAAAATATCCTAAACAACTTCTCTAACTTATCTGGATTAACCATCAATTACAATAAAAGCTCCCTACAAGTCTCCAAAAATATACAACAAAATAAAGCACAGTCTCTTGCCCAACAACTAAATATTCCTATTACCAAAACAATGGAAAAATATCTTGGAATACCACTCATTAGTGGAAGAGTTTGTAATGCTACCTTTGATGATGCTATACTAAGCCTCAAAAAACAACTCTCAAAATGGAAATCAAACACTCTCTCACAGGCCGGTAGATCAGTACTAATTCAAGCTAACCTCAACTCTAAAACAAATTATCTAATGCAATCTTTCCTTCTCCCTAAAGGAATTCTCAACAAAATTGATCAAATAAACAAAAATTTCTTTTGGAACAAACTTCAATCTGATAATTATCACCCACTAATCAGCTGGGAACACCTATGCACCCCCAAAAAGGACGGCGGATTAGGATTTAAATCAGCAGAAGAAATTAATATTGGAATGCAAATGAAACTCCTCTGGAGAATCATATCCAATCCTGACAATATCTGGTCTAAGGTAATCTCAGAAAAATACCTCTCAAAAGAATCGTTAATGGAAAGAGGAAAATTCAAAACCTCTTGGCAATTTGGAAGACTTCTAAATATCAGAGACCTCTTTTCAAAAGGATTACTCTGGCTTGTAGGTAATGGAAAAAATATAAATGTATGGACTGATATATGGGTAAATGAACAATATCTTGAAATATTCCGTAATAATCAAAACCCTAATCTAAAAGTCTGTGACCTTTTCACTAAAAACAATTCGTGGGATATGAATAAATTGAATAATATCTTTCCCCCTAACATCGTCCAAATGATTAGCAACATACATATCCCAACTAGAAATATTCCTGACAAACTTATTTGGATCTATAATAACAATGGAGAATTCACAGTTATATCCACTACTTCCCTTTTCAATACCAGTAACACAAATAAAATTAATGCAAACTGGATATGGAAACTTAACGTCCCTCCAAATATCAAAAATTTTATTTGGAAGATTATCCTCGATATCTTACCTACCACTGCCCGTTTAAATAAATATATAAATAGAGTTCCCAACACTTGCTCTCTCTGCAACTCTGACATAGAAGACACAAACCATCTCTTATTTAACTGTCAGATCACCAAATCTCTTATAGCAAATCTGGGCATCAAATTAAAAAAATTATTTATTATACCGGACCTAACAGACAACGCCTCTGAAAACATCATTAACACCAAAACACTCAATAAAGACTTCTCTGACCTTTGTTACTTATGGCACATCATTTGGGAACTCAGAAACAATATAATCTTCCGAAATAACAAAAACAAAAACATCATCAACACGCTATACAAAACAATTGACAACATATCCTCCTGGAATAAAGAAAATAATAATTATATAAAACCTAAAATCAATAGACCTCAACATAAATTAATTTGGAAACACCCACCTCCTAACACGATCAAAATTAATGTAGATGCCTCTGTTAAAGTTAATCATGAAACCCAAATTGGCTGCATTATGAGAAACAACTACGGTCAGGTAATTCATATATACAAAAGTAACATTAGAAAATGCTCTATTATTTTAGCAGAAGCTATAGCTATATATGCAGGTATTAGACAGGCAAACGACTTGGGGATCAGAAGAATCATTATTGAAAGTGACAACGCAACCATCATCAATGCCATCAATCACATAATCAAAACCCCATGGGAGATAGCACAATTAATTGAAGAAATCAAGTCTCTAAAGGAAGACTTCGAATCGATCAGTTTTCAGCATTGCTACAGAGAGGCAAATCAGGCAGCCGATTTCCTTGCAAAATCTCCTTTAAATTGTAATATTATCCTAGGATCTTACTGTTACAAGTTCCAAAACATCATCTTTTCAGATGATCATGGATGTCTGTAGTACATCCAACTCTTTGCCTACTGTAAAAAAAAAAATATATTGACAGGATTAGTAGAAGGAGAAGTACTATATTTTTTTTCATATATAAAAGTAAGGGTATAGATACAAATATAAGTATAATGCATACATTCAATTTTATTCAAATATGATTATGAAACATTTTTTAGAAAGTTTACTTATTTTTGTAGAAAAAAGATTAAGTAGAAGAAAACTTATTAAAATTTTCACAAGTGTAGAGAACTAATGAGGTTATTATATATAGCCAAAATTAATCTCTCCTTATTTTGTTTTCTACAATGTTACATTTTGGTGGATAATATATAGTAATATATCCTAATATTATTTATTGTATAATTTTTGTTGATATTGATATAAATATACGTATGGATATCAAATGAAAAAAATCTATATAGTTGATAATATTTTAATTTTTTCATTTGTTTCTAGAGTGGGAAATGGAAAATAAATCAATAAAAATAAATGGGGCTCAATTGATAAATGAAAATATTTTAAACTATAATTCAAACTAAATAACATGAAATAAAATTAGTCATGTGCGTAGCACGGGCCAATAATATAGTGTTATATGAAAAAGAGTCGCACAAGCCAATATGTGAGTAATAAATGTCTAATAATTACTCGCTTGTTACTTGATAAGCTTCGCTTACATGTGAATAAGTGATGACAAACACAAAATTCGCCAAGGCAATATGTGAGTAATTATTCAAGTATAAATTTACATCCGATATACCCAAAATCATCCAGCCCGGGAAGGGCAGGTGGATGAGGGCTCTTGTGCAGCAGCTCGGGGATCTTTATCAGGGGCTTCACCTTCAATTGCGGGACATGTAATCACAACTGAGATTTGGGCCATTCTCCATGGCCTATTTAAGCATGCCAGAAGGCTTGGGCTGGAACATGTGGTCATCGAATTTGACACGTTTACTGCTTGCGATCTGATTATGACAAAGAAAGTTGAAGTGCACCTGGAGGTTCACATGATCGATCAGTGTAGGAGACTTATTGAAGACCCCGGGTGGGAAGTCCAGATTAGAAGGATCAATCGTAGAGCTAATAAGGCATTAATAGGTATTAAATTCAAAATATAAGGTATTAAATTGTAAAAAAATTAATAGCATATATAATTTTTAACTCCTTAAAATAGGTGATGAAAAATCAAACATTATTACTGTTCAGATGGAGTATTTGTTTTAAATAGAGAGTATTTATATCATGTAATAAATGCAAAAATTTATAAAATAGAGAAGCTTTTGGAGTTGGATCATAAAATTTATGGAGATTTTGATATTTTTTGGGCGAACCGAGGCTCACTCTGCTAAGTTGTGGTGCACCCAACACACACGCATCCAGAATGCGTGTGGAATATTTTTTTTTTGAAAAATCGACACGTGCTTGGCACGTTACAATGCAATAATTTTTTTTAAAAAAATAATTCTCCTAAATCTTGTATCAAAGCTACTCCACGACTTATAAGTCATAATTATAAAATTTCTTCTACTAGCACTCTTACGCGCCCAATTTCTCAACGAATTCATATCAGGCCACACTCTTTCACTTGAAAAGCCTATGGGGTTATCACTTCATTTATACCATGACACATCTGCGCAATATAACCAATTTCATTTATATAGCTAAATTTTAAAAATATACAACATGATCATATTAATTAAATATATAATTCATTATCGGATAAATCATGATTTCATCTAACATAAGATACTATATCATACAAATCATGATTTTATCTAACCTAAGATTCGATATCAGATAGCTAGTTAGTTCATCTAATCTAGGATTTCGTATCAGATAAATTAAGATTTTATCTGATGTACGATTCAATAGCGGATATGTACTACATATTCGACATTGACTATTATGTTGTATACTATTAACATAAATTTCAACAATGAATAGATTAATCAACTAAACATATCCGTGCATTCTCGCCTTTGTTATCGGATATTTCTTCCTACTTCCTAGACATATTTGATAATTTTTAGAGTGAGATAGAGGTAAAATAAACTACACATTGTAGGGAGATTATATAGCATTGTGGATGGAACTAGCCGTTGTAATGGCTAGGTTCAAAGACCATACGCACGTCGTGGATGTGTAAAGCCATAGAATTAGTTGTTACAATGACTAGTTACTTTTATAATAAAAAGAGGTGTACACGCAGCGTGTAGACCATTTTTTTAGCAAGGTTCTGCCCATTTAATAGCTCATTTTTTTAGTAAATACTCACATGCATCCAGAATGCGCGCCCCTTGGGTGCGCCGTAAGGCGCGCATTCTAGATGCGTTTTGGGTTTGCGACTTATCACTCTATTTTTTAATCTATTTTAGAATTTTTTTAGAAAATCTGTTGGAGATGCTCTAACACCTCTCTTCCGTTCGGAAAAACATGTCATTCACTATTTATCTATGTTTTTTTCAGAATGATTTTTTAAATAAACATTTTAACTATGAAATTGTTTAAAAAAATTATAAAAAATAGGAAAAATGACCAAAAATAATATGAAGTATCAACCTTTGACCAAAAATAATACAAACTTTAAAATTGACGATTTTATATATAAACTATCACAATATTAACCAAAAATAATATGATTCCAATTTCCGACCATATTTCCGGCCAAATGATGACGTGGCCACCGGAAATATAAGTTTGGGCTAAAAATGTAATAAATACTAATAAAGTTAGGGAAAGAAATATAAATTTATCAAAATTGGATCAACATCAACTCGAACGGTTGAACGAGTTGACTCAGGCTCTACTGACCTTTCCCCTACCCTCACTCCTAAGCGAGCTCGCGATTCATCCATGGCGGTCGATTGATTCAGCTTCAAAATACTACATATGCCAATCTTGTGTGATGTAAATTTAATTTCTAACATCATAACACTTTAATCAGGGGATTTTAAAACTAAATTAAACCCTAATTTCGTTCAAATTCGAAAAACCCCCAAACTGATTTTCGTCGATTTGGCATTGGAGACTTCATCTTCGCCCGCAATTGAACGTGATAATCGACTTAGACAATCAATGGAGGGTAGCAATCCATTCAATTGGGTGAATCATATTCAAAGGGGTTTCAACATTCTCTCCTCCATTGTTTCGAAAGGTACTGTAGCTATTTGCCTATTTGTTTAATTTTTCTTTTTTTTAAAAAAAAAATAAAAAATAAATTTATGACATGGAAAAACTTACAAGTTTGGTGACGTGGCAAAAATTTATGCCATGTGTGTTTTCCGGCGTCCACGTGGCGTATTTGGTCGGAAAGTTCACCGCAATACACATATGTATTATTTTCGGTTAATAGGGCGATAGTTCGTATATGAAACTGTCAATTTCAAAGTTCGTATTATTTTTGGCCAAAAGTTGATACTTGGTATTATTTTTGTCCATTTTTCCTAAAAAATAAATATTTTATATAAATTTTATCAATTTAAATATGTGCGTATATATATATATAGTAAATACAAAATTTAAATGATGCCCACGGGTCACCGACCCGACGGGTGCGGGTCCTCAGGTCAACGGGTGGGAGAGGGTTGCGGGTTAGGGTGAGAGTCGGGGGGTTGAGAACCCAGTGACCCGGCAGGTCGATCCGTCGGGTCACCTATTTTTAAAAAAATATTTGGTCGTTGATGTGTGCCCCACCAGGAGATTTTTTTTATAAAAAAAATAGTCGTTGCCCAACGGCTAGGTCGGCTATAAATTCTCGTCATTTCATTCGCACTTTCACATCTTATCCACCTATCTCATCAACTTACATTTCATTTTCGTAAGTTCGTTAGTCGTGAAGTCGTTATCATGTCCGACCAATCCGCATCCGTCGATAATCTTCGTACGGAGTTGTTCTGTGACCATTTCGAAAAGGTCGATCAAGGTTCGGGGAAGTTCGAAGCGGTTTTTTGTCACTGCGGTCACAAGTACAAGTTGACGAACAACTTGGGCTATGGAAATTTGAATTCATATCACGAAGAAGCAACTCGATAAGATGAACACTGATGGCGCATCGGGCTTGGGTAACTAGTTATGTACTTATGTCAGTTATGTGTGTGTTGTGGTTGGTAAGTTTATGAAGTTTTGATGGAGTAAGAAGTAAGAAGTAGTAAATAAAGTAGGAAGTATAATTTTAACGTGTTGTCATGTTTGTCAAGTTTAAAAGTCGAAGCTCAATCCCCACTTAGGCAATGAATCCGATCCGAGTTGTAATCATAATTCGGTTTGTAATAAACTTGTGTTTCACGTAATTGTGTTTTAGGAAATTATGTACTTTCATAAATAAGTATCATTTTCGAAAACAAATCAAACAATAGAAATCAAATCTAAAATTTTTTGAATAAAGTTACGAAAACGTTTTTCGTCATAAAGAAACAAATATAAATTTAAAATATCCCCAAAAACTTACAAACCCTAAGAAATATGTATTTTTTAACATATATCTAGCCACGTCAAAAAAAACCAGCCAAACGGCTAGAATACAACGGTCGAACTCGACCTCAAGTGCTCGGTATTCCCCTATATATACCCCATTTTCCTCCCTTTTTCAACCCACACCACATCTCCCTCATCTCCTCAAATATCATCTTCATCTCCCTAATCTTTCTTTAATCACTCTTTAATTGCTCGATAATCTCTCTCATAGTCTCGTTTTTCTAATCGCTCTCTAATCTCTCTAAATTCTAATCGGTCTTGGTATCGAAAATGTTTTCCCGAGTTACCCGAGGTCGAAAATGTTTTCCCGAGTTACCCGAGGCCGCCGTTGGGCCAGGTGGCCTGGCGGCGGCTGATGTACATATTTGTAGCCTCTTTTATTGCATCTTTTGACTTCTTATTTCATTTGATTTCCAAAGAAAAGTTTCAAAAGAATATAAACTTGTGTAAGAATGGGCTAAAATACAAGAAATAGGGTCTGCACAAGTTTTGAGCTAACCACGCAGGAATTCGATGAAATCGGAGTCAAAACGGAGAAGCCAAGTAAAGCTGAGCAGAGGTAGATATCGACCTTCAACATAGATATCGATCTCTAGTGTCGATATCGACAACTCATATTGACCTCAACATAGACATCGAGTGGAGCTGGACAAGTCGAGCAGAAACAGAGACCTCGATATCGACATCTGTGGTCGATATCGACCCCTTATCTCGACAGAAGATAGACTCGGTTTTGAGATGCGGATTGGAAACTTTATCTTCAAGGAGGCACGGAATTATCTTACATTTTCAAGATAGATGGCAGCTGAAGACTTAGTTATCTTTTTACCTTTAAGTTATTTAAGTTTTATCAAAATAAAAGACCTATCCTAATTGTTCGGATAGAGTTCATAGTTTAGATAGGAGTTACAATCCTTGGATAGCGAGGATTAGTAGCCTATAAATAAAACCCTAGGGGGTTGGCATTCAATATATCATCCAAAAAACAACCATCCAAGCAAGTAAGACAATCAATAGAGTTAGAGTTAGAGAGAAGTTTTAGGGTTATACGTTTGCGAAAGTTGACGTTGAGTTGTAAAGCTTCGTAGTTTATTTTAATGCAAGTTTCTTCTTTTCAATCAATGATGAGTTCCATGATGAGGTGCGAGTAGTTCCCCAAAGCTCTTAGGGTCGGGGTGAGACCAAATCGAAAGAAAAGGGATTCAAAGCTCTTAGGGTCGGGGTGTCTATCTCTCCTCCTACGATTCTATGTTTAGTCCTAATCGAAAGAAAAGGGATTCATGCTAACAACTTGAGTTATAAACATAAAATTGGTAGAGACAATTAGGTTTATTTGCAAGAGTAATCCTAAGAGTTGGTGTACGGCGAAAGCTTGTCCCTCGGGTGAAATAGCGCAATTGTCCGTCTTATTTATCTTATCGCATGCATTGGTTAACGTTGTGGTAAACCCTAATCCTAGGAGTTGTTTCTTTTACATAGTCTAATTCACATAAACCACTGTTATTTCTGTTCATCCCTTCTCATCCATTATTAAATCTTCGGCCCTTCTTTGCCGACGAAAAACTAACCCACTGCAAGAAGACATCGATATCGACCCTACTGTGTCGACTGGCAGTCTTCTGAGCCAGTCGATTTCGTGACTGACATCGATATCGACCCTTTCCAGTCGATATCGACCACTTGTTTTTATCTCTGCAGGTCTTCTATTGCAGAGAACATCGACAGCCGAGGTCGACATCGAGGCCCAAGGTCGAAATCGAGGCTTCTGGTCGACGCAGACTTGAGATTTCCAAAGCTACTAGGATCCCGCTGACACGCCTCCTCGTGGATCGATCCTGACTACCCTTCCACTACAACGGGAGGAAGTCTTGTAATTATTTGTATAGGCTAGGAGTTGGTTTACGGATATTACATCTTTATTATTTGTAATTACTCGACATATCATCCTCCTACAACAAACAAATTGGCGCCGTTGCCGGGGAGGCAATCAATCGCGCCCTAGTAGTCTATCTCACGTCTCTATCTAGATTGGCTTTGCAGGTGTATGTGACACATTGATCACCCACCAGAATTTGAAGGAGTAGACAACCCCGAGCGTTATTTCCATCTAAGAGCCCAAGCTCAAAGAATCATGGCGGATAATGCGAACCAGGCTGAACTTATTGAGCAACTAAGGAAGCAGGTTGAGGACCTAACGACTAGAGAGGCGGTACTTAAGGAGCGTGCGGATAGGGAGGAGGAAGGCCGGAGGCAAATAGAAGCCCAAATCAATGCCCTCCCTAGGAATGCCAAGCAATATATGCACCCCGCTCTCACAGTGCCTGAATCGGCAATTCTTATCCCTGCCTCTAATTTTGAAATAAAACCCAACTTCCTAACTGAGATTAGAAGGCACCAATATGAAGGAAAACCTAACGAATGCCCTATGGCACATATTTCAACCTTCTTAGACCTTTGTGATACTATTGCTGATGGACGAAGTCTTGAATATGTCCAACTAAAAGCCTTTTGATGGTCTCTTACAGGGAAAGCATTGCAGTGGTTGGAAAGTTTAGCCCCAAGATCGCTCCGCACCTGGAATGAAGTCAAGGACGCATTCCTCAACAAGTTCTTTCCTCCTTCTAAGATGGCGTTGATCCGACAGAAAATCACGGCTTTCAAACAAAAGCATGGTGAGGCTCTGGCGACTGTTTGGGAAAGGTTTAAGGACCTACTATGATCATGCCCGACGCATGGCCAACCACCGTATGTAATTCAGGAGATCATATACAATGCTCTTGATGCTGCAACCAAGGAGAGGATCAACACCTACACCTCCTATGGCTACCTTGAACTCGCTCCATAAGAGCCTTGGGAGACCATACAGAGGTTGGTAGAGTTCGACAACACATATGGGACTCTTGAAGCTTCCGACACATCATCATCGTCGAGGCCTGCCCCATCTATGCCTTTATATGAACCTTCCAATGTAATCGATCCGGATGTAAAGGAGCAATTTCATAGGGATCAACTTCGAAAGCTCCAAAAGCAAGTGAGGTTCCTTTCAGCGAACCAAGATTGCATTGAATGTGGATCGCAGCGGCACACCACCGTCGAGTGCCCCCATGCCGAACAAGTACACCTAGCGGAGACTCACCAGGAGGCACGCTACATGAGGGGCCCCAATCACCAATATTGGGGAGACCAAAGGTTCCATCAACCACAAAGGAACCAGGTCAACCCTAGGGACCCTCCGCCTTATAGAGCTCCTGGGCACCCGGAGAGAGACCAAAAGAAGGATGATCTTCAACTTGTGCTAGATGAGATAAGGAGGAATCAAGCTAAGAATGATCAATCCAACAATGCCATCCATTCTCAACTCAATCACCTTACCACAAGGATTGGGGAGATGGATATATGGAAAAGGAACGTAGAGACCCAACTGGGTCAATTGGCGGCACAAATTCCTAGACCGTCCGGAACACTCCCTAGGCAACCCACTACAAATCCTAAGGGATAATCCGGGATGGGCCATGTCGCAGCCATACAATTAAGGAGTGGCAACAAAGTACAAAAGCCACGAACGAAATCGGAGAAAGCAGCAAATCCAGTCGACATCGACAGACCAGTCGATGTCGAGGATGAGGTCGATATCGACCCCCTGGTCGACACCCAGGTCGACATCGAGGCCACTGCAGAGCCATCAAAGCTACAACAGAGGTCGACATCGACCATACTAGTCGATATCGACCAGATTCCAGTCGACATCGATGTTTAGCAGGCCCCTCCGACCACCGTTTTGGCCCTTCCACCAAAGAAGACGTTGCCATTCCCATCCAAAGCATTGGAGGATCCCACCAAAGGTAAGTTTAGGCGCTTTATAAAAATTCTTCAAGGACTTAATGTCACCATCCCTCTTACAGAAGCCCTAAGTGAGATGCCTGCCTATGTGCGATTCCTGAAAGACATCCTGAGCAAGAAGAGATCCATGGCAGAGATCGCAGAGGAGTGCTCAAAGATGGACTTCCCTGAGAACAAGAGTGATCCAGGGAAGTTTGCAATCACCGTGGGACTTGGCCAACATCGCTATAAAGCCCTATGTGACCTAGGGGCAAGTGTAAGTCTCATGCCTCTTTCTATTTGGCAAAAGGTAAACATTGGCGCTCTTGAACCTGTGGACATGAAACTCTATATGGCTGACAACTCATTCATCAGGCCCACAGGTATAGTTGATGACGTTCCAGTAAAGGTAGGTAAGTTCTTTGTGCCTACTGATTTCATTGTATTGGAAATGCCTGAAGATCCTCTAGTGCCTATTATCCTTGGTAGGCCTTTCTTAGCTACTAATGATGCCAATATCAATGTACGTCGAGGATTACTAACCTTTACTATAAGGAACGAAGTGATAGAATTCTCTTTCAACCCGACCATGAGTGAAACGAAGCACCTGGAGCAAGTAGTCCTCTCGCCGGCTAAGGAGAAACTTAGAAAATTTTTGTTGGCGAGGACGGAAACAACAAGCAAGGTCGACATCAACTAGAACCAGTCGATATCGACTAAAAACATCGAAATCTACCCCCCTTGGTCGAAATCGAGTATGCTAGATCATTGCCAGGAGCTTAAGTATGGGGTCACAGAGGTCGATATCGACCCCCACATATCGATATCGACCACCCCTCAGCCCGAAGATTTCTATTTCGGGTCCAAACATGTAAGCCCAAGTATGACTCCTAACCCTCCTCTGTCCCTTATTGATAAATCAATCAAGCCACTTATTGATAATTCTACTAAAGAGAGGGCCAAAGCTCCATGGTTTGCTTATATTGCTAAAGTTAGGTCAAGAAAGAGAAGGAAAGTGCCCAAAGAAGAACCTAACATCAAAGAAGCCTTGGTCGCCGAACTTCGCTACTACTAAAAGGACCTAGATGATCCAGGAGAAGGTTCAAGCTCAAAGGGTCCCTACATAAAAGGCTCGTGAGGAATTTTTTAGATGGTTTTTTAGGACTTGACTTTTGTTTTTTTTTTAACTTTTAAAACTGAGATAATTCGTGGCTTTATCTATATTTCTAACCAAGGTATCAGGTTGTTAAGCAAAAAGAAACGACGAAGAAGAAAAGAAGCTTCTGCAGAGGCAGTCGAAATCGACCAGGCCAGTCGAAATCGACCCCCCAGGGTCAAGCCACCTCCTGGAGTCAACATCGAGACTCAGGAGTGAAAAAGCAGAGGTCGATATCGACCATTATACTCGATATCGACCCCAATCAGGCAGCCCTTGTCTTCATTTTCTTCCTCGACTTCGATAGATGCAGTCGACATCGACCACTGAGATAGATATCGACTTCTGGCATCGACCAAATCTGAAATCGACCTGAATCTGCAGGTTGCACTGTGAGTTTCTCTCTACCCTTTTTCTTCTTTTTAATACAATGAGGACACTGTATATTTTAAGTATGGGGTGGGGGGGGGGGGAACATATCTTATGGTCATAACTTGGTTTTCTTCTTGGCATTGCATTCATGTTTAAATTTTTGTTCTTAGTTTTACTTTTATAAAAAAAAATATCAAAAAAATCCAAAAAAATAGAAAAATGTCAAAAATACAAAAAATGCATGTTTATTTTTAAGTTTGTTTTTAAACCCTACTTAGATGCCCTATGATGAAAACTCAATAGCTGACTTGATCATGTAAATCCTATGGCATATTTGGATGGTTTAGCCTAAGTCCTTAAAATTTTTATGTAGATTGTGAACTTGTGATGAAATTGAGTACATATGATCCTAGGCTAAAAAGCAAATCCAACAAAAATTGTCCTTGTGAGAATTTTGGCCTATAGGGAGAACATAAAAAATCCCTCCGCTTTCTTGAGTGAATTTACTCTTCCTATGCATCTCTAAATGTTGTGATAGTTATTCAAAACCAATACATATATATGTTTATGTTTACGAGAATTAAATGATGGAGGCATATTTTAAGCCATTTTTATCCTCTCTTTACCTACCCTGCATTATCCCTGCTTGAAGCCAGAACATTAGCCTGAGCCTGATATTGCAAACTCCACAAAATTATCCCTAGCCGAATTGAGCCTGACCCCCTTTTGGGAATTGAGACTTAGAATGGTTAGATTAATGCATTGTGGAAAGAAAAGAGCATAATCTCCAATTTTGAGCAAGGAAATTATGGGTTGGTGCTTATTTACATTTTGTCATATTTTGTAAAAGGATTTTTTGGCTCACCATATAAATGCACATATTTTTAATATTTGTTTATTATTTTCGTAAAAAAAATCCGAAAAAAATAGAGATGTATAGTGCATGAGCCAAAATCCTTAAGTCCTTTACTTTATTCATACAAGTGTTATATTTTTGAGAGGTATATTAGGTTTCAAAAGAAGGGTTGATAGAATGGTTTACATCTTTTAGTGCATCTTTAGAGCATATTATGGAAAGATGAGTTGGGAAAGAGCATTATAGGAGATTGAGCTTGGAAAGTGCAACATTGAAGAGTTATGGTTTGGATATTGCAAGTGTTGAGATTTAGGAGTCTTGATTCCCGAATTATAAAAGCACCACATAGCCAAATAATTCCATACCCTTGTATTTCATACCAAGCCCCATTACAACCCCGCCAAATGGAGTGTTCTTTGAAATCTTCCATTGAGCGAAAGTCCTCCTGATAGTTCTTATTGCATTTTCATAATTGGTTGCGAAGTGGATTGTTATAAATTGCAATGTTTATGAGATTGTGTATGGAATCGAGTTGAGAGTTGATCTTCATAGCCTAAACACATGAGAGTTGAGTGCAAACACATTATCCCTGTGAGGTTGGATCAAAATTGCATATGCCTATGGATCGCCAAAATATGTGCTATGACGTAAAATTCACTTGCTTTGCTTTGCTACCGCTTATGATGTTGCTTTTGACAAGGGCGAAGACTTGAAGGGTGTGTTGTAGGTATTGGTTATTGCTTGAGGACAAGCAAGTCTAAGTATGGGGTGTTTTGATGTACATATTTGTAGCCTCTTTTATTGCATCTTTTGACTTCTTATTTCATTCGATTTCCAAAGAAAAGTTTCAAAAGAATATAAACTTGTGTAAGAATGGGCTAAAATACAAGAAATAGGGCCTGCACAACTTTTGAGCTAACCACGCAGGAATTCGATGAAATCGGAGTCAAACGGAGAAGCCAAGTAAAGCTGAGCAGAGGTAGATATCGACCTTCAACATAGATATCGACCTCTGGTGTCGATATCGACCCTCATATAGACCTCAACATAGACATCGAGTGGAGCTGGACAAGTCGAGCAGAAACAGAGACCTCGATATCGACCTCTGTGGTCGATATCGACCCCTTATCTCGACAGAAGATAGACTCGGTTTCGAGATGCGGATTGGAAACTTTATCTTCAAGGAGGCAGGGAATTATCTTACATTTTCAAGATAGATGGCAGCTGAAGACTTAGTTATCTTTTTACCTTTAAGTTATTTAAGTTTTATCAAAATAAAAGACCTATCCTAATTGTTCGGATAGAGTTCATAGTTTAGATAGGAGTTACAATCCTTGGATAGCGAGGATTAGTAGCCTATAAATAAAGACCTAGGGGGCTGGCATTCAATATATCATCCAAAAAACAACCATCCAAGCAAGTAAGACAATCAATAGAATTAGAGTTAGAGAGAAGTTTTAGGGTTTGACGTTTGCGAAAGTTGACGTTGAGTTGTAAAGCTTCGGAGTTTATTTTAATGCAAATTTCTTCTTTTCAATCAATGATGAGTTCCATGATGAGGTGCGAGTAGTTCCCCAAAGCTATTAGGGTCGGGGAGAGCCCGAATTTAGCCATGCGCGCTTGAGGTAAGTATTTGATGTCGATATCGTTGTGTCTATCTCTCCTCCTACGATTCTATGTTTAGTCCTAATCGAAAGAAAAGGGATTCATGCTAACAACTTGAATTATAAACATAAAATTGGTAGAGACAATTAGGTTTATTTGCAAGAGTAATCCTAAGAGTTGATGTACGGCGAAAGCTTGTCCCTTGGCTGAAATAGTGCAATTGTCCGTCTTATTTATCTTATCGCATGCATTGGTTAACGTTGTGGTAAACCCTAATCCTAGGATTTGTTTCTTTTACATAGTCTAATTCACATAAACCACTGTTATTTCTGTTCATCCATTCTCATCCAATCTTAAATCTTCGGCCCTTCTTTTCCGACGAAAAACTAACCCACTGCACGAAGATATCGATATCGACCCTACTGTGTCGACTGGCAGTCTTTTGAGCCAGTCGATTTCGTGACTGACATCGATATCAACCCTTTCCAGTCGATATCGACCACTTGTTTTTGTCTCCGCAGGTCTTCTGTTGCAGAGAACATCGACAGCCGAGGTCGACATCGAGGCCCAAGGTCGAAATCGAGGCTTCTGGTCGACGCAGACTTGAGATTTCCAAAGCTACTAGGATCCCGCTGACAAGCCTCCTCGTGGATCGATCCTGACTACCCTTCCGCTACAACGAGACAATCTTCAAGCACCAGAAGGGAGGAGGATATATGAACTACAAACGTCATATCCAATTAAAGCTTCAAGAGAAATTAGCATTGGCCAAAGATACATAAGTAAGTCGTCAGCGGGGTTTCCGATTTATATAGGTAAGAGAACTACGTGAGCTTTGATTCCTCAACCCCGGGAGGATACGTAGGCAATCGGAAAACCGATTCAAGCCATTCTTCTTATTCTTTTTTTTCCCAACAAAAAATGTAAATAAAGTAATAAACCGAAAAAAAATCTAAATCAAGTGTCAAGTTACTAATGTTGATGTTTTAAGTGAGAAACAAAACCAAATTTATTATTTTCTTTCAAATTCCCTTT
The DNA here is from genome assembly GCA_963922045.1 of Persicaria maculosa. Taxonomy (NCBI): domain Eukaryota; kingdom Viridiplantae; phylum Streptophyta; class Magnoliopsida; order Caryophyllales; family Polygonaceae; genus Persicaria; species Persicaria maculosa. Next base: position 13,536,292 of record OY998257.1, on the reverse strand, counting down.
TTTGAAATGTTTTGCAAAAATATTGGAACCATTTCAAGAAAGGGAATTTGAAAGAAAATAATAAATTTGGTGTCGTTTCTCACTTAAAATATCGACATTAGTAACTTGACACTTGATTTAGATTTTTTTTGGTTTATTTTCGTTTGCTGAAAACATTACGTATACGGTGAAAATGAAATGGTATTTTCAAATCAAAGTGTCAACTGTCAAACCATCGCAAAGCGCTAACCCATTCAATCCGAACCCTAAGTGGCGGGTCGACCTGTAAAGTATACACCGGGTTTCGACCCGTCGACTCTATGACCCACCAAGTGACCCGAACCCGTGGACTCGTTGGATTCCCGGGTTAGGATTTGGGTCACCCCTCTCCGACCCTTAACTTGACGGGTTGAACCCGTCGACCCGCCGGATCGGACCCGTGGCCACGCGTCCGACCAGTTGACGGGCGATCTGAAATTTCCAACAGGAACTCTGGTTGACTTAGACTCGACAGAGCTCCATTGACTTAGACTTAATTATACAGTACATAAATTTTGGTTTTAACAGATGGAATCAATTTAGATCAGTTTGTTGAAAAATGACTATTCTATGGGAGATCACATCACATGGATGGATCCAATTATGCCATTTCGGAGTGGGGGTTGGACAAGTTGAGAATTTTACGTATCCAGCGGAAGACAATAAGACCGTTTATCATTCGGGTCGGGTTCAGGTCGGGTCACTTCGGGTTTCGGGTAATACGAGTTTCGGGTATTTTCGGGTTGAATCGAACCCGGATTTGATCGGATTTCGGGTCATTTCGGGTCGATTTCGGGTTGGTCAATTTTTTCTTTTTTTAAATTAAAAAAATCATAATTCGATAATTTTGCGATAAATTTAAAAATCTAAAATTAAAGACATTGTTCATAAGTTCTAGTGCTTGTAATTATATACTATATCTGATCTAAAATATTTGATTTTTATTATTTCTTGTAATTTTTAATAAAATGTAATAATATATAAATATCAAAATTTTAAATAATTTTTTAAAAATGATTTTATTAAAAATTTGATATTCTATATATTATTATATTTTATTAAAAAACATTTGATTTTTTTTATTATTTCTCATAATTTTTAATAAAATGTAATAATATATAAATTTTCAAATAATTTTTTAAAAATAATTTCATGCAATTAGTAATAAGGATAGAATTTTTTTTAATATTTTAATATTTTTAGAATTTTTATCTTCTTAAAAAAGTCTGTTGAAAAAGAAAAAAATTAAATATTGTCGATCGGACGGAGTATTACACAATACAAATAAATATAAAAGGTGATTTGAAAATGAAAGATCAAGTGATTGTAATTATAAAATGTAATAAATTGGAATCTCCATAAATAAATTTAATCATATATAATTATAAATCAACCGGATCAATCGGGTCACCGGGTCAATTGGGTAAATCGGGTCAAAATTACCGGGTCAATCGGGTCACCGGGTCGAAACCCAGATTACACAGAAAATTTTTGGGTTTTCGGATTCGGGTCAAAAAAAATTTCCGGGTCAAAATTTTCGGGTTTGGGTCGAAAATTTTCCAAGCGTTCGGATCGGGTTGTGTTTTGACAGGTCTAAAGACAAATCATCTTAAGGTCTCTATTAACAAATTAATTAAGGTACTCACCTCACGTTAGCTATTTACCCTAATTAATTTACGGAGTATTTGCAAACGGCATCTAATTTAACTACACTTCTTGAATTTGGTAAATAAAGAGCGGTCATCCGGGATTCGAACCGAAGATTTTTTGATACTATTTACAAGTCCTTTCCGGTTAAATTATTTTGAAATGGTTAATTTAATTACACTTCATCTATGGGTAAATGACTAAATGGTTTCACAGTCACCTGAAAAGTAACAATTCGTCTATATGAAATAGTAATTCATTCATATGTATTTGCGACAACTTACGGTTTGTTAGGTTAACAATTAAAAAAAAAAAACAAAAAAACCATAGAAAAACTCAAGAAAGGATAAACATATACTCCATCCGTTCGGAAATAAACGATGTTTGACTTTTATCCACGTAGTTTTAGGAGTTAAAAACTAAATAAAATCTTATTTATTTTAATTAATTTTTTTCATAGTTTAATATCTATTAGTAGAGCTGGCAAAATCTAACCTGACCCGAAAACCCGACCCGACTCACCCGAACCCGAACCCGAACTCGACCGAAACCCGAAAATCTGGAGTCATCCGTAACCCGAACCCGAGACCAAACCTGACCCAAACCTGACCCGACTCGAAACAGACCCGAACACAAATAAACCCGACCCAACCCAAACCCGACCCGACTCTAAACCCGACCCGACTTTGAACCCGAACCGACTCTGAACCCGACCCGACTCTCAACCCGACCCGACCCGACCCGACCCAACCCAACTCTCAACCCGACCCGACCCAACCGGACTTGAAATGGTTATTTTACATCAACATTTTAATGCTTGAATGTTAAATGTTTTTTTATTTTAACACAAGTTTATGATTATATATACTTTTAACATATAAAACACCAATTATTTTTGTTAATTGTTATCATATGAATAAGAACCCAAGTAAAATCAATAGATAAGCGGATAAGTCAATGAGTCAAGTAAGTCAACCGCCATACATCAAAACATCGATACATACTACGAGTCAGAAATACATTTTAAGTAAATTACATATTTAAGTATTGAACCGAGTCAAAATCAACTTAATTATCCAAACGGGTCGAATATGATTCGACCGAAAACTCAAACCAACTATACGGCTATACCCATTTTGATTCGAAACTCAAATGAGACCGACCCGCCTCTTGACCAGAAACCCGAACGAGCCCGACCCGCTTTGACCCGAACCCGAATGGGCATGACCCGATTTAATCCGAAACCCGACCAATGTAAAATTCATTATGACCGAAACCGACACAAACTCGACCCGACCAGTACCCGACCATAAATTTTACCCGAACTGACCCGACCCGAGCAAGCCTGACCCGAACTCGACCCGAACGACCGAATTGCCAGCTCTATCTATTAGTAATAAGTATTGAACAGTGAAAAAAATTAATTAAAATAAATAAGATTTTATATAGTTTTTAACTCTTAAAACTATGTGCAAAAAAGTCAAACATCATTTATTTCCGAACGGATGGAGTATGAATTTGGTCGTAATGTTCAAAATAGAAAATAAAACATGAATAAAACTTCAAAAGAATTTCAATTCCCCCAAAATACAAAAATGTTCATTAATGTAGGAGGACTAGTTGTTGAGAGAATGGTGAATGTGAAGAGACCAAAAAGAGTCCCACATTGATAATATGAACAAAGAAGTCTTAGTATATAACATAGTGGGTTACTTCTCCTATTACCAATTAGTTTTAGGATGGAACTCCGCTTGGTTTATGTGCTAGGCTATTAACGCACGTGTGTACACGACCCCCGATCTCGAGTACCAATGGACTTTAGTACTAGTTAAGTCACACTTCTACCCCTTTTCTATATAAATTTTTTTCTTCCCCATTTTGATTTCTAACCATTAAAATACAATCAAATATATTTTTTTCTCAATTTTCATGGTACAATTCTTGTAAAGTTATTTATTAAAAAATATTTTTTTGAGAATTGTATCCATGTTTAACCAAAATACTAAATTCTTCGATCCCCCAGGAGGCCAATACAATTTAGTAATTTTTATTTGAGCATAGTGTGGTTTGGAAAAGGAAAAATGATAAAAAAAAATCAACTATCAGCTATATGAACCAATATTAATACAAATTTTATTAATACAAATTTTAAAATTTACTAGATTTTTTTTACTAGACAAAAGGTTCAATAAACCAATTTTGATACGGGAAAAATTTCTATCGATTTTTCACCAAAATGTTTGACGTAGTAACCAAATGTTCAAAATTTTAGTTATGACTAATTATATTTTCGATCATTTTTTTGATTTTTTTTCAAAATATTTACTAAAAATACTTATTTACTAAAATATTTACAAGTTAAAAATATTTAAAAATATATTCATTCTTTTTAATTTTTACATAGAAACGTGATTTTAATTCGCATTTGTTGTGCAAATTATCAATTTGAACCCGACGTCGAAGAACAATAACATTTTAATATAAAAACACAATTTATAATTGCGTTTTAGTCCTTTCGGGTAAAACGTTGTTTTAACCTGCATTTATTTGATTAAAACAAACAAAAACAAAAACAAAAACAATTTTGTAAAATGAAAGCTGCGTTTTAACAGCTATTGGTTTGCTTTAGAAATTGTCTTGGAATGCAAACCCTGAGTAACTGAGTTGATCTCAGATCGATTACCGAATTCCATCAACCCCTAAAAGGCTAAAACACCCAGTACGAAGGTGAAGATAAATTTAAGGCTTTACCCATATGCTACACGTACTGCTACAGTACGAATTCCACCTCTACCGCCTACCGGTGCTGCCGATCCGCCTAGGGCTTGCACTTACCAGTAAAACGCGTTTTAATTTTTTTTTTTGTTTTTAAGAAATAAAAGGGGATTATAGGATTAAAACGTTGTTTTAAACTGGATTTCTCTGAAAAAAAAAATAAATATTTTTAATTTGTAAATATTTTAATAAACATATACTATTTTTTAGTGAATATTTTGACAAAAAAATCCATTTTTTCTTTGTAATATTAAACATATATATACCACCCGGTTTCAAATTTCTCTCACCGAGATATATATACACTCATAAAATTTACGGGCAATTTGCGAAATGTCCATAAAATATGTACTAATTGGTGAAATATCCACATTTTGGGACAAATTAGTGAAATGTCCACAATATAAACAACTTCATACACTCTCTCTCCCGTCCTAATTCTCTCTCCTCTCTCCCCGGACCTCTCTCCTGTCTCTCTCGATCTCTTCTGTCTCTGACGCCGGAGGTGGGCAAATCGATCTTCGATCGATTGATTTCCTTATCAATCAATCTCTCAAACGTCTCATCTCCGGCGAATATGCACCTCGTCGACGCTTATCCTCATCGTAGTGATATCCGTGACACTCATCCTCCGGCGACGCTTTGTGGCTCCCAGACACGTTGTCGGATGGATGAAGATCGCTCCTCCTCGTGTCCTTTGCACTGCATCTCTGAAGAAGGTGCACCGTATCTCCAATACACGTTGTTGCTGCCTTATGTCTCGAATCGAGGTTTCGGAGGCAATCCCAAGCCCTAATCGACGAGCATCGGAGGAATAATAGCTGTCCTGTATGTCGAATCGGTTAATTGTGCTTTTCTTTTCTCTACTTTCAATTGTTTAGGTCTGGATTTGGTTTCGCATTCGGTTAATTGTGCTTTTCTTTTCTCTCATGATAGCTGATCAGATGCTCTGATTTGATTTCCTTTGTGCTTCAATTTGAGTTGGATTATTATGCATTTGGTGCACGGGAATCGCCCTATGATTGTCATTTGTCAATTGCTGCAATTAAGTGCTAAGTCTGGCGATTTGTGTTCAGCTGAGAATTTCTTTCTTCCACTCTTCTGTATAATAGGGATATAATAGGTCTTCTGCGGATACTTTTCCTGAGAACGCGATTAGGGCTTCAATGGTTTCAGTGCTTTCTAATTGCTCATTGGTATGCTTTCTAATTATCAATCGAAACTTTCTGCATCGTCCCTTGAGAACATAGTGAATGGACCATCACCTAGCGCTGGAAAGGAACCAGTTGCAATTGGCACAGTGGACATGCAAGTTGCTCCAGCTGAGCCAAAAATCATTACCACACCAGAAGCATGTGCATCAAGTTTGCGATAGAGTAGCTTAGCAAAGCCAAAGCAAGGGCCAAACCGTTGCTCCAGTTGCAAGAAACGCGTTGGTCTTACAGGGTTCAATTGCCGATGTGGTAACCTTTTCTGCTCTTCACATCGCTACTCAGACAAACATGACTGCTCATTCGATTATCGCACTGTTGGCCGTGATGCTATTGCTAAAGCCAACCCTGTTATCGCACTTTTGGTTCGTGAATTGGGATATGATGCTTCTTTAGGCCGAAAGACTTCTCCAACTTGAATGCCAAAACTCTTCAGCACAGATGTCGTTAATATTAGGGGCAATTTGCGAAATGTCCATAAAATAGGTACTAATTGGTGAAATGTCCACGTTTTGGGACAAATTGGTGAAATTTCCTAAATATAAACCCCCTCCCTTCTCCCACGCGCCTTTCTCTCTCCTTTGAGCTCTCCCTCTCCGCACGCTCTCTCTCCCGTCCATCTCTGCGAGCGAGGAAGTACGTGCGCTCTCTCTCCCGTCCATCTCTGCGAGCTCCAGGCGACGATGACGATTGATGGAGATGGCTCCGGCTTGAGGTACATCTCCCTTTCTCTCTCCGAATTTGTTGCAGTTCCTCATCCCGCTCCTTCAATTCGCTTACTGTGTCGTGCTTCTTTCCGAATTTCGATTTCCGACCTCGGCATCAGATCTCCGGCGCCGGCTTCATGTCCTGCAAGCTTCCGCCGGTACTCTCTCTTTCTCTCTCTCCTCCATTGTCCTGAATGTTGATGTGCTTCCTTTCATCAAGAACAAGGTTCCTTCTTCTTTCTTTACATATATCTTCAATTACTGCTTTTCTTCTCCTAATTGGAGCTAGGGTTTGTTCTTTTGTTGATTTGCGTAGATTCTTCAGCTTCCTGGCTCCCTCCTTCTTCCTTATCAAGCGATTCTTCGATTTTTGACTTTTCTGAGTAGATTCTGAAGTAGACAATATCGAATCTAGTAATCAGTGCATATATTTCAGAAAATTTGCGCCTTCGGCGCAAATTTTCTTCAATTTTTGAAGTGTCGGAGCCGATTTTGAAGTCTGCAGTGATTACTGGAATGGAATCACATAAAATTTGCGCCGAATTTTCTTTGATTTTTTATGTATCGGATACAATTTTGAAGTCTCCATTCGAATCTGTGACTGTTTATGCTTGTTTTTGCTATATCTGTGATTGTCTAGCTTGTCTAATTTAATGATTTTAAGCACTCGATTGTTCTTTAGTATATTTTGCTAAAGAATTGTTTATAATGAAGTTGGTGTTCGTCTCAATTACGTTTCCGACGCTAGTTTCATGATTTTGGAAATGCAATTTGAGTACTGGATATGAATTTGATGATGATTTATACGAAATCAGGAAGCTACTTTGAGTACTGATTGTGAATTTGATGAGGATTTCCAGCCCACCACATGTTTGTCAAAATGTCTGATTTGTGAAGACAAATATAAAGAAATCAGAAGTGATACTTGATTGTTTAGTTTTCAGTTTGATTTGCAAATTGCTACTTTTAACGTTGTTTCTGCACCTAAGATAATTGCTAGTGCATTGCCTGTACACTATGAACCTTCTAAGGGCTTCTACTTTGAAGTTAATGTTGATTACCCAATTGTCCAAGTTAATGCTGACGCTAGTTTCATGATTTGCACAACTGGAGCTTAGAGTTGCACAACTGGAGCTTAGAGTTGCACGACTCGAGCTTAGAGTTGCACGACTCTAGCTTAGAGTTGCACAATTCTAGCTTAGAGTTGTCACTTCATTAAAACAAATGTTAAGCTAGTTTTAATATGTATTGTCAGCGAGGTTTGAGCTTTAACGTGAACAATATGATTAAATTACATGCCTTGTGGATTCTATGGTTAATCCTTGGTTTGAATTTTGGACTGTTGATGATTGTGATATGATACTACTGTTATAACGTTTTGATTGGTCTAGAATTGTGAATGTTTGATTTTCCAGCGTCTCCGTGGTTGTTCACTGCCAGTTTAATGAAACGGAATTTGCTGTTGGACAATGACCCTGCTGGAACCTGTGAATACAGCAACTAACAAAGACGTTAGGAATGTAGGCCGAACCTTGTTTCTGTGAAGGGGCTGGACTGCGGTGAAGCGTGGTATGGAAGCCACTGAATGAGAAACGTATTTGCCCCCGACAGTGGTGCAGATCGTATGCGAGGCAACGTCCCCCAAGGATTTCACCGTCTTCTCTCACAGGTGCACTCGAGGGAGAGAAGTTGGAACTAGAACAAGCGCTCAGAACGGGAAAAGGGTAGGAGAAAACAGGAGAGGGAGAGAGGCGATTGTGTGTTCGCTGTGTGTTTGAAAGCAAAACCCTAACCCTCCTTATATAGGCTCCGAAATCCTCCTTAGCCCGTAAGCAAAGAAGAGATTTTAGTCTATCAACAGAAGGTTCGAGTTTATCTAAAACGGTTTGGAAAGATTTCGGAAAAGATATTTTTCCAATGAAAAACAGATATTCGCGGATAAGCACGAACAAGCTAATCCGTAATATCTTCGGCCTCAAAGAATAATTTTTCCGCAAAAAATTAACTCCAACTCCAATCTCGGAGCACGAGCACGAGCACGAGCACGAGCCGAGCCGAGCCGAGCCGGACGGACGACGGCGGCGGGCGCGCGTGTGTGTGCCCCATCTCCTCCTCAACCTCTCAATGTAGGTAGTGGAAGAGACTCCTTAAAAACCCTTTAGGGTACCCTTTAACTTTCCATGTGGGATGTGGGAAGTCCAAAGGGCACCTTCCTTAAAACCCACCTTCTATATGCATTAACTCCAACAATCCCCCACAAATGCAGATAGAAGGGTTTAAAAAACTGAGGTTTTGAAAACAAGTTCTGAGCGTGTCGAGGTTAGTGCTTAAATGCTGATGTCTTGCGACTTGAATCAGCACATAGTGAAACTGGCAATTCCTCAGATAGAGCGAATGGCCAGAGGCCTTGAATTCCTCCACTTTGGGGTAAACCAGCAACACACACCTTCCACGGGGTCCTGTAACGTTCCGCTAAGTCTTATCACATAAGACATCCAAGTTTTGGCACACCTTGGGTGCTCATGAGTGTTCTAGTGAGGACTGCCCTAAGTCTCACCTTGGAGGGTTGCCAATCCCTCACACTCACGTAGGTAACTTCAACATATCTGTCTCAATACAGAATACCCCCACAATGGGTTATGAAGTTATTAGGAGCTCTAAAGCTCAACCTCTCATTGTTCGGTGATCTATCAAGTCCGTCTCAAAGGACCACCCAATTCCTGGGCTATAGAATCATTAAGAGCGTTAGCTCAACCTCACTATACACTTGCCATAGGAATGGGAGATGTGTATCTCATAGAAGTCTTTCCATGGCTTGCGTTCGACCAAATTAATGGTTTCCGCCACAAATTCCTCCTCTCACAGGTTTTAGCCCCATTCCCCTCGACGTGTCAAGGACTAGCCTTCTGCAAAGTCCTTTGGTCAATGGATCCGCAATGTTCCTCTCTAACCGCACATACTCTAAAGAGAGTACCCCATTTCTTATCTACTGCCTCACAGTCTCATGTCGAATGCGTATATGCCTCTTCTTGCCATTATACGCTCCGCTGTTTGCTACTCCAATGGCAGCCTGTGAGTCGCAGTGTAGAGAGATCGCAGGAGCTGGATGCCCCCACATTGGTATATCCGCCAGTAGGCTTCTCAGCCACTCAGCCTCTTGCCCTGCTAGGTCTAGAGCTATAAACTCTGACTCCATCGTCGATCGGGCTATGCAACTCTGCTTTGCAGATTTCCATGAGACAGCTGCACCACACAATGTAAAAACATATCCACTAGTGGAGCAAATTTCATCAGTCCCACTTACCCAGTTTGCATCACAATATCCTTCTAGAACGCAGGGAAAACCCTCAAAATGTAATCCCCAATCAAGAGTGCCTCTAAGGTATCTCATTAACCTTCTAAGTGCATTCCAGTGTTCTTTGCTAGGATTATGTGTATATCTACTGAGTCTGCTTACTTCATAAGCTATGTCAGGCCGAGTATAGTTCATCAAAAACATTAGACTCCCAATTACCTTAGCGTATTCCTCTTGGGAAACACCTATACCTGAGTTCTTCACTAACTCTATGGTAGCATCATATGGGGTCCTAACTGGCGTCACATCATAGTTGTTAAACTTTTTCAATACCTTCTCTACATAATGGGATTGAGACAAAGTAAAGCCATTTTTAGTTCTAGTAACTTTAACACCTAGAATCACATCTGCTTCGCCTAAGTCTTTCATTTCAAAGCGAGAGGAAAGGAACCTTTTGGTTTCATTTATCACATGCATGTTAGTGCCAAATAACAACATATCATCAACATATAGGCACACTATAACACAACCAGAATTGTACATTTTGGTATAAACATATGCATCATATCCACTAACCACAAATCCAAAACTCAACACAGTGTTATGGAACTTCTCATACCATTGTTTAGGTGCTTGCTTTAGGCCATAGAGGGATTTCTTTAACCTACAAACCATGTTCTCCTTACCTGGAACCACAAAACCCGGAGGTTGTTCCATGTATATTTCCTCATCTAGATCACCATTCAGAAAAGCAGTCTTTACATCCATTTGATGTACTAAGAGCTTGTAATTAGATGCTAAAGCAAATAATGTTCTAATGGTTGCAATCTTAGTTACAGGAGAATAGGTGTCAAAATAATCTACTCCATGTTTCTGTGTGAATCCTTTGATTACTAGTCTTGCCTTAAATCTTTCAATAGAACCATCTGTTCTAAGTTTCCTCTTAAAGATCCATTTACAACCAATGGCCTTATAGCCTCTAGGCAAATCAACTAGTTCCCAAGTGTGATTACTTGTGATAGATTCAATTTCACTGTTTACAACATCTTTCCAAAAACTAGCATCAACAGAACTCATAGCTTCTCTATATGTTTTAGGTTCATCCTCTATCATGTGAACATAAACTAGAGCTTCATTGATTTCATCTAAATCACGGAGTTCAGTTAAGAAAGAAGTCACAAAGTCAGGACAATAGCTAGTTTCAGTTCTACGTCTTTTACTTCTTCTTGTTTCACTAGGTTCATCAACATTGATAGAAGCAGGTAAAGACAAAGATGCAGGTTCAGAAACAGCAGGAATACTATCATGATCTTTCTTCAAAGGAAAAATATGCTCAAAGAATTCAGCATCACGATATTCACACATAGATCTGTCATGCAAGCACATAAACCTATAGGCAGCACTGTTCTCAGCATAACCAACAAACATGGCATCAACAGTCTTAGAACCAAGGTTATCCCTCTTAAATGCAGGAATCCCAACTTTAGCTAAACACCCCCACACTCTCATCAACCCTAGGTTAGGAGGATGTCCTTTCCATAGTTCATAAGGGGTTTTGTCTAACTTCTTATGGGGTACCTTATTAAGAATGTAGTTTGCAGAAAGAACAGCTTCACCCCACAAAGAGTCGGGTGACCCAGAACTCACAAGCATAGAAAGCATCATGTTTTTTAAAGTTCTGTTCTTTCTTTCTGCTACTCCATTCGATTGAGGGCTATAGGGTGCAGTACGTTCATGAATTATGCCATTATTCTCACAGAATTCTTTCAAAAACGTTGTCCCATATTCCCCACCTCTATCGGATCTAAGTCTTTTAACTTTTCTGTCAAGTTGGTTTTCTACCTCAGCTTTGTAGATTAAGAACATTTTCTCTGCCTCATCCTTGGATCTCAACAAATACAACTTGGTGTATCTAGAATAATCATCTACAAATGTGATGTAATACCTTTTACCACCTCTGCTCTCAGAGTTCCTAAAATCAGCTAGATCGGTGTGAACTAATTCTAGCAATTCTGTGGACCTCTTTGTTACAGGTTTGAAGGGCTTCTTGGTGAACTTAGCTTCCACACAAATTTCACATTTTTTATGATTATTACCCAAGTTTGAGATTAGGCCCATTTTATGTAATTTGTTCACAGATTCAACATTCACATGACCTAATCTAGCATGCCAAAGATCAACATCAACAACGATATAAGCGGAAGTAGAAGCTATATTAGCAGAATCAACAACAGTTTGCAAAACAAACAATTCACCAAACTTGTAAGCCTTCCCTAAAAACTTTCCATTCTTGGACAAGACTATAGAGTCACCTTCCATGACTCCCTTTAGCCCGGCTCGAGATAAGAGCCCTCCAAAGATCAGGTTCCGTCGCAGGGAAGGCACATAAAAGACATTCTGCAGGCTCAGGATGTTACCTGAGGTTAGCTTCAGCGAGACTTTCCCTTTGCCCAGCACCTCTGACTGGCTTGAGTTCCCCATGTAGACTTGCTCAGCTCCGCTTGCAGGTTCGAACTCATCAAACAGCTCTCTGTTGGCGCAGAAGTGCTTTGTGGCCCCAGTGTCCACAATCCATTCGGTCATGCTCCCAATGATGTTAGCTTCAGTGACCACTGCAGCAATGATTTCAGGAGCAACTCCTTCAGCGACGTTTGCAATGCCTTCTTCCTGCCCTCCGTTGTTCTTCTGGGCAGCATACTGAGCATCCTTCCTCTCACGATACTGGAACGCCCTGTGGCCTTGTCGACCACACACATAGCAGCCTGTGTTGTTCTGCTTTTCTCCATTGTTGTTCTTCTTGAACTTCGCAGGCTTGTTGTTCTGTCCTCCAGGGCCCTTCTTGTTCTTCTTGTTGAAAGGCGTCTTATTGCCTTTCTTGTTGACCTGCGGAGTTTCAACAATGTTAGCTTTTACCGTGTCTGCAGCAGTGTTGGAGGTCTCCTTTTCCTTTAGTTGGTTAGCTTCCTCAATCTTCAGATGGCTGACGAGTTCCTCCAAGGTAAGATCTTTCTTTTTGTGTTTGAGGTGATTGCGGCAGCGTGCCCATGACTCAGGCAATTTCTCAATCAGGACGTTTGCCTGAAGAACTTCGCACATCTTCATCCCTTCAGCCAGTATGTCCGCTACCAAATTCTCGTACTCATGCACCTGTTCCATGATAGGCTTGTCGTCCACCATCTTGAACTGGATCCACTGTCCAGTCACGTACTTGCGCTTCCCAGCATCGTCAGTGCCGTACTTCTTGTCTAGGATTTCCCAGATAGTCTTAGCAGACTTCTGGATCAGCAGCAGGTCGAACAGAGCGTTCGTCATGTGGTTCAGCAGGTAGCCTCTTGCGGTTTTGTTGTCGCGTTGGTATTTCACGAGCTCCGTAGAAGGCGCATGTGGGTTGGGCAGCGCATCGCCCTCAGCATCAGCAGCAGCCGCAGGGGCGGCAGGGGGGTCTTGCAGCAACACATAGTCAATCTCCAGTTGCTCAAAGAAGATCAGCATCTTCTGGGACCAGCGCTTGTAGTTCGAGCCATCCAAAGGCTCCAGCTTTGAGAGATCGAGCAGCGGCTTCTTGTAGGAGATCTCGACGGCGGCCATTGATCTAACTTTTGAAAATACGTTTCTCACTGTTGGACAATGACCCTGCTGGAACCTGTGAATACAGCAACTAACAAAGACGTTAGGAATATAGGCCGAACCTTGTTTCTGTGAAGGGGCTGGACTGCGGTGAAGCGTGGTATGGAAGCCACTGAATGAGAAACGTATTTGCCCCCGACAGTGGTGCAGATCGTATGCGAGGCAACGTCCCCCAAGGATTTCACCGTCTTCTCTCACAGGTGCACTCGAGGGAGAGAAGTTGGAACTGGAACAGGCGCTCAGAACGGGAAAAGGGTAGGAGAAAACAGGAGAGGGAGAGAGGCGATTGTGTGTTCGCTGTGTGTTTGAAAGCAAAACCCTAACCCTCCTCCTTAGCCCGTAAGCAAAGAAGAGATTTTAGTCTATCAACAGAAGGTTCGAGTTTATCTAAAACGGTTTGGAAAGATTTCGGAAAAGATATTTTTCCAGTGAAAAACAGATATTCGCGGATAAGCACGAACAAGCTAATCCGTAATATCTTCGGCCTCAAACAGATATCAACTCCAATCACGAGCCGAGCCGAGCCGGGACGGACGGCGGCGGCGGGCGCGCGTGTGGGTGCCCCATCTCCTCCTCAACCTCTCAATGTAGGTAGTGGAAGAGACTCCTTAAAAACCCTTTAGGGTACCCTTGAACTTTCCATGTGGGATGTGGGAAGTCCAAAGGGCACGTTCCTTAAAACCCACCTTCTATATGCATTAACTCCAACATTTGCTTCTGCTTTGATCTGCGATTTGTTTCAGCATGTCAGCAATGACACACACTTCCACTTGCTTTAAATTTCTGTAATGGATTTAGTCCTTCTTGTGTTAAATGCAAGAATTGTTGCTTTTATTATATGAAATTGTGAATGCCATTGTATATACATGATCTTCTAATGTGGACTATAACTGTTACAGTGGCTAACAGTGATGGAATAAGTCTGCCATCTGAACTCACTGTTACTGTCCCTCACTGCGGAAGGTGCAAGGATCTTATTCAAGCCTTGAGCAAAGCATGTTGTTTGGGAGAAGATGAAGTCTTATTATTGGCAGAGGTACTTGCATTAGAATTAAAATTAAAATTTGCATTTTTTAAGTGTTATCTGTCATGTTTTGCGCATGTATGTCTGAATTAGCTGTGGTGTTGGTGTTTTGGCATCTAGGATAGGTCTACTTTATAGTACTAGTGTAGTAAAGGAAATAAAATTAATAACTATATCTTGTAAACATCAGATAACTAGCCATTTATGGGATGCTCAGCCTCCATCAACGACCTCCCTGGCTTTGCTAAATTATGTAAATATTTCAAGCCCAATTCATTTCCTATTTAACACCCTTAATTATCAACGCATAGTTTTTGCTTAATTGCTTTATCTTCTTTCATTTTTCTTGTTAAGTTATCTTAATTTTGGCAAACAAAGGTTGTGGGAAGGTTGCACTGAAAGGGTTGCATCTTTGAAGATAAATTTTAGGTTGCATGTTCTTATGAGAGGAACGTTAGAAACTGCAGCCTCCCTTTTTTGAATTCAAGGACCCTAATCCAAGGTATCATTCTAATTTTTTGTGTACCTTTTTAATTTGTTAGGAAGTTGAATTTGTAATTCCTGGTAAATGCACCTAGTTAGGTACTGTTTTGGTAAAGAATATTCTCAAGGATCCTTCAAAGGAGAACATAAAGATGATATTTGGTCAGGTGAGTTAGCTTTCTTTACTTTATGTTTCTATGTGATAATTGATCTTTCAAAGGAGAATACTCTCATGCACCTAGTTATGCTCTCTTTTGACTTGTTTGCTATTAATCTCTTTTGCCTTGGTTTCTATTCAGTGACATCAAGTGTTGATGCTATAATGATTTTTGGTTGTGAGTGAATTTGCAATGTGCAAGTTTTTTTTTTTTTAAAAAAAAGAATTTGAAAGGTAGTAACAATTACCTAGACATATGTCATGTGATATATCTCCTCTACAATTAGCAGTTGATTATGATGTAGATACTGCCAGTCTCGATGAAGTTTGGAATCAGAAAAAATTATTAGTTTTTGATCATGTTAGTTTGCAGTAGCTCTCCTAGAGCTGAATTTCACTTTTTTCCTTTGCCTGGAAAATTCTCTTTCACATTCCTCATTTATGTGAACACGTTATCCCTTTATTTCCAGCGTCTCGGCATCCATGTTTTCTTCATCCTTTCAATCTACGTCTACGAAATCATTTTTCTACGCTGACTTTGGGGTGGGTTTTCACTTTTGACATGCCAAACAAACTTGAAAGTTTGAATTTGATGAGCTAGGCAATTTGGAAAGCTTAGGATATGTACCCAATGTGAATATGCCCCTTCTCGTCATCGGGTGACATGTCTGTCATGGTTTGGATTTGTTTTTGAGCTTCCGTATCATGTTCATGTATGCTACCTTCAGTTTGCATTCTTTCAATGAAATGAGCTCTAAAGGACTAATATGCTGGATATAAACCAGTATAAGGAGCTTTACATAGTAACTCTTAAAACAGAGTCGTGCAACTCTTACAACAGAGTCGTGCAACTCTTACAACAGTGTCGTGCAACTCTTAAAACAGAGTCGTGCAACTCTTACAACAGAGTCGTGCAACTCTTACAACAGAGTCGTGCAACTCTTAAAAAAGAGTCGTGGAACTCTCGAAATCTAAACTTGATGTATATAGGTGATGTTTCTCGATTCGAAATGATTTTTTTATAAATTTGATCTTGTTGGTAGCCTTGATTCATCTAAAAAAGGTGTGGTTTTGGGCTGATATTCATATATGCACATGAGGATCAGAAGTTCTGATATTCATTGTCCTACTTTAGCCTTGGAGGTTTTGCACCAAAGCCTATTAGCTCAAAATGGTAGAGCAATGTGCCCACGCACAATGATGCGGGTTCAAATCCCACAAAGGCTATCTATGTGGTATCACTTATTATGGTAAAGTGCAGTTGTGCAACTTTCAAGATTTAATGGCTACAGTTGTGCAAGTCTAAAATACAGTTGTACAATTCTAAAATACAGTTGTGCAACTCTAAAATACCCTTGAATTCCTTTTATGTTTTTTATGATTACACTTGATTATGTGTTTGAATTCCTGGAACTGATTTTTCATGTATATGTTTCAATGTTATGGTTTTTCCAGTCATGACAGCAATTTTTTCAGCTCTTTTCTAGCTCTTTTATGGTGAAAAAATAAGATGCAATGTCATGGTGCTCAGCTATGATCTTTGTCATAACAGTGGCTGTTTTTTCAGCTATTTTCTAACACTTTTATGGTGAAAAATAAGATACAACTCAAAGATGGTTGTCCGTCTCGCGCTGAACAACAAGCAAAGTGGGCAGATAATAGTGAGAACAAGCAGCTCGGACCATCTTCAGCTCGCGCTTGCTGGGCTTGTCCCTATTGCAGTTTCCATATTCAGGAACTTTAGACCCGGGGTGAGCGAGAACTTTCCCATTTATTGAAAAAAGAGCGTTATTTGGTTACTTTTCAGCGTCGAATTTGCTCCAGAGGCATTGCCTATGAAACTTTGGGTCACTTACAAGTTATTGCCTTTTTGCCTATTTCATCAAATAAGGGTTCAGGTCTTTCTCTTCCTGCAAGTTTTTGGTACTGCATTTACATTTGTGTTCATTTAAGTACGGCGGTGAATTGTTTTGACAGTGAAATGCAAGTTAAGAGTAATGTGGTAGTTACTTTTGTTCTATATTTTTCACAATTTGACTGTTCTTTCAATGATGGACGACTTGCATTCTATTTCACATACTAGAAGGGGAGAATTCATTGCTTTTTAAAAAAACTGGTTGCTGAATTTAGCATAAGTGGGTACTCGGCTGATAGACTCTAATTCAGAATCCAATTTTAAGCTATAAAAATTTCAGAATCCATAGGTGGGTACTTAGCTGATTGACCCCAATCTAAATCAGAATCCAATTTTTCCCTTGTTTATTGGAAGGACTGATGTGCCTATAGAATTTCTGTCTTATTAAATTCTACAGGAAATCAGAATCTTTATTTGCATTTAATTTAATTGCATGATTTGGTTTCATGTCAGCCGTTGCTCTTTTATGAGACTGCAGATTCATACGTTGTGTTGAGTTTTGAAATGATAGTCTAATTCACCTTCTGGTTGTCACTTAGAACAACAAAAGTCTTAAAATGTAGGCATTTATTTTTTGAAAAATGCAGGTATCATTTGAATTTCACCTATTGGACTCATTACATTTAAATAAAATGGGAGCTGCATTTCTACTTGGCCCTGATAAATTCACACAGCAGCAAAATAATCTTTACTGGGTCACATCAGGAAGAAATTTACCAATCTCTCTGGTTGTTGTGGTCCTTTAACAAGCTGGTGTTCCATACTTAAGGAGGGTTAACATGGCAATAACAAGAGAGCTAAAATTCTATACAAGTTCTAAGAATACTCAGTAAGGTGAGTACTTACTGGATACTCAATATAACATTGGAGTATAGGACACATCGTTAAACTCGCTTAAGTCCATCAAGATATCTAATTTTATATTTCTGAAATTTGAGCTATTAGTCATTTATATATGAATCAATTTGATTTCTTTATAACTCTGTCAGCACTAAAATTTTGAATACCGCTGACATTCATTGTTTTCTCTAATTAACAAAATAGAAAAGATGCTGACACAACCCTTAATTTCTGAAATTTGAGCTAGTAATCATTCATGCTATATAAAAAGATAGGAAAAAAAGTCGAGGAATTTATGCAATTGTATTTTACAATTGCACAACTACACTTTTAAGTTGCACAACTACACTTCAAAGTTGCACAACTTCACAAGTCTTAATTGTTGTGCAAATATAATCTATTGATGAGCAAAAATAAGACCATGTTGTGAAATAATCTATTGAGAAAGTATAAAATTATATTGAGAAAAAATAAGATTATATTGAGCACAATTTCACAAGTCTCGATTGTTGTGCAAATATAATCTATTGTTGAGTAAAAATAAGATCATGTTGAGCAAATTTCCACCAATCCCCCATGTTGTGCAATTATAGTCTATTGATGAGCAAAAATAAGACCATGTTGTGCAATAATCTATTGGGAAAGTATAAAATTATATTGAGAAAAAATAAGATTATATTGAGCACAATTTCATAAGTCTCGATTGCTGTGCAAATATAATCTATTGTTGAGCAAAAATAAGATCATGTTGAGCAAATTTCCACCAATCCCCCATGTTGTGCAATTATAGTCTATTGATGCATGTTGTGCAATAATTTATTGAGAAAGTATGAAATTATATTGAGAGAAAATAAGATCATGTTGAGAATAAATTCACAAGTCTCGATTGTTGTACAAAAATAACCTATAGTTGAGCAAAAATAAGATGATGTTGAGCAAAATTTCACCATTCCCCCATGTTATGCAATTATTGTCTATTGATGAGCAAAAATAAGATCATGTTGTGCAATAATCTATTAAAAAAGTATAAAATTATATTTATAAAAAGTAAGATCATGTTGAGACACAATTTCACAAGTCTCGATTGTTGTGCAAAAATAAAGTATTGATGAGTAAAAATAAGAGCATGTTGTGCAATAATTTATTGAGAAAGTATGAAATTATATTGAGAGAAAATAAGATCATGTTGAAAACAAATTCACAAAGTCTAGATTGTTGTGCAAAAATAACCTATAGTTGAGCAAAAATAAGATGATGTTGAGCAAAATTTCACCAATCCCCCATGTTGTGCAATTATTGTCTATTGATGAGCAAAAAAAAGACCATGTTGTGCAATAATCTATTAAAAAAGTATAAAATTATATTTACAAAAAATAAGATCATGTTGAGACACAATTTCACAAGTCTCGAATGTTGTGCAAAAATAAAGTATTGATGAGCAAAAATAAGAGCATGTTGTGCAATAATTTATTGAGAAAGTATGAAATTGTATTGAGAGAAAATAAGATCTGTTGAGCAAAAATAAGATGATGTTGAGCAAATTTTCACCAATCCCCCATATTGTGCAATTTTACTCTATTGATGAGCAAAAATAAGACCGTGTTGTGCAATAATCTATTAAAAAGGTATAAAATTATATTTACAAAAAATAAGATCATGTTGAGACACAATTTCACAAGTCTTGATTGTTGTGCAAAAATAAAGAATTATTAAGCAAAAATAAGAGCATGTTGAGCAAAAATTCCATTAATTCCCCATGTTCTACAATCATAGTCTATTGAGCGCAATTTCACAACTCTTCGATTATTGTGCAAATATAATCTATTATTGAGCAAAAATAAGACAATGTTGTGCAACATAACACTTCAAAATAGGAAAATACAAGGCTAGTGTCACCACTACTTGTAACTAATATCAATGTCAGCACTACTTTGAGACTTAACCACCTAGTGTCACCACATAAACTTCAATAACAGAAAACGTCACCACATACACTTCAATATCAGAAAACACAACGCTAGTGTCACCACTACTTGTAACTAATATCAGTGTTAGCACTACTTTGGGCCTTAACCACCTAGTGTCACCACATACACTTCAAAATCAAAAAATACAAGGCTAGTGTCACCACTACTTGTAACTAATATCAGTGTCAGCACTACTTTGAGACTTAACCGCCTAGTGTCACCACATAAACTTCAATAACAGAAAACGTCACCACATACACTTCAATATCAGAAAACACAAGGCTAGTGTCACCACTACTTGTAACTAATATTAGTGTCAGCACTACTTTGGGCCTTAACCACCTAGTGTCACCACATACACTTCAAAATCAAAAAATATAAGGCTAGTGTCACCACTACTTGTAACTAATATCAGTGTCAGGCGTCAGCACTACTTTGGGCCTTAAACATCTAGTGTCACCACATACACTTCAAATCAAAAAATACAAGGCTAGTATCACCACTACTTGTAACTAATATCAGTGTCAGCACTACTTTGGGCCTTAACCACCTAGTGTCACCACATATACTTCAAAATCAAAAAACACATTCATCTAGTGTACAAAACCAATTCAAGAAAAAATCACAATTCAAACACTAAAAAGTAAAATTCAAACTAAAATTGTACATTTTAATCAAAATTCAATTTGCCTACATGGGATTCGAACCCACATCTTTGTGCATGAGCACAATGCTCTCCCATTTGAGCTAATAGGCTAAAAATATTCGACTAGGAAACTCAATAACTCCACAACCAAATGAATAGCTCCAAACAAAGGCATTCAGTGCAA
This sequence comes from Persicaria maculosa, assembly GCA_963922045.1. NCBI lineage: Eukaryota > Viridiplantae > Streptophyta > Magnoliopsida > Caryophyllales > Polygonaceae > Persicaria > Persicaria maculosa. Next base: position 13,515,796 of record OY998257.1, on the reverse strand, counting down.
ACAAGATTCTTGCCAACATGTAATGCCTTTATGAGTACACTAGCAAGTTCACCAATTTCAGTCCAAGTAAGCTTCACATCAACCTTGTTCTAAAGAAACTGCATAACATTAGTATTGGTGCCTCATTATATGTACTTTATATGCACAAATAAGTACAGAATGAGCAGAAAGAAGTACCTTAGCAGTAACAATCGCCGCACCACAACGCTACCTTCACTTGAAAGAAGATTTGTTCAATTAACTCCCTAATGACAATAACAGAAATCAGAATATACAGAAATCATACAAATTCAAGAGCATACAGATTTTTCAGCAGATATCATACAAAAATCAGAATATACAGAAATCATACAGATTTTTCAGCAGCATACAAATTACAGATTTTTCAGATTCAAGCATAAAGATTTTTCAGCAGCATACAGATTACAGATTTTTCAGATTCAACAAATTATACAGAAATCAGAATATACAGAAATCAGAATATAGAATGTACAGATTAAAGTTAAAGATTCAACAAATTATACAGAAATCAGATTTTTTAGAAAATAGAAATCAGATTTTTCAGCATACAAGTTAATCAGGAACATGATTTAATGTTTTATGATTGAACAAAATGGAAGGGAAACCAATACACCACCTCCAAGCTCAAAAATCAGAATTCTATGCACACTATCAATTTTGACAGTAAACAAATTATCAATTTATCAATTTTGATTTCACAAATTTCCAAATTAAGAGTGAAAGAGACATACCTCCTATTCTTCAAGCGAACTCCGGGAACTGAAAGGCAGAAATCCACAATCAAAGAATTCCGAGCGATCGACGGGATTCTTCCTCTTCGATTCCTCCTCTTCGATTCTTCCTCTTCGATTCTGCCGGTGTTGTTGCGAGATCTGGTGCGATATCTAGATGTTCATCCCACCGACGGAAATCAGATCGATGATGAGATCTGATTGCAATCAACAGAGGAAGCCATGGATCCGAGATCCGATTGCAATCAACAGAGGAAGCCATGGAAATCAGATCTGATTGCAATCAGATCGATGATGAGGAGATCCGAGATCTGGCGAGATCCGGAGGTTTCAGATCCGACGATGCTCCCGCTCCCTCGCTCCCTCGCTCAGCCTCGCTCGCTCACTGGAGGAGATCTCGGATCCGACGCTCGCTCACTCCGCCGCTCGCTCCCTCCCTCGCTTGCTCCGCCGCTCACTCGCCACCAGACAGCGGCTCCGGCGCCGGAGAGATCGAGACCTCCATCGCCTTCAATCGGGAGCGGAGAGAGAGTTTGAAGAGACGATGGGGGAAACTATCGGATAAAAAATAAAAATAAAAAAAAGTTGAGATTTAGTATATATAGTGGACATTTTGCTAATTTGTCCAAAAAGGTGGACATTTCACTAATTTGTCCAAAAAAAGTGCCTGTTTGGCAAATTTTTTCTATATTTTACTATATGGCATTATATGTGAGCAGATGGCTTCAATAACAAAGCATGAACACTCAGTCTCATCTCAACAGATTGCATCCAGTACTAATTCTTTATGCCTTGCAAGTGTCCCCTCCACACAACTGCAACCACCGAATGATGATAACTAGCAAGAGGAAGGGAGAGAGATTACTAGCAACAAACAACATCTAAGAAGTCAAAGAATCAGGAGTGAAAGATATGATAGGCCAACTTGAAATAAATTAAAGTTCCTTTTCCATTGGGCTATATAAATAAATTTGGGAAAGAGAATTATGATTCATATACCTCATCTACAATTTGCATTTCAAAGTCCTTTTCAGCTTCATACCTTTGGACTTCTTTCATGCATAAGAATTACATATATAGATCTATAATGTTCTCTAAAACACTCCACAAAATCATCAAAGCAGGAAAAGATAAGCAACCTGATTAACACAAACCATTTAGAGGTGAAAGTTTAATATATAAACAACCCCAAGGGGATGTTAGAACTTGGAAGGATATATGCCTTTTGACTTCTTTCCAGTAATTGTACATACATGAAAATGTTTCATGAACTGACAGTAAGTAACATACAAGTCACATTGAAGCACCGCGTCATAAATTGACAATGGGACAGGTTTAACAAGCAATTTGCTAACAAAAATTTTACAAAATCAAAAGCAGTAAGCATTGATTATCAATCATTAAGATAATTCAAGCAACAACTCCACAACATTCTAATCAATGATCAAATTGGGTTCAAATACATGCTTTGATCATGAGGCATATGTTAGACCATCTTAGCGCGGACAAATGATCGACAAATCATGGTTAGTCTCCTTACGCTCGGACTGGCGTTTGCACTCCACCACTGTTTGGTTCCCATTTGGAACCCCCGCTGTATCATCACCATTTGCACACCCACCCGGGGCTTCATCCCCATCCAACAGAGTGCCCGCCTCCTCTGTTTGAGTCCCAAGCGATGCATTAGCACCATCCATTTGCTTAGTATTCCCGTTAGTTGCCTCTCCTCTATCAAGATTCATCTTCATCTCCTCATTCGCAGCATCGGGAGTGCTCAGACCATTAGTTTGAGTCCCTTGTGAGATCATCGCAGCCCCGACATTAGAAAAAATAGCAGCACCAGCGTTACTAGGCTCCACAATAACTTCAGATTTCCAATACAAGCTCCAAAGTTACTAGAATACGCATAAAAACGATGTCAGTACTAAAAAATACGCATAAAAACGATGTCAGTACATATAAATTTCACATAAAAACGATGTCAGCACTAAAAAATTGCACTAATATATCTTATTATTGAACATTTATTACGAAATTTTGTAAATTACTAGAATTATATAAACTTTAGCCTCTGTGGGAGTCGAACCCACGTATTTGCGCATAAGCACATCGCTCTACCATTGAGCTAAGAGGCTTTCTTTTAAAGCAAAAAGTAGGAAAGAGGCAATGAAAATATATGTGCAATAGTGTACGAATCCAGGCATAACAAAACAAAATGATTTGCTAATTCAAGTAAAAAGAACACAATACTAAATCCAACCGACAACATGGACAAATAATGCAAGTATGGTGCACAAATAATGTCACAAGTCTACACCAGCTAATGGATAATATTAAACTCAACCTCTAAACCATTATTCATTATTAAAAAGCTCTTATCATGAATACCCTAAGCATCATTACTAATAGAACCAATTTCCCACAACGTAACTAAAAGCATCAAAAAAGGAAAAGGAAAAATAGGGAGAATAATCAAGTATCTAGATGGCCATAATGAGAAGCAAATTGTGGATGTAGATACAGTGCTGCTGGGTATCCTGCAAGAGGATATGACATATGAGGATAAAATGATGGATCAGGACGCGGTGGATACAAGCCTGAAGAGTATTCTGCAGGTGGAGAGGGGCAAGAACGCGGAAAATAATGCATTTGCCCATGGTATGATGAATTTGAGGGAGGGTATGTTGTGGCTGCGGATGGATAGGCGGAGGATGGGTATGAGTATAGAAAGTCTGCACTGGAATATGTGGATTCTGGTGGAGGTACTGAATATGCCTGGAGTTGAGGCTGAGGTAGTGCAGTGTAAGGCGGTGCGGAAGGAGTGTAGCTAGGTGCTAGTTTCTGCCATGAACACCAACAAACTGTTCTTCATTGTGGAAAAAGAAATCGGCGCTGATTGATTCAGAGAAATAACATTTTAGAATCTAAACTTACATTGGGTTGGTTATAGTGCATTACCAGAATCACATCTCCTGCATACTTGAGGCAGTGTGAGGCCTGTTAGAAATTCATGGCCCTCATAAAATCCATATTCTTAGAAGGGTTTCTATAATCCAAATTTAAACTTGCATAAATGATAATAAAAGGTTATTCACCTCCTCAAAACTTAACCTGGTGAGATACAAGCTATCCAAAGGCCAACAAAAATAAGCACACCTATATCTGTGACAAAAAGTTCAAGACGCGTGTATGGTCAATGATGTCTTTATGTGCACATGCGTTTTAATTGTAATAACAAGGTGTTCATTGCTAGGCCTAAGGTCCTCAAAGATCACAACGTTCCTAACTTTCCATATTACATAACCTGTGGTAAAAAAGCCATGAATTTCCCCTTGCTTCTATCTTAGTACATCTTCTTTGTTATGCAAAGCAACTTTTTCTTGAATGGTAACCCATTTATATTTCATCATCAAATACTACTAATGAACTATAAGAACAGCTAAAAAGCCGAGATTATATCAAAGCCAAAGCAGATAGTATCAGATTGAGCATAGATCATAACCAATAAACTAATGTATGAAACCAGAATACTAAACTGTCAATGGATTAATCAAACTAAAAGCAAAGCATTACGTACCGGCTGGTTTTGCTCTGAAGAGGCCAACATCTATGGTCATAACCCCAAGGAAGAACATCCGCAAGCTGAACTCTGAAAGCCATGAAGTGGAAAATGATACACAAATCAGTCAAAACTCATATCACATTCAATACTAAAATGCAGCACGGAATTTCGCATTCAGAATGAGAAATTGAATGCAGAAAACTGAGAATCAGAAGAGGAATAAAAAGATTATTACTTTCGACTGCCAATGAAGTCGTCATAGGTGATATAATTTTCTGCGCTTAAATCATCAAAATCTGCAGACATCCACATGGTTTGGAATGAGCATCATAAGTACATCCTCATTGCAGAAACATCACTGAAGGTCGTGTAAAATATTGGAAGCAACAACCTAAAAATTCTACGAATGTATAGACTAATGTGATACACCAAAGTACATGATAATTAGTTTGATTTCAATTCAATTCATCCATCTATTATTTCATATAGCTGCTTATTGCTCAATGCTCTCTATCTGTAGTTGTACCTGCTACTGTTAGTCTGTACAGAAGCAAGCAACATTATACTTCAAAAATCAATTGTGAAACTGAAAATCAATCCAAAAATTTAGACCTCAACTAAAGCTGAAATAGCTACCATCTAAAGCTGACATAGCTGAAATAACTACCATCTAAAGCTGCTGTACTTGAATAAACTAAACAAATCTAGACCTCACATAGATTATCAATTCATAGAGTTCAAAAAAGACAAGCATAGAGTGCAGGAGTAAAAAAACAGAAGCAAATCAGTTGTGCAAATATAGATTTATATTGTGCAAATAAGAAAACCAAAAGCAAATTCATATTGAAGATCAGGAAGAGCAAATCTATAATTTCAATCAAACAAGATAGATTGAGCTAATGTAGGAGTTAATTTCTGCAACTTGCAAGTGAAAAATTAAACACAACAAATCTGTAACTTGATTTCTGCAACTTTAGGTCCTTGTCTCAACGAATAAAAGGAAAACGTTTTGAAATGACTTGGTCTTAATCCTTGGCCATAATAGATTTTCACATGAAAGCAATCATCAACAGAAAGTGAAATTGCTTCAGGTTTGCTCATCTAATGCATAGTTTAATAGTGCAAAAATAATGCATAGTTCAATGTAAGAAATTTCATCGTCCAGGATCGGGACCTCCAGATCCAGAACCCCGAGGAGTCGCAGGAAGAGGAAGAGCGCGAACAACAGAGAGAAAAAGGTCAGCGAAGAGAGAGAGAGGAAGAGGAAGGAGAGGCTACGGTAATGGATTCGAAGATTCGGTTTAGTACAAACCCTAAAATCAACCACGCACATTGAATTCGAATTTCATGGCTCGACTAAACCAAAATCAACATGAGAATTATGAAATTGGAGGTCATTAACCTGGAAATTGAGCAGAATGCTATCATCGGACCGAGGTGGAACCTATCTGACCATGGAGAGAGGATCCCGAGCAACGTCGTCTTGGTCGTCGTCCAATTGCGCCTCCAATGGCAAGGACTCTTCCCGAGCACGAGGAGACGATGATGGAGCGAGGAGCTCCGCCCTGGATCGCCACGCTGCGAAGTGTTGCTCCTCATCAACGAATACGACTAGTAATGAGGTGCCATGGCCGGCGACGTCGAAGCTTCGCCTCCAGACCGGCGACGAGCGAGAGGGCGAGGACGAGAGAGAGCTTGTGGCACAGTTTTACAATTTGGAAAAGGGTATATATAGCGGACATTTTGCTAATTTGTCAAAAAAGGTGGACATTTCCCCAATTTGTCCAAATAAAGTGCCTGTTTGGCAAATTTTTTCTAAAATTTATTACATGCACTACGACTCTTGAGTCATACCTCTGCCCCTCTGGAGTCATATGTATGTGACTCAAGGGGCGGGATGTATCTTTAAAAAAATGAGATATGTGGTGTATATAGTAAAAATTTGTGGTGTAAAAATCACGTCCGAATATTAATTACATAAACTATGTATAGTAAACTAGGAAATTACACACACAGATATATATATATATATATATATATATTTGTTACATTACTATGTATAGTAATTTAGGAAATACTTAAGAAGCATCAGTGATATTTTATTTAAAATAAACTATCTAAATATTAAATATTAAACAGGTATCAAGTCATTCTTTATAGAATTTATTTTCTAAAAATGTTTAATTACCACAATACCACCCATTATATATATTTTTTAGCAATTAGAATGGCCTTAATTACAAATTTCTAGTAATGGAAATTAAAAATCGGATCGTAGACATAAACATTGGTGGATATATATTTAATTATTGCTTGTGTTTTGGCATACATAATCACCTAATTTTTTTAATATCAGGAAAGAAATTCGATTATCTAGACAAACTTAGAGAAACCGAGAAACCAAACAAACCGATAGATGAACTAACCATTATATACAACTGGAAGCAAATTACAAAAGCAAATGACATAAAGGAAAATACACAAAGCAAATGATAGAAAAAAATTGCAAAAGAAAATGTATAAACCATCATACACTGTAAACTATACGCTATAAGGACAAACAAATCGACTAATCAAAAGGAAGACGCACACAGAGAACTTTGAGGATCACTAGCGAACAACTCAAATTATGGATTCCAATAACACCATTAGATATTGATCATATTTTCATGACGTCTACGACCATGACAAATCAACTACTATTTACATGAAACCTGCACCATAACAAGAACAACAAAGGCAAAGTACACCAACCCACAAACCCAAATCTAACCACACCATATATAGCCCAAAATGAATTAAAAAAGATGTAGTGATTTATTCTTTATTTGCCTAATGAATACAAAAGGGGAAGAACATAAAAATCCTTTACAAATTAAAATAATATCAACAAAAGGGAATTAAAAAGATGGAGAGATTTACTCTTTATTGCATTGCTAAAAAAATAAAAACCATCAAGGAGATCGATTTCATCAAACTCAAACATATACCGATGGATTAATCATCTTACTTGATCCCAAAAGTGGTTCCACAGATCTGTGCCCTAGCATCCATAACATCCCTGTAACACTTTTCCTTCTTGGTCTGCAAATCCTTAATCGCTCTCGAAAACCCATCGATCTTCCTCTCCATATCGTCGACCATGCTCTTCACCGCGGGTCCTTCCTAAGGGCAACCGTGGCCCCTGCGTTGACCGAGAACCTCTGGAACTTCTCCTGCAAGGCCTTGACTGCCGCGCTGATCCCCCCCAAGTGCTCCACCGTTATCCGACTCCTCGCCTCCATCAGCGCGTCGACCAACTCGGTCCTCTTCCTTAGCCTATGATCGTACTTACTCCACATCTGGTCCATCCGTTTCTCCATGTGGTCGGTCGGGTTCATGGCCGCAATGGCTGCCACGGCAGCAATTGGCGGGATGGCCACAGCAGGCGACAGCGCTGCCGACAGCGCAGCGCAAACCAACAGCCCCATGTAGAGGGAAGCCAGAATGGCCGTCGAAACCGTGCGGTAGAGCTGAAACCGACCGTCCCGAACATCGACTTCGTTCTTCTTGGCCAGGAGGCGGTTGTACAGGCGCTTCTGCTCGTCGAGGATGGCGGCGAGCTTGTCGTAGAGCTTCTGGGCGACGCGGGCGTCGCTGGCCATCGCGAATTTGTTGAGCGCGTTCTGGAGGAGCGTCTTCCCGTAGCCGGTCTTGGTTTTGTCGGCTTTGAATTCCTTGAGCGCGGACTTGATGCTGTGGAGCCGCCTGCCAACGCCTTGCAGCCAGGGCTCGAGGATGTTGAGGAAGTCGAGGGTCTTGTGGCTGCAGTTGAAGTAGAGGAAGAGAAGTTTGAGGAGCTCGCGGCTGCCGTGGATGTCGTTCCTGGAACGGAGGAGGACCTTGACGACGTCCTGGTTGGTGTCGCCGAGGGAGCGGATCACCAAGATCAACGAGTCGAGGGAGCGAGCACCGTCCGATTTCGAGGTGATGTTGGTTATCAATTGGGTGCTACGCTGTTGGAGGGTGGAATCCAATGCCCTAAGCTCCTCCTCATCACGATCAGCCATTGATTTTTTTCGGGTGGATAGAATTCCTTTGAAATTAACTAGGTATGTAAATATAGTAGTACAGTGAATGGACTTGCTCGACGTGGACTATATATAATCAATAGGGCGATGACTCAGGGGCTGAGTCAATGGCGGAGGAATTTTCCTAGGATGTGGGGCTGAATAAATTTTAGAGAATGTTTTTTTACATGTATATATAAAAAAAGATATGATTTTTTTGTTGAGATATAATTTTAGAATTCCTAAGTTAAATGAAAGCTAAGTTAGTTAGCCAGCTTGTCAGTTAAGTCATTTTCTTTTATGAATTTTTGTAAGTCAGTTTATGACAGTTACATTCACTACAAAAAAAAATTAAATTCGCCACACTACCTAGCTTCGGCATGGGCTTGTCGTGGCAATTGATACCCTTTTGCCATGACATTAGCCACGGGCCGCCTTCAATCCAAAAAAACAAGACAAATTCTACACGGATGGTAGCTTCGGCAGAGTTGCCGTGGCAAAACACTACAAAAAAGACAGAAATTTGCCACGCTATCTAGCGTCATCAGATGCTTGTCGTGGCAATTGTACCCTTTTGCCACCGATGGTATATTCGGCGGGGACTTACCATGGCAATTGATAACCTTTTGCCACCGATGGTAGCTTCGGCAAGAGTTGCCGTAGCTACACAACAAAAAAAGTTCAATTTGCCACGACATTTTGCAACGAGACTTGCCGTCGCTATTGATATGTCTTAAATAAAAATAAAATAAAATAAACAGATGAATTAAACCCTAATACACGAGCCTTTGCTTCCACTACTTGGATTCTATACGCCGCTCCTCTCTCTCAGTTCAACTCGTTCTTCCTTGTTCTTCCGATCTTTGCAAATCTCCATCTCTAACACCTCAATCTCTAGTTCTTCGCTTCGTCCTGCATCTCTACTATAAATCTCTCAGATCTCGACCTTGTCTCTCTCTGACTCTCATCTCTAACACCTAACCTTCACAAAGCCCTAAATTTTACGCTCTCTCTCTCGAATCTGTGCTTTGTCAACTAGAGGCAGTTGTAGACAACATCACCTCCTCGTCTCATGTCCGACATCGATTGCATTAAATAGATCTGATACGATTTATTTAGATCTACTATTTCGCAGGTTCGCTCCTCTCTTCTACTCTCCTGTTCTTCTTTGGTTTGTTGTAATCTGTGGCCTTCTCTTCAAGTGATTTGTGTAGATCTACTATTTCGCAGGGCAGCTTGTAGATCTAGGGTTTCGCTGTGATTTTTGGGGTCTTGCTGCGATTTTCTGGAGCAGGAACAACAAGAAGAATATGGGATTTTGGGTTTCTTAACACAGGAATTAAGCAAGGAACAGAGTTAAGCCTTTGAATTAGATTTTGCATTTGGCTTGTGTGAATTTCATCAGTTTTGGTCGTTTTAGAAATGTTTACTACATTTGGAGCCTTTTATCTTTAAAAGTGATATGATATCAAGTGGTATAGGGGACTACTAATCATTGAATCTGCTTGTTGCAGTGTTTTGGTTCATAGTGCAGGGCTCTAATATGTAGAATAATTCATATTATTTACACCTGAAGTGAAATGGGCATGTGAACTGCTAGATATTAGCAATGGAATTTCCAAAAGAGGCTTTAATCATTAAAAAGCTTTCCATAAAAGGGGCTAATATTCTTATAGAGGAGAAAAAACTGTGTGAGCAATTATACATGTAAATACTTTATTTATCCTGGTTACGCTGAACTTTTACCTCAATTTGCACATAGTGAGATTTTTAGACCATCTATCTTGAAAATCATACCAATGAAAATAATCACCAACTTAGATAAACTACTTCGTTATATTTCATGATTGTCAAGAGTCACATTTCATGAATTGAGATTATTTTTCTTTTCTATTTTGTTTTTAGTTGGTCCCAGCTGTTACCGAGATGGGTGAATCAGTGAGTCTAATTTAGTGTTTTTTATTCCTCTGATCAGATTAATGAGCTTGAGGCAAAGTTAAAGCAGCAAGAACAGTTTGAAGAAGACTCTTATAAGCTTTGTGAAAAGGTACTGGTATTTCTATAATTTTATTTTCATTTATTTTCTCTTTTATTGGATGTGAATTGTTGATTACAAAAATTTTCTCTTTTACCTCAATTTGCACATAGTGAGATTTTTAGACCATCTATCTTGAAAATCATACCAATGAAAATAATCACCAACTTAGATAAACTACTTTGTTATATTTCATGATTGTCAAGAGTCACATTTCAAATTCTTCATTGGAAATCCATGAATTGAGATTATTTTTCTTTTCTATTTTGTTTTTAGTTGGTCCCAGCTGTTACCGAGATGGGTGAATCAGTGAGTCTAATTTAGTGTTTTTTATACCTCTGATCATATTAATGAGCTTGAGGCAAAGTTAAAGCAGCAAGAACAGTTTGAAGAAGACTGTTCTAAGCTTTGTGAAAAGGTACTGGTATTTCTATAATTTTATTTTCATTTATTTTCTCTTTTATTGGTTGTGAATTGTTGATTACAAAAATTTTGGTTAGTCAAGTGCCTGTAGTCAATCCTTTTGGCTGTCAAAGGTCCTCTTATATTTGTTTATTTTTTGAGGTTAAAGTCTGTGTTACATTGTCATTAATGGTTATGTCTTTAATGTAGTTGGTTATATTTTTGGATTTGTTGCCTTGTAATTGTTCAAGGCCTCCCGTTGATGTTTTTCCCTTGTGTTGTTGTTAGTGTTGCTGTTGCATATTATTGTGAACATAGTAGTTGGTTTTAATGAATTATGAGCTAAAGTTGTTAGCTTTAATGTAAGTCATTTTCTTCTTAAAACTAGCATGTTATCTGGGGCAGAATATATATTGAACAGGGATGGAGTGGTATCTGAGGCAGCTTGAGTTATGTTGGTTTTTAAAATTTTCTTCTTAAAACTAGCATGTTACCTCTTGCGTTTATTTCTGTTCATTATTCATTTACTTGATCGAGATGATTTAGGGTCAATTTAGCATAGCATTCATTTGCCGTGCAAGTTATAAGGCATCCGTATCAGCACATTATCACTCTATGAATTACCTTATTATGCCTTACCATTTACCCTATGCCTGTCTCAGATTCCTTAGCTATACAAATTTCTTGATCTTCTTCATGTGACTGTCCCATGGGATAACCTTTTAACTTGTTAGGAGTTGTATGAGAAACATTGGAAGTTAGCATCCGATGATAAAAGAATTTGGATGAAGTTATGTGGCCTATTTAGGAAGTTGGGATACACTGGTGGAAGGAGTTGTGTGAGATTTAACCTTCCAGTGATTCTAATTTTCGAAATCAGCTCATGTTCTGGTTTGTTAGTTTCTCTGATCAGTTGGTTGCTTTGGCTCAGTTCTGAATATTTAGTGAATTTGGCTGAGTTTCTAGCCTTTTTCTGGTTTGTTAGTTTCTCTGATCAGTTGGTTGCTTTGGCTCAGTTCTGAATATTTAGTGAATTTGGCTGAATATTTAGTGAATCAGCTCATGTTCTGGCCTTTTTTGGTAGTATACTAGTTTCTGCCCTTTTTTGGCCTATTTAGGAAGTCATTTTTTTCTACTTTTCTATTGTAGACAAGTGTTCATCAAACACTTCGGCGGGAGTCAATTGGAGATGGTGCTGCTGTCCTATCCAACGACGATGACGCTGCTCTCAACAACTCAACACAACCAGAAGGAGACACCAACCACTCTGCCCACGATGTGAATGACGGAGGTGTTGTCTGACAGGGTCAATTTCACGCAGTTTAGCACCAGGTTCTATGGACTTTTAGTTTGTTACACTATGACTGTGTACGTCTTTTTGTCAGATTGAACTACATTTTGGACTTCGTAGTCATTGTTAGGCTCTCTTTATGCATGGACATATGTTTCGGTCGTCTATTGGCTTCAAGTAGATGTTGGACTTAACATGCTTGTTTTGTTGATATCTTTTGAACAAGGTGTATGTAGGACTTATTGCAATGGGTCTTTAACTTATGGTTTTGTGAATATAGTATTTCGGAGAATCTGTATTGGTCTGTACATGCATTGTGTGTGTCTATATATATATATATGGTCGGGTTCAGGTGAGAAGTGCTGAACCGGTGAGAAGGAAAGAAGTAATCTGATTGGTCCACGTGTCCAAAATTGAATTAGAAATAGGAGACACGCGGATTACCCTAATTAATTAGTAACACCTACACAAATTAATTAGTAACACTCTACTCTCACAAGTAACACTACGTACATGTTAAAAGTGTTTACATGGACTTTTAAAAATTATTTTTTGGCATTTTCACTTGTTAAAAAAATATAAAATATATATTTTTGGGTGTAATTTAATTTTATCTACACATAGACACCCACTTTGTATATGTTTTTTTGAAAAAAAAAAAGTGGGTCACAAGTTGTAAAAAAGTGGTTCATCAAGTTACCAAGAAGTGGTTCAGCCCTTTTACTCTTAGTGGTTCAGCTCTTTTACTCTTAGTGGTTCAACCCTTTTACTTTTAGTGGTTCATTCCTTTTATTCATAGTGGTTCAGCCCTTTTACTCGTGTGGTTCAGCCCTTTTAGTCACTGTATCACTCTCTATTTAGTCACTGAACCACTCTCTATTTAGTCACTGAACCAATCTATATTTAGTCACTGAACCACTCTCTATTTAGTCACTGAACCACTCTCTATTTAGTCACTGAACCAATCTCTATTTAGTCACTGAACCACTCTTTATTTAGTACTGAACCAATCTCTATTTAGTAGTGAACCACTCTCTATTTAGTCACTCAACCAATCTCTATTTAGTCACTGAACCAATCTATATTTAGTCACTGAACCACTCTTTATTTAGCACTGAACCACTCTCTATTTAGTCACTGAACCACTCTCTATTTAGTCACTGAACCACTCTTTACTTAGTACTGAACCAATCTCTATTTAGTTACTGAACCAATCTCTATTTAGTCACTGAACCACTCTCTATTTAGTCACTGAACCACTCTTTATTTAGTACTGAACCAATCTCTATTTAGTCACTGAACCAATCTCTATTTAGTACTAAACCAATCTCTATTAAGTCACTGAACCACTCTCTATTTAGTCACTGGACCAATCTCTATTAAGTCACTGAACCACTCTCTATTTAGTCACTGAACCACTAGGTATAAACCTCTTAACCACTTGGTATAAACCTCTGAACCATTTGGTTTAAAACCCTGAACCACTTGGCATATATAAATTAAAAAATAAATTATAATATAATTTCATCATATTTGGTCTTGTGTTTTTTTTAAAAAACCAGTAGTGTTAGGAGCCCTCAGATCTGTAGGAGTTCTTCCTCCTCCCGACGGGGCAGCGCAACCTCGTGGTGGTCTCGTCGCCTGAGCTCGCAAAGGATAGATAAACAAGGCCACACAACTCACAAAGGTTTGCTAATGGATACACCGTCCAAACAAAACCCCAAAATTTGGCAAAATTATTTCAATCCCAGATCTGTGGCTCCGGTGAGGGAGAGGGAGAGAGAAATTCTCAGATCTGGCGCCACCAGATGCGGGTGGTCGGAGACCTAAAGCTTGGCCTTGGATGTTCGACGGCGACGTGAAGGGATGAATCAGCGACATCGACGTGAAGGGATGGAAGCCATGGGAACTCGGGCGCTCAAGGGTCCGCTAACTGGTTTCGCAGGTCTGAGGAGGAGGATCGGTGGTGTCCTCCAAATACAAACAATGAGGCAAGGCAAACGGAGGAGAGGGAGGGATGACCGGAGGCAGCCATGGGTGAGGCTGAGCACGAGAAGAAGAAGGAGAAGCCAGAAGGAGATCCGACATCTGATAATTAGATCAGATATCGGAGGAGATAAAAGAGAAGGAGGCAGATCGAACAGAGAGAAGATGAAGGTTGAACGAGCGTATTGAAGATGGAGAGACGGAGGAAGAACGGAGAAAAGACGTTCAGAACGCTTCTTTTATTATTTCATTTAGATGTGTATCAGCCAATCAGAACGCTTCTTTTCTTCTCACCGGATGGAGCGCTTCTCACCTGATCTCGATCCTATATATATATATATATATATATATATATATATATATATATATATATATATATATATATCCCAACAGGAGATTATATACCAAATGTGCAGTAGCTGCATAATATACAACCCGACCCGTAGCAACGGCTTGTCGCCGTAGCAATCAATTTATAAACATTTTAGATTACAAAACGTCAATAGCTTCGGATAAATGCCGTGGCAATATCATTATAAGAATTGCTGTCGTGGCTTCGGCTATATGTCGTGGCAACATAATAGCTACGCCAACTTTGGTGGGAAAAATCTAATTTTTGCGCCAATTTGTTAGCCACGGCATTTGCCGTGGCAATCGACAGAAAAAGGCGCCAAATTTTTGGCGCCTTGCATTTCACTAGCGACGGCAAGGTACCGTCGCAAGGGCCTTCATTTTCATCACGCGTCGCTCGCCGTTGCTGCAGCCGTTGCAAATTTCTTGCCACGGCTAGTGGCCGACGCTAGTGACTTTTGCCACCGCCCTGTTGGCTACGCCCCCATTTGCCATCGCAGTGGCGAAGCTACACCCGTTTTGCCACCGCAGACAGCCCTTTTGCCACGGCTTTTTGCCGAAGCAAATTTAAATTTTTTTTGTAGTGATTGCAGTTTAGGAACTATGTTAGTGGGCAATGTAGTGGATGGTGGTATGAGTCAGTTATTGAAATATGTAAGGGTATGTATGCATGTTTTTTATTCAATTGAAGTAAGGAAGTTTAAGTTTTTCTGGGTTCAAGATTCTCCTCTGTCTAACAGATGAATCAGTGACAGATCTCCCTCGTTCATGTGTGTGTGTTTTGTGTTGATTCACCATCAAATTTACAACATTTGGTATCAGAGCAAACACAATTGGTGTGTTGCTGGGTTAGATTCGGGTTGAGAGAAGAGAGATCAAACACAAAAGGAAACACAGAGTGAAGTTCTTGATCAAAATGAACAATGGTAATGAAAATTCCAGCAACCCTCAGTTGCCTGTGTTCAAGGGAAGTAATTACCATTTCTGGAGCTTGAAGATGTCCACTCTCTTCAAGTCTCAAGAGTTGTGGAATTTGGTGGATCAAGGGTTTGAGGATAATGGAAATGTTGATCCTGATCAGCAGTTGAGGGAGAAAAGAAAGAAAGATTCCAACGCATTGTTTATGATCCAAACTGCCTTGGATGATGAAATCTTTCCAAGGATTGCAGCATCAACAACCTCTCATGAAGCCTGGGAGACATTGAGACAGGAGTATATGGGAGATAGAAAGGTGATCACAGTCAAATTGCAGTCACTTAGGAGAGAGTTGATAGTGTCTATTTAGTCATGATTCTAGGGCATTCTAGCATCAATTTTAGGGCATTTGAGCTGAGTATTTTATACATTTTTAGCCCTTTTTGTTTAGTTTTGTGGAATCGGTGTCTGCCGCTTGTCTATTGTGATTTCAGGTGTTTCGGAGCGGTTTTGATGTCAATGAGAGAGATAAAGGAGAATGACAAGCTTCGAGGTTTTTCGGTGCGCTCTGAGGGCGTCAAAGACGAACTAGAAGGCACGGGGATCGAGGAAACATGCCAAAAGAAGCAAACCAAGCTCGGCAAATTTAATCTCCAGAAACCACTCGACCGAGTGGTGTAAGAGTGAAGTTATGTGAACAAGCCAGAAGCCACTCGACCGAGTGCAGAAACCACTCGAGTCTCACTCTGGTCGAGTGCTTTACAGAACATGCTTCCCAGAAACCACTCGACCGAGTGCAGAATCCACTCGAGTCTCACTCTTGTCGAGTGCTTTACAGAAATTTGTTGCCTAGAGTCCACTCGACCGAGTGCAAAAACCACTCGACCGAGTGTTTCCTGTGTTCAACATTTAATTCGTTTTTATTTCTAAAAACCGAGGGGATTGGAAGGGTTGGAGTTCAGTTTTGGGGGAGGCCGAAATTCTGACATTGGGGCAGAGCTTTTGGGACCTTGGGGGGACTAAGATTTTGTGGAAGGAACTTGTTCGATTTATCAAATTCCGGTAAATTCCGTTTCTATCTCTATTGTTCTATGTTTGTCTTGCAAAATTTGATTGAATCAAGCATGAACTTCTCCATGAGTTGCTAGATTTCTTGTTCTAGGGTTGGGATTGTCCCGACAATGCGGAAATAGGCTAGTTCTTAGTATCTCTCGAATGATTTCTGAATTAGATTGTGGTTTAATCATGTTGTGCTTATTCTGATTGATGCGAATCGACTAGATCCGATTTAGGGTTTGAAATCGAAAGACGAAAAACCTAAATTGGAATTTAGATGGTGAATTGAGACCAAAAGGCGATTAGGATCCATCGGAACTGCGTGATTAAACCTGAAGTTTATTGATCGAAAGTGAAACTAAACTTCTTGAGGATTCCTAGGTTATCATAGATGTTCTGGGCAATTTTGATATTATTTGGAGCCGAAAGGCGAAGTTAGTATGATTATTGCCTGAACCTCTACGAACCACAAGGGCCTAAATCGGTTGCTTGAGCCCGAAAGGGGAATTGCTAACCGATTTAGGCACATTCGCGATAAACCCGAAAGGGGACGCGCGATTACCTTAGATAACCTACCTTCACAATTTGATTTCGGAATCACTCGAGTAAGAAAATATTCTATGCATATCGATGATGCATTGTTGGTAAATCCTTGACCCTAGAACGCCTTCCCTATATATATTTCTCAACATTAAATCAGTTTTCTTGGTTACTTTATACACATACTCTAGAACTTGTTTGTTTATTATGAACTTAGTTGAACTAGCTCGAAATTACAATCGATACTCCTCCGGTCCTTGTGGATATGACACTTGATTACTACAACTGAACCCCATACACTTGTGGGTGTAGGTTTTTAGCCTATCAAGTTTTTGGCGCCGTTGGCGGGGACCGGTGCTAGTATCGATCGTCTTTTTGACGACTAGTTCACTAAGTTCTTTTTGTTGCTTTGATTTTTTTTCCAAAATGTGATGTTTGTGCGTCCTTCGGTCATGCCACTCGTGAACATCACTTCTCTGTTTATGGGACATATGCCTATTGCGAGTTTTGTGGAGGTTTTGGACACACAATTACTGAATGCCCGATTTTTCTAGCTCCCACCTCTCGTGATGCAGATTTCATGTACCGCATTTGCAATCCTGATGGACATTACGAGTGGGAACGCACTTATGAAAGAGATTCAGTCGAGCTTTGGTGCAAACCTTCGCAACCTCCTCCTGATCCAGAGCCTTATTCATATTTGTCCATTGATGAGATAGTCGGTAGGTTAGCGGAGCTCAAAGCTCAATTAGCACAACACACATTGAATGCTCTAGCTATTCCGGAAAGTCTCCCAAGCCAAACAGATGTCAGTGACAATGACAATTGCACTGGTGTTTCTTTTGTGATTGAGGAACGTTTGGAAGAGCATGTGTATGAGTTGATGGAGCCAGAGATTGATTTTCAGGAGGATGAGCCCAAAGAAGAGCCCCGATTGGTTGTTCACCAAGCCTACATGGTGCCATCACTGTTTTCTGAAGGGTTGGTTGAAGAGAATTTCGATCAACAATTTGGGGCATTTGCCGGAATGCTTGCAAAATGGCAGAAGGAGGAGATACCAATTAAAATTCATGCCAACATACCACCTCTCATCAAGTCCCAAGAGGTGATCTTATTATTTGAAGACTATGGTGACAATAAAGGCATGAAGGGACGATGGGCTACGAAGAGGAGGAGCACACGCCTATGGAGCTTGAGCGAAAAGCGATCTAAATCATGTCGCTCTAAGAAGACTCTGCTGGATGGATGGGATGACCTATGGACTGTTCACTCGGGTCGATTTAAGCTTCTCGAAGGTAATAAGGATCGGCTTCAGACGTTAAACTAGCGCTTCTCGGGAGGCAACCTGAGGTATTTTTTTTCTTTTAAAAAAAATGAAAAAATGAAAAAAAATGAAAAAAAAAGGAATTTTTTTTTATTTTTAGTTTTTAGTTTAGTTTTTTTCTCTGAGTTGATTTGAAAAAGTCCAAGTATGGGGTAGAGAGTGTGCTTATTGAGGAGATTATATATGTTTGGAGCTGAATTGAAGGTGTTTTGACGCCTATCTACTAACCCATATCTTGCCGAGTTAGTTGCTTGTTTGTGTTGTTTGTCTCGCCTAGGTCTTGACACGGATGGCTTTGGCTTGACTACCTTCTAAACACATGATCTACATGTCAAAATTGTGAGTATTCTCATCTCTTCCTTGATTGATATGCACATTGAGGACAATGCTTTGTCTAAGTATGGGGTGGGGGTGAATACTTCACAATTTTTGTGATTTTGTGTCTATTTGGCCCGCGCTTATTGAAATGTTTGATTATTGCTTGAGCATTGAGCCATTGCCTTATTTGATTAGCTATATTATTTACCCTCTTACTTGATTTTCTGTGTATCTCGCCTCATACCTGGATACTCAAGCTTGATATTATAGTTGAGACCACATTATTTGGTTTATCTGCAAAATTGAAATATGATTGAGGTTGTTTTGTTAGCCCATTTCTCCTTACCTACTGATGTACACATTTGTACCTTTGTTTATTGCATCTTTTGACTTCGTATTTCATTCGATTTCCAAAGAAAAGGTTCAAAAGAATATAAACTTGTGTAAGAATGGGCTAAAATGCAAGAAATAGAGTTTGCACATGTTTTGAGCTAACCATGCAGGAATTCGAGCGAAAACGGAGTCAAAACGGAGAAACCAAGTGAAGCTGAGAAGAGGTAGATATCGACCCTAGACCCAGATATCGACCTCTGGGGTAGATATCGACCTTCAATATAGATATCGACCTCAACGAGTGAAGCTGAGAAGAGGTAGATATCGACCTTAGACCCAGATATCGACCCCCGGTGTCGATATCGACCCCCATATCGACCTCAACATAAAAATCGACCAGAGCTGAACAAGTCGAGCAGGAACAGAGACCTCGATATCGACCTCTGGTGTCGATATCGACCCCTTATCTCGACAGAAGATAGACTCGATTTCGAATGCGGATTGGAACTATATCTTCAAGGAGGCACGGAATTATCTCATACTTTCAAGATAGATGGCAGCTGAAGAGTTATTTATCTTTTACCTTTAAGTTCCTTTAAGTTATATCAAAATAAAAGACCTATCCTAATTGTTCGGATAGAGTTATTAGTTTAGATATGAGTTACAATCCTTGGATAGCGAGGATTAGTAGCCTATAAATAAAGCCCTAGGGCTGATTTGTTAGATCATCTTTCAATCCAATAATCTTCATACAATCAATAAACAAGACATAGACAATAGAGTTAGAGTTAGAGAGAAGTTTTAGGGTTTGACGTTTGCGAAAGTTGACGTTGAGTTGTAAAGCTTCGGAGTTTATTTTAATGCAAGTTTCTCCCTTTCAATTGACGATGAATCCCATGATGAGAAGCGAGTAGTTCCCCAAAGCTCTTAGGGTCGGGGTGAGCCCGACGTTAGCCATGCGCACTTGAGGTAAGTATTTGATGTTGATATCGTTGTGTCTATCTCTCCTCCTACAATTCTATGTTTAGTCCTAATCGAAAGAAAAGGGATTCATGCTAACAATTTGAGTTATAAACATAAAATTGGTAGAGACAATTAGGTTTATTTGAAAGAGTAATCCTAAGAGTTGGTGTACGGCGAAAGCTTGTCCCTCGGGTGAAATAGCGCAATTGTCCGTCTTATTTATCTCATCGCATGCATTGGTTAACGTTGTGGTAAACCCTAATCCTAGGAGTTGCTTTTACATATTTTATATTCACTAAAACCCACTGTTTTATTTCTGTTCATTGCTTCTCTCTCCATCCTAAAGTCTTCGGCTTTTCTTTGCCGACAAAACCACTAACTCACTGCAGGAAAGACATCGATATCGACAGCAGAGGTCGATATCGACCAAAACTGATAGATCGACGGTTTTTTTGAGTCGATCTCGAGACTCCTGGGAAACTTCTGCAGGCATCGATATCGACACCACACATCGATATCGACCCTTCTGCATCGACTGACAGTCTTCTGAGCCAGTCGATTTCGTGGACTAACATCGATATCGACCCCCACCAGTCGATATCGACCACTGGTTTGTGTCTTTGCAGGTCTTCTGTTGCAGAGAACATCGACAGCCGAGGTCGACATCGAGTACTAAGGTCGAAATCGAGGCTTCTGGTCGACGCAGACGTGAGATTTCCAAAGCTACTAGGATCCCGCTGACACGCCTCCTCGTGGATCGATCCTGACTACCCTTCCACTACAACGGGAGGAAGTCTTGTAATTATTTGCTTAGGCCAGGAGTTGGATTACATTTATTACATCTTTATTATTTGTAATTACTTGACATATCAAGCCTCCTGCAACAACAAATTGGCGCCGTTGCCGGGGACGCAATCAATCGCGCCCTAGTAGTCTATCTCACGTCTTTATCTAGATTGGCTTTGCAGGTGTATGCGACGCGCTGATCGCCCACCTGAATTTGAAGGAGTAGACGACCCTGAGCGTTATTTCCATCTAAGGGCCCAAGCTCAAAGAATCATGGTGGAAAACGCGAACCAAGCAGAACTCATTGAACAACTAAGGAGGCAGGTTGAGGACCTAACGACTAGAGAGGCGGCACTTAAGGAGCGTGCGGATAGGGAGGGGGAAGGCCGAAGGCAAATAGAAGCCCAAATCAATGCCCTCCCTAGGAATGCCAAGCAATATATGCACCCCGCTCTCACAGTGCCTGAATCGGCAATTCTTATCCCTCCCTCTAATTTCGAAATTAAACCTAACTTCTTGACTGAAATAAGAAGGCATCAATATGAAGGAAAACCTAATGAGTGCCCAATGGCACATATTTCCACCTTCTTAGACCTTTGTGATACTATTGCTGATGGACGTAGTCTTGAATATGTCCAACTAAAAGCCTTTAGATGGTCTCTTACAGGTAAGGCATTGCAGTGGTTGGAGAGCTTAGCCCCAAGATCGCTCCGCACCTGGAATGAAGTCAAGGACGCGTTCCTCAACAAGTTCTTCCCTCCTTCTAAGACGGCGTTGATCCGACAGAAAATCACGGCTTTCAAACAAAAGACTGGTGAAGCTCTGGCGACTGTTTGGGAAAGGTTCAAGGACCTTCTACGATCATGCCCGACGCATGGCCAACCACCATATGTAATTCAGGAGATCATTTACAATGCTCTTGACGCTGCAACAAAGGAGAGGATCAACACCTACACCGCTTATGGCTACCTTGAACTCGCCCCACAAGAGGCTTGGGAGACCATAGAGAGGTTGGTGGAGTTCGAAAACACATATGGGACTCCTGAGGTTTCCGACACATCATCATCATCGAGGCCTGCCCCATCGATCCAGACGTAAAGGAGCAATTCCACAGAGATCAACTTAGAAAGCTCCAAAAGCAAGTGAGGTTCCTTTCAGCGAACCAAGATTGCATCGAATGCGGATCGCAGCGACACACCACCATCGAGTGCCCACATGCCGAACAAGTACACCTAGCGGAGACTCACCAAGAGGCGCTCTACATGAGGGGTCCCAACAACCAATATTGGGGAGACCAAAGGTTCCATCAACCACAAAGGTACCCGGTTAACCCTAGGGACCCGCCGCCTTATAGAGCTCCTGGGCACCCGGAGAGAGACCAAAAGAAGGATGATCTTCAACTAGTACTGGACGAGATAAGGCGGAACCAAGCTAAGAATGATCAATCCAACCATGCTATCCACTCTCAACTCAATCACCTTACCACAAGGATTGGAGAGATAGACATATGGAAAAAGAACGTGGAGACCCAACTGGGTCAATTAGCGGCACAAATCCCAAGACCGTCCGGAACACTCCCTGGGCAACCCACCACAAATCCTAAGGGACAATCCGGGATGGGCCATGTCGCAGCCATACAATTAAGGAGTGGCACCAAAGTACAAAAGCCACGGAAGGAAACGGAGGAGAAAGCAACAGACCCAGTCGACGTCGACAGACCAGTCGATGTCAACCCAGAGGTCGATATCGACCACCATGTCGACCCCCTGGTCGATGTCGGTGACACTGCAGAGCCATCAGCGCCTCAACAGAGGTCGAAATCGACCATCCCAGTCGATATCGACCAAATTCCAGTCGATGTCGATGTCCAACAGGCCCCTCCGACCCCCGTTTTGGCCCCCCCACCAAAGAAGACGTTGCCATTCCCTTCCAAAGCATTGGAGGATCCCACCAAAGGCAAGTTTAGGCGCTTCATAAAGATACTTCAAGGACTCAACATCACTATCCCTCTTACAGAAGCCCTAAGCGAGATGCCCGCCTATGTACGATTCCTCAAAGACATCCTGAGCAAGAAGAGGTCCATGGCAGAGATCGCAGAGGAGTGCTCAAAAATGGATTTCCCTGAAAAGAAGAGTGATCCAGGGAAGTTCGCAATCACCGTGGGACTTGGCCAACATCGCTATAAAGCCCTATGTGACCTAGGGGCAAGTGTAAGTCTCATGCCTCTTTCTATTTGGCAAAAGGTGAACATTGGCGCACTTGAACCTGTGGACATGAAACTTTATATGGCTGACAACTCATTCGTCAGACCCACAGGTATAGTTGATGACGTTCCGGTAAAGGTAGGTAAGTTCTTTGTGCCTACTGATTTCATTGTGTTGGAAATGCCTGAAGATCCTATAGTGCCTATTATCCTTGGTAGGCCTTTCTTAGCTACTGCTGATGCCAATATCAATGTACGTCGAGGGTTACTAACCTTTACTATAGGGAACGAAGTGATAGAATTCTCTTTCAACCCAACCATGAGCGAAACAAAGCACCTGGAGCAAGTAGTCCTCTCGCCGGCTACGGAGAAGCTTAGAAAATTTTTGTTGGCAAGGACGGAAACAGCAAGCAGGGTCGAAATCGACTGGAACCAGTCGATATCGACTAAAAACATCGAAATCGACCCACCTTGGTCGAAATCGAGTATGCCAGATCGCTGCCAAGAGCTTAAGTATGGGGTCACAGAGGTCGATATCGACCCCCACATGTCGACATCGACCACAGCACTCGACATCGACCCTCCTTGGTCGAAATCGACCACCCCTCAGCCCGAAGATTTCTGTTTCAGGCCCAAACAGGTAAGCCCAGGTATGAATCTTAACCCTCCTCCGTCCATTATTGATGAATCAATTAAACCCATTATTGATAATTCTACTAAAGAGAGGGTCAAAGCTCCATGGTTGACCAATATTGCTAAAGTTAGGTCAAGAAAGAGAAGAAAAGCGCCCAAAGAAGAACCTAACATCAAAGAAGCCTTGGTCGCCGAACTTCGCTACTACCAAAAGGACCTTGATGATCCAGGAGAAGGCTCACGCTCAAAGGGTCCCTACATAAAAGGGTCATGAAGAATTGACGGAGAAGTCGGCCTAGCGACTCAAAAATCTAGAGCATGTACATAAAACATTTAAATTTCGCATGGATGGTTTTAAGGACTTAAGTTTTGGCTGTTTGAAACTTTTAAGACTGAGATAATTCGTGCTTTATCTATATTTCTAACAAAGATTTCAGGTTATCAAGCAAAAGGAACGACGAAGAGGAAAAGAAGCTTCTGCAGAGGCAGTCGAAATCGACCAGGCCAGTCGAAATCGACCCCCCCAGGGTCAAGCCACCTCCTGGAGTCGACATCGAGGACTCAGGAGCGAAAAAGAGATGTCGATATCGACCCTAATACTCGATATCGACCCCAATCAGGCAGCCCTTGTCTTCATCTTCTTGCTCGATTTCGACAGATGCAGTCGACATCGACCTCTGACCTAGATATCGACTTCTGGCATCGACCAAACCTGAAATCAACCTGAATCCGCTGTAAGTCTCTCTCTACCCTTGTTCTTCTTTTTTATACAGTGAGGACACTGTATATTTTAAGTATGGGGTGGGGGAAAGACATGTCTTATGGTCATAACTTGGTTTCTTCTTCGCATTGCATTCATGTTTAAATTTTTGTTCTTAGTTTCACTTTTATAAAATGTCAGAAAATTCAAAAAAAAATAGAAAAATGTCAAAAATATAAAAAAAAAATGCATGTTTATTTTAATCCCTACTTTGATGTCCTATGATGAAAACTCAATAGCTAACTTGATCATGTAAACCCTATGGCATATTTGGATGGTTTAGCCTAAGTCTTTAAATTTTTATGTAGATTGTGAACTTGTGATGAAATTGAGCACATATGATCCTAGGCTAGAAAGCAAATCCAACAAAAATTGTCCTTGTGAGAATTTTGACCCATAGGGAGAACATCAAAAATCCCTCCGCTTTCTTGAGTGAATTTACTCTTCCTATGCATCTCAAATTGTTGTGATAGTTATTCAAAACCAATGCATATATATATGTTTATGTTTACGAGAATTAAATGATGGAGGCATCTTTTAAGCCAAATTTATCCTCTCTTTACCTACCCTGCATTATCCCTGCTTGAAGCCAGAACATTAGCCTGAGCCTGAAATTGCAAACTCCACAAAATTATCCCTAGCCGAATTGAGCCTGACTCCCATTTGGGAATTGAGACTTAGATTGGTTGGACTAATGCCTTGTGGAAAGAAAAGAGCATAATGTCCAGTTTTGAGCGAGGAAATTATAGGATAGTACATATTTACATTTTGTCATATTTTGTAAAAGGATTTTTTGGCTCACCATATAAATGCACATAGTTTTAGTATTATTTCCGAAAAAAAAAGAGAAAATCCGAAAAAAAAAAATATATATACATAGTGCATGAGCCAAAATCCTTAGGTCCTTTATTCATACAAGTGTTATATTTTTGAGAGCATATAATGGAAAGATGAGTTGGGAAAGAGCATTATAGAGATTGAGCTTACATTGAAGAGTTATGGTTTGGGTATTACAAGTGTTAAGATTTAGGAGTCTTGATTCCCGAATTATAAAAGCACCACATAGCCAAATAATTCCATACCCTTTATTGCATACCAAGCCCCATTACAACCCCGCCGAATGGAGTCTTCTATGAAGTCTTCCATTGAGCGAAAGTCCTCCTGATGATTCTTATTGCATTTTCATAATTGGTTGCGAAGTGGATTATTATAAATTGCAATGTTTATGAGATTGTATATGGAATTGAGTTGAGAGTTGATCTTCATAGCCTAAACACATGAGAGTTGAGTGCAAACACATTATCCCTGTGAGGTTGGATCAAAATTGCATATGCCTAAGGATCACCAAAATATGTGCTATGACGTTAAATTCACTTGCTTTGCTTTGCTACCGCTTATGATGTTGCTTTTGACAAAGGCGAAGACTTGAAGGATGTGTTGTAGGTGTTGGTTATTGCTTGGTTATTGCTTGAGGACAAGCAAGTCTAAGTATGGGGTGTTTTGATGTACACATTTGTACCTTTGTTTATTGCATCTTTTGACTTCGTATTTCATTCGATTTCCAAAGAAAAGGTTCAAAAGAATATAAACTTCTGTAAGAATGGGCTAAAATGCAAGAAATAGAGTTTGCACATGTTTTGAGCTAACCATGCAGGAATTCGAGCGAAAACGGAGTCAAAACGGAGAAACCAAGTGAAGCTGAGAAGAGGTAGATATCGACCCTAGACCCAGATATCGACCTCTGGGGTAGATATCGACCTTCAACATAGATATCGACCTCAACGAGTGAAGCTGAGAAGAGGTAGATATCGACCTTAGACCCAGATATCGACCCCCGGTGTCGATATCGACCCCCATATCGACCTCAACATAGAAATCGACCAGAGCTGAACAAGTCGAGCAGGAACAGAGACCTCGATATCGACCTCTGGTGTCGATATCGACCCCTTATCTCGACAGAAGATAGACTCGATTTCGAATGCGGATTGGAACTATATCTTCAAGGAGGCACGGAATTATCTCATACTTTCAAGATAGATGGCAGCTGAAGAGTTATTTATCTTTTACCTTTAAGTTCCTTTAAGTTTTATCAAAATAAAAGACCTATCCTAATTGTTCGGATAGAGTTATTAGTTTAGATAGGAGTTACAATCCTTGGATAGCGAGGATTAGTAGCCTATAAATAAAGCCCTAGGGCTGATTTGTTAGATCATCTTTCAATCCAATAATCTTCATACAATCAATAAACAAGACATAGACAATAGAGTTAGAGTTAGAGAGAAGTTTTAGGGTTTGACGTTTGTGAAAGTTGACGTTGAGTTGTAAAGCTTCGGAGTTTATTTTAATGCAAGTTTCTCCCTTTCAATTGACGATGAATCCCATGATGAGAAGCGAGTAGTTCCCCAAAGCTCTTAGGGTCGGGGTGAGCCCGACGTTAGCCATGCGCGCTTGAGGTAAGTATTTGATGTTGATATCGTTGTGTCTATCTCTCCTCCTACAATTCTATGTTTAGTCCTAATCGAAAGAAAATGGATTCATGCTAACAATTTGAGTTATAAACATAAAATTGGTAGAGACAATTATGTTTATTTGAAAGAGTAATCCTAAGAGTTGGTGTACGGCGAAAGCTTGTCCCTCGGGTGAAATAGCGCAATTGTCCGTCTTATTTATCTCATCGCATGCATTGGTTAACGTTGTGGTAAACCCTAATCCTAGGAGTTGCTTTTACATTTTTTATATTCACCAAAACCCACTGTTTTATTTTTGTTCATTGCTTCTCTCTCCATCCTAAAGTCTTCGGCTTTTCTTTGCCGACAAAACCACTAACTCACTGCAGGAAAGACATCGATATCGACAGCAGAGGTCGATATCGACCAAAACTGATAGATCGACGGTTTTTTTGAGTCGATCTCGAGACTCCTGGGAAACTTCTGCAGGCATCGATATCGACACCACACATCGATATCGACCCTTCTGTATCGACTGGCAGTCTTCTGAGCCAGTCGATTTCGTGGACTAACATCGATATCGACCCCCACCAGTCGAACATCGACAGCCGAGGTCGACATCGAGTACTAAGGTCGAAATCGAGGCTTCTGGTCGACGCAGACGTGAGATTTCCAAAGCTACTAGGATCCCGCTGACACACCTCCTCGTGGATCGATCCTGACTACCCTTCCACTACAACGGGAGGAAGTCTTGTAATTATTTGCTTAGGCCAGGAGTTGGATTACATTTATTACATCTTTATTATTTGTAATTACTTGACATATCAAGCCTCCTGCAACAACACCTACCTTGTATCTGATCATCTGTTTGAAGCCTTATGAGCCTTAGAAGCTTGTTTCTTTGGTAGCTCCACAAGATTTTCATAGCCGCTACTTGCCTTTCCCCAATCCGGGATTTAGGGGCATGGTGATGTTCATTTGTTATGTGGATGTGCTTCAAGTGTGGGGTGATTTTCCTTGGATGTGGTTGAAAAAAAAAAGAAAAAAAAAGAAGGAGAAGAATCTTGGGATAAGAGGAGGATAAAATTCACTCTTGTGCAAAAGTCAAGAAAGAAAAAATACGGTTAGTAACCGATCCTGCTTGTGGAGAATAAAATTCACACAAGTAGGAAGAAGTGCAAAGTGAGATGGTCAAGACACTTAGTAACCGGGTGCATTCATCACAAATGTTTGTATTCGCGTAAAACGGTGTCAAGACTAGAGAGTGAAGAAAAAAATTTGAAAGTCAAGAAAGAAAAAGAAAAGAAAAAACAGAATTTTTTGAAGTGGTTGACAAAAGTGAAAAGGAAAGAGTTGTTGTGATGGAGTTTGTTTGGTGGATTGGTATGGATTCGATTCTTTGAAGTTGGTGTTTTTCCGATTGTTCTCACATTATCCTTTTTCCCGGATTCTAGCACCACATGGCCTGAAATTTTCCATACCTAACTGTTTCTATCTTAACCCCATCTTAACCTTATAAAGTCCTCATGATTTTGTTGTGTACATAATTCCAAGCGTTGGAGACTATTGAGATTTTTCAAGCTTTGTGGATGATGAGTTTTTGAGGTTGAGATTTGAAGTGCTAGTCAAGCTTGGTTGTTTGCTATGATATGTTAGGATGGCATTCGTCGAGTGTTTTGAAATAGTAGACGCTATTTTGTGATTATTGTCTTAGTCTTGCTTGGGGACAAGCAAGGTTAAGTATGGGGTATTTTAATAGCGTCTATTTAGTCATGATTCTAGGGCATTCTAGCATCGATTTTAGGGCATTTGAGCTGAGTATTTTATACATTCTTAGCCCTTTTTGTTTAGTTTTGTGGAATCGGTGTCTACCGCTTGTCTATTGTGATTTCAGGTGTTTCGGAGCGGTTTTGATGTCAATGAGAGAGCTAAAGGAGAATGACAAGCTTCGAGGTTTTTCGGTGCGCTCTGAGGGCGTCAAAGACGAACTAGAAGGCACGGGGATCGAGGAAACATGCCAAAAGAAGCAAACCAAGCTCGGCAAATTTAATCTCCAGAAACCACTCGACCGAGTGGTGTAAGAGTGAAGTTATGTGAACAAGCCAGAAGCCACTCGACCGAGTGTAGAAACCACTCGAGTCTCACTCTGGTCGAGTGCTTTACAGAACATGCTTCCCAGAAACCACTCGACCGAGTGCAGAATCCACTCGAGTCTCACTCTGGTCGAGTGCTTTACAGAAATTTGTTGCCCAGAGTCCACTCGACCGAGTGCAAAAACCACTCGACCGAGTGTTTCCTGTGTTCAGCATTTAATTCGTTTTTCTTTCTAAAAACCGGGGGGATTGGAAGGGTTGGAGTTCAGTTTTGGGGGAGGCCCAAATTCTGACATTGGGGCAGAGCTTTTGGGACCTTGGGGAGACTAAGATTTTGTGGAAGGAACTTGTTCGATTTATCAAATTCCGGTAAATTCCGTTTCTATCTCTATTGTTCTATTTTTGTCTTGCCAAATTTGATTGAATCAAGCATGAACTTCTCCATGAGTTGCTAGATTTCTTGTTCTAGGGTTGGGATTGTCCCGACAATGCGGAAATAGGCTTGTTCTTAGTATCTCTCGAATGATTTCTGAATTAGATTGTGGTTTAATCATGTTGTGCTTATTCTGATTGATGCGAATCGACTAGATCTGATTTAGGGTTTGAAATCGAAAGACTAAAAACCTAAATTGGAATTTAGATGGTGAATTGAGACCGAAAGGCGATTAGGATCCATCGGAACTGCGTGATTAAACCTGAAGTTTATTGATTGAAAGTGAAATTAAACTTCTTGAGGATTCCTAGGTTATCATAGATGTTCTGGGCAATTTTGATATTATTCGGAGCCGAAAGGCGAAGTTAGTATGATTATTGCCTGAACCTCTACGAACCACAAGGGCCTAAATCGGTTGCTTGAGCCCGAAAGGAGAATTGCTAACCGATTTAGGCACATTCGCGATAAACCCGAAAGGGGACGCGCGATTACCTTAGATAACCTACCTTCACAATTTGATTTCGGAATCACTCGAGCAAGAAAATATTCTATGCCTATTGATGATGCATTGTTGGTAAATCCTTGACCCTAGAACGCCTTCCCTATATATATTTCTCAACATTAAATCGGTTTTCTTGGTTACTTTATACACATACTCTTGAACCTGTTTGTTTATTATGAACTTA
This sequence comes from Persicaria maculosa, assembly GCA_963922045.1. Taxonomy (NCBI): domain Eukaryota; kingdom Viridiplantae; phylum Streptophyta; class Magnoliopsida; order Caryophyllales; family Polygonaceae; genus Persicaria; species Persicaria maculosa. The sequence goes on along the minus strand of OY998257.1, from coordinate 13,485,878 downwards.
GTTGAACTAGCTCGAAATTACAATCGATACTCCTCCGGTCCTTGTGGATACGACACTTGATTACTACAACTGAACCCCATACACTTGTGGGTGTAGGTTTTTAGCCTATCAAGAGTTTGTGACTCTGGTGATGCAAGAGAAGGAGTCAGTGCAAGTGTTTTTGTCGAGGGTGTCAAGTATAGTAAACCATATGAAGTCATATGGGGAAAGCTTGAGCATTGAGACTGTTGTGAGTAAGGTGTTGAGAAGTCTCACCAAGAAATATGATCATGTTGTAGCTGCAATAGAGGAATCAAAGGATTTGTCAACCTACAGATTTAAAGAGTTGACAAGTTCCTTGCAAGCTCATGAAGAGAGGCTTAGCAGAACAAATGAAGTGAAGGAAGAGAAGGTGTTTCAGGCAAAGGATGATTGCTCAAGGTCCAAGTTAGAAGGCTCTTCTAGCAGGGGTGGCTACAGAGGGGGTCATAGAGGTAGGGGTGGCTCCAGAGGTAGCTACAAAGGCCGAGAAGGATTCCAGTAGGAATCAAAGTGGTGATTCCAGACAACAGAGAAGTGGGATCAAGTGCTATTACTGCAAGAAGTTTGGGCACAAAGAGGCTTATTGTTGGGAAAAACAAGAGAATGAGCAGAGAGGAGCCAACTACTCAGAGAAAGTTGAGAAAGAAGACAGGCTATTTATGGCTCTGTCATCTGTAGCAGAGAAGGCAAGTGAGATGTGGTACTTGGACAGTGGCTGTTCTAATCACATGACCAGCTCTAGAAGCATATTTAAAGATTTAGATGAGTCCAAGAAGAGTAATGTTAGATTGGGAGATAACAAAGTGCTACAGGTGGAAGGTAGAGGTACTGTGGCAATCAGATGTGTGCAGGGAGATGTAAGAGTACTTGGTGATGTGCAGTGGGTGCCAGGGTTGGCTCATAATTTGCTTAGTGTTGGACAGCTTCAAGGGTCTGGCTACTCTCTTCTATTTGAGGATGATTCATGTGTAATCAGGGAAAAGAAAACAGGTCAAGTAGTGGTGAATGTTCCTATGACTAAAAATAGGATGTTCCCACTTGATCTTGCAAGCAATGTTGAAAAAGAAATGACAGCAAAGGGTGATGAAGAGACCATGCTCTGGCATCAGAGGCTTGGGCATCTGAATGTGTAGAGTTTGAAGATGTTGAACACAAAAGGAATGGTTCAGGGAGTGCCTAAGATAGGTGAACTGGATCTGTGTGAAGGTTGCATCTATGGGAAGCAAGTAAGGGGCTCATTTTCAAATGGAGAGCCATGGAGGGCAAGAGAGTGCCTAGGGTTAGTACATGCTGATCTGTGTGGCCCTATGCAGACTGAGTCCCTTGGAGGAAGTAAGTATTTTTTTCCTCATTACAGATGATCATAGCAGAATGAGCTGGGTGTATTTTCTGAGACTCAAATCTAAAGCATTTGAGAGTTTTAAGAAGTTCAAGGCACTTGTGGAGAAGCAATCAGGAAAAATGGTCAAGGCACTTAGAACTGACAGAGGAGGAGAGTTCATGTCCTTCGAGTTTATGTCTTTCTGTGAGGAAAATGGCATCAGAAGAGAATTGAAAGCTCCCTATACACCTGAGCAAAATGGTGTAGCAGAGAGGAAGAATAAGACTATCATAGAGATGGCTAGAAGTATGTTAAAAGCCAAGAAGGTGCCAAATCAGTTCTGGTGTGAGGCAGTGGCTACAGCAGTCTATGTATTGAATGTTTCTCCAACTAGAGCAGTAATAGACAGAACACCTTTTGAAGTTTGTGTAACGGCCCGGATATAAATATCCGGGATACGTTTCGAAGGTAGGATACCTTCGTTTGGATGTTGCAATTCAGGTACGGGTCGAGGTTTCAAACCTCTAATCAGTCGAAGTCTCAAAAATACAATTTAAACGAAAATAAAGCGGAAGTACGGTTTAGATACAAAAGCCACGGCAGAGCCGGGTCAAACCAAAACAAAGTGGGTGATTGCCATTTGTCAAGTTAGAATATACTAGCCGGATTCTTCGATTCGCCAAAAGATTTCCCCGTCACAGAGGCATGGAGCAACAAGAGCGGTACCTAACACTATCCACGAAGTCAGGCCTGGTGATCGTCTGCGGGTCCTCTGACCGCGCTAAGGCCACATAACATGCCTATGCCTAAATAAAAGATGACTAATGCAGCACAAGATTTAAATCACACTATCATGCCCCTAGTATATATAATATGCGGAAAAGAACTGTAAAGGGCCCAAAACAATGCCAAGTGGCATATCCCTCTCCTACCTCTGCACCCCTTCCCGTTAGTGCAGAGACTGGCCAGTTCGTTGCTATAGCATAGCATATCCTCGTGGTGGTGCACTCACCCACGGTATCATCATTATAACATAAATTAAATATAAATTAAACATGCCCGATGGTGCTGGGCTATCATCATGCTCATATCGACTCGATAGACTCAGGGCACCCGATGGGGCTGGGCTACCCTATGACCCTAGCAAAGACTCTAGGACTATCACAGATAACGGTCGTTCTGTTTCAAACACACAAAGTAAACACATGCTCAATTCAATGCAATCCTAGCATGATACTATATGGCATGCTTTAATATGCAACAAAACTACACATTACATGACACATCAGGCAGGAGGTCTAGGTTACTGAGTAAGTCCCGTAGAATACTTACCTGTTGATGCAGAACAGCAAGATAACACAAGCAAGGGCCCAAATGCAAGTCCAAAGCAATCCAAAAGCAATACACACCTATCATCAAGTCATTTCCATAAGCTACCGGTTCACATTCATACATACAGAACCCAAGTTCTCAACATCCTCAAAACCAACCGATAGTAAAACCGTTTTCTAAAACCTTTTCGATACGATCAAATTGACCAAAATCATCTTCCAAATCAAACCCCTTGATAAAATCATACCAACCATATTTTCAAACTCATAAATCCTGAATTAAGTCAACTCGTATTCGAAATACTTTCTCAAATCATACTTGGCCAAATTCCGACATTAAACGTTTAAGCCTTAACCAATTTCCCAAAATCATATTATAGAAACCATCCGGCATGTTTCTTATTTCAAAAACATTATATAAATAATTCTCAATATTAAATCATCAAAATAATTCTAAGCTCACAAATAATACTTATAAATCAAAACCAACAATTCACTTTAAAATCCTAGCTCACATAGTTAAATCCTCTTAAAATGCATCAATTAATTAAGCCAATCAATATTATCCTAAAACAATATACAATATATAACGATTAATTTCCCGAAATTATAATTATAACCAAATCCCAAAATAATAATAATATTCAAATAATTTAATACTTACTAATCATATAATCTCCAAAACAATACCCATAAATATATTTATAACTCCATATCAAATAATTTTACTTTTAAAACCTCTTTTAAATATATATATATATATATGTATATATAATAATCTCAGAATATATAATTATATATAGTCATTTTTCCGAAAAAAATCAGAAATATAAACTAACATACAAATATACATTACATAGCATATAATATATATATATACAACTGAAAAAATAAGAAGAACATAACCCACACATTCAGCCCAAACAAAACTCAACTCTCCACCCGGATCCGGCCCAAGACTCGAGCCCAACCCTGATACCCATAATCAGAAATAAAAAAAAGGAGGGGGCCCCACGTGACATGGCGCTGAGGTGACAAGGATGTGGCAAAGGGGATCCGGGTTTAACCGTTTGGCATGTCCAACCCGGCTCAGCCCATGAAAATCAGGCCCAAGCCTGTAGCATTGTCTCCTTCCTCAGCCTCTTCCTCCTGTGTTCGACGAGGAACGACGGAGAAGGAGAGAGGGAGAATCCTCCGGCTAGGAGGATCCGTTCGGCTCCAAATTTCGCCCGGAGGTTCAAGGTGGTATTCCGATCCTCCCTACCCCAGAAAGAAAGAAGCGAAAACAAGAAAGGAGGAAGAAGAAGGAGGATTACCGGGGAGCCTTGTCTCGCCGGAAAAAGAGCTCGGGGAGGTTGCGTCTGGGATCGTTGGGGTCGGATCCATCACCGGGGTGGCCTAGGACGACAGAAGAGATTAGAAAGGAGGACTTTTAAGGGTAATCGATTGGGAATGAATGAACACCCAATTCCGACCTCTTGGGATGAAACAGGGGAGGCGGTGTGCGACGCGGCTCCGATGGCCTCTGGCTTGGCTCCTGGCGTCGGAGGAACCCTCGCTGCTGTTGCTACGGCCGCTTCTTGGGAGGAAGAGGTGCTGGTGGTGCTCGGTGGTCGTCTCTAGCCGCTCGAGAAAAGGAGGGGTGGGGCTCGGTTTCACTCGGGTGAAGCAGGGGGAGAGCGAGGCTGGGTTCCCCTGACGGTGACAATGGCGGCTCAGCAGAAGGCTTCTGGTGATGGAAAGCGAAACGGAGGGAGCGCATCAAAAGCAAGGTGAGGTGGTGGTTGTGATTTTGGGTGGTGTTGGGGAATCTGGCTCGGAAACAGTCTCCAAAAAATGCGGTTATTTTGTGAAGAAAAGAGAGAGAGTAGAGGGGAGGTAGGAGCTGGGAATCTGTGAGGGTGGTGGTTTGGTGGTGAGGTGGATCAGAATTTGCAGGGAAGAGGGCTCTTACATATCAGAGAGGATGGGCTGCAATTTGGGTAAGGAGGAGCCTGTTGTACATTGGAGGGAAGAAGGCAATTAGAGAGGGAGGGGACCAGCTCTAGCTTTGCAGAAATCCGAGGGGAGGGAGAGAGAGAGAGAGAGAAAATAAAAGGAAAATGATAAAAAATAGAATTGGTCCCCACAAGATATTTTGAATACCCGACAATATCTCGAAACCCGCTCGCCCGATCGAATCCCGACTAAATCGAATTTAAATAAAATTTAATTTGCTAATTATAAGATAACGAAATTAAATAAATTTTATCAAACTCGGAGCTCGAAGGCGGAATTAAATCCGTTAAAATCTAAATTCTCAAAACGATGCCGGAATGTCTTTAAAATCAAACTTACGCTCGAGGACGGGTTTTCTCACATTTTTTACCGATTGAATAAAATAATAATATATTACTCAAAAAATAATATAATAATATAAAAATACATTCGGTCTTTACAGTTTGGAGGGAGAAGAAGCCATCTGTTGGTCATATGAAGATATTTGGATGTGTTGCTTATGCTCTAGTGAATTTGAGATCAAAACTGGAGGATAAGGCAGAGAAATGTGTGTTCATAGGTTATGCAGCTCAGTCTAAGGCATACAAGCTTTATAATCCAGTGACTAAAAGAACTATTGTGAGCAGGAATGTGATTTTTAATGAAGAAGCTGTGTGGGATTGGGAAAGCAAGAATGGTAAGTCTGTGACAGATGATGTTATACTTGTTATTCCTGTCAATAGCTCAACAGAAGAGGAGGATGGAGCTGATGATGATCTTGATGATAGTGCACCTGCATCACCTGTGCCTCAATACAGCTCAAGCTCTCCTAGCAGTCACAGTCCTTCATCATCAAGGTCATCTAGTGAGTCTCCACCTAGGAAATTCAGATCACTAGCTGACATATATCAGAACTGTGAGTTTGCCTTGATCGCATCAGATCCTGAGCACTTTGAAGAAGCTAAGGGAGATGACAATTGGGAGAAGGCAATGAAGGAAGAAATTAGATCCATTCATAGGAATGAGACGTGGGAGCTAGTGGACCTGCCTCAAGGTAAAAATGTTATTGGTTTGAAATGGGTTTTCAGAACCAAGTTCAACACAGAAGGAGAAGTTCAGAAGTACAACGCCAGACTTGTGGCAAAGGGATATGCACAGCAGGAGGGTATAGACTTTGAGGAAACTTTCTCTCCTGTGGCAAGGATGGAGACAGTAAGGATAGTGTTGGCTCTAGCAGCTAAGTGGAGATTGCAAGTTTTTCAACTTGATGTGAAGTCTACTTTTCTGAATGGTGAACTGCAGGAGGAGGTATATGTGGAGCAGCCCCAAGGCTTTGTGAGAAAAGGTGAAGAGCACAGAGTCTATAAGTTAAACAAGGCTTTGTATGGGTTAAAGCAAGCCCCAAGAGCCTGGTACAACAAAAATAGATTCATTCTTTCTAAAGAATGGATTTGAAAGAAGTGACAATGAGCCAACACTTTATGTGAAAAGGAAGAGCAGAGATGAGTTTATTGTGGTTCGCTTGTATGTAGATGATATAATCTACTTCAGTCCTTCATCTGAGATGCTCAAGGAGTTTAAGCATGCCATGATGAACAAGTTTGAGATGACAGATTTGCATCTGTTACAGTATTTCCTTGGGTTGGAAGTGAGGCAAAGCAAGGAAGGAATTTTTGTATGTCAAGAGAAGTATGGCAGAGATATGTTGAAGAAATTCAACATGGAGCAATGTGATATAGCTCAGACACCAATGAACACCAATGAGAAGTTAAGAAGGGAAGATGGTACTTCTATAGCAGATGAGAAGCTATACAGGAGCTTAGTTGGTGGTCTAAATTATCTCACACATACTAGGCCTGATATTGCCTATAGTGTGAGTGTGGTTTCATGGTATTTACATGGCCCTACAAAGCAGCATCTTGGTGCAGCAAAGAGAATTTTGAAGTACATAGCAGGAACTGTGGGATATGGCATTTGGTATGAATGTGTTGATGATTTCAAGCTCAGGGCCTATACAGATAATGATTGGGCAGGTTGTCTTGATGACAGGAGAAGCACATCTGGGTCAGTGTTTGGTTTAGGCTCAGGAGCTGTGACATGGAGTTCTAAGAAGCAAGACACTATGGCTCTGTCATCTTCAGAGGCAGAGTATGTAGCAGCAGGCTCAGCTGCTAAGCAAGCACTATGGCTGAAGAAATTGCTACTTGATTTGGGGTGTGATCACACAGAAGCAATTGAGTTGTGGTGTGACAATAAGTCAGCAATTGCAATGACTAAGAACCCAGCCTTCCATGCCAGAACCAAACATATAGATGTCCAACATCACTTCATACGAAAGTTGGTAGCTGAGGAGAAAGTGATGTTGAGGTTTTGTGGAACCAACAGTCAGGATGCTGATCTGTGCACTAAGGCTCTCAGCAGTGCAAAGCATCACTACTTCATGGAGAAGATTGGTATGAAGGAATTCAAATTAAGGGGTGGTGTTGAGATGTAATTTTAGAATTCCTAAGTTAAATGAAAGCTAAGTTAGTTAGCCAGCTTGTCAGATAAGTCATTTTCTTTTATGAATTTCTGTAAGTCAGTTTATGACAGTTACATTGCAGTTTAGGAACTATGTTAGTGGGCAATGTAGTGGATGGTGGTATGAGTCAGTTATTGAAATATGTAAGGGTCTGTATGCACGTTTTTTATTCAATTGAAGTAAGGAAGTTTAAGTTTTTCTGGGTTCAAGATTCTCCTCTGTCTTACAGAAGAATCAGTGACAGATCTCCCTCGTTCATGTGTGTGTTTTGTGTTGATTCACCAACAAATTTACAACATTTTTTAGGGTAAATTGCAATTAATATCCCAACCTTTAGGGCAAGTTGCTTTCAATACCCTAACCTTGTAAAATTTCACAAAATATCCTAACCTATACCATTAGTTGCAATTAACATCCTAAATAAGTTTCTTAAATTAAAAAATTACCCACATCAAACAAAAGTTACAAAAAATCACCTATATTCATAAAATATTTTCAATGAATCCCTAATACATTTTTAAAAAAATGAGAATTAAATAAATCTCTTACAATTTAACCCCACCCGACCCACCATCCAAAAATAATTATAATATATATATATATAATATACTCCTTTAAAATATAATATAATTACTTTAGCATCTACTAAAAAATTTTAATATAATCAATCAAAATAATTAATTATTTCTATAAAAAACATACATTATAATTAAAATCTAAATTTATATAAGTCTGTCTCAATACATGCCGATTTGTGCATCTATATATTCCCTGTATATTATTTGATACGATATATACTGTCTTTTTTGTTAATATTATGTTATATATACTAAAATTAATACATAACATCTTATAAAGTATCACACATAAATTTCATGGTATTAAAAAAATGATTCTATAAGAAATGTTTGACATAATAGTTTTACAAAAATAAAATAAAGTAGATTTAAAAAAATAAATGGTAAAATATATGATAACCATTTGAAATAAATAATTATATAATAAACATATATTAAAAATAATATGGTAAAAATAATAATTTTACCACATTATTTTTAATATATCGTTATTATGTAACTATTTATTACAAATGGTTATCATATCTCTTACCATTTATTTATTAAAATCTACATTATTTTATTTTTGTAAAAGTATTATGTTTAAGATAAATAATTAATTATTTTGAGTAATTATATTAAAATATTAATGAGTAAATGCTAAAATAATTATATTATATTTTTAAATTAGTAAATTTTATATGCCTGTTATAATTATTTTTGTATGGTGGGTTGGGTGGGCTGAAATTGTAAGAGATTTTTTTAATTTCAAATTTTAAAATATATTATGAGTTTATTGAAAATATTTTATGAATATGGGTGATTTTTTGTAATTTTTGTATGATGTGGGTAATTTTTAAAATTTAAGAATCTCATCCAGGGTGTTAAGTGCAACTAATAGTATATGTTAGGATATTTTGTGAAATTTTACAAGGTTAGGGTATTAAAAGCAACTATCCCTAAAGGTTGGGATATTAGTTGTAATTTACCCTTTTTTTAAAACATACATTAGAAAAATCATTAAATTTGTTATTTAAATAGTTATTTTTAGTATAAAAATAAAAATTATCAAAAAAAAATGAGATTTTTTTTATATTTATCTGGAGAAAAAAATATTTTTGTTTAAAAAATATTTTTGTTTAAAATAAAAAATTAAAATTAAAATTTCTCTCATTTTTGTTTAAAAATGAGAGAAATTTTAATTTGTTATTTAATTAGACATTTTTAATAGTAAAAACCTAAGAGAAATAAAAATTATGAAAAAAGTTAAGTTAATGGGATTTAGAACTCAAGATTTCAAGGTAATAACTACAGCTTCTTACCAATCAAGCTAAGTTGTCTTTATAATTTTTCCACTCTTTTATCACTAAAATTAGTAAAACTTACCAAAAAATTCAAAATAAAAAAATTATATGGTTTTCTTAATTCCAAGCTAGGGAGGATTGGCGTCACCCCGAGCCCCCTAGGTCCGCCACTAGGCGGAGGCAAGGGGGCATGAGCCCCCTCCTTCGTCCGACAAATTACTTACGTGTTCTCCTCGTTGATAAATTCGTTTTGATTTATAATACACCATAATCCGAAATCTGAGTAAAAACTTATGAATAGTTTGAAAGGTATACATGTATTAATCACTAGCTTTAATTTTATTTTAATAAACTATAGTAATACTTTTATATGCCCCAAAAAACTAGGACGCAAATAAATTAACACAGGACTATCAACAATATCTCGGACTAAATCTAATTAAAAAAATCACAAAAATCCCTATACCAACAAATTAATGAGATCAAAGATCGATTACACTAGAGAACAAGAAAAAATGGTTGGTTTAAAGCAAGTTCGGCTATAGAACTGGAAGAAAGGACATTGCAAAACAAATTATGGATGGTTGTGGGACCTAGATTTGCCACCAAAAATCAAGAATTTTTTGTGGAAAGTCATTAACAACGGACTACCTAGAAAAGCGAAACTAGAACAAAGAAAAATAGTAGTCCCCATACAATGTGAATTTTGCAATCACCCACATAAAGACCTCTGCCACATTCTCGTAGAATGCCCTTACTTGAGGATTGTCGCAAATGATCTAGATCCCAAAATATATAGAGTAATCAACAACTACAAATGTGGTAACAAAAACGTGGGAGAAGTGGTTAACGATCTAAAACAAGCCATGGGGATAGACTATTTTACCAAATCGACAACAACATGGTGGAGCACGTGGTATTTCATAAACGAAGCAATTTTTAGAAATGAAGCGGAAACCTTAAAATGATAGCAACAATTACAAAGAAAACCATCCTAAATAGGGTAAACTCAAAAAATGAACAAGACGACGGCGCACCTAAAAGTAGACCCCTATTGTACCAACAGTAGCTCGGAAAAAAAATATTAGATGGGAAAAACCCAAAGAAAACCACTTCAAATTGAACTTTGATGACTCTAGACTCGACTCCAAAGAAATCTTCATTGGTTATATTATCAGGGATCACAATGCACGCATCATATGCCTCAACGCTGATAAAAGCAACTACAATTATGTCATTGGTGCAGAAGCTATAGCTCTGTATAGAGGCATAAGGGAAGCTATATCGCTAGAAATATTCAAAATATTAAAATCGAATGGGATAACCTCTGCATTATTAATACACTTATGGGTACTTGGAATTGCCCTTGAGTGATTCAAATGATTATTTCTGACCTCCTCAAATTCTCCTTGGTCCACATTTGTCATGTCTATAGAGAAGTAAATAGTGTTGCGGATAAGCTGACCCCACTGAGACACTTAACTCATAACGCTAACCTGGATGCAGATGCAGAATTATAAGATCTCATCCAAAAGGATGCTCTAGGTTGGACTACAGATAGATTGTAGCTGGACCTATTTTCTTTCCTTTATAAAAAAATAATACTTTTATATTTCTTCCTTAAATTGACATTCACATATTATAATTAATCTCGAGAGATTCGAAACCATATGTTATATTACTTATTTTGAGAATTTGGTAAGAATTTATGCAAGTTTAATTTTTTTTTATATTTGATTATACAATATTACATGTTAGGAATATAACAAGTTAAATATTGACTCAATGTTTATTGTGTTGTGCTTCCTATCTTTATTTGTTACTTTTCTTTTCTTCGGGTATTTCATTTATTTATTTATATTTCTTTATTTTTTTAATTGAAAAAAATAATAAAGTTTTATTATAAATCGAAATCATATTGCCTTAAAATAGCATTATTTATTATCATATTATATAGAAATTATTATATTGCTTAATTGCTTTAATCTAAAATGCCACCACACATAAATAGTTGTACTCCCTTCTAAAAAATTGCTTACTCCTCCACTATGCGAGGCTTCCATGGGCCGATTACTATTTTGGGTGGACGGAACTCCTTTTTTCTTTTGTTATTCCAATTAAAATGTTGGTTTATATATTGATCCTTGGCATGGTCTTGTATTTGAATATAGTGGTAGGTGGATTTTATGTCTGAAACAAACCCCTTTTTACCCTAATCTACGCGCCCATACGGGCCCCTCTTTCCCCTACCCTGAAAGTTGTAGTTGCCGCCATGGCTCCACAGAGCTCTCCGTCAAGGCCGAATTGCACCAACACCCAGCCCTGCTCTTTTCGTACCTATATGCCTTAGGACCATCTGGGTCCTTGCAAGTGTGGCCCCTCAAACAATTCTCCACCGTTCACCAAATCACTACTTATGGAGGTAGCCATATCCCGGCAAACAAGGAGGTGGTGGTGCCTCCTGATTGGCCCTCACCGGCTAAACAGTGGTCCACATGCAAGCTTCCATGGTTCTGCGACCGGGCATTTATGAGATTTGAGTGGGATCTGGGACGACCTGATGGATGGATCTCCCCTCTGTTATGGCTAGCTTGGCTATTCTTTTCGAGGTCTTGTCAGACGGACTACCTTATCTTCAACGATTGTCTGATAATCTCTGTAAGTAACTCTCTCTCTCTCCACTATATCCAATGCTACTTTGCTCACCAGCACCACCCCTATTTAAGCACACTAACCATGTGCATTTGGCTTAATCGCCCCAAACTGAGTGCTCTAACTCATCTTCTCTGCTATCTTACTCTGACTCTTCCTGGTTTTTTTTTCTGCCTTTCCTGAACATGGAACCATCCAAATCTTTTCTTGATGCGCTCAAAGAAACACAAGACACAAATCCTCCCCATGACTCGTCGAATTCTAGCCCCGTGGCCCAGCCTTCGGATCTCAACCCGACTGATAAAATTAGCCAAGGGGAACTCCCCCTACATGCCTTTCCTCTGAGGCAAAGGGTACAGCTAAGGTGTCAGCTAAGGGGTCTCTTCCTGGGTCGGATCCTGCCCATCCTTTAGTTGATCATTCTGCTTTCTTTGCTAGGATGGTTGAGGTTAGGCAAAAGACGCTTGTGGCTAACCAACATATCCTTCTTGGCACTCTCTTCGGAGGGTCAATTGTTTTTGATGATCTCCTTCCTAAACTGAGAAGCGAATGGCGTTTCTGTGCTAGGTCATCGGTCATTGTTGATCAAACGTGTGGCTAGTTAGAGATTCGTTTCAATAATCTTGTTGATCTTACTAGAGTGTGGGAGGGTCATCCATATCACTTCTTTGGTTTCATCCTTGTCCTCCTCCAATGGTCACCCTCCTTCAGCCCTTTAACTACTGAAATCACTCACATTGATATTTGGCTTCGTATTCCAAACCTCCCTGTTGAGTTCATGTGTCGTGAGGCGATTATCGATATTCTTGACCAATTCAAGGTTGGAACTTTCATCCGCCTTGAGAAGTTTACTCATCAGAAAATCCGGGTTTGCTATACTCGTTTTGCTGCAAATGTTTACCTTGATAGACTTGTTGGGGGTATTGTGGTGCCCACTGAATCTGATGAGCCTCTCAGCCTTCGCTTGTGGTACGAGGATTTTCCTAAAGGATGTGGGTGTTGTGGGAGTTTCGCCCATGGGTATGACGAGTGCACTGATCGTGTCGTGAAAAGTTTGTTACGACCATTACGATCCTCCCTCCCGAAGAGGGAATGGGCTCTTCCGATGATGCGGAGTGGGTCAACATCGGCCCTAAAGGGGCCAAAGTTGCTACGACCTTTTCAAAGAACAGCTACAAGCCGTATATGTCTGGGTTAGACTCGGTGGTGGTCAACTTTGTGCCTCTTGTTGCCACTGCCCCTGTTCAGGACCCTACTGTCAATGTGGCTGTCTCTATGCCGACTGCTGTCGCTCCCGCTTCTGCTGAGGAAGCGCTTCCGTCTTCTGATGATGAGGCCTTGGGATGGACTTCTAAGGTTGTCCCAACGATGATGCCCACTGCTCCTTCTTCTGATGTGAGGGCCCTCCCAAATGACAACTCTCCGATGATGGATATTGACGGACATAACATGGTGACCCCTGAGGCGACTGTCAACCTTTTACCTGCACGGAGCTCCTCGGTGGACTCTCTGCAGTCTCGGCGATCCACCTCGTCTTCGCGCTCGATGTCTTGCAGACTTGCTAAGCTTGACATTGAGATTCAGGGGGGAGCAACCATCTCGGAGGTGAGCAGTGGTCAGAACCACGGTGATGATTCAGTCTCCTCCCACCTGAAGAAGCGCAAAGCGTAGTTTTCCTATGTTTGCACAACATGCTATTTTTGTGGGTTTTGGCGATGGCTGCAGTCTACTTGTGTTCCTCACTTTTGGTTTCGATTCCAATGTCTTTTTACCTCCATTGGTGGAGTTTGTTTTACTTGCTCTTATCCCGTCGGCCACTCGGTTTGGTGGAGCACTTGTGCTCCTCCATGTATGTTATGCTAGCTTTCCTAGGGCTATCTGTCCCTCTACTTCCTTTTATATCATCACTGTTATGTTTTTCACAATCGGCTGTAACTTGCATTTATCTCTTTTTATTTTCTACTTCCATTTTCTCTCCTTTTGCTATTGTTTGATATCTATGTGCAGGTGCTTTCAACAACTGGCTTTTGGTTTGGCAGAAACGGGCTTTGTATGGCCATTGCAAGGGGGTTTTATGTGTGGGCTCGCTGCGACTGTAACTTAGGGCACTCTTAGTGGACTTCCGACTGCGGCATACCATGGCTCACAGCCCTTACAAAATTTGTTCACAACTCGAATCAAGCTCCACGAGGCAAAACTTTATATAAATTATACATACTTGTAAGCCTTGCAAGGCTCACATGTCACACAAGTGTTTTATCACAAGATTACTTATTTGTATTACGATTATAAATTTATTCTTACCAACCTTTCCTCTCTGGCATGACCCTCAACTCGATCTGGTCTCTGTCTTATGTCTCGCTTCTTTGAGTTACATGATTCAGCTCTACACTTGCTCTTCACTTAATTTAATTATATATGTGCATACCTTAACTCCACCTATCGACTACCACGGTTTTGACTACACCATTGATCAACACAAACAATATTTCTTTTCTACTTTTCAATGCTGTCAAACTTGCAAATTATCCAACAACATGATATCCCACAACTCGTTAAAGTTCTGACCTCTTACCTTACAATCAATCGCTCTATTAAAATACAAACGGGTACGAAAAAAATAAGGTTTATCCATGAATATATGCTCCTGGAACTGTAGGGGGATAAAGAGAAGGAATTTCTGGACAGACACGGAGCTATTCTGTTGAAACAACTATATTAACGTTTTAGCACTACTGGAAACTAAAACAAATAACATCCCACACGAGAGTATCTGAAAAAATGCGGTTTCAATAACATTGCTTTTGACCTAGCTCGAGGTTTCTCGGGAGGTATCTGCTTGTTATGGAAAGATCGTCCGGGCTCAGAAGGCGAACTAGCACTTGTAACTGTACAACACAGATTAATCCATATCGATTACTACGACCGTAGAATAGATGAGACGATCGCCTTTCTTGTGATTTATGCTCCTCCAAATTACAATTCCAAAGACTCCTTCTGGGAAACTACCATACAATATGCATCGCAATTGCCCGTTCCTTTTTTTATTCTGGGACACTTGAATGAAATCGCAATCTCAGATGACAAACTGAGAGGAATCATATCGGGACCAACCCGTTTTACACGACTACAAGAGATTAAAAACAGGTTACTACTACTTGTTGTCCCGACTTATGGAGGATCCTATACTTGGCAAAAAGAAAAACGGAGTTACCAAACAACAGTTTTGCTAAACTTGATCGTCTGTTTGCCCAAAATGAGGTAGTAAATATTTTCGATGGGGTTAGGGTAAAAATCCACCCTTTTACTACATCAGACCATTCTTCGATTTCAATCGATCTTCGATCACCGATGCACATCAACAAAAAACCTTTCCGCTTTAAAATGGCTTGGACAATGAAATCTGAATTCATAAATATTGTTCGCCAAGCTTGGAGAATCAACACTACGGGGTCACTCATGTTCAAGCTGGTTAAAAAAACAACGCTGCTAAAAACTCTAGCAAAAAGATGGCACAAGAAGACTTTCAAAAACATCCACAAACAAATTTTTGATACAGATGCAAAGATCCTGCAACTACAGCAATCTTTTATTGGTAATCCCAATCCAAATGAATTTGCCCTGCATAGGATATTACTAAATAAAAGAGAAAGAATGTTGGACTACCAACGATGCTACTGGAGCCAAAGAGCCAAAGCTAAACATATTAGACTTAATGACACAAACTCAGGATATTTCCATCATGTTGCATCGGCAAAACGGGGACGGAAACTCATAAAATTCCTTAAAACAGAATCACCCTTTCGGATCACGATCTCATAAGACAAGTGCTTGCAAATAGCTTCACGCCTCGCTTCCAGACGTCTTACGACCACGACATGGCCATTCAGATAGATCTAAGTGTGATTGAAAATGAAATCTCTCTACAACAAAACCAAATGCTCACTGCGCCGGTCTCAAACGCTGAGATTAAGTGCGCCTTTTTCTCTATCAAACCAGAAAAAGCACCGGGTCCTGACGGTATGCCAGCTGGACGGTCAACCATTTCAGAACGATTAGCCTTTGCTCTACAATTTATAAGATTATTTCCAAAATCTTAATAGCTAGGCTATCAAAAGTTTTTGATAAACTTATTCACCCATTACAAAGTGCATTCACAAAGCGGAGGTGCATTCAAGACAATATTCTAATTGCTTGTGAGATTTTCCACTCGTTTAAGCTTTCGAAGGCAAAACAAGGATATATGGCAGTTAAGCTAGACATGGAAAAAGCATATGACAGGGTTGAATGGCCCTTCCTTTTCTCTGTCCTAAACCGCTTCAGTTTTTCTCAACAATTTATTAATTGGATCAAGGAATGTGTACAAACAGTGTCGTGCTCGGTTCTCGTAAACGACAAACCATCCACCCCTTTTTTTTCTGTCTATGGGACTAAGACAGGGTGATCCATTGTCACCTTTCCTCTTCATCCTCACAACCGAGGTTTTAGCCAGAACATTTTAACGTAATTCTGAGTCTATAAAGGATGCTGGATTTACTGTTGGTCAAAGGGGAGTTAAGATTCCTTTCCTAGCCGTTGCGGATGATATTATGTTGTTCGGGAAGGCGAACCAAGCTAATTGTAATAATCTATCCACCACCATTCAACGATTATGTACTATCTCTGGTCAAAAAGTTAATCTGCACAAATCTAGCTTTCAAGTCTCATCTAACACGTCAACGTCAATCATTCGCACTGTAACAACAGCTCTAGGAATACCTCAATCTAATAATTTAGAAAAATATCTCGGTTGTTCGATCATTAATGGTCGAGTTAATCCCGACACTTTCGCAGATATCATTGTCAAAACTAAACAACAGCTATCTAAGTGGAAAGCGTCCTCACTCTCGGCAAAGGCCGAAAGGTACTCATCATGTCCAACTTGAGTGCACAACCATTATTTATTATGCAAGCATTTATGCTACCTTCATCGATCCTTTTCAAACTAGACAAAATCTACATGCAATTCTTTTGGAACAAACAAGGAAATTATACACCACTCGTCAGTTGGGATAAAATATGTTCAGATACTCTTTCTGGGGGCCTTGGAATTCACAAAGCAAAGACGATGAACATTTCTTTACAGATGAAACTATTGTGGAAAATTATTGCTCAACCAGAAAACATCTGGGTTAGACTAATCACGACCAAATATCTAAAAAATGAAACTCTTCTCAAATATGATAAAAAAAAGGAAATACTTCCTGGCAATGGTCCAACCTCATGACCATTAGAACCGACTTCAAATATGGCCTCAACTGGTCTATAAAAAATGGACAATCAGTTAACTTATGGGAGGATAACTGGGTGTTCAAAACTCCATTATCAAAGCTAAATCTCCATACGCTCGATGAGCTTACTGAGGAATGGAACGTAGCTCGTTTCATTACTTCGGATAACAAATGGGATATTTAGAAACTGTACAATGCCCTTCAAGGTATGTTGAACCCAGATATTATCGCTACGATAGCGTCGACACATTTACCGAAGAACTCTTTTAGTGACCGACTTTTTTGGGGGGCCAGCAGGGATGGTTGGTTCTCGACAAGCTCTGCTGCAACAATTTGTCAGGATCAACCGGGTGATTCCCAGTTCTGGTGCAAATGGATTTGGACATTAGACATTCCTTACAAGATTCGTCACTTTCTTTGGAAAATTGCAAGGGATGGTCTACCAACATCAGAAAGACTACAATGCTCCCATGTCTCGGTCCCCTCTGGATGTCATTTCTATGGCTCAACCGTTGAATCCACCAAATATCTGCTTTTAGACTGTCAAATGACCTTGGATCTGTTTTTAGCTACTGGTATTGAACGTCCAGAAAATCAGAATGGATATGCAAACCCAAAGCCTAACACTCTTCTGAACACCATTTACTCAAAAGAAGGGAAATGAAATTTCGCAAAGTTAGCTACCGCGTGGTGGGCAATCTGGTATTTCCGCAACCAACTGGCTTTCCATCACATAAATACAGTATCCTTGCAAGCTATCACTTTATTCTACCAAACTGTTACAAACTTATGGACTGCCAAAGGGAACCCACACAATGACAAAAAATCAACAATTGCCACCCGTAATCAGGGTCAAAACAACAACCAATCAGTCACGCGCGATAATAACACACGACGGTCTGAAAGGTGGAGAAAGCCACCTACGAATCACTATAAACTTAATTTCGGCGACTCTTACCTTCCTTCAGAGAAGGGGTTTTTTGGATTCTCTATCCGCGATCACAATGGAACGGTGGTGTCCTTTGGCTATGGCCTTTGCAATAACACTTCTGATGTCTTCTCCGAGGCATTGAGGCTGCACATGGGTGTGGTTAAGGCACTCAATTTGGGCATCGATAATCTACTGATTGAAGGAGACTGTCTGGCCGTCATTAAGACTCTTCTAGGGGACTAGTCTTGCCCCTGGCACATTGAGCTGATGATGGCTGATACTTCTACCGTTCTTCGATTCTTTTCTAATGTTGTTGTTCATCATATTTTTTAGCGATTCCAATGTTGTGGCTGACAGGATTGCGCGTTTGGCCCATAGCTACCCTGCCGATGATAGCTTCGTCTCCGATCCAGAACTCTGTGTTCTCGGCCGTGCGGACGCTCTAGGAAAGAAGTTGGGTCGTCGGCGGCTTTCCTAATCCTTATCCTGCTTCCAAAAAAAGAATATAGTGGACACATTGGTCACAACGATCAAACAAATAATAGATACCACAACCTTGGTCACAACGACCATAGCATGGTATAATCACCGTGAACATTTTTTTTAACAAATTTAGGTTTAGCTCGGTTCTAAATAGAAACTGAACTAAAAAGTACACACATTTTTTTTGAAAAAGTGCAAACAAATTTAATTAAAAAAGAAGCGACAGGCTTGCGTCCACTCCATTGCTCCACCTCCTGCAACGGCGTTCCTTCCATAACACCCGAGCGTCAACAATCTCCATCCAGCACCCCTTGTTTCTTCGTTGCCACCCATATCTCCTCACATTGTCTTCATCTTGCATCTTGATTTTGGTAAATAGAGGGCGGTCATCTGAGGTTTAAACCGGGGACCTTTGAGTACTATCCACAAGTCATTTCCGGATGAGCCATTCTAGAATGATTTCATCTTGCATTACTGCCACCGCACAATCCCTCTTTTGCATTCTCGCCATCACTATCCTCTTTCTACTGCGGAATTAAGCGCAACTATAGCTCTTCCATGGCTTCACCGTCTCTTTCATATTGTTTATTCCATCCTTAATTTCATTATTGGATTGAAAAATGAACCAAATTCCCCGCATCAATTCAATAATTGAAGAAAAAGAAAAATCAATTTGAATTTGAGATTTTAATTTGAAGACGGAGGAACCAATTAAGAAAACAAGATGAATTTGAGAATAAAAAACCGAAAATCTTAATTTGAAATAAGTGTACGTGTGCTTCAGACTCCTTACTCCTACAGTACGTGGCCTATAAGTGTTAAGTTCGTAATTTCAATTCACACCGAATATTGTAGGTCAAAGGAGGTAACTAGGTAAGATTGGGGTTGAGGGTATTAGTTATAGTTAAATTTAATTATAAGGGTTATTATTATTTTTCTCTAAACATAAATTTTACCTTGTTATAAACAAACCATGGTAGTTGTGATCATTATGTAATTGATCGTTGTAACCAATTAATATGTGATCGTTGCGACTAAATGATATGGTCGTTCTGATCAAACCTGAGCTAAACAACAATTTTACCCTATTCTCTCTTATATATTTAGAGAGTGTAGTATCCGTCGAATATCAATGCTTATGTTAGATTCGAGGCTTGTAATAGTTACGAGTGCATCAAAGAAAGTATGGGAAAAATCACGGCCAAATAATAGCACATTTTCCACTAAATTAGCAAACACCTTAATTTTCCCATTTGTAACTCCCCCATTGATCCAAATTAATTAGGAGTTTGGGGATCCAAATTAATTAGGAGTTTTCCCATTTGTAACTCCCCCATTGATCCAAATTAATTAGGAGTTTTCCCATTTGTAACTCCCCCATTGATCCAAATTAATTAGGAGTCTTTTGATTAGGTAAGGCCAAAAGGATAGGTACATCCATAATTATTTATTTCTTAAATAAATAATATTTATTATTAATAATACATATATATTACTAATTAACCATCAATTTCGTTAATTCAATTCGTCAACTCAAATTGTGTGACCTCATAAGACTCGTTTATAATAGTCATGGTAGTAAACCGTTTAACTCTATTAATCGCAGTTGGATTCTAGCAAAGCAATACGACTCCTAAAATAATCGGCTTGTATATCTCTATCAATCCTCATATATATTCCATGTTTAGTCATTGCACATTAAATTAAAAGACACAATTCCTTCAATCTTACCATATCATCATCAAATAGTTCTACTGCCTCATTATACTTATGTCTAATATCACTTTGCAATCAAGCTTGTCAGGTAGTGTAGGGAAAAACTTCTAATATCCAAGACTGTTAACACAAAATTAAAAAATAATGTTACAATTGCTAACACCAAAACACATATATGTTGAAACACCTTAAAACTGCTAACACCGGGAAAGAAAACAATAAAATATTACCTGAAATGCTAGACAATATCTATATAATTCATATGCAGCTCTGTCATCGTTGCAATCAACATGAGACACCTTCTTTAATGACCTTAACAAGAGCTCGTAAGACTCTCTACTCCATGGATAAGTTTCAATTCTCTCTTCATCACATACAAGAGACAAATGTGTTGCACTCCACAGCTTTTGGTCGCCTATATACTAACAACTTCTCAACAATCAACAATTTTGCCATAATCAGTATTTTTAGACGTTTTTCTCTCATATATAACGCACTGCACTAACTCATCATAAGCACACTTCCTCTTGCCAAAAAAAAATCAGATATAGATACTTCCCTAGGGGAGCTAAAGACAATGTCTTCACATAAAAGTCCTATGATAACATTAAACTCAACTGAAGCGAACGAACAACAAGTCCATCAACTTAAAACCATAACTCCATTTCCTTTTTTTTGTCTCAACCTGACAGAGCATCATTTGATTAATAAGATAGAAACTAATAATCATCTTGTTTCCTTGTGACAGGTCAACCCACCCCAAACAACCTCTTCTCAAACTCTCATAATGATTTGTTGACAGATGTTCTTTGATAATATCACAAACATCTGGATATAAGCAAATATTTGATCTGGCATGGAATCTTGATTTTATAGGGATGCAATATTTCATTCTCTGTTAAAATAAACACATATTTGTACAAAATACATTTCAGGATATATGACCATAAAATTGTTGACACAAAAAATATATTTATATATTGCATATACTTACATCGAACTTGCATTTATATGACCATCGAACTTGCATATACTTATATATTGCATATATCACATATGTAAAAAGCGATCGATGTTAGCATGTATGATAAAAGCAATGCAACAGTAGCAACAACAATAAAACCCTAACTTACGAACACAGACACACACCCAAACACCACCTTTATGCATGTAGCCATGGATTTTGCGAGAAATAGCACAAAAAATCACAAACCCCACCCCGCAAAAACAAAAGCACCACTAAAACCCTAACGCACAAACACACACATAATCACGAAATGCATATCTGTGCTGCTATTCCCTGCAATTTCCAATGTAGCCATCGAGTAAAAAACGTTACTACAACAATTGATAAATTTTAGTAAATGCTTGTTCGATTTAGTGGAAGAGAAGAAGATCGCCCAAGCAAACTCGCGGGTTTTGAAAATGGAACTACCAAACCTCATAACTCCCCTATATATATATATATATATATATATATATATATATATATATATATATATATATATATATATATATATATATATATATATATATATATATAAAGATGGGCTTTTGCAAATTAAAATACAAAGATGTACATTTGCCTAATTTGGACCTTTTAAATGGACTCTAGGGCAAACTTTCTATATTTTAATGTATCAAAAAATATAATTTCAACCCTAAGGTTAATAAAGAAGGATTTGTTATATTTTAAGTCTTCCGCTATTTGAATTTATTTTTGTTATCATCTTATTTATGAGGTCATGTTAGCATCCCGTTATTTGCAAAAGGGGTGTTATAAATACAAAAGATATTAATATAGATGATTACAAAGACATTAAAGTCTGAGTATGATATCGATGAGATCACCCTGACTTGACACATGGGAGCATGATATCGATGGGAGAATGATTTACTTTACTATCTATATGTACATTAATTAATATTATTATAATTAGTGAAGGTCCCGGCACGTGTACGGAGAATACATTAATACAATATTATAAATAATTTAGTTATATTCCAATAAATAAAAATAAATATAATCTAAATATAAAAAAATTTCTACCAAAAAATAATATAGATACAAATTATAAAATTAATTCGATAGATTATATATAATCTAAATATATTTTATTTAGATTCTATCAAAATATAAACGAAATTCACATTTATATGGTAAAAGTTTTTTTTTTCTAATCTAACATTAATTGAATCTCATATAATTTAATAGATAACTTATTTTTAAAAATATTTTAATATTTTTATTAAATATATATGATGCATTTATTATGTTAGTTTACTAAAGTAGCTATGCACGGATGGATTGTGGCTACATAATATTTTTATAAATCATTTTAGACTCAAAAATAATATAGATATAAATAAAATAATAATTACTAAATAAATAATTTTTTACCAAAAAAGAATCTAGATATAAATAAAATAGCAATTATCAAATACTACATATTTATCTTGTGATAGGGAAAATCTCGTCATCATAACACAAGGGCATTCTGGTCTTTTACCAAGTAAGTCGATCATTTTTATCATACGAAATTATCCTAAAAAACAGTTAAAAATGACTTATATTATTTATGCGGTATCATAATCAATAAATTCAAATATTCAATACGGCATTGATCGACATCAATGCGGTTACCGTTTCGCCTATTGAATACGGTAATAGTTTCATGCATTAAAGGACCTTGACCGATTTAAATATGGTAACGGTTTCTTCTATTAAATATCATAATTGTTTCTTTTATTTAATACTCGACTAGTATAAATAAGAGGAGATAGATTCAGATTGAGGATGGACAAGGACTGACTTGAGCGTCGGAGGATCCTACGAGGGGCACAAGCCCCGCCTCGACCTCGTTTGTTCTTGTTTTGCAAGCTACGGTTCGGGAGGAGTCCATGGTCGAGAACGATCTCCTTCAAACACTATGATGCAGATTTTATGCATCACATTTGGTGCCGTCCGTGGAGAATTCGGTCAAAAAGCTACAAGATTGGATCTTCCAATTAAAAAGAAAATTATTCGATCGATGTGCGGCCATCTCGTACACGTGAATCAGAGATCTCCCAATTGAATCTGAAAGAGAAGGAGGTGTAGAGAATGAAGCAGCTCTGGTGATCTCCTTAATGGCGATTCCGACATCGAAAAGTCGCCGATCCTCCACAACTCCCGCCTCCGTCTCATCAGCGGTGCCGCCGCATCTCCATCGCCGGATAAGCCGAAGATCACCGTAAAAAACCGAGTGGCTTTCCCCCACCCAGGCGCCGGCATCGCATCCACCGCCGCCTACCGCGAGGCCAGTCTCGATCCTTTTTAGGCTAATTTTCGTTGTCGAATCCATCCTCAGATCCTTCCTAGGACAGGAGGGGAGTACATCTTCCACTCGATCCATCCTCGGATCCGACCCCCAACACATCCAGGATAACTAGCATGGGGCCGAATTTCGTGTGTATGCCGGCGTTGCCTCCGGCCGGGCATCCGAAGGCTAGAAACTCCCGGCGGTTGATTGCCGAATGGGCTACAGCATGCCACACGTGCTCAGATTTGAATCCAAAATGGTGGATGCAAGTCGCATATTTCCTCCTCCTTTATTTCTATCTTCTAATCTTCTAAAGTGTGGTTTGCTTCAAGGTTAAAGTTGATTTGTGTAGAAAATTATGACCTATATTCAAGTTTCTTTTAGATTTGTGAAAGTGGGAAATAAAAAAGACAAAATGGTAAAGTATGTCGACAATAGAGCAGAAAGTCATATTCCCATTCTTGAAAATCAATTAGATAATTATGAAGTAATTGTTAGACTAATGGCATATTTGTGGTTCAATCTTTTGAATGGTTGAGCTCGCTACTTATTCGATTCATAACATATGGATTGTAGATTAATTAGGATTGGCCACCTAAAATTAATATTCAGTCGCTGATCTTTAATTTTTACGTGTCTATTCGTTAACTCCCATTTGCTCAATACCTTTGAGTCCATATATATGATTTTCATCATCTAACTTTGCAAATATATGAATGAGTTTGAAATGTTACTTGGTTCAATTATGTGGTTAGTGTCTCTTGTTCGTCTTTTCGACTTTCTCTGCTTGCTTTGCTATTTTTGCATAGGTACAAGCTGAGACATGAGCACAAAGTAGTGACATGCCCACGAGACCCGGTGTTACGAACGACACTGGGCAAGGACGATCCCAATCTTCGGGGATAACTCGAGGGACATGAAGCAATACCAAGGGGACCGAACCCAAAATAGTTGAAGTTATCTTGGATGACCGAGACACTACTGGTTCAACTCACGCAAATGTATGATAACCCAAAAGCAAAGTTTTTCAATTCATCCGTGTGTTTATATGATATAATGTCTCGTCTCTTAGCCCTAGTGCAAAATCTGGCATTAAAAAAAAGAAAGAAAAGAAAAGAAGAAGAAGAAAAACCCATTACATGCTTTTTAATCTTGTGAGTGATGCTCTGGTAATGCAATCACAAACTAATGGTTCATGGAAAACGCGTTGCATGCATTTTATTTCTGAAAAACCTTGATACTATTAGAATGTGAAGTTGTATATTTTCCATTGATCAATGAGGATATAAATATATATTACAAGGATGCGTATCTTTCCTAATCCTAAAAGGATAGAGGAGAATATTTCTAGTTACAAATAGATAGATATATACAGAGTAAATCAATACTTTACATATACGGTCAATACCCCCCGGCAAGCTCAAGAGCGGGGACGAACTTGAAGCTTGGACCGTAGATGACAGAAGCGGCCCGTGCCCGGTGGTTTGGTGAAAATATCTGCATGTTGGTCGGCAGATGAGACATGACGGATGAGCAAGTTGCCATCCTCGACTTGTTCGTGGACAAAGAAGTAGTCCAGCTTGATATGCTTAGAGTGAGAGCCAACAACCAGATTATCGCTGAGGTCGATGGAGATCTGCGAGAAGCTGTTGAATCCAAAGGATCTCGGCTGTAGTGTAGGCAAGAGCTCCATATTCCGCTTATGTGCTGGAGCGAGCAACGACTTTCTGCTTGCGAGACATCCAGCTGATGAGATTGGGACCATAGTATATAGCAAAGCCATATTGAGACCGCATATCGGACGGGTCAGACGCCCATCCAGCGTCCAAAAAAGCAACCAGCTGAGAGTTGGAGGCACGCTGAAGATGAAGGCCGAGAGTGAGGGTGCCTTTGAGGTAACGGAGGATCCGTTTTACAGCCTCCCAGTGGTCATCTGATGGGTTATGCATGAACTGACAGACACGATTCACTGCATAAACAATTTCAGGACGAGTGATAGTGACATACTGTAACGCCCCGACCGTCTGTCGATACAACGTGGGGTTGGAGAATGCAGTACCCTGGCGAGGCAGGCGAGATAAGGCATCAGCAGGTGAGCCAATAGGCTTGGCCTCGGACATCTTGGCACGTTCAAGGACGTCTCTGATGTACTTTCCTTGGGAGAGTAAGAGGCCAGAGGAGTCCCGAAGAACCTCAATGCCCAAGAAATAGCTTAGCGATCCCAAGTCTCGAAGGGAGAATTGCAGGTTGAGATGCTGGATGAAAGCATTAACATGCGAGGGATGAGTGCCTGTAATGATGAGATCATCAACATAAACCAACGCATATATGGTGACGGTGGGGGAGTGATGAACAAACAGAGAGGTGTCTGATTGGCAGACATGAAATTGATTGGTCATGAAGAACTGTTTGAGCTTGGAGAACCAAGCCCGGGGAGCCTGCTTGAGACCGTAAAGGGCCTTATGAAGACAGCAAACATGGTTGGGAGTGGCGGCATCAATGAAGCCACGGGGTTGCTCCATGTACACTGTTTCGGTGAGATCGCCGTTGAGGAAGGCGTTGTTGATGTCGAGCTGACGAACAGGCCAATTCTGAGAGAGTGCAATGGATAGAACCAGACGGACTGTGGTAGGCTTGATGACAGGACTGAAGGTATCGAAGTAATCGACGCCTTCCTCCTAATGGAAGCCTTTTGCGACAAGGCGAGCTTTGTGCCGTTGTATGGTGCCATCAGCGTTCTTCTTGACCCTGTAAATCCACTTACAACCAACCAGATTAGTGTTAGGGGGACGAGGAACAAGTGACCACGTCCTATTTCGACAAAGGGCCTGGTATTCATCCTGCATTGCATGTTGCCAATGTGGGTGTTTGGAGGCCTGAGCGTAGGTAGTTGGTTCATGGTGAGCGGAAGGAGTGGGATCAGGTGGGAGCGGGTGACGAGAGGCAGTGTGGGACTTAGGTTTGATGTTTCCAGTTTGTGCTCTGGTGCGCATAGGATGGGTGCTGTCATCGATCACTTGGGTGATAGCGAGACGGGGTGGCAACAGGGTAATGGTGTGGTGTCGGATCAGTGGGAGGAGGCGGGGGCTGCGTAGGGGTCGGTAGTGGTTGTGTGGGTGGTGACAGAGGCGACTGAGCAAGGTAAAGTAGAACCGCGGGAGAGGGAGAGGCCGGGGTGGGGTAGGCTCTCGAGGAGGGGTGATAAAGGCGGGGTAAGGCAAGGAGGTTTCATCGAAGACCACATGGCGAGCAACGTACATTCTCTTGGAGGCAACGTGATAACAATAGAAGCCGTTGTGTTTGGAACTATATCCCAGAAAGAGACATGGAAGAGTCCGAAAATCAAGTTGTGGTGATTGTAGGGCCGAAGGAAGGGATAGCAGAGACAGCAAAAAACCTTGAATAGGGAATAGTCAGGATCTCTGGAGTAGAGAAGATGAAATGGAGTTTTGTGGTGGAGGTTTGGGGTGGTGGTTCTGTTACCGCGAGGCCAGTCTCGATCCTTTTTAGGCTGATTTTCGTTGTCGAATCCATCCTCAGATCCTTCCTAGGACAGGAGGGGAGTACATCTTCCACTCGATCCATCCTCGGATCCGACCCCCAACACATCCAGGATAACTAACATGGGGCCGAATTTCGTGTGTATGCCGGCGTTGCCTCCGGTCGGGCATCCGAAGGCTAGAAACTCCCGGCGGTTGATTGCCGAATGGGCTGCAGCATGCCACACGTGCTGAAATTTGAATCCAAAATGGTGGATGCAAGTCGCATATTTCCTCCTCCTTTATTTCTATCTTCTAATCTTCTAAAGTGTGGTTTGCTTCAAGGTTAAAGTTGATTTGTGTAGAAAATTATGACCTATATTCAAGTTTCTTTTAGATTTGTGAAAGTGGGAAATAAAAAAGACAAAATGGTAAAGTATGTCGACAATAGAGCAGAAAGTCATATTCCCATTCTTGAAAATCAATTAGATAATTATGAAGTAATTGTTAGACTAATGGCATATTTGTGGTTCAATCTTTTGAATGGTTGAGCTCGCTATTTATTCGATTCATAACGTATGGATTGTAGATTAATTAGGATTGGCCACCTAAAATTAATATTCAGCCGCTGATCTTTAATTTTTACGTGTCTATTCGTTAACTCCCATTTTCTCAATACCTTTGAGTCCATATATATGATTTTCATCATCTAACTTTGCAAATATATGAATGAGTTTGAAATGTTACTTGGTTCAATTATGTGGTTAGTGTCTCTTGTTCGTCTTTTTGACTTTCTCTGCTTGCTTTGCTATTTTTGCATAGGTAATAATACAAGCTGAGACATGAGCACAAAGCAGTGACATGCCCACGAGACCCGGTGTTACGAACGACACTGGGCAAGGACGATCCCAATCTTCGGGGATAAGTCGAGGGACATGAAGCAATACCAAGGGGACCGAACCCAAAATAGTTGAAGTTATCTTGGATGACCGAGACACTACTGGTTCAACTCACGCAAATGTATGATAACCCAAAAGCTAAGTTTTTCAATTCATCCGTGTGTTTATATGATATAATGTCTCGTCTCTTAGCCCTAGTGCAAAATCTGGCATTAAAAAAAAGAAAGAAAAGAAAAGAAGAAGAAGAAAAACCCATTACATGCCTTTTAATCTTGTGAGTGATGCTCTGGTAATGCAATCACAAAATAATGGTTCATGTAAAACGCGTTGCATGCATTTTATTTCTGAAAAACCTTGATACTATTAGAATGTGAAGTTGTATATTTTCCATTGATCAATGAGGATATAAATATATATTACAAGGATGCGTATCTTTCCTAATCCTAAAAGGAAAGAGGAGAATATTTCTAGTTACAAATAGATAGATATATACAGAGTAAATCAATACATTACATATACAGTCAATACCCCCCGACAAGCTCAAGAGCGGGGACGAACATGAAGCTTGGACCGTAGATGACAGAAGCGGCCCGTGCCCAGTGGTTTGGTGAAAATATCTGCATGTTGGTCGGCAGATGAGACATGACGGATGAGCAAGTTGCCATCCTCGACTTGTTCGTGGACAAAGAAGTAGTCCAGCTTGATATGCTTTGAGTGAGGGCCAACAACCAGATTATCGCTGAGGTCGATGGAGATCTGCGAGAAGCTGTTGAATCCAAAGGATCTCGGCTGTGGTGTAGGCAAGAGCTCCATATTCCGCTTATGTTCTGGAGCGAGCAACGACTTTCTGCTTGCGAGACATCCAGCTGATGAGATTGGGACCATAGTATATAGCAAAGCCATATTGAGACCGCATATCGGACGGGTCAGACGCCCATCCAGCGTCCAAAAAAGCAACCAGCTGAGAGTTGGAGGCACGCTGAAGATGAAGCCCGAGAGTGAGGGTGCCTTTGAGGTAACGGAGGATCCGTTTTACAGCCTCCCAGTGGTCATCTGATGGGTTATGCATGAACTGACAGACACGATTCACTGCATAAACAATTTCAGGACGAGTGATAGTGACATACTGTAACGCCCCGACCGTCTGTCGATACAACGTGGGGTTGGAGAATGCAGTACCCTGGCGAGGCAGGCGAGATGAGGCATCAGCAGGTGAGCCAATAGGCTTGGCCTCGGACATCTTGGCACGTTCAAGGACGTCTCTGATGTACTTTCCTTGGGAGAGTAAGAGGCCAGAGGAGTCCCGAAGAACCTCAATGCCCAAGAAATAGCTTAGCGATCCCAAGTCTCGAAGGGAGAATTGCCGGTTGAGATGCTGGATGAAAGCATTGACATGCGAGGGATGAGTGCCTGTAATGATGAGATCATCAACATAAACCAACGCATATATGGTGACGGTGGGGGAGTGATGAACAAACAGAGAGGTGTCTGATTGGCAGACATGAAATTGATTGGTCATGAAGAACTATTTGAGCTTGGAGAACCAAGCCCGGGGAGCCTGCTTGAGACCGTAAAGGGCCTTATGAAGACAGCAAACATGGTTGGGAGTGGCGGCATCAATGAAGCCACGGGGTTGCTCCATGTACACTGTTTCGGTGAGATCGCCGTTGAGGAAGGCGTTGTTGATGTCGAGCTGACGAATAGGCCAATTCTGAGAGAGTGCAATGGATAGAACCAGACGGACTGTGGTAGGCTTGATGACAGGACTGAAGGTATCGAAGTAATCGACGCCTTCCTCCTTATGGAAGCCTTTTGCGACAAGGCAAGCTTTGTGCCGTTGTATGGTGCCATCAGCGTTCTTCTTGACCCTGTAAACCCACTTACAACCAACCAGATTAGTGTTAGGGGGACGAGGAACAAGTGACCACGTCCTATTTCGACAAAGGGCCTGGTATTCATCCTGCATTGCCTGTTGCCAATGTGGGTGTTTGGAGGCCTGAGCGTAGGTAGTTGGTTCATGGTGAGCGGAAGGAGTGGGATCAGGTGGGAGCGGGTGACGAGAGGCAGTGTGGGACTTAGGTTTGATGTTTCCAGTTTGCGCTCTGGTGCGCATAGGATGGGTGCTGTCATCGATCACTTGGGTGATAGCGAGACGGGGTGGCAACAGGGTAATGGTGTGGTGTCGGATCAGTGGGAGGAGGCGGGGGCTGCGTAGGGGTCGGTAGTGGTTGTGTGGGTGGTGACAGAGGCGACTGAGCAAGGTAAAGTAGAACCGCGGGAGAGGGAGAGGCCGGGGTGGGGTAGGCTCTCGAGGAGGGGTGATAAAGGCGGGGTAAGGCAAGGAGGTTTCATCGAAGACCACATGGCGAGCAACGTACATTCTCTTGGAGGCAACGTGATAACAATAGAAGCCGTTGTGTTTGGAACTATATCCCAGAAAGAGACATGGAAGAGTCCGAAAATCAAGTTGTGGTGATTGTAGGGCCGAAGGAAGGGATAGCAGAGACAGCAAAAAACCTTGAATAGGGAATAGTCAGGATCTCTGGAGTAGAGAAGATGAAATGGAGTTTTGTGGTGGAGGTTTGGGGTGGTGGTTCTGTTACCGCGAGGCCAGTCTCGATCCTTTTTAGGCTGATTTTCGTTGTCGAATCCATCCTCAGATCCTTCCTAGGACAGGAGGGGAGTACATCTTCCACTCGATCCATCCTCGGATCCGACCCCCAACACATCCAGGATAACTAACATGGGGCCGAATTTCGTGTGTATGCCGGCGTTGCCTCCGGTCGGGCATCCGAAGGCTAGAAACTCCCGGCGGTTGATTGCCGAATGGGCTGCAGCATGCCACACGTGCTGAAATTTGAATCCAAAATGGTGGATGCAAGTCGCATATTTCCTCCTCCTTTATTTCTATCTTCTAATCTTCTAAAGTGTGGTTTGCTTCAAGGTTAAAGTTGATTTGTGTAGAAAATTATGACCTATATTCAAGTTTCTTTTAGATTTGTGAAAGTGGGAAATAAAAAAGACAAAATGGTAAAGTATGTCGACAATAGAGCAGAAAGTCATATTCCCATTCTTGAAAATCAATTAGATAATTATGAAGTAATTGTTAGACTAATGGCATATTTGTGGTTCAATCTTTTGAATGGTTGAGCTCGCTATTTATTCGATTCATAACGTATGGATTGTAGATTAATTAGGATTGGCCACCTAAAATTAATATTCAGCCGCTGATCTTTAATTTTTACGTGTCTATTCGTTAACTCCCATTTGCTCAATACCTTTGAGTCCATATATATGATTTTCATCATCTAACTTTGCAAATATATGAATGAGTTTGAAATGTTACTTGGTTCAATTATGTGGTTAGTGTCTCTTGTTCGTCTTTTTGACTTTCTCTGCTTGCTTTGCTATTTTTGCATAGGTAATAATACAAGCTGAGACATGAGCACAAAGCAGTGACATGCCCACGAGACCCGGTGTTACGAACGACACTGGGCAAGGACGATCCCAATCTTCGGGGATAACTCGAGGGACATGAAGCAATACCAAGGGGACCGAACCCAAAATAGTTGAAGTTATCTTGGATGACCGAGACACTACTGGTTCAACTCACGCAAATGTATGATAACCCAAAAGCTAAGTTTTTCAATTCATCCGTGTGTTTATATGATATAATGTCTCGTCTCTTAGCCCTAGTGCAAAATCTGGCATTAAAAAAAAGAAAGAAAAGAAAAGAAGAAGAAGAAAAACCCATTACATGCTTTTTAATCTTGTGAGTGATGCTCTGGTAATGCAATCACAAACTAATGGTTCATGGAAAACGCGTTGCATGCATTTTATTTCTGAAAAACCTTGATACTATTAGAATGTGAAGTTGTATATTTTCCATTGATCAATGAGGATATAAATATATATTACAAGGATGCGTATCTTTCCTAATCCTAAAAGGATAGAGGAGAATATTTCTAGTTACAAATAGATAGATATATACAGAGTAAATCAATACTTTACATATACGGTCAATACCCCCCGGCAAGCTCAAGAGCGGGGACGAACTTGAAGCTTGGACCGTAGATGACAGAAGCGGCCCGTGCCCAGTGGTTTGGTGAAAATATCTGCATGTTGGTCGGCAGATGAGACATGACGGATGAGCAAGTTGCCATCCTCGACTTGTTCGTGGACAAAGAAGTAGTCCAGCTTGATATGCTTAGAGTGAGAGCCAACAACCAGATTATCGCTGAGGTCGATGGAGATCTGCGAGAAGCTGTTGAATCCAAAGGATCTCGGCTGTAGTGTAGGCAAGAGCTCCATATTCCGCTTATGTGCTGGAGCGAGCAACGACTTTCTGCTTGCGAGACATCCAGCTGATGAGATTGGGACCATAGTATATAGCAAAGCCATATTGAGACCGCATATCGGACGGGTCAGACGCCCATCCAGCGTCCAAAAAAGCAACCAGCTGAGAGTTGGAGGCACGCTGAAGATGAAGGCCGAGAGTGAGGGTGCCTTTGAGGTAACGGAGGATCCGTTTTACAGCCTCCCAGTGGTCATCTGATGGGTTAAGCATGAACTGACAGACACGATTCACTGCATAAACAATTTCAGGACGAGTGATAGTGACATACTGTAACGCCCCGACCGTCTGTCGATACAACGTGGGGTTGGAGAATGCAGTACCCTGGCGAGGCAGGCGAGATGAGGCATCAGCAGGTGAGCCAATAGGCTTGGCCTCGGACATCTTGGCACGTTTAAGGACGTCTCTGATGTACTTTCCTTGGGAGAGTAAGAGGCCAGAGGAGTCCCGAAGAACCTCAATGCCCAAGAAATAGCTTAGCGATCCCAAGTCTCGAAGGGAGAATTGCCGGTTGAGATGCTGGATGAAAGCATTGACATGCGAGGGATGAGTGCCTGTAATGATGAGATCATCAACATAAACCAATGCATATATGGTGACGGTGGGGGAGTGATGAACAAACAGAGAGGTGTCTGATTGGCAGACATGAAATTGATTGGTCATGAAGAACTGTTTGAGCTTGGAGAACCAAGCCCGGGGAGCCTGCTTGAGACCGTAAAGGGCCTTATGAAGACGGCAAACATGGTTGGGAGTGGCGGCATCTATAAAGCCACGGGGTTGCTCCATGTACACTGTTTCGGTGAGATTGCCGTTGAGGAAGGCGTTGTTGATGTCGAGCTGACGAATAGGCCAATTCTGAGAGAGTGCAATGGATAGAACCAGACGGACTGTGGTAGGCTTGATGACAGGACTGAAGGTATCGAAGTAATCGACGCCTTCCTCCCGATGGAAGCCTTTTGCGACAAGGCGAGCTTTGTGCCGTTGTATGGTGCCATCAGCGTTCTTCTTGACCCTGTAAACCCACTTACAACCAACCAGATTAGTGTTAGGGGGACGGGGAACAAGTGACCACGTCCTATTTCGACAAAGGGCCTGGTACTCATCCTGCATTGCCTGTTGCCAATGTGGGTGTTTGGAGGCCTGAGCATAGGTAGTTGGTTCATGGTGAGCGGAAGGAGTGGGATCAGGTGGGAGCGGGTGACGAGAGGCAGTGTGGGCCTTAGGTTTGATGTTTCCAGTTCGCGCTCTGGTGCGCATAGGATGGGTGCTGTCATCGATCACTTGGGTGATAGTGAGACGGGGTGGCAACAGGGTAATGGTGTGGTGTCGGATCAGTGGGAGGAGGCGGGGGCTGCGTAGGGGTCGGTAGTGGTGGTGTGGGTGGTGACAGAGGCGGCTGAGCAAGGTCAAGTAGAACCGCGGGAGAGGGAGAGGCCGGGGTGGGGTAGGCTCTCGAGGAGGGGTGATAAAGGCGGGGTAAGGGAAGGTGGTTTCATCGAAGACCACATGGCGAGCAACGTACATTCTCTTGGAGGCAACGTATAAACAATAGAAGCCCTTGTATTTGGAACTATATCCCAGAAAGAGACATGGGAGAGTCCGAAAATCAAGTTGTGGTGATTGTAGGGCTGAAGGAAGGGATAGCAGAGACAGCAAAAAACCTTGAATAGGGAATAGTCAGGATCTCTGGAGTATAGAAGATGAAATGGAGTTTTGTGGTGGAGGTTTGGGGTGGTGGTTCTGTTGTGGAGGTAGATGGCAGTGAGAAAGGCATGTTCCCAAAAGATAGAAGGGAGCTTGGCTTGAGCAAGAAGGGCAAGACCTTTTTCAACGACGATTCGATTTCGCCTCTCAACTGCACTATTTTGTTCCTGTGTATAGGGGCAAGACAGACGATGGAGAATGCCTTGAGACTCGAGATAGGGGGAGACAAAGCGGTATTCTCCTCCCCAATCGGACTGTAGAACTTTGACTATGGTGTTGAATTGTGTTTTGATCATCGCAAGAAATGAAAGTAATGTGTCATGCAGTTGAGACTTGTGAGATAAGAAGTAAATCCAAATAAATTTTGTGGCATCATCAATAAAGAACACAAAGTAACGAGAACCGTTTAAGGACAGAACAGGAGCAAGGCCCCAAACATCCTAATAAACAAGATCAAATGGAGATGCAGAGGACACGTGTTTTGCAGGAAGGTGCAACCTGCGACTCTTTCCAAACTGACATGCTTCGCAGAGGGGGGGAAGCTTATTTGTGGTGGTGAGAAGTTGAAACTTGGACACTAATTGACGGAGAACGGACTAATGAGGATTGAAGGTTTGATAATGTAAAACAAAGTAATATAGAAATACTCTAGAAGGGGGGGTTGAATAGAGTATGCCAGTTTTTCGCAGATTCTCAAGACTTTTGAAGCTCGTGCAAAATCCTTTGAGATTAGACTTAGTCTTTTCTCTGAAAACCTGAATCACAAAGTTAAACAGTCGAACCAAGTGCGGAAATAAGGTAAATCAATAAGTAAAGGACTCGATGAGTTGTTTACGAGGTTCGGCAAGAACTTGGCCTACGTCCCCGCCTAGGGTTCTTCCACAACCCTAGGATTCAACCGGCTTTTATTGATTCACAAGACTTAGGATCCTAGTAGCTCCCCGAGAAGCCTCTCTCCTATACAATTGCAATCTAGTCAACTCACGTTCCCTTGGAGTCCTAGACCAATCTAGAAGAGCCCCACCTCTCTATGCTATCTAGTACAATCCTCTTACACTTAGTGAATCAATCGCCTAGTGTCTACTTCCTGAGTTACAAACTCTTGAGTATAACACTCTCTCGAAATATATCCTATAAGCTCACAATGTAACTCTCAAATGCTTTGAAATGAAATTACAAACTCTTAAGGACTAGCAGAGAGCACACAAAGAAGACAGATCTCGCTTGAAGGCTTAAGTGTATGAAAGCTTGTGTTCAACAGGTGTATTGATGTCTTCTTCTTCCTTTTCTTTTTATTGAAACAAATCGGTGCCTAAGGATCTTCACCAACGGCTAGAGAGGATCATGGCTTGAGCTGGATCTTCTATCTTTGGAAACTTTCGGAGGCCATGATCTTTCGATTTGAATCTTCTCAATTTACAACATAAGGAAGGAAATAATATTCGAAAATACTTCCTGAAAGGTTAGTGTATATATAATAACATAATGGAAGCATATAATAACATAAAATAATATTCGAACATAATATCATATAGAACAGGTTTTGTGTTTCATCAATACTGTTAAAGCATCAAGACCTTTTACACAAACAGACTGTCAAGGCCTTTGAAACTTATTCCGATTTCATCAAGGGAGTGGAGTTATCAATCTCCCCCTTGATGAAAGACAAAACCTGTGGATCCCTGCAACTTAGTCAAGCATATATAATATAAGTAAAATCGGACTAAGTAAATGTTGGATCAAAATTTTAAAGCAAGAAGACCATCCAACTGAAAAATAAAACCAAGGTCTTCCAAGACCTTTAAATCGCAACAGTTTTAAAAATTCTAACACCACCACAGATCATCTCCCCCTTTTTGTCTTTCAACAAAGGGAGGAGGTAAAACAGTCACCAAAAGTTGTGAAACAGTTTCCAAAAACCAGCAATGTTTCAGATTTGGGGTTAGTGTAGGGTAGGATAGGGTTAAGCTTCATCGTCCGGAACATCATCAGTGAGCCGCGACCACAGACCTTGCAACAGCTTGGTTACCCCTCTCATCTCCGTCATAAACTCCGTGTGCAGCTCCTTGATATCCAGGCGAACTTCCTCCAAGCCCAACTCCAGGTTGTCCATGCGTTCATCAATGGCTGAGGCAGTGGGAAGAGCTTTTGAAGGAGAGGCAAGACTCCAAGTCCCTTGGGGGGACCGAGTGATGCCAATCTTTTCAAGGCTCTTGGAGTCGAACTTACCCATATGATGCTGCTGTTCTTCATTTTTAAAATCGATTCCAGAAGCTTCGAAGATTTGGGTCAAAAGGGTAGCGAAGGGGAGGGGAGTTCCTTTCCTGGCTTTTCTAGTGTGAGCCATGGATCCTAAAATGGTGTTGGCCAGATCAAGATCAAGGCCATTGAGGATTCGGTAAAGTAGGATCATGGCATTGTCGGTTAGGAGAGAGCCGGAGTTTAGACGGGGTAAGAGGCAACGCACAATGATGTTAAATATAATCTTTGCCTCTAGGGTAAGGGATGAGTGGGTTAGCTGCTTTGAGGTGTTAGTAGATGCCTCGGGTAGAAGATATTTAGATCGGGCAAGGGTAATGCAGTCTTCTTTAGAGGGGTTTTCTTGAGAGGATGGACAAGGGCTAGGAAGGCCAAGGAAATCAGCGAAGTCAAAGGAGCTGAAAGAGATTCTAACTCCCTTGACGACAGATTTCAAGAACCAACCATCGTCAGTGTGTTTGGTTTTGAGATTTATATAGAACAAGCGGGTGAGTTGGGGATAATAGACGGTTTCAAGATTGAGAAGGGTCCAAGCTGGGGATTTTTTAAGGATAGCAATGCATGGTAAATTCAAAGCTTCAAAGAACGCAATATCTAAAAAATCAGAACAGCAGATCCTACGAGTTCGAAACTCATCTACCCACTTACCAGCCATTTCAACATTTTCAAACCATGAAGAGGGCAGGGATTGATTTACCTGAATGAGAGCGGGAGGATCAGCGTTCTTCCTTCTAGCCTGTGTTGGAGCAGACCTCTTGGCAGGCGCCTCAAGGCTTTTGAGGGTGCCCTTCCTTGTGCGCTTGGGAGGAGGAGGCTTGGCTGTAGAGGCTTTTCGCTTCTTTGGAGACGGGGTTTAGGGTTCCAATGTAAGTAATGATAACATTTCCAATTTGAAAAATATTTCAATTCAAAATTCAAATCTTCTCTCAACCGTTTTAGAATAGGAGGGAAATAACCGAAAATATTTTGTTCCAAAAATATCTCTACGGATAAAATATGTGACATAAATAAATTATTTTGAAACCAGATGAAAATAATACTTGATCAAATATCTAAAAAGATATTAACCAAATATATACGATCCGATATCTGTTCTCTATCCTTCAGTTCACAAACCTTGACATAAAACTCAAGGGTCTTGACACTGAGTAGAATTTATCTTTCGTAAAGAGAAAGCTCCCCTACGAAAGTGCATCCTTGTTAAGCATCCCAATCTCTCGTCTAATGAAGGTGAACCTGTCCTCTGCCAAAGGCTTAGTAAAAATCTCAGCCCATTGATAATCAGTTGAAATAAAGGAAATGGACACATCACCTTTTTCGACGTGGTCTCTAATGAAATGATGCCTTACATCAATATGTTTGGTCCTTGAATGCTGAAAATGATTCTTTGTAATGGAGATGGCACTTGTATTGTCACACTTAATGGGAATGCCTTTGAGGTTGATGCCAAGATCTCGCATTTGTTGAGCTATCCAAAGGATTTGGGAGCAGCATGCTCCAGCTGCTATGAATTCGGCTTCTGCAGTGGATAGGGCAACTGAGTTTTGTTTCTTAGAATGTCAACTGATCAAAGATGCTCCTAAGAATTGGCAACATCCTGATGTACTCTTCCTATCCACCTTATAGCCTGCAAAATCTGCATCAGAATACCCGATTAATGTGAAATCCTTTTGCTTTGGGTACCATAGTCCAAGCTCCTTAGTGCCATTGAGATATCTAAAGATCCTCTTCACAGCCACGAGGTGAGATTCTTTAGGATCAGCTTGAAACCTAGCACACATGCAAACACTAAACATGATGTCAGGTCTACTAGCTGTAAGATATAGTAAAGATCCAATCATTCCCCGATACTCCTTTTGATTGACACTCTTCCCAGTCTTGTCTTGATCTAGGGATAATGTTGAGCTCATGGGAGTCTTGGCTGCTTTGGATTGATCCATCTTGAACTTCTTCAAGAGATCCTTAGTGTACTTGCTTTGGTTGACAAAGATCCCTTTCTTGGATTGATGAACTTGTAATCCCAAAAAGAAGTTGAGTTCACCCATCAAGCTCATCTCAAATTCGCTGCACATGATGTCAGAAAATTCCTTGCACAAAGATGTGTTAGTAGCACAAAATAATATATCATCAACATAAATTTGAATGACCAAAATGTCATTTCCTTTGGTCTTCATAAAAAGAGTCTTGTCGATCAACCCCCTTTTAAAATCATTTTCTAAAAGATATTTTGACAAGCGCTCATACCAAGCTCTTGGGGCTTGTTTCAAACCATAAAGCGCTTTGTCAAGTTTATAAACATGATTGGGAAATTCCAAACTTTCAAATCCTGGGGGTTGAGCCACATATACTTCTTCCTCTAAGAAACCATTAAGAAAAGCACACTTGACATCCATTTGATATAACTTTTATGCTCATAAAAGATGCAAATGCTAATAAAATGCGAATGGCTTCAAGCCTGGCTACGGGAGCAAAGGTCTCCTCATAGTCAATACCTTCCTCTTGATTGTAGCCTTGAGCAACAAGCCTTGCCTTGTTCCTCACGATCTTACCATTCTCATCTAGCTTGTTTCGAAATACCCATCGTGTGCCAATGACTGATTGATGCTTTGGCCTTGGCTTCAAGGTCCAGACTTTATTTCTTTCAAATTCGTTAAGCTCGCTTTGCATAGCAATGATCCAGTCTGACTCTTGAAGTGCCTCATCTACCTTCTTTGGTTCAATAAGAGAAACAAACGCGTGAAAAGCACAAAGATCTTTAAGTTTAGAACGAGTTTGAACACTAGAAGTAGGGTCAGAAATGATATCCTTTAATGAGTGTGATGAGGAGTATTTGAATTTCCTTTTGCTAGTCTCAGCTCCTTGATTCGTCACACCAGTAGGATTGACTTGTGGTACATCTGACTCCGTGGTCCTGTTAGGTTCAGTTACAGCAGTTTCTGACGTCTCAACACTGTTGGATTGGACACCAAGGGCTTTGGACGAATCTTCAACACCTTGGGCCAATTCTTCAGTGTTAAGAATCTGTTCCTGCATGTTCCTCTTCTCTGTGTTCTTGGTAGCAGCATCATCACCTTCCTCGTTCTCTAC
This sequence comes from Persicaria maculosa, assembly GCA_963922045.1. NCBI lineage: Eukaryota > Viridiplantae > Streptophyta > Magnoliopsida > Caryophyllales > Polygonaceae > Persicaria > Persicaria maculosa. The sequence continues at coordinate 13,446,710 of OY998257.1, read as the reverse complement.
ATGGATGTTAAGATCTATATCTACAACACTTTCACTCAAAGAACCGTCATTGCATTCATCAAATATAACATGTATACTTTCTTCAACTAACTGGATCCTTTTATTGAAGATTCTATAAGCTTTGCTACTTGTGGAGTAGCCAAGAAATATACCTTCATCACTACGCGCATCAAATTTCCCAAGGTTATCTTTTCCATTGTTATGAACAAAACAAGTACAGCCAAATGGTTTAAAATAAGATATAAGTGGTTTGCGGCCTTTGAAAAGTTCATAAGGAGTTTTCTTTAAGATGGAACGAATAAGACAACGATTCAAAATGTAGTTAGCTGTGTTAACAGCTTCAGCCCAATAGGTTTTAGGTAATGCATTTTCTAAAAGCATAGTCCTAGCCATATCCTCTAAGGTGCGGTTCTTGCGTTCCACAACCCCGTTTTGTTGAGGTGTCCTAGGAGCAGAAAAGTTATGGGAGATGCCATATTTAGCACAAAACAAATCAAACTGAAGTTGATCAAACTCCCTACCATGATCACTCCGAATTGACACTATGGGCTCGTTTCTTAAAGTTTGCAACTCCTTACAAAGTTTTGAAAACTCAAATAAGGCCTCTGATTTTTCTTTTAAAAATGCAACCCAAGTATATCTAGAGAAATCATCAACAACAACTAGCATGTACTTTTTACCATTGGGAGATCTGACTCGCATAGGACCACATAAATCCATATGTAAAAGTTCAAGGGGTCTAGAAGAACTTACAACCTTTTTGGGTTTGAAAGAGCTACGTGTTTGTTTACCTCGTGTGCATGCATTGCACATATCAATACCTTTGAAGTCCATCTCAGGTAGCCCTCTTACAAGCCCTTTGGACACAAGCTTCTGTAGTGTATATGGACTCACATGACCGAGTCTCCTGTGCCAGAGCTTTGGATCATCCGTCAAAGCTTTTAGACAAGATAAGCTTCCTTGTGCCACTTGATCAGCATTCACAGCGTATATATTGTTGTAACGATATGCAGTTAGTATAACTTCACCTGTATCTTCTCTGCACACTAGACATCTTTTCTTGTTAAATCTGACATTATTGCCACTATCACATAATTGAGAAACACTAAGCAAATTATACTTTAAACCATTCACAAGATAGACATTTTTAATACTATGGTTGGAATCACTCCCAACGCTACCAATACCAACGATGTCACACTTTCCTTTGTCACCAAGAGTGATTGTTCCTGTGGATTGCTCCTTTAGATCATGAAAGAGAGAACTCTTCCCACTCATATGCCTCGAGCATCCACTATCAATAATCCATTTTTGCTCATTCACCTTGGTGATCTCCTGCAAAACAAACATCAACCTTTGTGGCTAGACCAATAAGCAAATTTGGATCCATTATTGGGATAAACCATATTTGGTAAAATAGTGCCTTTTGGAACCCAAACTTGTGTTATCCATTCTTTTCTCAAATGAACAGGGAATGTATTGCGAATGATATATGGATCCTTTCTTCTATAGGGGCAGGTCTCTTTTACATGTCCCTTTCGAGCACAATGGTGACATATAGGAGAGATTCTGCTTCCTTTTGCCTTTACAAAGTGGTAATGTGTTGCTTCTTTAAAAACCTTGGATTGTAACCAATACCACTTTTGTTTAAAGAACTTTGTTGCTCACCCAACATCCTATCAAGAGTGCCTTTGGATTCGGTAAAACTTATGAGGGCTATCTGTTGGTCTTGAATCTTATTATTCAGGGAGATCTTCTCGTTCTCTAAGTCATGATGTTCACTTCTCAGAGACGAGAGATCTTGCTTGAGTTCAGATTTCTCTGAGTCAAGAGTCTTGACTTTAACGTCAAGACCTGAATAAGAAGCTTCAAGACTTTTGACCCTCATAGACAGATCCTCAATAGTTCTTTCCTGGTCCACAGTTCTCTTAATAAGAGTGTTACTTTGGGCAATAAGTTTCTCTTCATTGGCAATCATATTAGAAAGGAATTCTGATAATACCTCTTTTGGACTTGCCATAAGTTCTCTTACGGTTACCTCAAGCTTCTCATCGTGAGATTCATCTCCTGATGCCATAAGACAGACATTGGCCTTCTTATCGACGGAGTCGGAGTCAGAATCGCTCCAAGTTGCCACCATGGCTTTCTTTTTCCATCTATCACCCTTCTTGGACTGGCTCTTCGTCTTTTGAGGGCAGTCTTTCACAAGATGATCTGTTTCACCACATTCAAAACAAGACAACGGTTTAGTCTTCTTATCATTTTTGTTGCATTGAGACTTACCTCGGAATTTAGAAGACTCTGATCCATCCTTGTTGTTGAATTGTTTCTTCATTTTGAGGATTCGAGCAAGGCCTCTTGTGATAAGAGCAAAAGGATCATCATCATCATCATCCTCATCTTCGGAATCAGATTCATCTTTGTTGTCATCCTTCTTAGATTTGAGCGCCAAATTCTTAGTGCTTGCTGGAAGTTCTCCATCGTCTTCATTAAGGATCATCTCATGCGTGATCAGTTTCCCAAGCAGGTCGTCAAGAGGCAGAGTAGTGAGGTCTTGAGCTTCCTCTATAGCTGTTACTTTAGGACCCCACTTTTCTTTTGGGAGACACCTCAATATCTTCCTTACTTTCTCAACGTTTGTAAAGCTCTTGCCGAGAGTGTCAAGGTTGTTGGTGATTTCTGTGAATCGTGTGAACATGACCTTGATAGACTCATCAGGCTTCATCTTGAAAAGTTCATACTTTCGAAGGAAGATGCTGATCTTGGTGTCCTTTACTTGGCTGGTTCCCTTATAGGTAACGACCAGCTTGTCCCAAATCTCTTTAGCTGACCTACAAGATGAAATACGGTTAAACGCATCAGTGCTAAGACCACAATAAAGTAAGTTAATAGCCCTGTAGTTTTTGGAGACGAGTTCAAGATCCGCTTGGATGTATTTAGACTCCTTCTTTGCGACTTTGGTTCCATTTGGTCCGTCTTTCTCTGGAATCTTTGGCCCATTCTCTATAATGTTCCAAAGTTCCAGATCTTGGTCTATGATGAACATCTTCATCAATGATCTCCAGTGGACAAAGTTGTTTCCTACAAAGAATGGTGGTCTACTGGTAGACCTTCCCTGTGCAAATCCTTCGCTTGCTTCACCAGACATGATCGAAAACTCACAAGATTGTTAGATCAAAAGCAGTGACTAAAGCTCTGATACCAATTGAAGGTTCGATAATGTAAAACAAAGTAATATAGAAATACTCTAGAAGGGGGGGTTGAATAGAGTATGCCGGTTTTTCGCAGATTCTCAAGACTTTTGAAGCTCGTGCAAAATCCTTTGAGATTAGACTTAGTCTTTTCTCTGAAAAAATGAATCACAAAGTTAAACAGTCGAACCAAGTGCGGAAATAAGGTAAAGCAATAAGTAAAGGACTCGATGAGTTGTTTACGAGGTTCGGCACGAACTTGGCCTACGTCCCCGCCTAGGGTTCTTCCACAACCCTAGGATTCAACCGGCTTTTATTGATTTACAAGACTTAGGATCCTAGTAGCTCCCCGAGAAGCCTCTCTCCTATACAATTGCAATCTAGTCAACTCACATTCCCTTGGAGTCCTAGACCAATCTAGAAGAGCCCCACCTCTCTATGCTATCTAGTACAATCCTCTTACACTTAGTGAATCAATCGCCTAGTGTCTACTTCCTGAGTTACAAACTCTTAAGTATAACACTCTCTCGAAATATATCCTATAAGCTCACAGTGTAACTCTCAAATGCTTTGAAATGAAATTACAGACTCTTAAGGACTAGCAGAGAGCACACAAAGAAGACAGATCTCGCTTGAAGGCTTAAGTGTATGAAAGCTTGTGTTCAACAGGTGTATTGATGTCTTCTTCTTCCTTTTCTTTTTATTGAAACAAATCGGTGCCTAAGGATCTTCACCAACGGCTAGAGAGGATCATGGCTTGAGCTGGATCTTCTATCTTTGGAAACTTTCGGAGGCCATGATCTTTCGATTTGAATCTTCTCAATTTACAACATAAGGAAGGAAATAATATTCGAAAATACTTCCTGAAAGGTTAGTGTATATATAATAATATAATGGAAGCATATAATAACATAAAATAATATTCGAACATAATATCATATAGAACAGGTTTTGTGTTTCATCAATACTGTTAAAGCTTCAAGACCTTTTACACAAACAGACTGTCAAGGCCTTTGAAACTTATTCCGATTTCATCAAGGGAGTGGAGTTATCAAGGATGACCTAGACGACGATGCCAGCCTTCGAGAGATGTACGAGAGCATGTGAGGGCGATGTGGACGGTTGGTGTGGCGGTGTTGGGGAGGCGGTAAAGGCCTTTTTCAGTGGTTCGTTGAGACGGTTGTAGCAATTGAGTGCGAGATGCCCAAGTCTGCCGCAGATTTAGTACTGGTGGCGTCGACCAGATTGCTGCCCACGACCGGCGTTCGGTGAGCCTTCAGTAGGCGGAGCGGGTGGCTGCCCTCAGCCTGCGGAGGGCTGGCGCTGGGTGCTCGAGGAGCGAGTGCCGCGAGAGGCGATGTTGGCAGTAGGAGTCGTAGTGGACGAGTTGGACGCGGGTGGCAAAGGAAGGAGCGTTGAAGTTGCCTGCTGATCACAAAGGAGGAGAGCTTCCTCCTGAAGCAGTAGGCCGACGAGATCCTCGATGTCGAGGGTACCGGTCCGCATCATGAAGGAGGTGATGAACGGGTTGTAGGAGGCGTCCAGGCCAGCGAGGATGTAGCTAGCAAAGTCCTCGGGGTCGACGGTGTAGAGGCTCTCAGCAAGGGAGTCGACAATTGAGCGTTTTTTATGGATGTATTCCATCATAGTTAAAGCTCCTTTCGGGATGGTCTGAAGTTGTTGTTTGAGGGCCATCCGACAAGCCCGAGTTTGAGCCTGATAAGTGCGCTCAAGGGTGGACCAAGCGTCGGTGGCGGTTGTGCATCGGGTGATGAGAGCAAGGGCACGCTCCGCAATGGTGGAGCGGAGCCAGAGGAGGACGAATCGGTCACGACGTCGCCAAAGGGTGAAGTCGGGATTGGGGGTTGGCTCGGCTTCGGCAGTGGCGCCGGGAAGGGTCTTTGATGGTGGGTTGGTGTCGGTGAGGAAGGATTCGAGTTCGAAGGCTTCCAAGGCCGAGAGGACGGTGTTCTTCCAAAGGGAATAGTTGTCACCGTTGAGTTTGATTGTGATGTTTGGGATTTGAAAATTGAGAGGTGTGGTACTGGTGGTGGTGGCGGCGAGAAGGAGGTTGTCGTTAAGGGCGGGGTTGCCGGGGTTGGCCAAGGCGGCAGTGGGAGGGTAGCGAGAGGGACAGTTGACGGTGATTAAAAAAACCCTAGGCTCTAGATACCATATTAGAATGTGAAGTTGTATATTTTCTATTGATCAATGAGGATATAAATTTTACAAGGATGCGTATCTTTCCTAATCCTACAAAGATAGAGGAAAATATTTCTAGTTACAACTTACAAATAGATAGATATATACAGATTAAATTAATACTTTACCTATACGGTTAATAGATACAATTCTTTAGTTATTCACAAAGGGTCAAAGCTATAAATTCATGGAAAGTTGATGTTTCAAGGCGTTACGGCAAACAAGGAGGTTACACACAACTCATGGGGACGTTTTGTCACGGAATCCGTCGAATTCATTAGGAATGTTAGGAACAACATTCTTTAGATTTCAAGCGTTACAATCGACACAAGAGCACGAATTTCAAATGTGCCTCAGACGGTGGCACCTGGGCGTACGCCCTTAAGCAAGTTCACTTGTATTGTCATTTTTCTGATTTGCAAGAACAATAGTCCATTGAGCGACTGGCTCGGATGATAGGAGGTAGCTATACAAGGGACAAAGAATTAAAGAAGCTTAATTGCTAATTAATTGATTATAAATTATATTGACATGCAACATCTTCAAATTTGGAACATAGCAACAAAGCGTCATCTTCTCTGTCAGTGTAATGTTATGCATGAAGCCAAGCAAAGCCAAGGGTATACCCCTTGCACCTATCGACTCTACAAGTGTAGGTCCACCTAAAGGAATCGCCACTTACGGCCACCGGGAATCGCCACTTACGGCTACCGGAAATCGCCACTTACGGCCAATAGTCAATTACGGCCAACGATAGCCACTTACGGCAAACCGCCAATTACGGCCAATAGCTAATTACGACCGACGATAGCCAATTACAGCCAATAGTCAATTATGACCAACGATTGCCAATTACGGCCAATAGCCAACTACGGGTCAAACGACTACCATCTGCGGCAAAATCATCGCTCACTCGACAAACTTTGCCATGTACTTTTTTCGGCTTCCTTCATCATCAATACATGAAGAAGAAACCCAAGGAGCAATTGTGATGGGGAAAATCCCATCATCATAGCACAAGGGCATTCTGGTCTTTTACCAAGTAAGTCGATCATTTTATCATAGAAATTATCCTAAATAACAGTTAAAAACGACGTATATTATTTATGCGATATCATAATCAATAAATTCGAATATTCAATACGGCATTGACCGGCATCAATGCGGTTACCGTTTCGCCTATTCAATGCGGTAACAGTTTCATGCATTAAAGGGTCTTGACCGATTTAAATATGGTAACAGTTTCTTCTATTAAATATCATAATTGTTTCTTGTATTTAATACTCGACTAGTATAAATAAGAGGAGATAGATTCATATTGAGGATGGACAAGGACTGACTTGAGCGTCGGAGGGTCCTACGGGAGACACAAGCCCCGCTCCAACCTCGTTTGTTCTTGTTTTGCAAGCTACGCTTCGGGTGGAGTCCATGATCGAGAACGATCTCCTTCAACCACTATGATGCAGATTTTATGCATCACATATCTATTAATATTTTTGGTAAATGTGACTATGAAATATTTTTTATTTATATTTTTTTCAATCAACTAAAATATGTAGATAGATAGATTGTGGCTTATATAACTTTCTATAAATTATGACAACATATTATTTTATTAATTTTCATAATATATGAGTTTTTAGAAGGTAATTTTTGTTTCAAAATAGATGGTCTTTTATATTTTCTAGGTAGGGGATGATAATTATTTATATTGATTTATATTTTGTTGATTTTTAAGAGATTTTTATTGGTTAAAATGTGTAGTGTATATTAAAAAATAATAAAATTTATAAAAAAATTAGTAGGATGATAATGTTTTTTAAAAAAGAAAGTATTTTATTAAAACATGTACTAATAGGTAAAATCGCAAGTATTATGGAACGGAGGGCGTACGAAGCCAAGGAATCAAAAAGCGTAAGGTGACAAAAGGCAATAAAAGGTCTATTATTACTAGGCGCAAGCTGCAAGGTGTTGGGAGAACTGGAAGAAGGGCATTGGTCTTTCGTCTACACGCCCTCATATTCCGTTTACATCGTGAGGCGGGCCCTTTACAAGAGGTGTGCGCTTTACAAGCCTAGGGACAAAGGCTCTCCGATAGACTGGTCAATAGGAGCAACTGAATTGGGTTTGAATTAGATCATTTCAAATTTTGGGTAAAACGAATCTGACTCAATTTTGAGCCAAATCGAGTCAATTCTAAGAGAGTCATTTTAATCGAGTTCGGGTTTGTTCCATGAGTTCGGGTTTGTTCCATCCACAATTCTAAGAGGTGGTTGGTTTGTATTAAATTATTAATATCTTCACCACTCTCCTTCGATCATTTCTAGAATCCGAACTTGTTAATTAAATCCTCAAGTAGTTGAAACAATTAGTTTTATTCGACCGACTTCATATCAATAAATTCTCATAACCGTAACTCCTTGCTCAATCAATTAATCCCTCCAAAAGCCCCTTTTTTACGTGGTGGCTATATGCATACATTGCAGATGGTATATGCACTCATTAGGACGGATCTATAATCTGTCTGTTGTAATCCGTCCTATGTAAAGTAAAGTAAAAAAAAAAAAAAAGCTGCAAAGCAAAGCAGCTTTTTTAGTTGTTTCAAATTCAAAGGGCGGATCTCCTATCCGCCCTTGTTCTCTTTTCTTTTCTTTTCTTTTTAAATTTTCTGCATTTGGGCAGCTTTTTTTTGCTTTTTTTTAAATAAGGGCGGATCTATGTTCATAGATCTGCCCTTTGTAATCTTTTAACATTTTTCATAATGGACGGATCCTAGATCCGTTCGTGTATTTTTTTCAAAATTTTCTAACAGATGGATCATAGATCCGTCCTATGGAGTGCATATAGCCCTGTCTTGGGTGCATATAACACAATCCTTTTTTTACCCACTTCCATTAAGCCCTAATCGAATTGATTGAATTGAATACAATATCATTTTAAATTGTACCGACGGGTCACTTTAAATTGTACCGACGGGAGATATCTATTATCTAAATTGGAGGATCGGGGAAAAAGTGAAGGAGGATATGAGGTTAAAAGCAGCGCTAGATCTTCAACCTTGTTTGGAGTCATGGGCGAATTTAAAGGACTTATTATGTAATTTTGTAAAATTTATTTTGTTCATAATCATTTCAACTTTTTATCAATAACTCATATTTTTTATACTTGTAAAAAGAGATCATTTTTTTAATGACACCTTCGATTTGTTTAAAGGGACGACCCTGGGCAAAGTTCTCGTCCAAGTGACCAATTTGCTCCAGTGGCATGCCAAAAAAGATTTATAATACTCCATCCGTTTGAAAATAAATGACGTTTGACTTTTTTGCACGCAGTTTTAGAAGGTAAAAACTATATAAAATCTTATTTATTTTAATTAATTTTTTTCACAATTTAATACTTGTAACTAATAGATATTAAATTATGAAAAAAATAAATAAAATAAATAAGATTTTATATAGTTTTAGCTCTTAAAACTACGTGCACAAAAGTCAAACATCATTTATTTCCGAACGGATGGAGTAGTATTTTATTTAAAAAGGGTACAAAACTTTGCACACTTCCACGCGCTATTTTACTTTACGTGTCGATCTTCCCATTTGCTGTACACCCATGACGACTCAGATGGAGAAAGCAACATATATCCTCCAGTTCAATATGCTGCCTGAAATATATAAATAGCTCTAATTAACTAGAATTTTTTTTAAATTAGTCAAAAAAAAATAATTAGCGAAATGGTCAAGATTCAAAACTATTTTGGAATTTAGCTAAAGTTGGGTAAAGTCGTTGTTTAAAACAACGACTTTACCCCAAATTTAAAAAAAATAATATATAAGTCGCTGTTTCAAACAGCAACTTACTTTTTTTTAAAAAAAAATTTTAATTAATGTAAAAAATAACGAAAGATGTAAAAAAATACATACGGAGAGTCGCCGTTTATAACAACGACTCTCCCTATATTTTATTAAAAAAAATTACTGACAAAAGCAACCCCTAACCCTCCTTCCCCCTCCCTCTCTCACCCGTACTCCCCCCTCTAATTACTGACAAAAGCAACCCCAACCCCCCATTCCCCAATGAAGATCCTCTACAACACTTTGTGTAACACTAGGGGTAATACAAAATTAATTGTGCTATAAATTTGCAATAAAAAAAATTCCAAATATTATATTTATGTTTTAAACCCTTGTTAGTATATGTTTGTAAAAAAATTTGATGAAAAATTATGTATTTAAATTTTATATAAATCAAATATTACTTATTTTGCCATAAGATTTTCTAAAAATTATAGAACATGTATTTTCGTCAAATTTTTTTTATAAACATATACTAACAAGTGTTTAAAACATAAATATAATTTTTGAAATTTTTTTTATTGTAAATTTATAGCATAACTAATTTTGTGTTACACCTAATGTCATACAAAGTGTTATAGAGGATCCTCATTGCTCATTCCCCCTCTCTCTCCCTCCCTTACTCCCCCCTCCACACTCTCTCTCCCACATCAATAATCACTCTCCCCTCTCTCTCACATTCTCTCACTCTGTCCGCTTTTTTTATATAAAAAATAAGGAGAGTCGCTGTTACAAACAACGACTCTCCTGTATGTATTTTTTTGGGTCTTTTGTTATTTTTTACATTAATTTAATTTTTTTTAAAAAAAAATAGTAAGTCGCTGTTTCAAACAACGACTTATATATTATATTATTTTTTTTTAATTTAGGGTAAAGTCGTTGTTTCAAACAACGACTTTACCCAACTTTGGCTAAATCCCAAAATAGTTTGGGATCTTGGCCATTTCGCTAATTATTTTTATTTTTTTTGACTAATTTAAAAAAAAATCAATTAACTATTATAGTAAGTGATTCACTCTTTTTGTACCTCCTTCTCCCATTTACCTATCATGTGTAAACCGCTCTTATTATGTATCATGTTAACAAATCTGGGTAATTCAATTAAGAAGATTAACATATGAAATTAAAAGTAATTTCTGATTATTTGTTGGTATTGGGAGATTATTCGTTGAAATGAAATTATTCGATGGTCCTAGATGATTATTTGTTAAAATAACATTTATATTTTTTTTACACTATTTGTACAGACAAATAATTACATAATTATAGACGAGTAACCATGTCAAAACAAACGAACAATCATGAGCAAATAAATAAATAATTTATTCGTATAAGATAAAACATGTGTATACGATAAGAGTTGTGTACAACGGAACCACCCTTTCTCTCTATATATAGAGAGGGACTTTAAAGTGAATTATCTCTTACCATGTAACAAATTGATAAATATAGAGAGTTAGATGTAGAGAAATAAACGGTTACAAATAAGAGTGTATAGAAGTAATTGAGACAACTTTTATGAAAATAAACCCCTCAATACGTTTATTTGACAAGGAATTTTTTAAAAACAATAATAATCGTATCACGCTATTTATATTAGATTGCAAATTCAATTCAGGCTAGAGTAAACATCGGTTTACATGCTTGAGTATTTTACAAGTAGAGGTACGTAGTATATATTTTTAGGATTAAATTTGAAGCTTTTGTTGTTAAAAAATGAAGGTTTAATTTTGTTTTGCAATTAAACATGTGTCAAATATGTGGATATATATGAATAATTAGTTGGATAGCAATGAATAATTACTAATCTAAATATGAATATTTAGACTATTTGCGTTTTCTTTCCCAGTAATTGGGACGTTAATTATTTGTTAAATTTAAGTCATCGAAAACGATTTTGCCGTTGAACATGATCTAGTTGGACAAAGATGTAGCTTTCTATAGTTAACGTGTTTGACTCTTTTTTGGGGGTCAATTACTTCACACTATCATTTCTAACCTTTTGATCAACGAACTGTATCTAATGTTCCAAATTTGTCCCCTTATTATATGGAAAGATATGTTCAATCTTAATAGTAAAAGTACGTGTTCTCTTGAAATCAACCCTATATAATATGGCAATTACAAGTGTATGCTTTTATGCCTTAAAACCAACATATATTGGGCAACTCACATCTTCTTCTTTTTTTTCCAACTAATTCTAAAAGTTTAAATTAATTAAGCAACTTTGTTATATATAATTTTACGTTTTAATTATATTTTGAGAATCTGATCTTACAATCCAATCCATTATAATTTGATCCTATAATACCGATCCTAATACCTTGATCTCGACGACGTTTCTTTGTGCTTTCTAATAATGAAATCCACTTGCCATAGAATCCCATTTAGAATTGAACAGAGGACAATATCGAGACACCAAAGTCGATAGAACTCAAGTGCCTCAAGAAATCGCTCTCTTTTTAGTTGATGAATGGTGCTCATCACTGTAAATTCCGTCGATCGAAGCTAGCAGAATCGACATTCCAAGGAGATCAAGAGCAATAGAAATCGAGGTTTGACATAATCCAAAAGAACCTCTCAAGCCTCTCAAGGGTGGGGTTTCGAGAACCGGTGTGGACCATCCGGGCATAGTTTGACAGCATTTCGCGAACTAGTCCCAAGAGATTCCGGCAGGCCTCACAAGGGTGGGGTTTCGAGAACCGAATTGGACAATATTTCACTTCCTTTGAGCTAATTTGATGATCCCAAAACCAGGCCTAAGAGATCCTCACAAGCCTCTCAAGGTGGGGTTTCGGGGATCAAACGATGTAACGGCCCGGATATAAATACCCGGGTTACGTTTTGAAGGTTGGATACATTCGTTCGGGTCTTGCAATTCAGGTACGGGTCGAGGATTCAAAGCTCAAAAGATCAGTATTTTAAAGTGGGGATTTCGAACCCCAAAACATTCGGAGGGTCGTTGGGTACCCTTAACCTGTCATAAGGCTAAATCGCAAAAATTTATTTGAGAAAATGGTGAAAGAGAAAATAAAGTACAACTTGCCACGGCGAGGTCGGGTCAAAACCAAATCGGTAAAACATATACTTAGAAATTCTTTATCCCAATTAGCGGAGTTAGACAAGTTTTTCGCAATCGCCCGGGAGGATTCCCACACCATAGAATCAGAGAACAAGCATACCTAAAAACAATTTGTGCGAGCGGGGTCACACCGAGTCCCCCCAACGCACTCTATCCCGCAAGCAAGCATACACATACGCTATACCTATAATAAAGATGCTCTAATGCAGTACAAAAAATTAAATCACAAAAGCATGCTGACAGTTTATATAATATGTAGAAAAACTGTAAAGGCCCCCAAAGAATACCAAGTGGTATATTCCCATATCTCTGTAAATCCCGTACCCACACCGAGGTAGGGCGCTCGATCTATGTCGAACTATATATATAGGGTGTGGTTCGGGTGTACACACCCCTTAAAGTGTACCTTGTTCACAAATATTATTCGGTGAAATGTGAAACATTATTCGGTTAAATTTGAAGTATTATTCGGTGAAACGTGAAACATTCTACCGAATATTGTTATGTTACAAATTATTCAGTAGAATTGGAACATTTTCATTTGAAATGAAAGAAAAAAGAAAACATAATAGTATTCGGTAGAATGTTTCACATTTCACCGAATAATGCTTCAAATTTCACCGAATAATGTTTCACATTTCACCGAATAATATTTGTGAACAAAGTACACTTTAAGGGCTTTGTACAAATGATCCATACACTATATATATATATATATATATATATATATATATATATATATATATATATATATATCATGCTCATCGACTCGACCGGGGACCGAAACGGTATAAAACACGAATGCCCCCATGACCCTAGCAAAGACTCTAAGAATCACAGATAACGGCCGTTCTGTTTCGCAATCATACAACGTATTCAAATACTCATTTATGAGTGTAATCCTAAGTATGATACTACATGGCATGCTTTAAATGCGTATGAAACACCTAGTATGTCATATGACCACAAGCAGGAGTTTTTCTCTTTCGAATCTGAGTAAGCCCATAAAGGAACTTACCTGAATAAGCCGAACAGCAAAAGATAAGGCAGAAGCATAATCCAAGCAATGTCAACAATCACCTAATAATATAAGCAATAAAGGCGTCATAAGTTACACTTCTACTATTTAACATATAGAAACCTTTTCACAAGACATTATCAAAGAAAATAACCGAAATCCGAGAAAATATCCAAAATATTCAAATATTCCAGTCAAACTCGGTCAAAGTTGTTGTTAGAGAATTTCCGGCATCTTGTTTTCCAACACAATTCTCAAAAGATATTCCCGAAAAACTTAGAAACTCCTTTTTAAATAATTTATTATAATATGTGACTAAAATAAACCCCAACTATATTTATAAATAAATCATTTCAATTTTCCCAACTTAACATATTTAAATCATCACAAGGTACCTAATCTAAATAATATTACTTTTAAAACAATTTCATAATATAAAATACTTTCAGAAATTTATTTCCAAGAAAATCAGATTTATCATAATAATATTAATAATAAAATAAGTAGCCACCATATAATATATATATATAGGGTCGCGCTCCGGTGAAAACCAATATTGTGGTAAAACCCGTTAGGAGCGTTTTGATTGGTTGACACCGTGGGGCTCACACGTGGGGTGATTTTTATAGAAAATTGCAAAGGTACCCAAACTATAAAGTAATTGCAAATTCTTCTTAATGTTTTCGAAATGAAATAACAAGGATTTATAAAAGACTTTTGGTGGTACTAACTACCATAATCTACTGACTATATTATGAATAATAAATTTTCTATGGTTTCAAGCCCACCACGCTCTGCAATTAAAAACTTAAAGATAGAGAGGTTTGACCGATACCTGAACTTAGTTACACTGGACCACCGGCGTTCCTTTAGCTTCCGGTTTTCTAGAGGTGGCTAACCTTCAACCAGGCCTCCCATAGTTCAAGCACAGCACAGATCTGTTTCGTTTCCTACCTCAGACCGTAGTCTCTAACTCTCAGTTTTTGTTTTTAGAAGGTGAAAGGATTGGAATCAAGAAAATTAATTATTCAGAACATAGAGTTCAATTAAGTAGCTTTCCCTTTCTTAAAAACAAACTTTTATTGAATCGGGGAAATATTACAACACACAAGCACTCCTTACTTAAAGCTTACAAACATACAAACATACTAAATTCTCACACCAGAAAGATCCATCGAAGGATTCTTGAGTTTTTGAGTGATGGGAAACCAACCTACTCAGAACTTAACAATGCTTCTTTTTCTCTTTCTGTATTACAAGACTTCTCTCTCTTCTCATATATGTTTTTATCTCTCTGGAATTCGATGCCTTAGAAGTCTGAGGAGAGCTCTATATATAGAGCTGATTGAAAGGCATTGGATGCCTTTATAACGTTTAAAAGCTAATGGCCGGCATATGGGCCCCTACGCATTCAGAAAACAATAAAAGCACACAGTGGTGACTCAATATTACAACTCACATGATGAAAAGCAAACAGAAAGGTACAATAATTGTGCAGGTGCACGATGGTGATGTTTAATCATTCAGGTTCTGGACCCCTTCTTCTCCCATATTGGCCTCTAAGTCATCATCATCATCCATTATCAGATCTTGGAGATTATAAATCTCTAAATCTTGCTCATTATCCAAATCGAGATCAAGCATTAGACCTTCAGTGTATTCTCGATCCCATGCAATTAATATATCAATCAGCTTCTCATGGCCTTCTCTGTCTAGGAAGCGTCCAGCTTCTATCTGTGCTAGATATAATTCAATGGACTCGGACCTATCTATAGCCTGCTGCATCAATGGCTTGAGTTGTGAGGTTATGATGAAGGTGATATTTCCCACTTTAAATATTCCACAGTCAGTGTGTCTATACTTGTTGATGTAAAAATAGATGTAGAAGAACCCTTTCGCTCTTGCTACCCATGGATGTTTTATGGTATTACCAATGTTTCCTATTACTGGATCCTGTACGTACTAGTATCCCTCTGTAAATAATATGAAGATCAAGTAATGTGGTAAACGGATTTTTCCCGGGCTAACATCCATGCAAGCACTGATAACTCGACATCCATTTATCCTTTCCATGTGTTCAGACTTTGCTGCTCTGAGGAAGACCTCCTTCTGGAACTTGGTGAAGTATTTGAGTATGATGCTCTGTTCTTCTTCCTTTGGCCACGATCGATTGAGTTTATAAAGTCCGCTACACATTCCATATTTCCACGACTTCAAATAATTTGCGTCTTCACCTGGCATGATGGGCAATGATATTCCTCCCAATCCTGCCCCGTTGTCTACTATAAAGTGGGTTAACCATCCGTATGTCACTCTTCTTCTAGTGGGCAACGATATTCCGGTTATCATCCAGTAGAAGTGTCTGAAATCTCTCATCCTCCATCTTCTACAGATTTCTTCTTGAAATTCTATAGGTAGTTGAAGAACTTTTATAATGATTTCCAAAGTTAAAAATCTTTCAACCGTTCTGTGTCTCGTTTCAAGGAGTCCACGACGAAATCTGTTATGAGTAAACCTTCCAAAATCAACAGAAATGTAAAAACTTAGGGGAAACCCATCCTTGATATTCCCTTATGCCACTTCAGAAATCAAGATCTATCTCGCTGGTTGCCCAGCGAGGGTCTTCCCATCGAGTCTGATTTCTTTGGTCCATCAGTTAGTTCTCTAGTTAGGCTGTCTGCTAGAGAATTTTTTGAACCCTGCACATGTTCGACAGTAAAGGTGAATTGGTTAAGGGCTAATTGCCAATGCAGGATTCTCCCATGCGCTTTCATATTATCAAGATTATTATTTATAAAACCCAATATTCCTTTACAATCTGTTCTGACTGTAAAATGTTTAGGGGCTAAAAAGATTATAAACTTCTGGATTCCACGATAAATCGCAAGAATCTCTTTTTCCATGACAGTGTAATTATATTCGGATTTGTTGAAACTGCCACTGCTGTACCTGCAAAGCTTGTTATCTTTCTTTAATTTTAAAACAGCTCCCCAATGATAATCACTAGCATCTGTTTCAAGAACTAACTCATCATCTTCATTAGGTAGATTCAATATCGGAAGCTTTTCACATCTTCTTTTTAGTTCCTTGACTATCTTAGTGTCTAACTGAGTCCAATTCCAAACTTGTTCTTTCTTCAATTTTATCTGTAAAGGTTTTCTTAGTTTGGCTAAATCTTTAATGAAATCAGAAGCATAAGTAAGACAACCTAGAAACCTTTCTAGCTGTTTTCTGTCTTTGATTTCATCAGGAAATTTTTCTACCTTTTCTAAAATATGTTCCTGCAACACAATTTGACATGCTTTAATCTTTAGTCCTAGGAACTCTATTTCTGGTTCAGCATAAATGCATTTCTTCTGTCCTAGAATGATTCCATGATCAATGCACTTTTGGGTTATAGCTTTTAAATCATGTTTATGTTGTTCCAAGGTTTTAGAGAAGATTAAGATATCATCAATGTAAACAAGACAACAATGTTTAAATTCTTTGAAAACATTGTCCATTCTTCTCTGAAATATTTGTGGTGTGTTTTTTAACCCAAATGGCATGACTATCCACTCATAGTGTCCTTGTGGAGCACTGAATGCAGTAAGTGGAATGTTGTCTTCATTCATCTTTACCTGCCAATAACCACTTTTGCAGTCCATTTTAGAGAACCAAGTGGCTCCCTGTATTCTATTAAATAAAACTGTTTTATTAGGGATATAGTATCCATCAAAAACAGTATTATCATTAAGCTTTTTATAGTTGATTACCATTCTAGCTTTTCCTCTTTTTTCCTCAGCATGATTCCTGACCATAAAGGCATGGCTAGAATGAGGGCTTTTGCTTTCTCTGATTAATCCTTTCTTTAATAGTTCATCAATTTGTTCTTTAAACTCTTTTTTATCTTTATAAGTGTAAACCATTTGTTTTACTCTAATGACAACGTTTGGCTCTATTAACTCTATGGTAGCAAATGATTATCTTTTTCCCAAAATTTTAAAGGATTTTCAGAATATAACCCTTTGCACATTTTTTCTTGTTGTTTAAGAATTTTTTCTTTTAAAGTTATTTCACATATGGAGAGTGCAAATTCTCTTTGAGTAGGAAGAATATATTCCTCACCACACTTAGTGCACGTGAATTCTATTGCTTGGTGTGTATATGCTTGTTTGATCTTCTTAACCCAAGCATCTTCTCCATTGATATTAAAGACCATCATATTTAAGTGTTGAGTGACTGGGACATGAAGTCTTTGGAAGTTGTTTCTAATTAACATGTCGTGTGAAGGTTGAGTAGTAGCCCAGAGTGTAAGGATTACACACGGGACTCCACCTATCATGATTGGCACATCAGAAGCTAATTCTGAATGAACCATGATAATATCGTCAGCTATCCTGACTTGGATTGGTCTACGAGATTTCTGCCATATGAACTCATGAAACAATGCCTTCTTACCAAAGCATACAGAACAACCGCTATCCACAAAGGCACATAATTCATACTTGTTAAACCCTTCTAAACAAATACTTATTGGGATATAAATACTATTGGGATTTGTGATTCTATAATTTTTCTTTAAGGATCCTCTACTGACATGCTCAAGGCTTTCTTCTATCCCCACATTCTCTTCGTAGAGATACCTAAGATCCATCACTTCCATTCTCATTCCCATTTCCTCTTCATAAAATGGTTCCTTATGACGTTCCTCAAAATGAGGTTCAACGAAATTCTTTGCCCTTACATCATTTTCAAAAATGGGTTCACTAATTGTTCTAGTTTGATATCCCACTATCTTTCCTTTAGGCTCATAACTGGATGATTCTCCCTGTCTTTCTTCAACACTTAATAGTGTTGGAGGATACAATGGAATTTTACTAGTCTCTTTAAAAGGACAGGAACCTAGATCAATACAATGTCTAGATGGTTCTCTTATAATTTGATTTTCTAACCTCTTGTTTAAGGCTGCTATCATGCTAGCTATATCCTCATCTACCACAAATGACTTGTCTTTGTTGCTTGCAGTAGCTCCTTGGTTTCTTGGGGTAATACTGAGATTAGGATTGAACCTAAAACTGGGATTTCTTGCTAGACTTGGACACCTAGATAGGTTTACTTGTGGTTTAGCATTCGTATGGATTCTACCTTCTTCATCTATAGTTAAAACTTTATCGCTGCTAGTGGCAGCAGAATTTTTGAATGCATTTACCCAAATGGTCTTTAGTTTTATCTGGTCTGGTCTTAGCTTTACTGGCACAACCTCTTTGCTAGGACCTACTATCTCGTGTTTCTCAGCTTCTACTATGTGACACTTACGTGGAGGATTTGTCGTGTTTTCCAGTTTATAAACTACCTTCCACTTTAGCTGTAATAGACAAGTTCCCTTGTGCATACTGATACCTTCTGTTAACAATTTTATAGCTAAGAATTTGGACACATAATGATCTTCTAAACTAACATAATAGTTCGGCCTACAGATCCAAGAGACTGCTCCTAGACTCAGATTACAGACTACTCCACTAATGCATTGGTCACTAAACCTTTTATGCCTGATATCACAAACAAAATTAATGCATTGCACATCCTTACCATAGTCTTGTAACAGAGTTATAATAACTTGGATGCCACATATAAAGATATATTTAAATTTTTTGTCTTTGTTATGTTTTTGAATATTTGCCCAATTAATTAAGTTCACTTCAGTTGGTTGATTTTCATTGTTTTTAACTGTTACGTCTCCAGACATTTCTTCACACACATATTTAGCATATTTAGAGAACAATGATTTTTTGACAAACTGTTCTTTGGCGATGATCAGGAAATCAATCCCTGATCTGGTCATTTCTTCTACTTGTTCTTCTTTTTCTCAGAGAACTAAGTTTCAGCTTGTTGAAGTTGAGCTGAGGTGGTCATTTCATATTCATCAGAGAACTCACTAGGAGCTTCCCCTTCCATCATCTCATTAATTTCTTCACCTTCAATTGACTCATTTTCATCAAACCTTTCTTCAATTACTTCTACTATTCCTTTGTTATTTCTTAGAGCTAAATCTACTGCTTAATCTTCTGATAGTTCTATGTAATCCAGACTACATAGGGCTTCTGATAATCAATTGTTCTTCTTGTTTTTGCATTCATTAGCATAATGACCGGATTCACCGCATGCCCAACATTTGCAGTTCTTCTTTTTCTCAGGACAAAATGAGGCTTTCTGGAAAAATCTTCTATTTTTTTAAAAAGGTTTTTTATAATACTTCTTATAATATTTCTCACATCTTTGTTTGTTGAAACTTTTTCTCTTATAGTTCCTTCTCCCTTGATAATCTCTATTGTTGCATCCCCATTCTGTTGGCGTCTCCCAACAAGTCAAGAATTGTTTCTTCATTCTTTGGGTGCTTCTAACATCTCAACATTTTTTCTCAACCCATTTCCTAACATAGGAAATTCTATTACCAAGAGAATCTTTGCTTCCATTTTTTATTAGCTCTCGATATTCGTCACTTATTTGTTCATTAATTAGGGCAGGAAGTTTATCAAAGAACATTTGTAGATTAGTGTCGTTTTCTCCTATCTTATAGTAACACTTCTCGAATTCTGTTATATAATTATCAACATATTTCATGTTACAGATTTCAAGATTGTTCAAAGTTCTTTGCTATTTTAAAGCTTCCTTATCTTCATCTTCCTTTTCTCCAATGAATTCATCTTCAATTATTTCACATATTAATGTGAACATATTCAATGGACTTGCCAGATTCCTAAGTTCTTGTTTAGCTTCATCACCAATGGCTCCATACCAATCGCAATACAACCATAGAAACTGTGTTCTATATAATTAAGGAATTGAGAAGAATTCCATCCTACATTTGTAACAGCCCAGATCTAGGAGGAGGGAAGTCGAAGGGCTCGTCCCCATCGTTGGTGTCGGAAGGACCCCGAATTCGAGATTGAGGAGATCGAGAGGGAGGTGGAAGAGGGCTGATGAAGGAGGAGCCATGGGAGCTAGACTTGCAGGGGGTTTCGAGGTGTGAACAACGAGATCGAGTGAAGCTTGAAGAAGCATCACTCGGGTCTTAGATCTAAGGGAGAATGAGGAGTGAGCGGATTTTGGGGCGGCTAGGGTTCCAATAGCAGATATTTATACACCGACGATTAGGGTTAGGTTAGTCTAGTAAAATTTCAAATGTAGTCCGTTATTTCGAGGTTTTAAAAATATTAACAAAATAAATACCACAATTCAACCCAATAGAGATTTCTTCTTTTTTTGCCCAAATAAATATGATAATTAATTCAATGTAAAAGTTCTCAATAAAGTTTAAAATTTTAGGTCTTTACATCATCCACCTCTAAAAACAAGTCTCGTCCTCGAGACTAAAATCCTATTTAAAAGCAACAAAACTTTTCGATAATTCAAGATAGCTCCTCCTATGTGAGTCAACCAGATTTTCAAGGATTCAAGAAGAAATTTGCCCACCTCTAAGGGCTAATCCCATATTTCACTTCCAAAGTTCATTTCTCATGATCAGACTCAACATCCAACTTAAATATTAACATATCCTAAATGTCATCATAGAAGAATTTATCATCAGCCGATCACATCATTAGCACACCACATAATAAAAAAAAACTTCACATTTTTATCTATCAGAAAAGAACACAATCATCAGAAATAACATGTGTACTCAGAAGGGAAAGCATAAATCAGTATCTTAAAAATCAGCATGTTGGCCCACCACGCTTCTGCTACGCCACTCTGATCAATTTAAACGACCAACTCTTGATCACACCATAGACGATTATACAAGAATGACGCAAGGCCTAAGTTATAACCGAATGAAAGAGATGCTAAGGAACAATTTGACTAACTTGGATACGAAGATAGACTTGGATAATATCTGGTAAGGCTAAACATGAGAATTTTGCCGATGCCCATGGGAAACCCTTAAGGTTATGATCGTAGCACTCAAATCATCATGTAACACATCATGTCATAAAACAGACAACATGGTAATCTTGCACACTAACATAAACCTATCTCAGGAGGCAATGATGATACGATTCTAGCACTAGTGTCATATCATGTGGTAAGGTACAAGATAAACAACCTGTCATCAGGAGAGCATTATCGATATACATACTATCATCAAGTCAAATCATCACTAATAAGGAATATCACACATATAATGACAAGGAAATGTTATTAAGGTGCCCCACTCATTTAAGGCAAATCTACAATCTGTCACCCGAATATACTAAATTGATTCAGTACATGCGTGAGGGAATCCTATATACCACTATGGTGTAAGGAGACTAAACATAACATGTAAGGAATAGGATCAACATGTCCTAAACGTCACGAAAGAAATATCATATAGTTCACTAGCAAAAGGCAAGCGTAAGTGTGTACTTCATGCATTTGTGTCACCAAGGCATACATCAACACATATATTCATACCCTTATAAGTTCAACGTGGTAGATAGCCTAATATCAACAATTCTTAAGCAAAATAGGGTGCATAAACATGCAAGTGCAATTTAAACTATAGGGGTGGACGTGCGAGCATACGGGGCCTGAAACTATTTATGCATGACGAGTATAGAAAAACATCATGTAATAGGTAAAAGTGAGCATGTGGAATGTTATGGCCAATGCATGGTACTGTCCATGTAAAATAAAGTATGATGGTGTCGAACGATAACAAGATTTCTCTAATGATAATATTCAAAATGCATAAGCAATTACAACTTCATAAAATCACATAACAAGTGCAAATATGCAAGATAGGTATACTACCAAAACCTTATTATATAAGTAGTCATACAGATAATGTAAATATTGCAACGAATCACATATCATATCGTTGATGCGAAATTTCTACATATTATCGATAACACATGACGATGGGTAAGTACATGAAAATATACTTTAACAACGAACAAGATGATACACAATAAGCCAAACCACCCATATCATAAGAGTGACCATATAAATAATATAGAAAGTGCAATAAATCACATAATCATTTTCTCGAATACTTAATTTTCCAAATAGTATTAATAACATATGGCTAGATGTAAGCACGCGGTGTTATGACCTAACAACTAACATGACTATACGCAACCAATCAAAACACTATATATCCACACAACATTAGTATATATGAAGTATAATCGAAAATGATTTGAACTTAAATTGGTGACGACTATACATGGATATATATAAGAGAGAGAGAGAGAGAATATCGATATAGGTATGCATACTAGCTAAGGCACAGATAGAGAAGGCACGGGTCAGGCTATCATGAGTCATGCAGTAACAGTGATCAACCGATGTTATAATTAGGGTATAAACTAAATAATCATTTCTTCTAAGGTTGAGATCATAGAAGGGATACCAGTAGCACACAACACAGTAAGAGTGTTCATAAGTAGCATGTAACAATATAAGTCAATACACACAATAAGCTAAAGTGATCATGCGAAAAACCCAACAAGAGCATGAGAGATGTGAAAAGGAAGTAATGCAACCATGAATCAGGAGTGACAATCTAAAGTTACACAAAACGTCATGATATGCATATATATGTCAACGAGGCATGAATATTACAAATAACTAGATATAATCTCGTATCATATCACGGATGCTTAAGTGTGGCTATCGTCAAAATTAAATAATAGTTTTCAAGAGTGGCATACTATAAGAGAATAACACATTGTACTCATCTAAGGATCATCACATAAATTTTTATAGTTACAGTGGTTGGTGGTCATGTGACGTGTGAAGTCCTTAAAGCCTAACAATCGTAGAGTTATAGCACATGTTAAGATGAGACAATGATGATAGGCACATAGCGGTACAAGACGTTAACCACATCAGGCATAAAATCATAACATAGCAAAATTGATAGCATTTACTAGCATAAGCAACCAAAGATCAAAGGACCATATGTCGCAATCATGCAAGAATGATGGCAAGTCTACCACGAACCTACGATAGATATAATAAAGACATGATGCAGATGGGGCATACAAGCACAACATAACTAATTCAATTATACCTGACATTCTTAATCATCCAAAAGGGCAAGCGGTAACAAAGGGAAGAATGAAACGATTGTCATGAATCTATGATTAGGAGTAGTAAACAATAATCTGGATGGAGAATAAAGTCATGTAGTTCACAAGTCACGAATTCTATATGACACTAGTAATGTCAGATGAGTCACGGTTTATAAGTATATGATATACATGCATAGGGCTAACATGACAATGCATCAAAAGTCAAACCAATCTTATATAGCAAGGTGAGGGAAACACAAAAGAGTACTATGGAAGGTGATATGATCCGAAGATAATGTGTATAAGGCATGGATGGAGGCATGGAGTGAGAGAATATATATATAGGGTGTGGTTCGGGCGTACACAACCCTTAAAGTGTACCTTGTTCACAAATATTATTCGGTGAAATGTGAAACATTGTTCGGTGAAATTTGAAGTATTATTCAGTGAAATGTGAAACATTCTACCGAATACTGTTATGTTACAAATTATTCAGTGGAACAAGTATATGACACAATATTACATCAAAACATGAGAACACAAACAAGACTACCATTATAACCAAATAAAGTTTCCCAGGGCAACATCGACTCATCCTCACTGGCTCCATAACCCAGTCCGAAAAGAAGCTTAGTTGTTTCTTGGGAAGACAATATACTTTTGGGTGGAAACCAATCACAAAGAGGACTTTCAAATCAGTTTTTCCCCAAGTGAACAAAGACGTCAAAAGAACTCTCGGTGCAAAAGATCCCACATCCAACAGATTTCTAAGAATCATTCATCACGACCCTTTTTCGTATTGTACTCTTTCAAAACAATCAACACTCAAACTCATATACCAGTTCGTAATAAGTTAGACCCATAAGCTTTAGAACATAGGTGACCAATCATGAAAGGAACTAAGAAGGAACAAGAGTGGCAAGATAAAAGAAGAGTATTGACGGGAGACAAGAAATCATCGTGGCAATTTATCGAGGTTTTCAAAGATCGCAGAGAAAACTTCACCAAGAATCTAAGAAGGTCAATCATCAGGTCACTTCCTATCTTATCGAGTCTCATTATTAACAAGTTAGTTCAAGTATAGAGTCTCTCCCCTTTAAGAGGAGGAAGCCCTTCAATCAAGATTTCAAGTCTACGTTTTAAGGATCATTAATCTTATCTTCATTGCTAAACAAGTTACATCTATTCATTATTTCAACCTATACTGACCAAGTTGTACAATTCTCTTTCCCTAAACAAGTAAACAGGCAAGAATAACATCATCTTATTGGACAAGAGACATGTAAGACATCAATTATACAAGTTAGACACCTATAAGATATCGAGTAGCCACATAAGCAATACATCATAAATAAATATCATCGTTCATACAACAAGATAGAGGTGCATGCCATAAAATCACAAAATCTCATAAAGCCACAACAAACGAATGATAAAACGTCGAGGGTAGGAGGGACAACGCCACATCAATCACATAAATCATATTTTATGAATAAGCGAGTCATGTCTATCCATTGATTCACATACATTTTAGTCGAGTTGTATACACATAATCCTCTTTAAAATGAATTTCGCATGTGAGAGAAATATCATTAGAATTCATCAATAAGACGTCACTAAATAGATCATAGAACAATATCATGCCAAACATCTCAAATAAGCATATAAGCGATGCATTTTGTGATCCCTACAAGTATTTCATAGGCGTCCCCATGAAATAGTTGTACAAGTATCACAAAATCATCACAATGTTCTCACTAGATCCGACCAAGTACTTTATAAGCATCCCTATAAAATACTTGTGTCGACTTTGTGAAAACATTATTATATAAGCAGAAATCAACAATTTATATCATCCATAAGCATTTCTTATCAGCCCAACCATGAAGTCTCATAGTCAGAATATCATGACTCTCAAATCCACAAACATAATTTTTCATTCCTCAAAACCATAAGTTTTCCCATCAACTAGAGTAAGATTCTCAAGCCTGAGCTCATAAGCTTCCGACTAACCAATATGAAACATCAGCCATAACCATATAAATCCCCATAATCTCATCTCATGTCCTTATTAAACCAAGGCCAAAAGGCACCAACAATTTTCATCATAAGTGATATAAGTAACAACACAAGTATGCATAAGTCAACACATCAAGAATGGTGGTAGTTGTCTCACCTAAGTCATCAAGTATCATAATTTGTAAGCGTACAACAAGATTAGAGCATGTTATAAGAATCACACCAAATGTCATAACGAGAGAAACTCATATAAACAAATATCGTATCAAGTAAACAAGAGTAACACACATGAATCATCAAATTTCTCCCCCAAATTTACCTATCTCTAAAATCAAGTTTACAAATTACCTAAACAAGATTTTACATGTGCTCTCCATGTTCATAAAGACATAATAAACTCTTGAACATATATCAAACAAAGTAGAAAAAAAACAACATAAAGACAAATAAACCATTCCATTCAAGAGAGAGTTCTCTAACAATTTCTACCCATCTGTAAAGAATAACCTAAGGATCTCTACCAATCCCGATTCTATATCCGTAAGGGACATGCTATCGCCATGACTACCCGATCGAATCCCGCTTATCACTTCTCAAGGTGGTTATCTTACTTATTGATGTACATATTTGTACCTTTGTTTATTGCATCTTTTGACTTCATATTTCATTCGATTTCCAAAGAAAAGCTTCAAAAGTATATAAACTTGTGTAAGAATGGGCTAAAATGCAAGAAATAGAGTCTGCACGAGTTTTGAGCTAACCATGCAGGAATTCGAGCGAAATCGGAGTCGAAACGAAGAAGCCAAGTGAATCTGAGCAGAGGTAGATATCGACCCCTGACATAGATATCGACCTCTGGTGTAGATATCGACCTTCAACATAAATATCGACCCCCGGTGTCGATATCGACCCCCATATCGACCATCGTCATAGACATCGACTGGAGTTGGACAAGTCGAGCAGAAACACAAGCATCGATATCGACCTCTGGTGTCGATATCGACCCTACCTCGACAGAAGATAAATCCGATTTTGAGACTCGAATTGTAAAGTTTATCATCAAAGCCATGAGTTATCTCGTTCTTTTAGATATTAGCAGCTGTTTATTATCTTTTCCTTTAAGTTTTATCAAAATAAAAGACATATCCTAATTGTTTGGATAGAGTTCATAGTTTAGATAGGAGTTACAATCCTTGGATAGCAAGGATTAGTAGCCTATAAATAAAGCCCTAGGGGGCTGGCATTCAATCATCTTTCAACAAGCAAGACAATAGTCAATAGAGTTAGAGTTAGAGAGAAGTTTTAGGGTTTGACGTTTGCGAAAGTTGACGTTGAGTTGTAAAGCTTCGAAGTTTATTTTAATGCAAGTTTCTTCCTTTCAATCAACGATGAATCCCATGATGAGAAGCGAGTAGTTCCCCAAAGCTCTTAGGGTCGGGGTGAGCCCGACGTTAGCCATGCGCGCTTGAGGTAAGTATTTGATGTTGATATCGTTGTGTCTATCTCTCCTCCTACGATTCTATGTTTAGTCCTAATCGAAAGAAAAGGGATTCATGCTAACAACTTGAGTTATAAACATAAAATTGGTAGAGACAATTAGGTTTATTTGCAAGAGTAATCCTAAGAGTTGGTGTACGGCCAAAGCTTGTCCCTCGGGTGAAATAGCGCAATTATCCGTCTTATTTATCTCATCGCATGCATTGGTTAACGTTGTGGTAAACCCTAATCCTAGGAGTTGTTTTTTTATATATTTTATACACCAAAACCCACTGTTATTTCTGTTCATTGCTTCTCTCTCCATTCTCAATTCTTCGGCCTTTTCTTAGCCGACAAAACCACTACCTCACTGCAGGAAGACATCGATATCGACAACAGAGGTCGATATCGACCAAACTGATAGATCGACAGTTTTCTGAGTCGATCTCGAGACTCCTGGGAAACTTCTACAAGCATCGATATTGACCCCCTTATGTCGATATCGACCCTTCTGTATCGACTGGCAGTCTTTTGAGCCAGTCGATTTCGTGAACTGACATCGATATCGACCCCCACCAGTCGATATCGACCACTTGTTTTTTTTGTCTCTGCAGGTCTTCTGTTGCAGAGAACATCGACAGCCGAGGTCGACATCGAGGCCCAAGGTCAAAATCGAGGCTTCTGGTCGACGCAGACGTGAAATTTCCAAGGCTACTAGGATCCCGCTGACACGCCTCCTCGTGGATCGATCCTGACTACCCTTCCTCTACAACGGGAGGAAGTCTTGTAATTATTTGCTTAGGTCAGGAGTTGGTTTACGTTTATTACATCTTTATTATTTGTAATTACTTGACATATCAAACCTCCTGCAACAACAAAATTGGCGCCGTTGCCGGGGAGGCAATCAATCGCGCCCTAGTAGTCTATCTCACGTCTCTACCTAGTTTGGTCTTGCAGGTGTATGCGACGCGCTGATCGCCCACCTGAATTTGAAGGAGTAGACGACCCTGAGCATTATTTCCATCTAAGGGCCCAAGCTCAAAGAATCATGGCGGACAACGCGAACCAAGCAGAGCTTATTGAACAACTAAGGAAGCAGGTTGAGGACTTAACGACTAGAGAGGCGGCACTTAAGGAGCGTGCGGATAGGGAGGAGGAAGGCCGGAGGCAAATAGAAGCCCAAATCAATGCCCTCCCTAGGAATGCCAAGCAATATATGCACCCCGCTCTCAAAGTGCCTGAATCGGCAATTCTTATCCCTGCCTCTAATTTTGAAATAAAACCTAACTTCTTAACTGAGATTAGAAGGCACCAATATGAAGGAAAACCTAACGAATGCCCTATGGCACATATTTCAACCTTCTTAGACCTTTGTGATACTATTGCTGATGAACGAAGTCTTGAATATGTCCAACTAAAAGCCTTTCGATGGTCTCTTACAGGGAAAGCATTGCAGTGGTTGGAGAGCTTAACCTGAAGATCGCTCCGCACCTGGAATGAAGTCAAGGACGCATTTCTCAACAACTTCTTTCCTCCTTCTAAGACGGCGTTGATCCGACAGAAAATCACGGATTTCAAACAAAAGCCTGGTGAGGCTCTGGCGACTGTTTGGGAAAGGTTTAAGGACCTACTTCGATCATGCCCGACGCATGGCCAACCACCGTACGTAATTCAGGAGATCATATACAATGCTCTTGATGTTGCCACCAAGGAGAGGATCAACACTTACACCGCCTATGGCTACCTTGAACTCGCTCCACAAGAGGCTTGGGAAACCATTGAAAGGTTGGTGGAATTTGACAATACATATGGGACTCCTGAGGCTTCCGACGCACCATCATCGTCGAGGCCTGCCCCATCTATGCCATTGTACGAACCCTCCAATGTAATCGATCCGGATGTAAAGGAGCAATTTCATAGGGATCAACTTCGAAAACTCCAAAAGCAAGTGAGGTTCCTTTCAGCGAACCAAGATTGCATTGAATGCGGATCGCAGCAGCACATCACCATCGAGTGCCCCCATGCTGAACAAGTACACCTAGCGGAGACTCACCAAGAGGCGCGCTACATGAGGGGTCCCAATCACCAATATTGGGGAGACCAAAGGTTCCATCAACCACAAAGGAACCCGGTTAACCCTAGGGACCCTCCGCCGTATAGAGCTCTTGGGCACCCGGAGAGAGACCAAAAGAAGGATGATCTTCAACTAGTACTGGATGAAATCAGGCGGAATTAAGCTAAGAATGATCAATCCAACAATGCCATCCATTCTCAACTCAATCACCTTACCACAAGGATTTGGGAGATGGACATATGGAAAAAGAACGTAGAGACCCAACTGGGTCAATTGGCGGCACAAATCCCTAGACCGTCCGGAACACTCCCTGGGCAACCCACTACAAATCCTAAGGGGCAATCCGGGATGGGCCATGTCGCAGCCATACAATTGAGGAGTGGCACTAAAGTACATAAGCCACAAACGGAATCGAAGAAAGCAGCAGATCCAGTCGACATCGACAGACCACTCGATGTCGAGGATGAGGTCGATATCGACCCCCATGTCGACCCACAGGTCGATATCGAGGCCACTGCAGAGCCATCAGAGCCACAACAGAGGTCGAAATCGACAATCCCAGTCGATATCGACCAAAGCCTAGTCGACATCGATGTTCAGCAGGCCCCTCCGACCTCCGTTTTGGCCCCTACTCCAAAGAAGACGTTGTCATTCCCTTCCAAAGCATTGGAGGATCCCACCAAAGGCAAGTTTAGGCGCTTTGTAAAAATACTTCAAGGACTTAACGTTACCATCCCTCTTACAGAAGCCCTAAGTGAGATGCCGTCCTATGTGCGATTCCTGAAAGACATCCTGAGCAAGAAGAGATCCATGGCAGAGATCGCAGAGGAATGCTCGAAGATGGACTTCCCTGAGAAGAAGAGTGATCCAGGGAAGTTTGCAATCACTGTGGGACTTGGCCAACATCGCTATAAAGCCCTATGTGACCTAGGGGCAAGTGTAAGTCTCATGCCTCTTTCTATTTGGCAAAAGGTGAACATTGGCGCCCTTGAACCTATGGACATGAAACGTTATATGGCTGACAACTCATTCGTCAGACCCACAGGTATAGTTGATGACGTTCCGGTAAAGGTAGGTAAGTTCTTTGTGCCTACTGATTTCATTGTATTGGAGATGCCTGAAGATCCTGTAGTGCCTATTATACTTGGTAGGCCTTTCTTAGCTACTGCAGATGCCAATATCAATGTACGTCGAGGGTTACTAACCTTTACTATAGGGAACGAAGTGATAGAATTCTCTTTCAACCCGACCATGAGCGAAACAAAGCACCTGGAGCAAGTAGTCCTCTCGTCGGCTAAGGAGAAGCTTAGAAAATTTTTGTTGGCGAGGTCGGAAACAGCAAGCAGGGTCGACATCGACTGGAACCAGTCGATATCAACCAAAAACATCGAAATTGACCCCCCTTGGTCGAAATTGAGTATGCCAGATCGCTGCCAGGAGCTTAAGTATGGGGTCACAAAGGTCGATATCGACCCCCACATATCGATATCGACCACAGCACTCGAAATCGACCCTCCTTGGTCGAAATCGACCACCCCTCAGCCCGAAGACTTTTGTTTCGGGCCCAAACAGGTAAGCCCAGGTATGACTCCTAACCCTTCTCTGTCCATTATTGATAAATCAAGTAAGCCCATTATTTATAATTCTACTAAAGAGAGGGTCAAAGCTCCATGGTTTGCCTATATTGCTAAAGTTAGGTCAAGAAAGAGAAGAAAAGCGCCCAAAGAAGAACCTAACATCAAAAAAACCTTGGTCGCTGAACTTCGCTACTACCAAAAGGACCTAGATGATCCAGGAGAAGGCTCACGCTCGAAGGGTCCCTACATAAAAGGGTCATGAAGCATTGACGGAGAAGTCGGCCTAGCGACTCAAAAATCTAGAGCGTGTACATAAAACCTTTAAATTTTGCATAGATGGTTTTTAGGATTTAAACTTTTGGCTTTTTGAACATTTAAAACTGAGATAATTTGTGCTTTGTCTATATTTCTAACAAAGATTTCAGGTTATCAAGCAAAAGGAACGACGAAGAAGAAAAGAAGCTTCTGCAGAGGCAGTCGAAATCGACCAGGCCAGTCGAAATCGACACCCCTAGGGTCAAGCCACCTCCTGGAGTCGACATCGAGGACTCAGGAGCGAAAAAGAGAGGTCAATATCGACCCTAATACTCGATATCGACACCAACCTGGCAGCCCTTGTCTTCATCTTCTTCCTCGAATTCGACAGATGCAGTCGACATCGACCACTGACCTAGATATCGACTTCTAGCATCGACCCAACCTGAAATCGACCTGAATCCGTAGGTTTGCACTGTGAGTTTCTCTCTACCCTTGTTCTTCTTTTTAATACAGTGAGGACACTGTATATTTTAAGTATGGGGTGGGGGAAAAACATGTCTTATGGTCATAACTTGGTTTTCTTCTTCGCATTGCATTCATGTTTAAATTTTTGTTCTTAGTCTTACTTTTATAAAATGTCAAAATCTAAAAAAAAAAGTCAAAAATACAAAAAAATGCATGTTTATTTCTTTGAGTTTATTTTCTAACCCTACTTAGATGTCCTATGATGAAAACTTAATAGCTGACTTGATCATGTAAATCCTATGGCATATTTAAATGGTTTAGCCTAAGTCTTTAAAAAATTTTATGAAGATTGTGAACTTGTGATGAAATTGAGCACATATGATCCTAGGCTAAAAAGCAAATCCAACAAAAATTGTCCTTGTGAGAATTTTGACCTATAGGGAGAACATCAAAAATCCCTCCGCTTTCTTGAGTGAATTTACTCTTCCTATGCATCTCTAAATGTTGTGATAGTTATTCAAAACCAATGCATATATATGTTTATGTTTACGAGAATTAAATGATGGAGGCATCTTTTAAGCCATTTTTATCCTCTCTTTACCTACCCTGCATTATCCCTGTTTGAAGCCAGAACATTAGCCTGAGCCTGAATTTGCAAACTCCACAAAATTTTCCCTAGCCGAATTGAGCCTGACCCCATTTGGGAATTGAGACTTAGATTGGTTGGACTAATGCCTTGTGGAAAGAAAAGAGCATAATGTCCAGTTTTGAGCAAGGAAATTATAGGATGGTGCATATTTACATTTTGTCATATTTTGTAAAAGGATTTATGGCTCAACATATAAATGCACATATTTACTTATTATTTTCGAAAAAAAGAATCCGAAAAAAATAAATAAAGATATCTATATATAGTGCATGAGCCATATCCCTTAAGTCTTTTATTCATACAAGTGTTATATTTTTTGAGCGGTATATTAGAGCTTGGAAGAAGGGTTGATAGAATGGTTGACATCTTTTTAGTGCATCTCTAGAGCATATTATGGAAAGATGAGTTGGGAAAGAACATTATAGAGATTGAGCTTACATTGAAGAGTTATGGTTTGGGTATTGCAAAGTGTTGAGATTTAGGAGTCTTGATTCCCGAATTATAAAAGCACCACATAGCCAAATAATTCCATACCCTTTATTTCATACCAAGCCCCATTACAACCCCGCCGAATGGAGTCTTCTTTGAAGTCTTCCATTGAGCGAAAGTCCTCCTGATGGTTCTTATTGCATTTTCATAATTGGTTGCGAAGTGGATTATTATAAATTGCAATGTTTATGAGATTGTATATGGAATTGAGTTGAGAGTTGATTTTTATAGCCTAAACACATGAGGGTTGAGTGCAAACACATTATCCCTGTGAGGTTGGATCAAAATTGCATATGCCTATGGATCGCCAAAATATGTGCTATGACGTTAAATTCACTTGCTTTGCTTTGCTACCGCTTATGATGTTGCTTTTGACAAAGGCGAAGACTTGAAGGGTGTGTTGTAGGTGTTGGTTATTGCTTGGTTATTGCTTGAGGACAAGCAAGTCTAAGTATGGGGTGTTTTGATGTACATATTTGTACCTTTGTTTATTGCATCTTTTGACTTCATATTTCATTCGATTTCCAAAGAAAAGCTTCAAAAGTATATAAACTTGTGTAAGTATGGGCTAAAATGCAAGAAATAGAGTCTGCACGAGTTTTGAGCTAACCATGCAGGAATTCGAGCGAAATCGGAGTCGAAACGAAGAAGCCAAGTGAAGCTGAGCAGAGGTAGATATCGACCCCTGACATAGATATCGACCTCTGGTGTAGATATCGACCTTCAACATAAATATCGACCCCCGGTGTCAATATCGACCCCCATATCGACCATCGTCATAGACATCGACTGGAGCTGGACAAGTCGAGCAAAACACAAGCATCGATATCGACCTCTGGTGTCGATATCGACCCTACCTCGACAGAAGATAAATCCGATTTTGAGACTCGGATTGTGAAGTCTATCATCAAAGACATGAGTTATCTCGTTCTTTTAGATATTAGCCGCTGTTGATTATCTTTTCCTTTAAGTTTTATGAAAATAAAAGACCTATCCTAATTGTTTGGATAGAGTTCATAGTTTAGATAGGAGTTACAATCCTTGGATAGCAAGGATTAGTAGCCTATAAATAAAGCCCTAGGGGGCTGGCATTCAATCATCTTTCAACAAGCAAGACAATAGACAATAGAGTTAGAGTTAGAGAGAAGTTTTAGGGTTTGACGTTTGCGAAAGTTGACGTTGAGTTGTAAAGCTTCGAAGTTTATTTTAATGCAAGTTTCTTCCTTTCAATCAACGATGAATCCCATGATGAGAAGCGAGTAGTTCCCCAAAGCTCTTAGGGTCGGGGTGAGCCCGACGTTAGCCATGCGCGCTTGAGGTAAATATTT
Organism: Persicaria maculosa; assembly: GCA_963922045.1. Classification (NCBI taxonomy): domain Eukaryota; kingdom Viridiplantae; phylum Streptophyta; class Magnoliopsida; order Caryophyllales; family Polygonaceae; genus Persicaria; species Persicaria maculosa. The sequence goes on along the minus strand of OY998257.1, from coordinate 13,412,991 downwards.
GATGTTGATATCGTTGTGTCTATCTCTCCTCCTACGATTCTATGTTTAGTCCTAATCGAAAGAAAAGGGATTCATGCTAACAACTTGAGTTATAAACATAAAATTGGTAGAGACAATTAGGTTTATTTGCAAGAGTAATCCTAAGAGTTGGTGTACGGCGAAAGCTTGTCCCTCGGGTGAAATAGCGCAATTGTCCGTCTTATTTATCTCATCGCATGCATTGGTTAACGTTGTGGTAAACCCTAATCCTAGGAGTTGTTTTTTTTATATATTTTATACACCAAAACCCACTGTTATTTCTGTTCATTGCTTCTCTCTCCATTCTCAATTCTTTGGCCTTTTCTTAGCCGACAAAACCACTACCTCACTGCAGGAAGACATCGATATCGACAACAGAGGTCGATATCGACCAAACTGATAGATCGACAGTTTTCTGGGTCGATCTCGAGACTCCTGGGAAACTTTTGCAAGCATCGATAGCGACCCCCTTGTGTCAATATCGACCCTTCTGTATCGACTGGCAGTCTTCTGAGCCAGTCGATTTCGTGAACTGACATCGATATCGACCCCCACTAGTCGATATCGACCACTTGTTTTTTTTGTCTCTGCAGGTCTTCTGTTGCAGAGAACATCGACAGCCGAGGTCGACATCAAGGCCCAAGGTCGAAATCGAGGCTTCTGGTCGACGCAGACGTGAAATTTCCAAGGCTACTAGGATCCCGCTGACACGCCTCCTCGTGGATCGATCCTGACTACCCTTCCACTACAACAGGAGGAAGTCTTGTAATTATTTGCTTAGGCCAGGAGTTGGTTTACGTTTATTACATCTTTATTATTTGTAATTACTTGACATATCAAACCTCCTGCAACAACACTTATCCGTATTAAATTCATTTTGCCCTTTGAAAACATTCAAAACTCGTGAAAACGTTTGGTCCATTTCATTTCCAAAACTCAAAATCACCAATTGTTTTACAACTCATTTGTACTCGGATTGCACAACCTGGCTCTGATACCAACTTTGTAACGGCCCAGATCTAGGAGGAGGGAAGTCGAAGGGCTCGTCCCCATCGTTGGTGTCGAAAGGACCCCGAATTCGAGATTGAGGAGATCGAGAGGGAGGTGGAAGAGGGCTGATGAAGGGGGAGCCATGGGAGCTACGCTTGCAGGGGGGTTTCGAGGTGTGAACAACGAGATCGAGGGAAGCTTGAAGAAGCATCAGTCGGGTCTCATATCTAAGGGAGAAGGAGGAATGAGCGGATTTTGGGGCGGCTAGGGTTCCAATTGCGGATATTTATACTCCGACGATTAGGGTTAGGTTAGTCTAGTAAAATTTCAAAAGTAGTCCGTTATTTCTAGGTTTTAAAAATATTAACACAATAAATACCACAATTCAACCCAATAGAGATTTCTTCTTTTTTTTTGCCCAAATAAATATGATAATTAATTCAATGTAAAAGTTCTCAATAAAGTTTAAAATTTTAGGTCTTTACAACATTCATGTTTAATACGCTCATCATACTTTTCTTCCAGAATTCTATGATCTCACGCCTGTTCCTTAAACCATCTAGGTTTAATTTGTAACTTGTTTCACTTATGGGTTCTAGGTTAATTTCTCTTTGATTTGGCCTATGGTTTGGCATAATACTTACTCCAAATCTTTCTTTCTTTTCTAGAAACTCCTTTGGCTTTAGCCTAGGTCTATAATTACTGGTTGAACCATGTTCATAGCGCCTGTAGTTTCTTCTAGCTTCGTTATGTTCTGCTGGTTCATTCTCCTTCAGCCTTCTTTGCCTTAGTATTTCATCTACCCTCTGTTGGACTTTGGATATGGGAATATTTTCCATGTCTTTTAAATTAATTAATCCCATTTGCTGATATACTACTTCTTCATTAGAATTTCTTTCAAACTCATCATCACTCATAACTTCTTGGTTTGTGAAGTTGAATTCAATGGTTTTGAGTTTCTGTAACTTCAACTTCCATTCTGGGTCATCCAACTTAGTGTTAAATCTCCTTGTTTGTAGAGATGGATGTTGATTCATTTTTAAGGATTTGATTTTCGTCTTGATTTTCTTCTTTAATAACAACTTTTTTCTTTAAATTATCAAACTTAGTAGAAAACTTGTTTTTGGATTTTTTAAATGGATAACTATATTTAAAAGGATCTCCTTTCTTAATTTCACCACCAGATTTTAGGCTTATCTGATGACTAATTTCATTGATGGCTTTTAGATTGGTTGAGTGATGCACTTCACCTGTTTCTTTTACGATCTTAAAAATCTTACTGCTAATCTCAAGATATAACTGTTCTAATTTTTTAACTTCAATTTTAAGATCTATAAGTTGGTCTGAACTAGCATTTAAAATTGCTCCAAAGTGCTTATCATTTGTATCTAAATGTAAAGCATGAGGATAAGTCTTATGGGGACAATTAGTTGATACCTCCAGGTTGTCTTATAGATTAATACAGATATTTTTCTTAACTTGTCTCTGATACCAAATTTCAGGATCATTAACTAAAACAAGATAAATGCGAAATTATAAAGAAAATTGAAAATAACACACAAACTAAAGTTTATAAAATAGTGGCTATTCTAGGTAATTTTTAAGTTTTTGTTTGGATTTTAGTTGGAAAGTGGAGGGGTCCACTTTTATAAAGTAAGCAATGAGAATGCTCCTTTCAGTTTTCACCGGAAGAAGTGGTCCTCACCCGAGTCAATCCCTATATATATATATACACCTAGCATATCACATATATAATAATAACAAATAACACAAAAGGAATACCCAGTAGGCCCATGCCTTAACCCGAATTCAAGGCCCCAACCCGAGCCCAAAAGGAACCCCACCCGGCTCAAAGAAAAGAGAGGAGGAGGAGACCCGGTTTGAAAACAATATAACCCGGGAGGAAGATCCGGGTTAGGCCCAACTCGAGCCCAATCCTCCTATCTCCTTCCTCCCTCAGAAGAGTAGAGCTCTGTTCGACCAACGCCGGAAAACGAAGGAAGGGAAGAGGATTCCTGGGCCTCCGGTGGTCCTTTCGACCCGAGATGCTACCCAGGTTATCGGAATGGAATTCCGACCAGATCCGACCCGAAATAACTTAAACGAGAGTAAAGAGGAAGGAGGAAGAGGGAGCTTACCGAGGGGGTCTTGTTATTGCCGAAGAAGATGCTCGAGCTGCACTGGGTTTAAATGACGGAGAAGAGGCTTGTTCCGAGTCTAGGACGACGGGGAGAGAGTTAAAAGATGACCTTTACGCGGATTTGAGCCAAAGCACGAGAGAATCGAAGTTTACCTCTCGGATTCAAAATAGGGGAAGGAAGGGTAGCGTGGCTCCGACGATGGCGCCTGCGTACTCCGTCGAGGTCGAGAATGATCCTTCCTGGCCTAGGGATGGAGAAGAATGAATAAAAGAGTAGCTTTGCAAGGTTTCGAAGTGGAAAAGGAAGATTCGACACGGTTTACCGGATTTCAAACGAACAGAGGGGTGGAGCTTCCCCAGCGGCGCTGGTGGCTCTGGCGGACTTCTGGCTCCCTTTGGACTCCTCTGAATGGTTAGCTGCAATGCCGGTTAGGTGGTGGTGGAAGATTGGATAAGAACGAGAGGGATGAGTGGATGAACGGTGATGAAATTGGTGATGAAAAGGGGTGGTTTTCTGGGTTTTCTTTTGTGAGGTTTGCTGCAAGAGAGTGAGGCAGAGAATGAAGTGTTGGTGGATGAAGAAATTACAGAGAGGAGGGCTTTAATATAGGTTGTGTGGCACAAAAGACAAATGTGCAAGCTGTGTGTGAGGGAGCAAGTGTGTGAGGGAGCAAGGAAAGAAGGGCACAAAGGGAATCTTCCGTAACAGCATTCTAAGATGAGAGAGAGAGAGAGATAAAGAAAAAGGAAAAGAAATAAATTTGAGGAATGGTCCCCCCATGATACCAATTTGAATTTTCGACGATTGACCTTAATCCCTCGCTCTAAAACGAAATCCCGACACTGGGACTTTAAATCGAAGCTTTAAATTATTATCAGAATTAAAATAATTTATCAAGACTCGAAACTTGAGAGCGGAATCAAATTTTGTCAAAATTCAAATTTTAAAATGATGTCGGAAGGATTTTTAAAATTGAACTTGTGCTCGAGGACGAGTTTTCTCCATTTTTACAAATTGAATAAAATACTAATATGTTTAATTAAAATAATACATAAAATATATTTGGTCTTTACAAACGAGCACCGACATGGAGCACTACCTTAGTTGTACTTCTGCTTGCCTTCTTGCTTGCTGCAAGCGGAAGTACAACTAAGGTAGAAATAAACAATGAAATAAACAAATTATAATAATAAAAATCCCTAATTTTCACACTTCAAATCTCAAACCCTAAAACCTAACAAAATTTCAATAGTCTAAAGTAATTCAAATTTCAACATTTCAACTACAAACAAATCAATAACATCTTCAATTCAATATTTAAATAATAAACAATAGCAAAATCGAATATAACTTACTGATTTTCGCCCAAATTTGTGAGATTTCGCATAGCGCACACACAATGTTATGTCGTTGGGCAGCCCTAGGCCCTTGGCGACGGCAGGCGCAGGACGCCGGACAGTGGAGGGTGGTTGGGCAGCCCTGGCGACCGGACTTGCCACTGTTGGTGGTGGCGTGGAGGCCGGACTCGCCTTCGCTTTGCAGCCTTCACCCTTCTCACTCGCAGCTCACCCTTCGCTTGAATCGCTTCTAAACCCAGTTACCCAGAGCGCTTCACTGTTTTGCAAAAAAAAACCTATCAAAACTACGTCGTTTTGAGAATTTATTTATTTATCTTTTTTACAAAGGGTACCTGCGGGTCGAGGGGCCAGGGTTGTCCCTGCTTGTTGCTGTATTTTTTTTGTTTGCTCAGTGTGTCGATGGTTTGTGTGTATTTGCAATCTTGCAGGTTGCTGATGCCAGGAAAAAGACCCCAAGGATTATTTATAGGCTAGATTAATTGTTACACTACCCTTCTTTTTTTTAATGGATATGGAGCAGTTACTGTATTTTGTAATAACTGCCCAGTGCAAATCTTATGTCCCACCAACGCGTCCTATAACCCCGTCTCATAAAATTATTTTACCCTTAAATTAATATTAAATTTTTTTTAAAATACATTTTGTTTTTACAAGATTATTACAACATATTTGAAAAAATCTAAAAAAATTAACTTCTAAAAATTTTAACAAATTATATAGTAAAATAACATCTTTTTTTTATAAGGTAAAAATTCGAGTTCAGACAAACCTGAAACTCGATAGGCCGACGAATTGGGTGACGGACTAACCGTTAACATACAACACAATAGACACACAAAAACACAGATGAAAGAAACAACCCTAAAAACCCATATAAGCCGTCAGCCAGTGGAGGAGTCAAGGGAGGTCCAAGGCGAGCCACGAATGCCAAGAACACGGTAGAGCGCGTCGACTCACAGTAATCCACTACTGGAAAGGGTGAAACCTGAGGAAGTGCGGATCACCGACGTTGCCCCCACCTAGATGAGCGATCTTCGAAGACCACGAACACAACCACGATCCTCTCGATCATATTGGAAGCCCGATAATGCAACCCAACTCGGAACTAAACGCACCCACGCCAAAGCAGCGACCCGACGCCAAACGACGGAACAAGTACAGGCCAAACACGGAAGAACTAACATCCGACGAAAAATGTGTGCAAACTCCCGGACCAAACTAAAAGTCCGGGAAGAAATTATTTAAACTACTAATATCAAATTATTTCGCAGACCCTTTTAGGATTTTGAAACAACCCTTTCGGGATTTTATCAAACCTTTTCGGGAATTTTGTCAAACCCTTTCGGGATTTAAATAAGGTCCTTTCGAGCATAACTTCTTCCAATCCTTGCAAGAAAAGATATTATTATTTTTCCCCTCCTTGCAGCGGAAGGACAAGGTTTTTTTCGTACTTGCAAGCTTGCAGCGCAAGGGTAAATTTTTATTTTTTTTCCTTTTTTTTCCCAGCCTAATCATCTTCATCACCAAGGCCATGGAGGCTAACCGGCGACGATGGAAGACGGAGGCGGCGCCGGGGGGGGCGATTAGGAGCTCATGGAAACGACAATAAAGTCTACATCGGAGGAGCCAGAGACCAGAACAACCCATGGGCACAGAACTCGGGATACATGGGCCCAAAGGAGAGTCATGGTCACAGCCCCACGGGAGCAGGATAATTCCGATCAACGTGGCGCGACAGATCTACTTTGGAACAAGGGATCGAAGAGCATGTGGGGCCGGAGAAAGATTGTGGCGACTAGAGCCGATTGCGCAGCCAGGACCGATGGAGCAGCCAGGCCGAATCCGAATGGAGTTGACCCATTGGCGAATCTTCAACTCATCGTGCTTTGCTTTTCTTCCAAAATCTTCCAAGTTGGATTCGGCAAATGTGAGTTGACGCCCATTACTGGCATATATACAATTCAACTAATCCACAAATCCTCTCTTTAATTGATCCACTCATTCTCTGTAATCTATATGCCGGCAACCGAGAAGATCAAACCGCCGAGTACAGAACCCACCAACTAGAGCCACCGAAGGGGAGCCAAGAAGGGGTTGATTGTAAGACCATTTGAACCAGACTACCCCTATGGAAGAAAGGAGGATAGGGTTACACAAATCGGATAGATCAGTTGCATAAAATGGGGGAGAAAACCCAGATCTACAAAACCCCAAAACGAATTTGGGTTTCGAACGAAGACCGAAGCGGATAAGTTGCAATAGAATATGATTGACAACCGGTGAGACACCGGTGCTTTGTAGTGGCGGAGCCACCTTAGTACGAGACGACCGGAGCCGAGATGAGGCCGGCGGAAGCCGGGTTGAGACCGGCAGAGCCGGGGTTGGGTCTCCCCCTCTCTCTAAAATTCTAGAGAGGAGGGAGCGTTTTGGTGGATTTTCAGCTTCACAAAAATCTTCTCTTTTTTCTTAAAATAACATCTTTTTAGAACTTAAAAAAAAACTTTCTATCTCTTTTTAATTGTTATAGTTTTTGTTAACTTATTTTTGTAGATATCTCTATTTAATTATTATAGTTTTTGTTAAGATAAAATTTGGTGTTTTGTACCCTTATGTGCATTTAATTAGGTATTTAACCCCCTTATTTTTTTTATTAGGCGTGCTAGACCCCTTTAATTTTTTTTAGCCGCATTAGACCCTTCCTCCAATCGCTCTCATGGTTCTCCTACAGCTCGTCGTTCCTCCTTAATCCTTCATCCTTGCGATTACATCTCTCCTCTCCTCTCCTTCTTCACGCGATTTCAACTCAGCGATTCCAGGTACACTTTTCTTCTTCTCTGCTCCTGGATCTGAGATTGCGGGTTAGGGTTTCAAGTTAGGGTTGAATTTGAGTGAATTTGCTTGCTCGTGGATCAACCATCGAACCATCTTCGGACGGGCGCTGAATCGGCGTGACCTACTTGATGGGGTTCCGATTGGGAATTCTATCCAACGCTGAGGAAGATGTTGAGATATTGTGGGCGATTCAGAACAGGATTGGTCAGTATTCGGCTTTCCGACGAAATGCGCTGGGTTGGAGACCCTGAATGTAAGTAATGTCAATTTAATTTCACTTGTCGATGGAATCGTAAGCGTTAGGGCCGGTGGTGTTGAATATCAGCCCTCTGAATTTGATGTACAGGGGAGGAGAAAGATGGCTATCGCTTTTTTAATCGAGCTATGGGCGAGCCGATTGAATTCAACTGGACTAGAGCCGATTCAGGTGAGTTTTTGAATTTTTATTTCGTTGTTTATCATGTTACTCTTGATGAATAATAAAATTGGTGTTGGTGACCTCATTAATTATTTGTTGAGAGTTTGTCAAAGGCGATCGACGTTGCAGTATGTTATGGTCTACTGCGATGGAGATTAGTGATGATTTCAGAATGGATATTGATGATGATGTTTTTTTTTTCAAAGAAATATTATGGATATGATAATCAATGACTTGATTTTGTAAAATCTTTGGATTCCACGATCTGATCATCGAAGCCTGGTCACAATAACACTCATCACTTTGTGTACAGGAGCTAGATAAGCCTGGTCTCAATAATACTCACCTCTTCAATGTTCTACCATAGTATGAAAGAGCGTAGAGCCAAGAATGCAATTCATGGCATGCAAAATACGGAAGGAAGAATGATGGATGATGAAGATGAGATAAGAGCTCACATCCTGGAATATTTTCAGAATTTGTTGGCCACTGAACCTGATGATGTTGCAATGCCGAGTATTCCAGAGGGGGCTGCTGTAAGTGAAAGAGATGCACAGAATATGTGCAGGCTGCCTACTCGAGAGGAAATCAGAAATTCAGTTTGGGCAATTGGAGCAAATAAATCCCCGGGACCTGATGATTTCGGGAGTCAATTTTTCAAGAGTAGTTGGAATACAGTGGGGGGTGATGTATGTGCTGCAGTAAAGGAGATTTTTCGGAATGGAACAATTCTTAAGCAAATGAATGCTACGTTTGTCTCCCTCTTGCCAAAGGTCAGCAACCCCACTCTGGTGAAGGACTTACGACCTATCTCCTGCTGTAACACAATCATGAAGATGGTGAGTAAGATCTTGGTCGCCAGAATCAAGAGTTCGATGAGCTATTTGGTGTCTGACTGTCAGGGAGCGTTTGTCCCAGGGAGATCACTTGGTCATAATAATGCAGTGGCTCTAGAAGTTGTCAGATGTTATGGTACCAAGAGAGTCTCTCCGCGCTGTACGATCAAGGTTGATCTTCAGAAGGCGTATGATTTTATGAGCTGGAAGTTTGTACGCTTCACACTGCAACAGTTGCGTTTTCCAGAAAAGTTGGTGGATTTGGTGATGGAATGTGTGACTTCAACATCGTTCTCCATTATCATAAATGGCGCACCAGAAGGATATTTTAGAGGGAAGATAGGACTACGACAAGGGGATCCGCTCTCGCCCTATCTATTTGTGCTGTGCATGGAGATGTTGAACCGTATGTTGATAGAGGAAACGGCCAGCCCTGAATTCCAGTTTCACCCGAAATGCAGAAGAATGAAACTTGTACATCTTGCTTTCGCAGATGACTTGTTGATTTTCTGCAAAGCGGATCTACAATCTGTACAAGTGATAAAAAGGGCGCTTGATCGATTCTTTGAGGCTTCTGGTCTCCGGGCTAATAAGGATAAAAGCACCATTTACTTTGCTAGGGTAGACATTGATGTGGTGGAGGAAATCACTCGAGTGTTGGGGTTCCAGGAGGGCCAGCTACCAGTTCGCTATCTTGGCATGCCGTTGCACTCGAAAAGAATTTCACTTCATGAATACAGCAACTTGACTGAGAAGTGTGGCAACTATGTTCAGAACTGGGCAACTAGGAAGCTCTCGTATGCAGGCAGAATGCAGTTGCTTAAGGCTGTGTTTGGAGGGATTGTCTCTTTCTGGAGTCAGTCCATCTTGATGCTGAGAGGGGTGATTGATAAGCTGAATGAACTTCAGCGCCATTTCCTTTGGAATGGCACTAAAGAAGGAGGCAAAAACCTCGTAGCATGGGCTGATGTTACCAAGCCATACGAGGAAGGTGGGTTAGATATAAAAGAGATACTTGGATGGAATAAGAGCGTATTTGCAAAGCTCTTATGTGATATTGATGCACAAAAGGAATGTATATGGGTTCGCTGGGTGAATCACAACTTGCTAAAGGGGAATTCCATCTGGGATGTTGGTCCTAAAGTATATGACTCATGGGCTTGGAAGGAGCTCCTAAGTGTTAGAGATGAGATTAAAGTGCTTATTCAACCCCAAGGGTCGGTTGATTGGGGGACGCTCATACGACCCAATGGAGGCTTGATGAGCACGAGGGTGTATGACATGATTCGAGACCATGGGCAGAGTTGTGATTAGGGGGGCTTCATTTGGAAGCGAGCCCAGTGCAAGAGATGGTCCTTCATCACTTGGCTTGCAGCAAGGAAGAGGCTTCAAACTAGGCGCATCATTAAGCACTGGATGGGACCTGATGCCGCTTGGTGTGCACTTTGCAAGGAAGAGGAAGAAAATGAAGATCACCTTTGGTTTGGTTGCAGAGTGGTGAAGGAAATACAAAACAGGGTGCTCTATTGGCTAGGCGTGGGAGTGAGGTTCTGCACTCTCCATGAGTGGCTACAATGGTTTGAAGGAGAGCCAGAAGAGACCAGAAAAGGGGCCTTGTTCCAGGGCAAGCTGCTAGTGTTGTGTGCGCTTGTCTACATGACTTGGAGGGCTCGTAACAGGTCGATCTTTATGGGGGAACAGTGTCGCCCGGCAGAGTGTGCTATGGAGATTATCAAAGCTTGCAAGAATAGGATATCGATCAAATGCAAATGCAAGTCCAGGTTGGAGAAAACCTGGGTGAGGAGGCTACTGGTTTAGCTGAGGGTTTAGCTAGAGTTGGAGGTTTGATGCATAGAGTATAGGATGGTTATAGGCAATTTTTTGGGGTGTTGTCTTTTGGGAGAGACTTTTGAGAGGTATACCGCACATGTATTTTTCCACGGGACCCATTGTCTAGTCTGCGTGTTTTTGTAACTTGGTTACACCCATCTTATATATATTTACCAGTTCAGGAGTCAAGTTTTGGTCTTTGTCAATAGTGAAATTTAGGGATAAACGGTGAAGAGGGCAAGTCTAAATGTCAATTCTCATAGCTATGAAGTGTTCTTGTTAATTTATTATGAATGCAATCACATTTTATGCTCCTATGTCATTAATTGTATAAAAATGTCATCAACAAAAGATGTCATTACAAATGAGTGAGATAAATGAAGTGTAATAACAAATGATATCAATGAATAACAGTCATCAGTAAATGATGTCATCAATCAAGTTAAATCACATTTTATGCTCTTTTGCCATCAATTGTGTAAAAATGTAATAAGCATGTCACCACAAGTGATTGCATCAATGAAGTGTAATCACAAATGTGTCATCAGTGAATAAAAGTAGAATCGATGAAAATATATCGATATACAATTGATTAAATTAAAAAAAGTGGCATCAAACGATTTGATTAAAAAAAAGTGGCATCAATACACTAATTTGAAAAAGTTGCATCACATTAAAGAAAAAAATGTCATCACAACCCTACTTTGAAAAAATATGGCATCACGGTAAAAAAATATCATAAAAATTGACATAAAAAAAGTGTCATCAGTACTCAACAGTAAACAAAATGGCATCAATGGTCAACGTGACATCACAGTAAAAAAAAATGCCAGCAAGGTTTGAAAAAAGTGGCATCAAACCATTTCATTAGAAAAGTGGCATCAAAGCGAAAATAAAATATAATAAAAAATGGCATCGAATAATTACATTAGAACAATGACATCAAAACAATACTTTAAAAAGTGGCATCACATTAAAGGGAAAAAATGTCATTAAAAATTTGGCAACAAAATACTACTTTGAAAAATGGTATCAAAACATTTCAGGAAAAAATGGCATAACGATAAAAAATGACAACGGAAAAATTGCATCACGGTAAAAAAAATGGCATAAAAAAAGTGGCATCAGTTGTTTAAAAAAAAAGAAATGTTTTGATGTCATTTTTCCATTGACCGTTGACCGGTCAACGGTCAATGGTCAACTGTTGACAGGTTGACGGTCAAATAGGTTGACCGTTGACCCCTAACACTCCATTTGGGGAGGGTGCTAGCTTACCTAATTAAATTAGTTTGGGTGTTAATCACCTAATTAAAGGTTCAAAATAGGCTAGTTAGCAAAATCACCATTTTGTTAACTTATTTTTTTAGATTTTATTTTTAAATATGTTATAATAATCATGTAAAAATAAAATATATACAGGTTGTGACTCGTGGGAGTGGGAGTGTTTGTAGGGCTGGAAATCACCCGTGGGTGACCGACTCACCCGACCCACCCGACCCGATTATACGGGCGAAAACCCGAAAAAAACCGGGTGATGGATGGGTGAAACGGGTGATGGGTGATATATTTTTCACCCATTACCCGACCCATCACCCGACCCATTACCCGACCCGCTTAACCACCCGTTAACCCACCCGATTATTAAAAAAATATAGCCTAACATAACTACATATTTCTCCTTTTTCTAATTCTAGCTTCTCTATTCTCTAATTGTTTTTGTACAAAAAAATCTAAAAGAATATAAACTTATTTTATTTAACCCCACATCACATCTTTTTAAAAAAATATTTTATTTTTTTTGCATATACTACTAGAGTGTTAGCAATTTCCCTCGTTTCAACGACTTGGTTAACATTTAGTGTGTTAAGACATGATTTAGCCAAATTATCTTTTTTTTTCTTTTCATTAAGAGTCTAGCTACGGACTAAAATTCATCTCATTTGATTTGATATTAAACTTTTAATGCTAACTTTGTAAGATGAGAATAGTGATATAATGTATGAATAAACCTTTTATACATTTAATAAGATTTTCACGTTGACGTGGTTTGTGAAATTATCGAATATTATTGATTTCTAAGTATGTTTTGTGGCTCATTTTCTTTTAATTTACTTCACCCGATTACCCACCCGATTCACCCGACGGATCGGGTGATGGGTGAAACATTAGACGGACGGGTGATGGGTCGGGTGAAATTTTTTTGTGACGGATCAGGTGGAAAAATGGATCCACCCACCCATCACCCGACCCATTTCCACCCCTAGGCAGGAGATTTGAACCGATAATTGCCCACTAAACTAATGAAAATGAGGAGTCATTGGGTGTAACAGTGTTCGGGGGAGTTATTTCACTTATTTGGTAGTTTCTTCCAAGCAATTGCAAAGATGACTGGGCCGTTGACTATCATCAAATTCTTGGGCTTGTTTGGGCTAGCTTTAAAACCCATCTCGATTTATTTTGGGCTTCATGATAGTCCATTCTTCAAAATGCATTTCAAAACTCTAACTTTATGCCACTTATGAAATTAATCACACTAATTTCATTTTGTTTTAAATCAGCTTAATTAATTTAGCTGATTGAATTTCATATAAGCCTTTTTTTTGTTGGCTAGTACGATTATTGGACTTAAGTAATTAGACCCCATTTATCAAAGCTTTAGATTTGTTAACCAAGCTTTCACGAAAATGACTCTTTTCGATCGCCTCACATAAATTTAATTGGTGACTTTTGTATGAGATCATGGATCCTTAAAATTCATTAAAATTTACCCTTCAACAATTTTGGATGCACATGTCAAGAGTGTTAATTTATAAAGCTTTTGTAACTTCTAGGGTCTTGTCATCTTCTTGGCGCATCCCTCCCATTTTTACGGTGAAAAACTTTTTTGTGCTCTTCATAACTATTATGATATTTTTACGGTGAAATTTCTTTTTCTTTTGTGCTCTTCATAACTATTATGAAATGTGTCCCTGCTAGTTTTGTTTCCATGGGAATATTAGAGGTGGCTCAAGCGAGATCTCCTAACGGGGTAGTCTTTGTTCATCCTACTAATGAGGACTAATGGATATCAGATTGGCTGAGATTATTTCTTTTGAATTCCCCTTCATTATGCCTTGTTCCTTCCCTTTCACACAAGGCTTTTGTTGGCCCATGGGATCCAAGTAAGTTCAAGTTGAAAATTGTATTTTGATTTCTCAATGCAATATACTTTGGGGTTCAAGGGGTGATTTATGGTGTGGTTGAAAACTGGCCAGGTATAAATAACTCCCAATTAGTAGCATTGGATGTGAAGCTCAATCTATTGCATTTCTCTTCTACAGTTCTACTCCTATCTTTGTACAATTTGATAGAGATACCACTGGGCCTAGAGTACGAAACCCTCTTGTTCGACGACAACAAGGGCATTGCCAAGTTCTATGTCATCCAAACTGTTGTCGAAAAGAAAAGACCATGAGATTTAAGCTGCAATTCGCTGATACATTTTCATATATGGAAACATTGTTTAGAGTTTGATTTGTACAGTACTTTTTCTTGCTCCTAAGGATGCAATGTTTTGTGGAGTCTTAGCACTTTGTTGTATTAAAGTCCATTGGGAGTTGATGACCGGGAGCACGTGAGGTTACATTATAAAACCAATTGAAAATAAGAGAAGTAGTCCACCGACTTATATACTTCACTTGTGCTATTTAAACTTTCAATGTGGGATAATGTTATCTATTCACATCTCAACACACTCTCGCAAGTGCAATATGATTGTCTTGTCTAGTTAACACTTGGACAACTGGTGGGTAGCATCTCACTCTCTTTTTAGCTAACCTAGACCAAGATCAAAAGATAGGCCGTTAGGCTAACCGCCCTACTACCTAGATATTATGATATAGATACTAATCAAATACTTACTATGATTTCATCTCGCACAGTCTCTCCCTCATGGAGAAACCCGACCGACAATTTGACATTCGTTGATTTTTATCTCCAAAGTTATGTGTAGAGATCCAGTAAGAGTCACCTTATTATGTCTGGTGACCGACCACTATTGTAGGTGCAATATAAGAAAGGGGCAAACTTTCAAATTCGTTCACTGGATAGTTTTAGTTTATCTCTGAACACAAGAACCAAACCAAGAAAACCCTAATATAATGAATCTCAACATCCACCCGGTGAAACACCAGCTCAACCATCATGATCTTGAGGATTGATTTCTCTATATAGTGGGAAATAACTAGAGCAAAAGATGGATTTTCATATTGGACTGATTACAACAATTCTCGGATGAAGCCTTGTCATAACGAATGCTCTAAAACCCATCAAGGAGGGAGAATATAATTGTTGTTGTGAGGCTAGAATTCTGTCATGAGTTTCCAGCCAAAAACCTCGGGATGGTATAGGCCACCCAAGATAATGAATACTAGTATTGCAAACCCATGTTAGGATGAATATTTATTTTTCTTTCAAGAATGGACGTACTGTTGTGAATTACGGTCTATAACCATAACATGAGACTTTGGTTGACTTATGAGATCCTCGAAGGGTCAAGTAGGAAAGAGTAGTTCGATTTCCCGATGTAATCTACTAATGAGATTTGAGGGGTGATTTATGGGGTGGTCGAAAACTAGCCAGGTATAAGTGACTCCCATTTTGTAGCCTTGGATGTGAAGTTCAATCCTCCGCATTTCTCTTCTACTTATACTTTTTTACAATTCGATATATATAACACTAGGCCTAATGTACAAGTTATCCTAAATGAGGAGAGAACATCTCTTGCAATGGTTGCCCTTTTTCAAGGCAGAGTGTTTGTGTGGGACAGGTACTCGTCGTTGCAATTTTATCTTGGTTTATCCCACAACAGGCTACAAATTCAACGTGTTCTTCTTCATTATAAAAAATGACACCCTTTTATTTCACAACCCCATCCAAGCTAGTGCCGAAAAGACCATGAGATTTAAATTATAATTTGCTGAGACATTTCCATATATGGAAACGTTGGTTAGAATTTGGTTTGTACTGCACTTTTTTTTTGTTCCTAAGGATGTTATGTTTAGTGGAGTGTTAGTATCTTTTAGGATTAAAGTCAGTTAGGACTCGATGACCGAAGGAAGGGGATATTACACCTGTCTCATAATGGATATGATAAAAATTTTGGTAGTGATTTATAACTGATTTAAGCCATACTCATGTTAAGATCCTAGGTCTTATAGATGGTATCATAGCTAATTCTAGACTTGGAATTATTCCGGCAGTATGATTGAGTATGCTCAACTTAAAGGGCAATCGTTGTTATACTAGGGAATGCATTCTTTTGATAAGTTGGATGATTTGAAGTATATGGTGGTTTTTATGCATGCATAGTTCATAAATTATCTTGGTGGTATTTGTTTACTTACGTTTGATTCAATTCTTGTTCTTTCCCATTAGACTTCATTATAAATGTGATTTCATTGTAAGGTGAATGCCCAACTAAATCCCTTGTGCTTAATGAGGTAAGGATTTTCGGAGTGATTTATAATTGATTCAAGACTTACGCATATTAGAATAGCTTTTTCTTTTCAACTTTGGGTCTGTTGTATATTTCATTCAAAACACAACAAATCATCCTCACAAATAGTCAGTAGATGGAGGTGGACATGACATGAAGCTGATGTGGAGGAGAGCTTCTAGCAATCTACAGATATACGAGACAAAGATCTCAATACCCATTGGCATGGTAGTAGGCAAGATACGTCCTTAAGTAGGGGCGTAGCAATACAACATGTTGATGAGTAACAGAAAACCAACGCAGTTGAGTGGAGACTTGAAGGATAAAGTCACGGTTGTACACTGGGTGGGCCAAAAGTGAGAGCAACTGCGTTGATCTATCTCGGAGCCGTTCAAAAATTTCTAATGGGGTACCTACATCAATCATCTATTCAAATAGCATTAAATCAATAACAAATAACACAATAAATGCTATAAATACTTCCATTCAAATCACCCGTAAATGCGTAGGTCAACCAAAATGTTCTCAACTGAGGAAATCCATAAAACATTGTTTTGGCCAATAAAATGCATCACAACTATAAGGAAAGTGCTAAATACTTCTAATACAACATAAAACAACAAAGCAATGTGAGAAAAACAGACTTGAAAGGGCTATCTCTTGTGTCGAACGGGGTAATGATGTTCGGAGTGATTTATAATTGATTCAAGACTTACCCATGTTAGAAGAACTCTTTCTTTTCAGCACTTTCCTATTGTATATATCATTCAAAACTCTTATGAAGTACATTAGAGACCGTGTACAAGCCAAAGAATTTGATCAATAAGAAAACTACCAAAATACAAAGACATGGATCTAGAAAGCTGTTGAGCAAACATCAAGGGTTCAAACTTTCAAAACTCCATCCCAAAATCTACTTATCATGGCTAGGGTATAGAATAGAGATCCAATTTTGATAGAAAGGCAAAGAGAGTGAGCTAGTCATGCATACAGATCAGCTATTATTGAATCACGATCAATAAACCAGTCAACAACATCCAAACTTGGCCTATGATTTATCAAAATCTCATGTAAAGAAGGCATCACACCATTGATGATATGATTGAACTCTGATGTAGCTGAATCTTTAACTAAAGAAATCTGGTTTAAAACACGTCCAAGACAACAAACCATACTCACAAACAATCTATAGAAGGAGGTGGACATAACATCTGACTATAGGGAGGTGGAAGTCTAGTACAACCAGTGTTATATGATGGAGTGCATTCTTTTGATAAGTTGGATGATTTTAAGTATATGGTAACTTATATTTGTGCATAGTTTACCGATTATCTTGATGATTTTTGTTTGCTTACGTTGATACAGTTCATGAATCTAGGCAATTCAATCGCCATTCTTCCATATTGAACATTGTGATAAATGTAATTTTATAGTAAAGGTGAACGACAAACTAAATTATAGTGATCCATAGACAAACGCACTAGGAAAACTTCGAGTGGATTTATGTAGGGACATTATGACATCTTCATATTATATATGGTGATTTGCATGTCATCATTTTCAATCATGAATATAATAAGCATGTTTGGAGTGATTTATAATTGATTTAAGTCCTATCCATGTTACACAAGCTCTTTCTTTTCTACACAGAGGGCAATCCATTATGCCTAACAGGATAAGAATGTTATGAGTGATTTATAATTGATTCAAGACTTACCCATGTTAGAAGAGTTCTTCCTTTTCAACACTAATTGGTTTGTTGTATATGTCATTTAAAACTCTTGCGAAGTACATTAGAGACCGTATATAGGCATACCAAACTCCACATATTTCACCCTCGTGATCAAGAATGCAATAATAAAAGTCTTGTTGCCAATGCTATGTGAAAGGCAATGGAGGGCATGGATTCCTCACGGGGCTTGTATTGTGGAAACTTATGAAGGTGGAAGTCTAGTACAACATGTGTTATACAAAAGAGTGCATTCTTCTAACAAGTTGAATGATTTTAAGTCTATTTAGCTTATATGCGTGCATAGTTCACAAATTATCTTGATGATGTTTGTTTACTTACGTTAATACAATGCATGAATCTAGCTGATTCAATCCTTGTTCTTCCATATTGGTCTTCGTGATAAATGAGATTTCATTGTAAAGGTGAATGAAAAATTAAATCATAGTAATCCATACATGAATGCATTAAGAAAAATTCAAGTGGATTTATGTAGGGTCATTGTGACATTTTCATATCTTCCGGCTCGGTTATTGATAGAGTGAATAGATCTATCTTGGAACATTAATTCATTCGATCAACAAGACAAATGCTATTGTTTTTGGAATCTCCACATAAAATATAGCAATATGAGTATGGTAATACACTAGTATGTACTAGAAAAGAAGCAAACGAATATGGTAATATACGACTATACGAGTATGGTAATATACTAGCTAGCATGTATTAGAAAAGAAGCAAATGAACTATATGAGAAACGACCATATAAGTCAAAGTAAAGATGATTGCCCATTGTCCCACACGACATATCTGTAAAGAACCTTACAGAAGTGAAGGTTTTACAGTAGTTGCAACAGAAACCGTAATAGATTTCCAACTGAATTGATTAACTCGGGTGTACATACAAGCCCATATTTATAACCCAATCTGTTGGACCTGTAATGACTAAAATACCCCTAAAGTTACAATCACAATTACCAAAACACCCTTATCTTCTACCTAGCTATATAGTTCATATCCCCCTCTCAAGCTGGTGGAGTAGAACTGACGAGACCAAGCTTGCGGGCAAGAAACTGGTGCTGATCATGGCCTAGAGGCTTAGTCAAAATGTCTGCCAGTTGAAGCTGAGAACGAACAAAAGTAGGCACCAGAAATCCTTCTTGAAAACATTCTCGAATGTAATGACAGTCCAAAAGAATGTGTTTGGTTCTTTCATGTAGAACTGGGTTTTCTACAATTGTGATTGCAGATTTACTGTCACAATACAGAGGTATGGGCTTAGGCACAGAACACTGAAACCCTGTGAGGATGGAGTCTAACCATACCAGTTCACTTGATGTCTTCGACAAACTCCGATACTCTGCCTCTCCAGAGGATTTCGATATTGTCGTCTGCTTCTTTGTTTTCCAGGAAATCAAAGCTTTTCCCATGAAAACACAAAACCCAGTTAAAGATCGTCCACTGAATAAGCAATTCCCCCAATCTGAGTCATAATATGCAGTAAGATCAACACAATTCTGAGATGGATACATTAATCCCAAATTTGTGGTGCCCCGAAGATAACGAACCATATGAAGTGCTGCCTGCCAATGAGGAATGCGAGGAGATTTCATGAATTGACTCAGATGCTGTACAGCATAGGAGATATCTGGTCTAGTCATATTCAAATATAATAAACGACCAACAAGTCGTCGATATTTCTCAGGATCACTAAGCTCTTCTCCATTGTCAACTGTGAGCTTCAATCCTCTAGACATAGGAAAAGAGGATGGCTTGCAATCTTCCATTTGAGTATCCTGTAATATGTCTAAGACATATTTCCGTTGATTTAACAAAGTGCCCTGTGCAGTCCTTGAGACTTCCAAACCCAAAAAATACCTGACATCCCCAAGATCCTTGATTGTGAAGGCCTCATGAAGAGCAGATTTTTGTTCAGAAATCTCAACAACATTATCTCCTGTGAGCAACAAGTCATCAACGTATACGAGCACAACAACCAATCCTTCTGGGACTGACTTCACTAACAATGAGTGATCAAATGGAGACTGACAGTACCCCTTACTCACAAGAAATTTAGACAATTCAACATTCCACTGTCGAGAGGCCTGTTTTAGGCCATAAAGGGATTTCTTGAGCTGGCATACTTGATGAGGAGACCCCTTTGAATACCCTTCTGGAATACGCATGTACACTTCTTCATCTAGAAATCCATGCAAGAAGGCATTGTTGATGTCCAGCTGCATTATAGGCCATCCTTTCTGTGTAGCAATAGCAATCAACAACCTCACTGTTGTGAACTTGGCAATAGGGGAGAAGGTATGCTTGTAGTCCTTCCCTTTAATCTGGTTATATCCTTTTGCAACTAACCTTGCCTTGAACCTTTCAACACTACCATCAGGTCTAAATTTGATCTTGTACACCCATCTGCTACCAATTGCAGATTTTCCTGCAGGAAGAGAAGTAAGTGACCAAGTCTCATTTGCATCCAAAGCATCCAGTTCCTTTGTCATTCCTTCTACCCATAGAGGGTCATCTCTAGCTTGAGGATATGTCAATGGTTCTTTGAGAGACAAAACATTTGATAGGGAAGCAACATAATCTGGAGGATAAAATTCTGGGTCATCCAATGTGGTTGCTAGGAAGGAAGTTGAGAGAGACTGAGAAGAGTTGGGACAAATGAAATCTCTAAGATGAGTAGGTAGGTGAGACTGTCTTGTAGACCTTAGAAGGGGAGGATTAGGAACTGAAACTACATACTCAGAGGAACCATTATTTGTGGGACTGTTATGAGATGCAATTGAATCATAAGAATCAACTGCATCAAGAAACTGAAAAGAATTATCTGTGGGAATAGGGATCTGGTGATCAGGAGAACTATTTGTTGTAGAAAGGTGAGCTTCTTCATCAGGAGTATGAGTTGGGTTAACTAGTGGTAAAGATGGAATGGGTTGGGTGGGAGACTTAGGATCTGTGTAGGGAAACACATCTTCAAAGAACAAGACATCTCTGCTCACTAAGGTAGTCTTAGAATCAAGATCATACAACCTATATGCTTTATGATCCTGTGGATATCCCAGAAATATACATTTCCTGGCTTTGGATGCAAACTTGTCCTTGGTAGCTTCTCTGACAAGAGCAAAAGCCAAGCACCCAATAACCTTGAGTCTGCTATAATCAGGAGCCAACCCCATCAACCTTTCATAAGGAGTTTCCCAATTTATCACAGATGAAGGCATCAAATTAATCAAGTGTGTAGCAGCCAGCACATAGTCACCCCAAAATTTCAAAGGCAAATTAGCAGATAACCTGATAGCTCTAGCTGTTTCCACTAAGTGCCTATGCTTGCGCTCAAGACGACCATTTTGTTGAGGTACATAAGGCACAGAGTGTTGATGAACAATTCCTCTAGCTTCAAAAAACTCTGAACACTTTAAAATTCAGACCCATGATCACTTCTTACAACTTTTACAGTGGTCCCACACTGATTACTGATCACAGCAATAAAAGAACATACTACTTTGGAAACCTACACCTTATCAGTAACCAAGTATGTCCAAACTACCCTGCTGTAATCATCCAAAATGGTAACAAAGTACCTAGCCCCAGTCCTACTTTGAACCTTGTAAGGTCCCCATAAATCAATATGTATCAAATCAAACTTTGCATTAGCAATGGACTTGCTTACAATAAAGGGAATAGAATGATGTTTGGCCATGATACATGCCTAACAAAACAAACTGTCATTAGCAGTAAAATCACAACCTTTAACATGTCTTAGCTTTGAAAAGGAAATGTGGCCTAGCCTAGCATGCCAAACATGACTAGAGACCCCTTTATTCATGACAGAAGCAACTTTATTTGAGCTGTGTACATTATGAGCAACACAATGAGCTCCTCCATCTTCTGTCTTCAAGGTAGCTTTGAATAGCCTCCCAGTTAACCTTGTTGCACTTATCACTTCCTGACCACTCTTAGGGTCCTGAAAAACACACTTGGCTTTCTTAAAAATCACCTCTAGACCAGCGTCATCAACAATCTTCCCTGCTGACATCAGATTTGTTTTGAAATCAGGCACATAAAACACATTTTTCAGCATAAGTCCTGAAGACAACAAAATATCTCCCACATCTGTGACTTTCCTTATAGTCCCATGAGGCAAACAAACCTAAATAGGTTTAGCTAAGACACGTTTTCGTTTCCACAGATTCACATCATGTATCATATGGTCAGTTGCCCCAGAATCAATGATCCAAGTCAACTTATTCAAACACTGATTGTTTGATGCAAGTAAAGCAAAAGAATTACCTGCACAACTGGATGAGGCACTTCGTCCTTTCATTGCCTTCAATACTTCTTGGCAAACAGCATTGACAAAAGCCATATCCATCCCTGAGTTTTCCTCTGTCATTTCCTCATCTGCATCATCCAAAGGTGAATCAAAAGTTCCTGCTACATTAGCAGAGCTTTTGGTCCCTGTTTTCTTTCCCTTTTGATCTTTGAACCAATGCGGATACCCAATGATCTTAAAACACTCATCTACTATATGTCCCTTCATTCCACAATGGCTACATAGCTTGTCTGCCTTATCTTTCTTGAAGTTCTTCTTGCTTCCATTAGTTCTTCCTGCAGCAAAAGCACTTCCATCTTGAAGAGACTCATTGCTGTTACTTCCCCCTGCTCCTTCAACCTGCTTAGCCAGATAGTAAGCACGATTTACAGTTGGCAGAGGACCATTTGACAGAATCTGATTCCTAACACTGTCATATGTGTCGCTTAATCCCATCAAGAACTGAAGAAGCTTGTTCCGATTGTCCATTTCTTCAATTTTCTTGGACAGATCGCACGTACATCTTGCTCTTGCTCCACAAGTACACTTAGGTACCCCTTCAAGAGTAAGAATTTCATCCCACATCTTCTTCATTTTGTTGAAATAATCAGCGACACTAAACGCTCCTTGAACCTGATTACTCAGGCTCTTCTTCAACTGATAAAGCAGAGGTCCATTTGTCTGCGCATACCTTTCAACCAAATCACCCCACAGTTCTTTGGCTGGATCCGCATACATGAAACCTTCCGCAATTCCAGCACTCATTGAATTTAAAATCCAACATCTTACCATATAGTCACATCGTTTCCACCTCTGTACATCTGTCAGAGGCACCGAATCCAGATTTGTGCTTCCATCGATGAATGCAATCTTGCACTTTGCACCGAGCGCCATCTTTATTCCGCGACTCCAGCTCAGAAAATTGAGGCCGTTGAACGGAACTGCTACTAGCTGTGCTCCAGGATGATCGAAATTGGACAAGTTGAGCGGATCGTTCACATTGCCTTCTCCGAACCCCTGATCTCGTGCATTCAGATTTTCCCCCATCGATGTTACCTAGATCTTCTTGCAAATAGCTTCCAGACGTCGATCGCACACCGTGTGCTCTGATACCATGTAAAGAACCTTACAGAAGTGAAGATTTTACATATTAGCTTCCATGGAAGCTTAAACGAAAGCTATCGAAGAAGAAGTAGTTGCAACAGAAACCGTAACAGATTTCCAACTGAATTGATTAACTCGGGTGTACATACAAGCCCATATTTATATCCCAATCTGTTGGACCTGTAATGACTAAAATACCCCTAAAGTTACAATCACAATTACCAAAACACCCTTATCTTCTACATAGCTATATAGTTCATATCATGCTTGATTCTTATATACAAGTCAAAGACGCTTGATTCTAAGCTTGTATACACGAGATCGATATACAAAAGATCATTATAATTCAGATTCTTATATGACCTCCAAGCTTTATTGTCGACCTATGAATCTCATGACTTCCACTTTCAAGTGTTTTCGGTTTTGATCGAGCAAGAACCAGTAGCTGCAGCAAATAGAAGCAAGGGTTGTGGTGTGGTGTGGTGTGGTGTCTCATCGCCTTGCATTGAAGGATGATACAACACACTGTGTTGAACTAAAACAAGAAAAATAAATAAAAGGATCAAAATGTAGCTAGAAAAGATCAAGGTGAACCAATCTCTTTGAGAACGGCCTAAAAGTCTAAAACCAATTCAAATTCAAGAATATGCAAGTGATTGAAACCGAAGAATGAAGAAAAACTATACCGAGTTGCAAGAAGAGAAAAATCTCTTGGGTTTGTGTGGATGGCGTCTTGGCCATCTCGAGAATTCAAAGTAGTAACTAGCAAGACAAATAACGTGCGAGAAGAAGGTATATATAGCGATCTTTTGTTTGTTTTTATATTACATTCACAACTATTTTAAACATATTATTTTAAAAAATTGATCTAATATTTAAACCCTTTATTCATAGATTAAAATACTTCTCATTTACCAAATAATTTTTTTTTTGTACATACAACACAAATATTTTTCCATCGGACCACCTCTCGTCCCCAAAATAGTTCGGCCACGGATTATATTATTATAGTATATAATTCAGATGCTACAACGTACATTTCCCATATAGCGCGCATATTGATCGAACTCATCACATAGGACAAAAATTATTATATGAATCCAAATTTAACATATAACATATGATGGATCAGGATCAAAGTAAAGCTAACAAACAAGCTCCAAAAACAGCAACTGCCACAATCGAGGATCTGCAGCTATATCTCTCGGTTGCTGCATTGGCGGCATTACCAGCACTCGGTGCAACCGCGCTAGTACTCGGCGTGACAGGGGCCACAACTCTAGTACTCGGCGTGACCGGGGCCACCGCGCTAGTACTTGGTGCAACTGCAAACAAACAAGACGATCGAGCTTAGTTAGTTCAATATAATCCGCTAAGGGATCAATTTAAGGTCGTCGGGTTATAATGTATATATAAGTTACTTACCACCACTTGTATTAGTCGAAAACGATGATTCCGATTGGTAAAATTTGCCCTCTTCGTATCGAACCATGCAGCTCGGGAGAAGCTCTCGCGCTCCTCTCTGGCCCCGACAATCGGGGCACGACTGGATCAGGTTGTTCGCCGCCTTGAGGCAATCCAAGCAATCCTCTCGAGTCAAATCCGGCGTGCACTGTGCAGCCGCGAATATCGTAAGGGTGGAATTATAGTCAGCTTGTGCGGAGGCAAACTTCAGCTGGGAATCCCCGGCTGAAGCGTTGCCGGGAAGGCTGTCGAGCAGCTTCGCCACCATGCTGCTGTACTTGTCGATGGTGTCGTTGGAAGCCTTGAGGTATCGCAGCATTTGGAAAGGAGGATCCTCCTCCAGCACGCCGAATATCGGCTTGTTGGAGTAGCGCACCACGCAGTCATCGGACCACGCAATGGCCGTCCTCTGGGTGGGGCACATCTGGGTCAGGTTGCCGATCACCGCCTTCTGGCACTGGTGGCAGCCGGCTGCGTCTATGTTTCCGAGGCAGAGCGAAATCAGGTTGGCGGTGTCGGGGGATTGGCCCGCGGAGAAGTTGTAGAAACCGTAGTTGAGGTCGGTGGTGGTGGCTTTGGCGAAGAGGGAGTCGAGGTTTTGTTTGTAGGCGCTGTTGCTCGTGTAGTTGCCGTCGGTGTTGTTGCAGCTGTGGACCCACACCGTCAGGACGGCGTGGGCGGATGGAGACGCTGCCAGGTGAAGGGTTAGTAGCAGCAGCGGGGCGAAGCTCGCGGCGATGATCAGCTTCGCCATCCAGCGAGACTGGCGGAGGTGATAGACGACGAAGTTAAGATAGAAAGGAAAGGATATGGAGATTTGAAGCCTCCGACACCAACAGCTTGGATATAAATACAACACCCACCAGGCTCGCTTTTAAATGGATCATCAATTGATCAAATAATCTTTTAAAGTCCATAATGTTATGATCAAATGGATGCTAGTATGATATCATCCTAATGTTAAATGATAACATTAGTCGAGTAGTTCGAACTTAGCTTCAGAAAAACTCATTTATTTACTAAAAGAGTCTATTCAAAATATTTTAATAATAGTGTACTATACTATGTTGAAAGAACGTAATATTGAACAACAACCAAAATAAGTTCAAGTAGCATGTTATCTTAATAAAATATATCATTTTAAACATTTTTCATATTGTTAAGAAATAAATAATATATATATTTATATTTATATCTCTCATTATTTCTCACTTTTTCAAAACATGCAATTAAAATCTTTTTTATTATTACAAGGATAATTTTGCACAGTTAAAAACCAAAATACCTAAAATGATTTGTTTTACAAGATTCAATAATTTCTATGTTTTGCTCAAGGAGGGAGTATATAATTTACCCCCTCTTATTTTGAGAGAAATAATTGAATCTTTTGATTGAGGAAAATGTGTTCGGAATGTAAAAGTTCCTCTCTTATCAAATATGGTTGAATCAAATACCACAAAATATACAAAAATAGCTAGGAAAATCACATGTATAATCAATGTCTTAAGTTTTTGGGTTAAGCGATGGATCTTGATCGATCTCATAATCAAAATCAAAATAACAACTGACTCGACTTCCGTTTCACATGACTCGATCATTATTCATGACTTATCTAAATTCAACAAAATGTAAAAGAGATGGATGGAATTCTGCCGATTTTAGACTTCGTCAAAATCTTCAAAACTCGAGCATTGAATTTATAACTCGATCTAACTTTCCTAGAATTAGCGTCAGTGGATGCTGGCTGCTTCTTGTGACTGTCATTGACTAGTTGATTGAGAAATTTGTCAGTGAATACTGACCCATTAACATAGTAGAATTTGAAGTGGACACGACGTCGTTTGCTTCATCTTTATTAGGTACGTACGTACTCCGTATATACCAAAACGTTGTGTTGTAGACTTGTAGGAGATCGATGTTCAGTATTCAGGTTCGTAGGGGCCCATTATTAATAGACACTGAAAATAAAATTTGAATCATATTTCTGATTTAACAACGCTAGAGAATCGAAAATTCAACAAATGCATCTTCAAATTCACTTGTTAGAAAAATCCAATTTTTTTAAGAAAAAAGTCCGAAAATTTCATGGACATTTCCACTTCCCCTACCAAATTTTAACAAACCATCCTCGTCTTATTTTGCTTTTTATTTTTTTTTATCTTAGTCCAGTTCGATCGACTCAATCGCTCTACATCTGGATCGAGTACTGTGTGACTTATTTAAGAAAATATTTTTAACAATTTTTATAATTTAAAATAAAAAAGATTTTTTTCCAGTAGATTATAAATTTTATTAAAGATCGCCATTCAGAGGCGGATCCAAACGGGGGCATGTGGGGTAAGTAAATAGCTTCTCCTCGTCGATAGCTTCGTTTTGATATATAGTATGCATTAATCCGATATCCGAGTAAAAAGTTATGAATGTTTGAAAATTGAAGGTATATTAATCACTTTAAATCTTACGGAGTATTTAAATAACCCACAATGTTTTTATAGTTTATTTAGATTGACATTTCTAATTTCCTATACTATAATTTATCTTTAGATCTTTGAAATGCGAGGTTATATTACTCATTTCGACAATTAGGTAAGAAATTACGAAAGTTTAAATGAAGAAAAATGTTAGATTTTTCTACTTTGCAAGATAATAGTAATGTTTCTAAAAAGATGATCGAGGTAGGAATTCACAAAGCTTTTGATTTGGTATATCATCTCATCGAGTTGGTTTTAGTGTTACCGGTTGCAAAAACTATAGTGGAAAAAACTTTCTCTACTATTGATATTATCAAACCATATTTGCGCAACAAGATAAGAGAAGATTTTCTCTTTGAGACTTTTGTCAGCTAGGTTGAAAATGATGTTTTCAAGCGCATTGGTAATGAGGTTATCATTCAATATTTTTAGGGTATTAAAACCCACAAAATAGATCGATTTACCCCGTGTCGAGTTGAACTATTTTATTATAAAACTCTAATTAGCAATGAAGAATTTTTCGTACCAGTAAACTCTTTTATTTTTATCGCTATTTTGTAGTGTTGAAGACGTTATGTGTTGTACGAGTTCGTGTTATTCATTTTTGTTTATCATCGGTGTGCCCCACTCTCTTCGGGTTCTGGCTACGCCACTGTCGCCATTATTCATTAAATATCCTAAAACAATTGCGAATTTGGGAGTAAATCGAGTGGTAGAAATCACGGTCGACAAATAACTACATGAAAGAAAGAGAAGAATTTAGACACAACTCAACGAAGCACTCAATAGGTCTTCTATGAAAATTCACGAAGACACATAAATAGATTGTGAATATCGAGAATACAGAGTGTCTCGTTATGCTTAAATTATAAAAATTGTTATGTTAGTCTCTATTAACATGGTACATACATAATTTGAATTTCGATTTCTACGTATATATTCTTTTATTTGTGTACCGGAAAATGAATTAATGAACATGCTTTTGTAATTTTGTTAGTAGCCATTTTATCAAACTCTTTTTCAAAATTAAAAGTAAATTTCTGAATTTTCTTTAGTTTTCATCTTGGGTTTGATATATAGTTTTGAAATATGAATTAACCAAAATCAATATGAATATGTGATATACTATATTTTATAGAATATATAATGTCATGAAATGTTTTGGAAGAAAATGTAATAAAAATATTTAAGTATAAGTGATAATTTAACATTTTAAAATATTTCCTAAGTCGAAAAAGAACCAAGAGTTATTTGAAATAAAATAAAATTTCTACGAGGTACTTTTCCATAATTAGTGGATCGTTTTGTGAAAATCTCTGTTTAATGATGATTTTCTATCATCAAAATAAATAAATAAATGAATTTTCTATCCAATGTGCCAAGTGCATAAGACAAGGGACCAAATTATGAAATATTTCTCCTAGATACACCTGATTTAACCATTTTTAAAACCAAAAAACTCTAAGATGAACACTCAAGCTCTAAATTAATAATTCGAAACCAAAATTGCATTAACCGAAAACCCCCAAAAAAAACCCTACAAAATGAACACATTATCTCTACATCTGAAATGCGTGGGAATAAAAATTATATAGCAAGAAATTATTTTATGATGAAACCATGGTCGACTTATAGTTGTGGTATTTCTTGCTAACTCACATTATACAAATAAATGATGACAAAACATCACATTCGATCCGAATTATCGCATATGAAGCTCGGTGATGGACTCCAAAATTGTAGATCTATCAGTGGACCAGTTCACATCTTCCATTTTCAGAGGCATATTTGATGTCGTGATGTACGCAGGGTGCGACGGAACTGGAAGCACAAGAGATCCGCTGCTCATCATGAGTACAACCGAAGACATCGTTGGCCTGTCAGCCATGTTGTCTTGGATACACAATAGCCCTATGTGGATGCATCTCAGGATTTCGGTTTCTGGTCCGTCTGATATGGCTGAATCGACGACATCTAATGGTGTGCCTTCGTTCCATTTTCTCCATATCTATGATTAAAGAAAATGAGTTTTCGTGTTATTCGAATTGAATTTCATTCATTCATAACTAAATCATGCATCCTTCGATATCTCTTACTTACCATGCTCACAAGGCTTCCCGAAATCTCTCCACTGAATTCTGTGTTGCATTTCTTACCGCACACAATCTCCAAAAGCATGATTCCGAAGCTATAGACATCTGACTTAATAGAAAAGTTGCCATGTAGTACATATTCCGGAGCCATGTAACCGCTGCAATATTAGAATACTTTCTTAGATCTTGCTAAGATATAATTGTTAGAATATAAGGAATTGAACAACAGGGTTACTTCTCTCATTTACTGTATGAATGCATAAACTTACTAGGTGCCAACAATTCTTCTTGTGTCCGAATGAGTTTGATCCATTTCAAACAACCTTGCAGTTCCAAAGTCCGCAATCTTTGGGCACATCTCAGCATCAAGAAGTACATTGCTCGGCTTAAGATCACGGTGGATAATCCTTAGCCGAGAGTCCTCGTGTAGGTAAAGAATCCCACGAGCAATGCCTCTTATGATTTTGTATCGAGTTTCCCAATCTAAGTTAGTGCGTGCACCTACACTCAAATCATAGAAACAACTAATGACTTCAACATATGTATAGAACCAAATTTTTCGACATTTGGAAAGATCAAGGAAGACGAATATACCGAATAAAAAGTGATCCAAACTTGCATTTGTGACAAACTCGTATATCAGGAGCCTCTCTTTATTGTGAAAGCAGAATCCTAGAAGCCGAACCAAGTTCCTGTGCTGAAGCTTTGCAAGTAGCGTAACCTCGGTCTTGAACTCGTCTTCACCTTGCGAAGAATTCCCTGCTAGCCTCTTAACTGCAATTTCTTGCCCATTATCCGGTAAGATACCCTGCTTGTGACAACCATTTATACAAACGTTACTAGACCCCTTTCTTTACTCAACTCGACATACAAATTCATGTTCCGAATGTGTACCTTGTAAACTGCACCAAATCCGCCTTGGCCAAGTATGTTGGCCTCCGAGAAATTTCCTGTGGCTGCTCTGATTGTGCTAAAATTAAACTGCAAGGACTCAATGTTGGTGATTTCATCCCCTTGAATCATGTTGGCAATTAGATTCCAATTCGGTTTCCTTTTTCTAATGAAGACGAAGGATGCGACAACAACGAGCAGGACACATAAAGATCCCGCAACTGCAGCGATAATAATCGTCTTTGTTTTACCTTTATTGCTTCCTTTTCCTGGAAAAAAATCAAACCAAATCTCAATTTCGCTCAATATATACACAAGTCCAGCTTTCATCATAAAATGATTTAGTTATACTTTGATTTCTATGTATAATACACCATTATTTACCTATAGAACGACTACCATTCGGTGTGCTCGAGGGGGCCGTCAGCCCCGAATCTACTGCAGATGAGGTGTAAAACTTCCACTCTTCATACCTGACATTACAACTCGGGAGAAGATACCGAGCACCTCTGATACCGGAGCTGACAGATTCGAGCCCATCGACAGCTGTATTCAGGCATTTCAAGCAGTCTTGCTGGGATAAATCAGGAGTGCATTGCGCAGCTGAATAAATCGTTATGGATGCATTATATTCGGCTTGTCCGGTTGCGAATTTCATACTAGAGTTACCAGCTGAGGCCTTGCTGGGAA
Source organism: Persicaria maculosa (assembly GCA_963922045.1). Taxonomy (NCBI): domain Eukaryota; kingdom Viridiplantae; phylum Streptophyta; class Magnoliopsida; order Caryophyllales; family Polygonaceae; genus Persicaria; species Persicaria maculosa. The sequence goes on along the minus strand of OY998257.1, from coordinate 13,382,323 downwards.
GGCTTCCGACTAACTGATTAACTACTTTGTTGTAGTTCACATCGGAAATTGTATTGGCACTAAGCATATAAGGTGTCGCATCTGCGTCGGTAGTTGGACTATCATCCAGGATTCCGAACATGGTCACGTTCGAGTAGCGTACCATACAGTCGTCGGACCATAAAATCACTATCCTTTGCTCCGGACACAATCTACTAATCTGATTTCTGAGGTAGGTTTGACAGGTGTGGCAAGTGGATACCGCGAGGTTCCCGGTACACATGGATATCAGATAGGCTGCATCAGGGGCCTGTCCGGTGGAGAAGTTGTAAAAGCCGAAGGGGAGATCGGTGGAGGTCATATTTGTGAGGACGGAATCAAGGTTGGTTTTGTAGGTGCTGGTGCTTGTGTAGTTACCGTCGACGTTATCGCAATAGTGGACGTATGACTGGAGCTCGGCGGCAGCTGGAGGAGCTGCAAAGTGAAGGACTACGAGTAGGGAAAGGATGAGGGCGGAGCTGGGACCTAGCTTTGCCATGGCTGGATGGCTAGGGAGTTTATACAGAAGATTTTTTTTTGTGTGTGTGGAATCAGAATATAGATATTTTGTGTGTTAAAGTTAGATTGTGATGTTATACAGAGATATATGTTGAGTACGTCAAAGGAGTTGATTAGAAGAGTAGAAAGAAAAGTAGCTTCAATGGAAGAAAGAGTGCGTTATTAGGTAAAATCTAACACATTCCACACATGTTGTGAATTGTGACAAATTTTGTAATAGAGATTTCTTGAAATACAAAGATATATCTATATAAAATACTAAAATAGAGGCCTGAAACGGGATCTGGTGCGATCTCGCATCCACGGAATTTTCTGGATTAAACCGGGATTATTTTTGCTTACGTGTCATTTTCTGGATGAAATTGGTATTATATTTTTGGGTCATCAATTAATAAGTCAATATAATTTTGTCATCTCAATTAATGATTCCAATTTTTTTTTTAAAAATCAATCTTATATCTTAATTAATTAGAAAACTTATCTTTTTAGATTAAATAATTTATCTAATATTTGGTCAATTAAGACTTTTAGATCAAATAATCTTATAGGTTTTACTTGAATTAATTAGAAAAATTATATTGGAACTTCCGATCTCTTTTGCAAGCTTATGGATTTAGGTGGTTTACTGGAACTCCGAATGGAAGATCATCAAGAACGTGAACATTCACATCTTCATATAAATATAAAATCTCATATCTTAAATTGTTACAAAACCTATTATCGATAGAATAATTTATGTTAAGTTATTTTATATAATATTTTTATAATAGAGTGTATTAAAATATCCAAAGATTTTTTTTTGAGCTCCTCCAAACATTTCAACCAAACTATTATAACCTTCAAATTTCAGAAAGAAAATATAAATTAAACATCATTTTTTTATTAAGAAACCGCACAACGGGTGGGTAAAGTAAAACTAGTATATATATATATATGGGCAAATCTTAATTGATTACTTTTACATCCGAGCAGATAATGGTCAACCCGTCCGGCTAAATTTACATGTTTGGATAAGGCAATTAGCCCAAGCGGGCCGGGCCTATCTATTAATTATATTATTTATATAAAATTATAGTAAAATAATAAATATATTGATTACATAATTTATAATTGTACATCTATTAGTATTTTATTAATACTAAATGACTAATAGTATTCAAATTACATACTCTGTATAAATTAAGGAATATAATACTATTAAATAAATTATTTTTAATATTTTTTCTTTGAAACGAACCTATACTAATATTTTTTCTTTGAAACGAACCTATACTAAAAATTTAGGATGTGATTTCAAAGTTGTGTAACTTGCGTACCTTTGTTTTGTATGAAATTTCAATCTTTTGGGATACTTAGAACATATTATAAAGTTTGGGATCAAACGCAAAAATAAAAAAAAAATCACAAACTTTTAATGGGCGGCCTGGTGGGCTACCTAGTCCGCCCAGTTGGGCGGGCTTGGACAAGACAGTTGACCCAAAAACCGAGCCTGGCCAAGCCCGACCCACTCCAAAATTTTGAAATAGGTTAGGCCCATGCTCAGGTCCAATTACTTTGCATTAAATTTCTGTCCCCAAAATTCATCTTCTCTTATAGGTGTAACGGCCCAAATATAAATATTCGGGTTACGTTTCGAAGGATTGGATACCTTCGTTTGGATCTTGCAATTCGAGTACGGGTTGAGTTTAAAAACAAATTATTAGTACTAAAAGGAGGGATTTCGTACCTTAAATTCACAAGAGGTCCATTGGGGACCATAACCTGTCCTACTTGACTAAGTCACTCAAAAACCATTTATAGTTCAAAACGTAATGAAAGGAAATCAACGATACAACTTGCCTCGGTAGAGCCGGGTCAAAAATAAAATAAACAAGTATAAAACATCCAAAGTGCCAATCTAGTGGTAAATCAGTCTCTCGGTCAACTGAACATCCCAAAAGAAACCCTCGTCATGGAAGCATGGGACAAGCAAGGATCAATACCTGAAACTATACCACGAGTCAAGGTCGAGCCACTCATGCGGGCCCTAAAGACCTCGCTGAGGACATATAATATGCCTATACCTAAATAAAAGATGATCTAATATAGTGCGGAAATATTAAACACACAAGCATGTTAACAGTTCATATATAATGACAGAAATGCAGTAAATGGGCCCACACAGAATGCCAAGTGGCATGTCCCAATCTCTCAAAACCCATGCCTCGGTCGGGGCGGATATCTCTCTCATATCCGTACCTCATCCGGGGTCAGATGTCTGCCTCAGTCGGGGCCAGACGACTAGGTCGGTGCCGCAGTATATCTCATGCCTCAGTCCACACCTCAACCGGGGTGGGACACTCGGTCACCGTCGTAGTCATATATATAACTCAATAAATCATGCTCTCAGGTGACTCTATCAGGACAAACCCGATGGAGCTGGGTTGTCTTATGACCCTAGCAACGACTCTAGACTCACAACTTACGGTCGTTTCTACCAATCGCATTCAGAATACGTATGCTCATATGTTAATGCAGAACCTAGGCATGCTACTACATGACATGATATTATAATGCCTACATACTATATGGCACATTAGGCATGAGGTTCTAATTTGAGTAAGCCCCGGAGGACTTACCTGGAGGTGCCGAACAGCAAAGTAAAGCAACAAAAGTAAGCTAATCACGTCACGGATCCCCTAATAATTTAATAAGCAACAATTATAAGTCTAAGCACAGAAGGACCCATTTACCGCTACACAGAACTAAGTAAAGCTAAAAGAACTCATTTATCATCATCAAGCCATATCATCGCATAGTCTTGTCTCATCTCATATTGCAACATGTATTATCTCATTCTTATCATCATCATCATCATCATCATCATCATCATCATCATCATCATCATCATCATCATCATGCTTTATAATATTTTTATAACATAATTCACATAATTCTCAACTAAGCTTCATCAAGTAATTCATTAAGTTAAATCAAGTATGTCATATTTCCTAATCTCTTCAAACTCTTAAATCTCAAATTAAGTCAACTCATTAACTCATATCATCTCATATCGACTTATTCTCAGCAGTTTCCTTAACTCATTCCCATAATTCAACTCAAAATACCAACATATATAGTCATGCTTCAATTCATATATTCATATAATAAAATATCATATCACATAATTTCCACATATTATTCAGCGAATCATTCCGCAAGCTAAAACCAAGTAACATTTTTCAAAAGTCTCAACACTTTAATTATCATCAATATCACATAAATATATAATCATGAAAATATCATTTGAACAACCAAGTAAACCATTAAACCAATTTCTCAAAATTATATTAATATTAAAATAACCCCGACATTCTTCTATTTCGATAATCCTTATCTAAATAAATTCCGACACTTTAGTAGTGTTTCAAATAATATTTTAGTCTTTTTATTATCACAAAATAATCACACAAGCATTTAAATATTTTTAACACATAGGAAAATAGTCAATTAATAAATAATCAAATAATAACCAATTAAATAACCAGTCAAATTAGAAATATATAAATAATAATTAAATATATAATTTAGGTAGCTAAATAATTAAAATAAACGAATAATTAATAAATAGAGAAGCTAATAGGCTAATAAAATTAATACAACCCAAATTAGGCCCAAACCGATCTGGCCCAATTATAAAACAACCCGGATCCAAACACGGCCCAGAAACCCTTTCCCAATCAGGATCTTCCTTTTTCAATTTGTCAGAATTTTTCAACCCAAAACAAAAGAAAAAGAAAAAGGGAAATTAATTAAGAAAGAAGAGGAGTTAGAGGCGGGCCCACGCTGAGAAAGTTGAAGACGGGTTGGCCCCACATCTGCTTCTCCTACCTCTGTCCAGGCCTTCCTCTCCTATGTTCAATGTCCCGCTGCTGGAATGGGTTGCTCTTTGACTCCGGCCAGGCCTTGGTTTCTCAATCTTCGCCCGAGCTCCGCCTCACTGGATTGCTCTTCGACTCCGTCTAGGCCTTGGAGAAGAGGAGGAGGAATCCCCCCAGGAGGTGTATCTACCAATCAAAGGTATGTCCCTACCTTCTTGTCGTGTTCATTTGTAGGGGAAGCTTCCTGTGAGTTTGCATCAGTTCTAGTTCACATTAGTTTGCTCATGAATGAAAGCTTGTTGTCATGTTCATTTGTAGGGAAAGGAAGGACCGTGGTCAGTAACAAGACAATGCACATAGTCAGAACCAATGGCAAGATCAAAATCTCATGGTCGGAATTCCACAGAAACCCTGAGCTTGAGTAATACAGTTTGCTGATCCGGGACATCGGGACTGCTGTGAAGACCCATGTGCCCATGCTTGCCTCCTCGTTCGAAAAGCTTGAGAAAGAGCATCAGGATACACTTGCAGCCTATCTGGAGGTTATTACTGTCATCTGTTCCTTTTTTTTAATGTGTATGCTGCTAGTTTATGATTTGCTGTTAAAGTTGCTCAAGTTGTTATGAATTTTATGATTTGCTGTTAAAGTTGCTCAAGTTGTTATGAATTTTATTAGTTTGCTGCATTTGATGTGTCTGTTGCTGGTTTATGATTTGCTCAAGTTTGCTGCTGGTTTATGAGTTTGCTGCATTTGAGAATTTTATGAGTTTGCTCAAGTTGTTCGAAAAGTTTGTTGTATGTGATGGTTTTGCTGTTAAAAATGGTGTGGCTGCTCTAAAAACTAATTGATCCTAAACAATAATCAATTGAGTTTGTTGTGAATTGTATGAATTTGTTGTATGTGATGGTTTTGCTATAAGATATTACTGTAAGATAATCTGCAATTTATGAGTTTGTTGTATGTGATTCCCTAAAAACTAATGCATGAGATGATATATATTACTGTAAGATAATCTGCAATTTATAAAAGAACTTAATCCAGGAGGTATTCATAACCTGAGATGAAATACATGACATTCAATGATGCATATGCATTGTGAAATAGTTACTGAATCTAATTGCAGAATTCCTTGCCTATTTTTGTAGAATATGTATGTCGTATCTCCCGACGATGAGAAATTGAAGAAGTACATCGAGATTCAGGCGGCCTCAAGATACCGCAGTTGGAAGTACAAATGTCTTTGCCACTTCCTGAAGCATGGTACATCCATACCTCTTGAGTATAAACTTCGTCCAGAGCAATGGCGCTACCTTGTGGAGAAGGAGTTCCTAACCCTGAGAAACAGGTTAGGTTCGGATTTTGTTTTACTGTACAATTCAGATTTGTGGTTTTATTCTATATCTTTAGATTTCTTTTATTAATACATTTTATATGTTCTTGTGTATTCGGAGGCCATAAGCAATCGCAACAAGCAGAATAGAACGAAGAATCCCAAGCTGATGGTCCACCATTCAAGGCCCAGACCCGTATGTTACCGGGCAGAGAAGCTCTACAAGGAGGGACACTTGGCCCCTTATGTGCAAGCTGCAATCAATGAATACCTCATGGAAGAAGACGAGGAGATTGTGGTGAGAGTGTATTGATAGATTTAGCTAACACTAAATTGTAGGGTGTTATTGCTGAAATTCTAGGATGTTTTTTTTGGCAAGGATGTTAATGCTTTGTTTGCATTGCCAAAAAATTTTACAGCAGTGAATTGACGAGGTTGTGAATTCCATATCAGAGGAAGAAGATAATGATGTCCTACCATTAGCTGATCAGTGTGCGATAATAATGAAGGCCTTTGGACAAAGGAGAGGCACTGTTGTACGAGGTAACGAATTGTTGATAATAGGCAATATTTTCAACTTTAAAAAAGGATACAACTAACCAAATAGAGACTTGCATGGTACACTGACATGCACCTCCAATTCTCCAATGACAGTAAGCTTTCAAATTTACTAAAATTGAAAGTATATATATACACATTAAGCTTGAACTATGTATACATGTATTTTGTAAGTAATCAATCTTTCTATTTATGTATGTTTCTACTTCTTCCCTTAATATATAGTTAATACCCTCCAATTTGTATTACAGAATATATATCAAAGAAATTAGACAACACAGATGAATGCCAAAAAATCTTTCATTTTTGATGATCAGATTGAAGAAAACTACTGTACTATTTTTGTGATCTAGCCCTAGCATAGAGTTTGTTATAGCTTTTATAAAAACCCTTACTGTTTACTTTTAAAAAAAAAATTGTAAATGTGACTGAAGCTTCCTAAAAAAGAACAGAAATCAATTAAGTTTGAAGGAGAAACAAAATAAAGATGGTGGCTTTTAACAGAGAATATCTGCTGTTGCACAGCCATGGCTAATGATTTTATGTTATGTATAATGACCCATCATCCTCAGCTGAGTTTCCTTTACACACACATACAAATACACATCTGGATACATTTGCCAGCTACTTGGCTATCTCAATGTTCAATCAGATTTTTGGTTGGTTTAACCCTATCAATTGAAGTGATGATGGTTTAACTCTATGTATGTTACTGATTATTTTAAATTTTCATCTATTTATGGTTCATTTGAAATTCTCATTCATCTATCAATCAGATTTTTTTTTACTTTTGATAATGTAAATATTGATTGATAAATTACAAGATGAACTTGCATAGGTTAGTTTTCTTTTCAAGTGGCCAGTAAATTACTTATCTACAATATATATTTACTTTTCTATTTGTTTGCCTAAATTAGGGATGGGAGCAGCTGTGAGGAAGCCTCCGAAGAAACGAGGGGCTCATTGGACCGATGAAAGTATGGCAAAAAGATAGCAGTTGGAAGAGCGAGCGATTAAGGCTGAGGAGGCTGCGAGGAAGGCTGAAGAGAAGACAAAGCTTGCTAATGAAAAATGTGACAAGATGAGTGAGCAGTTGGAGCGCTTTGCGAGGCCGTTTGCTGAACGTTTCCCTCCCGAGGAGCAGGTAGGTGACATATGAAGTGGTGGAACTGTGTTGCAGGGTGTTTGGGTTGAATTGCACAGCTTGGTGGTTTCTTTTTTGGTAGTTTGCGCAGCCTTTTGGTTACCATTCTAGAATGGACAAGTTTTTTTTTTGCATGTTTAAGTTCAGGTGGTTTGGATCTACTTTATTTTGTAAATTGCGTAACTGTAGTAGCTAGGTTGATGGTGTGGTGTTGATCAAACTTTGTTGGATGATGGTGTTATCGAACAGGATGGACACGGTAATGCAGGTGGTTTGTAATTAAGTATTGTGTGTTTGGTTGCATATGTGTTTGGTTGCATAACTTTTTGGTTTGGTATCTTTGTTGGTATGTTCTTTTCATATTGTACAGGGAGTGCATCACAAATGCAGCATATATGTATTTAATTTTTAATAGGCTCAGGCGACAAACCTAAAATGACTAATTTATAACTGCACCCAATGTTGGTCCCCTAAGCTCTCACGTCACAACAAACTCAAATGCATTTACCAACCGTCATGTATCCCATGTTGGTCCCCTAAACACTTGAGACACCATCAATTCACCTGATGATAGCCCCTTCAGTTTTGAAGAGACGAACTTTATCGGTGGCATCAGCACATAGTGGTCTGACAAGGATTTCCCAATACACAGGAGACGAACATATTTCGGTCGCTTGGATGTGATACAAGAGACGGAGGTACAATGGTTCGTCTCTTAAATGCTCTAGGATTGCTGTACAAGGGACGGACCCACCGTGCTCGTACTCGGATAAATCTTTCAACTGTGTTATATATTTAAGTCATCAAACGTGTAACTCTCTTTTAAATGGATCGTCAATATATTGATCAAACAGTTTTTTAAAGTCCGTAATGTTATGATCGAAATTGATGAATATATGGCCCCTAACATTTTAATATTGCACTATCGAATACTGAATGTTGAAAAGACTATTTGGAACAAACAAATTAACGGTAAGTAGCGCATAACTAGTACTCTATAAAAAAAATTCAATTTTCGATTCACAATTTTTAAAAATTCGATTTTATGTTCAGTTCGACTGAGTTCAATCCGATTTTGAACAGATAAGCAGCACTAATTTATCCTTCCTTGTTTTTAGAAAAATAATTCTATTTTGGACTGAGGAAAATTTGTTGAGAATGTAAATAGGGTTGACCAAAATAACACAAAATATATAAGTAGGAAAATCGCTTAAGCTGTTATGTTAACTGATAGATCTTAACTTTAAAAGGGTCTTGTTATTCACACAGTCATTTTTTTGCCATTCGCACGGTGTTGATGTCGAGTTCCCAAGTCGGCAACCCTGCATTGGTCGGCAATCCTTCACTGAGTGGGAGATCACCGTTGGATCAAGTCAGCTCCTCTGCCGATGCTGAATTCCCAAGTAGGCAGACCATCCTTACCGGACTTCAAGATCAGTACCGTGCGAATTGCGAATTTCCACCGTATAAACAGCAAGACCGCTTTAAAATCAAAATAAGAGCTGATACGACTCGAACATTAAGGTATCAACCAACTAGATCGTAATTTCTGGGAATTCAACAAAATGTAAAAGAGATGGATGGAATTATACGTTTGCCGAGGCATGAATTGGACTTTGTCAAAATCTTCAAAAGTCGAGCATTGAATTTACAAGTAATCATTAATAGTAGACGTTACACCTCTTGTTCACCTGAGCCTAATTGCAATTCCAATGATTCCAAGCCCAATTCTGAGACCCAACTCATTTCCACAAAACCTCATAGCATCAGATTGTCGGTTAGTGCCTAGAAACCTTCTAGGAAATACTCCCAAATGTCTCTACAGTTGTATATAAAGTGGCTCTCCTTGTAATCGTTTAGATTCAACGAAATAGTACATCTTACCCACCAACAATGGTGGATTGCAGAACTCATGAATTCTAGAAATTAAGGAATGGAATTTGTATAGGGCTGGAAATCACTCGTGGGTGACCCATTCACCCGACCCACCCGATCCGATTATTAGGGTGAAAACTCGAAAAAAATCAGGTGATGGGTCGGGTGAAATGGGTGATAGGTCGGGTGATGGGTGATATAGTTTCCACCCATTACCCGACCCATTACCCGACCCGCTTAACCACCGGTTAGCCCACCCGATTATTATAAAAAAGAGGCTAGTGTATAAATAATACTCCCTCCGTTCTGCAAAACATGTCACTTTACTATTTACGCACGCTTTCTTAGGGGATAAAAACTATATAAAATATCAAGTTTTTAAATAATTTTTTTAACAATTTTGTAGTTATTATTAATAAGTACAAACTTGTTAAAAAAATTATAAAAAATAAATGTTTTATATAGTTTTTATCATTCTAAAAAAGCGTGCGTGAATAGTAAACGACATGTTTTACCGAACGGATGGAATATAATTTAACATAACTAATATATTTCTCATTTTCTACCTCTAGTTTCTCCATTTTTCAAGTGTTCTTGTTCAAAAAGGTCTAAAAAATATATAAAGTTGCATTATTTAACTCCATGTCTTTTTAAAATTTCTTTTATTGGTATTGCATATACCGATAGAGTGTAAGCAATTTGACTATTTCACACGACTTTGTTAGCATTTACAGTATTAATCCATGATTAACCAAATCGTATTTTTCCAATTTGTCATGAGATTTATAACAATAATCCTCTTTATACAAAAATATTAAAGAAATGTCATCTGGGCCTGATTTTCTAAGGACATAGTTTTTCTATATTTTTTTAATTTATTTTAAATCTAGTAACCTAGTTAAACTCATCCCATTTAGTTTGATATATTAAACTTCTAATACTAATTTTGAAAGTTAAGGATAGTGATATAATGTATGAATAAGTCTTTTATTCATTTAGTAAGATTCATACGTTGACATACGTTGACATGGTTTATAAAATTATCGAATATGAATGATTTTTGGGTATGTCTTGTGACTCATTTTCTTTAAATTTCTTTCACCCGATTAACTACCCGACCCACCCGATTCACCCAACGGGTCGGGTGATGGGTGAAACATTAGACGGGTGGGTGATGGGTCGGTGAAATTTTTTTGTGATGGGTTGGGTGAAAAAATGGGTTCACCCATCTATCGCCCGACCCATTTCCACCCCTAGTATAACTCGAACTTGTCAAGAAGAATCAGTGCTGGCCGCTTATTAATTGTATGGTCACTATTAAGTCTGTCATTGACTACTTAATTGAGAAATTTAGCAGTGGCCGATCTCCATATATATGAATATATGGTGATGGTAGAATTTAAGGTGGACACGACATCGTTTACTTCATCTTTATAAGGTACGTACTCGGCACTCCGAATTAGGCATGGCCACGGGTCCGACTCGGCGAGTCGACGGTTCGAACCATCGGTCCAAGGGTCGGGGAAGGGTGACTCGAATCCTAACTCGGAAATCCCACGGGTTGGCGGGTTCGGGTCACCCGACGGGTCGAAACTCATCTGTTAGCCGGCGCGTCGACCCGTCGGGTATTATTTTTTATGAAACGTAAATAAACGCAGAAAAAAATTAAAATCAAGTGTTAACTTACTAGTGTCGATATTTTAAGGGAGAAAGAACATTAAATAATAAAGAGGGAATTTGGTAAAATAAACCTTTTACAAATCCTCTTTAGCTAATTATACCCCAAAAAATAAAAATGAGTCGTGCCATTCCCCCACGAAAAATAAATATCCCCTTGTACCCTACCTTCTGCCTCCTCGCTCTCTCGCTCTCCCTTTCTCCATTTCAGATCTCCTTCCACCTCCACCATTGGAATCGCCTCTCCATCGGCGTCTTCATCCTTCCATCCATTTTCACAGATCTCATGAAGAAGAAGATGAAGGACGATCTTCGGCGTCTGCAGTGGTCTCTTGAGTTTCGAACCACCTCCTGCGTCTCTTGAGTTTTGCTACACCGCCTCCTGCTTCCCTTCTTCTCCTCTCTCACTCTCGCTTTCACTGCCTTTGCTAGCCTCCATGAATTCCTAGTTCTTCCTGAGGTTTAATTGTTTCATCTGCTTTTGTAGAAAAAACTAGATCTTCCAGATTTGTTGAGTTTGAGATTTTTTGGCAAAATTAGATATAATTCCCCTCTTTTTTTTTTCCGTTTTCTTTCCGATTTAACGGAGATCCAAAACGAGAATCGAGGAGAGATCTGAAGGTTTCGTTCTTTCTTCGCATTGTAGTTGCTTTGCTAATGCATTTCAAGTCCGTTTTCATGAACAGAAAAGTAGAAAGAAATGGCAGGAAAGGGTGGAAAGGGGTTGGTGGCTTGGAAGATCGCAGCTGCAAGTAAGGACAACGACAAGAAGAGGCCCATCTCCCGTTCTTCCCGAGCTGGTCTTCAGGTATAAATTTTTCTCCCACTGCACAAATTTGCTTGGATTTCGGCTTGTTTTAGACTAGGGCTTGTAAGTTGTCTAATTTTGTTAAGCTTGACCTATTTAATCTACAAAGGCTGAACCCTTGCTGATTAAGTGAATGGAGTGTTGCTGTTGTTGATACCAATCTTTAGTGCTTGATTGCTTTGATCTTATCTGCTCATGATGCCTAGAGTCTGGTTTATTTGATCAGATTGAGCCAACAGTGAAGAAATCATCCATGTTTGGTGAAATATCATAGAATCTTAGAGATAAAATTTTCCTGTTGAACACCAAATGATGCCATTTGATGTAGTTAGTCTTGTTTTTGTAGTTCCCTGTTGGACGTATCCACCGCCATCTCAAATTGAGGGTCTCCGCCAATGGGCGTGTTGGCACCACAACTGCTGTCTACTCAGCTGCAATCATGGAGTACCTAACTGCTGAGGTGCTTGAGACTGCTGTTATGGAGAGTATCAACATGGGTGTTTGATCATGAGCTATTCGGCTTGGTGTGTCTACATTAGTTACAAGTATTATGACATTCACAAGAGAGCAACGAAAAGAAAATTGTGAGTGGGTCAAAACATTGAAATTTTCCGATGGATATGCTTCTAACTTGGGTCGATGTGTGCAAATGGATGAATACAAGCTGACTGGGATGAAGATTCATGATTAACATATTTTTATGCAACGGTTGTGATCCATACCAATGTTGTCGACATATATCCTTGATCGATAGTTGATTCAAATCAAAATCATACTTGGGACCTTCCTGAACTTTTTCGAACAGAGTCATGATTTGAGAGGAGAAGAGTATGAGCTTAATTAGTATTTAAAACGACAAGGATTCTATATATCAAATCAAATCAAACCCCTTTCATATATGAGTACAAGTGGTGACCAATGGAACACATTTATTTGGAGTTTAATGTAATGTTATATATCAAATCAAATTCATTTTATATATGTGTGTCTGAAATGAATTTTAAAAACTCAAAAATAAAATGAAATGGAAGGAATCATCTTTGGAGATGGAACATATAAAAACTCAAAACTAAAATATAAAGTGTTGATATTAAAAATAAAATAAAATGGAAGGAATCATCTTTGGAGATGATTCCGCCAATGAGTAAAGGATAGACATACTTTACTTAATTAGGTTGATTGCAATCTCGTAATTTTAGACCTTACAGGTCAAAAACCTCTTTTCGGGTGGGAGGGTGTTGAATCAAAGATCAGTGATGATTCTTGGAAGAAAAAAGCACGCGAATTTTTATGATTCGTGCAAATTGAAAAGAGAAGTAGTGATGGTATACAAAATCTTCCCTCCTTGAATCGGATGTATAAATCACCGGTGTTTTGCGTTCATGCTTCCATAATCCGTTCTCTGATCCAAATACTTTCTTGAGGTATATGACTCATCCCTCTTCATTTGTCTTACTAATCATATCATTGTCTTCGTCCCGATCTATCTTCAATCTAACTAGTTTTAATTTCTTGTATGTTTTTGTGTTTTTAGATGGTTCGATCTCCATTTTCATTGAGTTCACCTGAAAGGAAAAACGTCATTGGTGTCAGAGATTCGGGAAGGAATTCGGGCAATGCTGCTAATCAGGACAGCCAGTAGGAAGTTGGTGACCGCCAAATTGATATAGTGGAAAAGGGTTTAGGACAGGAGATTGTAGTTGTTGAAAGTGAATGCAACCATGAGGATGAAACCCATCGTGATGGTTCTAGACACATAATAATCGATGTCCATGGGAGATTGTAAGTCTACTATTTGATTATTATTTGAATATTTTTTTCCTGCCATTTGTGCTTGTCTAGGTACCACTTTCATTGTTATTTTTTCCAGTTTTGATACAGTTCTGGTTGTAAAGAAGTTGAGGAGTATCATTCACTCACACTACAATGGTGATTGGATAACATTTTATGAGGTTCCAAAGACAGTGAAGGACTTATGGTTTGATGAATTTAAGGTACTAATTTCCTCGATCTAATCTAAAATTCAAATAGTTGAGTTTTACGGATTATTCTTGATTTTAGTAAGGTTCAAAGCATATATAAAGTTTTAAAGTTGGTATTGTCTTTACCAAATTGTAGAGAACTTATGCATGGGATGAGAACAAGTATGAAGTAGTAAAGGCCATTTGGAAATTGAAAGCCAGTGAGCATTTGAGGAACATTTTCTGCAAAGCACGGATGGCAAATCACAATTGATTGGGTCAATTAGCAAGATTTGGAGAAGATGTGCAAAAACTGGAAAACATGTGAGAAGTTCAAACGTAGTTCCAACATCAACAAAAAAAACCGGGTTGTTGAATGTGTCCATAGTTCTGCTGCCTATACTGGAGGCTCTATTTCTGTAATGGAGCACACAAGAAGATTTGTAAGCATCTTTTTATTTAGTTATATGCCATTTTATTTTAAGTTTTTAGGTAGTTCGTCACACTAAAAACCTCCACTCCACTTGTTGTCATAAAAGTAAACATTCATTTTCTTTGACTTGTTGTCATGTAAGATGAAAGTTGTTGTCAATAGTTCACTTGTTGAATTGGTGATTTACTGTCAAAATGAAAGCTATAATTTTTTTTTTGTCATGAATTGAGTTGTTAAGTTGCTGCAGTGCTCTCCACTTGCTTTTTTTGTAATAAGAATTATACTCATGTATTTTGTTCTTGCAATTAGAAAAAGGTGAACAAGAGAAAGCCTACTATATGGAAGATCTAATGGAGATCACATATCAGAAAAAGTCAGGAGAATGGTCTGGGACTAGGCCAAAGAAAACAATGGTATGCTATTTCAATGTTTATTGTCTTTATTTAACAAAATCAATATATAGATGAAACTAAAAGTTTGATTTTAATTATTCGAAACAATACAAGAAGTTGGTTGCTGATGATCAAAAGGATGGCCAAATGATAGATAGAGAATTCACAACTTTATGGGTGAAAGCTGTAGGAGGGGTTAAGAAGGGACATGCCTTCGGACTGGGTTTGCAAGTGTCGGATGTCCCTCAAGATTTGTTAGAGAAATATAGCTTTGCTAGTGGGCAACCTTCCCAGCCTATGATTGCGTTGAAGAAGAACAATGTTGAGATGCAAGAGAAACTAGAGAACATGGAAGAACAGATGGAATATGGCTGGAGCCGTTGAAACTCTTACCACTCAATTGTCTTCTTTTTATGCAGCAACAAGCTATGACATCCCAACAGGCACCATTCATGCAGAGTTTTAGTCAACCGATACAAGCCGCTATGCAACCTGCTGTTTCATTGGCTAATTACATCAACATGTATTCCTGCTTGCTGAACCCAAATATTGTTGGTGGCTCAAATAGGATGATGTTCAATTCAGTACACCCTAGTCAAGGATTTGATCCTTCTCTCATGGAGGCAGACAAGTATTCAATAAGGTCATAAAGTTTATGTAATAAGGTTATGACTATTATAAAATAAGAATTATTATTATCAATTATTTTTTTATTTGCTACAAATTAATATTTGCTCATTACAATGAAATGAAAATAAAATTTTCTCATTAAAATAAAATTTAGCTGGTAAATATTTAGTAAGATTAAAAATTATGAAAAAAACTCTATTTATTATTTTAATGAAGTCTGACACTGGATTGGCCACAACCTTATATCCATAGCCTTAGCAATTATTTTTAATTTTATATAAATTAATATTAATTGATTTGATTTATAACCATTATTGATTTAGCCACATCTTTAGCAATTTAGATCCCCTATAATACTTTGTGTGTTACACTTAATTATTTTGGGTATAAATTCAAATTAAAATTTTTTAAAAATTATATTTATACTCTATACACTTATATTGACATGTCTATAAAGTTTTATTATTAAAATATATGTTTTAAAAATATATAAAAAATATTTACTAAAATAATCAATCTTTTAATTATCCATAATTTTTAATAATAATTCTTTATAATAAAATTTTATAAACATGTTAATACAAGTGTATACAATATAAATATAAATTTTATAAATTTTTTTAATGTTAATTTATACCCAAAATAATTAAGTGTAACATCGAATGTAACATCTGGTGTTATAGGGGATTCAGATTGCATCTCTAGCCACACCTTCCCTGGCGAAAAATAGTAGCTAAAGACATGATTTCACAAGAGCATTACATGGTATTGGCCATGACCATAGCAATGCCCAAAGCATTGTGAATGGCCTCATATCAATTGCCACTAATTGGTCGTAGCCATTCTAACTTGCCTCTAAATCGCCTTAGGCGTGGCTGGTTTCATGGCTATTGCCACTGTTAAACTATGGTTGGGATTAGTTACAAGCAAAAATCCCACGGAATGAGCCATCATGGTTAATGTCGTGGCTAAACCTTAAGTATGGCTAAATCCATGGATTAAGCCACCACCCCTTGATTCAAACTTCCTCATGCATATCTTCTCCACAAAGAAATGATGCTTTGCTGCACTCAAAGCCTTAGTGAACAGATCTGTACTCTGTTGTGCCACAAAACTTCAACACAATCTCTTCTCTAGCAACCAATTCTCGAATAAAATGATGTTGAACATCAATATGCTTTGTCCGAGCATGAAATGCAGAGTTCTTAGTCATAGCAATTGTTGACTTGTTGTCACACCATACATCAGTTGCTAGCCTTTGAGTGCATCCCAAATCTCCCATCAACTTCTTTAACTAGAGAGCTTGTCTTACAGCAGCTTCTGCAACAACATACTTGGCTTCTGATGAAGATAGAGCAACAATTTCTTGTTTCTTTGAGCTCTAAGTAATTTCCCCTGAACCTAAGTTGAAAACTGAGCCCAAAGTACTCCTTCTGTCATCCAAACAACCTGCCTAATCACTATCTGTATGACCATGAAGCTTGGAGTCTTCAACTCTGTCATACAAAATCCCATGACTCAAGGTCCTTGTTATATATTTGAGAATCCTTTTGGTTGCTCCTAGATGCTGCTTTGATGGACTGTGCATATATTTAGACACCACACTTACACTATATGCAATGTCAGGTCTAGTGTGTGTAAGATAATTCAACCCTCCTACCATGCTTCTGTAAATCTTCTCATCAGCAAGGCATGTGCCATCATCTCTGTGCAGTTTCTTATTTGTATTCATAGGGGTGTAAGCCACATCACATCCCTCCATGTGAAACTTCTTGAGCAAATCCTTTGCATACTTCTCCTGCCATACAAAAACTCCATCCTCTTTCTGATGCACTTCCAAGCCCAAGAAGTACCTCACGAGATTAAGATATGTCATCTCAAACACTTCCATCATTAACGTCTTAAACTCATCTATCATCCTCTATGATGAGCTAAAGTAGATGATGTTATCTACATAAAGGCACACAACAATAAATTCCTTCTTTCCTTTTCCCTTCACATACAAGGTAGGCTCATTCTCACTTCTGTCAAAGTATTTCCCTAAAAAGAAAGAGTCGATACTGCTATACAATGCTCTTGGAGCTTGTTTAAGCCATAAAGAGCTTTTCTCAGCTTATACACTTTGTGTTCTTCTCCCTTTCTCACAAAGCCTTAAGGTTGCTCAACATACACCTCCTCTTCTAACTCACCATTTAAAAATGCTGATTTGACATCAACCTGATGAACTTTTAGTTTCCACTATGTAGCAAAAGCCAAAACCACTCTCACTGTTTCAAGTCTCCCAACGGGTGAGAATGTCTCCTCGGAATCAATACCCTATTGTTGAGCATACCCATTAGCAACCACTTTTTCTTTATGCTTCTATATGCTCCCATATGTGTTGAACTTGGTTCTGAACATCCACTTCAACCCTATGACATTCTTATCTTGAGGAAGCTCCACTAAACTCCAAGTATCATTCCACTGAATGGCTTTCATCTCTTCTATCATAGCTATTTTCCACTTGCTCTCATTCTTGGCATCATTAAAGTCTTCTTGATCTGATGCTATCAGGGCAATTCATAACTCTCATAGATCTCAGCTAGAGATCTGAATTTCCATAGAGGAGAGTCACTTGATGAGCTTGAAGGAGCTGAACTCTGACTTCTTGAGGAGCTATATTGAGGCACTGGGGTTGCTGAAGAGTGCTCATTCTGATCATCATCATCATCATTTGTGTCATCTCCAATCTCTTCAATTAGGCTGTCAACTGAAACACCACTTCCTGTCAGTAGCTTACTGCACTTGTTCTCCCAATCCCATTCAGCTGCCTCATTGAACACTACATTTCCGCTCACAATTGTCTTCTTACTCATAGGATTATACAGTTTGTAAGCCTTTGATTGAGCTGCATAACCGATGAAGATGTACTTCTCAGCCTTATCATCCAATTTTGATCTCAGATTCACCAATGCATATGCCACACATCCAAAAACTCTCAAGTGGCTCACATAAGGCTTTTTTCTCTCAAACTTCAAAATGAGTTTTGTTCATGACTGCCTTTTTTTATTTTTTAATGTTTTTTAATCATTTAAAAAAAATAAAAGCATAAAACGCGGGTTCAGCCCGCGTTTTATTCGTTTATTTTTTTCTCAGTTTTTCTCCCGTTTTAAAATTTACATCTTGCGAATAACACACGGTTTCAAACCGCGTTTTTCTAACCTCCCTGCAAAAAATGAATATTTTTGTAAATAGTTTCAAATAGTGAATAAATGTGTAATTATTTATTTTTAATGAATATTTTGAAAAAAAATTTGAGTAATTGACAATGCTACTTGTATATAGAACATAAACCTCCAAAAAATTGGGATATATCCAAAACTTAAACATAATTTTGAGAATCGTCAAAATCAGTTGTGAAATTTTGAACTTTTTCCATAAAAGCCAAAAGACTATAAAAACACAGTCAATCTTTTAATAAGTTTGGTTTATATCCCTTGTATCTTTTATCTACCTAATTTTGCATTAATATATCTATTATATACCTTGATCGTTTAATTTATTATCAAAGCCTAGTTAATTAAACATAAATTCGAATTAAGTGAGTCGATCTAGAAGTGTCAATAAATTACCCACATTTGGATAAGGATGATTGATAATCAAGAGGTTAGAAGGATTAATTAAAAGTTTTAGGGAAATCATAGTAAAACCTGTAAAGGTGACCGACGATCTCCACCACTCCACCAATCTTAAAGCAATCCATAAGAATATGAGATAAGTCATCAAGTAAACCTTATAGCGAATGGAGGTAAAAAGTCTAGTCCTTATAATTATAGTTATGCTTATAAAAAAACTAAAAAAGAAATTTACTACTAAATTAGATAAATTAGAAAACAAAAAAGAATATGAAAAGAAGCTAGAAAGAAGGACAAGAACAAAAAAAAATGAAGCAAAATCCACTACAATGACATGTTAGGTATTTCAGAACTTGTTTAGATGAACGAGGTTGGCTAGAAGAAATGTATTTCTATTCCTCCTATTTATTTTGGTTTACATATTTTATCTCAACATGGTGAGGGGTTTATATGTTTGGCCTGTTGTTTCTAGTTGTTTGTTAAATTACCAGTTGTTTAAAATGCCGATTTGTGGAAGTTGATACCGGAATAGTCAATAATGATTCTTTTGATTAATTGCCAAGAGTGAGAGTTTGCTTTAGCAAAGATCATTATTTCGCAAAATAAAGAAATGGGATCTTGGTTCCTCGTTTTGTGGTTTTGAAGTCGATGGATTTCTGGTCGATTTAGCAATTCTGAAATTCTAACGTCAATTTAACTTCTAATAACGTATTGACCATTCTAAACTAAATTCAATTCAAAATTGTTCGATTCACACCAGTGAAACTCAAAACGCGTGTGAGGATCATGTTTTGTGATCATGCATGATCAAATAAGAGTATTAGATGTACGTAGACTTTCACTATCTTCTTTTTTGATAGAAGTTAAGACTTTCACTATCTTCTAGAATCAAATATATATATATAGGAAAACTTAATTATTCAAATCCTGCAAATCATGGTGTGACCTTCTTTGCTCCATGCTCGGACCCTGGAATCGGGTATCATCACAAGAACAATAACCGCAGCAAGCAGCAGCAACACATCCAACCTAAAGGCATTGTGATCACGGGAAGATGAAAATCCTACAAATTGATCAAGGGAAGCCGAAAATCAATCGAAGCAATTTATGAATAGATAAATTCATAAATTCAAAAGTAACCGAAGAAACAATAGACAACAAGAAAACTGATGGAAATCGAAAATCACTAATCGCCCAGCAATAATCTGTTTTTCTCTAAATTTTTACTTTTTCTCATGAACTTACTTTTTCCATAAATTAAATTTTAGGAATTGTACTACCTAAATCCAAACGAACACTTACTTAAATTTATAAAAACCCATTTTTCTCTAAATTTTTACTTTTTCTCTATTTTGCCGGAGCGTTACAAATGCTCTGAATAATTTGTTTCTCTCTTCCTGTTCGCGAAGGTGAAACCCAAACCCTAAAAGGTAAACACGCCTTCATCTCTTGCTTTCTCTACTTGCCTTCGCGCTTACACGGGGACGATTCGTACGTTCTTTCGGTGGTTCTGACCGATCCCGGTGCCGTTTTGTCTAATTTTGCAGGATTTTGTGATGAAAGGTTCGAGTTCGAACTCCGCTGCTGATGAAACCGATTACTAGTGAGTTTTTCGATTCTAATTTTTGTTGGTTTGTAAATCGACTTCAACTGACTCAGCAAGCGTATCGGATTCTTTGTTTATTGAGTTCTTATGATGTGTTTGTTGTCTTTAGTATGACGCTGAAACTGGAAGGGCCTCGGTGTTGCGCTGTTTTCATGATTTTCATGTATGTTTATTTATTGTGTTGATCGATTCGCTGTTGTTTCTGTTCGATTAAGAGTTTTTGAGATCTGGATTTCAAATTTCTGCTACAGTTTGTGATTAAGTTTGGCCTCTAACGTTTCCCTTCTTCACTAGGGAACAATCGGACTTCGAGAAGAGATTCATGGAAAATCATCCTGACAAATCATCTATGGAGGTATATATATATATATACACATTGCTTTGTTCATAATTATACTTTAGATTATTCTTACTTGTCATTTCTGTAACGATGCAGATGATTGAAGCTGCAGATGCAGAGTGGAAAGCTATGAGTGCTGCTGTAAGTAGCAACTCCTGAAATTTCCTTATAATTGTAGTTTTAATTGATGATTGTTTCTATATATATATTTATCCATTATCATGTAAAATTTGAAACTGGATTAGGACAAAGCTCCTTACGTGGAAGCTGATCGGAAGAGGTTGGACGAATATAGGAAGATGATGGAAGAATATAAAAAGAAAACTGGTAGAAAGTGAGTTCTTTCGATTTCAATTCAGCAAGGGTTTAAGCTTCTTTGTTTATCGATCTCTTATTAGGCTGTGTTTGTTGTTTTTAGAATGTTGCTGAAAAGGCCGAAGATGCCTAAGGGGCATCAAACGTCGACCCGTGCTTTCTCGGTCTTCTGGTATATTTATTGTTGATTAGCTGTTTCTGTCCGATTTAGTTATAAGATCTGCATTTCAAATTCCTGCTACAGATTGTAATTAAGTTTGTTCTCTAATGTTTTCTTCGTCACCAGGGAAAAAGTGCGCAACACAGAAAAACCTTCCAACTTCAAATCACGTGCTGAGGTATATACTGCTCCGTTCATAATTATTCTTCAGATTTAATGTGATTATTCTTAATTTCATTCATCAGATTATTCTTGTTATTCAAATTCGATTCAGATCGTCTGTGGCCTATCTTTATCTTTGATTATTCCCTTTATTTTATTTTATTTGTTTCCAACGATGCAGTGGCTTGAAGCTGCCACTGCAGAGAGGGAAGCTGCCACTGCAGAGTGGGAAGCAATGAGTGATGCTGTAAGTAGCAACTCCTGAAATATCCTTAGGTCATCTTTATCCATGGTACTTGGAGTAACATAGCTAATTTTTTAAAAGGAAAGCAAAAAGAATGTCATATTTTTTGTTAAACCAAGAAAATTATGTGAGGTGAGTATCATAGTAAGATACTCACTTTATTGGTTCTCCCACATTTTATAGTATTTTATTATAAAAAATAGCTATGATACTCAACTCAAATACCACAATTAAAGATGCTCTTATAATTATAAGTTTAGTTGATGATTGTTTCTATATATTCATTGGTTATCATGAAAATTTTGAAAATGGATTAGGACAAAGCTCCTTATGTGGAAGAACATGAGAAGAGGGTAAAAGAATACGAGAAGAACATGGAAGACTTCGACAAGAAGTTGGCGGAGTATACTAACAACCTTCGTGTTTATTATGACATGAAAGAGGTAAAGAATAGATAATTGGCATTGCTTGATGAACTTACTTTGCTTTTGGAATTCATCATTCTTTAAACCTGACAATTATCTTGTTATGTTTCATTGACAATGTTAGGCTGCCGGTGAACCAGTTTCCGACGAGGACCTTGAAGACACTGTTGGACTGGCAACTTACGAAATGAAGTCTCCCTAAACTTAATGACTTTTGAGCAACCTATTGTGAAAATCAATTGTACCTTGACAATAACTTTCAGTTCCTTCCTTGCAATTAGTGAATATGTCAACTAGACTCTAAACACTCTTATTGATGAATAATCTATAAACTATCCAGATTACAATAGCAATGCACACACAGGAAATTCAATAGGAACAATTGAAATAAAGCAACTAGCAATAAACCAATTGTATCTTCATCCTCATGCAATCAACTAAGTCAACTAGCCCTAGATGATCACAAGTTGCTACTATGATCTAAGTTCTTCAACTAGCGTCCCTATAGATCTAGCGATAGATTGAGTTCAAGCAATATTAGTTGGCCAATCCAATAAAACAGAAACACAATTATAAGCAATGATAACGGAAGATAAAGATTACTCACAAGTAAATAGAGTAGAGAAGATCTCACGAAATCTCAAATCGAAAGTTTCAAACTAATCAATCAAACAGAAAAGGAGTTTAGTTCGCCATAGTACCAAAAGCTCTCCTCTAGGGTTTCTTAATTGCTGCAAAGGTAATTAAAAATTCTCCTAACAATCCCTTTAATAGACGTCCAATAGGGTTTCAAAATAAAATAACTAAAAGTGATAAATCCGGCAAATTAGGTTTTTAGCATTGACGGCAGTCGCGGCCATGGTTCATTGGCCGCGAGCGTGGCTATCTTGCCCAGTCAACCCTTGCTCTCGGCGTTGACTGCGGGCGCGGCTCTTGTTCCAGCTCCCAAGTTCTATGCTTCCTTGATCGACTCCTATAATCCCATCCTCACTTCATGCATTCCTATCCAAGTTCCTTAGACCTGAAATTAACAACAAATGTGTGTAGATTCCGCTTCCACAACCATGATAATATAATTCACAAATTACTATGAAAGAGGACATTATTTACACCTAAAATATGCTAAATAAGTCCTATAACACCTATATGAATGCATGCTATCAACCCCCTATTCATTAATTCTTCAAATTTACATAAAAGTCAAACCCCTCCTTAGTGGGGGTGGCTCTCTTGGGAAATTGCCGCAAATTATCACAACACAACTATTCTATTCCTAACACCAAACCAAAAAAAACTAAATCGACAACAACAACAACAATAATAAAGAGGGGAAAAATAAAACTTAGCCAAGTCCGTGAACGAATCAAAGAGGAAGAAGATGTGAGAGATTGAGATAAATCAAGATAGGCAACCACGAGGGAGGAAGACTGACATTGAAGAGGAACCATGAGCTACCGACAATTCAATAGACGACCATGGAATAAGATAGAAGGGAGAAAAATGTGTTGGGTATGAGCTCGTTCCAACTATTTACTTTTTTCCTAAAGAAATCGTTCAAGAAAACTCTTATAAAAAAATCCACGTGGGCTGCCTTGTTAGCATTTTTGACACGTGAGAAAACTCATGGTAATATATTACCTACCCTCAAAGGTTGGGATATTTTTATTACATTTGAAAGTTGAGGATATATTTTTACCATACCACCAAAGATGGGGGTATTTTAATTAGTTTATCCATATATATAGAATATGGATCAAATGTTAACAAGTCTTATGGTGTTAAATGTTAACAAATATTGACCCTTGATTGAAGCAAAATGAAAGGCCAAGATTAATTAGATTTTCTTTTAATTTTTTAAATAAAATGTGGGACCCACTTCTTTTCTTATATTTCTCATTTTTTTGTACGTATGTTTCAATCTCTGAGATGAAAAAACCCTAAACCACATCCCTCTCTGCTCTCCGCCTCCCTCACGAACTCTCATGGCCCCTCCTTCTTGCTCCCATGGCGGCGACGGTGAAGCGATCGACCATGGATGGTGACGGCGGCCAGCGAAGGCGGAGCCGTGAGATGCTGTGAAGGCGGATGGTGAAGGCGGAGCCGTGAGGTGCGGTGATGGCGGCTCGAAGAGAGATCGAGAGAATCAATTATTTTAGTGCGGGTACTGGATAATGTTTGGGCTTGTCGTTGTCAAATCCCCCGGTTAATGCACTTGCGATTCCAAGTATGGCTTTGATTCGTTTTTTATTATTCTTCTTTTTCAAATCTTCAGAGTTATCAGATGTTCAGATCAAACACCATGTTGTACTCTTGATTTATTTCTCATATTTCCATCTATATTTATACTTTAAATGAGAACACTCTTACTGATGTGTCGCTCCCTCCTTGAATTTAGGTCAATTAGATGATGTGTCATTCCTCCTTGAATTTAGGTCAATTAGCCAATCCTAACTAAGCTTTTTTTAAAAAAAATTTAAATTCTTTTGTTAATTAAACAAAACTTTAATTGAGAGCTCTTCATATAATTATATAAGGATATAAATCACACTTTATCGATTTAATATGTACACAATACACCATCCATATATATTAAAAGTTATTTTAATTTCAAATCTCCAATACAATCACACAGTAAAACTTTACAATATTCCATATATACTAAAAGGAAAACATGTTATTATTTCCAATACATTCAATATCATGTATTTAATTAATCAATTCAACATTTCAACCTATTAAATAATTTATTGATCGATGGTATACTTTAAATGATATTTTTTTTTCTTATATGCACCCCTCCATAATTTTTGATATTTTCATCAATCACATTTAAACAATAAATTTATTAAAATTAATTTATAATTAACAATACTACACCTATGTTTAATTAACAATATTGCGCTAATCCAATATACATGATTTTCCTTTTATACACTTATTAATTTGTCACTTCATCCTATATGAATATTAATTTAATTTATACATGCAATTTGAATCATCTAATCTCATCATCTATCATATACATTTTTTAATTGATTAATTATTATAAATAATATAATTTATGAAGTAACTTGATATTATTTATTTAATTCTTGGTTAAGAAATTTTCAATATATTGTCTCAGTTATTACTAATTACTCAATTTCTTTTGATTTTCAAACTAATATATACGATTATCATACAATTTCAATAAATAAAAAAATTATAATATATTCACTACTCAGAATTAGTAAATCCTTTCAATTAAGAAATAAAAGGTTGATTTGATTCATATATTTTTCACTCCATTTATTATCATATAGGTAAAAATTTGTTCAAATTCATACTTTGTTTCCTAAAAATCAAGACAGACATATATAATATACAATTAAGATTATTGTTGGGGAATAATTACCTTAATTGGTAATTGTCATTTACCAAATTAGGTAACAAAATCAATAAATCGTCAATTTGTTAATCACAATCTCAAAAAAATGTCATTTTTAATTTTATATTTTTTTTTCTTTCTAAAACTTCTCCCTATAATCTTTTCTAAATGTCTTATATATTTTCCTACCTTGCCCTTCTTCTTTAGAGATTTCTCTATGTTTTTAATCCGAAAATCACTAGGTATGATTTCTCTCTATTTTTTGGACTTAATGTTTCAATTATACATTTGATTCTCACATATTAGGTTCTTTTCTTTTGCAATAACCCTGATATATTTGTTTTTGAAAGATATTTTGTAACAATATTCTAATTTTCTACTATGTTATGTAGTAGCAACTATCCACCATCATATCTTTTCTTTTTAGGAAAAAATTTGACCTTACGACTTCGACCATTTCCATCATAGAAGAAACTCCCTCATATGTCTTCCCTTGTATCCTTTTAGGAAAAGACTTCGGGGGTGGTGGTGGGGATTCAACGTATAAACCAAATCGACCGGATGATATAATAAAAAAAGACAATAGATTTGACTGGGAATGGAGCGTATATTCTTTATTAGAAGAACTTATCGAGTATTAAACCTAAACATCTATCTATTTATATCTATCTATCTACATAAACTTTTAAAATATAAAAGTTTTCGCTATCACGTCTCATTTTCAATCAATCGCCTTTTTTTCTTTTTCTTTTTTTTACTATTTGTAAAACTTTATATACTCCCTCCGTCTCAAAATTTAGGTCGTTTGACTTTTTGACACGCTTTTTAATGTGTTTAAAACTCTATGAAATATTATTTTTTTTTTCAAAAATTTGAAAATAATTTATAACTTATAAATAATAAGTTTGAAATTATTTTAAAAATTTTGAAAAAAAATTAATATTTTATAGAGTTTTTAACACATCAAAAAACGTGTCAAAAAGTCAAACAACTTAAATTTTGAGACGGAGAGAGTACTATATATCATAATGAAGTCCATCTTGAATGACCTTATTACATTTTTCTCTTATGAGTTTAATTTAAAATATTAAACTAACATCTTATTTAATTATAGTATTAATTTATTTTATTATTAAGATTTTATTTTATAAAAATCGCGCCATGGCACGAGAACTATACTAGTTTTAAACTTATAAAGAATGAACATTTGTCTTTTCCCCCACTCAAATACGAGTCTTGAATGTGTGAATAAGGAGTGTATTGGGATTTTGCTACCTTTTTTAGTGTTTTTATTAATTTTCAAATGAATCTGTGTGATTTGCCTTAGATCTACGCCTTAAAATTCGACTATTCGACAAGTTAATAGTCACTATTAGTTGATAATAAGGAATTATTCATATGTATGTGGATAATTAGATGTGGGAAATCAAGAATTACATTTACATATTCTTTCAACCTAGCGAATAATTACTATCAATTTAGTGAATAATTACTATCAACCTAGCGAATAGTTGAAAATTTGACAACTCTTTTGCTATTATCTAAATGATAACTCCTATTTACAAATGAAAAATAACGATCAATTTGGAGAATAATTACTATTAATCTAGCAAATAGTTGCAAAATTGACTAACCTTTTTTCTATTATATAAACGATAACTACTCTTTACACAAGAATAATAACTATAAGTTAGCGAATAATTAATATCACCTTATCGAATAGTTCAAACAGTGCAACACACAAAAAAATAACGTTGCCCTACCAAAAAAAACGTTACGCCACAAAGTGCAAGCAAAATCTGGAAGTTTAGAGTCATTATTCGTTGATAATCTGGAATTATTCGGTAATTTGTTCGTCATTATTCATCAAACACACAGTGCAAGTAAAATCTCCTCCTCCCCACAAAAAAAAAACGTTACCTAAAAAAAAAACCATCACACGCGCTTCCAATTAAGCAATTTGGCTATAAAAGTGGTGGGATCTACTCTTTTTTATTTAAATAAAAAGAGAAAGTCTCAATTAATCTCACTCATTCATTTCTAATCAATCAAAGACCTAGATATGTTAACATTTAACACCGTAAGGGATAGAGAAACACATGACCCAACCCCTATATATATAAACTTTCTAATGCATTCACTTCTTACAATGCATTTGTGAGACCAATTTTTAGCCATAGGATTAAATTAGAATGAATGGATAAGATTGATTGTTAATTAATAAATTTTATTTTAAAATATATTTGTTAATAATTTAATGATTTAAATAAAAAATCAAAATATTTTCTCTCTCCAAATCTCTCTATTCCATCATTTTTGCTACATGTCTTTTCTCCCCAGATTAAAATTTAGTGACTAATTTTGTATATTCATATGAACCACCCTTGACCCGGCAGGTCGAACCCGTGGCCACGCCTAGCCACCACCATCCCTCCATCCCTCCTTCTTTCATTTACTTTCACCTCCATCCCTCCCCCTTCTTCCACTCATCCGACACTACCATCCTCTTGCTCCCTTCCTTCATCAACCACCTCCTTCCGCCTTCTCGCCGTCGCCGTGAGCCCGAGAGAACCACCCCTATTTCACAGTGGAGGGAGCCGAGCTCCCATCTTCCCTCCTCCCGAGTTCGAGCCAGCAGCCAGCATCTCCAACTCCTCCTTGCTCCGACTCCTCAGTGACGCAGCCAGAAGCACCTAGGGGCCTCGTCAAAGTCGCAGCTCTCTGTTTGGTCTGAGAAGCAACGCAGAGCCGCGAACGAGCATCCGAACGACCCCGTCGAGTCTACTACCCTCGATGAGCCTCCTGCAGCTACTCCCCTTTCGTTTTTTGTTTGCCTTTACACTTGGAAATCGTAGATCTCTAAGACTAGGACTCGGGGAAGGGTGAGAGCGAGAGCAGGTGAGTGCGAGCGAGCGGGGATGAGAGAGCAGAGAGAGAGCAAGAGCCAGAGGGCCGAGAGAGGGGAAGAGTGAGAGAGCTGCGAGCGAGGGCAAGCGAGAGGCAATCTCGGAGGTCGGGATGCACCACTGGCGAAGGGTGAAGCAAGTAGGGAGTGGTGGCGAAAAACTCAAGCGGAGCAGGGGCGATCGAAGTTGAAGACGATGAACAGTACCGAGGTGGGGGTGGGCCCCGTGCGCTAGCCTTCTTTCCCTCCCTTGTGGGCCCCCTTCAGTTTTCTTTTTTATTATTATTTTGTTGTTGCTTTAGAGCATGTGCAATGGTGAGCCCCAACCTCGGGCTCTTAAGTTACTTTTCTTATGCCACATCAGTTTAAGGGACTCATTATAACTTTTTAATTTTTCATCCTCATTCGTGAGCCCGGGTCTTGGGCCCTTAAATTAGCTTTTGTTGTTTTCCCTTTTTATTTACTCAATTATTTTAATAATGATAATAATAATAAAATATTAAGTAATTACTTTATAATAACATATCATAAAAAATATTTTTTTAATGTTTAAAAAAGAAAATATGGGTATTATTCAGATGATTTTTTTTCACAAACATATGTAAAAGGGTGTCTATGTGTAGATAAAATTGAATTAAATTCAAAAATAAATTTTTTATATTTTCTTTAACAATTGAAAATAACCGAATATCATTTAAAAGCAAATAAAATATAAGTTCTGCCACATGGCAGCTATGAGCCCTACTTTTTGGGTCTCATGTATAAGAGACTCAAACTATGGGCCCTTATATTTAAATTTTTCTTTCACTCTTTTTTATCCTATGTGGCAATGATAAGAGTCTCAAGGCTCACCATTTCACATGCTCTTAACCGGAGTGAAATTAAAAAAAAGAATGGGTTTGGATCCGAAAACTGGGCTGAATTTGGGCTAAAGGCTTGGGTCGGACTCATAGTTTTGGGCTGAGTTTGAAATTGGATCCGGTTTTCCTCTTTTAATTTTGGGCCAGTTCGGTTTTGTTTGAAAAGTTTTTGGTTCGGTTTTATATTTAATTAATTATTCAATTGCTTATTCATTTATTATTTATTTATTGTAATTTAATTACTAATTATTTAATTATTTCTGATTAATAAATTAATTATTTATTTAATTACTTGATTGATTACATGATTGTATTTAAATGGATAGAAAATTTTAAAATGTTAATTTAGGTATTTCTCAAAGTGTTGAAATTTATAACATTAGGATAAAGGTTTGAAAATCAACCAACTTATACCGGATTACTTTAATAGTATAATGTTAGGAAGTTGGTTTAAAGATTTGAAAGTATTAATGTCGGAAGTTGACTAAGTATTTGTTTAGAATAAATTGTTTGGCTAGCGAATTGTCTTCATTAGAGATCAAATGGCCTTTGGAAACTTTGGAACCGGTTTATTTGGAATTTGACTTTGAAAATTTATGAATGAGCTTTGCTTGAGAATCATATGGATGAGGTATGGATAAATGAGAAATTGAAGCATGATCTGATATATTGGAATTTTGAGATAATGAGTTGATGATAACGAGAAGGAGATGATGTATAATGATAAATGATGAGACAATATATGCTGCTATGAGATGAGAAATGATAGTTGAGATAAATGATGATGATGATGTATGACTTGTACTGTGAATATGACTTGAACTGAGAGATTGACTGGTATTGGAAACTCGGAATGTTGACATGACGGCAATTGACATGAGATGAAGAGACGACATGAGAAATTGAGATGAGATTATAATGTTGATGATGATGAGATGGTTAACTTATATTATTTATGTGTATCTTATATGTTTTATGTGTAACTTCTGTGTTATCTATGCTTTTATTGACTTACTAGGTGATATCTGATATGTTGGACTTGCTTAATCTTGCCACTATATTGCTTGGATTATGCGCTTCTTCAGGTAAGTCCTTCGGGGCTTACTCAGTAACCAGGACCTCATGCCTAATGTGTCATATAGAGTGTAGGTGTTGCATATCGCATGTCATGTAGTAGTTGGACATCATCCCTTCGTGGCTCTCTCTCTCTGGATGGCCTGGAGCTCGGTAAGGCGGAGGATCTCTAGGGTTGTATTGGGGTGGTTGATTTCCCCAGTTTTGGTACCCTTGGCGGTTGGGATTCTTCATGTATCGCACCTCCTAGTGAGTCTCCGCTAGATCTACTTGCTCCGTGTGGGGGGCAAGCGGTGGTGATGTGCCTCTCGGAGCCACATTCGGTGCAGGGTTGGTTGGCGGAGAGGAATTTGACTTGCTTTTGGAGTCTCCTGAGTTGATCTTGCATGAATTGTGCTTTTACGTCTGGATCAACCTCCTTAGAGGGCTCATAGAGTGGCATAGATGGGGCAGGCCTTGAGTCGGAGGCCACAAGAGTCCTATATGTGTTGTCAAATTCCACTAGCCTCTCGATAATATCCCAAGCTTGTTTTAGTAGGAGCTCAAGATACCCATATGAGGTGTAGGTATTGATCATCTCCTTTAATTTGTAGCTACATCCAGCCGTCCAGGGCGTTGTAGATGATTTCTTGGATGACGTAGGGTAGTTGCCCATGCGTAGGGCAGGACCTCAGCAACTTCTTAAATCGCTCCCACACTTGCACCAGGGTTTCATGTGGCTTTTGTTTGAAAGCCATGATCTTCTGACGTATAACCGCCGTCTTGGATGGTGGGAAGAACTTATTGAGAAAAGCATCATTGACTTCATCCCACGTGCGGAGCGATCTATGGGCTAGGCTCTCCAAATGCTAGTGCTTTCCATGCGAGAGATCAATGAAAAGCCTTTAATTTCACGTATTCAAGGCTTTGTCCATCAGCACTTGTAACACATAAATTGAGGAATAAAGAAATATGCTCTAGAGGGCAATCATTCGATTTCCCTCAAATTGACGTCGCCTAATTTCAGTTAAGAAGCTAGGTTTAATTTCAAAATTAGAATGAGGGATAAGAATGACCGATTCAGGCACTAAGAGCACATGGTGCATATATTGTTTGACATTCTGAAGGAGGGCATTGATTTGGGCTTCAATTTGCCTTCTCGCTTCCTCCTCCATGTCAGCACGCTCTCGTAGTGCCGCCTCTCTAGTTGTGAAGTCCTCGACTTACTTCCTTAATCGCTCAATTTGCTGAGCCTGGGTCTCATTGTCTGCCATGATTCTTTGAACTCGGGACCTTAGATGTAAATAGCGTTCAGGGTCGTCTACTCCTTCGAATTCAGGCGTGCGATCAGCGTGTCACATACACCTATAAAGCAAAACTAGGAAAAGAAGACATGAGATAGACTACTAGGGCGCGATTGATTGCTTCCCCGGCAACTACGCCAATTTATTAGAGGGAAGAAATCGAGTTTAAACAAATATAAAATATAATTGCAAATCGAATCATAGCCTACGCAAATAATTACAAGACTTCCTCTCACTGTAGTAGAAGGGTAGTCAGGATCGATCCACGAGGAAGCATGTCAGCGGGATCCTAGATAGTCTCAGAAAGCTCACGTCCTTGTCGATCAGAAGCCTCGATTTCGAGTAGGGTACTTGACGTTGACCTGGGCTCTCGATTTCTATTGCAACAGAAAACCTGCATAGACAAAAACAAGCAGTCGATATCGACTAGGGTGGTCGATATCGATGTCAGCAGCAACGTCGACCTGGCTAAAAAAACTGTCAGTCGACACAGGGTACTCGATATCGAGTAAGGCACTCAAAATCGATCTCACTCAAAAGCAGGAACAAGGTGCGTCGACACAGAAAACCATCAACCTAGGGAAAAGTAGTCGATATCGACCTGTTGGGTCGAAATCGGGTGATTCCTGCAGTGATTAATATCGGCAAAGAAGGTCGAAGACAAATAGGATGGAGAAGAAGTATGGACAGAAAAAGGCACGATTTTTATGTGAATAAATTATAAAGAAAGGCAACTCCTAGGGCTAGGGTTTACCGCAACGTTAACCAATGCATGCAATAAGGCAAATAAGACGGACAATTGCGCTATCTCACCCGAGGGACAAGCTTTCGCTGTACACCAACGATTAGGAATACTCTTGCAAATAAACCTAATTGTCTCTACCAATTTTATGTTTATAACTCAAGTTGTTAGCATGAATCCCTTTTCTTGCGATAAGGACTAAACATAGAATCGTAGGAGATGATATAGACACAATGATATTAACATCAAGTACTTACCTCAAACACGCATGGCTAACATCGGGCTCACCCCGACCCTATAAAGCTTTGGGGAACTACTCGCTCTTCATTGCAACAGACACCATTGATTGAAAGAAAAGAACTTGCATTAATAAAACCTTCAAAACTTTACAATCCAATGTCGGCTTTCGCAAAACTCGGAGTCAAGCAAAACGCTAAAGACCCAAGATGCTGGAGCTCGCCTCCGCGTCGGGCCTTCGATTGAGGCACCAAGTCTCTCAAAGTCAGGCAAATCGCTAAGACCCAAGACGATGGAGCTCGCCTTTGCGATGGGCCTCCGATTTAGGTACTGAGTCTCTCGGAGTCAAGCAAATCGCTAAAGACCCAAGACGCTGGAGCTCGCCTCTGTGTCGGGCCTCTGATTGAAGCATTGAGTTTCTCGGAGTCAAGCAAAATGCTAAATACCCAAGACGTTGGAACTCGCCTCCGCGTCGGGCCTCCGATTGAAACACTAAGTCTCTCGGAGTCAAACAAAACGCTAAAGACCCAAGACGCTGGAGCTTGCCTCCGCGTCGGGCCTCCGATTGAGGCACCAAGTCTCTCATAGTCAAGCAAATCTCTAAAAGCTCAAAAACGCTGGAGCTCGCCTCCATGTCGGGCGTCCGATTAAAGCACTTAATTTCTCGGGGTCAGGCACTAAGCCCCTGTAACGAGTCTCTAATACAAGGAATCCTAAAAACCAAAAGAAAGGTTCTACATTCAAAATTCAACAAAGAGTCCAAAATCGGACCACTACAGGATCACCAGAACAAGAGACCTTTAAAGCTAAACGTACATGAGCGAAACAAATTAAAAATAGACTGGTAAATTAAGATCCAACGGAAGTAGATCCTCCAAAAGGAAGCTCAACATGGCCATTTTTCTCTCCAATGAGGTCAGGATCCAACACTCGGACTTCAAAATGTACGCCCCCTTTATGAAGAAAAACCATGACAGTGCCCATCTCAAGGCCCTGAGAAGAAACAAAGTCATTCCAACCATGCACATTCCAAAATATCCCATAATCTCGTTTGACAATCCCCACCGAGAAATCTTCGACCGAACTAAGAGACAACAAAACCTGTGTCGGACCAGAAAATCCCGTCTCATCCTCAAATAAAGTAGGGAGTGACTGCACAAACAAGAATAAGAGCTCAGAAAGGAAGAAGAAGAACTTGTTAATGATAAACAAAAATTAGGACCCTCATAATGAACCAACGAAAATAACCAGTTCGTACATTTGGTCTTCAAATCGCGTTTCAAATCGGTTTCAAATCGCGTTTCTAATTATTATTATTATTTTTAATTTCTAAATTATATTTTTTTAAAAAGTAGCAGGTAAAAGCGCAGGTGGCTGCGCTCATCTCCTCGCCTGCTACTTTTTAAAAAATAATTTAGAAATTAGAAATTAATTTCTAAATTACACTTGGCTGCGCTCATCTCCTCGCCTTTCGTCTCAGTCCAGGCCTCCGTGGCACCAACGTCGAGGCTTTCGCCTACCTCAGCGAACTAGCTAGCGGAGAGGGTGTGGGGTGGAGCTTCTTCGTTTGTGCCTCCGTCGTCGTCAACGGAGCTTCGTCGTAGCCTCCGCCATCGTCAACGGAGTTTCGTCGATGCCTCCGCCCAAGTGCTTCTCTCCCTTCGCATCCCATGGTGGCGACGCTCATCTTCCTCAGCTTCTGCCCACAACGGACCTCGAGGCTTCCGCCTACCTCGGTGACGGAAGGGGAGATTTGGGGATTTTTGGCGGGATTGGGGACGGAGGTTGTCTGGTGGGGCCGGAGCTTCGTCGTCACCGCCGAGCACTTACCTGTCTCTTCGCAGGAGATGGTGGTGGTCGGTGGGTGGTGGGCGGCGAGGAGGAAGCTAGAATGCATCCGTGTAGACAGATCTAAGGAAGACGGAGGATGGATTGGACTTCCACTTTTTTTTAAAGGTAAAGCGCGATTTCAACCCGCGCTTTTACCTCTATTTTTTTTAAATGTAATTTAAAAATTTTAAAAATAATAATAATAATATATTTTTTCCTAGTTTTATTCCGATTTTAAAATTTGGATTTTAGTAGTAAAACGCGTTTTGATTCCGCATTTCTCTGCTAAATCTGACAAGAATAAATATTTTTGTAAATAGTTTAAAGATGTGAATATTTCGTTAAATATTTATTTTTCAGTGAATATTTTGAAAAAAAAAATTCTGGATTAGTTTTACTTTTTTTTTTACCAAAAAAATACAAAATAGTTTTACAGATACGGTTGGGGATAAAAACACTTTTTTCTCTATGTTTTCAAATTTTCTCTATTTTACATTATTACATATGGTTCAGTTTATCTCTTCCTGTCCGCGAAGAAGGTGAACCCTAACATCATGTGCAACCATGGGGTTACCTCTTTCCCTTTTCAATTTTCATCCTCTTATCATAATTTGCCACCTCATATATTTTTTCTTTAAATTATTTTCTACTTTTTCTACCTCTTTTTTAGAGGTTACCCTTGCAACCATGGGATTATCTTGTTCCCCACTCTTTCTACCTCATTTATTTTTATTATAAATAAAATTAATAAGTGCTTGATATTAATATTTTTTATTTTATATAGATGAAAAATAACAAAAATAATAACATTACATTATAGGTAAATAAAAACTTAATTTCATAACAACTCAAATCGGATCAGAACCATGGAAGAGTAAAAATAAAAAGGGAAGAGGTGCTTGATATTAATATTTTTCATCTCATTAGTTTTATTTATAAATAAAATTAAAAAGTGCTTGATATTAATATTTTTTATTACATTAGATGAAAAATAAAAAAATAACATTATATTATAAGCAAATAACAAAAATAATTACATAAGTGTATGAGAATGGAATATGAAAAAAGAAGTGCGAACAATATAATAGGTCAAGATGAGTATATATAGGAAAAATTATACTCAAATTATGGAGAAAAATAAAATAAAATTAATGGTATAATTATTATTTGAAAATAATAATAATAAATACTCTGTATATATTATAAATACATTTGTATAAATAATAAATCAAATAAATATAGAAATAAAATGGTGGGGGCCACTTGTGGTGGAAGAGGTTACCTTAGTAGAAAGAGGTAACCTCTTCCAACCTCTTACCTTAAGGTTTTGCTTTCAACCATAAGCTTATCTTATAAAGCCTTAAGGTAAGTAAAAACTCATGGTTGCACATAGTCTAAGACCACCCACAATGGTTTTGGGTAAAATGTATACATTTGCACAAGATGTGTAAAAATACACATAACTTTTTAGTCATTTGTTCCAATGGTGAAATGTGCATTTTTTTACACATCATTCATATACAATTCATTTAAAACAAAAAGAAAAATAAAATTATAAAAAAAATAAACCAATGAAATGGTCTTGCTTTTTGTAAAAGTTTTTGCACGTGGGGGGTGATGTGCTTAAATTTGCACATTACATGCTCAAATATATATATTTGCACACAACCAAAACAACTAATAGAGCTAAAAAAAATGTCTAAAAATTTCATATTTACACATTTGCACACAACCCCATTGTGATGGTCTAACTCCTTAAAGGTAACCAAGCCTTCGTCTTTTGCTTTCTCTACTTGCCTTGGCGCTTACAGGGGGACGACTGGTACGTTCTTTCGGTGCTTCTGACCGATTCCGGTGCCGTTTTGTCTAATTTTGCAGGATTTTGTGATGAAAGGTTCGAGTTCGAACTCCGTTGCTAATGAAACCGATTACTTGTGAGTTTTTCGATTCTAATTTTTGTTGGTTTGTAAATCGACTTCGGCTGACTCAGCAATCGCATCGGATTCTTTGTTTATCGAGTTCTTGTTTGTTGTCTTTAGGATGTCGCTGAAAGGGCCTCGGTATTGCGCTGTTTTCATGATTTTCATGTATGTTTATTTGTGTTGATCTATTTGCTGTTGTTTCTGTTCGATTAAGAGTTTTTGAGATCGATCTGGATTTCAAATTTCTGCTACAGTTTGTGATTAAGTTTGGTCTCTAACGTTTCCCTAATTCTTCACTAAGGGAACAATCGGCCTTTGAGAAGAGATTCATGGAAAATCATCCTGACAAATCATATATGGAGGTATATATACATTGCTTTGTTCATAATTATTCTTTAGATTATTCTTACTTGTCCTTTCTGTAACGATGCAGATGGTTGAAGCTGCAGATGCAGAGTGGAAAGCTATGAGTGCTGCTGTAAGTAGCAACTCCTGAAATTTCCTTATAATTGCAGTTTTAATTGATGATTGTTTCTATATATTTATCCATTATCATGTAAAATTTGAAACTGGATTAGGACAAAGCTCCTTATGTGGAAGCTGATCGGAAGAGGTTGGACGAATATAGGAAGATGATGGAAGAATATCAAAAGAAAACTGGTAGAAAGTGAGTTTTTTCGATTTCAATTCAGCAAGGGTTTAAGCTTCTTTGTTTATTGAGCTCTTATTAGGCTGTGTTTGTTGTTTTTAGAATGTCACTGAAAAGGCCGAGGAAGCCTAAGGGGCATCATAGGCCGTGCAGTGCTTTCTTGGTTTTCTGGTATGTTTGTTGTTGATTCGCCACTTCTGTCCGATTGCATTTCAAATTCCTGCTACAGTTTGTAATTAAGTCTGTTCTCTAATGTTTTCTTCTTCACCAGGGAAAAAGTGCGCAGCACAAAAAAACCTTCCCACTTCAAATCACAAGTTGAGGTATATACTGCTCTGTTCATAATTATTCTTCAGATTTAATATGATTATTCTTAATTTCATTCATCAGATTATTCTTGTTATTCAGATTCAGATCGTCTATGGCCTAAATTTATCTTTGCTTATTTACTTTTATTTTTGTTTCCAATGATGCAGAGGTATGAAGCTGCCACTGCAGAGTGGAAAGCAATGAGTGATGATGTAAGTAGCAACTCCTGAAATATCCATATAATTATAAGTTTAGTTGATGATTTTTTCTATATATTCATTGATTATCATGTAAATTTTGAAAATGGATGAGGACAAAGCTCCTTATGTGGAAGAACATGAGAAGAGGGTAAAAGAATACGAGAAGAACATGGAAGACTTCCAGAAGAAGTTGGCGGAGTATACTAACAACGTTCGTGTTTATTATGACATGAAAGAGGTAAAGAATAGATAATTGTCGTTGCTTGAGGAACTTACTTTGCTTTTGGAATTCATCATTCTTTAAACCTAATTCTGATTTCATTGACAATGTTAGGCTGCTGGCGAACCAGTTTCCGATGAGGACCATGATGACATGTTCAGTCTGTGATACTACTGGATTGAAGGCAACTTATGACAGGCAAGTCTTGAACTTGAATATGTGTGTATTGGACTGTGTTAGCTACTAAATCTACTAATCAGTGAACCCGAGATAGATATATAGACAATCTGGGTGTTGCTCACAACTAGTGATGAGGCTCGTGATATCTTTATAAATGCAACGATTCATGCGACGAGTTTGACTTGCAGATGTTCAGCTAAGTTCAGTAGCATGGATATTTCACCGGGTACAGTATAATTGAGGATTTTTGTTTGTGTTATTAATCCACAAGGTCTCGGATACGATTGTCCAATATATATATAGAGAGAGAACTATTTAATCTTTCATCGGGGAAAAAAATGTTGCCCTTGCCATAGCATTTTAAATACACTAGGGTGCATGACTACATGACTAAATAGTATAAATATTGGGATATTTCCTTCCTTTGTCTCTTTCCTAAATTTTTGGACAAAGCTCCATATGTGGATGAACATGAGAAGAGGGTAAAAAAATACGAGAAGAACATGGAATTCGAGAAGAAATTGGTGGAGTATACTAACAACGTTCGTGTTTATTACGACATGAAAGAGGTAAAGAATAGATGATTGGCCGTTGGCGTTGCTTGAGGAAGTTACTTTGCTTGTGGAATTCATCACTCTTTACTGCTAATCTTGTTATGTTTCTTTCTATGCGCGATGTGAGATTCTGATTTCATTGAAAATGTTAGGTCTATATTAAGACGAGGATCTATATTAAGACGTGTTGAGTCTGTGATACTATTGGATTGAAGGCAACTTACAACGCGACATGGAAGTCTTAAACTTAGAAAACTCTTAATCCAAGGGTTTGCTTTTGTTAGGAAGATTCAATTGGAGGCAAGTTGCCTTTAACTAATGAAAAAACTCCGTTTGAACTCTTTCATTTACTAAACGAGTTGAGTATGAGTATGAGCACATTTTTAACCTCGATAAAATAGCTCAAATTTTGTAGCATTTATAAAATTTTCCCTAATTTATTATGAAATGATTCTCTATGCTCGATAAAAGCTCAAATCGAGTTCGTTCATTTGCTAAATGTAAAAGTATGCTCACATTTTTAAGCTTTGTTCCAAATTTAGCTAGGCTCGAATCGAACTCTACTTGTTTCTCCCGAATATGAGCAACCAATCGATACTAGACTAATTTGGCTTAAATAATCCCAACCTGCTATCTTCTTTCAAAAGAACCGGCATACGTTCCGACTCGATGTTCTCAAGGGGTTCTTAATGTCCTTAACAAGGTTGATATACCATGCGATCTTTAATCATACCTTCATTTCTGTTATTTCAAAAATATAAAATCCCATAAAATTTAAAGATTTTCACCCAATATCACCCACAAAATTATTTAGTTGTGACTAACTCAGAAAGTGTGTAAATGAAATGGTCTCTGATTCTTTGAAACACAAAGTGCATTCATTCCAGGTTTCCTAACCACAGACATGAGACAACATCATCGTAGCTTTCGAAATCTCCCATTACATGAAAATTGACAAGAAAGGAGGAAAAGGTTTCACGATATTCAGACCACATATGGAGAAAGCGTACAATCAAGCTGATTCGCGGTTTCTTGAAGAATGTATGTAGGCTTGGATTTCATCAGGGTTGGATCAACATCATCATGAAGTGCATGACATGGTTTCCTATTCGAATCTCATCCACAACATCCAAATCTGCCAGCTCTTTCAATGTGGGAGACTTAACATCAGTTACCCTTTCTATGTCCCAACCAAGCAATCTCTCTTATGTGGCTACCAAGGGTTCGATGTGTCATGCAGCCCAACCAACCAGACCATCGTTAGGCGCGCTTTCTGGTGATAAATATGTCATTAATAGGATTAACTATATATTGATCTTTCTATCAGCATCTGTCTTTGCTTTCTCAGCTCAGTTCACAACCTCACCTTAGGTCAAGATAGCAAATTCAATTTGCTTCCAAGCAGAAAGAAATCCTCCTGCTTCAGAATTGCTCATCAAAGAATGTAACAAGTAACAGAAGTCATACAAAGATTAATACAACGTGCAAAAGGAACGATGATCAAACAATGTTGGCAGTGTATGGAGAGGATTGCCATCAGGTCAGAAAGTGCAATGAAACAGTTCAGGTTCCATATGAAGAAGACAACCCAGTGATGATGGTGTTGAAAAGTTGTTGAGTAAGGGAATTACTCTTAAGTACAGCGGTGGCAACGACTGCAGTGTGTGCTACAGCAGCGGTGGGAGATGCGGGTTCAACCAGTGGTTGTTGCCATGACTATCAACCCAAAAGTAAGAATGTTATACTCATTTGGCTCTTCTATATGTTCTTCATCATACGTTTGGTTCCAACTCCATGAATGTTTTCTGTAAGAACCCTAGGTGCTAAAATTTCACAGAATTTACGAAAGCGATCGGTAGGACACATGTGAACTGTGAAGGCAACCTAATCCAATCCGCTGATGAAATCTCAATAGGATTTACGTACAACTCCACTGAAATCTCATATTTTTCTAGCTAGTGGTGATCTCTAATCCTCCATAGCACAATTTCCTGAATTAGTGGCTAGATGGTAGGTCCACATTCCATACTGTTCTGAAACTATTAAAGGAAAATGATAATTAGCCCACCAACAACTGTCATTACAATGCTTGAAATCAGTTTATGGATTTGAAATGGACAATCAGAAAATCCAATGAAAATCAGAGTTTTACTTGTATGTGTTGTAACAGGAAATCCTGTTTTAAGTATTAAACCATATGGGCCAGCAATAAATTTTGTCGTTTTGCACTTTCGAGTTCATCATCTTCGTCTTCAACGTCTTCAATATATGTGGCCATCTCTGCTTGCAGAGAAATGAAATCAATCAATGAAAAATCATATTTCCAATCCCAAATCTCTTGTTAGATGTAATATATAAGCTCATAGACCCAATTGTAATTAGGTCATGATGTACACATCCTATAATTATTCTAATAATAGCGAAGACAACACCAAGGATAGAATTATTGACTCTGACATGACATCTCTAAAATTGTCTATAAATCCTCTATCTCTTGGTCATCTTTGAATTTAACTCTTCTACTATGGTCATCTTTGAATCAACTCTTCTACCCCTTGTAATAGTTGATTTCTAGACCCAAGGTGCCTAGTTTCGAGTTCGATTTCAAACTCCTAGCTGGGATTTATTATTCGTATCTTCGATCGACGGAATTCCCGTCAAACGTATATAATCGAAGCGAAGTACAGTACATCTGACACAGGCTAGCTCCCATTCATGGGATGAGACGGAACTCATAAACCATAGAATATGTTCCGCGGCTCCCAATTCCGGATGTTTTCCCTCATCCAATTGTATGGATGGATCTCTCTTTTCTGTTGATTTCTGTTACTTTCTTTTATAATTCTCTTTCGATCGGGATAGTTACCGAAATCGTCTTTTTCTTTTCTTTTCTTTTCTTTTTTAAACTTTGATTCATGCTTAATCGTCGCAGTTTCACTTTTGAATGTAGCTGCACAAATGATTCTATCCGATTTTCGATCTGGATAATTGCATAAATCGTTTTTTTTTTCCGATCTAAAACTCAGCTATGATATGTGGCCTTTGTTTTTTTTTTGTTTTACTTTGATTCGTGTTTAATTGTTGCAGTTTCACTTTTGATTCATGCTTGTCTCAATTATCCTCGTGGATAGGGCTGTTATTCAAGCCGAGTAGCTCGAGCTCGGCTCGGGCTCGGCTCGGTAAAAGCTCGTCTCGAGCTCGTTCGTATTTGAAAACGAGCCGAGTTCGAGCTCACTTTCGAGCTCGTCACGAGCTCGAGCCGAGCTCGAGCTTTAAACGAGTAGCTCGTATTGCTCGTTTTTATTAACGTATTTACTATTATACCCCTAGCTTTATTAATAACCCTTCCCATCCTTTCTATACTTAAAGCCGTCAACCCTCTTTATTAATAACCCTTTCAACTCCTACCCTCATTTCTACCATTCTCACCTACTCTCTAGATCTAGATCTGGGAGGAAAAAATCACCGCCGCCCTCTCTCCTTGAGACCCTAGCCATCGCCGATCGTATCTCCCTCACCACCGCCGCTCTTCTCTCCCTCGGCGTCGCCGCTCTCTCGCTGTTGCTGCTCGTCTCTCCCTGGCTGTTGTTGTTCGTCTCTCGCCCTTGCTCGTGCATCCTCTCTCGCCCTCGCTCGTCGCCCTCCACCGCGCCTCATCACCCCCCTCGCTCCTCGACATCCTCTCGTCGCCCCTCTCCGTCCTCAGATCTGGTTCAGTGGTTCGCCCTCGCTCGCCTCCTCTCTCGCTCACTGTCACATTTGCTTCTAGGTTTTCCTCAATCTTATTCTCTCAAAGTTTCCTCCTATTTTTTCAAATCTGCTTAAAATTGGCTTGCTTTTGTTCCATTTCTAGGTTTCCGCTGGCGGTTTTTGGTTTGCTTGCTTTCATCTTTGCTTTTGGGTTTCGAATTTGTGCTCGTTCTTCTTTTTGTTTGCTTGTCTTTGCTCTTTTCCAAAGTTTGCTTATTTTGTTTTTAATATTGCTTATTTATTATTTAATTTTTCAGGTTGTGTACAAAGGGAGGAAGGCAAGAACCATAACTTGAGATTCCCATCCTTTGTTAGAGAAACCCTAAGACGAATTCAAATCTGGAGCAACAGGA
Organism: Persicaria maculosa; assembly: GCA_963922045.1. Lineage (NCBI taxonomy): Eukaryota > Viridiplantae > Streptophyta > Magnoliopsida > Caryophyllales > Polygonaceae > Persicaria > Persicaria maculosa. Next base: position 13,339,816 of record OY998257.1, on the reverse strand, counting down.
TAATGTCTTTAGTTTCCGGCACAATTCAATGATATTACATTTTGTTTCAAATTCAACTCGTGTTTTGTTTCGAATTTGTAATTCAAGTTGTGTTTTGTTTCGAATCTGTATTTGTTTGTAACATATGAGTGTTGTTTTAGATTTTCACATTTGAGATTATGTATGTACTCTTAAATTTGTGGCTTTTGTCATCTAATTCTCAATTTGAACACAAACTGAAACAAGCTCAAAAACCAACGAGCAAACAAGCAAACGAGCTCATAGTCGAGCTCAAAACGAGCAAACGAGCTCATACTCGAGTTCGAGCTCGGAAGAAAACGAGCTAAACGAGCTCGAGCTCGAGCACCATTCCCTCGCGAGCTCGAACACCTGCTTGAGCTCGTTTCCATATTGAGCTCGAGCTCGGCTCGTTTACAAACGAGCCGAGCTTGAACGCTAGCTACTCGAGCTCATTTGCTCGTATATCAGCCCTACTCATGGACCTACTAGCTGCACAAATGATTCTATCCGGTTTGATAATTGCCGAAATCGGTTTCTTTTGAATGTAGCTGCACAAATGATTCTATCCGGTTTCTTTTTTCCTAGGTTGTTGATCGCGTAATCGTTTGAATTAATATATACACTAGTTTTACTATCCGCCCGTTGTGCGGTTTTTTTATAATTATACTATATATTTTTTATATTAAGTTTTAACTATTCTATCTTTTAATTTAGTATAGGTCAAAAGTTCTCTCCTTACATTGTACTAAATAATATTAGATAAATAAATTATAACTTATCATTATTGTATGTTATAAAAAGATAAATATATAAATTCTCTCCCTATATTGTACTAAATAAATTTATATGACATATATCTACATATCTCCCGTAAGAATATTTATATAGTACACAATGTTCCAAAAAGCTTTTAATTTATGTGATGTTTTCATATTTTAGTCTATTAGATAGATTTATCTAATTAAGATATAAGGTTATATTGGATAGATTATGTATCTAAATGACACGTAAGCAAAAATAATCCCGTTTTAATCCAGAAAATTCCATGGATGCGAAATCGCACCAGAGCCCGTTTCTGACGGATGCGAAATCGCACCAGATCCCGTTTTTGACCTCTGCTTTAGTATTTTATATAGATAGATATATAGATGTTAGGCCTTGTTTGATATTGGTATTTAGATATTAAATGTTGGAAATGATATCTAGAGGAATAATCCGATATCAACTAATATCTTGATATTAAATTTTTCTTTTTTTTATTTTTTGGTCCTGGGGGTGATATCCGTTGATGTCAAGATACCCGAAATTGGTATCGGAATATTGAATATGTAGAGATTGATATTAATATCGAACGGGCCTTAGAATGACTTGATTTTGACTTGTTAATTTGGACAAGTAAGCGTGTGTTTGGCTGTAGATGTGAGCAGATGGAAGGAGATGGGAGGAGCTGGAAAAAAAAACCATCTCCTCGTCGCAGTGTTTGGCAGTAGATGCTAGGAGATACCGATTGGGGGATGATGGAGATGGGAGGAGATGAAATTCATCCGAAAAATAATCTCCCCAGGCGAAGATCCTTGGAGATGGGAGGAGATGGCCCCTTTATGTTGCCCACATTTGCCCTTTCAACGTCATTCGTCCTCAGATCTGGAGAACACACCACAGCCGACTGCATCGCGCCACCATCACCAATGGTAAGCTCTCCTCTCCTCTCCTCTCATCTCCTGTGAAGTCCTCTCCCCCATTCATCATCGAAGGTGAGTGTTCGACGGAACAAGAGCGACAACGTCCGTCAATGGCGGCTGAAGGGGAACAACGGATTGCTAGGGTTCCCGAAATGGGCACCATTCAACACGAGACAACCGGAATCGATGATTGCTAAGGCCCATGGAGAAGCTTCGACTCGCCATTGATACGCTTGAAGCCTCCATCGTCTCCAATCGTAGCTTTCCCCCTTTCGAAAATCCTCAATTCCTATTTCATTTACTGTCGAAAATCCCCAGTTCCCTTTAATTTTCTGTGGTTTTGATTTCGTGGTTTGAAAATCTTGACGAAGCCCTGATGTTCAAAAGCGGCTATGTGCGCACTCCATGAAAACTCGATTATGATTGTCATGTGACATATAAGGATTCCTATTGCACATTAATTTTCATACAGAGGTAGAAGAGGAGAGGCTCACATACCGGATAGCTGTCGCGCTTTGCCGTCGTCGATTGTTGCTCGGATCTGGAGGTCCGTCCACGGCGAGGTGTTGTCGTCCTGATGAGGGGATGGGATCTGTAGGCCGGAGACGGAGGCCGCCACCTTCAAGTCGCTGGAGTATTTGTCCAACCCACGGGAGGGCAAGCCGATCCTCTTCTTATCGCCCCTCGAGAGCTTCAGTTTCGCCGCTCGTGTCCGTCTGTCGGTGAGGACGACACAATTGGGGAAGAAGGGGTAATTACCCAGGGGTAGAAGGGTCATTTTGGTTATACAACATCCATCACCATCTTCTACCCACCAAACACCAAAACGAGATTTTTTACAAAAAAAATCTCCATCTACAATAATCTCATTAATCTACCAAATTCATCTCCATCTCATAACATCTACCAACTTCTCAAATAATCTCCAAAACAACATCTAGCGTCAAACACGGCCTAACTCTACTTTATTTGATACTCCGTATTATTAAGCCAAAATTGCATAAAACCATCTTTTAAATAGGATGTTTTGCGGACAACAATCCCTTAAAACTAAAATTGTATAAAACCACCCGTTAAAACCATTTTCTTTGCAAAGTCATACCCATCACTCAATTTCCGTTAATTGAATGTTAAAGTACGTGAAAAGTCAATTATACCCCTTATTTTTGTTAATAGTTTACTCTATTCAATTGCTATTACTTGATATTTAACTTTTTGACATGTTTTTCAAAAGTAAAAAAAACTCTATCAAATATCAAAAAATATAATTTTATTTTTAAATTAAATACTTATAATAAAAACTCTATAAAAAAATTGATGTGTAATTTATATTTTATACATTTAAGAAAATGCGTATTACTAAAGGGACACTTGAAGAAAATAAAAATTAAAAAAAATATTTCATATAGTTTTTTATTATTCAAAAAATGTGAGTGGAATAGTGAACATATTTTTAATTAGGGTAATAAAACTATATGCAATATCATTTTTTTAAAATTTATTTTCTTCATGTAGCCCTTTAGTAATATACACTTTTTAAAATTTATAAAAAAAATAATTATATCTACTTTTTATAGAGTATTTTTACTAATAAGTATGAAATTATATATATATATATAAATTTATAGAGTTTTTTACATTTAATAAATATGATAAAAAGGTAAAAAATTAATTAATACAGATTGGATGAAGTAAAATAATAATAAAAAGAAGCGATATAATTGACTTTTCACACACTTTAACATTCAATTAACCAAATTTTGGCGATGGGTGTGACTTTGCAAAGAAAATGGTTTTAACGGGTGGCTTTCTACAATTTTAGTTTTAAGGGGTGATTTTTTGCAAAACTCCCTATTTAAATGGTGATTTTATGTAATTTTGCCTATTATTAAATGTGTTTACCATTAATTGCGAAGTGTGCTTTCCATATTTGCTCACTATTGATTAAATTTTTGGGGTTGTGAGAGTTGAGAAAAAGGAGGGAAGAAAAAAAATTAAAAAATTGGGGTTGGTGTGAGTTGAGGAAAAGAAGGGGGGTGATTTTTTTTACAATGGTTGAGATTCTCTCAACTCTACCCATGGAGTTTTAGGGATCCAAAGGGTTTGTCTTCGCGTGTTTTTTGATGTTTTATATTTGCGTGCTGAATTGATTTTGAGTTTCATATAGTTTTATCATCATTGTCCAAAGAGTTCAAGAATAAATGAATTGATGTTTTATATTTGTGTGATGATATAATGTGTATAGTAATTGATTTTCTTGGGAAATCCATTTATTCTTGAATTGATTAAGAGTTGTGGGTGTACATTAGGTGAGCAACTTGAATTGCGACCAACGGTTGTGAATTATCTCGAAACCGATCAAAGCATTCAAATGGGTAGGCTTGAATCACTAATCACTCCGAATATCCTTATAATATTCATTTGTGATAGTACTTGAATCATTTATAAATTACTCTGAACACCCTTATTAAAACTGTTTGGGATGGGGTGTTTTAGGGAGTTTTAGGGATCTAAAGCTTTTGTCTTCACATGTTTTTTTGATGTTTTATATTTGCGTGCTGAATTGATTTTGAGTTTCATCATCATTGTCCATACGTTATTCATGTCAATAGTTTGTATTTTGATTTTCACATATTCCCGGTGAAATGTGATGTGTTTCCTTACAAAGATAGTGGTTATGGCTATTGCTTATGTCTTTGTTCATTTCCTTACAAAGATATTGCGACTAACGGTTGTGAGTTATCTCGGAATTAGTCAAAGCATTCAAATGAGTTGGGTTGAATCACTAATCACTCCAAACATTCTTATTATATTCATTTAGTATATGGTTTCAATCATTTATAAATTACTCCGAACACCATGATTATAACCGTGGATAGGGCGTGAATCACTTATAACCGTTCGAGCAGAAGTTTTGTGTGAAATGGATCCAGAAAAGGGGAGATTTATGCAAAACATAAACAATGAACCTTGAAACATTTAAGGTCAACAGAGATGTACTGAAAAACATTACAGTTAACTATTAGTATAAGATCTCTGTCAGATTTAACATGACCAAAATGAAATTCATGGTACTATTATGGCTAAAGTAGATCCAACATGTGATAGAAAGCAGTGAGCTAGTCAGCAACAGTATCTATGAGCCTATCAAGCGTACAGATCAATAATAAATGGATCACGAACAACGAGCCAATCAGCAACCTCTAACCCTGGCATGTGGTTCAACACCAGCACACGAAAATAAAACATCACATTAGAGATAATAGGGTTAAACATCGATGCAGTTGCATCTGTGACCGAATAAACCTGATTCCAAACCCGCCCAAAAGAACAGCTCATCCTCACGAATAATTTGTAGATAAAGGCGGTCATCCCATCATGAAGTGGAGGTGGGTTCCTAACAACCTTGACATATGTGACACAAACATCTATATATCCAGTTGCAGATCCAGAGTAAATCAATCAAAGTTCCAAAAATAATACGGAGTGATGTAGATTAACAAGTAAATCGATTTCTACAGAGTAACATATTCTTAATACCATACACACTAAGCACATGAAGAAATCGTAAGAGTTCAGGGAAAACCCTAGAAAATCAATCAAATCAGTTCGAGAATCCAGTTACATAATAACATTTCCCAAGAAAATCAATAAATGTTCCAAAATCTCAAGAAAATAGATTACGGAGTACCATAAGAGCACCCATAATGGGGATATTTAAGCATCAATATAAGAAACTTAATAAGAAAATAAAAAAAAAAGAAGGAACCTTTTATTAGGGAAGGATTTGACAAGTTTCCAAGTAACAAACCCTTAAGAACTTAAGAAGGAAGAGAGGTGGGGGCCACTTGGGTAAGGAGGAAAGAGAAAGAGATAGGATGATGATGATGATTGAGTTAGGTGGTGCGGCCAATTTTATTTTTATGTTATTTAGTTTTTAATAAGGTGGGTTGTATGGATGTGAGTGTAAATTTTGATGGGGTTTCTAAGGAGAGAAAAAGATGAAAAGTAAAGTTAAGGAAACCAATATAGATTTGATGGATGTGGATACTCTAATACACTATTTCAGTTCCAATATCATTAGATTACCAAGAAAATCGATTACAGAGTAACATATTCCAAATACCATACACACTAAGTATAGGAGGAAATCGTGAGATTAGAGGGTAAACCTCAAAAATCAATCAAATCAGTTTCAGAATCCAGTTACATAATAATATTTCCCAAAAAAATCAATCAAAGTTCCAAAATCTCAAGAAAATAAATTACGGAGTACCATGACAATATTTCAGTTCCAATATCATTAGATTACCAAGAAAATCAATTATGGAGTATACACACACTATTTCAGTTGCATAATCATTATATTACTAAAGAAAATCGAAATAGCTGTCTTACCGAGGCAACTAATGGAAGTGAAATGTAGACTTACGGAGGAAGGAGTGAGGGGAGAATGGATAATACTCCGTATTTGGGGAATGGAAGCACCGACAGAAATGTAAGATTTGAGGTAAGGGTTTGAACATCTTTAGGGTTTAAGATAAATTCCTTAATATCAAACCCAATTTAGGTGAAATTACAATAAATTCCCATCATAATCAACAATAACAATAATTCGCCCACAATTACTAAAACCCAGTAAAAAAATGAATCAAAAGTGAAACTCTCTATAAATCTAGTTACAGAATACTAAAATCCAGTTATAGAATACCAACCCCAATTTGGGTGAAATTACAATAAATTCTCATCATAATCAACAATAACAACAATCCACTCACAAATACTAAAACCTATTAAAAAATCAGTCAAAGTTTAAAAAAAATACGGAGTTGAGAAAAAGGAGGGAAGAAAAAAAAATTAAAAAATTGGGGTTGGTGGGAGTTGAGGAAAAGAAGAGAGTGATCTTTTTACCATGGTTGAGATTCTCTCAACTCTATCCATCGAGTTTTACCATAGTTTTATCATCATTGTCCAAAGAGTTCAAGAATAAATGAATTGATGTTTTATATTTGTGTGCTGACATAGTGTGTATAGTAATTGATTTTCTTGGGAAATCCATTTATTCTTGAATTGATAAAGAGTTGTGGGTGTATATTGGGTGAGCAACTTGAATTGCGACCAATGGTTGTGAATTATCTCGGAACTGATCAAAGCATTTAAATGGGTATGCTTGAATCACTAATCACTCCGAACACCCTTATTAAAACTGTTTGGGATGGGGTGTTTTAGAGAGTTTTAGGGATCCAAAGCTTTTGTCTTCGCATGTTTTTTTGATATTTTATATTTGTATGCTGAATTGATTTTGAGTTTCATCATCATTGTCTATACTTTATTCATGTCAATAGTTTATATTTTGATTTTCACATATTCCCGGTTAAATGTGATGTGTTTCCTTACAAAGATAGTTGTTATGGCTATTGTTTATGTCTTTGTTCATTTCCTTACACAGATAGTGGGACTAACGGTTGTGAGTTATCTCGGAATTGGTCAAAGCATTCAAATGGGTTGGGTTGAATCACTAATCACTCCAAACATTCTTATTATATTTGTTTGATATAGGGTTTCAATCATTTATAAATTACTCCGAACACCATGATTATAACCGTGGATAGGGCGTGAATCATATATAACCGTTCGAGTAGAAGTTGTGCGTGAAATGGATCCAGAAAAGGGGAGATTTATGCAAAACATAAATAATGAACCTTGAAACATTTAAGTTCAACAGAGGTGTACTGAAAAACATTACAATTAACTATTAGTATAATATCTCTGTCAGATTTAACATGACCAAAATGAAATTCATGGTACTATTATGGCTAAAGTAGATCCAACATGTGATAGAAAGCAGTGAGCTAGTCAGCAACAGTATCTATGAGCCTATTAGGCATACAGATCAATAATAAATGGATCACGAACAAAAAGGCAATCAACAACCTCTAACCCTGGCATGTGGTTCAACATCAGCACACCAAAAGAAAACATCACATTAGAGATGATAGAGTTAAACACCGATGCAGTTGCATCTGTGACCGAAAAAACCTGATTCCAAACCCGCCCAACAGAACAGCTCATCTTCACGAATAATTTGTAGATGAAGGTGGTCATCCCATCATGAAGTGGAGTTGGGTTCCTAACAACCTGGACATATGCGACACAAAGATCTATATATCCAATTGCAGATGCAGAGTAAATCAATAAAATTGCCAAAAACAATCCGGAGTGATGTAGATTAACAAAAAAATCGATAACTATAAAGTAACGTATTCTTAATACCATACACACTAAGCACGTGAGGAAATCGTGAGAGCTGAGGGAAAACTCTAAAAAATCAATCAAATGATTTCGAGAATCGAGTTACATAATAGCATTTCCCAAGAAAATCAATTAATGTTACAAAATCTCAAGAAAATAGATTACGGAGTACCATAAGAGCACCCACAACGGAGACATCCATGTGGGTGTCTCCATTTTTAGAAAAAAAGAAAATAAATTAAAATTCAGAAAATGTCAGAATAATGGAGAGGGAGTATGCTAGCATAAGAGAGAAGTTTCCAGCAGAAGAAACTTTCTCACCATTTTGGACACCCATTTTTCATCATTGCCTGACACTTTTTTATTTTTCTTTTTTTTTTAAATGGAGACACCCAAGTGGGTGTCTTCTTTGTGGATGCTCTAAGAGCACCCACAATGGGGATATTTAAGCATTAATATAAGAAATTTAATAAGAAAATAAGAAAAAGAAGGAACATTTTATTAGGGAAGGATTTGACAAGTTTCCAAGTAACAAACCCTTAAGAACTTAAGAAGGAAGAGAGGTGGGGGTCACTTGGGTAAGGAGGAAAGAGAAAGAGATAGGATGATGGTGATTGAGTTAGGTGGTGGGGTCAATTTTATTTTTATGTTATTTAGTTTTTAATAAGGTGGGTTGTAGGGATGTGAGTGTAAATTTTGATGGGGTTTCCATCCAAGGAGAGAAAAAGATGAAAAGTAAAATTAAGGAAACCAATATAGGTTTCATAAATGTGGATACTCTAAGACACTATTTCAGTTTCAATATCATTAGATTACCAAGAAAATCGATTACGGAGTAACATATTCCAAATACCATACACACTAAGCATAGGAGGAAATCATGAGATTTGAGGGCAAACCCTAAAAAATCAATCAAATCAGTTTCAGAATCCAGTTACATAATAACATTTTCCAAGAAAATCAATCAAAGTTCCAAAATCTCAAGAAAATAGATTACGGAATACCATGACAATATTTCAGTTCCAATATCATTAGATTACCAAGAAAATCAATTATGGAGTATACACACACTATTTCAGTTGCATAATCATTATATTACTAAAGAAAATCGAAATAGTTGACTTACCAAGGCAACTAATGGAAGAGAAATGTAGACTTACGGAGGAAGGAGTAAGGGGAGAATGGATAATACTCCGTATTTGGGGAACGAAAGCACCGACAGAAATGTCAGATTTGAGGGAAGGGTTTGAACATCTTTAGGGTTTAAGATAAATTCCTGAAAATCAAACACAATTTAGGTGAAATTATAATAAATTCCCATCATAATCAACAATAACAATAATTCGCCCACAATTACTAAAACCCAGTAAAAAATGAATCAAAAGTGAAACTCTCTCTAAATCTAGTTACAGAATACTAAAATTCAGTTATAGAATACTAACTCAAATTTGGGTGAAATTACAATAAATTCCCATCATAATCAACAATAACAACAGTCCACCCATAAATACTAAAACCTATTAAACATCAGTCAAAGTTTTTAAAAAAATACGGAGTACAGTAGATTAACAAGCAAATTGATTACTATGGAGTAACATATTACAAATACCATACACACTAAGCACAGGAGGAAATCGTGAGATTTGAAGACAAACCCTAAAAATCAATCAAGTCAGTTCCAGAATCCAGTTACATATTAGCATTTTCCAAGAAAATCAATCAAAGTTCCAAAATCTCAAGAAAATAGATTACGGAGTACCATGACACTATTTCAATTCCAATATCATTAGATTACCAAGAAAATCGATTACGGAGTATACATGCACTATTTCAGTTGTATAATCATTACATTACCAAAGAAAATCGAAATAGTTGAACTATTTCAGTTGCATAATCATTACATTATAAAAAGAAAACCGAATTAGTTGACTTACCGAGGTAACTAATGGAGAGAAACATAGACTTACGGAGGAAGGGGTGAGGGGAGAATGGATAGTACTCCGTATTTGGGCAACGGAAGCACCGGTGGAAATGTCAGATTTGAGGGGTGAGGGGAGAATGGATAATACTCCCTCTTTCAAAAATTGTACCTTCAAATTTCAAACTTTCTACCCGTACTTGGTGCGCAAGATCCGACGAGGGGTTTTATCACTCAAAACGTAACTCGAGGATCATAAGCCCGGGCCGTAATCCCGAGTCGTTACACATACAAGTACAACACTGATGGATGGGCCTTACATTTATTTGGGTTGTGTTGTGATGGATGGGCCTTACTAGGCAAATTTTAGAGCATGTCCAACAACTTCTCTAAAACAATCTCCAAAATGGAGAATTATAAGTCATATATTCTGAAAATTTTTTGTCCCAATTCCAACAACTTTCCCATAATGAAGTTTACCCCAAAATATAAAGAGATTTCCCCAAAATTTAGGGAATGATCTCCATTTTTTCCCTTCATTCTCTATTTTGGAGAATGTAATGGAGAAATTGTTGGACCAAAAATCATCCCAATATTCTCCAAAATATTAAGATGGGGAATCTCTTGGACTTGCTCTTACAAACTTAGACCCAATACGGAAGGTGATGCAATAGTCGGATAATATAGGGGCTATTTCTCCCAAATTGTAAGCGATGTCTATTTCTATTTGGACATTTGTCTAACAAAAGTATTGTAAAGTTAGATATTTGCTTAATTAATATAAATATATAAAAATGGGATTTTCGAAAATTAAAAAAAAAAAAGATTTTCAAAAATTGAAAAAAAATAGGATTTTGTTTTAAATTAGAATCAATCAAAACATCGAACTTGTGGATAAGGAGGAGAATACGTGATTGTATTCAATTGTGTCTTGTGGTGTATCCACCAATATACTCCCTCTGTTAATTAAAACTTGTCGTTTACTATTCATGCACGCTTTTTTAGAATGATAAAAACTATATGAAATATTAACTTTTTTAAAAATTTGTTTTTATAAATTCATACTTAATAGTAACAAGTATGAAATTATTAAAAAAATATATTAAAAATTTTAATATTTTATATAGTTTTTAACACCTCAAAAAGCGTGCGTGAATAGTAAAACGTCAAGTTTTAATTAACGGATGGAGTAATATATAAGAATAATATCCTTGGGCTCCAAGTATAAGATAAATCTATCTAAATGTAAAAACTCTATCTTAAGTAAAGTGTATATATCTTGTACATCCGCATAATAATATTCACTAGTACAAATATAGGGGGTGGAGCACGATAGGTTGGGTACGGTTTTTGACAAGCGTGCTTATTTTTTTTTTATATTAAGCACGGTTTTATATTAAAAGTGTGTTCCCAACCCCAAATTCAACTAAAAGTAACACGATTTTCCATAAAACCGTTCTCGTTTATTTCTAAAAAATATTTAGACCGGTTTTCGTGTAAAGCGTGCTTAAAAAAACTTAAAACGAACACGGTTTAAATTTTAAAGTGTGTTCCCAAAACCAAATTTGACTAAAACAAACACGCTTTGCTATAAAACCGTTCTCGTTTATTTGTAAAAAAATATTTAACCCGGTTTTCGTGTAAAGCGTGCTTAAAAAAATTACAACGAACACGGTTTAATTCTCAAAGTGTGTTCCTAAAACGAAATTTAACTAAAATGAACACGCTTTTCTATAAAACCGTTCTCGTTTATTTCTAAAAACTATTAAGTCCGGTTTTCATGTAAAGCGTGCTTAAAAATAAATTAAAACAAGCATGGTTTCATTTTACAAGTGTGTTCTCAAAACCAACTTTAACTAAAATCAACAGGCTTTTCTATAGAACCGTTCTCGTTTGTTTCTAAAGGAATAATTAGCTCGATGTTCATGTAAAGCGTGCTTAAAAAAATTAAAACGAATACGGTTTTATAAGAAAATTAGTGTCTTCCCAAAATCAAATTTAACTAGTGGGAACACATTTTTCTTTTAAAGCGTTCTCATTTATTTTTATAAAGCGTTCTCGAATTTTTTTTTTATATTTAGAGTTTTTTTTAGTAATTAGATTAAGTAAATGCACAAAGTTACACCAAAATTCTGTAGCTCAGGTGTGGCAGACGTGGGAAGGGGACGAATTCGGTATGAGGGTGCAAGAGGTTGTGGGTTCGACTATTGGTTCGAGAGGTAAGGTATTGCATTGGACAAGTGTTGAGATGGATATATCCGGCCGTTTGAGAGATATATAAAAGAGCACACTTTTTATTTAAAGTGTGCTTATTATTAAACATGGTTTGAAAAAAAAGTGTCTTAAAATTTTTTTTTAGCACACTTCAATTGAAATGTTCTTATAATTCGAGCAGAACGAATATTGTGTATATGACAATTTTAAGAACGCTTCAACACAAAATCGTGCTTAAAATATGGGTTCGCGGTTAAATAACAAGCGTGCTTGTTTGGGAGCGCACCCACTATAAGCACTGTACGAGAAGTGTGCTCCCATGCTTAAAAAAGTGTACTCTAGTCCCATTTTTGTACTAGTGATTATAACAGATTTTCGAAAATTAAAAAGACAGATTTTTGGAAATTGGAAAAAAATATGATTTTAAAAAATTAAAAAAATAGATTTATGGAATTTGAAAAGAAAAACAGATTTTTCAGAAATTAAAAACAAAACGGAATTTCAAAATTTTTGAAAAAATAGGATTTCCAACTATAAAGAAGACAAATTTTTTGAAATTGGAAAAAGCTAATAAAGGGAAGATTTTTTTAGATACAAGCTCCAATCTAAAAAAGAAAAAACTCTCTCCTCTCTCTAGTTTTTCTAGAGAGAGGGAGTCTGCACTTGGCTTTGACCACGATCAACTCGGTTGCGGCCGTCCTACCTCGACTTCGACTACCCTACACGCTTCGACCATCTTCGTTTCATTGTGGCGTTGACAATAGTGTTAGTCCGGAGTGGCTCTCACAAGAATTAGTTTGGTAAGGCAGATTTTTCAAACTTAGGCTCAGTACGAAAGGTAATGCAATCGGCGGATAATGTAGGGGCTATTTCTCCCGAATTGTAAGCGATGACTATTTCTATTTAGACATATGTCTAATAAAAGTATTGTGAAGTTAGATATGTTTATAAATGCAACGATTCATGCGACGAGTTTGGCTTGCATATGTTCAGTTAGGTTCAATAGTATAGATATTTCACAGGATATTTTTTTGTGTTATTAATCCACAAGGTCTCGGAGACGATTGTCCAATATATGTATTTAGAGAACTATTTTAATCTCACATCACATCGGGAAACAAATATTGCCCTTACCACAACATTTTAAATACACTAGGGGTGCATGACTAAGTAGTATAAATATTGAGATATTTCCTTTGTCTCTTTCCTAAATTCTAGTAATAAGATGTGAATAATCACAAGATTTCAACTCAAATTAAGCTTGAAAAAACACGTTCGAACTCGTTCATTTACTAAACGAGTGGAGTATGAGCACATTTTTAACCTCGATAAAATAGTTCAAATTTTGTAACATTTACAAAATTTTCCCTAATTTATTATGGTATGATGCTCTATGCTCGATAAAAGCTCAAATCGAGTTCGTTCATTTGCTAAATGTTGAGAGTATGCTCATATTTTTTTAAGCTTTATTCAAAATTTAGGCTCGAATCGAACTCTATTTGTTTCACCCGAACATGTGCAATCGAAAAGACTAATTTGGCTTAAATAACATCCCAACCCGCTATCTTCTTCCAAAAGAATTGACATCTGGTTCGACTCGATATTTTCAAGGGGTTCTTAAGGTCCTTAACAAGGTTGATATACATACCATGTGATCTTTAATCATGCCTTCATTTCTGTTATTAATCAAATCCCACAAAATTTAAAGATTTTCACCCAATAGCCTTTTAATATCATCTACAAAATTATCTAGTTGTGATTAACTAATTAACTCAGAAAGTTTGTAAATAAAATGGTCTTTGTACACAAAGTGCATTCGATCGTTCCAGTTTGCCTAACCACATACAACATTGTAGCTTTCGAAATCTTCCACTGCATAAAGAACAGGACGAAAGGAGGAGAAGGTTACGCGACACTCAAAATTGTACATTTATTTTCCAACGATTTTAGTGCTTTCCCATATACAGTCTAAGTGGTGGCTCTGAGAGTATGACTAGCGTACATAGCGGTTCAGGAAAAATGTATTTGCATTACCGGTCAATCATGGCCATCAAATAACTTCAAGGAGGATTAATTTCTTTCCATGGGCTTGTTGAACGTCAAATACGTTGGTGAAGCGAGAAATTTTTTAGAGAAGGCCGACACAATTAAATATGTAATATATTATTTTGGGCTAAAGTGACGTTGTTTTATTAGTTTAAATTAATATTAAAAAGCTATATAATATAATAACAAATGATGTCGTTGTAAGATTAAATGTCATCGATTTAGGATAAAATGTTGTCGTTTTTCCCGTTTATATAAAAAAAGAAAAAATAAATAAATAATATAGTCGAAGAAAAAACTATCAAAATAAGCTAGGATAGAAAAAAAAATATACTCCATCCGTCCTAAAATACATGTTCTTTTACTTTTTAACACGTTTTTAGGAGCTAAAAACTATATAAAATATTAACTTTCTTATTAAATTTTTTAATGATTACAAACTTATTATCAATAAGTTTATAATTATTTAAAAAAATAAATAAAAAAGTTAATATTTTATATAGTTTTTAGCTCCTAAAAAATGTGGATGAATAGTAAAAGGACATGTATTTTAGGACGAAGGGAGTAATAAACATTGAGTCAATATGTAACTTGTTGTACTCTTAATATTTAATAATAATAATAATAATAATGTGTAAACATATATTAAAAACAAATTTATACTCCGTATTTGAATAACTTCTTACCTAATTGTCAAAATGCGTAATATAACATCTCGTTTCAAAAATCTAGAAATGAATTATAGTATGATAATGTCAATCTAAGTGATATAAATAATCATTATAGTTTATTGAAATAAGATTAAAAAGATTAATATATCTTCAATTCTAAAATATTCATAATTTTTTACCCGATGTCAAAATAGAACATATTATATATCAAAATAAAGTTATCAAATATTTATATATATATATATATATATATATAAGTAGTTTGTAAGAGGAACGGGACGTGCCCCTCCGCCACTGGCTATGTATACATAATACATATATAAATAATACATGGCTTTACCCATGCGGCCATGCCATACTGCCATGAACACAAAATCCAAATGGAATAAATACAAACCAGCCATGGTAAAGCTAGCGCCCAGCTCAGCCTCCCCGACTCGGCTTTTACTCCTTTCAGTACTAGTAGTCCTTCCAGTGACGGTTGGTTCCGCTGCACTCGTGCCACTGACTCCGATACAGATCCCCAAATGCAACGATTCGAGTGGTAGCTATACCAGCGGCAGCACCTACCAGCAGAACCTCGGAAGCCTCTTGGCACAAATGGCCTCCGATATCGGCTATGGGTTTTACAACTCCTCCCTTGGCCAGGCCCCTGATGTGGTCTATCTGATAGCCCTCTGCCTCGGGAGTTTCCCGATGGCTGAATGTCGTGCTTGTCTTAGTGGTGTCGCCGAGCAGAAAGACTACTTCTGCCCAACCCAAAAGAACGCGATTCTTTGGGCCGATAAGTGTATGCTGCGGTATTCGAAAGTCCCCGTGCTCGGAAAACTCGAAGAGGTGCCGGTTGGGGCTTTGGGAAATGGCTTCTATCTTTCGAATGATATCAAGCACACTCAAGTGGTTCAGAGGTTGTTAATTGGGAAGCCTTCCCAGCAGGGCATCAGCCGGAGATTCGTTCATCAAACTCGCATATGCGCAAACCGACTATAACTCCTCCATTACAATTTACTCAGCTGCACAGTGCACTCCTGATTTAACCCACCAAGATTGCCTGCAATGCCTTAGTGACGCTGTGGTCGGGACTGAAGGGGTCAGCTCAGGTCAAAGAGGCGCGCGGTACACTTTCCCGAGTTGTTATGTCCGGTACGAAGAGTATAACTTTTACTTGTCAGTTGACGGAGCTCCACCCCCAACGTCCTCCTCGCGCGCAACACATGGTATGTACTAAGTACTAAAACAAAGCTGTAGAATTCGACTGAACTTGGGGGTTTGTTTGTTGGTAGGAACACGGCGAAGCAAAAGAGGGATGAAGATAGCTATGGTAGCTGTTGCAGGATCCTTATGTGTTATACTCATTGCTGCATCGTTCATCTTCCTTGTAAGAAAACGAGGACTGTGTTGTTTGTATAAAAACAAGGTTATGGATGGGGATGATATTACCAACATCGAGTCCTTTCAGTTCAAGTTTAGCACAGCCAGAGCAGCCACAGGAAATTTCTCCGAGGCCAACAAACTTGGCGAAGGAGGATTTGGTGCAGTTTACAAGGTAAGTACAGTAGATTCTTACTTTGTATTGTGATTAATAAAGGGCGATAATATTTACACCCATAAATTTTACTATATGCACCACACCTACGTTTCTTGAATCACACTCCTGCTCCTCTTGAGTCACACACCTGCCCCTCAAGAGCCGCAAGGTATTTTAATGTAAAATACCCTGCGCCTCTTGAGGGGCAGGTGTGTGACTCAAGAGGAGCAGGGTATATTTTAAAAAAAATATAAAAAATGAGATATGTGGTGTAAATAGTAAATTTTGTGGTGTAAATAACATTGGTTTAATAAATTAATCTTGGTTTTGGTAGGCTTGTGTTGTAGAAGGTCCTGAATTTCGAGGAAAAAGAGTGGGTTGAGGGGTGGCAAAAGGTGGGTCGGGTTGGGTTTGATTCGGGTCAATTGAATTTAGATTATTTCGGTTTCAATTATTTTGAATATCATTATAGCAATCGAGTCGGGTTTGGTTTGGGACAAATTCATTTGAGTTTCAGTTATTTCAGGCTTCGGGTATTTTGGATTTAAGATATTTCAGGTTTCCGTTATTCTGGGTTTGAGTCTTTGAGATATTTCAAGTTTTGATTATTGAAGGTATCAAATATTACAGTCCTTTGTAAATTGAGTTATTTTTGTTCAAGCTTGATAGTTTTAGATTTTCCATTATTTTGGGTTCGGTATGCTTTTGGTTGACTGGGTTTTGGCCTTCGCTTGTTCCAGGTTAGTTGGTTTTCATCTTCAAGTATTATTTTGTCGTTTTTGTTTAATTTGGGTTTCAGGCTACTTGTGTTTAGGTCTGATCAGGTGTCGAATAATAAATTTTGATAAAATTTTGAATTTCGCATTATTTGGTTTCGTCCTGGTTTGGTTGGGTTACTGTTTTGAAGATATCTTGCAAAAAGGTTTAAGAAGAATTTGGCACTCGCACTCCGCACTCAACCTCAAACTGATTAGGAGGGTTCCAGGCTAGCCAGAACTGAAGTCAATTTGGTGGAGTGCTTTGCTCATTGTCAATTTGGTTTCATCCAATTAATTTGGCTTTGAGTTACAAGGACTGTTTTCTTTAGTCAGTTTGGAATTTGGATGCTTTGGTACTTTGATTTACAGTAAGTTGTTTGTTGCTAAAAAAAACAGGGTAGATTGCCTAATAATGGGCAAGAAATAGCAGTGAAGAGGCTAGCAGGGAATTCTTCACAAGGCGAAGCGGAATTCAAAAATGAGATCAAACTACTTGCCAAGCTTCAGCACAAGAACTTGGTTCGCCTTCTAGGCTTCTGCTTTCATAATAAAGAAAGGCTCTTGATCTATGAGTTTGTCCCCAATGCTAGTTTGGATCATTTTTTATTTGGTATGAAACTCGATCCGCTCTCATCTTTCCAAAGATTGAGCAACTTTTATTCAATCTTTTATGTTCAAGTCAGAAGTCGAATTGTACTATTTGAGTCATGTAGGTGCAACTAGACGTGGTCACTTGGATTGGGAAACCAGATACAACATTATAAGAGGCATTGCTCGCGGGATTCTTTACATACAGGAGGACTCTCGGCTACGTATTGTCCACCGTGATCTTAAAGCAAGCAATGTACTTCTTGATGCGGAGATGTGCCCAAAGATTGCCGACTTTGGAACTGCAAGGTTGTTTGACATACATCAAACTCATTCGGACACAATAAGAATTGTTGGCACTTAGTGAGTTTCACTTACTTGACTATATATTTCATTTTTTCACACAATAAACACGGAACCATCATATCTTAGAAAGATCTAAGAAAGTATTCTTATAATATGCAGCGGTTACATGGCTCCCGAATATGCACTACATGGCATCTTCTCTACTAAGTCAGATGTCTATAGCTTCGGGGTTCTACTTTTGGAGGCAGTGTGCGGTAAAAGGTGCAGTACGTTATTCATTGGAGAGATTTCAGGAAATCTTATAAGCTTGGTAATTAAAACATGTCCAAGGTATCTTTTTACATGTAAATTATCATGATGAATACAATTTAAATTCTTTGTTATATGATCACAGGTATGGAGAAAATGGAACGAAGGCACTCCATTAGATGTTGTTGATTCTACAATATCGGACGGTTCGGAATCGGAAATCCTAAGATGCATCCACATAGGGTTGTTGTGTGTTCAGGATAACATGGTTGATAGACCAACCATGTCTTCGGTTTTACGGATGATGAACAACGAATATCTTGCGCTACCACTTCCTTTGCAACCTGCGTACATCATGATATCAAATATGCAACTGGATTCCGAAGATGTACATTGGTCTGTTGAGAGATCTTCAGAGTTGGAATCAATTACCGAGCTTCATGTCCGATAGCATTGTCTGGAATCCGAAATCATTTAGCATATGAAGATTTTGCATTTACTCTTACATATCTGTAATTATTAGTACTGTGAAATCCATATACTATATGAAGATTTTGCATTTACTCTTGCCTTCAAACGTGGAAGGATAAAATTTGACCAACTACCTTGCCTAAGGTCGTCCATATTGTTGGGCCGGGTAGCCTAGCGTGTTATACAGCCAATACGTTGGATCTCATACAAGTGTACAACATATTATAAGAATCCAATAAATTAAAATTTCATACAAGATAAAATTATACAAGTTACTTATTTGTAAAATCACACAATACAATATTTAGCGGAGCTTCAATTCGTTTCAAGGAAAAAGTACAAGAAATAAAATACTCCGTATTTTTTAGCAGCATTGTACTCCAAAATTCATGTAGACTTAGCTTTAGGCAGTAATATTCATAGTCTCAATAATTTAATAGATCTAGGAATATAAATTTTTATTAAAATACTAGATGTAACTTTATAGTATGTGTGTGCGCTTGCTTGCGTGGGTGTGTTTACCAATCACTTGAGGCGAACCCTATGTCCACCACTTTTAGGCCAATTATTTTAGGCCTCTTTGCATAAGTAGAGTAAAAAAAGGGTCCATTTGCATAAGTAGGTATGTACTCTTTTTTTTTTCTAGGGGTAGAAAGTGGTCTTTTTTTGCAAATGCAAAACTACCACCGGGAGAGGAAGTAGCAGGTGAAGGGGAGGCCAGCACTGTAGCTGCATCAGTTGGCCGAGACAAATCAGGAGGGGGATGTACTGCACATGTCAGATAAAGTAAGGAAATAAGGGGGGAGCATTTATGAGGGGAAATTACAATAATTGGAATTAAAGGTGTCAATCAAACCTTATAAAATCTTGATTGATGTGTGTCATTCCTTATTAAATGCTCTGCAAAAAAGAGAGCCAACATAGGAGACGAGTGGAAAGGTGAGGGCAAAGCATCACCTTCAATTCTGGGAACTGGACACGTTTGGCTTACCAATAGAACACAATCGTCTTACCAATAGGCCAAAACTGTCCTACAATACATGGAAATTTTGGAGATCATATGGAGGGGAATGTCCGTAGCGGTTTTGGCGGGATGTCAGTGTCAATTTGGCGCCAAAACAGGGTTCTTCATTGGGGGAAGAGGAAGAGCATCTGTCTGACCAATATGGTAAAATTATCTTACCAATAGCATAGAGTTATCATACCAATAGGCGTAAGACGTCCTACCATAGCTGAAAATGTTGGAGACAGTTGGAGTGGATTGACCGTAGCTGTTTTGGCGGGTTGTCAGTGTAATTTTGGCGCCAAAACGGGGTTCTTCATTGGGGGGAAGGGGGGAGCATTTATGAGAGGAAAATGCAATCATTGCATTGATGGGTGTTCCCCAAGCACATATATAAGGTTGAGAGGAGGATCTGAAACACCCCAACATGCCCTGCAAAAAGTGAGGCAGAGCAGGAGAGAGGCGGAAAGGTCGGGGGAAAAGGCACACGTGCATCCGAGGAAACGATACAGTTGCTATCCTACCAATAGTACAGTTCTGGCTTGCCAATAGTGTTCAACTGTCTTTCCATTTCAGGAAAAGTGCAACAAGCTTGTTGGTGGCAGTGGCAGCGATGGGTAAGTCATCTTGTACCTTTCCTTTGTAGTTGTTCCTCTTTCCTACATCAGAACTACCCCCCAGGCTGATCCTCTATTCCCGTGGCGTACCCCAGGTGATAGGGTATGTATCAATGTCGTGTGCGGCGGTTGGTGGGCTCCCGGGAGTGGGAGCTTGGTGTTCAAAGGAGAGGCACGTACTGCAGCTATGGTGGTGGGACAGAATATTGGCTACGACCAACTGAAGGAGAAGATTGTTTCCAAATTCGACGTGGACATGGTATTGTACGACATTGAGCTCACCTACCTCCCTCCTTCGATGGGGCGGGCCACTCCGATTCGGGTCCGGGATGACGATGACCTAGAAGCCTTCAAGTTCTACAACACTGAATCCGGTGCACGAGCCTGGCCAATTGCACTGCACGCCACCTTACGAATGAAAACGACAACCCCTTCCACACCCACCAAAGAACATGAGTCGGAGAACTCTGACTCATGGGCTGAGGACCTGTCGTCTCCCACCCCTAGGGAAATACTCCTAACCGGGCCTCCCACCACCCAGGAAGACTTCGATCATGGTCTTGATGGAGGCGGAGGGGCGGATGAGAAGGTTCGAAGCTCCATCGAGGAGAAAGGGAAGTTGGAAGACCTTAGCAGCGAAACTGGAGGGACCTGTCTGTGTGCTGAGTGTGTAGCGGGGGAGTATGAGTGTTGTCCCACTGAAAAGGACAGCGTCAGTGGGATGCAGGGGGAGGTTGCTGGGAGCGGTATACATTCTCGTAATGGTAGGATGGATCACAACATAATGGTCGGCCAGGCGGACGGAGTTGGTAGGATGGATGACAACATAATGGTCGGACTGTCGGAAGGAGTTGGTAGGATGTATGAGAACTCAATGGTAGGACAAGGCGATGAAGTGGGACAGCTTCAGAAAGTGGATGACCCAGAGAACGGTGGCGACCTGAGTAGGTCTGATGCCATCCGACGAGGAAAGCAAGTGGTGATCGTTGATACCGACGACGATGTGGACGTCCTACCCCCCCACGGAATGGAGGACATAATAGACGTAGGAAGCTCCGACGATGAAATGATCGGGGGTGGTTTCCCCGTGAAAGTAGAGGGTGGGAGGCCGAACGAGACATCCAAATCGTGGGATGAGGAGGCTGAGGCAGCGGTGAGAGAGATAGAGCGAGCATACCAAGGACACAAACAACCTATGCCGACATTGGAGCAAGTGGAAAATGACGTGGCTCGGTTCATTCCTCTAGTCGGAGACCCTCGGGAGAGTGTGAAGGTGTTACGTGAGGGGGAGATGTTCGATACGAAGGCTGCCATTCAGTCCATAGTGAAGTGGGAAGCTTTGCGCGGGTGCTACGCGATCCAAGTGAAGCGATCGACAACAAAGGCGTACGTGGTTGTATGTCCCGAACCGAACTGCTCATGGTACTGTCGGGCGTCAACGTATCGGGAAACTAAGAAGTGGGTGGTCCGTAAGTTCGTGGACACACACACTTGCAAGGTTAGTGTCGTCCGCAACTACCAGCGCAACGCCAATTACAAGCTGATGGGGCAGAGTTTGGTGTCCGAGTAAGTTTCTAAACCGGCGTCTTGTTCCCCGTATATATACTATGTGTTGGTGGAATTTTTTTGGTGTAACTCGTATGTTGGCATCTTTGCAGTTTTGCTGGGTCAGGGAAGGAGCTGCTTCCCCGTCAGATCAGGACGATGATGAAATCTCGGTTGGGCGTGGACTGCAGCTACTGGAAGGCACGCAGGGCGAAGGGAGCCGCACGGGACGGCTTGTACGGGACCTACGAAGAGAGCTACGATCGGATGGCCTCATACCTTTACATGCTTGAGCAAGCAAACCCCGGGACCATAACCACATTAGTCCGTGATGATAACCAGCAATTCAAGTATGCGTTCGTGAGCTTGGGTGTTTGGCGGACAGCCATCCCACACCTCAGACAGGTACGCCCTTGCTACTTTAATGTCCTACCAAATGGCACATGTTATCTTACCAATAGTATACACTTGTCATTCCAATACATGTATTACCAATAGGCACAGTACATCCTACCGTTTATTATCCTACGAACTGTGTCCCTGTATCCTACCAATAGGTCAATTACATCCTACCATTTGAAACTGTTACATTGGCAGGTATTCTCGGTGGATGGAAGTTTCTTGAAGGGGAAGTATCGTGGTTGCTTGATGTTTGCGACTGCCCAAGACCCAAACCACAACATATACCCCGTTGCATTTGCAATTGTGGACGGGGAGAATGACGCATCCTGGGGTTTTTTTTTCCGTCAAATGAAACGCGTGGTCCCGGATGAGACCCACGTGGTGTGGGTAAGCGATAGGCACATGAGCATCACCAAGGGGATTCGAGCAAGTTACGATTTCGCAAAGCATGGCCGCTGCACTTACCATCTATTTCAGAATGTGAAGGCATATCACAAGGCGGGTGGGCTACAAAAACTGTTCTTCCTAATGGCAAACGCGTACACCGTTGCGGAGTTCAATGGGCACTTCGAAGCATTCAGACAGAAGTCGCCCACTGGTGCTGACTACATTAAGATGGCCGGGTTCTCTAATTGGGCACGGGCTTTCTATCCCGCGAATCGATTCAACGTCACCACCACGAACCATGCCGAGTGCTTGAACTCGGTATTCCTTCAACCTCGTGACCTGCCCGTAACCTCCCTCATGGACAGCATACTCGACAAAGTGGCTGAGTGGTTCGTGAAGCGCCGGGAGCTAAGTTTACATCCCGATAAGGTTGTGACTGACCATGTGGACGCCGTTTTCAGGCAAAACGCCATGCAGGCTATATGTCTTCAGGTGAAGACGTTGAGCGAACACGAGTATGACGTCCGTAAAGGGCTGTCCGCTTGGCTGGTCAACCTTTCTGCTCGGAGTTGCACATGTAAGCACTTTCAAATTGACCAGATTCCTTGTGCACATGCCCTCGCCGCGGCCAAGGTACGTCAGATCGACCCATACTCCCTCGTCCATCCTCTATACAGGGCTGACGCTTGGCGAGCGTGCTACGTCAACGTAATCTACCCAGTGCCACCTCGTGACACATGGGCGGTGCCTCCAGAAATAGCTGCGAAGATTTGCTTGCCGCCGGTGGTGAAGCGTGGGCCGGGAAGGCCGAAGACGAAGCGTTATCCGTCGAAGGGCGAATACAGGGGGCCAAAGCGCCGTCGACATTAGTGTTGTTTGGTGGTCTCTGAGGTCAGCTGACGGAGTTATTTTGGGAAGTCATCGATGCGCCCTCCAATTTTTGCCATGTGTATGATATTATGTATGGGCTAACTCCTAGTTGCGCCAGTATTTTGTGCCTTGTGTCTCATATTGTCGGGTTGTTAGGGGGCTATTTGTAATGGATACTTGTCATGGATGTCATGGTTTTGCGACAGTCGCAAGAATTATCGGATCTATTAAGTAATTATCATTTTGTCCTACCACTATCTTGTTTGTATCTGTCAAATAGTCTATACATAGCCTACCAATATTGTTCTGTTATCTTACCAATACCTTCCAAACATAATTCAAATTCAAACAATGAATTATCGGATCTATTAAGTAATTATCATTTTGTCCTACCACTATCTTGTTTGTATCTGTCAAATAGTCTATACATAGCCTACCAATATTGTTCTGCTATCCTACCAATACCTTCCAAACATAATTCAAATTCAAACAATGAATTATCGGATCTATTAAGTAATTATCATTTTGTCCTACCACTATCTTGTTTGTATCTGTCAAATAGTCTATACATAGCCTACCAATATTGTTCTGTTATCCTACCAATACCTTCCAAACATAATTCAAATTCAAAAAATGAATTATCGGATCTATTAAGTAATTATCATTTTGTCCTACCACTATCTTGTTTGTATCTGTCAAATAGTCTATACATAGCCTACCAATATTGTTCTGTTATCTTACCAATACCTTCCAAACATAATTCAAATTCAAACAATGTAACCGTGGGTGTAAGCAGAAACTAATTACCAGTTAAAACCATTACAATCACAACACATAAAAACCGTTAACAAAACACATTACAACCTATAACATAAGTTTTAAAACAAACATAAGTGTCAACACGTCCGAAGTTTTGAAAATATCATAAGTTTCCAAACAAAGAACATCACAATCCAACAACATAGACAACCATGAGATCATGTCTTCACAAACCAAAAGCTAAATACGACGGATGAAGACCGGTTGGGACGAGTCCTACAGAGAGTGTCGTTGTATGCAGAGGCCCAAGTATTGGCGGTAGGGGCCAATATATGCGTCGTTGACGGTGTCGAATGTTTCAACGCCCTCTGCCACCAGCTGCAACGTCCTAATCACGTATGCTCCACAGTCACCACTGCACAATAAATGATTTTTACAAAAATACATTCATGTTTCTTACCATTTCAATCATTTTTTCATACCAATGCGTGGATTATATCCTACCATTGTTAGGCATCTATCATACCAATAATAGTAGACTTACATAAACCACGAGTTGAGAGACACTTACGAGGTTTCGTTCCTGGGGATCTTGACTGTGCGGGATATGGTGAGAGGGTTGGGGACGTTGACGGTGTGCCTGGCACGGAGCTCCACAGAAAATTGCATCACCACCGGGATCAGCTTCGCAACGGGCTGCAGGTGGTTTTGCAGCTCCTTGTCCTTGATCTGGTACCAGTCACTGTCCAGCACTTCTATGTTCCACCTAACAAGGTCGATCACGAGGCCGATCCAGTGCTTGGCCTTGTAATTCCAAGGCGCTAAGATTTTGGCGCTCGCCACCGACCAGGTCCTGCCGTAGTTGTCAAGAAGTGTCCCCGCAAAGTACTTAAGCAGCGCCTTCGACACATTGCGACCTGTAATGCGGCTCACATCCCCGCTCACTGCGTCCAACTGCTTCACAACTGCGTCCTGCCAGTAGGGGTCGAGCACGACGACGCCCGACTTCTTGTCACCCTTCCGGGCCTCCATTGCCTTCCGGACCAAGACTAGGGACTGCTGGATGTGCTGCGTTATGGGGTACGTTACAAATTCCCATTACCGTTGGTCCCATGACGTAAGTGAATAATGAAACAAGTGGAAGAGGACGATCGTTTGCGTACCTCGGTGGATGTCCATACGCCGGGTGAGATGAGGTTGTTGAAGAAGTCCTTGTTCAATTGGGTCCCATCAGGGCCGTTCACCTGCGTCGGGAACTTCTCCAGCCACGCCAAGAACTCGTCTTTCTGTGCATCCGTGACCATCCCCTCCGCAGCCGCGTCGGTGGCTGGACACGTTGCCTTTGCACCCTTCTTGGCCCGCTTAGAGGTTTGAGTCACGAAGAATTCCCCCACCTTCGTTGTGACCTTCCTTTCGCGCTTGCCTCTCCTCAGCTCCAGCTTCGTCTCCTAACAATCAAACACAAACCCGAGTTATTGTCAAACAGCAGACCTTATCCTACCAAAAGGGTAAATATATCCTACCAACTACGTAATTATATCGTACGAAATGGGCATGCCTATCCTACCAACACGTAAGAATCTTACCTTTACACATTTTTCCCAACCTACCAACACGTAAGAATCGTACCAACAAGCTACATCTTTCTTACCAAATGGCCATGCCTATCCTACCAACACGTAAGGTTTACCTTTTCCTCGGCAGCATCTGCATCAGACTCATCCTTGGAACCCTCCCCTGCAGATGGTTTTACAGCGTCCTTGCCCTTCACGTCCCCACCCATGTCTCCCTGCTTACTCTGACCCTCAGCCTTGACCACCTTCTCTCCCTGGTCCTTGTCGTGATCATCCTTGGTGGAAGCCTTGTCCTGGTCGCCCTCCTTTGCCTCATCCTCCATGTTATCCTCCACGTTGTCTACCTGCTTGCCCGGCCCCTTAAGACTAGTGTTCACCTGTTCGTTCTCCGCCGTTTGCGCCTCAACGTTCTCTCCCTGCTTGGCCGGCCCCTTGTCATCAGCATTCAGCTCTTCCGTCTCTTCCGCCTTGTCCTCAACATTATCACCGTCCTTGTGAACCAGATCCTCCTCAACCTTGTCAGAATCCTCCTCAACATCCTTCTCACCAACATCGTCATCCAAAGACACGTACACCTACAAGGAGATTCAGTCATTCAGTCGCATATTATGGGGTATCCAACACATCATTACTATCCTACCATTTACACATAACTGTCATACCATTTGGCTTACTATGGTTTACCAACACGTCAACACTATCCTACCATTTACACATAACTGTCATACCATTTGGCTTACTATGGTTTACCAACACGTCAACACTATCCTACCAATTGCACATAAGATGGGCAAAGAAGCACATACCTTTCCCTTGTCGGCCCTCTCAGATAAAGCCTTCTTGCAATCTCTGGAAACTTCACTGATCCTCTCCTCAAGGACCTTGAACCTGCTCCCCATTTCGACCATCAAGCCCCTGCAGAGAGCCTCAACCTTCGCCACAATCCGGGCCTCCATACCGACGCTCGACGCGTCTGACCCTGACTGGCTGGTTCCCTGACTGGGTCCAGCAGTGGCATCCTCTTCTCGTCGCTTCTCTCTCCAGGCCCTCATATGCTCGATCACAATCTGGTCAAAGAAGACGTCTGGAGAGTCTTTCTTGTACGAGGAATGCAGGTGGGCAGCTTTCTCCTTCTGGGTTGGGTGCAATATGGGCTCAGGCTTCGCGAGCAGAACGTGTTCATCTATGTCGTCGTCGACGGGGGCGTCCAGGTTCAGGAAGGACTTGACGTTCTCGTATCGGATGTGGGAGTTTCGGGTTTCCCATCTCAGACACCTCGGGATGATCGTGTCGTTGATGTTGCTCCCGAAATGATTCCCAATCTCTGGGAAGGTCTCGTACACCCACAGCTGGAAAGACAATATGGTAAGATATGAGAAAACATTGTGCATGACAAATTCAGGAAGTTGGTAGCACAGATTTTAGCCTTTTGGTAGGATATTCATATCCCATTGGTACGATATATATATGTATATGGTAGGATATTGATACCCCATTGGTAGGATACAAATATACATTTGGCATTCGACAACAACACATTTTGACAATTGGCACCGGATTATAACATTTTGTATAACTTCACTAACCTGGAAGGCCATGGGGAACCCGTAGAGCGTGTACGTCGGCCTGTCTTTCAAGTGACTGTTTGCAGCCACCATGTCCTTCAGCGTCCCATTGAGGCTTTCGTGTAGCCTCTCGTACACCAGCCTTCCCCAAGGGAACTCTAGAAAACGGTTTGTGTCCTCAAGCAGCAGCTTCACAACCCACCCCCTTATTTGTGTCTTCTTCTCCAACCCAAACAGGATGCCCTCCACTATAACTAGGAGGGCAAGCTTGTACTTTTTCATCAGGGACCCTGACTCCGTCAATTTTTCGTGGGCCCAAGCGCTTTCCACATCCTTCAACTTCACCCCCCCTTCTTAAACAGCTGGTTAATGCACTCCTTGTGGTCCCCCTCCATGACATCCCTAGGGGGTGGTGAGCAGTTGAGGCCCGTCATGAGCGCGAACTCCTGAAGAGAGAATCGAACGTGATGCCCCTGGAGGGAGTACCACGTCTCATGTGTCTTTCGAGTCTTCAGTTGGTGGAGAAGGCAGTAGTGCACCAACTGTGCAGCGAATTTGTTTCTCGACCCCATCTTCACAATGCCCCCAAACTGGCTCTTGCACAAGGCTTTGTAATCCTCCCGGTCAATGGTTACGTCGATGCCTTCCAACAGCTCGAAATTTGCAAAAGACTGCGCCCTCCCTGAGAAGTGTTGTGTCTCTGGAACAGCCAGGACAGCCTGCAAAACATGTAAGAATCTTACCTTTACACATTTTTTCCCAACCTTTACAACCACAACCCAAGCAACTATCTCAGTTTCCTTACCCCCTGGCTGCTTGGTCCTGCACGGGCTTTCTTGTTCCCTGACTTCGTCATTTTATATGATGTTTAAAGTGGGGGTACCTG
The DNA here is from genome assembly GCA_963922045.1 of Persicaria maculosa. Lineage (NCBI taxonomy): Eukaryota > Viridiplantae > Streptophyta > Magnoliopsida > Caryophyllales > Polygonaceae > Persicaria > Persicaria maculosa. The sequence continues at coordinate 13,311,525 of OY998257.1, read as the reverse complement.
CTACACAATCACCAAACACAAATTCAGACATTCAGGTCACCTCATCTGTCATACATACCAACAGTCTAAATTTATTCTACCAACTTCATTTTCCTATCCTACCATTGATGATATACTCTTCTGTCCTACCAAATTCACATTTCAGACAAGTTTGGTTCATTTTACCTCTTTCACAACACATCATATAGGCAATGAGATTAATCAAAATAAAATCACCATTTATTCATCATATTTTTAGGCATTTCATCAAACACTTGGTGGGCACTAACGTTTTCAACACTAAACAACCAATCAACCAAAACTTCCTTCACCCCTCTCGGCATACCAGATGTTCAAATTTCTCCAGCCAATATCTTTAGCCGGTCGTACCAAATCTGCTACCACAATTTCAGAAACAACCTTCGAGAATCTGTCCTACCTCATGTGCACATATACCCTACCGATTCCCCCCAATCTTGTGGATTCCCTACTCATCCGACCCCCTCCTTGCCCTTTTGTCCCCAATTTCTTACCCAACATCACCTAACCCTTACCCTTCCGTATCCCGACACCCACAAACCCTAAACGCACCCACCTCCCCAAAATCGACTCACATTGGCACCCCTAACCCCGCCTACTTCATTAATCTACTGCTAAGCAACTACAATGGCAACCCAATGTCTCAATTTCTTCACAAAACCGCATGTAACCGCACCCCCATTACCCCAAATTCGCAACTCAAACAAAAACACCAGTTGCTTACCTTCGTCTTTGTCTTCAACCTTTTCCTTCCTCCCTGGCTGTGACAGATGGCCCTTCTTCTTCACCCGTTTCTTCCTCCTCTCGCTCCTCCTTTCTGGTTTTTCCTCTCTCTCTGTCTGTCGCTTGTAAACCGTCTCTCTCCCTCCCTCCTCTTTTTATTTTCAGAATTGTAAACCGTCTCTGCCTCCCTCCTCGTTTTAATTTCAGATTTCCCGTACCCTCTACAGCCGGTTACAAATAGTGCCTCAAAACCGGCAGTTATATTTGCATGGGGTAGAGAGTGGGCCAATTTTTGGGCTTGTGGTCTAGATGTGCAAATAGGCCCATTTTTTGGTCTAGTTGCTGCCCATCCCTCATTATTTTATCTAAATCTGCAAATTTAGTACTTAGGGCGGACTAAACAAATTAGGTTAGTTGATCGAGATTTGCTTATATTTGGGGGAAAAAAAAAGGATGCATTAGTCATTCAAAGGTGTGTAAAGCTAAATTGAAATCAATGGTGTGTAAAGCAACTCCACGACGGTCGAAAGTCCAAACCAGAACCGACGATTCATGTAGATGATGACGTGTAGTTGACCCGATCGAAGACTATACAGAGGCTACAAATGACTTCGTTTGGTATTGATTAGTCAACCTAGCTATATCTTTGCAATTCAGCATCATCTGAAGCAAACGCTTAAATTCTACCATCGTGGTGAGTCATTTTGTCAAATCATGAACAGACTTAATGTGAGAGTGAATAATCTCCGTTAGGGTTGCCTTCGTTCTTTTTGGAAAATATATAGGAGTATAATATAGTTAACCCTAATTATAATTAGAAGTATAATTACAATTGGCTAATTGGGCCTATACACATATTCTATCTAACATATATACCTCTCTTTCAAAACAGGGGGACAACAAATAGTGGGACTGGATCTAAAATCAAAAAGTAAATGGCGAGACAATCATTTGGATAAGTAACCCTAATTACAAGATAGTTAACCCTAATTACAGTTGGGTAATTGAACCTATACACATATTCTATCTAACACTTAATGGCCACACAACAAGCAGCCAGGACTGATTCCCAGCCGGGCAAGTGGCAAGGAAGAGTTGTATACAGTAACGGATCCAAACCCGAAAAAAAAAACTAGGAATATACGTGTTATATCAAAAAAATTGAAAAGTAATATACAAGTATATATCTAAAGTTGAGACCATCCCGTTTTAAATAGAAAGCAATCTCAACCCTGTTTCAAATCCCAATAGACGCGTATTTTTATTATTTTTTTCCAAATCTATTTTTCATTATTTTTAAATTATTATGATTTATTTTGTATTTTATAATTAAATGATAATATTTTTTCTTACAAATTTAAGGTATTCTCTTCACATATTTTTTTGAAAAATTAACTCTTATAAACATAATATAATAATTATCCATAAAAAATGGTGCATACTCCAAAAAAAATTTCAGAATCCGCACTGATTGTACAATTCCATTCCATAATGGTTACTGAATGCTCGACAATTCCATTCCATAATGGTTACTGAATGCTCAACTTTTGATCGAGATTTTGACAAAGTCCAAGTCATGCATCGACAATCGTATAATTCCATCTCTTTTAGATTCTTTCTTAATGAAAATATGTAAAATTATTTGACGGGTCATTAACGTAACGTTGGCCGGACTTGTATATCAGCCTTATTATGAATTTTTTTTATTAATTTATAACGAGTCGAGATCTATCTTTTAACGTAAAATTAAGTTTTAAGCTTATATATAAGCCTTTACCCAGCCTTATAATTTATAAAGCATCAGGTTAATCTTTCGTAGTAACATAAAGTTTATAATTGACAAAATATTATTCAGTTTTGATAAGTTAAATCACTGGCTAATCATTTACTAATTGAAAATATTTATTTTTGCTTTCCATTTTTTTATTTGGCTTGAGATATTGATTTAAAAAATATATAAAAAGTTAGGTACAAATTAAATCTAAAACTACGAAAGTTTATTAAATAAACTTTTAAACTCATATAATTTGATTTTATATGTTTTATTTAAATTGAAAATACATGAGTAATACAATACAAAAAATAAGAATTTTATTGGAGAGAAATCATTGGTATATTATATTATCATCACTTATAAAGGTCGGGATATTTATCTTATATTTGAAAGATTGAGATATATTTTTAACACCCCCTTAAAGATTGGGTTATTTTAATTAGTTTCGCCTTAAAAGAAAGATAAAAGATCCCTAGATTCACCCTCTCAGTTCTCTAACACAACAATGACTTCACCCTTTATATTTTGAAAATTGAGAAAAAGACAAGTATATATAATATACTCCCTTCGTTTATTAAAACTTGTCATTTTAGAAATCTACGCACTTATTGAGAAAACAAACAAAAATACACTTATATTCCTAAATATTACTCTACTTTTTACTTTCTCAAAAACTACAACTAACAACTATCTAATCATTATAAGGGCAATTTCGTAAAGTAGATGGAAAAATACCTAAAATGACAAGTTTTTCTTAACAAAATTTACTTTCTAAACTGACAAGTTTTAATTAAAGATGGACTATAAGTAGACCTGTCAAAACACAACCCGACCCGGTCTACCCGACCCGAACGCCTAGAAATTTTCCCACCCGAACCCGGAAATTTTGGCCCGAAATTTTTTTCTAACCCGAACCCGAAAACTTGGAAATTTTTCGGGTAATCTGGGTTTCGACCCGGTGAAACGATTGACCCGGTAATTTTGACCCGATTTACCCGATTGACCCGGTGACCCGATTGACTTGGTTGATTTATAATTATATATGATTAAATTTTTTTATGGAGATTCCAATTTATTACATTTTATAATTACAATCACTTGATCTTTCATTTTCAAATCAAATTTTATATTTATTTCTCTTGTGTAATACTCCGCCCGATCGATAATATTTGATTTTTTATTTTTCAGCAAATTTTTTTAAAAAAGATAAAATTCTAAAAATATTAAAATATTAAAACAAATCTATGCTAATTACTAATTGCGTGAAATTATTTTTAAAATATTATTTAAATTTTTGATATTTTATATATTATTACATTTTATTAAAAATTACGAGAAATAATAAAAATCAAATATTTTGGATCAGATATAGTATATAATTACAAGCACTAGAACTTATGAACCACGTCTTTAATTTTAGAATTTTAAAATTATCGCAAAATTATCAAATCATGATTTTTTTAAATTTAAAAAAGAAAAAATTGACAAACCCGAAATCGATCCGAAATGACCCGAAACCCGGTCAAACCCGGGTTCGAGTCAACCCGGATATACCCGGAACCCATTTTACCCGGGACCCGTTTTATCCGGGAACCGAAGTGACCCGACCCGAACCCGACCCGAATGACCCGTTTGACAGGTCTAAGTATAAGTCAACGAACTACTCTTCTTATTATGTGCTTGCTTACTAGCGCATAAGCGCCTATCCCCACGAGTCGACGAGCTATTCTTCTTTCTTCTTATTATGTGCTTGCTTACTAGCGCATAAGCGCCTATCCCCACGAGTCGACGAGCTATTCTTCTTATTTGATTTTTGGTTATAAGATCTGAATCTATCATTTTAACATTTGTATAACGACTTCATTTTCGATCTCTTATGTTTTGATTTGGTTTTTCCCACATGTGAGATAGGTGTTTTTTATATAACGGAAGTATATCATATATCATATATATATATATATATATATATATTCCCTCCGTTTTGAAATATAAGTCTGTTGACTTTTTGACACGTTTTTCAATGACTTAAAAATATATAAAATAAAAAATCTTTTATTGATTTTTTTATATAATTATATACTTATTAGTAATATATATAAGACTATGTAAAAAAATTAATAAAAATAATATTATTTTATATAATTTTTAACTCCTTAAAAAACGTGAAAAAAAAATCAATGCACTTATATTACAAAACGGAGTCACTATTACTCTCTCCGTTCGGCAAAACTTGTCATTTTAGTTTTTTTTTCACAAGTTTTAAGGCAATTAACAAATGTACTAATTTACCCTTAATTATTACCCTCCTTTTTTACTTTATCGAAAACTACAACTAATAAACCATCAATCATATCAAGGGCATTTTTGTAAAGTGAATGGCAAAATACCTACAATGACAAGATTTTTTGAACAAAAATAACACCCTTAAATGACAAGTTTTTGCCGAACGGCATCGATTTAATAGTGCACTGTTAAAATGTTAAAGGACTATACGGCATCGATTTGGAACTTAAAAATTATATTTTCAAGTCAAAGATCGACTAGATAATACAGTTGAAAGATTCGGTTATACCTTGCTCTATAAACGTCTCATGAGATGTCCCTTCGAAATTGCAAATCTCTCGAATGGGTACATCTATCTATGGGTAGTAGGTCATCCGCCCGGCCAGTATATGCGGCCGAGACCAGTATCACTTGTCCTAATGAAATGATAACGTTGTTATAAGTGTATTGTTATGGTTGTGTTGTACATTATTTTACTAATAGGTGACCCATTTTCAGTGACGTTATATCATATTCTTTCCGTACTCTGAATATGATTCCTTAGGGTCTTCGAATCCGCATCCCATTCAAACACTTGGTCCTTGTGGATCTTCCGGTTAATTTATTTTAATTTAATCAAACGAGTCAGGTTCCACATAAATATTAATTCCTCATTTTTATTTTAGTCTACAATCACCAATACCCTTTTATGGTCAATAGGTGGTAGTCGTAAAAAGACTAACCGTCCTATTTTTCTCCTTTGGACGGTTGGGGTCCCTGGTTTGCATACTATACCTCAGCCACTAATCCGCAGGTTTAGGTAAACGGTCTTGAGGCGCTGACGAATAAAGGAGTCTATCGTTTTTCATTGTTTTATGTTTTGTATTAAGGTACAACTTTTTTTAAATTTATGTAATTGAACTTATTTAATTCCGTTGCAACTATTTAAACATTATTTCCGCTGCTATTACTCCATTATTTTAGGTAACATTGTTTTAGAATATTATATTATAATTTTATGTTTTAAGTCTTCCGCTTATTTAATATTTATTTATTATCATCTTGTTTATGGGAGCATGGTTGCATGTTCCTATAAGCCTAAGGCGGTTACGAGGACATTAAAGTCTGAGTAATTGCTGGCGCTGTGACATCTTTTCAGTGTTCTAAGAAGGGGTGTTACAGAAGGTGGTATCAGAGCTTATGGTTTTTAATAAAGTGAAAATATGTGTTTTATAACTTTAAAAGGAATTTAAATGTATTTAAAAAGGTTTGTTTTATAAAATAAAAAGAAGTTATTATAAACCTAATCTAAATGTATAAACATCTTTTTATCACAAGAATTTAAATGAAATTTTGTTAAAAAATCCAAAACTAATTTAAATGTATAAATATTTTTATCACGAGTATTTAAATGAAATGTTATTTAAAAAAAATTTATTTTATAAAATCAGTACTTAAAGGTGTTTTAAACTTTATAATCATGATATTAATAAATAATGATAAATGTATTCCATAAATAATGATAAAAGCGTTTAAAATTTAAAAATGTGTGCATTTCATATCATGGTGATTTAAGTGTTTAAATTTTAAAATATTCTAGCCCTCGAGTATCTAACCTGTAATCTTAGAGTCATTAGTATTCCGACCTTAAGTTATGTCAACTTGGGTATTGACACTCGCTTAATTCATTTTCTAGATGCCTTCAATCCTGCCTGAAGAGAGTGCAACCAATGGGAGAGAAGTTATCCCCTTAGCTGCCTCGAGGCCATACTACAACTCGATCAACTTTTCCATGACTCGCCTCGCAATTCAATCATGCAATATGGAACCACGAGTCTACCTTTCAGATTCTACAGAGTGGATTCACCCTTATAAGAGGTTTTATGATATGGAGTTGAGGAAGTGGGAGGATTTGGAGATTACTCTTCGAACGGACACTCATCGACTTATGCTACTCATGCGCCCTGCGGTTGATGCCATCAACTATTGGCGTCGTATGATACGCTTTGGCCCGAACTATAAGTTTGAAGGAACGATGGTCCTATCTGATTATGTGCTTCCACCAATGGATGTCATTTGCTACACGATGGAGCCGCAACCTATTTGCCATGATCATTGGGATACTTACAACTTGGTAAGAAAGACCATGATTGAAACATCACCGATCTCTACTTATGAGAAGCATTGCTTTGATCGCATGGAGGCCGAAGAAAAGAGGCGCCTTCTACTAGAACACCTCATTTGTGAAACGTTGGATCACTTTAGTGAAGTGAATGAGCATGTAAGAGAGTGGAGGTATCAGATGATCCATGGTCTACCTTTAACAAGTGATGTACCAACCTCATGGCTGATAAAGTGGCAGACAGAGAAGTTACAAAGGGTTGCAGAGCTAAAAGCACTTGACAAGAGAATGGAGGAAGATTTGGAGTATGACATCAGTCGTGGTGTCATATTTAAGTATTTGAATCCATTGTCGGGCATACGCCGTGGATATTACTTTTCTGTTTATGGAAACCCTCATTATTAAAGAAAAGCTAGAGGGACTTAAGACAATATTTCAATTCAATAATGGGTGAAGGACCTGCGAGTCCCTAGATACCCAGTAGCCATTTCTAAGACGTAGTATTCTCCGCAGTTGAAAACTTTGAGACTCCTCGTAATGTGTTTGAAGTTATGACATTATATAAGTATGAATTGGTTTCACTTTGGTTTTAGGGGTAATTATAATTGAGTGAAATTATGGATGTCATATAAGTGAACAGGGTATAAACGACATCAGATGTTATCTATACGGTAAGGTCTTTCAGAATATTATGCGCACCAATTAAGAAAGGTTGCACATTACTGCTTTCTGCCAGGAGGATAAAGTTGGTGTGTGGTGGAAAGTTCTTAAGTGACCTCAAGGAGGCAAGCCTTCAATTGGTCCCTCGCAGACAATTGCGGTACAACTTCTCTAAGGAGGGAGAAGAAAGGAGAATTCTGGCTCATACTCATATATGGATGGAAGCAGTTGAGTAAGAGACGAGATATTACGAAGCTCTCACTAGCCTCACAAGAATACAAATGTTGCAAATGGATTACCCTTCCTTATACACCTATACGGACATTGAGGGTGAACGTAATATAATTGGACCATTTAAACCAGAAAAGGGTATACATGTGATGAGGTAAGAGGTTGATGTCAATGTATCAATAAATCAATGTACTATGTACTACCAAATTGAGTTAATCGATATTCCATTCGATTTGCGAGCTACTCATTCTTGTATGGCTTAGAGTGTTGTTCATAGATTTCAATTAGGTAGTGTGCCTTTAGACGAAACGTTTAGGGTCGAACTCTAAAAAAAAAGGAGAGCAATGATAGGAACAAGGATGTATAGCCAATTTCCTATCACGAATGGGGATCGAGACTTCGACTCTGGGTTAGTGGTGATTCCGCTTATGCCGCTGGATATCATCTTAGGAATGGATTGGTGAGTGCAACATGGCATGCGCGGTGAATGACTACGAGCGGAGGATTGTGCCTTGGTACCCGATGGCATGTGTTGCAGATTCCGTCGACGCGTTCCGATAGAGAACAGTCGTGTTATTAATATGATAAATATATCAAGACTATAGTGATCGAGATACATTAATTAGTTTGCTGTGCTACTTAAATGATTTGGAGTCCAAGGCTATCACAATCTCCGATATATACCAGCGATCCGGGAGTTTTCCAATATAATTCCTGATAACATTACCGAGTTACCACCGCACCGCTCTGTTGAGTTTACCATTGGTCTAGGACCAGCGACGTTTCCACTCTCCATAGCTCTGTATCATACGTCTCTCCTTGAGACGAAGAGCTGAAGTCTCAATTAGAGAATTTGTTGGAGAAGGGTTATATCATGCCACGTGCGTCGCCTGGGGTAGTCCAATGTTGTTCATGAAGGAGAAGGATACATGCATCAGTTATCATGAGTTAAACTATGTGACGATGAAGAACAAATATATGTGGTCGTGGATTGATGACTTGTTGGATTAGATACATTCGGTTAAGTTGTATTACAAGAACGATTTCTAATCAAGATATAATCAGCTACAGATTTGTGAGAAGAACATTTTGAAGATTTTGTTTAGTACTAGATACATGGATGACAAGGTTGTAGTGAGGTCGTTTGGTTTGATAAAAGCCCTAACTATGTTGTTGGAGATGATGAACAAGTGATAGTACAGGGACAGGTTCGTGATGGTGTTTATCAGTGACATACGGATTTATTCTTCAAACAAGGAGACTACAAGAAGTATCTTCGGACAACCCTGTCAGTGTTACGAAAATCTCAACTTACGTTAAATTGTTTGAACTTGACTTGTCGATCAAACAGGTGACTTTTATAGGTCACATCACATATGAGGAGGTAGTGATGATAGATCCTTAGAAGATTTTGGCGATGAAACATTGGGTTCAACCAAATAATGTGAAGGAAGTTTGATATTTTCCAAGACTTGTGGGATACTATGACAGATGTATGGAATGGTTCTCTAAAGTTGTCCCGTCATTTGCGCCGATTCTAGCATTGCCGAGAGACGGGGAAGAATACATGGTGTATATTGTATAATGATGCTTCTAAGCAAGATCGATCTGGGTGTGTGATGATGTAAGATGACAGGGTGATAACATATGCTTCCAAGCAACTCAAGAAGTATAAAAAGAATAGCTAGTGCAAGATTTGTACTTGCTTTGAAAATCTAGCGAAAATATATTTACAATGGTCACTACCCAATTTTCACAGCTCATAGAAGTTTACGTACATTTTTACTCGAAAGAATCTCAACATGATTAAGAAAATATGGCTGGAGCTTATTAAGAACTATGGCATGGAAAACCAATGTTGTAGTAGATGCTTTGAGTCGAACGCCTCATCAAGAAGCTATGATCGCAAGATGGACAAAGAGATCTATTCCGCAAAAGGATTTGATAAAGTTAGGCATCGAAACCCATCTCATATTCTAGGTATTATCCCTGTTTCTCTTATACACATGCACACATAGATTGTTGAGTTAGGGATCGATTATTTATTTCGTGTTTTACCTGATTGGTGAGGTAAAACTCTATTCCTTCAATGTGTTTTTTTTATTTATCCGTTGTGATTCCATATATTCTTCACCCGATCTAGCGGTAATGTCGTGAGGACATAATTGTGATCGTGATCCGAACTCTTTGGTTAATGTCTGAGGAAGAAATCTCGAATTTTTTTTTTAAAAAAAAATACATCGTGCATTCGTCTCATAAGAACACGATCGAAAGAAGGTGAGGAAGATCATGAAACATACAACACACTGGACAACGTGTCAACCATCGAAGACAAAGAAGATCAACAGATGAACCGTCCAATAAGGAGCAAGCACTCATCACATATGAAAAGGGTTGGTTAGTGTTACCTATAGTGGCAGCCTTCAAAACCTATCCGGCCGGATCATTTGGTAACCTGGAAAAGGGAGCCAAATGAGGTTGAGATGAAAGCCAATGGTAAGCTAAAAGACCATATTCGTTGTGTGGTATGAGTTACTAACCCTTGACAACGACAACTTAATTACGATCGCTTTTCAACATATAGTATTAGCATTACATCAGTTATATGTGCTTAGTTATACATTAAAAGGATTTTATTTTATTATGAAATAATTCTCAGACTTTGACCATGATGAGTTCGGTGGACAACTAATTACGTTGGATGTAATTAAGTTGTTTTGATCTTGCAATAACGAGCTAAGATCATAGTACTCTATATATACTCATAAGATTTCAAATCTCATCTTCTAACTACTCATAAGTGTGACATGTAACGGTCCGTATATTTCCCTTTTTCCTCTTTATCTACACTTGTGCTTCACCTGATTCTACCAAGGAAAAGACGCTAATAATGTATCTGAGTTACGTTTCAAAACGTGGCTTACCCCCTCTCCCCGATCTTAGCAATCCAAATACAAGTTGTATCATCATTATCTTTAGGATATAACCCCTTGAATATGTCTTTCAAACCATTGAAATAATTTATGAAGTCCATTAGGAACCGGGTGTTTTTGTAACCAGTAGTTGCCATATGACAATGATAGTCAAATTGTCAAAAGGGAAAATCAAGGTTAGCAACTAAACATGGATATTTCTGTTAAGATTTGATAATTGAAGATAAAATAAAATGGTCTAAGGTCACATTTCATTACTTCAAATGAACTATAAAAGTTAGGCCATAACATGCCAAGCTAGCTAATGATGTCGACCCCTCCAAACAATGTCATGAACTCATTCGTACTCTTACTTGAAAGAATACCAAGTTCATTGCTCCTTCTATCCTTTCTCTCTTCCCTTTTCGTTGCTCTTTCTATCCTTTCTCTCTTCCCTGTTCGTTTTTCAAGTTTCGGGACGAAACTTATTTTTAAGGAGGGAGATATGAAATACCCCAAAGTATTTTTGGGTATTTCAGTTTTAATGAATATAAATAAATTCTCCTTACATTAAATTAGTCAAAAATAATTTGAAGTTAACGTGATTAGTGCAAATAAAATATATAACATAAAGTTTTGGAATAATTATATTAGTTGACATAAAATAAAAAAGAATTGATTTAAATAGATAAAATATTTTCTCATTAGCAATATTTAATTTAGGTAATTTAAATTGAATAAAAAACGGGACTATTATTGAAATAAATAACAGTTTCACAAATAATATATATATATATTATTTATGAGTAAATTAGAGGATAACTAATTATATATTCATATGTACTAAGTATATTTATAAGTATAATATACATGTATAGCGGTAAAAATACACACACATATATGTACTCAATCCCACACCAGCCATTCCGAAGTGAAGCAGCCCACAACGGCCCATCCCGAGTCTTCACGCGAGTCTTCACGCGGAGGAGGAAGTGAAATCAGATCTTTTTAAAAAAAAAAAAAATTCTATCTTAACGAAGTGATAACTAAGGATTTTAACCTAGTCTTTCCAACCTAAAATCCCTATCTTTAGGGGATCCGATTATGTAAAATTGAAGAGGATATTGCAGCCTTCCATTCTATCTATCACGTTCACTCTATTTCCATCTTCATCATTCTCTGCAAACCCACAAACATCAGTCAAACATCACAAACCATCGCTATCTCCGATCACCCTCGACCACGATTCCGGTGAAACCAAGGCCGACGATCACCACCACAGGGCTCCTCAAACATCCAGGAGGCCACCGTGCAAGTCCCGACGCAGCAACTCACCGGAAAGACGTCCAAATCGACGTCGGAAGTTTCTGCAGAAAGTGATTGACAATCCAACTTTCGGGAATCACCACCACCAGCACTTTGGTTCTAAGCCATCGAATTTGACTGAATCAAAAACCTTCCAGCACCCTCTGTCGAACCCATCTTCCCTCTCCCTCATACCTGCTTCGAGGCACTCGCACGACAGCCTCGAAGTTCACTGGTGAGCAGTTTTCCTGCACAGCAGAAAAACGTGATCTTTATACGTTTTTCTTTCTCTTTTTCGACCCATGGCCTGTTAATTCTTATAAATCATTGTTTTTCAGATTCATACCATACCAAGGGATCTTAGCTTCGAAATTTGGACATTTTCGAGTCCCGTTTGGGTAAGATCCACTCCGTTTCTCGCGAATTACCGTATTTCGATTAGGTGTTTGGGCTCATTCTAATCAATCTACTGTATTGAAGCAGTTGGCCTTCATTTTGGCTCCTGAGATTTCCTTGGGTACAGATTTGGATTTCTTTCGGAAGAAATCAAGGGTATGTTTTCACTTTTTAAAAGTTACGGGGTCGTTTCTGTGATTTATGAAAAGTAACTAACCCCTTTTTAAATTCTGTAAAATCTCAGGTCCAATATCAAATTATTTTTCCTCAGCCACGAATAAGCATTTCGTCGGATTAAGGCAAGTGGTTTGGTTCAATCAGTGCACTTTTGCAAATTTCGTGCCTTTTTCGCAATTATTGTCTTTTTGTGTCTTCTATACATTCCATGCTATGAATTGGTGATAAATATGCAAGTTAGTTCAGTTTGTTGCTATTTATCAACTCCGAAATCTCACATAGCATGATAACTCGGGTAATTATAATTTGATTCCATAATTTGAGGAAATTATATTAAATGCCCGAACTTCCTAAAAAGCATGATTTGTTCATTTTGTTTCCTTCATGCTAGTTAAGTATGGTATATTATTGGTTTTGAATATCCATACTTGTCAGTTATATTATTTCGTGCACGTTATAGATCTAAAGTGTACATTATGTCTTTTGTGGTCACCTATGATGTAATTATGATTTGGTAATCATACCATGTGTATTATTATTATCATTATTATTATTATTATTATTATTATTATTATTATTATTATTATTATTATTATTATTATTATTATTATTATTATTGTTGTTGTTGTTATTGTTATTGTTATTGTTATTGTGAGGTGTGTATTAAACAATGGAAAATGGTAAAGTCAGATCAAGGTTCGGTTATACCTTGCTCTATAAACGTCTCATGAGATGCCCCTTCAAAATTGCAAATCTCTCGAATGGGTACATCTAGCTATGGGTAGTAGGTCATCCGCCCAGTATATGCGACCGAGACCAGTATCACTTGTCCTAATGAAATGATAACGTTGTTATAAGTGTATTGTTATGGTTGTGTTGTACATTATTTTACTAATAGGTGACCCATTTTCAGTGACGTTATATCATATTCTTTCCGTACTCTGAATATGATTCCTTAGGGTCTTCGGATCCGCATCCCATTCAAACACTCGGTCCTTGTGGATCTTCCGGTTAATTTATTTTAATTTAATCAAACGAGTCAGGTTCCACATAAATATTAATTCCTCATTTTTATTTTAGTCTACAATCACCAATACCCTTTTATGGTCAATAGGTGGTAGACGGAGTCTTGAACATTTTACTTTCTGCTACTTGCTAGTCGTAAAAAGACTAACCGTCCTATTTTTCTCCTTTGGGCGGTTGGGGTCCCTGGTTTGCATACTATACCTCAGCCACTAATCCGCAGGTTTAGGTAAACGGTCTTGAGGCGCTGACGAATAAAGGAGTCTATCGTTTTTCATTGTTTTATGTTTTGTATTAAGGTACAACTTTTTTTAAATTTATGTAATTGAACTTATTTAATTCCGTTGAAACTATTTAAACATTATTTCCGCTGCTACTACTCCATTGTTTTAGGTAACATTGTTTTAGAATATTATATTATAATTTTATGTTTTAAGTCTTCCGCTTATTTAATATTTATTTATTATCATCTTGTTTATGGGAGCATGGTTGCATGTCCCTATAAGCCTAAGGCCGTTACGAGGACATTAAAGTCTAAGTAATTGCTGGCGTTGTGACATCTCTTCAGTGTTCTAAGAAGGGGTGTTACAGTTTCAGCTCAAATATCTCCGTGGTACAAAAAATTATTGCCTTGTTTTTGGTGAACATGCTTCAAAGCATGATTTGCATGGCTTTGTTGATTATGACTATATAGGTAGCAAAGACAATAGAAAATCAACTATTATCTATGTGTACACTTGGGCTAATAATTGCATATCATGGGATCTCACCAACAATCCATTATTGCCATGTCCTCCACTAAGGCTGAGTATGTAGTTGCAACTGAGGCGGCAAAGGAAACTTCTTAGTTAGCTGGAATACTAGGTGAAATATATCTCATAGATGGATAGTCAGAGTGCCTTGTGTACAAAGTTCATGTCTATCATGAGAGGTCTAAACACATTGATTTGAGGCATTACTATATTCGTGTACACGTAGAATCTCATAGATGTGAAGAAAAATTAAGGGAAAACTTAATCCAGCTTTTTGGTACAAAAATTATCACAACTGACAAGTTCTCATTTTGTAGGAACTTCCTGCATATATGGGAGGGTAGCTGAGCTCCTAAGCTCTTCTTGAACCGACGCCGAACTGTTGAAACACCTTTTCTACTACTGGTGACCAAGGAAGACATGATCACAAGGATTAGGAGGGCATTTGTTATGTTATTTAATCCTTATAATATGTGTTGTAACAAAACCATTGGTTTATTTGGTTGTATAATGCATGAGCACTTAGGTTAGGTGAAACCTTTTATGGCTATAAGCACAATGTAGTCATGCCATGGTCAAAGAAAAGCACATTGGTCCCATGGCTTAGCCATGTTAGGCATTAATGGCTAATGGCCAACCTTTTGGCTCAATAGGTGAAGTATATGTGTCCAAGTGGGGTGTATTATTATTTCGGTTTACTAACTTCTGGACTGAGCACATAAAGATGATTGGGCATGACTTGTTCGGGCCAACATCTTAACCCAGCTCAGCCAATGGCTTTCTTACTGTTAGGCTATATATATGCCTTTAAGGAAACCCTAGCAAACTGTAGCCTCAACTCTCTTTCTCTCACTCCTCAAGTCGGAGAGGCTAAGGTTTCTAGAGAGCTCCTTGTGGCAGCGATTCTCTGAAAGGGTTCTCACTCCGTTTGGTGCTACCTGAGACCGCAATTGCATAACAAGAAAGAAGACAAAGGAGGGTTCCTGGTTTTGGAGAAATCTCGATCCCCAGAGATTTCTCGGTGTCATATACGGACGATTTCTAATTACCATATTCTCTACTTATCTTCTAGTTGTGTTCCTTAGGAATCGCCACCTTCGTGCTTGTGCACCTAAACTTTTGTAACCTGTTTTTGGCATTAGATGCCTAGTGGATTGGGTGAACCTCCCCTCCTACTAGGTTCCGTGGACGTAGGGAAACCGAACCATGTAAACAAAATATTGTGTGTGTTCTTCTCGTTTTCGTTTAAGCTTTCGCTTTCTGTGTTTGTTCTAAATCGAACGAAGAAACTCTAGATTGTACACTCAATGATTTTGAATCCCAGACAAATACTCACACATTACGCTTAATGATTGATTCCAACTCTATAGATCTCTCGATGGACTGATTGACATCTTCGAAGTATAGTGTCGTAATATCTTTGAAGTTTAGTGGCATATTTGATGCCATGGTGTATGCAGGTTACAGAGGAAGGGGAAGCACAATTGATTTACTAATCATGCATAGAACTGAAAATACCGCTGGTCTATCAACCAAATTATCTTGAACACACAACAACCGTATGTGGACGCATCTTAGGATTTTTGCTTCAAAAGTGTGTGTTATTGCAGAATCAACACCATCTAATGTTTGAGAATGTGTTTGATCACTTAAGAGAGGAAGAGAGAATCTCATAAATCTGCTATTCAACTCAAGGTGAACGATGGAAAGTAGTTGGGTTATATAGCCATGTTTGTTACACCTCAGCAACCGACAATTCTATTTACACTCAAGATCCTGCAATCTCATCTATTTACAATTATGCACCACTAGTCTCATATTCCCCCTTCAAGTTAGACTAGGTGGACAATCAACTAGTCCAAACTTGAGCATGAAAAACTTGTGCTGAACTTCTTCTAATGGCTCTGTTAAAGCATTAGCTATCTGCAGCTGAGATTTCACATAAGCAGTTCTTATGAATCCTTCCTTAACACGTTCCCTCATATAGTGACGGTCTATACTGAGGTGCTTTGTTCTTTCATGAAATACTGGATGAGCTGCAATGTGTTGTACAACCTTGTTGTCTTTATATAGAGTAATTGGCAATGGTACTAAGACACTCAAATCTTGCAACAGATTGTACAACCAAACTACATCACTTGCTTCACTTGACATGCTTTTATATTCGGACTCTGCAGATGACTTTGACACGGTCTTCTACTTCTTTGTTTTCCATGAGATTAAAGAATCCCCAAGGAATGAACAATATCCACTTACTGACCTTGCAGAAAACTTGCAAGATGCCCAATCTGCATCATTGTAATTGATAAGATCCACACCTTATTCTGTTGGATAAAATAACCCCGTATTGATGGTACCCTTGAGGTATCTCACCACATGTATTGCAGCCTGTAGATGTGGCTTCCTAGGCTCACTAAAAAATTGGTCAAATGTTGCACTGAATATGATAAATCTGGTCTTGTTATGTTCAAATACAGAAATCTTCCAACTAACCTTCGATATACCTTTGGCTCTTCTAACCATTCACCTTCATCGATGCTCAAATTCAAGCCTCTTGGTAGTGGAAATGGAGAGGCTTTGTACTCGGTCATCTCTATATCCTTTAAAATATCAAGGATATACTTCCTCTGGTTTAGTGCAGTCCCTTTTTCTGATCTTGCAACCTCTATCCCCAAGAAGAATCTTACTTGGCCAAGATCCTTAATTGTAAAAGCATTATCCATACCTTTCTTGCTCCTCTGTATTACCTCTACATCACTCCCTGTGAGTAACAAATCGTCTACATAGACCAATGTCATTGCTATCAATCCACTTTCCTTTCTAACAAACAAGGATTGGTCCTGCTTTGATTGTACATACCCCAAGCCTACAAGGAACCTTGTGAGCTCAATGTACATACCCCAAGCCTACAAAGAACCCTGGTGGAACCATGTACACCTATTTCTCTAAGAAACCATGCATGGAGAAAGGCATTATTCACGTCTAACTGATGTATTGACCATCTCTACACATTTAACAAAGCCATTAACACCCTTACTGTTGCTAACTTTGCAACAGGTGAGAAGGTCACCTTGTAATCTTTCCCTTTAATCTGCGTGTATTCCTTTGCCACTAACCTGGCCTTATATCTCTTAATATCTCCGTTCGGCATAAACTTGACTTTAAACACCACTTTGACCCAACAACATTCTTTACTTCAGGTAGATTAATGAGCTTCCATGTTTTATGTGCCTCAAGTGCAGCTATCTCCTTAGCCATTGCTTCCTCCCAACATGGATGGCCCTTTGCATGAGCATTTGTAGCTGGCTCCATGACTGCACACACATTTGCAAAGGAATCCATAAAACCTTTTGAATAGGCTGACAAATCAAACACCTTTTGCACATTGAATGAGCTGGATATCGAATCAGATCTCCATCTCCCTGTAGATACATAACCTTGAAGCCTCGTTGGGCCTGCCTTTGCCTATCGGATCTTCTAGGCACAAACTGCACTTGTTGTTCCTGATGTGTGCTTCAGGCTGCACTTCCTTATCACCCATCTCAGCATTTCTCATGTATCGAATGTGAGACTCTTGGAGATGGAGTCATGATCTCAGGAAAATCTAGTTTGTATTCATCATCCTTAGCAAGATTAACAAAAGGAACTTGGGGCTCTCTGCTACTTCAATGGGCTCATTATTGTCCTCCTTAAAAGGAAAACACTCTTCTCAAAATATTACATCCATACTGATGAATATTTTTTCTGTCAACCAAATCCAACAACATGTACCCTTTTTGACCTTGTGGGTAGCCCAAAAACGCACATTTCCTTGATTGAGCAGCAAAATTGTCCTTGCTTTTACTTTGTAAATTGATTTTTCCATAGCCCAGGTAGCCAAAAACTCTCAATCTGTCATACTCTGGATCCTTGTTGAATACTATTTTGAAAGGTATAATCCACCTAAGTACAACACTTGGCATGATGTTGATGATATGAACTGCCGTCATCACACACTCTCCCAAAAACCTTATATGAGCTCTTGCAATTTCTATAATATGCCTATGTTTCCTCTCAACACGCCCATTTTGTTGAGGGTTCCTAGGTACACTTCGTTGATGAATGATTCCATTTGCAGCAAACATTTCCTTACATCCTTGTTGTAGAAACTCTGTGCCATTTTCACTTCTATTGACTTTAATTCTTGCAGCAAATTGAGTCTTAACATACGCTATGAAAGATTCAAGGACTGATCTTACTTGGTATTTATCTTTGATGAGATAAACCCAAGTGAATCTCGAATGATCATCTAACACAGTCACAAAATATGAAGCACCATGCATAGTGGGCACTCTGTAAGAACCCCATAAGTCCAGATGAATGAGAACAAAAACTGAAGTAGCAATTGATTCACTTCTCTCAAATGAGTATTTGTAGTGTTTAGAAACACACAACTTTCACAAAAAAAATCCTTAGGTACTGCTTTCACAAAAGGCAAATGTTGAATTTTGCTAGATGAACAATTACCTGATCTAATCTGAACAATGCTATTGAATTCAGTGCTAGCAACTTTATTCAAACTACAATTCGAAGCTATAGGTTCCACCTCATCCTCCAACTTGAGTTGCTCCCTATAAGGTCCCACCTGCCTTATGATGAAGAGGCCTCCAGCTCTCTCACTTACTGCGACCACCTTATCAGTGATAGGGTCCTGTACCAAACACCTTTTAGACTTTAGGTTTATATCTAAACCTGTTTCATCAAGTAACTTTGTAACTGAAAGCAAATTGAACTTGAATCCTTGAACAATCAACACATCCTCTAGTGTCAATTTCTTAGTAACCTTTACTGAACTAGCACACTCTGCTATCAGAATTTCTACCGTTAGCCAACCCTATTCAGACCGGTCTAGACAACTTTTTCTTTAGACTCACTACACTATCACTATGCACTATATGATCAGTGCATCTTGAATCTAATATCCAGTCCTCCTAAGATAAACAGTATGCACTTAAAGCACTCAAGCAAGGAATTATAACTATGATCGTAGCTACAAAGTTTGCCACATTCATCACTTCTTTGCCTTTGAAGATCTTCACCATCTCTTGACAGACTGCGTTTACCAAAGCTGAATCCACAATTGTGCCTCTTTGCTCTTGTTGATCTCCTTCTAACGGATTGTCTAATTCTTCCTGAGACTCTGCGATGTTATCCATCCTTCCGCTCTTGTTCTTGGACCAAAAATTATTGGGATACCCATGGAGCTTATAACAAGTTTCCCTGACATGGCCCTTCATGTGACAAAAGTCACATTTCTTGTAAGACTTTGAATGAGGCTCTTGCCGGAATTCTTGCTTGCCCTCTTTCTTTCCTCCATTTCCTTGTTGCTTACCATTGCTCATAAATAGAGCATTACCTTCTAGTTCAACTTGCAACAATCTAATCACCATCCTTTGTCTTTCAACTTGTTGCACAAAGTAAAAAGCCCGGTTTACTGTAGGAAGCTTGTCCATTGACAAGATGATGCTCCTTACTAACTCCATACTCTTCAGCTAACCCCATCAGAAACTGAATCAGCTTGTTTCTTGAATCTTGTTCCAAGAATTTCTTTAGCAGATTACATGTGCACTGAGCCATGATCCCACAATTACACTCCGCAATCCCTTCAAGACTCACAATCTCGTCCTAGATTTTCTTTAGCTGACAGTAATACTCACCTACACTCTTTCCTCCTTGTTACAAAGATGACAATTGCCTCTTCAACTCGTACAACAATGGGACATTAGCTTGCCCGAAAATTTCCACCAACTCCTCCCAGAGTTGCATTGCAGACTTAACATACATCACCATTTCTGAGATGTTACTAACGACTGAATTTAGCAACCAGCAGTGGACCATATAGTCACATCTCACCCATTCAGGTGTAGCGACACGATTTGTGCTCCTGGATGGTTCGAATTCGTCAACGCCAGGGGATCGTTTGACACTTGATTCTGATTTCTGTTCGCGTTCTGCATCGCGGCAAGATTTCCTCCTGGATTGCCGCCTTGATTCCACGCCGTTGGTCTTGGATTTACCGAATGCGAAGCCTCCATCACAGCTTCTAGACGCGCTCAAGAACACTTTCATGATCTCTCTAAAAAACTCTCAAAAACCCCTCAGGGCTCTGATACCATTTGAGAATGTGTTTGATCACTCGAGAAAGGAAGAGAGAATCTCATAAATCTATTTTATTTAACTCAAGGTGAACAATAGAAAGCAGCTAGCTTATATAGCCATGTTTGTTACACCTCAGCAATCGACAATTCTATTTACACTCAAGATCCTGCAATCTCATCTATTTACAATTATGCACCACTAGTCTCATATAATGGCATGTGGCTAGAGTGTTTGAGGTCTTTTTTTGACTTTCTAAGTTCGAGAATCTTTTATATAATGGACCTAGCTATTTGAAAATCCTACATTAAGTCAATACCTATCAATGTATTTATTTATTTTATTTTTTTCATTTAGGATTCAACTAGCTACAAAAGCAGCTCTCCATCCAAAGTAATTCCAACTCGTATATCCAAGCTAGCTACAAGTGACACAAAATACAAGTGACACAAAATCAAAGATGACCTAAGTTAAAATTACCAAACCTCGACCCCTTCTAGCTGCATATTTAAAATTACGGAACTTTTGCCTGGTACCCCTGAGGTATTGTGTTTTTCGTGGGGTGTACCAGAGTTTGTCCAATTTCGTCGGATACCCCTGAATTTTAATGTAATTTCGCCTCGTGCCCTTACCGTTAGTATGCTAACAGCTCCGTTGGTTTTTTTAAAGAAAAAATAAAAACAAAAGAAGGATAGAACGTACACCGGGAGGAAGAGGAAGGTGATGTACAGGAAGAAAGAACAGCGATACAAAGGACGTCAAAGGCCATGTGCGCCGCCACCTACCATAGTCCGACGGAGAAGCTTGAACCAGAGGCTACACAAAGAAAGCAAGTGGTGTTTGAATTTTTTTCGATAATTAGGGTTTCGAATTTGGGATTTTGAATATAAGTCTCTGAATTTGAGTATTGGAACTACAAGTTTGTGAATTTGTGTTATTTGAGTGAGGGGTTTTGAATTAGGGGTATCTCATTTTGCTCTTATAACAGGGCATCTTTTGGAAGTTCGAATTAGGGGTTTCGAATTAAGTGAGTTCCATCCTTGTTTAATGTTTATCGTATTGCAATGTACGTCTAGGAGTCAAATCTTTTTTTGAATTATGCCAACAGTGGTTGTATAATGGACAAAGAGCAAGTGCACAGCAGCACAGGGGCATTTGAATCCCATATTTGCATGATGATTACAGCAACCATTGTTGACATATTAATATGACAACAACAGGCCAACGAAAACTTCACAGATTGATTTTTTATTTTGTCCAGGCTTGTGAAGTTAATAAAAGTTGTCTAATGTTGCTTTTGTAATCCAGATTATATCTCAGTTTTTTTAATTATTGCGTGTTATTATATGTTGTTGCTTCTGTCTAGGCTTTTGCTGAATTATTGAGTTTTATTGAACAATCTTAGATTATATCTCCATCACTTTTTGGAAAATTTCCTGGTTGGGATTTGTGTTCAGCAAGTGATTCCTTTATTTCATTCCTGGTTGGGATTTATTTCGTTCAGTTTGCCTATTAGCTCAAATGGAAGAGCAATGTGCTTAGGCACAAATATGTGGGTTCAAATTCCACATAGGCTACTCATAGTCTACATGTTAGTTATGATCCTTGATAATTTGTGTTGAGGTTTTTTCTCTCGAAAATAAGTGGTTGACGCGACTTTTATGAACGAGGAAGGGATGTTTTGTTCTTTTGTATTTTTGCATAGAACGAGAATGAATGGCTTCACGATTCACATATAGACTATTTATGAATTAGCCTATGTGGGAATCGAACCCACGTCTTTGTGCATAAGCACATGACTTTACCATTGAGCTAATAGGCTTAAGGACAAGAAAAAAGCATCATCAAACAATTCCATGATTTTCACCTAAATAAATAATCCAGTGTTACTGATGTAAGGTAGTTTACTGTTATACATTTTGGGGGTTTATAGCACATTTTTTTTGTCACTACAACCGTAAGTTTAATTTGTTACAAAATAACAAAGGGGTTTACAACATATTTTGCTAGAAAACTCATTATATTACAAGCTTGGTATTTTAACAACATATTGCACCTTGATAAAGAGAAGCATTTTGTCTTCAATGACTGAAATTCCAAACCTTCCCCTTTCCCATTGCCTTCAGACAATAAAGGAGTATAACAAACAGATCCGCCATGTTTTACTAGTTGAGGGAGCAATATCTGCAACAATTACACAAGTTCAAAGTTCTTTATTATTGAATAAAACATATCAAGATCAAAATTAGAAATTAACAACGTCAAGTATAAAACCTAACACGAGCTATACTTGCTTCACAATATTACTCCCATCTCGCAAACTCTTGAAACTCTGCAAATTGAGATAGTAAAATTAAATGATTATTTTTCAATCTTAATTGGAAAGATGAGAGCAAGGTTACATACCAAATAAAAAATGGTCCAAACTTGCATTGGGGACAAACTCATAGATCAAGAGCCTTTCTTTATTATGAAAGCAGAAACCTAATAGGCGAACCAAGTTCTTGTGCTGAAGCTTGGCAAGTAGTTTGATCTCATTTTTGAATTCCGCTTCGCCTTGTGAAGAATTCCCTGCTAGCCTCTTGACTGCAATTTCTTGCCCGCTATCAGGCAGCGTACCCTGCTTGAAATAAAAGAAATTAAGACGACACAATTTTGTCTCCACAGAATATACAAATTCATGGGTCAATCTTAGGCAGCCTACTCTTTTTTCATGACAGTAGGTTTAATTTTGGGTGATGAAATTCACTTTGAGATCGAGGCCATAGGCATCATTCAATTCCTAGTGTGCTTAACCAAAAGAACCAAGTCAAACAACACTCGATCCATACAAATGTAGACTTGTTCAACATTCCCAGTGAAAAGCTAGAAAGGTTATATATATACTTTAGGTACTCTAATAACACTCCAACAACTCAAGATTTATTAATCATAACAGAAAATAAGAATTTGATGTATATAGGAGTATACCTTATAAACAGCACCAAATCCGCCTTGGCCAAGTTTGTTGTCCTCAGAGAAATTTCCTGTGGCGGCTCTTGTTGTGCTAAATTTGAACTGCAAGGACTTGCTAATATCATCCCCATCAATAAACTTGTTGATATGCAGTAGATTCTGATATAGTTCTCTTTTTCTTATACATATATATATGAAGGATGCAATGAGCAGGACACATAAAGATCCTGCAACGGCAGCTGCCACAATTATCTTTCTTGTTCTTTTGCTGCTCCGTGTTCCTGTCAACACACAAAACGTACCCAAGATCAATATATTGAATTCGATCTACAGCTACTAATTAATACTATAGTGCCTGCAGGAGTACTTGCCCTTTGTTGAGCTTGGGGAGGACGCTGGGGGAGACGACACTGGCGGTGGAGCTCCAGGTAGCCAGTAAAACATACCCTCTTCATACCGGACATAACAACTTGGGAAATTGAAGCGTGCGCCTCTTTGGCCTGAGCTTTCAGTTTCAATTCCAACGATAGCGTCATTAAGGCATTGCAGGCAGTCTTGGTGGGTTAAGTCAGGAGTGCACTGTGCAGCTGAATAAATTGTAACGTATGAATTGTAGTCGGCTTGTGCGTATGCAAATTTGATGCTTGAATTTCCAGCTGCTGCCCTGCTGGGAAGGCTTCTCAACAAGTTGCGAACTACCTGAATGTACTCGGTAACATTCGAAAAATAAATCCCCCTTCCTAAAGCCCCATATGGGGATTCTTCCAGTTTCCCAATCATGGGGTATTTCGAATAGCGCAACATACACGTGCCTGACCATAGAACCGCATTCTTTTGGTTTGGGCATAAGATGTCGATTTGTTCGACGATGCCACTTAGACAGGCACGACAATCAGTAATGGGGAAATTCCCAAGGCAGAGGGCTATCAGGTAGACGACATCCGGGGCCTGGCCAAGAGAGGAGTTGTAAAAGCCAAAGCGGATATCGGATGTGGTCATTTTTGTGAAGAGGGTATTGAGGTTCTGTTGGTAAGTGCTGCCGCTGGTATAGGTGCCATTAGAATCGTCACATTTGGTGATGTCTGGTCCGTCTGGCAGGGCCACGTTTCCAACAGAACCAGTTGTCAAAGGAAGGGCTAATAGTAGTAAAAGGAGTAAAAGCCGAGGGGAGGAGCTGGGCGCTAGCTTCACCATGGCTGCTGGTTGGTATTTAATCAGTTTGGATTTTTTATTTATGGAATGGGCAAGACGACGTACGTATATTTATATATGTATGTACTTGTACATTTATAGCTAATCCACCTTCAAGGGTTTTTTTTTCTTTTTTTTTTTCCTGAACTCCTATTTAGGGAGTTGGAAGCATTCCACATAGAACCCAGTCCACACTCCTTGAGTCCTTGCTAGCTATAGACTATAGCTAGCAACTATAGCCTATAGTTGCTCTTTAGTCATACTCGTACAGGTAACACAGTAACCCCACCTAATTATAATTACAATACCTACCTACCTACATATTCAACTTCAATTGTGAATCCGACATTCTCTTAAAAGCATCTAATATTGAGCTCTTGATGTATGGTCTGTATCTCTCGTTTTCAATTGGTTTTGAAACTGGTTAATTAACCTTAAAAATACGTGTTAGTACAATAAATAAGAAAATATGAACAAAAATAATTACCCATGTTTTATTTAGAAAACATGGATGGATAAGAATAAGGAATTGAATAATGATTTTTTTTTTGTTGGTGAATAAAAATTAGTTTGTTGGTTCAGCTCTAATCACACCACATTTTTTATGAAAGAAAGAAAAAGATTCATCGGGGGTCATTGTATGGAGAGGAGGTAGTTGATGTCAAGTTAAGATTAAAAAGTGTATGAAACCAGTGATCACTTTTACAGAAGTATTTATAGGTCATCTGTTGATCGAAAGATTTAAGCGAGAAATTAAACAATTCAATGAGCGGAAGCGTAAACGTCGAAGAACGAAATCGAATCGAAAACAAAGATCTGAAAGTAACGATGCAAAATCGACACAAGAGGTTTGTTAACGAGGTTCGGACAAATGTCCTACGCCCCGGGGCCTCAAGAATAAGCCCAAAATCCACTAGAAAACGAGTTCATAGAGGGGCGATACAAGAGGTGATAAACAAACCCTAGATCTAGCTATGCATGCACAAGATAAATCAAAGAGAGAATAAGAGATTCCCCCTGTGTGGGACTCGAGATCGAAGAAGAGCTTCGATCTCAGATAACTCTTGGCCACTGGAGGAAGGAGGCGGCTACAGGCGGCCTTCGTCTTAAGCTCACACACGAAGAGAAGGCACCAATGGCGATCAAACTCAAATGGCGACAATGGAGTTTCGAAAAGCGAAACTCAGAAAACCTAGCTGAGTAGAGAGAAGAGAGCGTTTTAGGGTTTGAGCAGAAAGAGCGAGTTGTAAAGTGTGTCCCAGCAAAGCCTCAAGCGAGGCTTTTATAGCTAGGTCACGGGCGACCCTCCATTATTCCGTCATCGGGGTTTACCTATATATTTTATAAAATTCATCGATCACATTGGGGCTACAAACTAATGATGATATACTCATCACTTGAATTCACTTCTATTTGTTGCTAGATTACTATAGCGACGAACTTATATACAAGGTTCTTCGCCCGAATTCACTTTTATATTTATAAAATTCTCCAATTACATTGGGGTGACAGACTTATGATGATATACACATCTCCTGTAGCCACTTTCGATCTTTATTCAAAAATTCTTAGACCACATTGGAGCGATGAATGTTCATCGCCACCTAAATCTAACCTTCTGTCGCTTGAATGCTAATTAGGGGTGGACTTGAAAAGCCCTTGAGGACTGATAATGTTTTTAGGCTACGAACAATTTTTTGTTCACCTAAGAGTAATAAAATTGTTCACCTAAGAGTAATCAGGAGACATATATCATTATTGACATCGCCTGAATACTCAAGCTAGGGATGTCGTCGATCTAACGACACTTCAGATGATGACAGTTCGTCACCTGAATTTTCTAGCGATGAAACCCCCCGCCTTTCATGCGACGGACCCAAGTCGTTGTCTGAGATTAATTAATACACATAACTAACACGGCCAACTCGACATATCAATTTATACCTAGATTCAATACCCTCGAATTTAAAAATAATTTATATATATTGTACTCCGTAATTGGATTATAGGGGATGAAATATACTTGTAACTATATTTATTTAATACTGCGTGCTTCCTTATCTTAAATTGACTGGCTCCTACAGCATGCATGCATGCTTGTCAAAGATAAGTTTTGGATCCAAAAGTAATCAACAATTTGCTGCTTATTAATATTATATAACAATACGGAGTATATGATATGCTATTTAATATCGTTGATTGACTTAACTTCTTAATATATACGGAGTATAATGATGCATCAACTTGGAAAGGAATTAAGCTGAAGGCTGAAGCTTTCCCGGCCTGGCCTCGGACTCTCTACTATCATAGAAAGAGAAAATGATATCTCCGGCCAGCAGGCTAGGCTTTTCCGCCACCATCCAGGAACCACGTCACTCGATCGACACCACCGTCACACCTTCTACCACCACCAGCTAGCCTTAATTTGATGCCGTCAGAACTATATATTTGGACATTTGTGAATCTTACATTGAAATTAAATGGGAAGATTACAAGCCTAATATATAATGATAGGTTAATTAATTTTATATTGGATCTCCAATTAATTAATTTCGTTCATATGTTGGCTTTCTGGTCGGACCTAAAATGACTTTTCCCTGATACAATAGTTGTTGTTCGTGAGCTTCAAGACCGACATGGGAGGCCATTTCAAGGTTTCTACGTACTTGTTACGTATGCTAGTCGACTTACCATGCCAGCTTGATTGATAAATGATAAGTTAAGGTTTAGATCTACGTACAGTGTGATCGAGTGACTAGAGTTTTTGAAGTCCTTGTTTGGCTTTCTAACTTTGTGGAATCTATATATAGCTTTTATCTATATATAATAACCTGTTTGAAAATCGTGCTGAGCTAAACTAATCACTCAGTGTATCTATATATGTTTTCGTTTCCTTTATATATGAGTTGTTCCATATGTATTTTGCATTGCAAAGAGAACGATATAATTAATAGAATTAATTTGACGAACGGGCCATTTTTTAGGCTCAAATTAGACAACTGTACACGGATGTAATTTAATTGGGGAAAAGTCCATCTTATTTTTACCCTAGTCATCCAAACAAGTTCAGATCCAATCGCCCCTCTCGAAATCTCTCTGATGGCTTCTCTCGGATCTAGAGGCGAAGCTTCGACGTCGCCGGCCATGGCAGCCCTCGCCCTCTCGCTCATCCTGAAGCCCTCGACGTCGCCGGCCATGGCAGCCCTCGCCCTCTCGCTCGTCCTGAAGCCCTCAATGTCGCCGACCATGGCAGCCCTCGCCCTCTCGATCGTCCTCGCACCTCATTCCCAATCGCCGATGAGAAGCAACACCTCGCAGCCAGACGACGTGAACGTCATCGCCGATCTGGATCTGGATCAGTGGCGGATCTAGAAATTTTTCTAAGGGGGTGCTAAATTTTTTTTTGTCAAATATATGTATAAATGAAATTTTTTTTATAAATATATTAGAAAAAATCTTAAATTTGTGATTTAAATAATCAATTTTTGTAGGAAAAACAAAAAAAATTTAAAAATTAGATTTATATATATATGACATAATGTTTTTATTTTAATATATTGGAGAAAAATTTTAATTTGTTATCTAATTAGACATTTTTAGTAGAAGAAAATTAAGAGGAACAAAAATTATTTTAAAAAAATGAGGTCACAAGGGTTTGAACCCACGACCTCAAGGTAATAAATATACCTCCTTACCAACTAAGCTAAACTGTCTTTGTGATTACATAATTCTTTTACACTGTTTTATCCATAAAATTAGTAAAAATTACCAAAATAATCCAAAATAATTTTTTTTTACGTTTTTCTTCCGGACTAAGGGGGGGGCTTCAGCCACCCTAAGCCCCCCCACAGATCCGCCACTGATCTGGATCTCTGGAGGCGAAGATGATGGCGATGAAGATCCGAGGCAAAGACGAACGAATTGAAGGTTCTGCCGGAATCCTAGCAACCACTAACCAAGCCTTTTTATTTCCGGCGGAGTCTCGATCTGAGCTGGTGGCGTGATTTTCTACCGAGATGTTGTCCATTCGACCGTGCTTTGACTCCGTCCCCTCAGATATGGGCGTCTTTGACTCATATTTCGATTATGGGGTGGTTTTCGGCGTCTATTTGAAGGTCTGACTTCTTTCCGCTCTCATATCAGGGCTGCATTCATCTTCTTCGACTAGATCTGAGAGGAGTTGCCATCATTACTGGATTCTATCATCTTTGTTGATTTTTCTTGTTTCTTTCTGTTCTTTTCATAACAATTTGTACGTTGCAGATCTTTTCGGCCTCTCGACTCACCGGTCTTGTCCGGTACGTCGAATTCTTTCCGGTTAAAAAAAAAGTAGGGACGCTCCTTTTGACCAAAAAATTTAAGTAATGATTGTCTCCTAATGAAATTGAGAAAAGATGACAAATTGGAGTTTAATTAAATTTTAATTTATCTTTTATATTAGACTCTAATAAATAACCTAGTTAGATTTATTTAATTGAAGTTTCAAATTTTAAAGGATTAACTAAAATAGGTATCTAAATCCAATATATTCTAAACATGTATAATAATTTCAAAAAGATCAGTAACATGACATAATTTTCCCCGCATTTTAATTCATAAATTACGTGGAGTGATTGAAATTGATGGTCAATGGTCTTCCAATATCTTTGAAGCTAGAATTGAATAGCTTATGTGTGGTTAAATATGATAAACAACAATGAAAGAAAGGGTTGACACAAGCTTAACAAGAGCATTTGCATCTTTTTCATACATTTTAATGGACTCTTACATGAAAATAGGCTATGGATACGTGGCCTTTTGTAAATAAAACTCATCTTGTAAACAAGTATTTCTATAATGTAGAATAAACATAAACAATATATATATATATATATATATATATATATATATATATATATATACTTAAATTAAAGCAGCGGAAGATTCGGAAATTTGTTTAAGGGACTGAATTTTTTATATTTTTTATTTACATAAAAAAGAATTTTGTATTTAAATATATTGGAGAACCTTTAAATTTGTTATTTATATAATCATTTTTTTGTGTATGGAAAATTCTAATTAAAAGAAAAAAAAAATTTTGATCCTCATTAAAAGAAAAAAATAAATCTAAAGGGATATGAACTCATGATCTCAAAGTTTGAATATACTCTCTACCAACTGAATAATCAGAATTATGATTTATTCATCTAGCTTTTTATACTATTTTACTCATAAAAGTAATTAAAAACAAATAATTTTTTTCCTTCCTGATTAGATAAGGCTTCAAACACCCAAAACCAGTGGCGGATTTAGAGGGCTCTAGGTAAAATCCTCGTCTCTTACGATATAAACTATAAACAAATTTGTAAGTTTCTAGCGACCATGCTAAGAAGCTAATCCACCTTGAAGTTTTTTTTATGAGAGGGATCCTCCAAGTATTTTTGATATAATTTCATATTATAAAATAATATATTTATATTTTATAAAAAAATAAGAAATTATTTTCTAAAATAATTTATCTTTAAATTACTAGTAAATTTTAAACCGTAATTTTTCATAATCAAAGTTTATGAATATAACAATATAAGTGTACAAGTATAAATATAATTTTTATATTATGAAAGTATATTCAAAATAATTGAGTGCTACAATAAGTCGTGATTGACCAATAATACAATGGCATTTATCCTGAATCGCTAGAGGGAGTTGGAGACTTGGACTTGGAGTCATTCAACGTAGAAGTGGAACCCATGAACTCGGCCAGTCCACACTCCTGGAGTCCTGGTTGCTCTTTAGTCGTACTGATACAGTATAAAAGGACCACCACACCTAATTAATTACACGGCAATACCATGCAAGGGAAAACAATAAAATCGTTGGAAAATGGAATATACAATTTATATACCTATATATATATATATATATATATATATATATATATATATAGGGTTGCGCTCCGGTGAAAACCAAAATTGCGGTAAAAACCTGTGAGAACCGGCTTTTTAGCCCCGTTCACTAGCTTTATAGCCCAGTTATAAATAGAACCTTATAGCCCAGTTATAAATAGAACCGATCTATAAGGTCACATATTTTAGCCCGGTTCTGAATAAAACCGAGCTATAAAGTCACTAATGTAATTTTAAAACATGAGTTTTCAGCACGGTTTTTAGGTTTAACCGATATATAAAGTCATGTGTTATTTTAAAACTGGAGTTTTTAGCACGGTTTTTGGGTTGAACTGAGTTGTAAAGTCACTATGTAATTGAGGTTTTTAGCACGGGTTTCAAATAAACCAAGCTATAAAGTAGTTCTCACGTTTTTTACCGCAATTTGAGGTTTTCACCGGAGTCAATCCCTATATATATATATATATATATATATATATATATATATATAGGTTGGATCCCGTGTAAGCAACCCTTACGGTGTAATTTGTGAGCAGAGAAATTATTCGCAGGTACCAAGCGATTATTCGTGTATAATAATGTAATTATTCGTATGTATGAACAAATGTAATTATTTGTAAGTAACAAAAGATTATTCATATGTATGTACATACGAATAATCACTTCGTACCTACGAATAATGTTACTGTTTACAAGTTATTTTTAATCTCATCCGTTTGATTTTCTTAATCCGACGCTGTAGATTTGCTCACAAATTACACAGTAACACTTGCTTACACATGATCTATCCTCTATATATATATATAGACTTAAAGTGTGAATTCGACATATTTTCTTAACAAGATTGAGCGATCTCTTACACCTTAACGACAACGACGACAACAGTTTTAGTGAAATCTCGCATATACGCAGAGTTTGTACGTAGGTTTAGGTGTATATACATTAATTGATCCATTTCCTAATCAAGTTAAACGGATGTTTACGACAAACCCATAATTAATATAATGTATTTTTTTAGAGCATTCATAACCTAAGGGCCCGTTTGGTATCCATATACGTATATCAGATATCAGATATCAGATATGGGTATGAGATATCGATATCGTGGATATGGGTATCAAATCTGATTTCTGATCGATATCCGATATCTTATTTGGTATCTTGAGAATATGGGTTTTAGATATATATCAATTAAAAAGCTCTTTCTCTAACGCCGCTCACCCCGACACCCACCCAGCTCTAGCCCTGAAAGAATTGTGTTCTTTAATTTAATGTGCAATGACTAAACTTGGAATAGGACAATTGATAGAGATATTCAATCCAATTATTTTAGGAGTCGTAATGTTTTGCTAGAAGTCAATTACGATTAATGGGGTTAAACGGTTTAATTCCATGACTATTATAAACGGGTCCTATGAGGTCACACACTTTGAGTTTACGGGTTAGATCCATGAGATTGATGGTTGATTATATATATATATATATATATATATATATATATATATATATATATATATATATATATATATATATATATGTGTGTGTGTGTGTGATTTATTATTAATAACTAATATTATTTATTTTAGAAATAAATAATTAAAGGGATTTAATTAGGGAGTTACAATTAACTATTAATGTGGGGTTACAAGTTAACAGCAGTTTTGCATGGATCATTGTTACCTCCTAATTAATTGATAAATTTTTCTCCTAATTAAAATTGAAAGGGGTTGCTAACTCTATAATGCTACAAAACCTTATGCAAAACAGTAAGCACGAAAAAGGAAAAAGCAAGACAGTTGCTAATTCATTTTTCCTAAGTGCATAAGGAGCCACAGTAGCCAATAGAGAAGAAAATCAAACGTGTTGATTTGAGAAGCCATCAACAGCAATAAAATCAAAGGGTTGATTTGGGGTTGTTGTCGACAATCATCATCTGAAGCAATACGATTGCTAGCCTTTCGATCTTTGTCTTAGCAGTTGAAGACAAAGGAGATCTAGACCGGGCTCGTGTGGACCAATTAGAGGAGCAAAACGTGGGGCTCTCATTTTCTTTCGATTCCATCCAGATTCGATCCGGTTCACGCATCAAGAGGTATCTCCTATGAACAATGATTGATCTATCGTTTATGCATGAAGATCCTTACAATTAGATGTTTAGATATGATCTGAAATTCCGTTTAACGCATCTAATTATCATTCAAGCCCGTTCCCTGCCTGAACCTCCGGCGACACCCACCCAGCCCTAGCCAACCTCTGCCTGAACCTCCGGCGACACCCACCCAGCCCTAGCATCGACCTACAGATGCTCTTCACAAATTTCTTTCCAGAAAATAAAAATGGGGAAAAAACGATGACAGCAGACTCAAATCTCCGTTCAAATTGAAAGCAGACTCAAATCAAAATCCAATCTAAAGACGCTAACGAGAGGAGAGTGTGAAAGCAGCAAGAGATCTGCTAATTTTTCCTCGT
The DNA here is from genome assembly GCA_963922045.1 of Persicaria maculosa. Taxonomy (NCBI): domain Eukaryota; kingdom Viridiplantae; phylum Streptophyta; class Magnoliopsida; order Caryophyllales; family Polygonaceae; genus Persicaria; species Persicaria maculosa. The sequence continues at coordinate 13,278,535 of OY998257.1, read as the reverse complement.
GGTGGAGAGATTTGCGTGTGTGTGAAAGGGGGAAAAAGAGGAGGGAGACAGAGAAGCATCTGTTTTGATATCCCTAGTTTAAAGGGTATATGGAATTGGGAAAAAAATGTGAAGAAAGAGATATATGGGTATATCACTTTAATGCCCATATACTAATTTACCAAATATGGGTATGGGTATGAGTGACACCCATATCCATATCTGATATACGTATATCAGTACCAAACGGGCTCTAAGTATATAAAGAGTTTCTTTACTAAAAATAAAAGAATCGGTAAAAAATAATTTTCTTAATTCAAATCCAAAGCGACTTGCGTAGAAACTTCTCTCAACTCGTTTTTTTTTATATATATACAAGTAATGATTTGGAGATGATTAGCCTCTGTTAAATTAACCACCAACCAATGACATCTTTCTTAATATAGAGCTATAGATTCCTGTCATGGAGAGGTGAAGTCGAGCCATCGGTCCGGAAGAGATGAACAATGTGATTCGCACAAAGGTTGATCTCTCGAAAGACATGAAATACACCTATCACCTCTAACGGCCGGAGAATATAGGGGACGTCAGTGATCGATGAGGATTTCAATCTCCCAAGGGCACGATTTACCGTGTTTGAGGGCATTGATCACCACCAAATTGTCACCCTCGATCATATACGTTGAAGCCCCAACTCCTTTGCCTTTTGTAGGTCAAACTTTATTGTCATAGCTTCTGATACCAGGGTCGGCATTCGTCGAACACAATTGAGCACCCCACCCCGTGGTACAACTGATGCTCCTAAATTACGAATGATGTATCCTACAAATGCACACCCTGAAAGGTTGAAACACAAATCAATGTTAATTTTATGTGTTCCCTCTGAGGGTTTCTTATCTCAGATTTCTTTTTCTCCTTGGTAGTGTAGTGTTGTTTAGAGTTGATCAGCTTTTCTTCTCTTAACTTATTTCTTTGACTTACTCACCTGTACGTGATAGTAATATTTTTTTTGTATTTTTTTAATGGAAAAAAACTCAAGGATGAGGGCTACTCTTATTTTCAATTGGTTTTGAGATGAAATCGTATAGAAAATAGTATATGTTAAGCTTAAGCTTAGTATATGCTTACATAGAAGATTAACATATACTAATTAAGCTTAATATGGGCTAAGCTTAGTACAAAAAAAGGTGCAATAAAATAGATAAGACGCACTTTATAAAAGACGAATCTAAGCAAACCTAAAACTAGCAAGTTGGGGACATAGGCTAACAACGAAATTAAGCACCACCATAAAGTAGCATCGCTGAACAGCGATAAATCAGGAATCTCATGTGGGTAGGGTGGTCCTGGTGGCGGTAGCCATAGGATATGGTTAGGGATAGGGTGGGAACCTCTGCTTCTCTTAGAGGAGAGAGGGGATCTACCTTAAAACCATTGTTTTTTCACCGGATCTGGTATTTACTCCTACGTATTAGATCAAGTACAACTACATTTTTTTAAACAAATTAAACATTAAAATGAGGAAATCTATCGGCAACACATGTTTTATCTATTGGCAAAATAAAATTGATATATTGCAACGTAGTCCTTTTCATTTGAAAAAAAATAATTACAATTTTGGCCCGAGAGATGACGGGGAATCCAAATTCAAAAGCCCCAAAAATATTGTCAGTCTCACTTAATTTGATGAAAAATACTCCCTCTGTTAATTAAAACTTGTCGTTTACTATTCATACACGCTTTTTTAGAATGATAAAAATTATATGAAATATTAACTTTTTTAAAAATTTGTTTTTATAAATTCATACTTAATAGTAACAAGTATGAAATTATTAAAAAAGTTAATATTTTATATAGTTTTTAACACCTCAAAAAGCGTGCATGAATAGTAAAACGTCAAGTTTTAATTAACGGAGGGAGTAGTATTTTGGATGTATTTTGGGTTTTTTTTCCTTTGAGTTTTGGGGATTTCGACAATTTTTTGTGTATTCAGCGTGAGGATACAATCATTTAACATTGTCGAAACTATAATATTACCTTGAAAGAGTTTGTCGAGTTTTTGGCACAACCTCGGTACATTTCAATGAGCTAAATGCATAACCTCGGCCCAGTTCACCGAGCCTAAGCCTTTTCGTCGTCTAGATTCATCGAGTTGGGGCATATGAAGCTCAACCAACTTTTCCAAGTGGTTTCCCAGCCTGTAAATCCACCAAAATTGAACATTTTCAACCCACATTGACACCCAAACTTGTAAATATAACAGTCCTATCATAATAACAATAGCAAAATACAACAAAAACTTCTCAAAACAACCGAAAATCGATTGAGATTTCGGATTTTCAATTAAAATTTAAAAAACTCAATTTCTATGTTCATTTCACTCGAAATCAATGAGATTTTGTCATTATATGGTATAACAAACCTTTGAAGTGATAGATCAATGTAGATTTCAGCAAAAAAAAAACGCACTAAACACAAGTAGATCTCAAGAGGATGGATGAGGTTGAAGGAGGATGTTTATGTCTCGGGCAAATCCGTAATTATTTTTTAAAAAATGAAGAGGACCCGATTACAATTATTTAAAGTTCGTCATGCTAATAGACAAATCCCGTGTAGCCAATAGACTTTATGATATAAATTTTTTTGATTAAGTACCTAGCTATCTTGCAATTATTTTATATTTATTTATTTGTTGATTGTAATTAATTAAACTTGTGGCTGATGTTTTTTATTCGAAATTAGATTGATTTTTTATCTTGTTGAAAGTGATTACATACGTATTAACTATGAATACTAAGTTTTTTTTTAGTATTAACTATGAATACTAATTTTTTTAAAAAAACTATGAATACTAAAATCAATTACCTCTTGCTATAGTGGTAAGGAAAAGGTAAAGTGGGTGCTCAAATCTTCATTGTCCTTTGGAGACTTCAGGCCCATGGGGAATTAGTCAACAACCTCTGAACCTCGGAACCCCACGTTACAAAAAAAAAATGTGAATACTAATTTAAATTTGAATGGTTAAATAATAATAATAAATATGAATAATTAAATTAGTAATTTACATATGAATAATGCCCAAGTTAAATATGAATAGTTAGGTTATAAAATATGAATAAGCAGTTTTGTTATAAATAACAACTCGTATTCTACTACCGTAATAAATAGGGGGTGGAAGGTTGTGAGACAGTACATACCATTTGTTGAGCTTTGGAAGGATGCAACGAGTAAAAGTTGAATTCTTCATACCGCCATACCGGACATAACAACTTGGGAAGTTGTAGAGTGCGCCTCTTTAACCTGATCGAGCTGACAGTTTCCGTCCCAACCACAGCGTCATTAAGGCATTGCAGGCAGTCTTGGTGGGTTAAATTAGGAGTGCACTGTGCAGCTGAATAGGTTGTAATGGAGAATCGGAGATGTTATATTCGGTTTGTTCATTCATATTTTCAATGTGGGACTTTATTTGATCACTTCACATATCTCAACAAAAAGTCATAGAGTGCTAGTATCATCAGAGCTCATTTGTGCGAGGAGGAGTACAAGGTTCCGCTGGTAGGTGCTGCCGCTTGTATAGTTGCCCTTAAAATGATCACAAACGGGGACGGCGACCTGTACCGGCTGCACGGATCCAGCACAAGGAACTGTCAGTGTCAAGTGAAGGGCTACTGGAACAAAAAGCATCATCCTATGCGGATCCGTGCAGCCGTTTGTGATGATTTGTTTTTATGTACCATCATCCTATGCGGATGATGCTTAGACCAATATTTCTGTGGATGATTCCATTTCATACTCTGAGATTTTTGATAATTTGAATATGCTTTACTTTTTGTTGATATATTTTAGGAAGACCATGTATGTAAATTTTTTTTTTTTTGGTTACTAAGAAGATAATTATAGGTTTATTATAATAGAAGGAGAGTGTCGAACTTTGTAACTTTTTAGTCCTTACATGTTATAATTACCAACTAAGTCGATAGGGATTAATGAAGTACGCAGTCTTTAGAAGCTTTGCTCGTGAGCTTCAAGACCAGCGCTAGGCCAATTCAAGGTTTAGATTTGTTTATAGCAAATTTATATTTATATTCTAGGGTTGATAAGTCAAGGTTTAGATTTAGAAAATGAGTGACTACAATTTTTGAAGTCCTTGCTTGGCTTTGTAAAGTTTGTGAATCTTTTATATAACTAGTAGACCTATGGAAAATCCTACTAAGCACATCACTCAAATCAAGGTAAAGGTTTTTCTCTATCAACTAGTAGTTGATAGAGTTTCCCTTTTAGTGAGTTGTTCTATATATGTACTTTCTTTGTGTTTTATTCCGCTCTAAGAGAACAACTGTTTTCCATTCCACAAATAGTCAAAGCATCTTTCCATCTAACACATAACTCCAGCTCGCATTATCCAAGCTGCAAGTGACACAACTCATGATGACCTAAATTTAAAACTATCAAAACCCGCCTTCTAACTGCAAACTTGTGAAGATACTCGAGAGGTTGAGACACAGAAATTGATTTATCCAATGTTGTATAATCGTATCATCGTCTATCCGGCATTCTTACATTTCATTCAAATATCAAGCTTTAGCTAAAGCGATATCTTATTGAAGGACTAAGACAAACACTTGATCCTGAACCCAATTCAGCTATAAGCGATAAGCAACCAAAGATCTAATAAAAGCACAGATAATTGGACAGGAAAAAGGACATGCCTATCAAATGAACTGGTGCTGTACGACAAGTTCAGCTATGTCCAAGGAGCTTAATTCAGAACCCAATTCTTTACAAACCTAAATACATTGGTTTGTCTTTCCAGAAGTATATAGATGGAATTGAGCATATATCAGCTTGTAATGAACTACATTACACAACAAAAATATGTGGATCAAATGTACATTGGTAATGGCTACAGCCTTCATTGGATGAACACTGAGTACACCTGTTCGTATTGACGTAATTAATACTTACTGAAGTACACATTTGAGCATAGCCGAGAAAATGGGAGGAACAAGGGGGAACTAATATGCTAATCCTAGTTCTCAAGGCAAAACTTCACTTACCTTGACCGCCTGCTACGCTGCCAGGATAATTATCATAAAGGTAAGGAGCAAGTAAACTCTCCACAAAAGATCGTTGCTTACGTGTTTCCTCCTTCATGGATTCGTATGCAGCCTTACATGTCTCTGCGTTGGGAAACCCAAGGGTCCATCTTCCAGGTGCCTCGTTATTGGAAGTGTGCATAGTGCTTTTTTTACTAACCTGTTTGGATGGCTCCCTAACTCGAAGATGCAACCATGTTGAGTGGTTTTCATCCATCTTTGGCTGAAAATGAATTAACCAGATAAAACTAAAATCACCTGGAAAACTCAATGCGAAAAATCCCAGATAAACTGCAAGTATTAGTTCTTACACTCAACCCAGCTAACGGAGCTTTGGCAATCACAATACCACTCCGAGAATGAAACGGATGTTTCTCCACAAGAAGCAACTTGCCAACTATTCCTTTTGAGACTGGTATCACAAAGATATCATGCACTCCAGCGCTTGAAAAGGCAATCTTGCAAGGGAGCCCAGAGCCTGCAATAATGACACAACCAAGATAAATATAAAGCATGTATATAATATATTAATGAAAAGGAGTAAGCAGTTAAATTTGCAGGGGAAACGTGCTGGTGAACAACCTATTGGAACCTCTGACCCGAAATTGGCAGATGAAGCATCTGAAAAATGAGTTCTTCTAGGACTATCCAATGACTTGCTTTTCAAGTTTATTGCAGGATCATCTGGGGGACGTCCATTCGAGACATATGCCCTCAAATGGAGGAGGAGAACAAAAATCTGACAAGAAACTCTCATAAGGATTCCAATGCTTGAAGAAATGATTACTTTCTAAAACATCAAATACCATGTCATTAAAATGTGATGGGATTGTGAGCTCCTCAGAAGCAACCTTAAAATGATATAATGAACTGCTAAATGTGCTAAAGTGATGAATATAAAGGATGCATAACATTCTTTCCAGGGTACATTTGAATTTGATTGTTTGAGCACAGAAAATGCATAACATTCTTTGATCAGTCATAAGAAACATGTCTCAGAAGACATGCAGCAACAATACTTGTTTTGTTTGCCACTGACATAGCTCATAATTTAACTCTTAAGATTACTCCAAAAACAGAAGCAAGTTATGACATTGATATGTGACAAGGATAAAGAACCTTTGTCATAACAGCATCATCAAGCTTTGTCAAAAAGACTATTTTAAGTACAATTGTGCGTCACTGGAAGCAGATCCATGAAAATCGTGCCCGAATGCTTAACATTTCCTTCACTATGCAGCTATGACCTTCAGTCCACATAGCTGACCCCCCTCTCAACCCACAAAATCAGCTAATTTGAAATATCCCTCAGAGGTTCATTTGAAGCCAATTGAATATTCGAGAGGAAAAAAAACGTTACTTTGAAGCCAAAGATAAAATTATAAATTACTAAAACTTTCCTCACTCGATCCCAGAAAGGGGAAAAATATCAGCAATATTACTTAAAACAAGCATCTGCCATCCTATCCACTCCCCTTCAGCAGTGTCTAAAACAGAACTATATTGGCAAATGCAACAAGAATTTGTAAAAAGGAAAATTGATACCTTAACTGCATCAAGCATCCTTTGCCAACCATCAATATCACTCCCTACAAACACAACAAGATAATACGAAAATAATCAATGAGAACGATTAATGTGGGAACTTTAACTGAAAAATATGTGGCATTTCAAGTAGAACAAGAAAGTGAAAACAACTTGTAAGAACACTTGATTACCATTCATTGATTGCTTGCAGGATGACAACTCTAAAATGAAAAGGGGGTCCTTATTTTGAGTAGACTCTTTCAAAACTGAAAAAACATATCGGTTGTTAATATGGACATCGAATCATACACCAATGTAATGTATTGAAAAAAAATACAATTTCTGAGCATTAAGCTATTACATAAATGGCTCAAACAGGAAAGTATTTTGCACCTAAACCTTTTCTCCATCGTTATTATTTTTTTAGAAGAAAGGTAAGCAACAAGTGTCCGGTAAATTAAGTCGGAAAGAAGAATTGATACCCATTTTGCAGCTTGCCCATTCCTTTTTAAAAGTATCAGGAATATAATCAAACCAGCATCCATTGAGTTCATCCAGCAGCTGTGTACGAGATTGTTCGAATGAAGACTGAAATAAAGGAAATATAAGATACAAGAAGGTAAGAAACTAAGAGTCAGAGGATGCTTATAATTTGTGCCACACAGAAAACTGTACAGAAAAGAAATGCATTCATTGATTGAAGTGTCTGCTATCTAAAGATTGTAAAAACCAATATCTTGTTATCTTATAAATTCTCGCAAATAACAAAATTTCTGAACTGATGATTCTGTATTTAAAAGAAATGGATGCAGGAGGAAGCAAAACATACGTACAATTAGCCGCATCTTTATGTTGAAAAGGTGCAGCTCCTGATGGTTCAGTGCTGCCCTCTGAAAAGCAAGAAGCTTTTGCAAAAACCACCCAACATGCAATTGTAAAGTTACTGGTGATGCAGCTGAGCTTCCTAAATGTTTCAATAATGCATTAAAGATCTGTAAATTGATCAAAACAAATTGCCATATGAGGTGATCAATATAACTCAAATAATACAATAACAATGAAGCAAAACAAGGCAATAAATGCACCAAAACACTTCGCATCTATACCTCAGGCATGCACCTCATGAATATACTTTCCTCAAATAACTTCGATGATGAAGCTTCATGAGTCTGAAAAGAGAAAACAAACACCTAAAGCTCAGACATCAATTATACTGTTAATAACTGTTAATGCAATAAAGACTTCAAAGCCAAATTGAACATTTCACATTGATGGTCAGAAACTTTTGGATAAGACACGAAAGAAACTTGAATAAAAATAGTAAAATAGGCTCCTGTATCCAACATCCAAGAACCCTACACCTTGGTTGCTTGAACATAAAACAGTAAAAAACATGTGTACTAGAAGGAAGGTAATTCAGGACATCGGTACAAAATATTACCTCCCACTGTAACCAATATCTTAATAACTGTTTTTGAGAATTATCTTAATACCACTCACTGCTATTCCTGCGATGACCTTAATATATTCTCATAAGAATACAAACTTAAAATCTAGCAATAGAACCTTTTTATGCTAGACCACTTATATACATGGATAAATGATAGAAAAGAAAAGCATTTGACTTGCACAATAAGAAAATATATATATATATATATGAAAACTGAATAGTAAATACTTGTTTCCAACCTCAGCATTGGTTTGGGAAAATCCTATTGCTGAAGAAAGCAAGCAATCAAGATCTGCAAATTTTAACAATGCACGAATTGTAACTAAATATTAAAAAACTGATTTTATAGTATCTCATCACCAAAATAAGAAACAAATAATTGGCACACCTTTACTTTCAGCCAAAATAAGTAACAGCATCAAAGACGCCAGCAATAGAACTTCATTTTCAGAGAACATGTATGACATGATTCCACTCCTGGACGAGAAAGGTTACTATACTAGGTGAATAAATAAATATAAGACAGGCAACAAGAACAACGCAACCAAACAATCATAAATTTAACAAAATGCAGCAGCATGGATTGTTCATTAAATATTCCTCATATTATTGCTTACTAATTGATTCATATTCTGGATCTCTTGGATAGGGTCCAAACAGAAATTATCGGGCACTGGCAACTGTATTTAATTTGCAATTTTGTACTATAGCTTTATCAGTTAAGCATAACTTATTAAACCCCATCTCCTTGCAGTTTCCATTCAATCTAAAGTGGCGTATCAAATTCAAAGGATGTAGTATGTACAGTAAAGTTCATTTTATGTGCAGCAGAACCAAAAAAGTATGTAAAATAATAGCCCGGAATTATTGAAGAACAATAGCAAATTTATATTTCAACTAACACATTAAGAGTGATTCCAATATCTACTCTGCAAATTTGGACACTGGTCATATTTTAGCTCCTAATACATGAAAAATGTTGCTAAGATGTAAATCAGAAACAGGATGCAAATATTTCGAGAATATGAGATAAAGCCTCTACCCACCTATCTCTTTGCAAATTACCCAATGGAATGCTAACAGGATGCTTATTAGTTGGGCAGGAATCCAATGTATGCATCAACCAATGCTTCTTATCATTCCCTACAGACGATAAGAACTGTTCAAGTTTGTTCATGTTGTGTGAAGAAGAATCTGCTTCATCCAAGGAACCGTTGGTATCTGCTGGATTAATATCTCCTCTACTTGACACCAGATGAGGATACAAAATAAGACTAGCAACAGAGTTCAACAGCTCTTGTCGATCAAGTACTTGAACAAGACGCGAAAGTATATAGAAGGAGGTGATTGCAGACATATTGACCACCTGAAACCGAAAAAAGTAATAATAAAGTCTGCAACTGATTAAAGCCACTTCCTATAATACTATATGATATGCAGACATTACATCTTTTTATGAACCACTATGTAAGTGATTAAAGCCACCTGCCAGAGCTAATACCAGTCAAGTTAAGTTTGATTCATTGGGTAACTAATGGGTCAACTAATTTTTGCACAACAGTTCGTGCTCAAATCTCACCAAAACACTCATATCCGAGTTAACCTTCGGATTATAGTGTATTTTTGTCTTATTTTCAATCTATTACTCCTTATCATTATAGGATAAATCGATTGCTTGTAGTATGTGATATAGTATCTAATGAAACAACCATGCTTAATATTGAACTCGTGATTATTGAAACTATGAAAAGAAAACATCTTTTTAGTTGTTAAATGGATATGACAGTTTAAAACTCTACATCAGATTTAAATCCTTGGGAAATTAGAGATCATAATCTAATATAATTGTGAAGTCTATATTATTTTTTTCCTTACATCTCATCCTCTACTCAATGAAATTGGTTATCTGATCTCTCCAAATTCTGAGTTGTACAAGACTACAAGTAAATAACTAGTAATCATTTTGTGACTAAATAATGAGCAATAGATATTGAAACATGTTACAGCTACATGAATAATAGAGAACAAATCCTGTTAGTAGACTTAAAATCACAAGAATATACTTACTGAGCATTTTAAGAGCATAGTAATAAACAACAGAGATTGATACAAGTTACATCTCAACAGGTAATAGAGATTGAATAACGTTAATAAAGTTAAACTATCGCATACCATATCCATATAGCTAAGAGTAATTAGTGAATAATGTTGAGAATTAAGGTATCATCTCCCTCTTGTCATTATTCTACTCTCAATATTAAACATTTAAACATTACTGTGACAATAGAACTGATGAATATATTTCTTAGAACACTAGTCACCATAAACATCATTATGGGGAATCTCTTCACCTTGTATGAAAATATAAAACCATGATATGAATGATACAGCCTATAGTATAGTCCAGATACTTTCTTTTTATCTATCATTAGTATGAGATTGTTTTCTAAGTAAATTTTGGAAGTCGAGTTGGGTTGTGTCCAGTCTCAAGTCAAATCATTTCATGCCATTTTGTTTCAAGTATATTTTAAGTCATAGATACAAAATTTGTCTACAAACTCCAATCAAGTTCATGTCATGGTTTACTTTGAGATACATTTTACATCTCTAATAAGAAGACGTTATTGGCAAACAGGAATTCAAGTTCGGTTAGAAAATGCCTTACAGTATTCTTATCTAAATGCATTAAGGGGACCATGATAGGAACCACCAACAAGCCGAGAAGCTTCTGAATAACCAGACGATGTAAAAGCGAATCTCCAACACAAAGCACATCCTTAATGTAATACAGATCATCCAAAAACTTCTCAATCTCTACAAGTAAATGATTTTTCTCATTATCCGTGCAAGAATCCCTGCAAGAAATTAACCCAGTTTTGCTAAAGCAACTTTGCATGAGCAATAGAAACCTAAATGACAGTACATATTAGTTAACAAAACTAAAGACATACTTGGCTGTGCTAACAACAGAGTCCAGTTGGAGACATTGCTCCCTCAAGTTCAGAACTAAATCATCAAAATATTCTGAAACTGAAGCTGTCGTGATAAATTGATACACCATGTCATCACTAACTGCACAACCAAAAGAATTCTGTCGCCTGATATTAAATACTGGACACAATACATATCTATCTTATGAAAAAAAATGGGGTAGATTAACAATTCATACCTTTAAAGATATTGAGAGTTAGAGCTCGTATGGCTGTTTGAATCATCTTCTCCCCATGCTGAGCAAATCTAAGTGCTTCACTATATAATGGAAATGCTACCACTCTATCCTGCCAATAAATGCCAAAAGATCAGATCTTAAGGAAAAAAAACAGCAAGGTGTGATTACATTATTCAAGACAATCAGGTTTACAAGAATAGCACTCATGTCAGCATGCCACATATACGAAGTCTTGTAGTTTTTCTGCAAAATAGGGAATACTTAAAAGGATTTTATAACGCGTAGTGAATTCGGATAATTTCTAATGAGGGGAAAATACAGAGAAAACCAAATAAATAAGGGTTTTTTCATAAAACCACCAGATTCATGCCTTCTTCTGTCAGCCAATTGCCTTCCTTACTTGGACTAGTTTCAAACACTTTGGTCGGTGGATAATGTACAAGTGGTGTGTGTTTTTATCAATTTCAAGTTTAGAAGGTACTGGGTACTTTTTGTGAGCAATCTCCATCTAACAGATGATTTTCCGTAACTTCTCTAATAAAAGCCAATGTGCATGCACAGTATGGCATAAATAATTTTTTGGTTTAGCCAACATGCACATATACACAAACTAACCGTAGAAATTGCAAAAGAAAATCACAATACTTAAGCATGGCATTGCCACTATGTAGCATATCATCACAATTCTCGATCATAAATATAAGTACATAGGAAAGGAGATTAGGAGAAACCAAAGGTATGCATACTTGATTTTGACATAGAAGGGAAAACAACCTCAAATAGCCTCTCCTCTCTTACCAATGACTTTTCATTTGTAGCAGTTAAGTGTGCTAACTAAGGACATTATATTTCATGGGAAAAACTTTCAAGGACTTTTGAGAACAAGACAAACCAGCAATCCACTGTAATTAAGAATCAGTTAACAGACATATCCTATGATAGAAATTAAAAACTGAAGCCCATGGTTTTGAAGACACACCCATAAAAAATTAAAAACAAGGTTATAAAAAATATGGCTTACATAAAATCGAAGAATGAATTGCAGAAAATTATATCTAGTTGTTCCAAATAGCGTAGAAAATGCCTGACTGAACTCATCCCCAGCATCTATGATCAGCCATCTAGAAAATATAGAAAATGCCTCACTAACCTCATCCCCAACATGAACATCTATGATCAGTCACCCCGAAAATAAATTTATTCATACATACAACTTTCATTATCAAGTAGAGAAATTGCATAAGAAAAGAGATAGCAGACAGAAAACAATTCACAAAGCAACTCTTTAGTCACCAGGTTGAGTTGAAATAAAACATTAAAAAAAACAAAGAAAAGATATAAACCATCACTTACTTCTTCAACTTTGACAAGAAGGCAAAGTGTATCTCTATTCACTTTGCTGCTCACAGTTCTGTAATTAAACAAGGCTTGATTGAGGAAAAAAACAATCATGATGAAAAAGTACTTTTAGAAGTTAATGGCATCAGCCTCAGAGCACACAAATATGTGAAAATGAGTAAATAAATAGTAAACATAAAAAGTTGGAATAGAAAAAGTGAAGAGATAGAGTGGTAACCTTAAAAATGATACATAGTAAGGAGCTAGATCACCACCCTCAAAATTGTAATCATGTGTTATAATGCTATTAATATATTCATTGCTGAAACAATAATCTGCATACCACAAAAGAAAAAATGTCATCAATGTTAAAGACCTTTGAAATAGTAGCAAACACCTCTTGGTAGGATAAGATCACAAGAATAAAACGAGGCTGAAGGGTGAAGATGATGTTTACAAATGATATCATGAATAAACAACGATATGAAAAACAGATAGAGCTACAAAGCGGTTGATGGTACAGTACAAACATGAGCTAATTAAACTATCTGCTTACAAATTGCTTGATCACTCTGCAAATTTTGAATCATTATGCTTAGATATTGGAGCAAGGGTGCCTCGATCCGTGAGTTCCTACTAGTCTTTAGTAAGCGAACAAACTCTGCTAGAACTTGGTATTCCATAAAGCATCTGTTTAACAAGGTTTCAGGCCAAAATATTAATAAATCATGAAAAATCATCATGAACATCATCGAACTGAGAATAGAAGGGAACACATACTCAAAAATTGATGGATCGTGTCTATCGCCATATGTAACTATCTCAGCTATAGATTGCAGAATGTTAATAACTACCTCCTGAGAGAAAAGGCATTAATTTGGTGAGAAAGACAGTTGCACCATATCAAACTGTTAACAGATCTCTTATTACCAAGCAAATAAATGGAACACTGATAGTCTTAAGATATCTCAAAACTATTTTATTACCCTGTTGAAATTATCCACCGCCTTAATCCTCTGTAAGTCATTAACTATATACCTGCAAGTCCAACATGTAAGGAATGGCTTAACTAAATATCATGCGTGAGACAAGAATATAACAACAAATAAAAAAGTTAGCATCTAAAATTAAATGAAAAAAATTAGCATCTAAAATTAAATAGCACTTCATCTTCCCACAGCAGAAGACGAGGGCATAGAAAGGAAATGCCAGCAAGAACTACCTAGGCTCCACTCCAAGTCTCCAAGGGCAAATTCAGGAAATGACATCGAAAATTATCTAAACCAGGACAATTAGTGATACACTAAAATGGAGCTAAATCATCAATAAACCCTAGCTTTAGCAATTCCAGTAGGAGTATGTACTTTACTGCGATTCTATTCTAATGCACTTATACACTGCAGAGGACTGTCATCAGAGAGAGAAATCATCAAAATCAAGGCATGAACCCGGACAATTTCAGACTAGATCCAAACATGTGTCCTTCATATGGTTGCTGTATGTTTAATATTGATGTTTGTTGCTTAATTATTATGTATGGCTGAGATGAGAGAGGTTCTTTGCTTAACTGACATCCAGGATGGTTTTAATGGTGTTTTGGTGCACTCGAGCATGGCCACCTACTCACTTCACCAGTGAGATCAGGTCCTTCTTTATCATATCATACAATCAGCTCAAATAAATAAAAGCAATTCACAATAAATTATTGGGATGGCCATTCGAGGGTCTGTTGATGTTCATAATGGATCTCAAAAGAAAGACTTCACATCACTCTAATTTCCACTCATAGTACTTTTGCCACCACATCACAGCTACAACTGAGGAGCATACAAGCGGGGGTAACTGTCCATCAAACTACGAAGATGATTCCATCGCGTGAAGGCAGTAACAAAATGTTAATTTAAAAACTTCGAAAAAAAAAACACTTCGTGATTCTAGTTCATCTTCTACTGGGAATTAGCATCATAATTTCAATAGAAGCACTCGAAATTGGACCATTGGAGATTCAATTTCACGTATTCCCAAAAAAAAGTCAGCACAAAGAATATCCAACAAGCGCACTGAATCCAAAACCCTTGATGAAAATATTGCCTTGTAAGCGGACGAAGAAACGAAAATTAATCCCCCCATCCGTCAATTTAGGGCAATTTACATTGACATTGAAATCGGAGCCGCAGATCAACACAGAAATTCGCCGAAATTGAAGCTCGTAAGAGAGAAATAGAGAATGTAGGTCAGAAAAAACAAAACGTACTTGAAATGGTGGAGAGAGAAGCGATCAGTGGATCGCCAGAGAGATCGCCACATTAACGATTGCGTAAAGAGATCTAGACGGCCAGAGGCGAACTGCAGAGATCTAGGAGGCGATTGATGCGTTCGAATCGATCCGAAATCTTCTCAGCGCGCGAGAGAGACAGAAAGGGATATTTGGAAGGTGGAGAGAGAGAGAATACGAGGGGTATGGATTTGGCTGTTTGGTGAAGGCACCTAACTGTCAACTTCCGTACCAAATCGATTTCCCCTTTAAAATGCTCCACTTTACAGTTTTCAGTCACTTCCGTATCAAAGAGGAAAAGAAACGAGCCCCTCCTTATTTCTTGCACAGTATTGCCCCAAGAAACATAAACTATATGGCCAATATCCCAATACAAGTAGCAGCTCTATAATGCCAGTAATACATACACCCTTAATTTTCAAGCAGGGCAATAAAAAGCTTTGTATGTGCTTATTTATCACTCTAAAAAAAACCTTGAAACCTAGCTTTCTCAAAAAATTAAACATTAATATGTTTTTAAACCACATCTTCTTCATCTACTCGGTTATGGAATTAATCCTACTTTATTGCTCTATACATATAACATCTATCAATATTATAGTATTGTCACTGTCATATTAAAAATCGGTGTGGCTATATACACCCCAAATCATGCACGTCCGTGCATGGTTAAAAGGGGTTAATTAATTTTTTTTAAATGTTAATTAGTCAAAAGGCTTGCACGTCCTTAAGGACGTGCAAATCCTTAATCCGGATTTGCGGTGTATATAGCAACACCCATTAAAAATACATTATGTGCTTGTACTTGAACGTTTTCATAACCTATCTCTTCTCACCTTTGTAATTCCATACTACTTCTATATCATCTTAATCTCTATTCATAATTATTTACAAAAACCAGTGAATATATTCAATTCTACTGCCAAAAATAGACAATTGTTCCATTTGTATGATCTTGCTCTTCATCTTAGAGTTGTACCTTACCTCTGTGCTACCATAAAAGATATATATAATTTTCAATACGACCCTTGCAATACTACTAATGTAAATACTAAATATAATCACTCGCTCGGCAACATAAGAAAAAGCATACACTTTGTTGAAGGGTAAAATTTCACGAATTTGATTATTCGTGACTTTATGTTCAAATTGCCAAATTTAATTATTTATCTATTGTTGAATTTGGTAAAAAAAAAAAATTTTGGTGGAAATTCCGTTAATGGGCACAAGAAAGTAAATGAGGCCCAAGTCAAAGCAGCCCATAATTCAACTAGATGGGTTTAAGAATGAGTTTCTACTAAATGAATCAATACAACCCAGCCGACAAAAGTGAAACTGACGTACAAAGGCAGAGGTTACACATAAAAGAAACAAAACTGTACATGGAAAGTGGGGTAATGGGATGGTGTTATAACTGTACAACTAGTACAATCCCCGCGCCATGGCGCGTATTTTAAAAAAATTAAAATAAAATTACGTAAGTATAAAATTAAATAATCTATTACCAAACGTTAACATAAAACAAAAAAAATAGATTTGAAAAAGTAAGTAAAAAATAATAAAAATAATTATAAAAAATGTATAAAAATTATATGAGTTTAAGATTTAAATAGAATAGGTTGATTGAATGAAAATCCCAAAATAAATGTGGTTATAATAGCTAATAAAAAATGTTTATGATTTAGTAGTTAGATATAGCCTGCTTTATTAGAGAAATGTGTACAAATTTCATTAGTTAGTTTTTTTTTCTAGATTTAGTTGATTGGGAGGAAATAGTAAAACGAAAGTGATTATAACATATAAGTAAAAACATTTCTCATTTAATAGTTATAATAGATAAATCCCATTGGTTAATTTTTTTAAAAAATTTATCATTTGAAAATTTATGTAGATTAGGTGAGAATCCAAAAATTAAGGTTATTATATAAAAAAAATACTCCATCCGATCGGTAATATTTGATGCTTTGGGAGATTAAATTTAATTTGATCAACAATATTTGATGTTTTAGAAGTAATAATTACACTCTCTTTTACTTTTGCACTAATACCAATATAATTTGTACTTTTTTCTTTAACCAATTACATTTGTGCATAATAAATGTGATGCGAGAGTAAAAATTATTTGATGGAGTATTTAGAGGGGGAAATGACATTTCTAAATTTTTGTGCATATCCTTAAAATATCAATATAATTTGTTGTTTAAAAAAGACTTCATATATTTGAAACTATGTATTTTTTTTAAAAATAAATTGAATTAATCCCATTGTTTTAAAAAAGTTGTATGAAATAATATCATGTAATTAATATATAATGAAATAATACTATATAGTTAATATTACCTTTATTAAAAAAAGTTTTAAATTAATCCCATTGGTTAAAAATATATTAAGAAATGATGTTATGTAAATAATATTAGATAGTTTAATAATTACCATAATTAAATGATATTGTGTAAATAATACCTTATAAAAATAACTATGTTTGAGGGGACGACACGTGGCGTAGGGGGCTTTGCTTTTAATTAATATATAGATGTTTTAAAAAAGTTGTATGAAATAATATTATATAGTTAATATTACCTTTATTAAAAAAAAGTTTTAAATTAATCCCATTGGTTAAAAATATATTAAGAAATGATGTTATTTAAATAATAATAGATAGTTTAATAATTACCATAATTAAATGATATTGTGTAAATAATACCTTACAAAAATAACTTTGTTTGAGGGGACGACATGTGGCGTAAGGGCTTTGCTTTTAATTAATATATAGTTGTTTTAAAAAAGTTGTATGAAATAATATCATGTAATTAATATATAATGAAATAATACTATATAGTTAATATTACCTTTATTAAAAAAAGTTTTAAATTAATCCCATTGGTTAAAAATATATTAAGAAATGATGTTATGTAAATAATATTAGATAGTTTAATAATTACCATAATTAAATGATATTGTGTAAATAATACCTTATAAAAATAACTATGTTTGAGGGGACGACACGTGGCGTAGGGGGCTTTACTTTTAATTAATATATAGATGTTTTAAAAAAGTTGTATGAAATAATATTATATAGTTAATATTACCTTTATTAAAAAAAAGTTTTAAATTAATCCCATTGGTTAAAAATATATTAAGAAATGATGTTATTTAAATAATATTAGATAGTTTAATAATTACCATAATTAAATGATATTGTGTAAATAATACCTTACAAAAATAACTTTGTTTGAGGGGACGACATGTGGCGTAAGGGTTTTGCTTTTAATTAATATATAGATTAGATAGTTTAATAATTACCATAATTAAAGGATATTGTGTAAATAATACCTTACAAAAATAACTTTGTTTGAGGGGACGACATGTGGCGTAAGGGTTTTGCTTTTAATTAATATATAGATAGATGGTTAAAAATATATTAAGAAATGATGTTATTTAAATAATATTAGATAGTTTAATAATTACCATAATTAAATGATATTGTGTAAATAATACCTTACAAAAATAACTTTGTTTGAGGGGACGACATGTGGCGTAAGGGCTTTGCTTTTAATTAATATATAGATATAGATTGGTTAAAAATATATTAAGAAATGATGTTATGTAAATAATATTAGATAGTTTAATAATTACCATAATTAAATGATATTGTGTAAATAATACCTTATAAAAATAACTATGTTTGAGAGGACGACACGTGGCGTAGGGGCTTTGCTTTTAATTAATATATATATATTCTTTACCTATAAAAGGGATGGCATGGACAACCTAAAGGGCTAATACGTACTCCAGCAAGAAGCAAAAAGAAAGAAAGCAAATACTTCCAGAAAAAATTCCTGTCAATCTCCTACAAAGTGCAAGCACAATCAGGTAGTTGTTTTAAGCAAATTCTGGTTCGATTCTTGAAACCAAGCACTCGAGAACCTTGCGAGCTTCTTCGGGTGTTTTGGTTTTAGAATCATCAAATCCCTTAATCGGGCTGGTTTGCTGTCAAGACGTGTTCCCTTTTTTATTCTAGGAATCCCACCATGGAAAACCTTGCGAGCTTTTCCCCATGGCCTGGGTTCCGAAGTCTGTTAATCGCTCAAAATTGAGCCGATATGCTGCCCAATTTTGCTCATCAATGAGTCCAAATTAAGGGTCATGGGTGCAGCTCATCTCAAATCTGATTTCGTTTGAGTAGGGCTCATCCAAATTACAACAAAGATTCCATCCATTGCAAAAGAGAAATCAAACAAATAAACTACCCAACTCAATATGGCCAAACAAAAAGGACATTTCAAACTGAAACTCAAATATAATGGATTCCATTAATTCGGTTGAACCTCTTAAGGCCAAAATAGGCTAATTACATCCAAACTAATCGGCAGGGCTGCGTTCGAAATGTCGCCTGAATTGGTACCGAAAAGAAAAAAAATTAAAGAAGAAGAAGAGGAGAAGGAGGAGAAAGAAGAGGAAAATCAAATCTATAAACTCATCTGACATACGGAGTCTAAATCTTCAATTGTCAGAACCCTTTTGTTTCTCCTTGATTCCGGTCTCGAAGGCCACTCCGTCTGCTTTCGGTTCTTATTCCTTGCTCAGATCGTCGGTTCTTCTGCCTTGCCTTAATCACGCCGGGATGATCTGAAAACGCCGCCAGCGCCGTTATAGAAGGCAACTTCAATCTCTGATTAGCAACCGCTGTTCCCGACTCGAGTCAAGGGCTAAGCGGTGGAGTTCTCTCTGATAGAGTGTATATCAGTGTACGAGCTGTTGGGAGATTTTTAGGGTTAAAAATCAGCACTAAATTAATTCACAAAAAAAAGGCGTATGAATTGAGGCTTGGATTGGAATCAGACTTCCCGAATACATATGGGCTCGGTTGGATTTGGGAGTTGGGCTTAAAGCTCACAAAATGTATAGTCTGAATTTGCATTAATATATATGACATATGCACATATATGACAATGTGTACATTCATACGGTGTGAGCTTTTGGCTATGAAAAGAAAAATGTGTGCTTAATTGCACAAGTTACCCACTAAAACATGAAAAATTAAAGTTGGCACAAATTAAATGGTTTGACTTTAAAAAGCATATATATCAAGTTATAACTCCGCAAATCCTTTGCTAGCTAAGTTTAGTGGGTCGGGAAAAAATTGACTTCTAATAAAAAATGGAGTCAAAACCTCTAATCAAGTTTCGCCAAATATAAAATTGGTTTTAAACAGAACTATGTATAGACTTGATACTCTTTTACGAGTTACGTAGGAAATTCGGTATAAAATTTAATATATATCGAATTCAGTCACCTTTGCCAAATTAAATCATTTGGTCCTATAAAAGAACTACATAAGATTTGATTCCGCTTTGCCGGATATGTAGAAAACCCGATATAAAGCTAAAGCTTGTCGGGTTCAATCACCAATCCAAAAAAAAAATCAAATTGTGTTTCCGTCTAGAACTACGTAAAGATTTGATGCCTCCTATCGGCTACGTAGGTAACCCGATATTAAATTCTAAAAATATATCGGGTCCAGTCGTCAACCTCTAAATTCTCTTTAAACGAATATGAGGTCAAAATCAAACAAATTAAATTGGTTCGTTTGAGAACTACGGGTGATTTGATCCCGTTCAAACGGGTACGTAGGTAGCTCGACAAAAAGCTTAGGCTCGTCGGGTACAATCGCCGATTAAAAAAAAAGGGGTCAAATTGGTTTTCCATACAGAACTACGTAAAGACTTGACGCCGTAAAACCGGCTACGTAGGTAACCCGATATTAAGTCTCAAAAATATGTCGGGTACAGTCGCTAACCTCTAAATTCACTTTTAAAATGAAAAAGAGGTTAAAATTAAATTTAAATCAAATATATTTGATTTTTCATGTTAGTGATAGTCGTTAAGTTGGGAAACCCTTCCGAGGTGTGCTCAATTTATTCGGGTTATACACGAGATAATCTCATGCATATGATAGTGTGATTTATGTTAGGGCTACCCTTCCGAGAAGGTAGGTCCTAATACGATCCAATGATGCATGAAAACCTTTAAAGTGATAAAACACACAAACCTAAACACTCGGAACTACGTGAGGCTTGATTCTCTTCCAAGAGATACGTAGGCAACCCGTTAAATTTCGGGTGCATCCCAAATCTCCAAAACCATTCAAATCGTGGTATCGATACAACTTCGAATCAAGAGGATAACCAAAAGGGGTCGAACTCAAATATTAAAAAATTAAATAAAATATGTTTTACAATTATTGCGCATTTTCGTTCAACACACTTAAAATACATAAAATACACTTACTACTACCAATCTAGGACATTAGTTTCTTGGTTGTGGGCTACATGTTTATGCTCAAACAGTAAGACAAAATCCGGCAGCTGTAAACGAAATAAAAGAAATGGCCACCCCTGCATTGTCTTTTTGATAATGTTTACAAAAAATATCCCTTTTCTAAAAGAATTTTATCATGAAATTTAGCTTCTGGAACGTCAGGGAGATTAGGGAGGAAAAATGTCTGGACACAAATAGATTCGACCTGTAAAATGGACCACATAAAAATCCTAGCCCTTGCAGAAACAAAACTACAACACTCGCCTCCGGATAACTGCTGGAGGAAACCTGGTTTTGATAATATGCACTTCTGTCCCTCAACGGGACTTTCTGGAGGACTATGTCTCCTCTGGAAGGAATCTCAACTCACTAATGAATCATTTATAATAAAGGACTCAGATGACAGAATTATACAAGCCATATACAATAACTATACTCTTAATATAACAATCGTGATTCTATTTGTATATGCTCCCCCTCACAAATGCGATAAGGATACTTTCTGGGGTTCACTATCATCAATTGTCAGTAATACTAATGAACCAATAATAGTAATAGGCGACCTAAACGAAATTCTTGGGCCTACTGATAAGCTGGGAGGGGCCACCCCTAACACACATAGATTTTCTAGACTCACAACGCTTATTGACAGTCACAATCTTTTTGACACGCCCACAACTGGTAACAAATATACATGGAGAAAGCGATCCCATGGACGCGACAACAAATATGAAAAATTAGACAGAGCCTTGGTAAGTCATAGTCTTACACAACAATTTCTTAACTTATACACAAAAAACCATGCCTTCATTAGATCGGACCACACTCAAATCACACTGGACTTAATGGACAACCAAAAATCGAAATTACAACCTTTCAAGTTCGAAATGGCTTGGACCTCTAGGTCGAATTTCGAGACACTCATTAAAAGCGCTTGGCGTGTTGACGTGCCTGGATTGCACTCATATAAACTAACAAAAAAACTGCAAGAAGTCAAAAAGAAAAGTAAGGCTTGGAGAAAAGTCACCTTTGGCAATATTTTTCGCCAAATAACTGCAGTGGAAAATGAATTGCAAGATCTACAATCTCAACTATGTAACTCATATGATTACAAACTAGATAACAAAATTAAAAGACTATCCATTAAACACTCTTCACTTCTAAACTACCAAAATAAATATTGGGGTCAACGAGCTAAGCGAACACATATAAAATCAATAGACGCTAACACAAAGTACTTTCATAGAATAGCGACAGGGCGCCGCAACAAAAATATAATCAAATCAATTCAGACTGTAGCAGGGATAACAGTGACTAAAGAAAAGGATATACGGGAAATTATTAAGACTGACTTCGTAAAACAATACTCGCAACAACAAAGACAAAGAATTCCGAGTACCTTACTTGCCAATATCAGTAAGGAAATAACAGATGAAGATAACGACTGGCTAACCAGATGAATCACCAATTCTGAAATTAAGAATGCAGTTTTCGGATTGGCTAATGAAAAATCATCTGGGCCTGATGGCTTCCCAGCTGGCTTTTTCAAAAAATATTGGCATATAGTCGGCCCTTCGGTCATTAAGGCAGTCAAATGCTTTTTCCTTAGTGGCAGAATCCTAAAGCAAATAAACCATACCTTCATCGCTTTGATACCCAAATGCGAGGACCCAAAAACCACATCACACTACAGACCCATAAGCCTATGCTCTGCAACATATAAAATCATTTCCGAAGTACTAGCTTCTAGACTAAAGAAAATAATTCCTAAAATCATCAACCCATTGCAAAGTGCATTTACTACTGGGAGATCAATACAAGATAATATCCTAATTGCTAATGAAATATTTCACTCTTTCTCCAAGAAAAAGGGACAATCTGACTGAATGGTAGTTAAGCTAGACATGGAAAAAGCTTTTGACCTTGTTGACTGGGATTTCCTCCTATCTGTTATGGATAGGTTTGGCTTCTCTCATCGGTTTACCGGATGGATAAAGGAATGCATTACCACGGTTACCTACTCGGTTTTAGTAAACAATGAGCCCACTGATCTATTTGCACCAGAACATGGCCTCAAGCAGGGAGACCCTCTGTCACCATACCTTTTCCTTATAATGTCTGAAGTTCTTGCCCGAGGATTGTACAAGGAATCCACAAAACCTCGTAGCCACCTGGGTATCACAATTGTACGTAATGGAACTAGAATTCCATTCCTGGCCTTTGCAGATGACATTGTTATTTTCGCATCTGTCACAAAGACGGCCTGTGATCAAATAAACAAGGTGATTAGAGAATTCTCTTCTCTATCGGGACAAAAAGTGAACAGACATAAATCATACTTTCAAACAACCCTCAACCTAACAATAAGTCAGAAAAATGCCATCCATAACGAGCTAGAAATCCCACTTACAAACGACTTGGGTAACTACCTGGGTTGCCCTATCATTTGTGGTCGACCAACGAAGTATACTTTCAAAGATCTTCTTACCACAACCAAATCACAATTACACAGATGGAAAGCCAATTGTCTTTCCCAAGCAGGACGATGCACCTTAATAAAAACAACACTATCAACCAAACCCCTTCATATAATGCAATGTTTCCTATTGCCTAAATCTATACACTTGGAGCTAGATAAGATTAATCGTAATTTCTTATGGAACAAAGGCCCAAAACATAAACCACTCATCAGCTGGTTTGAGGTTTGCAAATCCAAAACTCATGGGGGCCTTGGTCTTCGCAGCTCAGAGGACATGAACAAGGCATTACAACTAAAACTAATATGGAAAATATTGGCAGAACCCAACAATCCTTGGGTTTCTCTAATCACAGAAAAATACCTCAAAGACCAAAATATTTTAAAATATCAAAGAAAAAGTGATACCTCTTGGCAATGGACACAACTTATAAAATTACTACCGCTTTTTAAGGAAGGAATCTGTTGGTCTATTAGAAATGGTGAAAGCATTAATTTCTGGATGGACCACTGATTCGGCGATTCTCCCCTAATCACAATGATCACAAATGATCAGCAATTTGATACTAAAGCAACAATATCACAATTCTTACAAGATGACAAGTCATGGGATACAACAAAACTACGCAATACCATTCAAAACATACTACCAAGAAAAACAATAGATTCTATATTAATGACCCCGATCCCAAAAAATATTCACATTGACAGGCTTTATTGGAAATGGAGTAAAAATGGTTGGTTTTCTACAAGCTTTGCAATAACAATGATCAATACTATGAAACACCATCAAAAAACGGACATGAAATGGATTTGGAACCTTGATGTACCGCCTAAGGTCAAAACTCTACTTTGGAAGATCACAAAAAACGGTGTTCCCACGTCAGTCAAACTTGCTTCTCGTGGTTTGGGAATTCCGACCACCTGCCCCCACTGTGACTCAAATTATGAAGACCTCATCCATCTCCTTTGGGATTGTCCTATCTCGCGAGCCACAATATCAACTATGGATCCATCGCTAATAATGATACTAAATAGATGCTTCACCCAAGGAACTAACTTAAAAAGTACCATCCGAGACATCAAAGAAGAAATAGGAATATCTCGATTCAATAAACTAGCTTTCACATGGTGGAGTATTTGGTATTTTCGCAACAAATCGCTATTTGATAACATTAATCCGAACATTACAAGCATAGCAACTTTCATAAAGGAACAGAACTTTTTGTGGAACCATTCCAAACATCACGACGATATTTTAAATAATCAACCAAACGAGGGAAGGAATCAACCCGTACCAAAAGGTAAGAGAAAGAAAGCAAAATGGCAACCGCCGAGAACAGACACATATAAACTCAATTTCGATGGAGCCCTTTCTTCGTTATCAAAGGGCTCCTATGGATTCATTATCAGAAACCATACAGGTACCCCGGTTTTTTTGGGTGTTGGGCCTTCTCCCATTTCCTCTATTGCTGGTTATGAGGGTTTCACACTTTGGAAAGGGATCATAGCGGCACGAGACCTAAACATAACTAACCTAGTAATCGAGGGTGACAACCTCACCATTATCAATAGCCTTAAAGGTTTTGGGATGCCTTCTGGAGATTTTGATATGATTGTCTCCAACAGTCTAGTCTCCTTAAGATTCTTCCGAACATTCGAGATTCGTCATGTCTATAGGGAAGCAAACCGTGTTGCGGACCGTCTATCGCATCTGGATCTTGCTTTCTCAGGTACTGCTACACCTGACGATTCTATGCTTCGCAATCTCATCCGTTTGGATGCTCTTGGCATATAGGGGTTGCGCTATTGCCAAATTTTTTTCGGTTAAAAAAAAAAGGTCACAAGGTGTGATACTAAATTATTTAGGGTATAAAATTATATTAGAAAAATTTCACAAATTATATTTATCTTTTAAACAATTATAAGTATATATTTATAAAAAATTGATGAAAAATCATATTTAAAATTTTATATAAATGAAAGATCGATTATTTGTAATATGAATTTATTAAAATTTTAAATCATGATTTTTTGTCATTTTTTTTATAAATATATACTTATAGTTGTTTAAAAGATAAATATAATTTTAAAAAAATAATATAATTTTATACCCTAAATAATTTAGTGTCACGTCTTGTGTTGTAGAGGATTTTTACTCGGCTTGAGCGGTCAGGCTTGGAGAAAAAAATATAAAAGTTATTTTTTTAATTTTTGTTAATTTTATGAGTAAAAAAAGTTTAAAGTGAATAATTATAAGTGGATATTTAAATTATGAGGTTTTATACCCTAAATAATTTAGCTATGGAAGTTGCACAAAACAAATATGCAAGGCAACAATTTATTTCCAAAAAAAAACCGAAAGATTGCATAAATTAGAGGCACCGGTCTACCTATGATTATTGTCTCATACAATAGGATCGTAGTGGTATGAGATTATGCAGTATACAAGGCACTGAGTCTGATAAGAGTTCAAAGAATCATTTCAGTGCCTTGTGGGGTAGGAAATGGATGCTACTGTACATAGATTTTGATCTTAGGATATTGAATTTGGTGGGATTATTCAATACCTTGTGCGTGTGCATTACAAAATGTGAATTCAGTCATTGATGCAGTAAGTTTCTCTTCTACATGTCCATGGAGTTTTGAAAAATCCAAACATCTCGGAGATAGATAAAGAGCTAGAAATTTTTCGAACGAACCGCACTACTTCGTATACGTCAGGAGTCCATTGATAACATTACAGATTTTGAGTTATCTCATTGATGTATGCATTATCTCATTAATCTTTAAAGGATAATGCCTCCCAAGTGAAAATATTGGGAGGCTCTCAATTTTGAAATGCTGAAAGGGAAACACTGGTTTCGTTTTCCTAGCATCAACGCACTCATTTGGAGAAGATAGACTCGCCTAATACAGTCGTCCTTTCCCGGTTAAAATTCAAGGAAAAAAGATAATACTAGTATGCTACTATGCTGTATGCAGGATTCGTACACAAACACAAGTTGGACATCCAATTTATTAAGCAACTTAAATGGTTGTTAAGTACATCCTCAAAGATGCAGGCTGACAGGGCAAATTCATGGCAACTGCTCAAAAATTGGTCAACAGGATACATTCAAGATGAAGTGAACAAAATATTCCTTAACTGGCCAGCTTTCTCATATTGCGGAAAAATATTCCTTGCTGAGCTTGGGGTCTGGCTTCATTGACTTCTCACCAGGCTTCCACCCAGCTGGGCAAACTTCATCCGGGTTGTCTTGCACGTACTGCAATGCCTGTAGAGCAAACCACAAGAATGTAAATGAATTGCCTGTGTCCGATGACTCAATGAGCACTTCAAAAAACACTAGCAGGCTTGCACCATGAATACTCCTTTACCTTCCGACCCCCTTTGGTATTGAGTATGAAAAGATAATGGTTAAGAGAGAGGATGTAATCCATATTTAAGTTATAATCCATTGATCAAAATTGTACCAATACCCCTCTTCTCATTTTCCGTACAAAATTTGCCCCACTTCTCCCCCCATTTCAATGACTAATTTTTGCATTAGCTCCTCTAGACTCACACATACACAAAAATGATCATTCATTCTAAGTAACTTATGCCATATAATATTTGTTTAATTTCCCTTTCCTTTTCCCTACTCTTGTACTAAACGGCCCTAAGCCTACTTCTCATTAATGTTATACTGTTATAGTATTATACCTGAAGAGTCCTGAGTGTCTCATCAACACTTCGACCAATGGCAAGGTTATTGATGGTAGAGTGTTGAATGACTCCTTCCTTATCAATGATGAACAGTCCTCTCAGAGCAATTCCCTGAAACAGAGAGAATAAAACTTAAAAGGCATATTGGATTGGCAAAAGGCAGAAACTACATGAAGCACAGAAAGAAACGATAAATTCCTTCACCCAATGTTTGACAAATACAATTAATCATCAGAAATTTTTCATATAGCATGAGCTATCTTCTTCTTTTGGCTCCTGTGTTAATGACGAAATGAGAAACATCATACCTGATCAGGGATCAGCACATTGAAAGACTTTGAAATTGATTTGGTGACATCAGAAACCAGAGGATACTGAAGGTCACCTAGACCACCAGATTTCCTATCTGTTTGTACCCACGCCAGGTGTGAGAACTGTGCACAGCATAAGAATCAGAATTTAAAATAAAATGTAAGAACATCAAAAACCAATAGAGGGATAAAGGCTAGTCATGAAAACCAGGTAAAAAAAATTGTTTTGGTCCAATTACAACCTTGTGGTAATCTTCCATTTGCTATGTTTATGCATTTCTTTAAATCCCTCTCACACAAGGACTCCCATAAGTTTTGTGTGCATGTATGTGGTTTATAGAACAATGTTTAAGTCTCTCTCACAACAAATTGTTTTAATTAATCTGAGGAACTTTTTTTCACATAGAAAATCTTAATTAATGCGTAACTTGACATAAAAAAGTTTGATCTTCTAACAGATCAGCATCATCACTCATTCTCTCATCCTTCACTGTCTAACAATCCAGATCTAGCATCACCTCACATGTCAGTATTCACCACAATAATCAGCCACTATAACCGCCAGATCACGAGGTTTAGAAAATATATACATTTGATCAACACAGAAAGTTGTAGGGCAACATGAAACATGACATTTGGAGCTTAATGGTACCAGAATCGGTAGTGGGTAACCAAAAGTACGATTGGGGAAAGTCGGGAAACTGAAGGTCAAAAAAAAAAAAATTAAGTAACTACACAAGGAGTTCTCTTATTCAGCATATTTGACCCAGAAATCAAATGGTATATCTTATCAAAAGTTATATGTGAAGCTCCTTCATAAGCTGAGCTCCCCAAAGTTATCAAATGATGCAACTTTTAAAGGATAACGCAAGGAACGGACAAGTACGCAGGATTGGTACAAAAACACCAGCTGAAAATCCAATTTATTGGCAACTGAAAAGGTTGCTAACACATATACATGCCAAGAGAAGAAATATAAGAGACTTACAACACTGTCAATGGAAACCCCTAAAACCTCAGTGTTCAACTTCTCAAATTCTGCATAGCGGTCACTGAAGGCAGTGATCTCTGCAAAAATTTAAAAGATGAATCAGCGAAATTAAATACAAATGGGAGGAAAAATTAATTTATAGCTTAAGAACTAGAATCAAACTAACCAGTTGGACAAACAAATGTGAAGTCAAGAGGATAGAAGAACAAGATCACATATTTCTTTCCCCTGTAATCAGAAAGTTTAACCTGCAGAAAAGAAGGAAAGTTAATGCCCATGAGTAAACACCACCATTGGGCCTTGGGATAAATTAGACGATATGCGTACAAGGATAAAAAAAAAAAAGTAATGCAAATCCAAATAAAGGAATGGACAACATGAAAACCAAATTTATGAACTTCATTACATTGATGAATTCCTGGTCGAAAACAGCCTCTGCCTCAAAATCAGGAGCCACATTTCCGACCAATGGGACTTCACCCTGCACAAAGGGGACAAATTATGCGTTTATGAAGGTATCACTAAAAGAAGAAAGAAGTTAACAAATTAAGCGCTCAAAAAAAGGTTAACAGATTAAGAAACCACAAGGACAGCAATCACAGAAGGGATCCCCCATAATAATAACAGACCAAGACGGACATAACACTTGTCACTATGCAATCTCGTTAAACTAAAAAGCATTTGAGCAAAAACCAGTAACAAAAAATCTGCTGAAAAGTTCTATGAACAGAATCATTTATTCTAGTGCAGAGAAATGCTAGCCAGAGAAATGACATGGAATAGTGAAGTCATTTCAAAGCATACCCTTAACAAACACAAAAGCATACCTTTAAACCACAATTTTTTTTAATCCCTTCACATTAATCAAGTCATTATTCATTCAAACCAAGAGAGAATTTCAAAGTTGCTTCCAGTAGTTAAAAAGTGTAACATTGCTAGAATTGTGTAAAAAGTGCTTCGGCTTTAGTTTTTTCAAAGAGAGATGCATCGTTGAATCTTGAAAAGAACAAACTTTGGAGGCTAGACTCATTCATCCACCAAATTGGCAAAATCAACACAAGACTGCATAGATCGAGCTGCAAATTACCATTTACCAGCACTGCAGTTACCTCCCCGTGACTAGGAGAACCAATTGCAAATCGCTACTACCCTGACTGAATGTAAAATGTGACCGCATTCCAGATTTAACGATTCAAAAGAGTATCAAAGAACACAAAACCAAAACGAATACACAGTAACACTCGAAGACGCAGATTCCGCAACGGAAATAAGCGAAAAACTGTAAACCATCGAGGGAAACGAACTTACAGCCCTAACGACGAAGCTGCGGCGGGAGGAGCGAGAGCGGGAGGAGAGAGCGCGAGGGACGCGAGAAGAGGGAGTTAGCTGAAAGCCATTGAAGGAGGTCGAAAGGGTTAGGGTTTTGGAGGAAGCCTTGGAAACCGGAGACGACGCAATCAACGGAGAGGAGTTGGCGGCGACAGCAAACGCCTTAGGGTTTGAGGAGGAGGAGAAGAGCGCGGTGGAAGTAGCGGTCGCAGTGCACGCCATTATCTCTCTCTCTCAATCCCTATCTCTCTCTCTGAGATACGAATGGTTGGGTGAGACTGTGAGAGTGGGGAGATAGCGGATAAGTAAGCAGCCCAGAGAGAGTTCCAGCTTTTTAATTTTTTTTAAATAAAATCCATAAATTTCATATTTGCACACACGGAGTACAGTATGTTTTTCTTTGGGGAATTAATAATGATAATAATAATAATAATAATAATAATAATTTTATGTCCGTCAAATTTCAGAGATTCACAACGTCCTCATATTCTACATATGTTATCATATTCTATCTACATTTTTAACGTGTGTTTATAAGCAAATTGTAATATTAAAATTTAAAAAGGAAAATATTTTTTTCAATTTCACTACATTAACTCATAAAATCAATGTTTGAAATTAGAATATTTATTTTTTGGGGTTTCTAATATGTGCATATGTTAGAAAATGGTCTTTCAAATGGGTGACAACTCACGTATGGTTTATAATTCAATAAGGGATGGTTGGAGTTGATTACAATTCCTCGCTTAGATTAAACATAAAATAGAAAACAAAAATTGAATGGTTAACTTGATTCTGCAGAGTTTTTGTTAATTTTGCAAAAGTGAATTTACTCTAATATATACCAAAGAGTTTTTGTTGATTTTGAATGATTGATTTGGTGATTCTTTTGCTCCACACCCACATTTTTTAGAAGTCAACCAAGTGACGGAACACGTCTTTACTTGTCGTAGGATAAGGGGTTGATTGTTTCTCATCCAAAGTTTCTTGCTCTCCTATAAAATGTTTGTTACTCTCATCCGAAATAATTAGACTTGGACAAACGCAAGTAAACCCGCTCGGCCCGCCCCATCCGACCGCATTAGCGGACGGATTTGGACATGGGGAAAAGCCCACGCGGGCTGCTAGACCCGGCTCGCGTCCACAGCGGGTGCGGGATTGGACAGATCAATTAACCCGTTAGGGGCCGCTAGGCCCGTAACGGGTACTCGCCTTTTTATTAAAATTAATATATATATATATATATATATATATATATATATGCAATAAATAATATTAATTAGTATAGTTACTAATATAGTTATTGTTTTTATTAGTAACTATAGTTACTGTTTTTTATTACATATATATACTAATCAGTAAATCTTACTAGTATAGTAACTATACTTACTGTTTTTAATATTAATTAATATAGTTACATGTAAATTTTACTGTATTAGATTTATTAGTAACTATATAAACACAGTAACTATATATATAGTTACTATATTACTGTTTTTATTACATATATATACTAATTGGTAAATCTAATAAAAACAGTGACTATATATATATATATTATATATTAAATATATATGTAATAAAAACCTAATTAGTATAGCTTTAATCAAAAAAATTGATTAAGTTTGCAAGTACCCGCGGGCTACCCGCACCCGCATTCGCGGATGGGCTTGGACACGACTTCCAACCCGCTAAGCGGGCTTAGCCCCGCCCGCGCCCGCAACAACGGGACAAAATCTCGGGTAAAGCCCGGCCCAAGCCCGGCCCGCGCCCGCGTTTGCCCGGGTCTAGAAATAATGTTATTGGGTCTCACACCACCTAAATGCTTAGACTATGTACAACAGAGAGTCACATGACTCTTAACTCATTTCAGCCACATTAGCAATTATTCTTGCCACATTAGCTTTCCACTAACTTTTCAGCTTTTTACCTTTTCCATTCACAACAGAGAGTCGCGCGACTCTTATTTCATTTTACACTTATTTATTTATTTATTAAGCTAAATGTTAATTTATTTTACTTAATTTTTGTTGTTAATGATATTATTAATATTAATACATATAATTACAATAAAAAAGGCACACAATTAATATTAATGTTGTTTATGTGACTACAAATCTTTAACATTTGTTAAACTTAGTGAAAAATATTTTTTCCCAAACATATGCAAATTGCAAAATGGGTGTCATCGGATAGAGAAAAATAAATCCAATTTAAAAATAATTTTTTTAAAAAATAAAATAAAACTGTATTCACCGAATAAATGAGAGATTTTTAATTTAATTAAACCCCCGCCAAGTGGCATATTTCTATTGGTTGACAAAAAAAAGAAAAGAAAAGTGGATGATCCGGTTCAAATAGAAGCGTCGTCCCCCTCGAATCAATTCTCTCTCTCTTCTATTTGATGACTTGGCAGAGGTTTTGATCCGCACATCTCTTCATTGCAAATGGTCTTACCTTGTATAAAAAAAGGAACATAAAGTATAAATGTCATTCAAAATAAAGGACGAGTAATACAAATTTGTTAGGATTGTAATCCTTTTCAATTGTAAAGGGAAGATGTAGGAGATTGAGAGAAACAAAGTTTAGAGGTTAGACGATGAAATAGACATTTGGAGCTACAAAAGTAGAGAAAGATAAGGAAGAAATTGAAGATTTTATTCATATTTTAGATAAGGCAAAAATACATAAAACCACTCACTATTCATTGTTGTTTGCAAATAACCACCCCTTATTTAAAATTGTCAAATAACCACCCATTATTAATTGTTGTTTGCAAATAACCACCCCTTATTCAAAAATTATCAAATAACCACCTATTAAATATAGGTTGTTTGCAACTAACCACCCATACCCCTTTTCTTGTTAAATCTCACTTAATTTAATATGAAAAGACAATTATACCCCTATTCTTTAATGTTTCATTTTTAGTAAAAAGACAATTATACTTCTCTTTGTTGCTTGATTTTTCAGGTATTACAATTAGACCTGCTAAATAGGTCATTCGGGTCGGGTCACTTTGGGTCCCGAGTAAAACGGGTTCCGGGTACATCCAGGTTGTCTCGAACCGGGGTTTGACCGAGTTTTGGGTCATTTTGGGTCGATTTTGGGTTTGTCAATTTTTAAATAAATTTTTAATAAATTTTTAATCTGGGTTTCGGGACATTTGATTTACCCGATTACTCGGAAAACATTTTTAATAAATTAAAAAATGAAAGATCA
The DNA here is from genome assembly GCA_963922045.1 of Persicaria maculosa. NCBI lineage: Eukaryota > Viridiplantae > Streptophyta > Magnoliopsida > Caryophyllales > Polygonaceae > Persicaria > Persicaria maculosa. The sequence goes on along the minus strand of OY998257.1, from coordinate 13,245,339 downwards.
AATGTTTTTAAATAAAAAAATTTGCGACCCAAAATTAATCATATATTATTACATTTTATTAAAAAGAAAAAATTTTATATTTTATATATTATTACATTTTATTAAAAATTACGTGAAATATAAAAATCAAACCTTTTTAATAAGATGTAATAATATATAAAATATCAATTTTTAAAAAAAATTGTTTAAAATTTTGATATTTATATATTATTACATTTTATTAAAAATTACGAGAAATAATAAAAATAAAATATTTTAGATCAGATATAGTATATAATTACAAGCACTATGATTTATGAACAACGTCTTTAATTGTAGAATTTTAAAATTATCCAAAATTATCAAATCATGATTTTTTTTAATTTAAAAAAGAAAAAATTGACAAACCCAAAATCGACCCAAAATGACCCGAAACTCGGTCAAACCCGGGTTCGAGACAACCTGGATGTACCCGGAACCCGTTTTACTCGGGACCCGAAGTGACCCGACCCGAATGACCCATTTGACAAGTCTAATTGTAATACCTGAAAAATCAAGCAACAAAGATAAGTATGTCCTTTTACTAAAAATGAAACATTAATGAATAGGGGTATAATTGTCTTTTCATATTAAATTATGTGAGGTTTAACAAGAAAAGGGGTATGGGTGGTTAGTTGCAAACAACATATATTTAATGGGTGGTTATTTGACAATTTTTTAATAAGGGGTGGTTATTTGCAAACAATAATGAATAATGGGTGGTTATTTGATAATTTTTGAATAAGGGGTGGTTATTTGCAAACAACAATGAATAGTGGGTGGTTTTATGCATTTTTGCCTTTAGATAATCCACAGTTATATATAAGGTATAAAGGTATTTATATCCTAGTTTAATTAGGGTTGGCTGTGGACATGTAGGTCAAAGAGACCATTAAGGGTGGACATGGGGCAAAACAACACCGAGATGGGACTTCAAATAAAATTGAGTGTAAAAATAACTACAAATTCAAAAGTTGATACAAAATATTAAAAGATCACAACACTAGCAATAGTTATAGGAAAATACAAATGTAAATCACCCAACAATACATTGCCAACATGAATGTCCAAATATGATACAAACTAAACTTGACTGAGAATATAAATACCTTTACAATTATTCTCATGAAAACTAATAAAGTTCGTCTTCGAGGTCTTGCATACATATATATATATATATATATACTCTTCCATTAATTAAAATCGTCATTTTTTAAATTTGCACATTTTTTAAGAAAATAAATAAAAATACACTTATACCCATACTTAGTAATCTACTTTTTCACTTAATTGAAAACTAAAACTAACATCTCTCTAGTTGTTATAAGAGCAATTTTGGAAAATAGACACAAAAATGACTAAAATGACATTTTTTTCTTAACAAGATTTTCTCCCTCAAACGACCTATTTTTCTTAATGGACGGAGTATAATTATATGTGTGTGTGTGTCGGATGAGATGAGATTTGCAAGATGGGAAATTTACCTTACATCCCATCCCGCATAATTTTTGCGAGATGAGACAAGACTTGTCGGGGTCAAAACAGGACCAGAATTTCCGGATTTGTATCCACCCCTAAAGACCATTGTCTCACGCCTCCTATCTAGTCAGGTTCCCATATAAAAAAAACATATGTTATATATAATTAAGGTATATATAACTATTTTTATATGTATAATTGAAAAAACTCATTAATGTTTATGTAAAGACCGAGATTTTTAAATATTATTTTATAGTTATAGATTTTATTTCCGATTTAAGATTTTATTTAATTTCTAAAACTACGAAAAATTTCGAAGATTTCCGTCCTCGAGCAAGCGATTTATTTTATTCTTTCGAGACGAATTCCGGCATGAACCTAATATTCGATTTGAAATGAATTTATTTCCGCTTTATTATTTTGTGGCTTGAAAATATTTTTGAGTTTTGTTATTCAGAGATCTCAATGTTCATCGACACACATCTCTCCAGCTCTCAAGTGCAAAAAAAAGCTTTTACTTCTGCTCATCATCGTCACCTGCTGATCTTTATTCTTTCTTGCTCTGTTTGTAATTGTTTTATGTTTTGAGAGTTAAGAAAGATTTTAGCGTTATAGGATAAATTATTCCCTGTTATACTAATAGTATCATATACTCAAACGTATCACACTTAGGTGTGAACAAGGGAACTTTTATTTCTCTGTATATTGGGTTATCTAGATAGAAGCGGGTAAGGCTTCAAGAGGTAGAAGACGGGAAGGTTTTCTAAGTTGTATCTAGGACTCATAAGGAAAAGAGAAATAAGAGTTGCTGAAATCCTACGGGTTAGATAACCCTAGGCGGAGACGTAGGCTGGTTTAGAGTCGAACTTTGTTATCAATTCCTGTGTTCATTTATTTTATTTTCGCACTTATCTTTAACTTCGTAATTTTACAGCTCAACAGGTTTCTATTCAATCTCAAGACTCTTAAAGTTCAGTTCAAACACCTTGAGATTCGTTTCAAGGCCCTTGAAGTTGTGTTTACGGAAAGTTTGCGAGAAACTTCCATACTCTATTCAACCCCCCTTCTAGAGTATTTATATTATTGTTATTTACATTAGTTACTCGGTTCTTCACAGTCATTAGCTAAAATATAGCAGTGAATTTTCCACCAAATTAGCACATTAGCCTCAATTTTTCAACTTTTTTATCAACAATTAGAAAATCAGCAACTATCCATAAGAATGACATACATTCACGACTCATGAACCTAGCAATTATCCAAATTAAACGAATTGAATTATGCAATGTAAAGGATAAAGCTGAAAATTCTTCCTTCATTTTCAATTACATATGTGAGACACAATTAGGGGCAAACTTTCAGCATAGCATTCCAATGAATGGACTTGATAATTCAAGAAAGCATCCAATATTCGCTTCTCCAATTGCATAGAAAGACGAACATTTTCCCTGTTATAAATCAATCATTTTATAGCAAATAATCATTGCATGATTCACAAGAGTGTATTTGTTTTAATAGCAATCCTGTGAAATTAATACCACCTAGTCTTAATATACAAACACAACATTACTTCTACATTGTTGCAAGGGATGGTGGCTAAATTCAATTCACAAACCTCAAATTCATTTCACAAATTAACAAAGCTGATTCTCAAAATTACAAATCCTAATCAAAATTTCACAAATTTTATTTTCTAAATCACAAACTCTAATCAAAATTTCACAAAATTGATTCTATAAATCACAAACCCTAATTTCAAAAAGTATAAGCTATAAGGCAAAAAAAAAACTAAGCTTTTCAATTCAAATACCATTTAGAATTTGGAAAGAATAATTGAGATTCCACTTCAAGGCTGTAGGCAGCGGCCAGCGCGGAAGAGGACTGAGGAGTCAGCAATAGCCGCCGGCTATGGAGGAGCCGAGCGAGGTCGTCGTCGCCGCCACGCCGGGAAGGATCCAACAGCATCGGAGCGGGGTGCGGTGCCGAGAGAGATGGATCTGCCAGAAACATAGGCAAGATGGAATCAAAGGCAGAGAGGCAAGGTGAAAGAGACATCATTAATTTGGAGAAGCAGAGCAGAGACGGTTGAGAAAACTAATTAAAATACCCCACCTTTGGGGATATGCTAAAAATATATCCCTACCTTTTAAATGTAATAAAAATACCCCAAGTTTTAAGGGTAGTGTTAACTTATTGCGACCAATTTTTCATGGGCAAAAAATGCTGATAATTTTTTTTTAAAATAAAATACGCATCGAACTATCTCATTTATTAGTTTCCTTAAACGCGTAAGAATACTCACTTAAATTCAAGATTAAAATAAAATACCTATAATGATAAAAGTTTTTTTTAATCATCCTATTTACAAATCAGCACTAAAAGTCTGGTATAATTCTTGGTTTCATGGAAAAAAAGGAAATAAGGGGTTAGACTGGACAAATTAACAAAATAAAATTTTGGTTTTATTAAACTTAAATTTTGCTAATTTGAATAAGCATCATCACTTTTCTCTAAGTGGCGATGATGATGAGTTTCAAGGGACAAAAAAGGGTTTCAAGAAGATCGATAAAGAGAGCAGGTGCATCAATAGAGTCCAAGTTTTGTAGATTATTTGTGAAAATAACTGGATGAGTTTAATAAAATCAAAATTTTATTTTGTTTGTCCGGTCTAACCCTCATTTCCTTTTTTCCAAGAAACCTACAATTATACTAGACTTTAGTACTGATTTGTAAACATAGGGATTTTTTTTTTAAAAACTTTTATCATCATAGCTATTTTATATTTATCTTTAATTTAAGAGAATATTATTGCAATTTTTAAGGAAACTAATAAATAGGATAGTCTGGTAAAAAAATTAACAACATTTTTTACCCATGAAAAAAACCGGTGGCAATATGTTACCTCAAACATGATTAATATAGACTCAAACATGTGTTTACATTTTTTTTAAAAAAATAACATAATTGAAGATTATATATTTATTTTATATCGAGTAGTAATTTATATTAATTTAAAGATAGTTTATATAATAAAATTTATAAAAAACCGTGCAATGAGGGAGTAATAAAACTAGTAAATAAAATAAATTAATAGTTTGGTTATCGAAATGTACATAATACACTATCCTTAGCGATGACCCCTTGCTCCGTAGTAATGACAAAAGTTTTTAGAGATAATTAGACAAACCTGATCCTTTAATATAAACTTAAATTAATATTCCTTCATACAATAAATAAAATAAATTCATCATAGCTTGGTCATCGAAATGTAAATAACATAATACATTATCCTAACTCCTAAGCGATGACCCATCGCTCCGTAATATATAGGAATATATATATATTGAACCTTTCCAATTTAAATTAATGACATGATTATCCAACTAAAGAAAGCAATTATCCTTATCCTTTTTTGATTTGATTGAATTAGTTAATGTTAATGGTTAGCCTTTGGGCTACCTATACACTAGTCAAATAAATGGTGCGACACTAAGTTAAATTCAAAGGTGGACTTGCAGTTGGTTTAGTTAATAAGGCCGGGTTCAGTTGGAGGGTCGTTATCACTCAATTGACACCAAACTGGGAGCATCTCGACTTTTCTATAATCAATATTCATCTTTTCAATACATGCTAATTTGGTCGACATGGTAAGATACAAATTTATTCTAGGCAAAAAGGCTGTTAATCTATGACTAATTATGTAAATGACGAAAATTTAACCGTGTCAATAACGAAACCATTAACAAAAAAGATGGCATTTTACCAAAATTAGTTACTTAAATCAATTTTTAATGGTAGTATTAGACTTAAGTATCATAAATATTTAAGAAGTAATAATAATAAAATATTATTAAAGAGGAAAATTAAGACTTAATCATCTATTGATACTTCTCTCTCCTAAATATATTGACTCTCTCACTAAATTCTAAAATTTACTTTTCTCTCTATTTTAAAATTATTTATAACTAGTGCGGTCTTTGTACGTTACGTACGAGATTAATAAACTATTTTTTGTGGCGATATTTATCATTATATATAAATTTATGTTTTTATATTGTACTAATATAAAATGAATAAATGGGCGGATACACGAAGGTTGACAACGGTAGCAACAATGGAGGGAGTAGAAGGGGGTGAGGCCGAAAGGGGCAAAAGAGGAGGAAAAGACTAGGGCGACACCCCATCCCACAGACAACCACCCTAAAGTTAACTCGATTTCAACCCGAAGCCAGATTCAAGATTGAAATCACCATTGTTGGAGACCAAAAAGGCTGTCGGACCCAAGCAGAAGCTTGAAGAGGAGACCGATTTCAAAATAAAGAGTGTGGAAGGGGAAGATTGGGGCCCCTAACCCAGAAGCGCCATGACCAGGGCCGAGACAACGACGAGGACAAATCCAGCTCAAACGAAGCAGGATGGGGGAGATTTGAAAACAAATACCCTTATCCTTTTTTCTTCCTCTGGATGTAGAGGATTTCAGAATTGAGACTAGTAGGAGCATAAAACCAACCCCATCAACAAAAAAATGAGGTGGTAAAGAACAATCTCGACACAGCCGAGGGCCTCGAATTGGGAGGATGGTGGAGGTGAACAACGACCTAGAGATTAGGGTGATTTAAGGATCAATTAGGGGTTTACAATTAGGGATTGAAGTCAATAGAGATTTTCATAAGCCTCCTTCTTGCTATAACAAGAGAGGACATAGAGCTTAATACTTTATCCATTGGAAAAAATATGTCGTTTTCTATTCACGCACATTTTTTAGGAGATAAAAATTATATAAAATATCTATTTTTTATAAATTTTTTTAACAATTTCATAGTTACTATTAATAAGTACGAACTTGTTAATTTTTTTTTTATAAAAAGATGGATATTTTATATAGTTTTTATCATTTTAAAAAAGTGTGCGTAAATAATAAACGACATATTTTGCCGAATGGAAGAATATTACTTTTGCTTTGACGTTGAAAAATACTGTATCTATTTTCCCACCTTTTCTAATTAATACAGTACTAAACGATAAATGGTTAAAGTTACGGAGTAAAAATTACTGTATGAAATTCGTGGGTAAGCCGGAAATTAAAAAAGAAAATAAAAAAAGTCCTAAACCTTTTAGAACGATAAATGGTTGAGCACCACAGCAAGGCAGAGCAACCCTTATTGCTGCTAACCTATCATCAAAACCTCTGTACTCCATGCAAAGTTTCTTGCTTCCTGCGTCGGTGCATAAGCAGCTTGATCAAATGAACAGAACCTTTTTCTGGAACAAAGATGCTCAACATAGCCCGCTCATTAGCTGGGACAAGATATGTAAATCAAAAGCTGCTGGTGGACTGGGATTAAGGAAAGCCAGAGATATGAATGAAGCGCTCCAATTAAAACTCCTGTGGAAGATTCTAGCGGAACCGGAGAATAACTGGGTTAAAATTATACAGTACAAATACCTTAAAGAAAGTCACATTCTTAACTATACTAAAAGTGGAAACACTTCTTGGCAATGGTCTAAACTTAGCTCCTTGATCCCAAAATTCAAATCAGGACTCATATGGTCGGTGGGTGACGGAAAATCCATTAACTTCTGAAAAGATAATTGGGTAACAATGACACCCCTGATAGATAAGATTGACTCCCAACACAACATAAACCCAAACGAGACTGTCAGTGAATACATAATGGGAGGACAATGGTGGAGGGAGAAACTTGATCTAACTCTCCCAAAATCTATTATAGAGGACATCATAAAAATCCCCTTGCCAATCACCCCCTTTGCGGATAGGCTGTACTGGTGGCCTGCCAAAAAGGGTTGGTTTACAACAACGAGTGCCTATAACCTTATTACTTACAACCCACTTATAACATCTCATGACTTTAACTGGATTTGGAATATCGACGCTCCACCTAAAATCAAAAACTTCCTATGGAGAATTAAACATCAAGGCCTACCGACAGCTACACGCTTATCCCAAAAGGGCGTTGCTGTACCTACAACATGTATTTTTTGCAATCACCCCTCGGAAGATGATATTCATCTTTTCTTAGAATGTCCCCTCAACAATTTTCAACAACAATTTCCTAGGGAAATATCCCAAAAAATCAACACACTTCTATCACAAAACAGAGACATGGAGCAAATATTGCAGCTACTAGGTAATTCTCTCTCCAAAGAAAACAAACAAAACATAATATTCAGATGGTGGACGGTCTGGTTTGTCAGGAATCAAATTATTTTCAGAAATGCCAGCATCCCTTCTCCCGAGGGTCTTAGGAAACTAATAGTGGAAAATATCGGAAACTGGAAAAGAGCTTGTAAGATAAATTCGAATAAAAATGGGGAAACGGATCCCTCTATCCATTATGGGGAAAAAAACCATTCTAGAAACTCTAAAAAGACCAATTACTAGAAAAGGCCTCCATTGGGTGCGTACAAATTAAACTTTGATGGATCATTTATTTCGGCCTCTCAAAGTTCTATAGGTTACATTATTCGGGACTGGTTGGGCAATCCCATTAGCATTAAGGGTAAAGTTATTGGTGGCCAGTCTCCTATTATGGCGGAAGCACTTGCCCTGAGATTTGGGGCAGACAGGGCCAGAGAACTACAAATCAACGACCTAATCATAGAAGGAGATTCAAAGATTATTACAGACTTTTTACGTACCCATTCTAACTGCCCCTGGGAAATAGAACTAGTTATGTCGGACATTCAAGCCATTCTCCTAGGTGTAAGAAATATTAGAGTATCCCACATTCTCCGTGCTGGTAACCGAGTAGCGGATAGGGTTGCACACCTTTGCTACTCTACTAGGGGTTCGAATTTATGTAATAACACAAGTCTTCTTGATCTCATCCGACAGGATGCTTTCGGTTAGAGTTTTCTCATCCGAATTATTACCTAATAAAAAAAAAATAAAAAAAAATAAATGGTTGAGCACACACACTATTAAGCCTTCTTTCTCCCTCGCACATTCAGATGGCGACAATTTACATTCCCATTTGAACCTGCCTAACTCAATCAACCGACTTCCGATCGTCGGTTTCCAATCCCCTCGCGATCCATCGAACACTCTCGAACTGCCGGCGCCACCGCATGGAAGAGCAAACGGCCGCCCTCAAGCGGCGTAGCGGCGTCCCTTCGTCGGTTTCCATCCCCGCCAATCTCGAATCAATCCCGATGATCAAGCCCCGCAAATCACCTCCCGCTCCCACCTCCACCAACGGCCACCATCACTGCCGCCGCCTGCCTCCGTCTTCCTCATCGTCGTCGCCTTCTTCCTCCTCCTCGGTCTCCGCCGCCGCCGATATCGATCTGGCCTCCTTCAAGGCCTCTCCGGCGTACACATCCCTCAAGGATTTGCTTCTCCCCTCCAGCCCCGGCCTCCTCTCTCCGACTCCCACCTCCGTCGGCGCAGCCTCCGCCTCCGCTCCCTCTCCCGGCGCTGCGTCTACTCTCGAGATCTCCATCCGCAACCGCCTCGTAAAGCAGGCCGCTTGGGCGTACCTCCAGCCGATGGCGTCCTCCCCCTCCGCCTCCGGGCGCCGCCTCCTGAGCTACTTCTCCGGCGATTATATCAAGGCTTTCTTGTCGTCGATCAAAGAAGCCCTCTTTCAGTGGGCGGCGCGTGCCGGTAACTGGCTCGTTGACGCGCTTTGGCTTCTTCTGTGCAGATGATTGACGACAGCTGTGATTTTGACGGTAACGGCCCTTTTACTCCGCCACCGTCTTTTAACGGCGTGATTGTGATTTTTTTTCAAAACATTTAAAAAAATATTTGTGGAAAATAGTCTTTTTTTTTACAGGAAAACTCTTGATTTTCCATATTTTCACAAACATTTGGCAGAAGTAAAGCAATGTATGTATCCACTATGGTTTGTTCTTTTTGGCTGGAGCCGGCCCAATATTCCTCTTTATGGGCCGTAGATGGGCTCCAAGGCTGGGCTTTAGATTTGTGTTGTACTCGGCCCAATATTTATCGACGTGTACATATTCGTTACGGGTTAGAGAGAGCGGTGTATGAGATTCCCATTTCTTAGATGCATATTGTGAAGTTTGCGGAAAATAGCAAGGTTGAGTAACCTGAGAAGTTCTACGAACAGCTGAGATCGAAGTTGACGAGCCCTAATATTACAAATGCAAATTTGTTATTTTGGATTTCTAAAAATATGTTGTTATTATGTTTTTACAGTACTAATAATATTTATGTAACTTTAAATTTGCATAAATGAAAATTTATAATCACAATAACAATGCTTAACTAGTTAAAAATAAGTGTAAGAAGTTTGTTAAATTGATTGCCATCATCAAACAGAGAATAAAACTCAAGGAAAATATCCAAACAATTAATAATATGTAATAACAAGATAAAACTCAAGGAAACTCATTCTTATCATTTATCATGCTCAACAGCAAAAGGCAATTAACAGTCCATTTTTGGGTCAATTGGACTGTATTTACAAGTCCATTCAATTGGTCTGTATACATAAAAAAAAAGAGACTAATATGTCTTCCACTCTAGCAAACTCCATGTCTACTTGTATCATGATAATCCTGATAGGCTTTCCACTCTAGCAAACTCATGTCTACTGCATACATCAAACAAAGATTTTTGAAATGGGAAAATACCTTCATTTGAATAAACAACATATCCACCAATTTCCCCAAATCCAAGCAGCTCTCAGTTAGACTGTATTTACAAGTCAATTCAATTGGACTGTATACATCAAAAAAGACTGATAGATCTTCCACTCTAGAAAACTCTATGTCTACTGTACACATGAATGTATTCACAAGAAAAGTCAATTGGACTATATACATCATGATACTCTTGGTATACCTTCCACTCTAGAAAACTCATGTCCGCTGCACACATCAAACAAAGATTCCTGAAATGGGAAAATACCTTCATTTGAATAAACAACATATTCACCAATTTCCCCCAAATCCAAGCAACTCTCAGTTGTTAGGTTATAGCATATCAGTTTCTTCGGTATCCGCAATACCACAATGAAATCACCTGGATTTTCATGGTGAATATATACAACTGAATACTTGTAAAATGGTAGGCTCGTACAGTCGTACCCCATCTAAAACAAGAGGATAATGATTCACACCATTATTAAGATTGATCTTATATTTAAGCACCCAAATTCCAACTTCCTTTTCATACCCGTAGACATGAGGATAGCAATTTACCCTCTTCGAAATCTGTTCCACCAAATACAACTGGTTATTACTCTCCCCAAAATAATGAAATCTCTGGGGATATCCACCCTCTGGCATAGTCAAAAATCCAAGTTCTCCATTTTGCACATTGTAATAAACTGATTTAGTATTACTCAACCAGTAGATATTACCATCACAAAAAACTGGAGAATCAAAAGTAGTGTCTTCAGCTACATTGTTAGGATCAAATTCCAGAGCCGGAATCCATTGCCGCTCGTATTGATCAAGCACTGTAATTCCGCGGCGTTTCCCATTCGGTGAACCCTACACACATACCACTTTGAATCCCCTCCATCTTAAAACATTGTGAGCCAAACTCATTCCCACCACTTCAATCCCCTCAGGAAGCATAATATCAGAACTCAAATCCAACGTGGGTTTCTAGACAAAATATCCCAGAAAAATACGCAAATACAAAATCAATCCTCTGTAGACATGAATGATCTTGAAATTCAGTTCCTCCAAAGATAAAGAAGATGGAGGATGGGATGCACCTGTGCTTAAAGGAAAGTAACGGAGTTAGAAGGACTCTTGGAATAAGAGAGCAGAACAGGAATAGGGGTTTCGGGGTGACCGCGACAAGACAAATTGCGGGTCCGATATGACATCCCTGTTGGGGAAAGCGTCACAAACTCAAGTCTCGCCGGTGGACACTTCTCCGAGTGTGGAACGTGGCTCTCAACACAACCTGGCTCTCCCGGCCGCTTAGGGACACCAAGACTCCGACACCGACAATCATAGACTTTCCTCGGGGAGAGGTGCACAACCTCCTCAAACCTAGCACACAAGCAAATGGGGTTCTAACCCAAAATCAATTGACGTTGAGTGGAGTTGCCCACCTACTTATATGCTAGCTTGGAACCCTTCCAACTTCCGATGTGGATTCCTTATTTCACATGTGCACACCCAACAATCCCACAAGTTCTTGCAAATCACTTTCATCCTCAAGAGCCACCGAACCAAAAGCGACATCAGGGTTTGGGCAACAAGATCCGTGCTTCCGGCAAAGGCTAAAGAGTTTGGACCGCCAATGGAGGAAAGCGGTCGAATTGGACCGGCATTGGAGGAAGGCGTTCGATTTCGACCGCCATTGGAGGAATCCACAGACGATTTACGTGGCGATCTGGGAAGAGGCGACTTGGGAGGCGAGGTGAGAGGCAGAGAGGTCGGAGGCGAAATACGTTCTCCACAATTGACGATTAGAGAGCCGATTCGGTTACCCATGACTGCTGTATTAAAGTATTTTGTTGGGATTGATGGTTTCTTCATAGTATATATATTTATAATCCTTACCCTTACTATTATATTATAAAAAAGTCGGTAATATGGCCGTTCACCAACAAGAGTTATAATTAAAGATCAACGGCTACAAATGACTGGAGAGAGTATCGTAGCTTCATAGAGGTTACCCATGGCTGCCTAAACCCTACTGTATCGAGTATTTTATTTTGTTGGGATTGATGGTTTCTTCGTATAGATTTATATACACACACAACATGTACTTTAATTTCATATCGTAACTTTTTCCAGATAAATCGTTTTAACTTTTTTTATACACTTTTTAAAAATTGTTTAAAATGTAATTTTTTCGAGATAATTTTCTTTTTACTAGTAATATAAAAGTAAACTTATTTAAAAAGATGATTTTAATTAGAGAAATATTTTTTAAAACAAAATTCTTATCCTATATAGTCATAGGTTAGAAAACCCGAAATTACCTATTATCCTTTACCTAGAAAAAAAGACCCTACCAAAAATCCCCCTAGAACTTAAAGTTCTATCCTTTCAAGCACTCTCAGGCTATCCACGTGGAGGCTTCTCAGAATTTGTTTCCTTTCCTAATTTTTCCCTTCTCTTTCTCTTTTCTTTCTGAAAAACTGACGATTTGTTTCCTCATTGCTCATCTTCTCTACCTGCTCTCTTTCTGTATCTCACGAGTCACGATCTGAGGGAAGGAAGAAGGAATTTGAAACCGCTTTTCTCTGGAAGCTGCAAGCGCTGGAGACAGCTACTGGAGTTGCCGGCGGCTGTGGTGTACAGAAGCGTCGCCAGTCGATTACACCTAGGGTTTTTGTCGATGGTGATGGTGATGATGGCTCGAAATTCTGATGGGGGTGGAGATCCAGAAGAAAGAGAAAAAGGGCTTTGATTGTAGATCGCGGCAGGGGTGGGGTGGGCGGCTGCGGTGGTCTGTGTTACTCGGTGGTTGGATCTCGGTCTCTTCCTCTTGTAATGTCTCTCCTCCAACTATCTCTCTCCATCTCTGGATCTAGTGCCCCTTCCCAAGGATCATGAAGATGATTCCATTTAACACGAGATCGAAGAAGAAACGAAAAGTGAAAACCAATCGTACCCATCCGATCTGACCCGAATCGAAAACCCACATCAAGGTTCGACCCTTCCGACCCTCTCTCTCCTCTTTTCATCTTCCTTTTTTCACAATCTCTATTTTGTTGGACTGCTAGATGAACGGGATATGTACTTCAGTCCCTCTGTTTTCATGATATTTCACATTGCTAAGTGAACATGAAGCAATTCTTCTAGCTAGGGTTTATTTCCGCTCATAGTTAATTTATTGTTGTAGATTTTCTTGGATCTGAAATATCCCCTATCTGCTTGCGATCAGTACTTTGATACGAACATGTATTTGGCTTGCAGTGCCACATGAAACAGCACGATGAGGCATTGCTATCTGCATTGGCCATGGGTATTTCATCTTTGACTAATTCTTTCTTTAATTTCTGATACTTGATAGCAATTTTTGTGTGTATGATAGCAATCTTGGTACTTCAACCAACTAAATTTCCCTCCTGCAACATTTAGTTATGTGTATCAATAAAATCCCAAATAATGTGTGTTTGGTTGCCGATTTCATAATGATTAGAAAGGAATTAAATAATATCATCCCTGGTTTTTCTTTTGAAGTGTTGAATTTCTGAAATCTTTGTCCAATTTGTTTCCATTCCTTGGTCTTTGGCTTTATGATTTCGGATATACTACTGAATTTTTATGCTTGATGTTACTAACATTGTTGTTAGCTATCTCGTCCCTGCAAATGACCAAATTATGCTAAAATGTGATCGTTTTTTAGCTTCTTATGTTTACTTGTAATACCTAGGGTTTCATGGTTTAGCTCCATTGCTAATTTCTGACAATTTGATCTTGATAGAACTTCTATTATTTTTAGCTTCATTATTTTCCGAAAAAGACATCTAAGAATCACACAATTACTCACTATATTTCCTCTTACCCCAACAACAAATCTGTAGTGCATGACCAGTAAAAACTGCAACAAGAGATAAATTTTCCTTTGGATATGAAAATTGAGAGATGCTCTCTCATGTATATTTGAATACTTGTATGGATAAATCCACCAAAAGTTGGATGCTCTTGACTGGTCTTGATTCGAACTTTATTTGAATAATTGTACTATTTTTTTAGGCTAACATGCTTGAAGGAGGAGCAAAAACACCTATTCTTATTCCCATGGAGCTCAACGATAATGGGTTCAAAAGTGTGATCTATCTAATTTCTCTTACTGGAGTATATATGAAAGCAATGCAGGTAAGCATATTTTCACATCCTTGTCAAAATTTTTTCTGTTATTTGCATGTCCATAAAAGAATTTTGGTGGTGAAAAGTCAAAATAAATATTAAAACAAAAAACTTCAACGATGTTATGCCGGATATGCTGCCTAAGATGTTTGTTTTCCAAGTTAATTCCTTGGTTATTGGGCTATCTTGTAATTTTAACTATTTCAGATGGAGTAAAAATGGTTTGATCTCTCCTTAGTTTTATTTATGTTGAACATTCATATTCATGACAAGTATGTGGCTGCAAGTAATTGTATTATTTCCAATGCATTAAGTGTTTGGTTATTGGGCTTTCTTGTAATTGTATTTTTTCCAATGCATTGAGTGTTTGGTTATTGGGCTATCTTGTAATTATATTTTTTCTAATGCATTGAGTGTTTGGTTATTGGGATATCTTTTTTTTGCTTGTTGCATTAGATGAATGTTTCTTCAATAGAGGATGCATTTTGATTGCTCTTTATGTACTTATTTCTCTGATTCTTGCTTGCCTTTGTTCATGGTATTATGAATGGATCATATATAATCAAATTCTATTACATGACCAAGCACTGCTGGATTGATGGTATTGTTTTTAACTCTTTTTTACACCTAAATCAGAGTTTAGGTGAAACAAAATTGAATTATAAATAAACAATCTCCCTACAACTTAATGGTATTTGTGTTGCATTTGCATGGACAACTCTTCACTGGTTAGTTTCCTAAACTTCTTGATAATGGGAAGCAAATCTGTGATTATTAGGATTGGTGTCATTATTTAGGCCTTGAGCAAATCTGCGATTAGGATTGATACAAAGGCGAGTTTGATAGTTTGTAGTTTTATATATGTGCTTATTATCCCGAATATTAATCTTAGTTAATTTCAATATCCCATCTTCAAACTCTTTTTCCGAATTTATGCTATATTGAGATTACTTTGCAGTTTGCATTATATGTGATTGTTTTTTGCCAGTACTGCTTTTAGGGGACATTACAATAAGTTTCAGAGATGAACAAAAGCCTTAAGCTTTGCATCAAGTGGTTCCAAGGGAAAGAGCAAGGCCTTAACCAAGAGCTTGAAAAGCTACGACAGGAAGTGGTTGTTGTAGAGAATATCCAGTGATAAGTAAGTGACACTTACCTTTAGTTTGCACATTCTAAAATATGTTCTAGAAAATCTAATTTTAAAGATTCAGAGAGGGCATTCTACCAGCATGGGTTAAAATCACGTTCTTTTTTGATGTTTACATAACTTGAATAAATAGTTTCTGTTTTTGCTTCTATATTTTTTGCCTTTCCATGGATTCAGGAATGTTTTGATTATGTTCAGTTTTGGAGAAGTTACTGATGACTCTTTTTTATTTTTTAAATTTAAACATCATTTAAAAAATAAATTACTAGGCAGTTAATTTTTTTCCAAAATCTTTTATCTTTTACTAATGATTCTAACTGCTTTATATTGTTGTACAGAAAAATCAGCACAGGTTTATCCGTTAGCTGAGATTTTTTCCAAAATCTTTTATTTTATTCTTTATGTTTTCCATTTCAAATTAATAGGCAGTTAATTTTTTTCAATCCTATTTTCAGTTTTTAAAAAACCCACTCACGCCTCAACTTATTAAAAAAAACAAATTAAACCCAGTAACCGTTGTACATAATTGCCCAGTGATTTTTTTTAACTCCTATTATCACTTTCTAGCTTCTTTCATCCTGTTTATCTCTTTCACCAGAAACATTCACTCCTTTTTGTGTTTACTCTCTTTTGTTCCCTTCTTCTTTATCTCCTTCGTCTGTTTCGTGTAAACTTTGTTGTTTACTTTAAACATGCTTCCCCGTTCTCGTATTGTTGATGAGTATCACTTTTGTTGTGGAAGTTTTCTTATTGAAGCATTTGCTTCTTACCCACAACATGGGGAGTCAAGTAAACTTTCTATTTTTCATTATAATTTTCTTGATCACGATGGATTTGCCATGGTATATCCGGATTCATTTCCATGGGATGGGTATGTAGTAAGTAGGCAAGTGATTGGAGCTATGTTAACTGTGTGCAATGTTCTCGATTGTCTTCAAACTATGTATGCAATTGATCACATAAATGATTATATAAATGAGTGCATTCTTACATCAAGGTTTGATATCCAACGCGACTTAGTGCCTGATGCGGGACCATCCAAGACACCTTCGGACACATCTATACTTGGGGATGGACCTATGATTCGAGCTCACGAGAATGATGTCATTCTCAAGAGGAAGAAGAAGGCTCCACCATGGGAGAAGGTCTAACCCTGTAAAGACCGAGTATATTTATATATTATGTTTATTTTAATAAGTAAATTATTATTAAATTCAATTTGTAAAAGTGGAATAAAACCCGTTTTCGAGCGTAAGTTTTGGATTTTAGTTATTCCGGCATCATTTAAATTTCGGATTTTGACGGGATTCGATTTTCGCTTTCAAGATCGAGTATTAATAAAGACTAATTTAAACTCCGAGTTTTGATTGAAATTAATTTAATTCCGTTATATTGAGATTATAAATTAAATTTTATTAAATTTGATTTAGTCGGGATTCGACCGGGCGAGCGGGTTTTGAGTCTTTTCCCCTAATTTGATTTGGGTATTGTGGGGACCACATATATTTTAAATTCTTTTCCATTTTCTTTCTTCTCTCTCTCTCTCTCTCTCTCTCTCTCTCTCTCTCTCTCTCTCTCTCTCTCTCTCTCTCTCTCTCGGCTGGTCCCCTACCTCTCTTGTCATCTTCCTCACCCCCCAGCTCACACACTCCTTCTTACCCCCTCCTCCTTTTCACTGCAAGCAGAGCAGCACCGTCCTTCTGAATTGGTCCCCCCCCCATTTCCATTTCATTTCAACAAACCCACAAGTTCACCTCCCTCCTCTCTCCACCCTCTTCTTGTCGTCTGCCTCCCCCCCCTCTTCTATTTCTGAAACCCCCAACACCACCACACTACCTCCATTTCAGACGTTCGACCCAGGAGCCATCGCCATCCCCGTTCCTTGCCGTTCTGTCGCCGACGTCGAAGCAGGGGACCCTTTTCCACCAAATCCGAGGGCCGAGCTCCCTGTCACCTCCATTGCTTCTTCCTCCGAGCAGCAGCACTTCCCTCCTTCTCTTTCGAAGTAGTAACCAGAAGCCCAGAAGCGTCCCCAAGCGCAGCCGCCGCCTCCCTTCCTCCCCTGTACGCGGGTCGAGCATGGTAAGCTCTCGTCCTCATCCTCTTTGACTCTAAAACCATACAAAGGGCCACCTTTACACCTCCCCCACTCTTCCTGGGCAGTCTCCGATGAGGATCCGTCTCCGACGAGGTCAGACGGGCACCGACGAGCCTTCCCGAGCATTCATCCCGGCGGAACAACCTCCCTCGGTAACCTCTCTTCTCTCCCTTCTCTCCTCGCTTGTGCTTTGTTCAAGTCATGTGGGTTGGGGTCGGAAACTTGCTTCGGTCCTCTGGGAATGGGTTGGGGTCGAAACCGGCCGCCGGCAGGCCAAGCTTACCCTCTTCTTCTCCGGTTCATGTCGTCGTCAGGAAGCCCTGTTCCGAGCTTGGGGAAGACGAGCCCTTCCTTCCATCTGGGCGGGCATGGGCCTAACTTTCAGATTTGGGCCGGATCCGAGTTAGGGGGAAACGGGTTATATTATTTTTAAATCGGATCCCTTCCTCTTCTCTTTCATTTCTCCTGGGCCGGATCTCTTCCTTTTCTTTCCTTCTTTCTTCTGGGCTTGGGTTGGGCCTATTTTCCTTGGGTCGGGTGGCCTTCCTTCTTCTTTTCTTCCTTCTTCTGATTTTGGGTGGGCTGAGTGTGGCGGATACGGATCCGGGTCGGACCATCTCCTTCTCCTTCTCCTTTCTGTTGGGCCGGATCCTCTTTCTGTTGGGCTTTTGGGTCGGGTTGAGATGGCTGTTGGGTTATATATGGGTTGTGTTTCTTTTTTTATTTTTATTTATTTCGGTAGTATATATATATATGTTATGTGTTAAATTATATTTTGTGTTATGTTATATATATATATATGTTATAATACTTATTATTTATGATTGGGAGATATATATATATATACATATTATGAATTTTCAATATACTTTAAAAAGGTTTTAAAAGTGATATTATTTGATATTGGGTTATAAATATAATTATGGTTATTATTTTGAGACTTTATGGATAGTAAGTGTTAGATTATTTGGATATTATTATTATTTTGGGTTTTGGTTATAATTGTAAATTCTGTAAATTAATCTTTATATATTGTTTATATTGTTTTAAAATAGTATTAATTGGATTATTTAATTGATGCATTTTATGAGGATTTAACTATGTGAATTGGGAATTTTTAAAGTGAATTGTTGGTTTTGATTATAAATGTGAGGAGTTATGAGGATTTAAATATGACTTTTGGAAATTGATTTTAAGGTTTAAATGTTTAATGTCGGGATTTAGATAAGCGATTTTAAAAGAGTTGTTTGATTTTCTAAGTTGAGTTTTTTTGAGAGGTTGTTTGAAAATGAGATGATGAGATGAGATGAACATGAAATGAGATATGGTTTGTGATGAAATGAGATGGAATAATCTGAAATGGGATATGAGACCAGATATGAATGATAGTTAGGAGCGCCTTGTGTGAAATAGGTAGACTTATGCATTTATATGTTATTAGGTGTTTGTGAATGTTGGACGTTGCTTGCTATCGGTGATTCATTTCTTGGATTCTGCTCTGCCTTGTTCTCTGCTGTTCGGCTTATCCAGGTAAGTTCCTTTATGGGCTTACTCAGATTCGAAAGAGATTACCGGCTGTGAATGTATGACATACTAGGTGTTGCATAAGCATTAAAGCATGCCATGTAGTATCATGCTAGGTTGCACTTGTGATTGAGCATTCTATTTCTTTACGCGTATGAAACAGAACGGCCGTATCTGTGATAGTCCTAGAGTCTTTGCTAGGGTCATAGGGTAGCCCAGCCCCATCGGGTGCCCTGAGTCTATCGAGTCGATATGAGCATGATGATAGCCCAGCACCATCGGACATGATTTATTTATTTATTTGAATTTATGTTATGATGATGAGATATGATGATGAGATATGATATGCTATAGCATCGAACCGGCCGGTCTCTGCACTAACGGAAAGGGGTGCAGAGGTAGGAGAGGGACATGCCACTTGGCATTCTTTGGGCGCCTTTACAGTTATTTCTCGCATATTGTAAATTAGGATCATGCTAGTGTGATTAAATTACCGCATCTGCATCATCTTTATTATTAGCGTATGTGTATGTTCGCTTGCTGGACAGAGCGTGTTGGGGCCTCGGTCTGACCCCACTCGCACCCATTGTTTTTAGGTATGATTGCTCTCTGTTTATATGGCGTGGGGAAGTCCCTCGGCGATTGCAAAGAAATCTGTCTAACCCCGCTAATCTGGCCATCCGACTTTAGAATTATGTTTTGGTTTTGACCCGGCCTTGCCGTGGCTTTTGTATCTAAATTATATTTCCACTTCACTTTCGTTTAAACTGAATTTATGAAACTTCGACTGATTAGAGGTTTGAAACCTCGACCCGTACCTGAATTGCAACATCCGAACGAAGGTATCCGACCTTCGAAACGTATTCCGGATATTTATATCCGGGCCGTTACAAACCCCGTATCAGTGCCAAATATTACAATATATGTTGACACATATATTTTGCATTCGGTTGACCATTCCGTTCATCCGGTTGACAACTTGGCTGATGTGGGTGCTTTTGGTGATCCCGACATTGACAACTTGCCTGATGTGGGTGCTTTTTATGATATTGACATTGATCAAATTGATTTTCCTCCAGATTGGTATGACTATGCATTAGTTCCTTTATGTTTATGCTATTTTACTTCAGTTTATGATCCATATAAACTTACTTATTTCCATTATTGAAATAACGCAGGGACTTGCTTATGGATTATGTTCCAGTGCCACAACCTACGTCAATAAGCTGTTAATTCGCTCCTCGTAGGACTGTTTTCGGAGGCAGCTGGTCGGTCATGCATCATATGTCTTCAAGAGGTTGATAGCTCAACTATGCTGACTCGAATGCCATGTGGCCACCGCTTCCATGACGTTTGCATCCGTCATTGGCTCGAGGGTCAGCACTCTTGCCCTATATGTCGGTATAAGTTTCCGGTTGCTAACAACGATGTGCCTTGAGATGTTGCACAATTCAAATGTTTTACAAACTACTACTAGCTTCATGTTGTTGATATGTTTGAATGTTTATTTCTTTCTATGGATAATGTTGTGTATTTCATTTTTCTGCCTTCTATATGTTTCAATGTATTTTAATATATTTGAATGTTTATGTGTATGTTTTAATTTATTTACCACTAATGAAAATTTTAGTGGTAAATGTATTTTAATATATTTCCCACATCACGTATTTGAATTTGTGACTTTGATTAGTTACATGAATTCACATTACAATCACAAATAATTTGCGACTAATGTTTTTTTATATGTTGGTTTTAATACCTTCAGCTTTTGTTTATCATTTAGTTATATACCCATCCACTTTCAATTAAAAAAAACATTAAAATCTACTCACTTCTGATAAAAAAAAGAAAACAAATTATTCAAATAACTTCCACCCACGTTGTTTAACTTTGAAATTAATTAATTTGTAAAAATTAATTCAACCCAAACTCCACCCACGTTGTATAAGTTTGAAATTAATTTGTAACAATTACTTAAACCCAAAAAACTCCACCCACGTTGTAAACTATTAAAATTAATTTGAAAAAGTATTTTTTTATTTTTTTCTTCTACCCATGCAAAATGGAAGTTACTTTTGTTTTATTAGTATGGAAGTTACATTTGTCATCCCACTCCACCCACTAAGATCATAACCGCTCCGACTACCACCCACTACGAGCTCCCATTTGGTATAGTAACCATGTTCTTCGTTTTTTTGGTTTTTTCATTCATTACATTCTTCCTAGCAATTTCTGCACCAATTGTAGGTATTCTTGTACCTCATTTTAATTCTGAATACATGATATTGTTTAGAAGCTCTTATTATGTTTGTGTTTGTCACCATTTCTTTCTTGATTCGTTTATACTGTTTTTACCACTGATGAAAATGTTTATAGCAAAGTAATATTACTGTTTATGATTTTTTTTGCGCGAGGCTGTGAAGGGGAGATATCTTGTATATGGATATAAATGCATTATACTAATATGTATTTTAATATATGACAGCACCAGAGGATCCTCGATTCAAAGTAGGCGAAGCGTGTGAAGTTATAGGTGGTGAAGAATGCTTTTTAAGGTCGTTTTATGATGCATTTATTGTAGGGGTTGTAAACGACACACATTATGAAGTGTAGTATGTGAGTTTGAGGACCCAAACTCCACCCACGTTGTATAAGTTTCGAATTAATTTGTATCAGTTAATTAAACTCAAAAAACTCCACCCACGTTGTAAAATTTTTAAATTAATTTTTAAAAGTATTTTTTTCTTTTTTCTTCTACACATACAACATGGAAGTTACTTTTTTTTTTATTAGTATGAAAGTTACCTTTGTCATCCCACTCCACCCACTAAGATCATAACCACTCCGCCTACCACCCACAAACGAGCTCCCATTCAGTATAGGAACCATTTTCTTCATTTTGTTGGTTTTCTCATTCATTGCATTCTTCTTAGCGATTTCTGCACCAGTTGAAGGTATCCTTGTACCTCATTTATTACAAATCGTTGTTCAATAGTGTCACTTATTTAACTTATATTTTTCAGTTGATGCTCAATCGCTTTTCGAACATTCATCACAGAGTGCGCATGTACGTTTACCCATTTTGTCCAACAAACATTATGTTTTTGGAGTGGAAACTTTTTGACGTTTTTGTTGTTTTAATTGGTGTAAAATTTCGTTATTTGCTTGCGTCCTACAGGTTTCAAATGGCACCACCCGTAGATACGATCAACAACTTAGATGGATTGACAAATAAAAAATTTGGACAATTAGGGGAAGGATTACAGTTCTTTGGACAACGTGTTTTCGAGACTCCAAGGACGTGGACGGAATCCAACTTATTATGATGGATGAACTGGTTATAAGTTTATTTCATATTTGTTTTTATCTTATATATATTTATTATACATTTATACAATATATGATCTTCTGCACAGGGGGATACCATTCAGGGAACTATAACAAAAAAGAATGTTGCAAAATTTGCACCTCTTATCAAGGAGGGCGGTTTGCATTTGTTACATAATTTTCTTCTCTCTGAGAACAAGGATGCTGTCAAATTTGCTCCTCATAAGTACAAATTGATCTTTACTTTCAAGACTGTCGTTTCTCGGATTGAAGGGCTGAACATTCCTCTACATAGTTTTAACTTTGTTGATTTTATAGACATCAAGTTGAACGTCTTTGACCATGATTGTGCTGTTGGTAATTGTGTTTATTGACTACATGGGTATATGTTATTGCTTATATTGTTGTTCCTGGTTTGATGATATGAGTTTGAACTTGTGTTTTCTGTAATGTAGATGTGATTGGGTACATTACCAAGTTTTCTCCGCTTGAGGCTTACGTCAATGATTCGACTTCATCTGCGAAACTTGATTTCTGCTTGGAAAATGAAGTGTTAGTTTCCATTTAAATTTGTTATGTATTCATATTTTTTTCATAAATTTGAACAAAAGGTATTTTTACTGTTTTATTGTTGATACTTTAATACCTAATACATAAGGTTCATGTTTTATTTTCTCAAATTTGTTTTTCTATTACTTAATGAATTACAGCAGATGAAAAATTATACAGGTATCATTGACTGTTTGTTGGATGCCTCATGTTTTCATTTACAGCCCATTATCCGAGTTTTACAACGCACATGACATTTATTTTTCCAGTAATTGTACAAGTATTAAGAACTACATGGTTAATGGTTTTAATTTATCATTGTCATATTCCTTCATTTTCAGCAATGAAACCCTCAACTGCACTATGTGGAATAAGTATGCGCACGAATTGAATAATCACTTGACGACTGTTAGAGAAGACAAGGTGTTTCTAATCATCAAATTTGCAAAGGTCAAGAAGCTTGCAGGTTGGTATCACCGATCCCTCTTTACTTTATTGGTCATTCACTTGCCTTTATCATTCATCACTATAAATAATGATTCTGTCTTCTCTGGACTAATAAGTTCCAGGTGGATTTATCTTGAATAATGCTTTCAACGGAACTAAGCTATTTTGATGCAACGATACCTGAGATTGCAAGCTTCAAAGAAAGGTTATCATGTTACATGTTATATGTCAAGTTGATAATAGACTCTTGTCGAATATGAACTTTGTTTACCTATTTCCATGTGTTGTGCATTGTAGGTGGTGTGATGGAAATTCCGATGTTCTCGTGAGATCAACCATTGCATAATTGTCTCAAACACCTGTGCGGGATCCCTTTCCAATTGATGCAAAGCAATGCGTCCAATTCTTATATAATGTCTCAGAAGTTATTTCGTCGTGATTTCCAATTACTATTAGTTAGTTTATGAAATTGAAGTTCCCGTTGTGATTTTTTTCCTTACATTTTTTGGTTAATAGCCCTGCACTGTTGTTATTGTTAGACATCACCCAAATATGCAAAGATGTGGATTGGGCATATCATGCATGCAAAATTTGCAACAAAAAGGCTATATATCAGGACTCTATATTTTGGTGTAGGAGTTGTTCTATACAAGTCAAGTTCCCTCAACAAAGGTATGTATGATGTATTTGATGTCAGTTTAGATATTCATGTGTCTGTGAATGTTTTCCTTTTATATAAAATGACTCATCTTGATTTACACGGATGACCACCTTCGTACGTATATTTGAATTTATAGGTTTGAACGTCCGTTTATTATTCGTACCGAAGCTCTGGTAGGTTTATATGTTATTTTGTGTTTACTATTTCTCTTTCTTTTTGCCTTAGGTGACTTATGGTGTTGTTTTTGTTTGATCATTCAGTTCTTATTTGTTGAATCTTGTACGCTTTTTTATATATAGGTATATAATATGGTGTATTTTGAATCCCCAACCCTATTTTGTTATATTGCTTCGCAATATGTGTATGTGTTTTTGAATAGGTTTTATATGTTTGTTTTAATCGGAACAATATGACCTAAATATTTTTTTAAACCAACTGAATACCTACACTCTTTTACTATTTTTTCGCTTGCTGTGGTGACTGATGTTAATTACTTTTTCGTTATAGATTTATGCTTCGTATTATGGTGGAGGATGATACTGGGACTGCCAAGATGACATTGTTCAATCAAGTAGTTGTCCAGTTGATTAACAAGGATGTTTCTACTTTACGTGCTCGGATGCTTAAGGTGATTGCCCATAACATATGTTTATATGTAACTATTGTGTTCTTACTCTACTTGGGATCATATTAGATGTGTTGTTTTCTTATTGTTGTGTTATAGGGAGATTCCAAGGTTACATTTCCCCCTGATTTCAACAAGCTTCTCTCTCGTAAGTATGTGTTCGTTGTTGAGGTTGAACCATACAATATTCAACATCCACATGAAGCGTATTCTGTAAAGAGAATCAGTGATGATGGGTCCTTCATTGAGAAGTTTGAAAATCAGGTGATTTATGCCAAGGTGTTTTTTTACCTATTACATGTGGTTGTTCCTTTTCTTTTATTCTATGGCTTCAAGCTTACTAATTCTATTACTATATGATTGACGCATATCTTTTGTTTCAGGATGAAGATTCAGATCATTTGTCTCATCAACCCGGAGCTCCTTCTACTGCTTCTTCAAGTATTGTCCTCACTCCATCGAAGCGATCTCATGAATCTGAAGATGAGTACACTTGCACTACGAGTGGTGAAGGTGAATCGTCATCAGCCAAAAAGGTTGTTACCGAAGGCGACACAAGAGTATGATTAGTCTCATTTTACATCCTTTAAGCATTAAACAAATATTTTTATGTTGGTTAGGTATCCTGTGAACTGTATAGGTATCCTGTGAACTGTTTCTTTTGTATGAATTTAGCACAATTTCATGTCTTTGAGACTTGGAGTTTAGTGGAGTTTTATCTTATTTTCAATGTACTTTTTGGAGTTGTGTTATGTCAACATTTTTTTTATTAATGGTTTGTGCTTTGTGGATGGGTAGGAATGATTTTATTTCATACCTCAAATATTTCCTACAAATGTATTGGATGGTCAAATAGTTTGCAGTTTGAATTGCCTGAAAGTTAGTCTTGCACTGTGATGCTTCCTTCCTTTTTGTTAATAAAAAATATAATAACATATATCTTTTTCCTAATTTTCTTTCTTTAATTATTTTTTGTTTCAAATATTAAACGTATATTATATATCAAGATAGTATGAAGCTTTATGTTTTTGCTTTAGCTGCTCCATGCTTTTTTCCATCTGTAGAAAGGGATGGACAGTTTATTTAATATTCAAATACTTGCTACCACAAAATTGAATGGTCAAATCATTCCACACCTACTTGCTACAACAAAATTGAATGGTCAAATTGAATGGTCAAGTCAATTCATGGCAACATTGAATGGTCAATTCATATTGCAACATTGAATGATTTCAACAGAACTAACCACTAGCTAGTGGCCGGTCAAACTTCTCTACAAAACTAAAAGCAAAAACAATTTCCTTATACATCCTTTATAAAACTCAATTTTCAATCTCCTTCCTCAAGTTATTCTTCTTTTTTCTTCATTCCTTACCCTTTCTTTCTTCTACACAATTCTTCTTCATTTGTACCTCAACATGTCTTCATCCTCAGAAGTATCTTCACGTGAAGATACGCCTCCTGATGAAAATGGAAATCGTCAAATACGGCGTGATCGAATCATTATTGGTTAGATATTTTTCTTACTCAATCAATTTTAAGTTTTTGGACCTACTTCATAAACTTTGTTTGTTATTATGTTTTGTAAAAATAATAACAGATATTCTTACTCCCACTTTATTATTAAACGAATTAGCTTAAGTTGTTTTGGTTCAGTTTCTCGAAATTTTGGATACATGATATTGTTTAGAAGCTCTTATTATGTTTGTATTTGTCACCATTTTTTTCTTGATTCGTTTATACTGTTTTTACCATGAAAATGTTTATAGCAAAGTAATATTACTGTTTATGATTTTTTTGCCCGAGGCTGTGAAGGGGAGGTATCTTGTATATGGATATAAATGCATTATACTAATATGTATTTTAATATATAACAGCACCAGAGGATCCTCGATTCAAAGTAGGCGAAGCATGTGAAGTTATAGGAGGTGAAGAAGGGTTTTTAGGTTCGTTTTATGATGCATTTATTGTACGGGTTGTAAACGAGACACATTATGAAGTGAAGTATGTGAGCTTGAGGACCCAGGATGGTACTAGGAGTCTGAAAGAAATAGTACACATGGGTCGAGTTCGCCCAATACCACCCGAGGAGCCATTTGACTCATTTGCTATCGGTGACTCTGTTGATTGTAAGGCTCGGGATGGATACTGTGTTCCATTGTTGTGTTTGTGTTATCTTCATCAATTAGTTTATGTGTCAATTGAAAAATTATAAATATTTGCAACTAATGGATTATTTTTTTGTTATAATGTAGTCATATACACCATTGAGTTCCAAAAACGCGGCCTTCCCCATGCCCATATTGTGCTGTTTTTGCACCGCAATTCGAAGATGACTTTGGTTGAGGATATTGATGGTCTCATATCTGTAGAACTTCCTGATCCAGAGACTGATAAAGAATTACATGAGGTTGTTCGTGATTTGATGATTCATGGGCCGTGTGGATCTTACAATACAAGAGCACCATGTATGGCAAACAATCGTTGTCGAAAAAACTATCCAAGAAGGTTTGCTTAAATGTCTAGCATTGGGACAGATGGATATGCTCACTATCGATGATAAGATGATGGGAGAACAATCGACATTAGTGGAAATGCGATTGACAATAAGATATGTTGTGACATACAACCGAGATCTTCTGCTTAAGTATAAAGCTCATATTAATGTTGAAGCATGCAATCAGTATGGAGCAGTCAAATATTTGTTCAAATATATTAGCAAAGGCAACGATCGTGTGACAGTAGTAATGACTACAGACCGGGATGGAAACATCGTTCCTGATGAGATTAAGGCGCATTATGATTGTAGGTACATTTGCCCGCTGGATGCTGTATGGAGAATTTTTGGTTTTGATATACATGGGCATACGGTTGGAGTGGAGAGATTGTTTTTCCATTTGCCCGGACAACAACATGTGGTCTATAATGATGATGATTCCCTTGAAGATATTATGAACAGAGCTGGAGTTGATTCTTTTAAATTCTTGGCATGGATGAAATGTAATCAGTCATATTCTTCTGTGCGGGAGTTAACTTATATTGAGTTCCCATCACGATTTGTCTGGAAACAACGAGAGAAAATGTGGAGCCCTAGGAAGCGTGGGTTTCAAGTTGGCCGTCTGTATTATGTTACTCCTACGACAGGTGAGTTATATTATCTGCGGATGCTTTTGAATCAGGTTAAAGGCCCAACATGTTATGAAGATATTCGGATAGTTGATGATGTCCTTTATCCGACATTTAGAGAAGCGTGTTATGCACTGGGACTATTGGCTGATGAGAGAGAGAGTACATCGATGGCATAATTGAAGCCAGTGAATGGGGTTCCGCAAACTATTTGAGGGTGTTGTTTGTAATATTGTTGTTATCTTCAAGTATGTGTACACCCAAGTTGGTGTGGGAAAAGACTTGGAAACTTCTCGCGGATGATATCCTATATAGGCAACGGATTATGTTGAACATTCCAGGTACAATTTCTTCTAAATACTCATGATATAGTGTCATGATATTTTATTTATAATTTGTAAGTGGTTTTGTAATATGTTTTTGTACATGTTGGTGCTATATTTATTAGTACAAGTTAGCTAATTAAAAGGAAATGACAATAATGAATGCTAACTTTATATTGTGTATTTTGCAGATTTGGAGCTGACTGATGAAAAAATTCAGAGCTACACTATACTGGAAATTGATAAGTTGCTCAATCAGAACGGTAGCAGTATTATTCAGTTTCCTAGCTTGCCGCAAGTGGATGAAGCGCTTTCAAGTGTATGGTGTAACAACCTCATCCAACAGGAGCTCATGTATGATCAAGTGCAATTGGCGGAAGAACACATGACTCTTATTTCGAATTTCACATCTGAGCAGCATGCCGTGTATTCAAAAATCATGGAGGCTGTGTCGAGTAATTCAGGGGGCTTTTTTTTTCCTCTATGGCTATGGAGGTACTGGCAAAACTTATCTTTGGCGAGCTTTATCTGCAGCAATTCGGTCTAAAGGTGAAATTGTGCTGATTGCTGCTTTAAGTGGTATTGCTGCTCTTCTCATTCCAGGTGGGCACACTGCTCATTCGAGATTTGCTATTCCGTTGCATCCTGATGAGTATTCATGTTGCAATATTGAGAGGGGTTCTGCACGAGCTGAACTTTTGAACCATTGATGAAGAAGTATTGTTTTGAAGCTCTAGACCGTACACTTAGGGATGTGATGGAATCTGATGTGCCTTTCGGTGGAAAAGTGGTTGTCTTGGGAGGTGACTTTAGACAAATTCTGCCGGTTGTTCCCAAAGGTAGCCGACAAGATGTTGTCTCTGCTACTATAAATGCATCGTACCTGTGGAGCGACTGTAAGGTAAATGTCTAACATTATAATATTAATTATTCTTCTACTATTATTATACCATTGACTTGAGTTTTTTCTCAGTCATCTAAAACACAACGATATTGGTACCATGTAGGTTCTCAAATTGACAAAAAATATGCGGCTTCAAACGGGATCTCTATCTTCCGAAGCGGATGATATAAGGCAGTTTGCTGAGTGGATTTTGAGGATAGGTGATGGTATTGAAGGACCACCGAATGATGGTGAAGCTGATGTTGATATTCCTAAGGATCTTCTCATCACTGAATCAAATGATCCTCTTGCATCTATAGTGGATGCAATATATCCATTGTTGGTAAGTAACTTACAAGATCCATCCTATTTTGAGAAGAGAGCGATTTTAGCCCCTACTCACGAAGAGGTCGGAAAGGTTAATGATTACGTTTTATCATTACTCCCTGGTGACGAAAGGGTGTACTTGAGTTCTGATAGACTTTGCTCTGGAGCAGAATCGGCTGACCATGAAATTTATACCGCTGAATTTTTAAACAGTCTTAGATGTTCGGGTCTGCCTAATCACAATTTGAAGCTTAAATTAGGTGTCCCCTTCATCTTGGTTCGCAATATTGACCAGTCTGCAGGTTTATGTAATGGAACAAGATTGATCATCACTCGGCTAGGTTCGCGAGTTGTCGAAGGTCAGGTTATATCAGGAAGTAGTTTGGGAGAAAAGGTACCTATTCCTCGCATGATTATGTCTTCTTCAGATCCAACTATGCACATACAGTTTGAAAGAAGGCAATTTCCTTTGTTGGTGTGTTTTGGTATGACAATCAACAAAAGTCAAGGGCAATCGCTCTCACAAGTTGGTTTATATTTGCCTCGGCCGGTGTTCAGTCATGGCCAGTTATATGTTGCGGTCTCTCGGGTGACGTCTAGGAGAGGTTTGAAGATTGTGATATGTGATCAAGATTCTAACATTTTAACCTCTACTACTAATGTAGTCTATAAAGAAGTTTTTCACAATGTATAGTCTGTTGAAACTTGGTTGAGGTCATATGCATATAGATGTTATGGTTCAGTTGATTATTATTTGCGTGCATTATGGTTGATTTATTTTACTTTATGAAACCATGTTAAAGTAAGTTATGTGTTTCTCTTTCTTCTATCATATTAGTGAAAAACAAGGTTCAACCGAGTACTATATTTTATACATCATTTAAACCACATTTATAAATACTGGTAATATCCGATAAATAATAAGAGTTTGTGTAAATGTATGTTAAAAATCCCGTACGTAGCGCACGGGTTATGGGC
The DNA here is from genome assembly GCA_963922045.1 of Persicaria maculosa. Classification (NCBI taxonomy): domain Eukaryota; kingdom Viridiplantae; phylum Streptophyta; class Magnoliopsida; order Caryophyllales; family Polygonaceae; genus Persicaria; species Persicaria maculosa. Next base: position 13,215,050 of record OY998257.1, on the reverse strand, counting down.
TAGTTTATTTGTAAAATTCTAAATCCTAAATGGATAAAATCCAACACTTTTTTTTAGCACTAAATCCAACAAATTATTTCCAAATAAGAAAAAAAAGGTAAAAATGCTAAGAGTGCGGTTGCTAGAGCCCACCGAGGAGAGGCTCACAACAACAAAAATGAGGCCATGTAAGAAGCTCGTGCGTGCGGAGTGCCCATCAAAAGCGAAAACGACGTCGTTCAACACGGGGAAAGCATGAAATGCCACGTTTCGTGCTGCCCAGGACTAAAAAAAAACCTGTCACATGGGCCAATCAATGGTGCCACGTGGCAACGCTTGAAAATTCAACATTTAAAATGTGGTTTTTATGCATTTTTCTGTAATTAAAAAAATATATTCAAGTGTGAATTAACTTTATGTATCTATACACTCATTTTGCATATATATGTTTTTTTTATAAAAATATTATGCCAACATTACCCATATACTATAATTTTTACCAAATAAAAAGCTAATATTTTCACCCATTTCACCTATAAATAATTAAGGTGAGATCTCCATTCTTTTTTTCATACATCCACTTCTACCACCTTCTCTCCTTTTATGAAATGGATCTCAACCAGAATTACTACCACCCTCCTCAAGCTTACTACTTCAATCCATATGGGGTTGGTGATCCAAATCAAATTGTTCATCCGATCCAAATGTGGTTCTCAATTCAAATGTTATCCCTCCTCAGGCTGATGTAGAGGAAGATGGTGAAGATGAAGAGGTCGAAGAAGCCCCCACTAAAAGCATCAACTCCAGAACCAAATAGAGTGACAAGGAAGACCAGTTGCTCATCAGTGTCTGACTCAACACAAGTAGAGATGTGACCACAAGATGAGACCAAACCTGCCAGGTTCAAATTCCGGGAAAGAATTTTATATTACTACAATGAAAGGAGGGTGGGGGGTGGGGGAGTCTCGTTAAGTGGATCACAAAGCAATGTAATTCTCACTACGAAAGGATTAGTGCTTGTATTACCTCACCGCACAAAGGCTAGAGTTAGTGGTTAATCTAAAGACAATATCATCAACGTTGCTCGTCGCCTGTTTGTGGAGGATAGTGAGGACAAGAAGGAGTTCAAGAATGAATACGCATGATGTAACAACCCGAGTTATAGAACCCGGGTTACGTTTTGAAGGAGTGGATACCTTCGTTCGAATCTTGCAATTCAAGTACAGGTTGAGTTGTAAAACAAAGTGTTAAGTTTTGAAATAAGGGATTTCGAACCCTGATTCCGAGATAGGTCGATTGGGGACCCGATGTTTACACACCGAACCTATCCTATTTCCTAATTCGTGCAAAACAAGTTTAAGTAAAAAACCAAGCAAACAACAAAATCCGATACAAGGTCGTCACGACATGGCCAATTCAAAACAGAGGTATAAGTGAGAAATCCATAATTAGAAGGTAAAGTTGAAAAGTTAAAGTCAGTCTCTCTCCAAACTACGCCATAGAGAATCCCCGCCAAACAGCACGCTGTCAAGCAAACGAAAGGGTACCTGAAACTGTTCGACAAGTCTAGCCGAGCCACTCATGCGTGTCCGGAAGACAATGCTGAGGCCATATAATATGATCTATACCTAAGTAAAGGATGATCTAATGTAGTGCGAAAAGTAAACACACAAGGCATGCTTGAGGTAAATAAATATGCAGAAACTATAAATGTGCCCAAAGAATGCCAACTGACATGTCCCCCTTCTCACTCTCAATCCACACCCATGCCAGGGCTGGAGACCCGGTCATTACTGCAGTCATATCATATCTCTCAGTCTATACCCGACCCACACCTGGAAAGGATACCCGATCGCCACCGCAGTTATATCATATCATATATAAATATAGTCATGCTCATGCTTCTTTTCTTTCTCATGGTATAGTCATAAGAGTAGATTAGAAACAAACCCGATGGGAATGGGTCGTCCTATAACCCTAGCAACGACTCTAGAACTCACAAGTTAACGACCGTTCTACTGTATTTTAGTATTTTGTTGGGATTGATGGTTTCTTCGTAATAGACCAAAACAATGATCAACAACAGGGACATATTGACGTACCATATTCAGATGGAGCTATTTCTAATCAGTTGTAGAAAATAAAATGTGTTTAACTGAAATAATGCTTGGATGATCGAGGATATATACGAATGGTTTGTAGCTCTTTTTTCTTGAATTTGTTGTTATGTAGAACTTTCTTGTTAACAACTGTTTCATTAGTCTCTAACCATTTTACCTGCATAATTAACAACTTAAAAACAAAACTTCATCTTTAAACAATTTAGTTGAATCTAGAGTAAATTCCCGGTGAAAGTTAGTGCTACAGAGTTGTCTTGCTAAGAATATCAAGGACACTTCAACATAAAAAGATCATACCTACGACACCAAAAGACCCTTGTCCAACAACATGCTAAAATAGCTAATTATCTATAAATCAAAGTTTCCCATGATACATGGATAAATACACAAATAAGAGAAGACAATCACCTACTTTGGTTGTCCATCTCGACCACAAATTTTTGATACAATGATATGACCAAGCCAAACATTAAGTCCAAGCTATATTCATAAACAAGTGAGTAAAAATGTGTTAAAGAGCAAATAAAATAAAAGCACATTATTAAACTCAATGCCATGGAGTTTCAAAGATATACCATTCATAACGATTTTACTCTTCCCTCCTAGAGAATCCTTGAAGTACAAAAGCACATAGATATTAGTAAGCTTATTTGAGGGAGGGGGAGGGAGTGTATAACATGGAATATCATTGTAATCAATGCAAGCAAGTAAAAAAAAAAATCAAAGCTGAAAGGTCCTTAAATTCAAAAATTATTGGTCATGTAAGTTACATGCCATAACTAACATTTTACCTGTAATAAATGTGTCAACTTCCTGTCCTTATAAGGAACATGTCCTCCTTCTTTCCGCTTCTTTTCATCTCCTAATGCACTTATCACATTTCCTAGAGCCAGCAAGCCTTTGTTGATATGAATTTCTAATTAAAAAGAAAACGATAAATAAGATTTTAAGCTAAATTATATAACGAAATTTCAATTTTCAGGAGCCAAAATTCAATGTTCTTTATCACAAGGTAAGTTGTTAGTTAAATTTGTAAGATCAAGGTATGATAAAAATACCTTCCATTAAGCGCATTGTGGCCTAGTGCACTTAGATCTTTCAGAATCAGCAAGGTCCAGCAAGTACGTGTGGCCACGGGTCCGATCCGGCGGGTCAAGGGTCGGGGAAGGGTGACCCGAACCCTAACCCGGGAATCCCACGGGTTGGCGGGTTCGGGTCACCCGGCGGGTTCCAGGGTTGACGGGTCGAACCGGCGTATCGACCCGTCGGGTATTATGTTCATAAAACGTAAATAAACGCAGAAAAAATGAAAATCAGGTGTTAACTTACTAATGTCCATATTTTAACTGAGAAAGAACACTAAATAATAAAGTTACAAATGTTTGGCCAAAGCTAGTTTCTCTGGATGCTTTAATTGGATATGAGGACTGAAGTTCCCATATCCTCCTCCATTCGGGTGCCTGAAGACCATCCCGGAGAAGTTACAAATGACGTCGCAACTGTTTTCATCCCTTGGGTGCTTTGTGAACCAGCATGTGAATATAGCGGCCCGAACTTGGGCCACACTCAAGAGCCTGTGCATTTCTTGTCGCGGACTTGGACACTGGATTCGCACTCCTCCTCATCGCGTCGTTGGCCTTCAACCCTGGATTCGCAATCGCTTGTCCTGCTGCTCATCACGTCGCGGGCCTTAATACAGAGCGTTTATAGAGATTGAGATGAGGTGTGAGTAAAATGGGAGGGAGGTGAGGCTTATTTATAGCCAAAATCGGGAGGGAAAAGAAGCAAATCGACCGTTGGGCAACGTTCGACCCGGCGGGTCGAACGTTGGAATTTCGAACGTTGCCCCTATTTTTTTAAATTTTACGGATGGTTTCGCACTTGAGCTTCGTAGCCTGCTGGTTTTGTACTACGTTTTACAAATATTCAGTTTATTTTATGTCATTATGTCACTCGTAAATCGTAATACGGTTCGAAAATCGAAACCGTGATTACGTGTACATCGACATTTGACACCACACACACATAACATGAGTACATGACACTAAAGCGAAGTCTCTAACAGTGTGACACACTCACACTTCACACACCTGCACTGCTAGAGCCTAGAGTCCTAAACGACCTAGACACATAGTCACCCGAGGTCGAGCCCGAACCTCCTTAGATTTGCATCTTTTCGGGATGCTTCCTCGTTATATGAAGCTTTAGATTTCCGTAACCGGCGCCTCTCGTAACCTTGAACTTGTGACCGCAATGACGACAAACCGCTTCGACCTTCCCCAGGTCTAGCTCGACCTTCCCCAGGTCTAGCTCGACCTTGTCGAAATGGTTTTGGAACGAAGTCACGGATTGATCGGACATGATAACGTTATTACGAAAATGAAATGTATGATTGTAATGAAATGAAATGAACCAAGGAGACAAGATTTATAGGCATTTTGGGTTGAGCAGCTAGCCGTTGCACAACGGCTAGAAATTTCAAAAAAGTAGGTTTGACCCGGCGGGTCGATTTATAGGCATTTTGGGTTGAGCAGCTAGCCGTTGCACAACGGCTAGAAATTTCAAAAAAGTAGGTTTGACCCGGTGGGTCGACCCGTTGGGTCAGCGGGTTTTGAAACCCCCGACCCTAACCCTAACCCGCAACCCGCCTTGACCCTTTAACCCGAGAACCCGCACCCGCCGGGTCACTGACCCGCCGGGTCACAGGTCGATCCGTGACCCGTGGAAACGCCTACCAGCAAGTGCAATTTTGAACTTAAGATATCATCCCCTGAGTCATCATTAACCATTGAAATCTTCTTTTGATCAATTGATATTGTGAAGATTGCATGCGAACGATTGAAACAAATAAAAAAACAGACATCTAGTATGTTATAAGGTTTTACTACAACTAAAACTAAATCAAAGTAAGATTAAGCTTGCTTGAAATGTCATTCTAGGGGATTACCTCTGAAACTATTCAGAACTTTATAACATGATTGCTTTGACTTCTATATACCATTAACATAGGGGGCTGTCATATGGACGGTCATTAACATAGGGGGCTGTCATATGGACGGTCATATTATCGCCATCTGCACGACACCGACGTCGACCTCCAGAGACGGCAGAAATTTCATCGACATCTCCTCCATCATCTTCATCGTTGTCGACTTCCGATGTCGGCAGGTCTTCGTATTATACAATTTCAAACAATGCAGGCTACAATTAGTCAATTACTGACTTGGGCTTTCTAATACATTTCCGGCCCATCTCAACTTTTGGCCCAATTAATTTGATTACTTGACTATTCAACACATTGTCATGTTCACCGATACCTCCGATCGGCATCGGTTGATGCTTCCTCAACACCTGCAGTCGGGGTCGGCATTGGGTCCACCGACACCAGCAGCCGAGGTCGGCACCGTGCCTTTGGCGAGACGGTACGGTGCGTATAGCAAGTCCGTTAACATAACATATGTCCCCAAAAAAATAACCAACGTCTTAACTTTCATATCTTAAATGGCAAAAGATAGCATGAGAGTGTTCTGCATTATCCATGGGATGAAAAGTAGAAATCTCACACATTTCACATTCTTTTACCTTGACTAACTATTCATATTTGTGCTTGCAGTGACACGAGCATGAGACCCTCGTGACAAATACATAGCCATCTCTTCTTTTGTCCATACTGCAGTTTTGTGACACCAGCAACTGTTATCCCTCCATGTCCTTTTTCTCTGATTTGTATGGGAACTCTAGTAAGCCCGGAAGGCTTTGATGAAGCACGTTCACCCTTAGAAACAGCTGTTGGGTTTGCATCAAGCAAATAAAAGACTTCTTTAAATATCTGCATTTTTTGGCACAAGAACCGTGCATCAGCCCATAAACACCAAACCTATTACCTTGAGAAATATACTCCTTAAAATGTTTAAAATAGCAGGTTTATATTTCACTAAAAAAATAATAAAGCTCAAAAGTTTCCATTACCTCAACTCAATGAATGAAACTCTAATTAATATTTCTGCTTTATCTTTTAAGGACCCCATCTTTGAGAATATCGATTCCATGACCATGAGAATGATTCCTCCATTTCTCCCTTCTCCATTGTAGTTTGTCCTCGTAGTTATGTTTTTCTAGAGCCAGTCTTGAACAAGAATAAGGAAAATTTTAAAACCCAAAAAGGTAAAATGAAAAATTTTAAACACGAAGATAAACTAAACCCTATACTACTGACCTGCCCATAAGCAAGGACGGTCCCATTGTATCCGTGGACAAGAGCATCAATCAGGGGAGCAACACACTCATCATATATTTGTGGACATGGAATTGCCCCATTTCCAAAAAAAGGCAGATGTGAAGAAATGTGATCCAATTGCACCTAAATATAAAACCTCATGGGAGTGAGCAATTGTAAACAAACAAATAGACAAACCCTAAGACTCTTAATAAAAAGCCCCGAGCAAGAGATAGAGGGAAGGGTAGTAACTAGACCAATTTTTGGGCCTAATTGCACAAATAGACCACTAGCAAAAAAATTGGCCCAAAATAACCTCTCTACCCCCAAGCAAATATAACAGCAGGTTTTTTGGCACTGTTCATTACCCCTTGTAGGAGGTGACCTGGGAAGAGAAAAGATGAGAGAGGCTAGAACTCAGATCCGTCGCTGCCTCCTCCGAGGCTAGAACTCGTTCCAGATCGACTCCCGATTGCGCAAGAATTCGTCGATCCCTCTGCAGCAGTCCACACAAAATTCCAGGGTTGAGAACGGCTTCGATGAGAGAGGCCCTCTCCTCGAGCTCAACAGGGATCCTGAGGAGAAAGACGACGCCGATGATGAAGATGGGGAGGGCGCGGAGGGGTTCCGGATTCTAGGCCACGCTAAGTGCCTCAACAAGCGGCGTCGCGACAGGGAGGACTCTACCCTTGGTTGTTTTTCTGAAAAATGTGGAGAAAACAACGATATCGGTAGGATCAGAATGGTAGGATTGATGGAAACGAATGGTAGGAGAAAACAACAATATTGGTAGGATCATAATGGAAACACAGTAATTCCTGTATAACTTGACACTAATGGTAGGATAGATGCACACTGATGGTACGATATATTTATACTATTGGAAATATGTAAATGCATAATTGACTTTACCACAACACAATATATCGGAGACTTATGAACACACACTCCGTATTAGCCTATGTGAGAGTCGAACTCACATCTCTGTGTGCAAACACAACGCTCTACCAATTGAGCTAATAGGCTATTTATCATCGTAATAGTCAAGACCAAGTATTTGATGAGTTTCGAAGTGCCCATTGAACCCCAGGATGCGTCATTTAACGAAAAAAAAAACCCCAGGATGCGTCATTCTCCCCGTCGACAATGGCAATATTCTGTGCCACCACCATAGCTGCCGTACGTGCCTCTCCCTTGAACACCAAGCTCCCACTCCCGGGAGCCTACCAACCGCCGCACATGACATTTATACATACCCTAATACCTGGGGTACGCCACGGGAATAGAGGATCAGCCTGGGGGGTAGTTCTGATATAGGAAAGAGGAACAACTACAAAGGAAAGGTACAAGATGACTTACCCATCGCTGCCACTGCCACCAACAAGCTTGTTGCACTTTTCCTTAAATGGAAAGACAGTTGAACACTATTGGCAGGCCAGCACTGTACTATTGGTAGGATAGCAACTGTATCGTTTCCTTGGATGCACGTGTGCCTTTTCCCCCGACCTTTCCGCCTCTCTCCTGCTCTGCCTCACTTTTTGCAGGGCATGTTGGGGTGTTTCAGATCCTCCTCTCAACCTTATATATGTGCTTGGGGAACACCCATCAATGCAATGATTGCATTTTCCCCTCATAAATGCTCCCCTCTTCCCCCCAATGAAGAACCCTGTTTTGACGCCAAAATTACACTGATAACCCGCCAAAACAGCTACGGTCAATCTACTCCAAATTTCTCCAACATTTTCAGCTATGGTAGGACGTGTTAAGCCTATTGGTAAGATAACTCTATGCTATTGGTAAGATAAATTTACCATATTGGTCAGACAGATGCTCTCCCTCTTCCCCCAATGAAGAACCCTATTTTGGCGCCAAAATTACACGGACATCCCGCCAAAACCTCTACGGACAATCCCCTCCATATTATCTCCAAAATTTCCATGTATGGTAGGACAGTTTTGGCCTATTGGTAAGACGAATGTCTTCTATTGGTAATCCAAACGTGTCCAGTTCCCAGAATTGAAGGTGATGCTTTGCCCTCACCTTTCCACTCGTCTCCTATGTTGGCTCTCTTTTTTGCAGAGCATTTAATAAGGAATGACACCCATCAATCAAGATTTTATAAGGGTTGATTGACACCTTTAATTCCAATTATTTAAATTTTCTCTCATAAATGCTCCCCCTTATTTCCCTACTTTATTGGAGCCACACCCCAATTCCTCTGACATGTCCAGTACCTCCCCCTCCTGATTTCTCTCGGCCAAATGATGCAGCTACAGTGCTGGCCTCCCCTTCACCTGCTACTTCCTCTCCCGGTGGTATTTTTGCATTTGCAAAAATATACCACTTTCTACCCCTAGCCAAAAAAAAGGGGACATGCTACTTATGCAAATGGGCCTTTTTTTTTGTCTACTTATGCAAAGAGGCCCAAGACATAAGACATGTTGCATTTAAGGGACTAAAGAAGAAGACTCAAGGATTGGAAATTGTACTAATAAATTTATATTTAGACACCTCTTTTTCAAACTTGAATTTTAGAAGGCTTATATGTGATTTGTCAAAGCCTTAAAGCCAATGTTTCCTTGTAAAGAAATGAAATTTTAAAATATTATATTATGAATTATGATTTAATTTCAATGTTAAATTTATGAGATTTCCGAAAATTTTGAAATTATGCGTTTTCGATCAAAATGATTTTTACTTTATTTAGTGCGAATTCCGGCATATATTTGAATTTGATTTAAAAACGGATCTATTCCGCTTTCCTATACCGAGAATTGAAAACTATTTTTTTTTGGATTTCGAGCTAAGGGATGAATATTGTTTTGAACCTATTGAGATGAGTGTGACAATTTTTATGACATTTTTTAGCTTAAATAGAAATTGTTGGGTTGAATATTATTATTTATTGGGTTAGAATTTTTATAAAACAGAAATAGCGGAATATTTTTATAATTTCTCCTAAGCTAACTCTAACCCTAATTGAACCATATAAATACTGTTTATTTCCTATGAGTGCCGCCACATCCCCAATTTCTCTCTCTCCCTCACATTCCATTTTAGATCTTAAACAAATCCTGTCTCCTTCTCGCCGTTAATTAATGACCACCCCCGGCCTTGCTGCTGCCCCACCCTCTGATCTCCCCTATCACGTCCTCCCTGGAGCTCCTGGACCCCTTTCCCATGACCTTCGCTCCCTGGGCCTTCTCTCCTTCTCATCTTGATGCCCTCGAAATAGGACCGGTGCCAGAGCAGAGCCTGCAGATGGCGGCCCCTCCTCCTCCTCATGCACTGACTTCACGGGAAGCCAAAGCTCCCTTGACATACGGAGCTACCACCTTCGTCGGAGTAACCCTTGACAGCTGCTCGACCTCCCTCGATCTCGACATCGCGGTGGAGTGAAGCCATGGGAGGTCATTGTCGAGGCCGACCAGCACCTCACCACTTATCCTCCCTCGTTGAATCACCCGACGTGAAGCTCGGTCCTCTCCGATGCCGAGCCCGGGCCAGACGTCTCTCTTCTCTCTTCGGCCCCATTCAGCGCCAGGTTTGCGGACCACACCCAGAAGCCGAGCATCCCCGACTGCATTGCGAACCCACACCCTCTAGCTCGAGTCAACAACTAAAACCGTGAGCCGATGAACTTCCGCAGCCCTGATACCGAAATGCAAGCCTCTATTAGATCATTTCCGGGAAGGGTATAAATCCTTGGGCTTCAAATCCTTAATTGTGTGCCTTGGTTGATTTATTTTAAGTTTTGGATTTGATTTTACGTGAGCTACTTGCTAAATTGTGCATCTGATTTGGAGGAATTGATGAATTGGTTTTGCTGTTTGAGGATTCTTTGGCTTATTGCTATTATCTGCGGAAGGGTTGGTTTTGTTATTCGGGTAAATCAAATTTAGGCCTTCAAATTGAACAGCCGCCCAGTATGGTCTTTGTCACTAAATATATTTATTATTAATGAGATTTCTATGTAACGTATTGTTATTTGATTAATGAATTGGATTAGTAAAAGTAATTACGATGAGTAAGTTTTGGGGTTTGGTTATTCGATGACTTGTCTAATAAGAGGTTATGAAATATCTTAATTGAACAACGTTGTAATTGTGGACTTGTTGTGATTCCTTAGGACCCTTTTTGAGTCGTTTAGTTACAATCATAATTATAAAAGGTTTCTAGAAAAGTTGATATACTCGGTTACTCTTTGAGTCTAATGTCTTTTATGAGAATTGACAAATTAAATGGATAAATTAGCTAAGCTTGAAGTTTTTGAACTATTTTTGTTATTATTGTTGATTATGTGTTTATTTAGAAAACCCGCTTATTTAAATGAGATAGGATCCTTCTTATAGAAACCTAAACCTTAAGTGCAAGTATCTTACTTGAATGTTTTATGACTAATATACTTGATGAGAAAAATCTTATAAGAGTAGCTAAGATATGGTCAAGTGTATAAGGTTATATAAAAGACATCTTGAAAACTTGTTATACTTGTAAGCTTGTTGTTGTGCTTATCGAGTTATGAAATTGGTTAGTTTGACTTCATATCACTACCTCATATTTAAACTAGGTAATTTGGTTAACTAGAGTAATAATATGGATGTTTTATGTTCGTTAATCGGTTGAATTCTAGTGATAATCGACTTTGACTAGTGTAACTATCTAAGAAATGTCTTGAGAGCTTGATGTGCCTTGTGAACATGACCTTAAAATACGGTTTAGTTACAACTTAAACTTAGTTCTTATATGTCGACTTACCTTGGTTTACTCCTTGAGCATGATTTAGTATGCAAGTTTGATAAATAAGACTTGTTGATCCTTGGTTTTGAGAACTTATGATTTTGGTTGAGTATTTGAGGATTTAATAATTGATGAATTACTTGAGCAAATATCTAAGGAAAAGCTAAACTTGATATGAAGTAAGATGTTTTGAGTGATGATCTTGGTAAGGCCTTGAGCTAAGTTTCATACTTGATGAGAACAAGGTTAATTGAGAATGATGATCATGATGAGAATATTACATTATTTAAATGAAATATTGTTGAATCTTGTGTTGACTTGAAAGCCTGCTTGTGTTAATTAAATATGTATTGATAAGCTATCCCTTGCTTATTATTTGCTAGTGTGATGGGATGGTTATCTGAGTGGCTTGTTTGCTGATGGATGATTCTCTGAGTGAGTTGTTTGCTGGCTAATTGAATGTGAAGACTCCAGGTAAGTTCTCTGGGGCTTGCTCAAGTTATTGGACCTAATGCCTGATGTGTCATATAATATGTAGGTGTTGCATCCGCATGCCATGTAGTATCATGCTTAGGGTTGCACAATTGAATGAGCATATATTTTCTTTATGCGTTTGGTAGAACAACCGTTATATGTGAGTCATAGAGTCTTTGCTAGGGTCATCGGATAGTCCAGCTTCATCGGGTGTTGTCCTCCTCGAGTCATTTATATATCACGGGATACGAGATGAGAATGAGATACGATATGATATGAGCATGATATACGATATGATGATGAGATATGATAAGATATGATATGCTATGATGAGATATGATATACTATAGCATCGAACTGGCCAGTCTCTGCACTAACGAGAAGGGGTGCACAGGTAGGAGAGGGATATGCCACTTGACATTCTGTGTGGATCCAATTTATCGCTTTCTGCATTATATAAACTGTCAGCATGTATGTGTGATTTAAATTTCAGTACTGCATTAGAGCATCCTTTATTCTAGGTATATGCGTATTATATGGCCTCAGCGAGGACTTTCGGTCCCGCAAGAGTGGCTCACCCTTGACTTGCGGTAACCCATAGAACCATCCATAAATTATCACAAACTAGATTAACACCAAGATACTCAAGCACATCCGATACATTCAATACACCATAGTTCATACGATTACATACATAAGCCATAGCAGGCCAGTAGTTCAGTAGATTAATAACAGTAAGACTACAACATTACCCACGACTAAGACAATTCTAAACAAGGGAGACACAACCCAGCAACAAATATAGGCAATCGCCGCACCGAAGACACCAGATGAAGCTAACAAAGGAGAGTTTAGAACAAGGCGAAACACCAACCATAATCAAAGCCAGGCTTCCAAACTCAACATAAACTGGTGTGTAAACTAAGGTGAAAGATACTAAGGTGTAATACCAAAACACGATACTAGTAACATAGGGATAGAGATACCGGAGAATTATGCCGACAACCTTGCCGCCACTCACAAGGTTGCAAAATAAGCAAGGGGGAAAGTTAAGGAGCATGTTTACCTCTCTTGCCGCCTCCTCCTATTAGCTCAGAGCAGGCGGTATCATTGTCCTATGGACCTGGCTTCCTCTTACTGGACTCGGACTTAACAAATGTCTCAACCTCCAGCCGCTCCAACTTCCGAGTCACCGAAGGCGACTCAGAAGGAGCAGCCAAAGGATCAGTGTAAGCAGACACATATGGAGGAGAGTTCCTCACCGGAAGAAGGTATTCCACAATGGGCCGAACGTACAGAAACATGTCCTTATAGTCCTGCTAAGTGAACCCAAGGACAGGAGAAAGGAATTCCTCAGCGAACTCGTCCTCCTCCTCATAGTCCAGAAGGTTGTCGTCATTGTCACTGGGAAGCACAGGCCCAGAGGGCTCAATGCATTGCACCATGGATTTGTCATCATGTGGGAGGTTGACAGCACGAGGGGGAACAACGACCGGAGCATCCTATGTTGGGGATATCATAGGGGCAGGGGCAACCACCTTAGACTCACCAGAGGCCGAAGAGGAGAGCTCCTCAACAATGACAGAGCAGTTAGACGAAGATGAGTCACTCGAATCAGAAACTTTGGAGCCAAAGAGTTTCATTAGCTCACTTTTGGCATGGCTAAACCTCAGAGGCAGGAGAGGCTTAGAGGAAGCCACCTTAACCCAAGCACCCTCGACATCAGTTGACTACTCCTATCCAGGAGCCTCAGAACGGGTCGAGTGCACCCTCACAGGATTACCCGATCTCAGATTATCAAAACTGTACAACCTTCTTTTAGGGCAATCGTTGAAGGAGTGACCAGCATCACCACAACAACCTCAGCCTGAAGGGAAATTCTCGAACCAGGGTAAGACTCCATCCCACCCAGCTCATTAGCCACATAGATCACATGTTCTCGAACCAGAGCAAGATCGATAGCCACACAAACCCTGGGGTATTGATAGCGAGCGCCCTAGGAGTTGAAGGCCGCCACACAGATGACCTTACTCAACCCATTTTTCTCGACATAGACCTCAGAACGCTATCACTCACGAATTTCACCGGAAGCTCGGGAAATCGAATACAAAAATCCATGGCCGTAATAGGCTCCGACCAAGGGTCGAATTTGATCTTCCAAGGCCGTAGAACAAGGAGTTGGCTAGCCACATGGTAAAGACGATTCTCCCACACCTTATCACGATCACCAGGGACATCAAATTTCAACTCAAACTAGTGATTGGCCACTGGGAAGAGTTGAAAACACCCGTCGAGAAAACTCCACATACATATACTTGATCTACTTCTTGATATCCTTGGCTTCAACAACATTGTCCACAATTGTCACAAAAAGAGATGAAGAATTGAGAGAGGAGATGTTCTCCTGAACTCTAGCTTGAATCTCCATTAGCTTCTCGGCCGAGAGCGCCTTGGACTTGGACCTCCTTTCACTTTTGGATTTTGGCTTGGACGACCCACCCACCTCCGGCCACCGAGAGCCATCAATGAAAGTGGGAGCATCCAGGTTTTTGGGACCCTTTCAGGGGTAGTCAAAGGGGGCTCAAAAGATGAGGCCCCCATTGGTTTCTTGCCTTTGTCTATGGCGGAAGCAACTATGGAAAAAAAACACACAACACTTGATGTTTGCCTATTTGACTATGTTTTGTGCTTATTTTTATTCCAATTTTTTTTTATATTGTATACTTGTGGTTTGGGAAAGTATGGAATTTATGTAGTTTATTCTTATATGCAAGATATAGAGGTCTACAAAAGTTTTGGTTTAATTTCGTAGGAATTGGAAACATTTCGGAGCAATTTGTAGAAGAAAGGAACGAGCTGAAGAAGAGCTCGATATCGATTAAGAGTCCTTGACATCGACTACATATTAAGCAAGCATTTGGCTAAGTGTTGAAGACCAAGCTATGAAGAGGAGAGCTCGATATCGGCTGGATGTTACTCTATATCGACCAAAGATGAAATCCATGCTGAGGCTAAAGAAGGAGCTCTATATCGACCACCGCACTTGAGGTCGCCTAAGTTGAAGACACTCGATATCGACTGACCTATGCTCGATATCGACTAGAATGAAAAGATGAAGTTTTGAGTGGATAAGTCCGAATCTTTGGAGGATTACTAAGACCCAATTTGATATTTTTGTTTTCTCCTTAGATGTTTATCTCCTTATGGGTAGTTTCCATTTTACCCTAGGGAATTTTATGGTAAACATTATTTTAGTACTTCATAAATCAGTTCCTTTAGGTAGAGAGCAGCTGAGAGCAAGAGAGAGAGAGAAATTTAACTTGTTTTGGTTGTAAGTTTATTTCAATTAAAATTTATGTTTTTTCATATTTATGATGTTGTTTGCTACCATGATGAGTGAGTAGTCGTCCCACTTCTAGTGTTGGGGTGAGCCCGGCAATAGCCCTGTATGTGTGCTTGAGTTTATGATTCTTATGTGATTTTCATCTTCTATCCATGCTTAATCCGCTGCGAAAGTTGAGGAAATTCCTTACTTTTGATTATGAAGCGAAAGTGAATTAATTGCGAATTTGGATAGTAATTAGGTTTTGCTTGCGAAAGTTGATTAATCCTAATTATGAAAAGAATAGAAACAAATAGGTTTTTATGTGAGAGCCTCTATATTCCCATTTGATGATTGCGAAAGTTGCCTATTCGATGAAAAGCATATACCTTTTGATGATTTGAGTGTGTTGCATGCATGGTTGTTGTCATGGTTATCTCTAAACCTCAGAAGCTTTTTATATTACTGTTTAGAGCCCTAAAATCAAGCTTTCAAACCCCTGATATTTCTGTTCATCACTTCTTATTCATCGTTTATTCTTTCGACCTTTCTTTGTCGAACACAAGTTTCTGTTTTCTGTTCTATGCTCGATATTGATTACTTCTAATCGATATCGATTGCATTTGTGCTGCATAGTTTGAGTTGATGGTGTTCTATGTTGACTGCGTTTTGGATCTTACTCGATATCGACTGCTTTGGTCGATATTGATTTCTTGTTTGTGTTGTACATGTTAGTGAGTTGCTAGACATCGACTACTTTAGTCGATATCAACCACTTCTAGTCGATATCGAGAGCTTCTGATCGATATAGAGAGAACGCTTGTGAGATTTCTTAGGCGAGCGTTGACACACATCCTCGTGGATTGATCCTGATTCCCTACTACTACATCGGGAGGGAGTCTTGCATTTATTTGCTTGGACAAGGAGTGGTTTGCATTTGAATATATTTATATTTATTTACTCGATTGGATCCCCTCCTAACAACACTCATGTGAGAAAACAGTTGATCAAGAGAGTAGTAAGAGAAAGAAGAAGGATGAGAGGTGTGAGTGAACTGAGCCCTCAACCAACCCTTAAATAGCAGATTACCTATCCAATAGAGGAGAGACCAAACACCTAAGCATGACTCCGAACCAAAAGTTGCACTAATCGGGATCGACTTCCAAAGCCCATGTGAATGAAAAGACAAATCCAAATTAGATAGATCGATTTCAAAAAGGGAAGAACCCCAATACTCATTATCATCATAAAACCACTCGAATACGGAAGCCTAGAGCCAAGAACTAGGATGAAGAAAGGTCGAACACAAGAAATTAGGGCCATCATTAGGGGGATTAGCCAGGAGGAGTGCAAAAGCGGGGGTTAAACAAGAGATTGGACCCTTGAGTCTCTGAACACTAAAAGGTTTCTCGGAAAGAGGTTTCGATCTTGCAATTTTCTTCATTGAGAGAAAGAGCGCGTGAGGCGCGTTCTCCCAGCTACACAAAGGGGCTTAAACAATTGTTTTTTTATTAGTAGGGATTTATATATACACATAGCAGCTACTTTCATTTCATAATTTAAATCGTTTCAACTTTTTTATACACTTTTTAAAAATTCAATAAAATGTAATTTTTTCTAGATAATTTCCTTTTTACTAGTAATGTAAAAGTAAAATTATTTAAAAAGATGATTTTTAATTCGGGTAATATTTTTTTAAAAAAAATTCTTATCCTATATAAACATAGGTTATAAACCCGAAACTACATATTATCCTATAACCAGGAAAAAGGCCTTACCAAAAATTTATTTGTAAAATTCTAAATCCCAAATGGATAAAATCCAACAATTTTTTAAGGCCCTTAAAACTGCCAACTCGGAAAAAAAAAGAAAAAGAAAACTCACTATGGGGTAATTATATATGAGCCGCGCTAACGGAGCCCATAGCACCTGAATAGAGAAGGCGTGCCTCGCACGTGCCGCGTTCACTGCCCATGTGAAAGAAAACGACGTCGTTCCGTCCCGCCGTTGCGTTTCTAGCAACCCGGGCAAAAAAAAATAGAGCAAGGTGTTGCCACGCGGGCCAATCACTGGGCACCATATATGTATAACCATTCTCTCGTATTTACTTCTCTATCCTAACTCTTTTTTCTCATTCCTTTCCAGTTTCCATAGTTCTCTACCAAACTTCAACCATTAGTTTATAGCCGGCCATTTACTTTTGGTAACGTGTTAGTCAGTCGATCCTTTTATCATTTTTTTTTATTTAAAAAAAAAATGTCAAAAGAAAGAGGAAGTCATGAAGCCATGAAGGTATCTAACAAGCTGGGCAACGCAGTCAATATTGATTGTCGATCAGAGCGTTGGGATCCTTCTATTGGTTTCCTTGTAAGTTTGCAACGCAGTAGATTCAATGTTGTTATATGTTTGAATTAATTAGTGAGACAAAGGATGAAGAATTAATTAGCATTGCTGATGGAGATTCAAAGCTAAAGATCGAGGGTGTTCTGATACAAAATTTAACCATCTTTTGTCTCTGCAGATAAACTCACCATCTTCATGGTTAACTAATTGATCAAGAAATTAGTTCGGGATTCAATCTGTGCACGGATCACGTCCTCTGCTCGCTTGCAATTTGACGCAGGTACGTACTCTTCACGCCTCAAGTTGTATGTCGTTTCTTTATATTGATCAAGATCGATCATTGTTCTAAAAATCGTGTCTAGGCACCGCTTAGGCGTTAGGCGACCCTCTCCGCTTAGAGTTAGGCGGGCGCCTACGCACGTTAAGGTGGCCGTCTTGACCATTTAACACCGCTTATATAGGTGCCGCCTAGAATCTGCCTAGCGCTTTTTAGAACACTGATCAAGATGATAGTCAAGACTGAGTAATTTCAACTTCTTTATTTGGGAAAATATGCAGGATATATATAGATAGACGTTTATATATAATACCAGTTTGATTCAATCGGGTATTAGATATGGTGGGTAGACCCCCAAATCCATTTTGGAAAGCTAATGTACAATATTCATCCGAAGTACCCACGGTTTGGACGTGTATACATTGTAAGGAGGCTTTTTCAGTGTCAGCCTCAAGGACCCGAACACACTTAACTGGGGAAGGCAATGGAATTCGACAGTGTACAGGAGTGCCTCCACATGTTGGAGAGGAAGCGTTGAAGGAAACCTCCAATAAAAGAGGACAAAGCTCATCCTCGGTAGAGGCAAACGACAGGGAACAAGAAGAGTACACTACTAATGTCCTTGTGAGGTTTTTAATGAGTCGGAATCTACCGGTTGATGTTGTTAAAGACCCGTATTTTAGGATCTTACTAATGAGGTTTGGTAAACATGGTGTTCCGTCTTGCTTAGTCCAGAATGGTTTAGATGGGATTCAGAAGTCACTACAGAATTTGGAAGACCAGGTCAATCAATATATACAAACGGTTAAGGAGTCTTGGAAGACAACCGGTTGCACTTTTATTTGCTACCACTTAAATGTGCGTCCAGATTCCAAAACAGACACTATTGTGTATGGTTTTTACTGCCCAGAAGGATTCATCTTTGTTGAAGGACGACAGTTGGATTTTTCCCTAGGTTATGAGGTGGATGCTTTGAAGGATCGTGTACCGGGCTGGCCAGTAGAGGATATTACACATACAATCAATCATTTCCGTCATCCAGCGTGTGAATTTGCCCTACATGAATATATTGATGAGAAGGATCACTTCGAAATACCTTGTGTCCAACAAAGAGTTGAACAGTTATGGATGAGAATTTGTAGGGAAACAGGGTGGGTTCATAACTTAATTCAAAATTCGGAAAAGGTGTACCACTACATGCTCCACTCAGACAGGTCATATGAGTGCAAGGGATGGAGGAAGCTAATGGTTGAAAAAGATGCCGATGCCGATGCTAATGCTACCCCCATTAGCTCGTTTACACGCCTCAGATCAATTATGCAACTTAAATACGAAATCAAACTTTGGGTATCGAGATTATGTGGGAGTGAGCTTTATGTGGACGAAGTTGGTATGAAAAAAATTATTAACAACGATGAGTTTTGGTGTGATGGGAAAGAGCTAGTAGAAGCTCTATCCTCTCTAATTATGTGGATTACAGATGATGTAGCCGACAACTTAGTTCCAACGGCAGGCTACTTACAACTTGTAATAGATAAAACCAAACGTAGCCTCAAACCTTACTATGAACGGGAGGCTTCAAAGTATCAAATGATCTGGCGATCTCTTTATTGCTTAGCTTTAGACCTAGAATATGAGCAACAAGTTGCAATTTGCACCTATTTGAACCCTGTTTATGATTGGCGAGCAAAAGAAGGGGGGTTAGGGGGCCATGATCCAGGTAAACTAATATACGAGCTGCGACATTTTGACTGTCACAAGGAAATTATGGAAGACCAAACAGAAAAACTTGATGCCGAAATGAAGGTTTACAAAGACAACAACCCATTTGCAAATCTTTCACATACTGAACGCGAAAGGAATCATCCGGGTAAGTGGATGTAACAACATGTTATTTTTTTTTCATTTAATCAGTACAGTTCCTAATCAAGTGATTTTCAAATGATGTTAATTGCAGTTGAATTATGGAAAATACATGGCAAAAAATTTCCATTGTTAAAGAAGTATGCCATTAAGGTCCTGAGCCAACCAACAAGTTGCATGTGTAATCTTGTAAAGAAACAAATAAAACACTTTAAAGGAGAAGACAACTTCATTTTGAGATTGAACTACCACATGATGCAGAAGTTCTCTAAATTGGGTGACCGTATTTACATGCCTTTGTCTCCATACTATTATCATTCAGTAAGAACAACATGTTTAATAGATCAATCTTTTTAATTATTAATATCTGTTTTGACATGCAAGGACAAGCTTTTTGCTAATGAAAGTTAACTCTTTTGACACACAAGGATGATGTTCCTGCAAGCATACCCAATGTAATAGCCCCATCCTCTCCCAAGAAAATGGTAGTTGGTCCACACATCGGCCAGATACCAGCGTGGATGAACGAATTTATCTCCAAGTCTACCTATGTGATCGCTGATGGTAATTGTGGATATCGCGCTATTGCAGAATCACTTGGGCTTGGGCAGGACCAATGGCGCGAGGTCAGACAACAATTACAACAGGAATTGAATTATTGGCCGGAGTTGTATAAACGCACCTTCTCACCTGATGATCAGGATGTGACTTTTGCCACTGTTTCAAATGCACTAAACTACTATGGATCAGGAACTGCTCCAGCCAAGACTTGGTTGGATGTTACAACTATGGGGTTGTTAGTTGCCTCCACTTTTCAAGCTATGTTTGTTGTCATGGGTCCTAATATACGTTGCACCTACCTTCCTCTATCTCTTGAACCAAAAGGGTATCCATTTTGTTATGTGCCTGAAATTGTCATATGTCACATACCAGAATACTCGCACTTTATCTCGGTAAGTGAATTAATGCTAATTATTTTAGGTGTAAATTAATTAAATTTTATTTTAGAGTTTACAAATAATGCCTCTCCATTGTTTAATTAATTTGCAGCTATCTTTAACGAAGAACGCACCTTTGCCACCTGTTTATTACAAGTGGTCCTTACACCATTGCTCAACTGCCGAAGGTTTTGCTGATTTTTTGAAGGAACGTCTCAACTCATATTGTATTGAAGAGCGCAGATATGAGGAAATGCCTCCAATTGAGATTATCGCTTAATTAGTATATTATTTTCATTTCCATGTGTGTTGCTTAGCTTTACTAGTAGATTTCATTCACAAAAATTGTTAAACAATATATTATTGTTCTCATTCTCACTACTTTGTCAAAATATGATGCATAATCCTAGCATCAAATAAATCAGAGTATTACAACCCATAATACTCCCTCCTATCTTATTTTGCACAGGACCCTCAAAAAGTTTAGCACGACCCTGTATAAATCCTAAGTTGTTAACTCATAAAAAAATAAATATTTTGTGGGTATATTTTAATGTTTTAGCTTTTTAGAGTTTATGCATCTAGTTTTAGGGTATCTATTTATAAGAGGTTAAAACATTATAAAAAATATACATTAAACATTAATTTTTTTTAATGCTTTAGCCTATAGGATTTATTGATTTAAATCTAGGTGAGTATTTCTTCTCAATTTTATTTATAATTCATGTCAATTTAAGAGAAGTAACACGGAAGGTAACGCGAAAAGTGTAACAGGAGATTCGAACTGCTAGTGGGGTGACTGAGTGCTCAAGTTTGGTTCGTTTACAAATCATTTGATCGAGTTCGGGCTCGAGCTCAATTATAATTGATCCTAAAATATTGCTCGAGCTTGATGAGTTCATTTGTTTTCGCTTTAATAACATCCCTAATATGTTGGAAGCATGTTTTTTTTTTATCATAATAAGTATGATTTTTTTAAAAAAATTAATTTTTTAAAAAGAAATTCATTGATATAATTTTTTATCATTCTTAAAAAAACATGTGTGAAAAGTAAAGAACATGTTTTGCTGAAGAGATGAGGTAATTAGCTAAATACTACTAAGTCTATTGGGTCTCATAATTGCAGGTTGTGTGCACGAGCATGTGGCTCATATGTCTTGTAATTGTTTAAATTTTTTATATCATAGTTGTGTACATTTCTTTTTGCTTAAAATCTCAATATATATCTCATCACAAGTTTGACTTGTAATTGTTTAAATTTTTTATACCATAGTTGTGTACATTTCTTTTTGCTTCAAATCTCAATATATATCTCATCACAAGTTCAACTAGGGTTCTTTTTTTTTGATAAGGAAAGAATTCGAGGTCAGACATATCTGAACCTCGAGGGCTGACAAGTCGGCAGACGGGAACCGTCTAAGCAAACATAAAAAATAAAGATGCAAAATACAGGCCAAAAACACTACAAAGACGAAACGAGACACAACTAAACCGAAACACGACGAGGACGTAGACGAAAGACGAAGCCAATCACAACCCTGAAGCAGCACCGTAGGCCAGCGGCACATCAGGAGTCACTTGCGGGCAGTGAAGACGAACCTCCAAGGAACCATTCTTCCGTCAAAAGGAGACGCCTCGATACACACTGCCACGACCCCAGCCTATCCCGACTCCGACTGTTAGAACCCCATCATACGGAGAAGAAAATCCCGTTACGCCAAACGTAGACACCGCCTGAATCAGGACAAACAACGTTAACATGTCCTTTTTCTTTTATCTAATTCAAGATCGAGAGTCAAGTCATTTGTATGGTTAACCGCTCTAATACCATACTAAAGTTCATCTATTGGAATTATTGGATATTCTACCAATTTTTCTTATTTTTTATGCTTTCATAGCACGGTGTATTTTCAAATTAAATTAATTGAATATTTTATTATATTATGGTTAAAGTAATAATAAATTAACCTTAAGATTATTAAATATTTTATTTGTATCTGATCGGGCCTTATACGAGCCTTAATTAATGATGTGTGTGGCAATGGACTTTTAGAATGGTCGAGTTGCGGTAGAGTTGTAAAAATATCTTTTTTTTTTACCATAGACAAGAAGTAGATCAATAAAGCGATCTTGAAGCCATCAACAGATGGCTTGAAAGACCCTGGAAAGAGGGTCGCCAGTCAAAAGAAAAAAACACACTAGCCTAAATCTAAGATTACAATTACAGATAAAGATATAATTAAAACATCTAGAACTTAGAGCCTTGTTTCTTGATATCTAGACTAGTAGCTTAGACGGCTTGCATACAAGCAAAGGAAGTTGTTGAGTTTGGCAAGGTTGTCTTAGAAAGCGATGATGGTTGCGATTCTGGTTCCGAATTCGCTCGGTGACGACCAAGCTTGCCAATGTGATGTTTAGAGGAAGACTCCAACCACGAAAAGCTAATACCAAGCCAAGGCTGCCATACGGAAAATTACTGAGAAGCAACAATCACTACTCCATATTACACCTGGGGACGACGGACAAACCCGACTTCGTCACTTAAATCACGTTCAGATGACGAACAAAATTCGTCGCCAGACTAATTTCCACTTGGAACTCAACTAGATACACCTTCAGGCGACCAGTGTCTGGGTTATTTAATGAATATGTATTCAAGCGACTGAGTAATTGTGATGTTCGTCACTGGAAAGGAGGAGTTGATGAACTGCGTTAAATGGTTTGAATTGGGGAGATCGACATAGTGCTATATCCGTCACCTGAATCAGAATTACCCAACTGCCAAATTTACTGCCTTCTTCTTTTTGTTAATCAAAGATAATATTAATCCACCTTTACCCTTTCCTCCTTTCTCAGGCCGAAGGTTCATCTCTTCTTTACCTTTCTTTTTTCTTTTGTTCCACATAAAAATTCTTGGGAACGTGTTAGAAAAGAAAATTTGCTACTAATTTGTAGGAAGGTAAGTGTGTATTTCATTATTTTAATAAAGTCTTGTTTCTGTATTTGGTGAGATTAAGATGTTGTATGGTAAGATTGTGGAGAATGGGTTTTGGGTTGGAAATTTATGGTTAAATTGCGATACGAGTTTAGATTTTTTATATATGAATATTTGATATATGAATTTCAGTTAGATTGAGCATTGTGAAGATTGAGTTTGATTGAGATTTGTTGATATTAAGATTTTGTATGTTGAGATTGTGAAGAATGTATCTTCGGTTGGAAATTTATGGTTAGCTTGCTATTTTAGTGTAGATTTGGTATATATGAATTTGATTTAGATTTAGAATTATGGAGATTGAGATTTAGTTATTGGATTTTTTTAGATGAAAATTGTTTATATTTAGATTGGGGAGAATGTTGTTTTGGTTAGAAATTTAAGGTTAGATTGTGATGCTGGTTTTATATTTTGTATATATTAATATTTGCTATATGAATTTGAATTATATTGAGAAATGTGGTGATTAAGATTGATTGAAATTTCTTGAGAGTAGGATTTTTATACGTTGTTATATACGAATAGATTTTATGATAGATGTTTTTATATATGAATTTCCATTTGTTGTTTGTGATTGTGATGTTGTTTAAATCTTGATATTAGATGAAACATGGATAAGAGGTGGATGCAACTTTCGTGTCACACTGATGAGTATAGGAATTGAATAAGTGAATTTGTGACCTGGGTTTATAGGAATGCAAATGGGAAAATATGGTTTCATTGTCCATGTGTTGTATGCCGTAATGGAAAAAGTCTAGTGTCCATGGGGGAGATGTACTCACACTTGTGGTACAATGGCATGGAAGCTACATATACAGTATGGCACAAGCACGGTGAGCCAAACTTTGAATCTAGACCTTCTCAGCTCAAAAGGCAAATCCTCGAGCAAAGGGCGTCCGCTTCTAATGAGGGACCAGTTATGGACATGTTGCACGGTAGGTTCCCCTACCATGTTGGATATACTGCAGTTGTCGATAAAGGCTCTGGAGATATGAACAACCCTTCCTTCGATGATATCGTTGATGATGATTATCAAAAGTACGAGAGACTTTTAGCGGAATCCCAGACTCCGCTATACCCTCGAAGCACTGAGGCCGTTCTGGGTGCTATTTTAAAGGTAATGGACCTGAAGACAAACAACGGGTGGTCAGATAAGAGCATAAACGATTAGACAAAAGTCATTAGTGAATTTCTCCCTCCTGAACACAACTACCCTACCAATGGAAGACGGATGAGGAAGCTTTGTAGGGATATTGGCCTGGTCTATCAGATTATTGATGCTTGTAAATACAATTGTGTGCTATTTTATAAACAATATGAAAATTGAAAAGTGTTTCCCATATGCCACACTTCTAGATGGGAATTCAGTGATAGGGAAGGTAGCAAGATCCCTAGAAAGGTCCTCCGTTACTTTCCCATTACCCCCAGATTGAAGCGACTATATATGGACCACATATTGCAAAACAAATGCGTTTGCATGGTGAGAGGGTGAAGGATGATGATTGGTTTAGACACCCTGCAAATGGGGAAGCATGGCAAGAGTTTGACAGGTGTGCAATAACTTTGATTTCTCTAATTTCTCATTTCTTCTGTATTCAAATTATGAAGAAAAAAATTTTCCAAATTGAATTAAGTGTCCCATCATGCAATGTTGACAGATTATTTCTAACTTTTCGAACGCCGTCAGGAATGTGTAGCTCGGATTAGCAATCGATGGGTTCAATCCATTTGGCACAATGGGGACGCTCTATAGCACGTGGCCTGTAATTCTGATGCCGTATAATTTGCCTCCTTCGTTGTGCATGAAGAAAGAATTCAACATGTTGGCATTGTTGATTCCAGGTCCAAAGTCACCCGGAAAGTGCCTGATTGTATTCATGGAGCCTCTGATTGATGAGCTGATAGGATTATGGCAAAATGAAGTGTGTACGTTTGATCGGCATTCTCAGTCTATGTTCTTAATGAGAGCCGCGGTATTGTGGACCATTAGTGACTTCCCAGGGATGGGGATGTTGGCCGGAGCAACTACGATGGGGTACAAAGCTTGCCCTGTATGTTTGGATGATATTTCTACAACACATGAACAATGGCAAATGGTTTACGATGGTCATCACATATGGCTTCAAAATGACCACCCTTGGCGGTTTGCTCATCAGGCGTTCAACGGGAAATGCGAGTATAGGTCGAGACCTCCGTCGCCATCTAGGAAGGACATTCTTGCAGAAATCAATAGGTACGAAATTTGCAATCATATCTATTTTTCTGAATCTGTGAATGAAGGTTACATAATTTGCATATGAACATTCTTAATAGGAACACTTTCCCTATACTGAGCTCGCATGAAAACTACAAGGTCCCTTACAATTCGAGAAACAAAGAGGGTTGGACTAACAAGTGCAGCTTCTGGAGATTGCCTTATTGGTCGTATACTAGAGTTAGATACAACTTTGATGTTATGCACATTGAAAAAAATGTGTTCGATAACATCATTGGAAGTACACTCAGTATGGACGGAAAGTCCAAAGATGGCCGCAAAGCTCGTGCCGCTTTGCAGCAGCTAGGGGTGCGGAAAAATCAAGCGGAGATGAGGAACGAACGACTTCCCCAGGCACCTTTCTTGGTGAAGCGGGAAGATTTGGCAGAGGTATTCGAGTGGTTCATCGAGGTTAAGTACCCATATGGATACACCGGGAGGTTGAGGAACAAAGTTAAGATCCATGAAAAGAAATTTCAGGGATTGAAGACCCATGATTGTCATGTGATGTTTCAACGTCTTCTCCCGATAGTGGTTCGATCGTGTGTAACTACCAACAACAGTTGCGAAGCCATTAGTTGCATTGTCCAGATGGTTTCAGAAGTTATGTGCCAGGGAGTTAAGGAAGGAGGACGTACGGGTAATGGAAGATGAGATAGTTCAGATTCTATGTGTGCTGGAGATGATTTACCCTCCACATTTCTGCACAATAATGGTTCACCTAATGGTTCATCTTCCACAACAAGTCTTACAGACCGGACCAATGCATTACACATGGATGTTTCCCGTAGAACGGTATGCTAGTATATTCAATTGTATTACCAATTTCATTCTTCTTAGGGTATGTTTTCTTCTTATCTCGTTACATGCTTGTTTCAAGCAACTTGGTGCGTACAAGAAACATGTTACCAACCCACGTTACCCGGAGGGGTGTATTACAGAGCGGTATCTAACTGAGGAGGCAACTACGTACTGCAACTTATATCCGAGGGTTCATGGTACAAGCACAAAAGCTACCACCAGCGATGCATCTAATCATGATATTTCAATTGTTTCATACCTTATCCGACCACAAACAGAACTTTGTCATTTAAGGTCAAGCAATGGCGAGATAGCAGAGGCTCGCTGGCAAGTCTTGGTTGAATGTGATGAGGTGACGATCTACATGGATGAACATGAGAAGCTCTATAGGCAAGCAATTCCAAATTATAATGAAAAATCCCGCAGAATTAGTTTTCTATCTTATTTCTTTGACTGGGTAAGTATGAATATGTAAAGTTTTTTTTTCGTCCACAAGTCCAATTCTGAAGCTTAGTTTATGTTTTCTATGAAGGTCGTTGAACTTTAGAGAAGTGGAAACAGTAGATTTAGACTAGAACTTCTCAACTTGGCCGGAAGACTCAAGGATACAAGGTTTACACAACATTTTATGTCAATGGGGTGAAGTTTGTGTTGCGGCAAAAAGATCAGTATTTGAAGATGCAGAACTGTGGAGTCATAGTAGAGACCCCGAATGCCAACTACTACGGGATCCTTGAATTTATGCTGGAGCTCCTATATCCGAACCAAATGCCCGTGGTTCTATTCAAGTGCAAGTGGTACGACACTGATCCTGAAAAGAGTGGTAGCACGAAGCTAGACCTTGGTTTGTTATCCGTTGATAGAAGCACCAGTTGGTAAGAGGATTCCCCATTTTCTCTAGTGGTCACTACACGACAAGTGTTCTACATCGATGATCCGAAGGCGGGTGACACTTGGAAACTTGTTAATGTCACACCTCATCGAAACGTCTATGATACGAGAACACTCCAAACACATGATAGTGACATACCAACAGCTAGAGGATTGGGATCTTATCAGGAGACTGGCCCGCTATACACCGAGTTTGTTGATCTCACTATCGACCTTAATGTAATTCGTTGTGTAGAAGGTTACGAACACGAGTATGCGGATGAACCAGAAGAGAATAAGGATGAGAACGAGGATGAAGGGGAGGACGAGGACGAGAATGAAGGGGAGGACAAGGATGAATGGGAGGACGAGGACGAGGATGCTTTCGCCTGAGATGTTGGGAAGTTGTGTATTTGGATGGCTTTGTCTTTTTGAGAATTTTTTTTTAAATATAAATCATTGTTACACTTACAGCTTTCACATTATTACACTTACCTAATAAAAAAATAACTTAAGGGCCCGAGACTCGGGCTCACGAATGATGGTGCAAATAATAAAAAGTTAGAATGAGACCCTTAAGTTGATGTGACGTAGAAAAAGTAAGTTAAGGGTTCGGATTGGGGCTCACTAATGTGCATGCTCTTAGAGTCTACTCAATGGTGGACCTTTGTACCCTTAGAGCTGCCACATCATCAATAGAAAAAAAAAGAAAGGTAAAAAAGCTAAGAGCCCGGCTACAAAGAGCCTACCGAGGAGAGGCTCACAATAACAGAAATGAGGACACGTGAGAAGCCCGTGCATGTGGAGTGCCCATCAGAAGCGAAAACGATGTCATTCAACACAAGGATAGCATGAAACGTGCCCAGGACTAAAAAAAGAATCAAGCATTGTCACGCGGGCCAATCGTTCGGCGCCATGTGGCAGCGCTTGAAAATTCAACATTTAAAATGTGGGTTTTATGCATTTTTCCGTAATTAAAAAATTATATTCAAGTGTGATTTAATTTTATATACTTATAGACACTCAAATTACATATGTTTTTTTTTATAAAAATACTATGCCAACAATACCCATATACTATAATTTTTACCAAATAAAAAGCTAATTTTTTCACTCATTTCACCTATAAATAAGGTGAGATCTCCATTCTTTTTTTCATACAACCAATTGTACCATCTTCTCTCCTTTTATGAATTGGATCCCAACCAAAATTACTACTACCCTCTTCAAGCTTACTACTTGAATCCATATGGGGATGTTGATCCAAATTAAATTGTTCATTCGATCCAAATGTGGTTCCCAATCCAAATGTTGTCCCACCTCAAGCTGATGTAGAGGAAGATGGTGAAGATGAAGAGGTTGAAGAAGCCCCCTTAAAAACATCAACTCTAGAACCAAATGGAGTTACGAGGAAGCCAATTGCTCATCAGTGTCTAGCTCAACACAAGTAAAGATGTGACCACAAGACGAGAACAAACCATGCCATGTCCAAATTTCGGGAAAGAATTTCATATTACTACAATGAAAGGAGAGGAGGTCTCGTTAAGAGAACCACAATGCAATGTAAGTCTCACTACGAAAGTATTAGCGCTTGTATCCGGTGAATCTCGTTTTTCTTTCTTCTAGTTACCTCACTTCACAAAGTGCTAGAGTTAGTGGTCAATCTAAAGACAATATCATCAATGTTGCTCGTTGCCTGTTTGTGGAGGATAGTAAGGACAAGAACGAGTTCAAGAATGAACATGCATGACGTCTACTTTGCAATGAAAAAAATGGCTAGTTCTATTGAACCTCTAACTACTATAGGATGGAGCTCGTGACCGAAGAGAACCAATGTGAACGAGACTGGTGCATACACTTCAAGCTCAAACCCAGAAACTCCTACAAGTGAAGGAATGTCAGTCGGTTCCTCCCTTCATCCTCTTGGCGCTAGGTCTTACAAGAAGGTCAGTAAGCATGTTTCGACACCAATGTCTCTTGACGACGACCATGAGATCAACTTTAATGGGCATCAAAAGATTCTTGTTGAGCTTCTGGAGTTAAGGAACTTGGATCGAGAGCTGAAGAAAGAAGAATTGACTATGAAACAACGAGAGTGGAGCAGAGGCAGAGTTACATTCAGATGAAATTCGTGGTCGTGGAGGAAAAGAAAGTAAGGGTGGAGGCAAAGAAGATGAAAGCATAAGAGAAGGTTAGTAAGCTTGCCATCTGTACAGAGTTGAAGGATTGAGCTAGTAAGTTATCTATTAACGAGGAGGTTATGTTGCCCAACTCTCTAACGTAGTTGGCCGAGAATGATATGAAGTATTGACTACATGCATTGGGAATGGAAAAATTGCCCGATGGCATGGCAAGGTCAATATGACAATGGGCACAAGAGGAAACCGATAATTGTTCTTTGACGCATTTTCCTCATATGATCTATGGATCTTACATGCTTTTTCCAAAACTCTAGGTACATGTATGTAACGGCCCGAGTTTATTAACCCGGGTTACGTTTCGAAGGTTGGATACATTTGTTTGGATCTTGCGCACCAAGTACAGGTTGAAAGTTTAAAATTCGAAAGTTTAGTGTTAAAAGGGGGATTTCATACCCAAAGTTCTCGTGAGGTCCGTTGGAGACCCGGTGTTAACACACATGTACCTGTCCTAAGTACTAAGTCGGGAAAACAACTCCGCTTAAATCAACAATCGCGTCAAAACATGAACATCCCACGCCATGACGAAGCTGTGGCGTGAGGTCCGTTGGAGACCCGGTATTGGCACAGCAGAGCCGGGTCAAAACATGTTTATTATGTGGTTAATCCACTACACTTTTATATGGTCGAGTGACAAGTCATTTCCAATTATTCGCTATGAACATCCCATGCCAAACAACACACAACACTAGGTAGAGTCATGCATATATACCTAAAAACGTTAAGGGGGCATATGATCAGATTGAGGCCCACACCTTGCTGCTCCCCACATATAAGCACACATATACGCTATTCCTAATATCATGCTTCTAATGCAGGACATGAATTTAAATCACGCAAGCATGCTGACAGTGTGTGTGTATATGTATATATATATATATATATATATATATATATATATATAGGGGGTGGTTCCAGAGTGCACACCCCTTATAGTATACTTTGTGCACAAATCCTGGCCGTTAATGGAGAAGAAATGGAAGGCCATGATTAAAAGAGATTTTTTCTTTTTATTTTTAATGCAGTGGGACCCATTTGCCCAAAAAAACCCCACTTTCTTGTTTTGTGCGTGTAACCCACCCCACCTCCATTCTTGCATTTTTTTGAGAGTTTTATTTTTTTTTTCAATAAAAAAACGGTGGGACCCAGCTTCAAAAGGCTGACGTGCTTTTTTTTTTCCGGATATAATTTCGATGTTTTGAAAAATTGGCCAATTTCACCGAATAATGTTGCACATGTTACCGAATAATGTTATGTTATCTTTTTTTATCCAATTCAGATCAAAATTTATCAATTCCACTGAATAATTTATCACATGTTACCGAATAATGATTAGTTTT
Organism: Persicaria maculosa; assembly: GCA_963922045.1. NCBI lineage: Eukaryota > Viridiplantae > Streptophyta > Magnoliopsida > Caryophyllales > Polygonaceae > Persicaria > Persicaria maculosa. Next base: position 13,184,320 of record OY998257.1, on the reverse strand, counting down.
TTTTGTCAATTAAAGAAACCTCAAATATCTAAATTTTGATTATTTTTTAAATAAATTTTCATTCACTCTCATCCATTAATTTGTTTTAATCCAACGGTTAATAATTGCTCACAAAATACATGATAACTCTTGCTTACACACGATCTATCCTTTATATATATATATATATATATATATATATATATATATCTATAGAGAGAGAGAGTATGGATCAATTGTGCACACCTCTTAGGGTGTACTTTGTGCACAATTGTGGGCCTTTGATCTTATTGTGATTAATGACCTAGATTAAAAGGAGTTTTTTCTTTTATTTTTAATTAAAAAAATGTGCGACCCATTAAAACCTAATGTCTAGCGCTTCAACTGGCGCGTGTGTTGTGTTGTGTGGAAAGAAGGAGTTTTCTTCTTCGTTTGAGCGGCCAGAGAGATCCAAATCGGAATCCATGGATGGGGCTTCTTTAATCGGCGAAACTGTGCAACCGGAGATCAATATCGATTCTTTTCCCATCGGCAGAGGCGGTACTGTGGAGCCGGCGATCCAAATCGGACTCCAATGGATGGATAGCGGCGATTGGTGGTATCCACTTGCCACGAATCTCCTCCTTATTCCATCGACGGGACACAATTCGAAGGATTCGTTCTTCTTCCATTGACGGAGGCGGTACTGTGCAGCCGGAGATCGAAATCGGGCTCTAAGGCGGGCGATGCTTGGCCTTCTATTCGATTTTCCGATCTCACTCCTCCTTGGCTTTCATCTGGATATTCTTTTCTTTTTTTTGGTACATTATTCAGTGAAATGTGAGATATTATTCGGTGAAATATGAAGCATTATTCGTATAAATTGTAAGTATAATTGGGATTCAAAATATATTATTTGAGACTTGAAGTTTTAAAAAGAATTTGGAAAATAATCTCAAGGTTGGAAAATGATTTAATAAATAAATTGAAAAGGAATGTTTGCGAGCATTTTAAAAGGTTGGAATTCTTAACTGGTTGACGCAGTTTTTTGAAACAGTTTGGAACTAACTTGAGAATCTGACTTGATCAGTGACTGACTAGCATGATGTTCTGATATGTGTGACTAATAGCATGACTTGTGGTGATTTATTATAAGAGGATTAAAATGTTAGATAATTATGACGAGGTAGTAGGACTATGTTATCGCACGAGTTATACTTTATGATTTTGATGAACTTTTGGGGTGCATATGCAAATATGATGAATATATCACTACAAAAAAAAAACATATTAGCAACGACAAAATACCGTGGCAAAAAGTGGATTTGCGGTGGCAGAAAGGAGCTAGCAACGGCTGTAGCCACGGCAACTTAGGCGTAACCAAACCTGCGGTGGCAAAAAGAAAGGGGCAACGACGACAGCCATGGCAAGCTTCGTAGCCACGGTTAAGCCACGGCTATGTGTAGCTCTGCTAGAGCTGAGAATGGGGCGACGGGAGGTAGCCGTGGAAAAAAAAATTCCGGCGCCAAGGGACCAACATTTCCCACCTTTTTTTGGCGCCAAAATTACGACGGGTACCAGCCGTGGCTAAAAACTAGCAGCCATAATTTCCCACCTTTTTCTGGCGCCAAAATTACGACGGGTTCCAGCCGTGGCTAAAAACTAGCAGCCACAATTTCCCACCTTCTTTGGGCGCATAAATTACGACGGGTGTCAGCCGTGGCTGGAAACTAGCAGCCACTAATGTTTGCGACGGCTATCCGCCGTGGCAAAATAGTAGTCAGATCAAAATGTTTTGGTTGTGGTTGTTAACAGTTGCGACGGTTGGCTGCCGAGGCTAGACAATACTGGTTGTTCTTGATAGTTTTGCTACGGCAAGCTACTATATTACATACAAAGCTACTTCTATAGTCATCCAAAGCTAATATATTACATAGAAGATTGTTTTTCCGACCAGATAAATTTCATATAAACCAAGCGCCACACAAAAGTACATAACATACGCATACTTTAACCTAGTAAAGCAAAAGCACATAACCTACGTTCGCATAGTTTAACCGTGCCAATGCCAAGTTCAAGTTTCTCAGCAATGATACATGAAGCCAAAAAAAAGCATACCAAGTTGTTTTACATATATAGTTTATGTACGTTTTCGATACCTAGTAGAGCCCTTGACTGTGTCATTCAGTAGCTTCTTGGTCATCTCCTTCCACTGATGTGGCTGCCCCATCATGATCATCATCATCATCATCAGGAGTTACGGTAAGAGCTTCATCTCCTATAGACTCCTTGAGCTGAACACTTGTTGTCTACAATAGAAAAAAACATCAACTTAGGATAAGTTTCGAAAGAAGTTGTTCAAGACTTCAAAATGCTAACACATAATAGTAGATGAACACTTGTTGTCTATAAAAGAGTGGGGATGCTAACAACCTATATTTGATTCAACATGGTATACGCCAACATTATAAGGATCTATGGATACAATATATATATATAATGATAGAAATGGGGATGATAAGAACTATTCATAAACTAACCGGCACTTCTGAATGAGTTGTTACCCTATCAGTGGTCCCTAAAGCCGACATGATTTCATCTCTTAGAGCTTCGAGTTTCCGGTCAAAGTTTTGTGCAGTCTCAGCTAACTTATCGGCGAGCTGTTGGAACATTGTCGCATTGCTAATAGAGGTGGTTGATGATCCTGGATACACTAGTCGAGGAGGGGCGCTGGAGCCATAAGTCCGACAATACCCATGACCATCATCTCCAACAATTTGATGGAATATCTTGTCCTTCACTTCTACAAGTTCTCGCCGATCCTCGGGTTCCATACTTAAGAGGTCGTTGTATTCCTTCTACAATAACCACAATTGAAACACAAAGGTCTTAGTGGATATATACCCAATTGAACGAAAACAAGAATTGAGACACAAAGGTCTTAGTGGATATATATAAATGCAGGAACATCGGAAAGCAAGAAAGACATCCTTCTGTAAAAGAGATCAAAGAGGACAAAGAAGAAGAGAAACTGAAACAAACACAAGGGAGCGAGGGAGGACGAACACACATATGGAAGGGAGGAGAGGAATGTGTACAACAGGTAGGTTCAACTTACCATGGCTGCAATAACATCTGGGTCATCTATTTTGCGGGATTTGATCCACACACTCATTTTATCAACAGGTAGGCCACTTTTTTGAAGCTACTCGGGAAAACAACAAGAAGTTACACTTCTCCAACATTAAGCCACCCTTGTCCAGAAGGATCCGGGTTATACCATACTTGCCGTGCTTGAGATGCCAAGATAAAAGGCTCATCTCCAACCTGATCATGAGGGTATAGCATTCTTCGGAAGTTTACTAAAGAGAATTTAAAGGGGTCCAACTTCACACCGGTTGAAGGATGTGCCCACTCACACCTAAATAACACGTAATTGATATCTACAGAGTATGTAACCTTGATAATATCAGTTAACCTCCCATAATATGATATATGATCTCCTTCTAAATGCACCCCAGAGTTTTGCCTCGTTCTTTTATTGTCCACCCTTTGAACACGAAATAAATAACCGTTTGAGGTGTATGAGGTTAGCCTCGTTGCTGAAGGAGAAGGAGGGAAAGACAAAGCGATAATGTCATTGGGTATGGGCACATCCCCTCCCTGTAATAATCCTTGAACCTATAATATAAAGCTAAAGTTAGAACCAATGTACCTGAAATAATTGAATAAGTGTAAGGTGTAGACATATGTCCAACTAAAACTCACATGTGTTTGGAACCAGTTTGGGAACTCATTGAAATGAGTTACTGCGATTGACTCCTCAGGCAAAGTAGGATTCTGAGTTTTGATGGATTTGAGATGTTCTCTTCACAAGTCAAAGAAGAGAATGGGTTAAGAAGATTGGTTTTATGTATACATACCCCAAATGAACAACTTCATTATGAGTAGTAGTAGACTTACTCTATATATGGGGTGATTGCTTCTGTATGAAATAACACCCATCGATGAATTTGAGCACGAGTTACCTCTGGAAGGATGAAGCCCTTTCCCCTCTTCTCGTCATCCGATTTCCTTCTTGGAGGTCTATTGGATTTGGACTCCACATCTCCCAAGTATTGAGCACAAAAATGCATGCATTCTTCCATCAAATAACCTTTTGCTAGTGATGTTTCAGGGCATGCTTGTTGCCTAACATAATTCTTCAAAGTCAGCAAAAACCTCTCTATTGGGTACATCCAGCGAAACTGTACAGCCCCTCCGATTATAGCTTCCTCGGCAAGATGTATGGGCAAATGCTCCATGATATCAATAAAAGATGGTGGGAAGATTCTCTCCAGCTCACAAAGAGTTATGATGATTTGGGAATGTGCTTCCTCCAACTGTACCCTCGAATTAGTTTTGCAGCACAACACTTTGAAGAACTTTGCTACATCAATCAAAACAGAAACGACGTTGCTTGGCAATGAGCTTCGTACACATAATGGAATCAATTGTTGTATAAGAGTATGATAATCATGGCTTTTCAACCCTCCAATCCTTCAAATTAACTTTTCGTGCAATATTTGAACATGAACCATCCGGCATTCTTGCCTGTGATAAGCCTAACAAGAACTTGTCTTTCCCATCATTGTCCATCTCAAACTGAGCTCTCTCATAATACTCATTACCAGCCTCTGTCTTCTTCACATGGTAGTCCTTCCTAATTCCTAAGATTTCAAGGTCACGACGAGCAGACACATTGTCCTTAGTTTTACCTTTAACTCCCAATATGGTATGGAGAACATTTTCAGCAAAATTCTTCTCGACATGCATGGCGTCAATACTATGAGGTAGCAGATTGTCTTTCCAATAAGGTAGCTCGAAGAAGATGCTTTTTTTCTTCCAATTATGCTGTTTTTTTTTTGGGATCCTTTTCTGTTTTCTCGGGCCCCATGCGGTGTCTACAGATGATGTCCTCCCTTTTGTATTGAGTAAGAACCTTGAAAGAGTCAAGCTGTGTAAGAAGTTCATCCCCACTCATTCTAGGAGGGGCATGAGCAGATTCACGGCCATTATAGAAGGACTTCGCATCTCTCCGGTGCTTGTGATCATAGGGCAAAAACCTCCTACTCTTTCCATAAGACCACTTGTGGCTTGCTTTCAAATATGTTGCCCCTGGCCTTATGTTGCAATTAGGACACCCATATTCACCTTTAGTACTCCATCCAGATAAATTTGCATATGCTGGGAAGTCATTGATAGTCCATAACATTGCAGCACGCATTTGAAACATTTGTTTGGTGCAAGCATCAAATGTTTGTACACCCACTTCCCACAACTCCTTCAACTCTTCAATTAAAGGTTCCAAATACACATCTATCTTGTCACCAGGTCCTTTTGGTCCGTCAATAAGCACAGAAAGAAATATGTATGGTTGCTTCAAGATGTACAGTGGAGGTAAATTATATGGAACTACAATAATCGGCCATGTACTATGAGCGACATTTTGATTCCCAAATGGATTGAATCCATCGGAGGCAATACCTAGGCGTACATTCCGAGGATCAGAAGCAAAACCCGGGTGTTTAGCATCAAGATGCTTCCATGCAGGAGAGTCCGCCGGATGCCTATACACACCATCATCCACACGATTCAAGTCATGCCATTTCATGAGGGTAGCTGAGCCTTGAGTTGCAAAAAGCCTTTGTAAACGAGGTTTAAGCGGGAAGTATCTAGCTTGCTTTGCAGCTCTTCGTGTCCCAGATTCAGACCCTGCAACTGTTTTCCTCCATCGAGATGCATTGCACACTAAACATTCGTCAAGGTCTGCTTCTTCCTTTCGAAATAGCATACAACTATTCGGGCAAGCATCCACGGATGTGTATGTGAATCCTAAATCAGTCACAAGCTTCTGGGCTTGGTAATAGGATTTAGGCAAGTTCACCCCATCAGGCAATGTCTCATCAAAGATCTCCAACAACTCTTTGAAAGAGTTATCTGTCCATCCGTGTAAACTTTTTGCTTGCAATAGTCGAACAGCAAAAGACAAGATAGTATGCTTCTTGGAACCAGGGTATAAAGGTTGATTTGCACCTTCCATCAACTTTAAAAACTGCTTAGGCGACTCAGTTTCCCCATAAGTAGCACCCTCCCCCTCTCCATCACCACTTAGATGTCTTATTGTAGGCATAGTTGTCATTCCTATTGCATCTTCAACTAATCTAACCATATCCACGTCCATGAACCCATCTGATTGTGGTAGCACTTCATCTGTACGCAACGGTTCCTCAATCAGATCAGCAACAGTCTCACCGTGTTTAGTCCATAACTTATAGGTAACCCATAAGCCGTTGTCTTGAAGATGCTTCCGCACAACATCTCTAACATACAATGCCCTATTTTTGCACTTTCTACATGGACAATAGATGCTAGAACCAACTTCCTTGTTGGCATATGCGAATTCTAAAAATTCGTCTAACTTAGCAATGGACCAATGGTACTAGTGTACTACTGCACAAATGAAGTGCTCCTGAGATAACTTTACTCTAAATTGAATATATGTACTAGTGTAATACTGCACGAATTCATGACCTGAACGGAACATATCACCATCCAACACTCAGATTTAGAAAACAGGCAATCAAAAGACATGGTGTTCTCCATAAAAAAAAGGCTCCATAACCTTTACAAAGTGGATTTTGCAATAAAATAAAATAAATAGAGCTCCAAAAACGGAGCAAATCAAGAAACAAAACAACTTCATTACCCTAAAGAAGCAACAGGAGCATCTGACCATCCAATACTCGCCCTTGTTTGCACAGCTATGACCATTTCCACATGTATTTTTTACAATAAATTAGGCTTTCTTCAAAAAAAAAATCCGTCTTCTCCTTTACTCCATTTCCTAACAACATTGAAGAAAATAAACAGGAATTAAAATTGAGAACAAATTTCAGCAAACCCTAGAAGTCCTCTTTTCAGAAAAATCAAGGACCCTAAAGGAGTTTCAAGAAATTACCTACTAATGGAGGTTGGAGAGCTTGTTGGGGATGAGTATCGACTTTAGGTGAACGACCAAACACAAGAACCGCCTGGTTGGTGTGGAGAAGACCGCAAACACAGGGAATGAGCACAGCTATCAAGCCCAACGAACGAGCACATCAAAAGGCACAGGGGACGAGCACAAGTGAAGGTGAGCTTAGATCTGGAGAGAGGATGGAAGTATGGAACTGGCAAAGGCGGGAGAAGATGGCGGAGGTGGCGGGAGAAGATGGCGGAGGTCGCGGGAGGCGAAAATGAAATTAGGGATTTTGGAGATCGATAGATGTTGAATTGGTTTTTTAAGTTGGGTTTTTTTAATACTGTATTTTTTTTCTTTTTATTTTTAAGTTGGGTTTTTGCCACGGAAGGGTCCTGCCGTTGCAAATATTGTACTGGCTTCGCTGGCTACAATCACTTTAGCCACGGGATTTCCGTTGCCGTGGTAAATTTCAGCCACGGCATATGATCCGTTGCTATGCTATAGCCAAAATCTACTCAATAGCGACGGCAAAACCCTTTCCGTTGCTACAGTGCGTGGCTAATTTGTTTATTTTTTGTAGTGATATGAGCATGCGGAATTGGTCGAGTGATATATGGAGAATGATGTGGTCTTATGGGACATATGATGCGATGGAATGGCAATTACGATGTGTTACGATTCTATTGAATGATGTGTGCTTTGAGTGATTGAATGGTTAGATGTAGACTTATATATATGTTTTGATGTATATCTAGGTGATACTATTTGATTATTGTGCTGCTTGCTGGGATTTCACTTTTGCTGCTCTGCACCTCCAGGTAAGTCCTCCGGGGCTTACTCAAGTTAGAACCTCATGCCTGATGTGTCACATAGTTTGTAGGTGTTGCATCCTGCATATTCATGTAGTATCATGCTTACGTTGCACAAATTAACCGAGCATTCGTATTCTCTTTGCGTATGGTAGGACGGTCGTTAAATTGTGAGTCCTAGAGTCATTTGCTAGGGTCATAGGACAGTCCAGTCCCATCGGGCTTTGTCCTCATCGAGTCAGACTTTATATTACGAGATGAGTAAGATTTATTGACGAGCATGACTATTGATGCGACTGATGATGTTATGGTATTGAATGCGGCCGGTTCCCGCACTAATGAGCATGGGTGCGGGAGTAAAAAAACGCGGTCGGTTCCTGCACTAACGAGCATGGGTGCGGGAGTAGGAGAGGGACATGCCACCTGTCATTCTGTGCTGGATCCCATTTAATCGCTTTATGCATATATATATATATATATATATATATATATATATATATATATATATATATATATATATATATATATATATATAACTGTTAGCATGCTTGTGTGTTTAATATTTCCGCACTGCATTAGAGCATCATTTATTTAGGTATAGGCATACTATATGTCCTCAGCGAGGTCTTCAGGGGCCCGCATGAGTGGCTAGACCTTGACTTCGTGGTTAGTTTCAGGTACCCGTTCCCTTGTTTGATCATGTGCTGTTATGGCGGGGGACATCCTATGGCGCAGTGAGAGGGAGAGAAAGACCGACTATGAATTCCACACTTTTGCTACTTATTTTCCTCGTGTTTGGTTTTGACCCGGTCAAGCCGTAACAAGTTGTATTATGAGATTTCTTTCTTTATGCTTTTCGAACTTAAAACGTTTTGAGCGGCTTAAACAAGTAGGACAGGTTCGGGGTACCCAACAGCCCTATCGCGAACTTAGGGGGCGAAATCCCTTCTTTGAGTACTAAACACTTTGTTTTGAAACTCAACCCGTACTCGAATTGCAAGATCTGACTGAAGGTATCCAATCCTTCAAAACGTAACCCGAATATTCATATTTGGGCCGTTACATGGGATTGAACGTGCATGTTATGTAAGAGGATATGATATTAATAATATATCCATACAAAATTTAATATTTTGTTTATTTGTTTAGGATATGGAGTCGTTAAAGGCTAAAATAAAATATTTTTATTTTTAAAACTATTTCATATAATACAACTGAGCATATTAATTTATTTAATTTTTAATTGCCTGTTAATTTATTTACTTATTATTTTTTTAAAAAAACTACCTATTAATTTATTTAATTTTTAATTTTTCAAAACATTACCTATTAATTTTATGAATTTATGAATAAATAATTATTATCACTAATATGAAAGTACAAATATTTCACGGAATGTTGTTAAGCTTCTTACCTTTGTTGGCTAAGATGATCAAGAGTTTGATATTATCCACATTGAAGTTACTTGTAATTTTCTTTAAATTGAAAAAATACAATGGATATAAATATTCCAATTAACAATCGCATTTAGAAGAATAACATATATGTACACATTTAATAATTGATTATGAAAAAAAGAAAATTAACACAATTAATTTCACACAAAACATTTTTATTCTTAAATAATAGACACTTTATAATATAATTGATTTTCTACTACTTTTCTCCAAATTGAATAGATAATGTACAATCATTCGACATACCCAAAATCATCCAAATCAAGGATTTTTGTTTTCTATAAAAGCATTTTGCATTACGTGCCTACCTATTGAAAACCATAAATTAAGATAAATCGATTGTGTGTGTGATCTAAAAGTCTTTTAGAGAACTAACAAAAATACCTTTAATTACCAAATTAAGACCTCTAGGTCCCTAGGATTCTTGGTAGGTCAATTCAGAATATTGCTTAAAATAAGTTAACCTTACCTACTCAAGCTGATAAAAATTTTAACAATTAGGAAATACTTATTTTTTTCCCAATTTATATAAAGTTGATAAAAAAAATTATAAAGTTGTTAAAAATAAGTGTTTTTTAGGGGTTATTACCTCCTTGGTCGTTCAGCACATGTACTCTTTACCTGCTTATGAGTTCATAGCCCAAGACTTTACTAATCAAGCAGCATTATATACGCATCACCAATACATCGCAAGATTCATCATGACAGGAGCTTTTGCACATGGAGGTATCGTTTTCATTCGATATGCATAGGGTGTATGTATAATTTACTTATTTTAATAGCTGATTTACTTGTAGGTTTTTTTAGGAAAAAATTGAGAAGAAAAATTAAAGAAAAATTAGTAGTATTATTTATATGCAAGTAATTAAAAATAATAACCAAATGAGAATAAAATATTTTGATGTTCTCAAATAATTTGCTCGAATGTCATTTCTAGTACCTCAATATGGCATCCGAGCTCAACTTCTGCATCTAATATTTTATCGGCTTCTTCATCGATCAATCTCCTTCCTGCAATATATTTATACCATCAATATTCTACTTTAAGTAAATTATATTGTATAAATGAAATTAGATTTTGAAAAGACCAAAGTTAATCATTCCTAATTCATTAGATCGGTAATTAACATTGAAATATTATGAAGTAAAAAAAATCAATACACATAAAACAAATTTAGGATCCACACAAATATTAGCAATATTATTTTTTTCAACCAAGGGGATGGGAGGACTTACCTTGAGATGTTGTAAATTAATTCTCCCATGATCTCCAGTGCAGCGAGAGGTACAACTTGTATATCACCTTTGATTAAGTATATATACCATAAAAACATAGATTTATTGGTACCAAATTAATTAACTTTGGCGTTACATTTTAGAATTATTTAATTAATCACTTTAATTGTGTTAGTTACAAATTGCGTCTTATTTATTAATAATATTATTGTTTGTGACTTAAAATTTAGTTTAAGATTATTCGACCAAAGAGATTTTTTAGATTAAGATAATAAAATGGTCACCGACTAAAAAAATAAAACGTTTATATATATATATATATATATATATATATATATATATAAATGTGTCTAAATATGTAACAGCCCAAATATAAATATTCGGGTTACGTTTCGAAAGATTGGATACCTTCGTTCGGATCTTGCAATTCGAGTACGGGTTGAGTTTTAAGACAAAGTTTTAATAATCAAAGAAGGGATTTTGCACCCTAAAATTCGCGATAGGGCCGTTAGGTCCCCCGAACATGTCCTACTTGTCCTAGTCACTCAAAACGTTTTAAGTTCGAAAGTATAAAGAAGGAAATATCATAATACAAGTTGCCACAGCATGGCCGGGTCAAAACCAAATACGAGGAAATAAGTAGCAAAAGTGTGGAATTCAAGTCGGTATTTCTCTCCCTCTCAATGCGCCATAAGATATCCCCCGCCACAACAGCACATGATCAAGCAAGGGTACGGGTACCTGAAACTAACCACGAAGTCAAGGTCGAGCCACTCATGCGGGCCCTAAAGACCTCACTAAGGACATATAATATGCCTATACCTAAATAAAGGATGCTCTAATGCAGTGCGGAAATAATTAAACATACAAGCATGCTAGCAGTTTATATATATGGAGAAAGCGATTAAATGGGATCCCGCACAGAATGCCAAGTGACATGTCCCTCTCCTACTCCTGCACCCATGCTCGTTAGTGCAGGAACCGACCGCGTTTTCTACTCCCGCACCCATGCTCGTTAGTGCGGGAATCGGCCGCCTTCAATATCATAACATCATCAATCGCATCAATAGTCATGCTCGTTAATTTAACAGTCTGACTCGATGAGGACAAAGTCCGATGGGACTGGACCGTCCTATGACCCTAGCAAATGACTCTAAGACTCACAATTTAACGGTCGTTCTACCATACGCAAAGAGAATACGGATGCTCGATTAATTTGTGCAACCTAAGCATAATACTACATGAATATGCAGGATGCAACACCTACACACTATATGACACATCAGGCATGAGGTTCTAACTTGAGTAAGCCCCGGAGGACTCACCTGGAAACGCAGGGCAGCAAAATAATGTAGCAGGAGTGAGCAATCCAACAGATCAGAAATCACCTAGAAATTTCATAAATAATATAATAAGTCTAAGTCTAATTTACACAAGCACACAAGTCACATATGAAACATATAAGATACACATAATAACATAACCCATCCATTTCATCATTATCACCATTATCATTTCATCTCCATTTCTCATTTAGTTTCATTATCTCTCATAATCCGATATCTTTCTCAATGCGATCATAATATCATCATCATCTTCACTAGTCATCTCATCACATCCTTATTTCTATGAAGTATTCCAATATCCCAAATTACCCATTTCAAATACCAAAACCTAGGAATTAGTTTATTCATATAAATCATTCTCAACAAGTTAGATTAAATAACTAAATAAATAGATCGAGAGGAAGATAATCAATTACTTAACAATATAAAGGATCACAATCCATAAAATATTCAATAACCTTTACCCATTAAAATAATATAATCAAGCAACTAAATAATATTTTAAAAATCAGATTTTAAGTATATATTAAAATCGATAATTAAATACTCCAATTAATTCCATAAAAATTCAGAAAATAAAAGTAAATAATAAAGGGTTCACAAGTTGTTGGACTACTAAGTTATCACTAACAACCTTAAAATAAAATAAATAATTAATTAATCAAATAATTCATATTTTAATAACTTATAATAAATAAGTAAATAATGAATTAATTAAATAATTAAATCAGAAAAATAAATTTAATAATAATTAGAATAACATTTATATAACCAATATATTAATTTTATAACTCAAAATAACCAACCAAATCAGCCCAAACCGAAGCACAGCCCGTATCCCCTTCCCGGCCCAAACCCGAGCCCAGTTAATCATTTAAAAAAAAAGAATGTTGGCCCCATGGCGCTGACTGGGCAGGAGGGTCCGCTCCCTCATCTTCTTCCTCCTTTAGTTCAAACGGTTCCCGCCCGTTTGTTTCCACTGCAGCCATCGCCGTGGCTCGAGGCCGTCTCCCGCGCTCCAGCCTCCTGAGCTCCCGTCTCACCCTCCCGCCCTCTCAGACGCTCCTCCCTGATCAAGCTCACACTCTCCCGGTCTCACATACGTGCCCTCGCTCGTGCTCACAGCCCTCCCCGCACACACGGCCTAGCGCTCCACCTTGCCACTCCCGAGCTCGTCGGAGCTCTCGAGCTCGCCCATGCTCACACTCAGCTCACGCACCCCCTTCTCGACCTTGAAGAATGAAACACAGAAATGAAACGGCTAACGGAAGGAAAGGAACGAAGCTCACCGAGGTATTTGCGGACGTCAGAGCTTCGATCGGAGTTTTGGGCATTGTCGGAGGCTTTCGACGGCTCCTCGGACCTGCGTTGGATGTGTGTGAGTGTGATGGTAGGGATCGAGAGTGGTTTGGATTGTAAATGAAGGAGAACAGCTTACCGGAAGGTTGGTTGTGTTCGAACGGGGGTGACGGAGCCTCGATGGCTTGGTGGTGGTATCGGGAGCCCTCTGAGCTGCCTCGAAGCACTGGTGGGCGTCGAGGTTGAACATGCTGGGTGAGGAGCAACCTCTGGAGCAGTGACCCGTTGGTGGTGGTGATGGTTATGGTGAATGGGGGGTTGGAGTGCCGAGTGAACCGAAGGAAGCAAGGAAAGAGGATGATGGTGGTGGTGCCAGTGGTGAAATGAACTGAAAGAAGTGAAAGAAGAGGGGGATACAGACTGAAATTAAAGGAGGGTTGGAGTTGAAGGGTGAAGGATGTAAAAAGGAGGTGTAGGGGAAGGGCTTGTCGGGTGAACAGGGTAGGAGTAGCTGAAATGTGTGGGAAAAGAGGGGTCTAGGAGCTATTGGATAGGGGTCTAGGGTGGCTAAGGGTGAAAGTCAACTATTATACTCGGTAATAAATCCCGAAACCCGCTTTTCGACCTTAACCCGACACGTTTTAAAATAATTAATCGAATCTGAAATAAATAACGAAAACTGAAAATATTTCTAAGTCTTGGAAAAATAAAGCGGAGTTATTCGTTTTCAAATTTGAGTCACAAGTTTATGTCGGAATTGTTCGAAAGAATTTAAATTAGTTATTGGCTCGAGAACGGAGATTTTTGAAAATTTTCGGAGTCTCGGAAATTGAATAAATTTTTATCGAAATCAAATTTATAATTACAAAAATATTTATTTAAAAATCTCGGTCTTTACAAAATATAATTTTTTTTTTATAATTATCTCTTTAACACATACACATATTTTTAGTTATGTATGAAAAAAGGAGGAAAAAATTAATGATCGAAATAGTGAATGATATTTAAAAAAGAATGAAAAGTAAAGCTATTGAAATTTAAACCTTATTCATTGGATATTCAAAAGTTGATCTGATTAAAGATGACAAGAAAATTCCCTATTGATATTTTTTTAATAATTGGTCATGGGTAACATATATAACAAAAAAACCTAAATAACCGATTAGGTGGGCTTAGCAAATGAATATTTTATTTCTAAAAATACCCACTTTAGAAAAAAAAAATAAAAAGAACATATATATATAAGTAATGAAATTCAAACTCTAGATTATGGTGCTCCCAAAAAATAACCCACAATGTGGGGGAAAAAATAATAGGAACATGTAAATAATGAGATTCGAGCTCTAGATCATTGGACTCTCAATTGGACTCTCAATAACATTGATAACCATTAAGCTAATATGTTTTTATGATAAAAAATGAATAGATAGGATATAATAGTGAAAACTTTAAAGGTGTAAATGATGACAATAAATGACCCATGAATACAACTTTTAAGGTTTTCTAGACAAGTTATGCCCGTGCTGCGCACGGGACATATAAATTTTAGTGTTTGTATAGGTACCTAAGAGTTTTTTTACATATATTAAGGTTAGTTATTATTGTTTTACCCTTACTGTTCATCTAAACCATATTGATTCCTTATTATTTAGGTGTTTTCATAATTGATTTTATTTTCCTTGGTAGGATTAGGATATAAACTTTTCATCCCAACTTTTCAAATAGTTACAAATCCAACTAATTAACTATTAGCTGGATTGAACGGCGAAAAGCTTACTTTTCAAATAGTTACAAATCTACTATGTAATTTTTCATTTTCATTTACAAATTTTTCTTTGGATAATATATGTCACCTTCTTCTAGTTTTATAAAGCAATTGGTAACATTACTTATCGTAGTGCATTGAATAATATTACCATGTGCAAATAACAATAGGTAAATTGTATATTAATGCCTCATGACTAAATACAATGTGAGCTAATCAACCATATATAAACACAAACTATAAAGAAAAAAGTAGGGATAGAGAAATAAACACAATTATTCGAGTGAGCGGTAGCTTTGTTCTTATCAATCAATCGATGAAGACTCCGTTAGACTCAACAATGAAGTCAGGACCAGTCTAACACTCTAAAACCATGGGGCATCCTCTGGTTCCTGAGAATGAAAATTGGGATGTATAATACACACATATATATAATCACATTTATTATATTTCTTTCAAAATGATTGAAAAAAATAGCCCCCTAGCTTCCAATTAGAAATCTTCATACTATATCCTGAAATATGGTATCCATACTCAATTCAAAGATTTCTTGATCTCCTCGGTCATATAAACAAATTGATAGAAAAAAGTTATATAATTATCAAATAATCGACCATCGCTTTAAACTCATATATATCACCTCGATTTAATATCTACAAATTATAAAGTAAGTCAATCATTTTGAAAGGAAAAAAAATATTTAAAATATGAAAACAAATGAATTCTAACTAAATTATGTGAGAAAAAACCTCGTATATGAACAATATATTAATGTTACACCTTGAATTGTAGCTTTGTAGCACATTTAGTTGCATATAGATTTTGTTCATCATCTCACCAAGAGAGGTCGAAGATTTACGTACAAAAAAAAGTGGGATGAAGAAAGTTAACGTATCTCCCAGTACAAATTAACTGGAACTTTGATCACTACATATAAAGGTGGAAATGGAATAGGTGACCAGGTTTAGAAATTAACTGAAAAATAAATGGGGAGAAATAAGGCCATTGTAGTTTCAAGAATACAATCGGTCATACATTAATTAATTCTTATCGAGGTATAACACAAAGAATTTAGTCAATCTTTTTATGTTGTAACCGGCCACTTACATTTAATTTTAAAGAATACAAAACTTCATGTGGGTTGTTTTTATTTTCCGTTTGATTTGAAAATTAAAAAAAATATTTATATTAATTCAAGCTTTACATTAGCAATAAATAGGAAAACAAATCTTTTTTCAAAAAAGAAAATTAAATAGGAAAAAACTCAATTAAATTGAAAATAAAATAAACATTTTTTTTCAAAAATAATTATTAAATTTTAAATATAAAAATTATTTTTAAAAAAATAAAAATTATTTCATTGACTTGAGAATAAAACAAATAAAAGTGCAAAATGAGGGCAATGGGTATCCATTTTTTATATGTTGTATGCCTTTATTTTCATGTTTAAATCAAACCGTTATTTTTTTTCTCATCTATATTTTAATTTTTATTTTCAAATAGAAACCATTACGCTCAAAATATTGAAAGCATTGCAAAAGAAATATAAAAAAAGTAATTTTTATTTTGAAATCAAATTGTAATAATGATATTTAATTGATGAAAAGCTAAAACTATATATGTGATTTTGAAATTCCTCATAAATTTTATGAGTCATGTATTCAAGAAAATAACTATATGAGCAATTGTAAAAAGTTCAACTTAAAATAAAAGGAAAAAACATTTAATTAATCTTTGGTGAGAAAGTTATTAATGTTGAGAGCCATTAAGATGCCTTAGGACACAATTTTTAAAGGTATATAGATAGATATATATATACTAGTGAGCACGCCCGTGCTACGGACGGGACTTATTTTAAATATATATTTTTAATTAATATATTATCATTATAATTTTACTACTAATAATTTTTATCTCTAAAAGTTTTAATATGTTTATTTATCTTTGAAATTCGACAAATATATTAACTTCACTCTATTTATCTTCTTACTCACTTCTACATGCAATTCAACTATATAAGAAAAAAATGATAATTGCTTTAGAAATGGATGTGTTTAGGTTTAAAACAAAAAAAAATAATATATTATAAACTTGCAAAATGTTGTAGTTAACGGCATAAACTAATATAATTAAAAAAATACAAAAATAGTGTAGTTAAGGAGAATTGAACCTTTGACCTTATACATATAAACTATTCCTTAACCAAATATAGTATAGATATTTAAAATATATTAGGTTATTTTTTAATCATTTAATAGGTGCAATTAATGGGGCAAAACTCAACTTTATATATATAGTATAGATATAGATAGTATAGATAAGAAAAAAATGACAATTGCTTTAGAAATGGATGTGTTTAGGTTTAAAACAAATAAAAATAATATACTATAAACTTGAAAAATGTTGTAGTTAACGGCATAAACTAATATAATTAAAAAATACAAAAATAGTGTAGTTAAGGAGAATTGAACCTTTGACCTTATACATATAAATTATTCCTTAACCAATATTTAAAATATATTAGGTTATTTTTTAATCATTTAATAGGTGCAATTAATGGGGCAAAACTCAACTTTATATATATAGTATATATATATATATATATAAGATAAGATTATTATTATTATTATTATTATGGGAGAAGTTAAAGTGTAAAATGTCCTTAAACTGTAATTATGAGATAAGATTATTATTATTATTATTATGAGATAAGATTATTATTATTATTATTGAAATTTTGTATTTCAGTGAAATTAAACACACGGGCTAATTTAAAAAAAAAGTCCCAATTTTGTACCTGTTCACAATTAGGCCCAATTAGGGGTTCTAGTAACCCGACTAACCCTACGCTCCCTCCTATAGCCTCCCGACTCTCTTTCATCCCTAGCCCCCTGCTTGTCGCCTAGACATGGCCACGGGTCACGGGTCGGGCGGGTCGACCCGTGACCCGCCGGGTCGGTGACCTGCCGGGTTGGTGACCCGGTGGGTCCGGGTCCAAGGGTCGAAGGGTTGGGTCGGGTTGAGGGTCAGGGTTAGGGTCGAGGGAAATGGAACCCGTGACCCGGCGGGTCGACCCACCGGGTCGACCCGTCGGGTCACACGGGTTGTGCATTTAAAAACTAGCTGTTAGGTGGGTCCCACGTGAACGTTTATTTTTTTTAAAAAAAAACTAGCCGTTGCTCGGGTTGAACGTAGGCTCGACTCTATAAATAGCATCCCCTCTTCCCCAATTCATTTTACTTGCACATCCCATCAATCAAATAACTTACATTTCATTCATTCTCGTCGTTCCGTCAATTGTCGTAATGGCCGGCGGTAAGAGCGGATCCTCGAGCTCCTCCGCATTGTTCAATCATTTCAACAAGGTCGACCAAGGCCCGGGAAAGTTCGAAGCGGAGTGTCGTTATTGTGGTCATAAGTACAAGGTAACGAACAACTTGGGTTATGGCAACTTGAAGAATCATCTAGCCAAGAAGCATCCCGAAAAAGTCGACGAAGCATCGGGATCGTCGGGTAATTAGTATTTTAGTGTTGTGTTTTGTGAAGTTTATGATGTTATGCAAATAAAGTAGGAACTAGGAAGTAAGTGTTTTATGTTGTAATGTCGCCGAGCGCGATATCGACCGAGGCAATGAATCCGGTACGAGTTCGTAATCGTTGTTCGGTTTGTAATAAAATTGGGTTTTATGTGTGTATTATTTGGTTTTTTTAACTAATCCAAATTCCAACATATAAATTAATAAACCTAAATAAATAGTTTTGACCATCAAACAAATAAATAACAACACAACCTATTATAAATTTACAATGTGAAAAAGTGAAAAAAAAAATAAAATAAAAAACAGCCGGGTCCAACGGCTAGATTTTTGAAAACCAACGGTCGACCCGCCTGGTCCAACGTTCGACCCGCCGGGTCGACCGTTGGACCCGGCCTTCCTTTGGCTCCAAAACCTTCCCATTTGCACTATAAATACTACCCCTTCCCTCCCATTTTCATCACACCATCTCATCACATCTCCTACTCTCTAATCGCTCTCTAATCGCTCGAGAATCGAGGAAGTCGGAAGTCGGTGGTTCACGAGTCAAGAATTCCGAGAATTCGGCGCTTCGCATCACCAAATCCTACTTCTATCAACTCTTTCTTTTCTTCATTATTCCGTCATTTCTCTTAATTACATATTCATATTATTTCAACAAATTTCTAATCCACTTTTTTTTGAAAATGTTTTCCCGAGGTCGAAGGAGTGTAAGCGGAACCCCGTCTTCAAGCAAGGGGAGCGGCTCGGGATCGGGTCACTAACCCGAGCCTAGCCTTCGACGTAACGCCTTCGTTTTCGGAGCTGGAGCGAGCGGATCCCGACGACGTCGGGATCAGGCGCTACTCGATGAGCATCCGGGAATTGAGGAGGATGAAGTTGCCGATCTGGGAACTCCCTCCATGCCCTCCACCATCCCGACTCAGGAGTCCGGGTTGGAGGCCAATCCCAACGCCACTCCCGAAGCCGCCGACGAGCAACCGGTCGCTTGTAGGGCCGCCACAATGAAATACTGGTTCAAGAAGGGCCCTCCTGCTCCGGGATGGGGTGAAAACTATTTCTCCGTCAAGTGCAACTTTTGCCCGAAGGTCTACAAACACAAGAAGGGGAACGGATATGGCAACTACGGACGCCATATCGAATCGAAGCATTCGGAGAAACTCGGCTTGGCGAATGGTCAAACTCAACTATCCGGGTACGCAACTACTTCCTCTCAATCCCCTGGTTTATGGAGTTATGATTATGCTAGTTGTAGTGATAACTTTGCTGAAATGATAGCGGCCGAAGGCCTAGCTTATAACTTTGCACAACGTTTAAGTTTCAACGAATTTATTACGGAAAATGTTCAGCCCGCTTAGCAATCTATGAGTCGAAACACGGTTAAGAGGAAAATGATAAAAAGGTATAACACCCGCAAAGCTGAATTAATTGAATATTTTCAAAAACATAGCGATTTACATGTTTCAATTTGTAGTGATATTTGGACCGACCACTGGCAACACCACTCATATATGGGTGTCACTTGTCATTGGGTTGATGAACGGTTCATTTTACACAAACGAGTTTTGGCTTTTCGAGTTTTTGACGAGGCCCACACGGCCCGTAACATAGCTGCGGTTATTTTCAGAGTTTTACAAGAGTATAGATTGACTCAAAGAGTTTTTTCAATCGGTTTTGACAACGCATCCGCCAACACCGCCTCTATCCCAGAGTTAACACAATATTGTCAGCCCGGGATAGGGGGGAGATTTTTCCATATACGTTGCGCACCTCATATTTTAAACTTATCTGTTCAAGATGGTTTAACGTATTTACAACAGAAAACCGAACCTATTCGATATGTTTTACGGGCACTTTGGTGAAACAAACAGCTTCGCCATCAATGGCACCATTTTTGCCGCTCTAACAACATCCGCCCGAAGAACTTCCCCCGAGATGTTAGCACTTGGTGGAACTCGACTTACAAAATGATTTTTTATTCTTATCAATATAGAGAACTTCTTTCCGCTTTTGCCACTCAAAACATCGAAGGTTCAAACGTTTTTGGGGATGTGTGGGTGGTTGCTCGAGATATAATGGAGGTTTTCAAGGTCTTCCATGATGCAACCGAAACTTTTAGTCATGCTTACATTCCTACATCTAGTGTTTTCTGTTTTGTCACTATGAACATTGCCATAGCTCTTCAGGACGGGCTTCAAGTGCAATGCATATCCGATGCTGTTTTCACCATGCGGGCGAAATGGTTGTCTTATTACAAAGTTATTCCTGATATTTTCCTCGTAGCTTGTTGTTTCGACCCTAGATACAAATTAACTAGGCTTCAAAAGTTTTTAGAAAACTATTATCCTACGCTCGATATCCATAATGATCCTAATTGCAATGTTTCAATTATAGTTGATAGAGTTAGGGGAATACTTGAAGCATTATATACTCATTTTTCTACGGGCGCTAGAGCGCCTAACATTCCTCCTCCTGCGCCTTCCAGCTCGAGCGGTTCCTCACGCACTAGTATTACCGCTCGAACTAAGGCTCTTGCCAGAGATATTTTTGGCACAAAGAGGTCGAGGTCCTCGTCGAGCCCCCACTCGGAGCTCGACGAATACTTGTCTACTAACTTTGAATTTCGCAGTGATGAAGATGAAGATTTCGATATTTTAGAATGGTGGGGCCGAGTAGAAAGACAGCGATTTCCGACCTTGCAGGTGATCGCTCGACAAATACTTGGAGCCCCTTGTTCCACCGTCGCAGTGGAACAATTATTCAGCCAAGGGGGACAAATTCTTACCGAGAAGAGATCAAACTTGCTCCCAGAGAACCTCGAAGCACAAGTATGCCTCACCGATTGGAAGAAGGCTGAGATGAGAATATAGAAGAACCTCATCAACACCGGATCAGAGCCTGATGATGGAATGGACTCGGAATCGGTCGGGAGCTCCGTTGATGGTGGAGTCGTCGATCCCCAGGGCCAGCGCCAATCCGACACCGACGAATAGGCGAAAAGGTAAGCGGGGTTCAGACAACAGGTAAAGAACTACGTGGGCTTTGATTCCTCTCCCCCGGGAGCATACGTAGGCAATTGGGAAACCGATTCAAGCCCTTCTTCCATCTTTTTTTTCCCCTCAAACCCAAACACCATTAAACACGAAACCTTATTTCACCAATTCACAAAACATCACGAAAACGTCAAAAAAAATAACCCGACCCGGCCTTGACCCGGCGGGTCGACCCTTCAATACCACGTGGCCGACCCGGGACTCCGACCCGACGGGTGACTCGAACCCGTCGACCGGTGGGAATCCCGGGTCAGGGTTAGGGTCGTACCCCCCGGGTTGCCGACCCGGCGGGTCCGACCCGTCGACCCGGCGGGTCGGACCCGTGGCCATGTCTATTGTCGCCCCTCGGTTTTTCAACAGCGAGCCTCCCTCCTATAGCCTCCCTCCCATAGCTCGCCGACGACCTCCTCAGCTTCGCCGTCGTAGCAGTAGCCACCATCTTCAACGGTGACGCCGCCCTCCTATAGCCCTCAACGTGCAACTGCCACCGCCTCCCTTGGAGGATCTATGTTTGCCACTCCTACCGGGCTCCTAATCTTCACTTGAAACTTCGATTTTGTCGATGGTGAAGGCCGGAGACTTGATTAGGGGGAACTTCCAGAAAGTTGATCCCTCCAAGGTAAAGCATTTACCCTAATATTTCTTTCGTTTTCTCTTATCAACTAATTGTTTTGATATCTTGCTAGGGTTTTTGTTTCCTGAGTTGACTTGGATTTAATTGTGTATTCATTTTCTGTCGTAATTTAGGAAAGAGATAAAACACGAATTTGGTTGAGTACAATTCATTTTCTGTCGTAATTTAGGGTTTGCACTCGCCATTTCGAGTTCTACTGGATTAGGGGGAATTGATCCCCTTTGGCGTTGTAATGAATGTTGAGTTGCAATTTGTTGATTTCCTTTAGTAGTTTTACTGAACATAGTTGCCTTGTTGTTTCGTTAAGTGATCTTTACATGAGATGAATCCATATTAATTGCATTTAACCACACAAGAAAATCAAAATGCTCACAAAACCTTTACTTTCATCAATGTGATCTACTGATATAATCCTTTTTGTTTTTAATTTGTACTGATTTCGTGTTTTATAAACTATAGGTGCTTCTGTTTTTAGGTGAAACATCTTAACCATATTTTTTTTATATTTGTTATCATCATTTGGTTTAACAAAGTAGCCTGTAAACACCATGTTGTGGTTTAGTGGTTGTTGGGGCTCTTTCTTGTTGTGTTGAATCATTCCTCAAGGACTTGAATTGGGGGAGATTAGATGTTCTTAATGGATTATGGATTTCATTAGAGGAAACCTGTTTCATTACTTCAAACATCTCGTGTAAACAGGGAAATGAATGCATACCAAATTACAGATGTGATAATAACCTTTAAAAGCCTAATAGCTCAATGGCATAGCAATGTGCTTATGCGCAAAGATGTGGGTTCGACTCCTACATAGGCTAATTTGCTTAATTTTAATAGTGTGTATTATTTTCTGATAAAAGTGCAATTCATAATCTTAATTGTGCACTTTATAATCTTAGTTATGCACTTTTTAACATTAATTATGCACTTTTTAATCTTAATTATGCACTTTGATTTGAAATTGTTATACGTAAAAAAACAGATAGGCGATAGGCCCGTTTAAAATAAACATTGCATACCGTAAAGGCGGGGTGGCGTTGCCCCCCTAACCCCCGCCAGGGGCGCGTCTCCCCCTGGACCCCGACTCGCTGACTGGTCAACGAGACCATCGCCGGAGGGCGGAGCCTCCGGACCCCCCAATGCATCCCCGGTAAAAAATGATTCAAGGCACATTAACAATAATCTTAATTGCGCACTTCATATTATTATTCATACACATCGTCATTTTATTCTTGCACTTTATCATTTTATTTATGCACTTTATAATCTTAATGGTGCACTTCATAATCTTATTCGTGCACTTCATAATCTTATTTATGCACTTCATCATTTTATCCTTGCACTTTGTCATTTTATTCTTGCACTTTATTATTTTATTTATGCACTTTAATTTCAAATTGTTTTATGGAAAAAAATCGTTTGAAATCTATGAGCCTAAATTATGCGAGAGGTGAATCCAAACTCTCAAAAGTAAAAAATAAAATTAAAACATCGATTTCAAAATCCCATCTTGTGTCTCATTCATGCACTATATGATCTTATTTTTGCACTTTATAATTTTATATTTGCACTTTTCAAACTAAAATTGCACATTTAATTTCTAAAAATCTACATTCAGACTAAAATTTTATTTTTGCAAATCTTAATTGTGCACTTCATAATCTTATATTTCTTATAAAAATTTATAATTTTTATAATTGAAATAGGTCCATTTACATATTTACCCATAAGAAATTATTATATTTGCACAACATAAAGTTATATTTGCACAATATAATGTTATATGTGCACAACCTCAAGTTATATTTGTACAACATAATATTTTTTCTCATATTTTTTTTACCTCTTTGCTTATTAAAGCTATTACGTTTATATCTTTTCTCTCTTGAATTGCATCCTCATTCGTTAGGTACTTCCCAACAAGTTAAGAATTATTTTTTCATACGTTGAGTACTTCTCACATCTCGACACTTCTTTTCTACCCAATTCCTAACATAGGAAATTCTATTACCTAGAGAATCTTTACATCCTTTATTAATCAGTTCCCGATCTTCGCTGATTTGTTCATTAATAGGGTTCGGAAGTTTATCAAAGAACATTTGTAGATTAGTTGCATTTTCTCCTATTTTATAATTATATTGTTCGAATTCGGAGATATAACTTTCAACATACTTCATATTGTACACCTCTAAATTATTTATTATCCTTTGCCATCCTAAGGTTTCGTTATCTTCATCTTTTTTTTTTCTCCAATGAATTCATCTTCTTTTACTTTGCAAAGTATTGTGAACATGAATACTAGAGTTCCATAGTTTTTTAAATTTTCTTTAACTTCTTCACTAATTGCTTTATATCAATCTGCTACACATCAACAGAAGCAATGTTCTATATAGTTCAAGAAATGTGATGCTCCCCATCCCATCCATGTTTAGTACACTCATCATGCTTTTCTTCCAAATATACTAAAATTTCACGCCTACTCTTTATCCCATCAAAGTTAAGCTTATAACATGTCTCACTTATGGGCTATTGCCGGACTTCTCTTTGGTTTGGTCTATAATTTGGCATAATACTTACTTCATATCTTTCTTTCTTTTCTAGGAATTCTCTTGGTTTCATTTGAGGTCTCTGATTACTAGTCAATCCATGTTCATATAGTCTATAGTTTCTTCTTGCCTCATTTTGCTCTTCTGGTTCATTTGAGCTCTTTTTTCCTAGAATCTCATTTAATTTTTGTTGCACCTTTGCTATGGGTATTGTATTTATATCTTTAAGTTTAAGTAATCTCATTTATTAATATATTGCTTCTTTATCAGAATTGTTTTCAGACTCATCGTTGCTCATAATTTCTTACTCTACTAGGCTGATTTCTAAATATTCTGATTGATGATGTCATTGCATTTCCTCTAGCCAACACGGTTCATCTAGACGAGTTTTGAAATAACGAACTTTTCATTGCAGTGGAATCTGCTTCATTTTTAAGTTCTTATCATTGTTCTTTCTTATCAAATTCTTTTTTTATTTTTTAATTTATCTAATTTAGTAGTAAATTTCTTTTTTTTTTTGTTTTCTTATAAGAATAACTATAATTATAAGGACTGAGCTTCTTACCTTCACTCGCTATCTTAAGGTTTACTTGATGACTTATCTTGTTGATTGCTTTAAGATTAATGGAGTGGTGGAGATCGCATGTCTTTTTTACAATTTTTACTAGGATTTCACTAAAACTCTTAATTGATCCTTCTAATCTCTTGAATTCTAATCTTAAATCTCTTAGTTCATCTGAGATGATGTTTAGAATTGCTCCATAATGTCTGTCATTCAAATGTGGTGCATAAGGATAAGTTTTATGGGGGTAATTTGTCGACACTTTGACACACTTAATTAGGATTTATTTTTAATTAACTAGGGTTTGATACCAAATTAGAAGATCAACTTACTAATTATAAAATTAAATGCAAAATATATAACTAAACAGGTAACAATTAAGGATATTGATGCAAAATACAAAAAGATAAGATGATTGTTTATGTTTTTTTCTTTTTAGGGGAAATTATAAAAGACAAGTGAGTCCCCAGTGAATATTTTGGTAAATACTTTCAAATCATAAATATTTTGGAAATTATATTTTATTTTGTGAATATTTTGATTAAACACTCTTTTTAAGGAGTTGAACGTTATATAAAATATTACTTTTTTTTATTAATTTTTTAAAATAATTATATATATATTTATTATTAATAAGCATAACATTATTTTAAAAAATTAATAAAAAAAGTTAATATTTTATATAATTTTTACTATATTTTGAGACAGAGGTAATATTTATAGTAATGAGAATAAAATTATTAAAAAATTTAATATTTTATAGAATTTTTAAACCCTTAAAAAACTAATCAAAAGTAAAAATGTCTTAAATTATGAGACGGAGATAGTAAAACTTTGTTGGGATTAATAACTTTATAAAAACCAATTGATACCCGATCTCTTAAAAGAGTGTAAAATGGCAAGGTAACATTTTTTTAGGTCAAATTTAGTTATTTCACTTCAAAGGAAACCAGCAAATAAAAAAAAGTGCCTGCAGAGAGTGACGCAACTACAGAAATCGGGAGAGAAGTGTCCTCAAAACAAAGCAAAGAGTAATCGTAACCAAACTTAGCCAAAGAACACACATTTAACTAAAAGGAAGTATGTTCTTGTAAGTTAAACGCCCTGAAGCATGGGAATATGTTTAGCATCCTATCAGGGAGGATACAGGTCCTGTTCGGATGATTGTCGACTTAAGGACTCACGAATGCGATCTTGGAACTTGATTCTCACTCGATGAATTCATGATGCTTGTCGCAATAGATATGTCGAAGGCTTGGACGCTAGGAGTAATAGGTGAAGGGACATCGCTCGAATTGCTATTCATGTAAAAAAGTACCATTTGCATTGATGGTCTTGTTGAGCTATGTTCTTGCACACACAGCAGTGCTATTTTAACGCATCTTATTGCTTCCACTGCATCGTCCTTTAGCGTCGAGTCTAATAGCTTCTCGGCTTTCCCCTCTCCCCAAAGCCGCCAAGCCTGCATACATACACCAAACGTAACGCCTTTCATGTATATATATGGATCATATGAAACGTCTATTGTAGCTTAACTTGTTACTTACGCGATATACTAGGTTCGCATTGTCCTCTATCGTATGAACCTTCTGACCGCTCACGATCTCCAAAAGTGTGACTCCGAAGCTATAGACATCCGATTTAGTTGAAAATTGGCCATAAAGTATCAACTCTGGTGCCATATAGCCCCTAGTTAAAGACAACAATCTTTCCATTAGTCTTCAACATATTTATGATGAAGTAGTGACAGATATGATTCGAAATGATATATCTTACGTTGTACCAGCGCATCTTTCAGTATCTCCGCGAGTTACATCTAGCTGAATTTGCTTTGCCAGGCCAAAATCTGCGATTTTCGGACTCATATCCGCATCCAACAGTATGTTGCTCGCCTTAAGATCGCGGTGCACAATGTTAAGTCGGGACTCGCTGTGAAGATATTGCATTCCCCTTGCTATTCCAACTATGATTCCGTACCTTGTTCTCCAGTCCAACTTCCTTGAGGTCATCTGATCTAAAATTTTGATGTTACATTTTGTGTCAGTATATAGATTGAAGTAGTGAAAGTCGAGTGAATTGAATCTTGCGTTTCTTACCGAACAACAGCTTGTCGAGGCTCGAGTTTGGTACGTATTCATAGACTAGCATCATTTCTTTATTCTCATCACAGTACCCCAATAGTCTCACCAGATTCCTGTGCTGAAGTTTCGCTAGTATGCGTACCTCGATGCTGAATTCTTTGTTACCCTGTCGAGATCCTTTTGAAAGCCTCTTAACGGCGACTTCCTCCCCATCGTCGAGTTTACCCTTGTACACGGCGCCAAATCCACCTTCTCCGAGTTTATTCTCATCTGAAAAACTTCCCGTTGCCTTCCTCATTGCTCTCAACCCGAACTTTGTTGCTCCTTGCCTTTCTAGTTTATGATCTTCAGAGAGAACTGAGATATGAACATATATCCTATGAATAACTGAATGTAGTGACTTCACCAATCCTTATATCGATCAAAGTGAATAGAATTTACCTCGATACTTGAGAGAATTTATAACCTTGAGGAGCTTAGCCCTCTGGCACAAACAAATACTAGCAAGCAACAATGCTAGTCCCACCGGGATCGCCACTCTTGTGACATAGTACGAAGCGATCTTTCCTGAACAGTAAGTTGACCAGTCAAAGTCAAACCTTTTATCTTAAAACCAATTGACAATGAGAGGAGTAACACTCCAATCTTACCTCCAGAAGAACGGTGACCATTGATATAGATCGGAGCAGATGCAGGAGAAGGCCCTGGAGTCAACGCAGAAGCCGAATCAAGAGCATAGAAAGGAATAACATCGTACCTCAGCTGGCAACTGGGATTAAAAAGCATAACCATCGTGCTTCCATTCGAACAACAAGCCCCAATCTTCTCAAGCGCGCGATTCAGACATTGGTTACAGTGATCACCTGTCGTAAAAGGACTACACTCAACAAGACAATACAATGTCTGAGCCCTGCTTACATTCACCTCCCCCCTCGCAAAACCCGGTACATGACTTCCATACGCGGTCTCGTTGATCAGAGGGCTAATCGCCCTCGTGAGCTTTATGGAAAACTCGCTCGGATCAGACACATTGTTGAAGTTGAAAATCCCCGTCCAGTTGCCGTCTTCCTCGAGGAAGGCGGCTGAATTGTTCGCAAAGTAACGCAATGTGCACTCTTGGTACCATATGACCGCGTCCTTCTGGACCGGGCAATCGGATACTATTTGCTCGGTTGCGGATTGGACGCAGCCGCTGCAGGTCCCGGTGTCGAGATCTCCTCTGCAGTAGAAGAGGGCGTAGGCTTTGTCGGGGGTCTCGGTGGACGCATTGCCGCTCAGGGACGACGATGACTTGGTTGCGAGTTCGGCGAGGACGCGATCTAGGCTCTCCTTGTAGGCGCTGCCGGTCGTGTAGTTCCCGGATGTGGCATTGCATCGGGTGTTGAAGTAATTTGGTTGTGATGCATTTACTTTGGTTGTGATGATTACAAAGAGGAGAAACATCAGCATCATCGATTTGATGTACATCACGATCGGTCCTTAATGATCAATTCCTACAATGTATGCTTTAACCAGAGATTAATTCAGCCTTGACTAATTGTACAACTGTCCGATTGAGTAGGTTGCACGCCACTTTGGGTATTTGAATCTATTTAAAATTAATAAAGCAAGTAGTATGATTATATTAGTTAGTGTGTATATTTTATATTTTGAATTTGATAAATAAAGTGATAATTTGATATTTTTAACTTTTTTTTAAGATATAAAAGGAATTGTGGGTGGTTCTTAACTTGAAAGAAACTAAATTTAGGGATGTTTTATGTAATTTCTAACTTTAATTTGGTTTTATGAAAAATAGTAAAATACTATTGCCTCCGTTTTAAACAATATTTCATTTATTTTTTATGCACGTATTTTTAAAATAATAAAAGTATATATAAAATATCAACTACATTATACGTACGTAGTATCGATTTTCTCTATTTTAAAAGCTTATATTGTTTATATATCCATTACATTAGCTTTAGCTATCTCTACTTGTACTCTCTCTTATCCAAAAATAGATACTCCCTCCCTTCTTTTTTATTTGTCTTTTTACTATTCAGGCACGTTTTTTTAGGTGATAAAAACTATATAAAATATTTATTTTTTTAATAATTTTTTTTAATAATCTCATACTGTATTAAGTTTAATATTATTAAAAAAAATTGAAGAAAAAAAATAATATTTATATAGTTTTTAACATTCTAAAAAAACGTACCCGCTTTAAAAATGTCAAATATAAAGGAACGGAGGGAGTAATTTTTTATCAAATGACACTAGTTTTAAGAAATTACTATACTCCGTACATCTTTACTTATCTAAGATCATCACTATTACACTTAATTTTTAATAAATGTTATTGCAGTTAATTAAATCATGTCATTTATTATTTATACATTTTTTTAGAATGATAAAAACCTATACAAAATATAAACTTTTTTTACATTTTTTTAATAAATTCATACTTAACAGTAATAAGTATAAAATTATAAAAAAATTGTTATCGATCTTACATAGTTTTTAATGTTAAAAAAACGTGTAAATAGTAAAATGTCATATTTTAATTATTAGAAGGAGTACTATTTTAATGTACATTTTAATTAATTAAAATATTAAAAAAAAATAACAGATAAATCAATACTCCGTACAAATTATATTATGGATTACTAAATTTACAATTTAGAGAATCTAATGGACTATTGTTGACAACATTTGTTTACATAAAAGAATATGCAACACACGTCGGGTTGACTCCATAATAAACTGTACGGGAATTCGTCTATTGCAAACCACAAAGGACGACCTATAATTAGCTTGATTTAGTTTTTGCCGCCTTCATATATTGAATGTTAACTGTTTATTTTGGGCATAGATTACTTTCTCACGTTGTCTAATTTTCATTATCAGCACGTCTTTAATTTTAATTCACTGCTTATATCGGATTATTATAAAAATAAATTAGTTAATTAAAAATCATATTTTAAACCAATTAACTTAAAAAGTCAAAGTCATGCCAGTCGTTCATCAACCGCACGCTTTTTTTTTTTTTTTTCCCCTTAATAACGAAAACCGATTCAATTAGGCATGTTGAAAGTATTGAGGGATAAGAGGAAACAAAAAAGTTAGAAAAATCATCCAATTTTTTTTTAAAAAAATAACAATAAAAAAGAAGATAGAGTGTAGTAAGAAAGCGGGTAAGGTTAACATTTATTGGTCAATGGGTCACAGATTTAACTCCTCTTATATGGTAATTGATCGATCTAATGTCTACGTACATATAAACCAAAAAAGATAGAGAAGGATTATATTGTCAATATTTGGAATAATGAAACAACACATATTATTGATTTAGGTACTACTAGAAGACTATATAAGAAGTGTACACATGGTATAAAAGGTAATAATTTAAACAAGACTAGTCCGTCGTTGCGTATGGCCTTATATGATCGATTTATGTATTAGGGTACGGTGCCGATTCTTAATAAAAAAATATAAAATCTTATAACAAAATGGTATTATCATCTTACAAAACAAAGATAAGCTCTAATTATATAGTTAACGTGTCAAATATCAAATCTAGCTAAAATAATACTCCTTCCATTGGAAATATAAGTCCGTTGGCTTTTGACACATTTTTTAAAGAGTTAAAAATTATATAAAATAATACGAGTATATTTTTTTTATTAATTTTTTTTACATAATTATATACTATTGGAAATATAAGTCCGTTGGCTTTTGACACATTTTTTAAAGAGTTAAAAATTATATAAAATAATACGAGTATATTTTTTTTTATTAATTTTTTTTACATAATTATATACTTATTAGTAATATATATAAGACAATGTAAAAAAAATTAATAAAAAAATTATTTTATATAGTTTTTAACTCTTTAAAAAGCGTGATAAAAGTTAATAAACATACATTTCCAAATGAAGGCAGTAAAACAATGCATAAATATAAGGAATGGTGACCATAAAATAAACTTTATTTGTGTCTTTTGAGACCCTCTTACAACGCAACACTCTATGTAGTTGCACATTTTGTCAAATCAATTTGCCTTTTTGAATTTGAGCTTTCCTCGTTGAAAAACGGAGTAGGAGACATAAATTGGATAAAAATAATTTAAAAGGGGAGACAAATAGAGTATGAAAACTTTTCGCAATATTAGTGTCAAGGCTTTGAAATAAATCTTAAGATCTTGAAATGGAACTCAAGGTCTTCACTGATCTCACAAATCTGTAAAGTTATTTACGAAAAATTAAAACGTAAATGTAAAATGTCGAAAGTAAAGCACAATGGACACAAGATATATTTACTAAGTTCGGATCTTAACCAGCCTACGTGTTCGCTTAGGGTTATCTAACCCGTAGGATTTAACACACTATTATTTCACCTCCTTAAAGTAGACATGGCCACGGGTCACGTGTCGGGTGGGTCGACCCGTGACCCGTCGGGTCGGCCGTCGGGTCCGGGTCAACGGGTTGAAGGGTCATCTCGGGTTAAGGGTTAGGGTTAGGGTCGGGGGAAAGTGAACCCATGACCCGGTGGGTCAACCCGGCGGGTCGACCTGTTGGGTTCACCCAATGGGTCAAAAAATTTTAACAAAAATTATAAAAAAATCTAGAATTTATATTTATAATTATTATGATTTTTATTTATTCATAATATATAAATTCTCATGCATTGCATGTTATGAAAATCCTACCCACCATTTGGTTCTTTTATAGACTTAGCACCCTCCCCCTCCCCTTTCCTCTAGTTTTCAATGTGGGATGGGATGTGAGACAAAAATAAGTAGAAACTAAATCATATCTTCAATCTCGATCATTCGGTTTTTTTATGTCAATCCATACTTATAAATTTTTATCATATACAAACACTAGTACTACACTTTATATAAATATTATTTTTTTGAAAAATATTTTACCTATCAATTATGAAAGATTAAAATAACGAACGAGTAACAAGAAAGTATGAAGTTCAACACAATACCTTAAACATTTGTGTTATTTGGTAGTTCCACTATGAAATCATGATATATGATACTAAGTTAGGAGTCTTTATGATATAATTTCAAAGAATACAAATATTGTTGTTGATAAAGTTGTTACACATGTATGGTATCCTTAATGTCGATTTTCACTTATTTTGAAAATGTTATAGAACTTCGGATTTTCAAGCACAATAATGAAATATATTATTGGGTAATACTTTTCAAATGTGTCTTTTCATTTTATAACATGCAACACAAATAGGTAATCCAATAACATCATCATTATGTCTCACTACTAGAAAAATGCAATCAGACATCTGTTGTGAACAGATGTCTTTCAAAAAAAATTCCGACCTTATTGTGCGTGTAGTAAAAGATCAACTTTTCCACATCGGTTTTAAGCGGATGTCTTTTCTTGGTTAAAACATCTATTTTATTTAGAATATAGATATAAATCAACCTCTCAAATTTATTTTTGACATGTTCATTTGTTGTTAAACCCTCGTTATTTTTCATTTATCAGCTTTTGAAGATGTCCACACCAAGCCTAAATTTTACATTTACATCACTATTTTTAAAATAATCAATGTATTAAAACAAAATAGACATCTTTTTTTATTATATTGATTTTGTGTATATTAATTTCATATGTATAATTTGTGATTTTTTTTATTGTTTTAAAATAATCTATCGTATGATATATGTACATAACTAATGTATTAATATGATATAGACATCACTTTAGATTTTTATAAAGATGTTGTTGTTAGCAATATATATCAATTTATATTAACATTGTGATGTAAAAATATATGTTACACATTGATTTAGATTATTTAGACGATGTCTATAATGATACTAGCATCCGTTTTTAATCTATAATTCAATGTTTTTTCATTCGATACACAACACCCTTTGTTCATATAATAAGATTTTGCAAATGACGACGTACTTTAATGAACATATACATTAAGATAAACGCGAAATCGACATTTACAAATATTTTACAGAGGATAAGTACTTAAAAGATACACTTTTTACAAATCAAGCACTCTCCAAGTCCATTCTAGAAATCGGACTTGGAGAGTGCTCTCATCACCGAAAATAACCAAGTAATGAGATAGAATACAAAGTAATGAAAATAAATTAGAAGATTAACTTGGCATGATTTTATTTTGTTCATCGATTTGCCTCTGGTTGCTTTAACCTGGTTCATCCGGCCGCACCTGCAAAATACCATGTTAAAACATTTCAAAGTGATCAATTCGCTCCCCAAATGCATAAGAAAAGGGTGGAATCATCAGTCAAACAACCAATAGGCCAAATGATTTGAAGGGTTTCGAGATAAAAGTGAATAAACCAAACCTAAAAAGCAGTACCTCACACATTTTACCAACATAGCAATAGTAAGTGATTGAGAAAACAAGGTTGGTGGGTAAATGGGCAATCAGAATAGAAGCGCAGTACCTGATCGATCATGTAGTTCTATTGCCCCATCTGATCAACCTTTTCCTCTTGCATTCGTATGATGGAACACCATCCCCTACATTTGTTTGCCCGTATTAGATGGGTTTTATGCAATTAAGCCTATTTTTTTAAAAAAAAATCCTTTTTGACTTGCCTAAATCATCAAGAGTTAGAAAGTGAATGGTTCATCAAGAATCAAGATAATGAATATTTCTAGACAAGCAATTAAATTTAGCACACTTTTATATTCAACAATAAAATGACAACAAAAGTCAACAATCCATCACTTAATTCTAATATGAACACGAAATGGGAAGAAGCATAGGGCAGAGAAACAAAAATTTTAAGCAATTAATGAGGATGAGAAAATATATAGGTTATAATAGCACATGAAAACAAATTAAATAAACTTATCAAAAGTTGAGCATTGATGCAACTCAAGATCTCAATTACTGAGAAAGTAAGATAGGACCCAATCCATATACAATAAATTCAAACAATGTAACTCAAGAAATGTTTTTCATTGAAACCGCCCATGTTAGCAACACGAGATGTATTTGCTACAAAAACCAGTAATTTTCATAAGAGGTTAATATTGAAGCATAAATTTGAGATTCTTAAGTCCAAATGCACTGTAAAAGAATGAAACATAAATATATATTATCAGGAAGCTTAAGCAATTAGAACCAAACCTCTTCCTTGAATTTGTAAATAAAGTTGTAAAATCAGATGGATGCCTGCAAGAAGTGGTCTTAAAATGGCACGTCAGCTCACATATTTTGAGATTCTCAATGGAAGTAAACTATGCGACATAGATTTCTAATGCCCCAAATGTTTGTGATAACATCCTTTTCCATTCTCTTGCAATCAGATCTCTTGTTTGTGAAAACAGAAATCCCTGGCTACAATCTTGGCAGTTGGCACCATGGTAAGTATACCATGTTGGTTATAAGGGTTAAATTTCGGCTTTATCAGGTACAATATCACAAGGAATCCGCATATTTATGAGCCATATTCAAATGTATTGGCAAATTGCAACTACTTGGAAGCAAATACTCTTTTCCTAGTCAATCGGAGAATTCATTTCATATAGCTAGGTTTACGCAAACTACTCTATGCAGCAAAGGCAAGCAAACTCAACCTATTTTGTCTTGATTGTATAGAATAATGAATATGATACCAGGATCATACTTTGCACATCTAAAATCACCAAGTCATGTTTTTTTTTCAGTAGTTAATATAAACTAACAAATTAAAACATTTCTAGGAGGCGGATCCTAGTATAACAGTCACTAAACAAGCAGGGTCATCATTCAAGAAGGTAATAAATCTGTACAAAAAATTTTGATCAGAAAATAGTTCACCTCATCCATCTTGTACTGAAATCCCATCTAGACTCAGCGGCTGAAGCCACCTCACGGTAGAAGTTACACTTCTTGTCTGCAGTGTGAAACTTGGCAGCAAATTCCGTATCCTGTTAAATCAGATAAAAGATCAAACTTCAGCTTTTATGGATCGTCGTAATAAATATGAAATCGGTGAAGCAACGTGCACGCACAATAATAAATGACTCTGGCCTTGGTTTATTCCACATTTCCTAATACCTACTCAAAGAGTGCTTACAACCATTTGAGTCTTGAATGGTCACCTTATGCATTCCTACAAGTAGATGATATAAATAAAGTAAGAATAAAGCAGATTATAAAGTGGGAATAATTGAATAAATCAATAATAAAAACCTGAAGTCCAAAACTGATATTCCTTCAGCAATACAGGAATAGATTTCTTAACCAAGTCCAAGTCATGTGTCCTTTTGTAGATGTCGTACACCATTGAACTTAGAAGTGGAGGTTGGCTGCAAAGCAAAAGGCAATTTCTGAATCATTTTGGCATACTCTTCTAATAATAAAGGTGATTCAATGCCATATATTGACATAAAGGTCCAAAAAGAATCATTTGGGTTCCAGTAAGCTAAAAACAATGTAATTTTTCCATTCAATTCATTTGAGATTAGGACCAAGAAGTAAAACAATGCAATTTTTCCATTCAACAAATCATTTCACGAATGGTAGCAAAGAGAGAGAGAAAAATAGACGAGTTTGAAGCCTATAATTTTTGGCAGATTATAAGGTTTACCATGATGATCCACCCCTTTACGAAAACAGGTGCTATATATCGATTACCTTCAGTTGGTGTAATATTTTCTGGCGCCATTAAGGACAAAGCTATAGCTTTCCACAAGTGAGATAAGATTGGTCACTCTAGCTTTTGCTGTCTCGTTATCTTAGTCCCTTGCATATGCCTGACAAAAACTGAGATGAGTTGATGATGAATAAGCAAAAATATTGCCTCATATTTAGTAATGTAGGCACTTAAAAGGCTAGCAGAAAGAACAATGTTACCCACAATCAGAATCACAATGGTGCCTTTGAATGAACTGAACTTTTTGTGCACGATGCAACTAGGCTTATAGATAAGACATGGGTTCATTTGACCTATCAATGTGCACGTTGCAATGCTTGACGATCCACCTGGGGATTCCAATCTTGCTCATAGAATTTAACCTAACAACATAATGGTTCATTTATTTTTAATGGGGCTACTGAATAAAAAAAACACATAGTTAAAGTTAAGCACAAACAAGTAAATAAGCTTAGCAAATTAAAAAATAAGTTCAACATGTCAAAGGAGCAGAATTTAGCAATCACGCACTGAATGAGCTGTGCAAAAAAAAAAAAAAAAAACCCTTCACCTATATGTCAAAGTAATAACCCCAACTTACAGGTCCCATCTAACCTTTTTGTTGTGAATCTATGCCCCCTAATTCTCTCTACATTCAACAAAGGATTTTCTTGATACTGTATTCAATTTTAACTAATTTTTGGACCATTAGCAATTAAGAACATCAAACTAGACACAAATCAATAAAGAAAGTTGAACCTAATTCATAGTAGATCCACCAGCTAACCGTTATGCACTTCTCTTAGCTCTTCTATTCAAATCATTCCATCCATTTCTGACCAAAACAAAAAAAGCATTCCATCCAATTGTAGCACATGCTTTAATCTTCACCTTTCCAGCATAAGAACAATGATAAGATACATAAGAGAAGCAACCATGAATCATCTCCATTTTGAGGGAGTACATCAGTCACAATCAAATGCTACCATCTTAGTTTAACAAGTTTCCATAAACAAAGGAAGAAAACACTCACACATTAGAGAATGAAATAAAACCACCAAAACCCTAGATCATAATATTAGGGAATGAAATTAGACCATGAAAACCCTAGATCTGAATATTAGAAAAATGAAATAAAACCATGACAGCCCTAGATTTGAACACGAGAGGAGTATTCAAGGTCTCAAAACCCAAGGGAAATTCGAAGGGAGACGGAGGACGTGAGTGCTTACCAGTGAAGGTTACCGGCGGTGGAGGGAGTAAGAGGGCTAAGCAACGAGGGAGGCATTCGTTATCGTGGTGAGGCCATCGCTAGCAATTGAGAGAGAAGTCATAACTTCGAAGGCATGAGAGCCATAGAGCGAAAGAGGGAGAGATCTACAGAGGGTGAGAGAGAGCTTACCGGTTAGGGTTCCGGGAGAAAGGGTCGCCATCTTCGTAGTCGCGGACCAGAGTGAAAGAGAGGGGACGAGACAATGAGTGAAGACGATGATAGGGGAATGAAGCCATTGATGGGAGGAGTCCGGAGCAAAGAGGAGGAGGCCGGATCTTGAGGAAGAAGGCCAGATCTAGAGCAAAGAGAAGAAGGCAGTGGTAGAACTAAGAATGGAGCAAAGGACCTTCGTACAAGTTGGAGTGGCTAGGGCTGTGTTTGTCTGAGGGAGAGAGGATAATTTTAGTGTGTTATAAAATTCCCCCAAATTTTGAAATCCGCAAAAAAAATTCTATGTGTTTCAAATACCGCGTGTTTCAACTTGGGCGTGTGTTTTAATTTTTTTTTCTTAAGTATGGGTGGACGTTCGGGCATGTGTTTTAATTTTTAAAAATTAACCATTTAACATCTGTCAAAAAATTCAACTATTGTCTTAAGTTTTTTTAACATTACAAATTTATTATTTGATGTAATAGATTAATTTAAAATCGGTTGCTTTTTTGACAGACTTAAATCACATGATGTCTAATTGCAGTATTCTAGTAGTGTCTATACACAAAATGTGGCTAATTCAACTTTAAACGAGAAAGATTATCATATATCTATATGAAGATGAGCCTAGATTTGAAATCAACAACCAAGAAATTAACATAATGCAAGTAAAATAAAACACTTATGATTAATCAATGGATCAACACAACTATCAATTGAATTAAATAGAAAGATTAATCCAACAAATTTGATATAATGTATCATGATGTTCCATCACCATGTGTTATTCATTTCATTAAATCCTAAGAGGTAAAGACTTTAATTGTATTATATGTTACATCATATAATCCAAAGACTTAAATTACATTATATATTCCACTATATAATCCAAATACTTTAATTACATTACATTTTACATCATATAATTCGATTCGTCGAAACATCAATTTCTACAATTTCTTTCATATCCCATATTTCTGTCCCACATCGAAAGTGTGCTATCTACCTTTATTTTCTCTATATATATCTTCTCATATCCCTACTTGTCATTTCCACAATCCAACTTTTTCTTTTCCACATCTAAAGTGTGATGAAATGATGGAGTGGAATGAAGGTATATATATATATATTCCCACATACCATGTTTTCTCCGCCTTAAATCTTTCCATTTCGAAAGTGTGGTGAAAGTTAAAAGTACTCGATGGGTTGAGTTTTTTTTTCAAAACCAATTTTTTTTTTAAATGGTTGACCCGCAAAACCCGGTGGGTACCCGGTTTCTTGCCACGTGTCCCGACCCGGCGGGTCAACCCGTCTACCCGTCGACCCACCGGGTGACCCGAACCCGTCGATACGTTGAATTTCTGGGTTAGGGTTCGGGTCATGTACCCCGGGTTCTCGACCCGACGGGACGGAACCCGTGGCCACATCTACCTTAAAGTCCTAGATATACAACCTAGAAGAACTTCTCTTCTTCTAACAACTTGTAGTCTACCCGCGCCCTACTATCTAGTCAATCAAATCCTAGTGAAACAATAGCCCAATTACACCGTAGTGTAGATACGTTTGATAGGGATATAACCCTCTTTTGTTTTTCCTATAATCTCTCAACTAGAAGTAAAGCACAATTACAATGAATGAGAAACAGAAAAATAAGTGATCAACAAGAATATCGATTGTAGTGGAGAACAGATTTGCTTGTAGATCAATTCTTGAACGTTTGAACGTTCAAGCCGCTTGAATGTTTCTCATTCAAGCCACTTGGATGTTTCTTATAGGCTGCAAAGGCTGATCTTTTGAATGTTTGAATGCTTGAACTTCAGCCGCTTGAATTCAAATTATTCTTCCACAAAATTAGCACACAATCTTCAACAAACTCTGCTCAACCGAATAGATATATCCAAAACAATATCTAGATAACAAATCAGATTGAAATAAAATAATATCTAATTAACAAACATGATCCATATCTAAATAAATTAGCTAATCAAATATGATATACCCGAAAAAACATATAATTTTATACGATTGATATTTGTATAAGATAATAAGAGAAATACCTTTCTTTGTCTTTCATCATTCCTACAAAAACATATTATATCTATGTAATATATATCTTCATCTAGGCGTGAAATTATCACGTGTAATATCCATATATCAGTGGGGGAGGGTTACTAGGAGAAAACTTTGTACACCTTTGTTTACCATTCGAATTACACTATACTACATGATAAATGTTTACCATTCAGATTTTTAGGCATGTCTAATCAGACGATTATTTAGTTTTAGTGTCTAGATAGGTGAGTCAACTTAGAGTTTTTTTTATCCCCTAAATCGATATGTATTTGTTTTTTAGTCGAATCTATGGTTTTGAATTTTAGGAGGTTTAGAGGCGCCAGTCGGACGTGTACGTACTTTAGTTTTATTTACTTTAGTGTTAGTTAAGCATCACAAGTTTTGATTTATGAGATATATTATGAATTATTATTACATTACATGAATTATATAAGAAAATAATCAAGTTTGTTCTAAGTCTTCCTAGACACTATCTAGTCACCTGCCTAATAACCTAGTGCCTTATTAGAACAATATTGGATAGGGTTACCTCGTGAAAAAATCTGTTATCTATATAAACTCTTAATTTAGAAGAGTTTAGAATGATGTGTCAACCTTAGAGGCATTTTAGGAGTTTTCACCAATCATTTTTTATTTGCCATTTTTCTTTTATTTTCTTTAATTCTCCTTTTTTCTTCTTTTTCCTTTAATTCTATTTTTTCTTTAATTTTACTAAGTATTGGGGTTAATTCGAAATATTGAATTCAATCTAATATAACTATTGAACTTAACTCAGATTTATTTACTAACTATTGAGCTTAATTCAAAACATTGAATATAACTTCTATATAAATAAACTCTTAATTTGGAAGAGTTTAGAATGATGTGTCAACCTTAGAGGCATTTTAGGAGTTTTCACCAATCATTTTTTATTTGCCATTTTTCTTTTATTTTCTTTAATTCTCCTTTTTTCTTCTTTTTCCTTTAATTCTATTTTTCCTTTAATTTTACTAACTATCTATATCTATATTTATATAAACTCTTAATTTAGAAGAGTTTAGAATGATGTGTCAACCTTAGAGGCATTTTAGGAGTTTTCACCAATCATTTTTTATTTGCCATTTTTCTTTTATTTTCTTTAATTCTCCTTTTTTCTTCTTTTTCCTTTAATTCTATTTTTTCTTTAATTTTACTAACTATTGGGCTTAATTCGAGATATTGAATTCAATCTAATATAACTATTGAACTTAACTCAGATTTATTTATTAACTATTGAGCTTAATTCAAAACATTGAATATAACGATTGTTTAAAATATCTATTTATGACTATACTTTACATAAGATTTTAAAAAATAATTTTTTGAGATAATTATAAGATACATTTATTGTAAAGTTTTTTTTTATTTTTATCTTAACATTTATTAATATTTTATAATATTTATATATAATATTTTAGTTTTAAAAAAGCGCGCCATGGCGCGGGAATCGTACTAGTTTCTCTTAATACAAGAAAACATCGTCGTTTAAATGACAAAAAGAATACGGTGTTGCTTTAGTCTAAAACGGAATGTTTGAATTTTTATAGGGGATTGATAAATACACCGCTAATTTTTACTGGAACTACCGCTAATCTTCGCAACTCCTTGCGGAGTTAATTCCGCACTCTGTTGCGGAATACTTTTGACGTTATGCCAAACGGCCTTTACGCCGACTTAACTCTGCAACTCCTTGCAGAGTTAAGTCGGGACCCGGTTGTGATTCTGTGTCCGATTCTCCTTCCAATGAGCAATATATATATATATATATATATATATATATATATATATATATATATATATATATATATATATATTACGCAGGGAGATGCGTAATAGGTTAGGGATTTATTTTTATTGTTTCAATAAGCAATTTGTTTATAAGTTTTTTTTATTCGAAAGTGGCTACTGCCATTAATTTATTATTGAATGGGTGGAATAGTCAAAATAATTACATAAGCAAATGAGGATAGAAGCAAATTCAACAAAGTCTGTAGAAATTGAGAACGAAGACTTGGCCATGGCATCAGCCATGTAGTTGAACCGGCGATGTATGTGGATGATAGACACCTCCCAATAAATAAGCAATTTATTGTTAAGCAATTTATTGATAATTCAAACAATAAATAAGCAATAAATAATAAAATTTTTTCAAATTGCTTATTATGCAGGGAGATGCGTAATAGGTTAGGGAATTTTTATTTTTATTTTTTATTTTTTATTTTTTTAACATATAGGTTAGGGAACTCCGCATCCTAATGTGGACCTCTCTCCGCAACGCCTTGCGGACCTTTTGTCGATGGACTTTTAGGGCGTGTTTGGCACGATGTCTGGGGAGATCCGCAAGGGGTTGCGGAGCTCGGTCCGCAGGGGGTTGCGGAGATTAGCGGTGGTTCCAGTAAAAATTAGCGGTGTATTTAGAAAACGCGTTTTTATATCTACTTAAAAGATTTAACTGTTATATATGAGATCGATACTCCATGCCATCTGACAAAATTTCACCCCATCGGAAAAGTTTCTGACTCATCTCTGTATGCGCCATTTCAATTGCTGAAACATACATATATAGATCTACAAACTGAATTCAATTGAAAGCGTATTATCAACAACAACAACAACAAAAATTAAAATGGAATTGAATGTGAGAATATATGCCCTAATTCCTCAAGATCAACATCAGTGTGGCGACTGTCAAGATAGCCCCAAACTGTATAAGGCTCCTGCAGCTCAATGCCACTGCCCCGTTACCTGAAAAACCAAATTCCATTTGAAATTTAGATTCCCGCCAAAACTTTCATCGATAAATATCATGTCAGATATACTGAGTTTGTTGTTGTTTTTTCCTTAATCACTTTAATATTTTAATAGATGATCACCTTGCGGTTGTTGATGTACTTCCGATTGAGCAACACCGGGAGCTCGAGGGGAGATCGGAGCGGCGGGCGAGTTGCGAACAACGTAGAAAGGCCCCAAAACGCTATACCTCAGGTGACAATTCGGGTAGTAATATGCCAGGTCAGCCAAGTCCTTACAGCAAAGGTCCACGTGGAACAGCGCGTTCCTTAGGCACCTCTCGCATAGCAGCCCGCTCACGTCCCCACTGCACTGCGTCAGGGTATACAGCGTCTCGAACCGCGACACCTTCGCCTCCGCGGTGGCGAACCCTTCCGACCCGTTTCCGTAGGCGGACTCGGATATGACCCGGTTCAAGGCGGCCACGAGGACCGGGTAGAACCGGTCCACATCGGACACCTTCGAGAGGTCGGAGAGACAGACGTTGGGCATCTCCAGGGCGAAGTCGTCAAGCCTGCTAGAGCTGTTGGTGTAGAGGAGCGTGCATTGCTCGTACCAGACGACGGCTTCCTTGG
Source organism: Persicaria maculosa (assembly GCA_963922045.1). NCBI lineage: Eukaryota > Viridiplantae > Streptophyta > Magnoliopsida > Caryophyllales > Polygonaceae > Persicaria > Persicaria maculosa. Next base: position 13,141,533 of record OY998257.1, on the reverse strand, counting down.
CGGCGGGGCACTCGATGAGGATCCGGTCTGTGGCGGTTTGGACGCAGGAGTGGCAGTCGGGGGAGGGGATGTCACGGCGGCAGAAGTAGCGGCCGTAGATCTGGTCGGAGCCCTCGCCGAGGGTGGTGGCGTAAAAGGAGGAGGAGGAGTTGGTTTTGAGGGCGGCGAAGACGGCGTCGAGGGTGTGTTGGAAGGGGCTACCTTGCGTGTAGTTGCCGTTGCTGTGGAGGCAGAAGCTGTCGCCGTAGATGTTGGAAAGTTGCGACGATTGCTCGGTTGGGATCACGATGTCGAAGGCGATGAGGAAGAGGAGGAGGAAGATAGAAGTTGGGATCATCATCTTAATTATATGTGTTTGATATCTTAATAGTTTGTGAATTTGTTAACTTCTATATAAGTTTATTAATAAAGTGGGCAAATACTGTGAATTAATTGACTGTTGAATCAAACAAGTAGCTAGAATAGGTCAATTTTTTCCTAATTTTTTTATACAGCAGTTCTCTTAAGATTCAGTTCATCTACCCTACAGTAGTTCTCTTAAGATTCAGTTCATCTACCCTTTAAATTACCTTGTTTAATAAAACCACATTACAGTTATTCTTTATGCAGTAGTTCTCTTAAGATTCAGTTGATCAACCCTTCAAATAACCTTGTTTAATAAAACCACATTACAATGAAATTGATTCAACTGTAACGTGATGGCCAACATTACCTTGTTTAATAAAACCACATTACAGTTATTTTTTGTACAGTAGCTAGAATAGGTCTGACCTGTTATGATATTTGGTGGTCGGCCATCACGTTACAGTACAGAAGAATTTGAATCATTGTCATTGTAATGTGGTTTTATATATTAAACAAGTTTTTTTTTTGCGGCAATTTTATTAAACAAGGTAATTTAAAGGGTTGATTAACTGAATCTTAAGAGAACTACTGTACAAAAAATAACTGTAATGTGGTTTTATTAAACAAGGTAATGTTGGCCATCACGTTACAGTTGAATCAATTTCATTGTAATGTGGTTTTATTAAACAAGGTTATTTGAAGGGTTGATCAACTGAATCTTAAGAGAACTACTGCATAAAGAATAACTGTAATGTGGTTTTATTAAACAAGGTAATTTAAAGGGTAGATGAACTGAATCTTAAGAGAACTACTGTAGGGTAGATGAACTGAATCTTAAGAGAACTGCTGTATAAAAAAATTAGGAAAAAATTGACAGCTGTGGGATTTGAACCCACGCCATTTCGGACCAGAGCCTAAATCTGGCGCCTTAGACCACTCGGCCAAACTGTCTTTTTTGACTAAATTTAGCTATAAAAAAATATATTTCTTATGAGTAATGGCGATTTGCATTAACTTTGTGAAGTAGAGGCATATTTTCATAGATTTTAATATCTTTTAGTTTTGAAATTATAGAAAACTAGTACGATCCCCGCGCCATGGCGCGATTTTTTTAATAATATTTAGATATAGATAAATAATAGACATTAGATTTAATTCAATATTTTTAATTAAACCCATTGATTAGTAAATGTGTTAAAAATAATAGAAAAAAATACACTTGGGTTATAGAGATAAAGAGAAAAATAAATAATAAATAGTGAAAGATAAAAGTTTTGAATTAATCTCATTGGTTAAAAAATGTAACATCAAATAATATTGTGTAATTAATATTAGAATATTTTTCAAAAAAAATATTAGAAAATATAGTTACCATAATAAAATGATATTATGTAAATAATATTTCCACAAATAACTTTGAACATGAAGAGGACATGTGACATAAATTAATATTGTATAGTATATAGATATAGATATAGATAGTTAGTAAATGAATTTGAGTTAAGCCCAATAGTTATATTAGATTGAATTCAATGTTTTGAATTAAGTCCAATAGTTAGTAAGATTAAAGAAAAAAAAAGAGAATTAAAAGAAAAAGAAGAAAAAAGGAGAATAAAAAAAAAGAGGATTAAAGAGAAAAAAAATTATAATTGGTCAAACCCCCTAAATCTCTCTAATGTTGACACCTCAGCATAAACTCTTCTAAATTAAGAGTTTATATAGATATAGATATAGATAGTTAGTAAGATTAAAGAAAAAAAAAGAGAATTAAAAGAAAAAGAAGAAAAAAGGAGAATTAAAAAAAAAAGAGGATTAAAGAGAAAAAAAATTATAATTGGTCAAAACCCCTAAAATCTCTCTAATGTTGACACCTCAGCATAAACTCTTCTAAATTAAGAGTTTATATAGATTTTTTTTTTTGGAAGCAAGATAAGAAATTAGGAGATCCGCCGACGACCCGGCTTCTTTCGTAGAGCGTCCGAGCGGACGAGAACCCGAAGTTCTTGATCAATCAGCAAGCTATCATCGGCAGGGCAGCAGTAAGCCAGACGCGCAATCATGTCCGCAACCGCATTGGAATCCCTGAAAATATGACGAATAGCAACATGAGACAAACCGTTCAGATTAGTAGTTGTGTCGGCCATCAGCAGCTCGATATTCCAGGGGCACGACCAATCCTCCAGGAGAGCCTTTATGACGACCAAGCAGTCTCCTTCGATCAGAAGGTTTTGGATCCCCAAATCTTTTGCCCTAACCACCCCCCAGTGGAGGCCGAGGCATTCGGCATAGACCGCTGAAGTGTTATCACAAGGCCCTGCACCCCACGAAAAAATTGCACCTAAGTGATCTCTGATAACGAAGCCGTAAGAGCCCCTACCCGCCTGACGGTGTGACCCGTCAAAGTTTAATTTGAAATAATGTTGCGGTGGTTTTTCCCATAAATTAGTCAATTTCGACTTTCTCCTATGAACGGCCGAGAATTGTGTCCCGTACCTCCCCCCGACAGACGAGGGAAAAGACGAGGGCGAATAATCAATATCCTTCCTATCCGACCAAGACAGACAAGCAGATGTGTAAAAAATTGCCATGGCCTGATAAGAAGGAATCTGAGCATTTTGGAAGACTACTTGGTTTCTAAAGAACCAAACAGACCACCAAGCTATAGCCAACTTTCGGAAGGCCGCAGTCCCCGCGGAAGTGTAGATTTCATGTAGGATCATGTTTGGTTTAGAGTTAACACCTAACGTCGAGCAATGCGGAGTAGTGATATTCATATGGGTCATAAGCCCTGTAGTCATAGGGCACTGTAGTAGTAGGTGGTAGGTCGATTCCGAAGAACAGCCACAGAGAGGGCATCCAGACGGAACCGGGATTCTCGATATTTGCAAACGATCAGAGGTGGGAAGCCCATCTCTCGAAAATTTCCAAAGGAAATGTCGGATCTTGTGTGGGATGTCCAGCCTCCACAACCAATGACAGTCAAAGTGGGAGTCGCCATTATGCCGTGGAATGATTTTGACAGCTGATCTAGTAGAGAACCAACCATTGGTACTCGGTCCCCAGTATAGTCTGTCAGAGAAATTATTCTCCGGCAGTCGAATATCTGTAATTTTTTTTGATGAAGCTTGGGCTCAGCAGGCCGTGTAAGGAATTATTCAGCGCTTGTATATCCCAGTTCTTTTCACTAGTGATAAAACGATCCACTGTCCACACAAAAGAGGTAGCATCAAGAGGACGAAGGGCAGAAGCTTGTAGCGGGTTGTTTGACGCCCAATTGTCCGTCCAGAACTTGACGGACCGACCATCGCCAATAGACCATCTCAGTCCCGACTTGAATGGTTTTCTGATGGCAGTAAGTTTCGACCACTGCCATGAAGTACTTCCCTTCTTCTCATAGTCCATGATCGAACTTCCTTTTAGGTATTTTGCAGAAATAACTTTTACCCAGATATTATCCGGTTCTGCAATGATCTTCCAAAGCAGTTTCATTTAGAGTGCCAGGTTGGCTGTTTCGGCTTTGTATAAGCCCAATCCTCCAGAGAGCGTGTCTACACAAATTTTATCCCAACTTACCAAAGGGGTAGAATTTTGGCCTTTATTCCAAAAAAATTCACGATATATTTTGTCAAGTTCTTTCAGTATCGACGTCGGCAGCATAAATGCCTGCATAATAAAGAGCGGTTAAGCACTCAGATTTGCCTTTATGAGGACTTTATGTCCTTCAGCGGACAATTGGGAGGCTTTCCACTTAGACAGTTGCTGGCGAGCTTTAAGGATGACATCTGAAAACGTTTCCCGGTTTACTTTTCCGTTGATAATCGGACATCCAAGATACTTCTCTAGATTGTTTGTTAGCGAAATACCTAAGGTCGTTGCTACTATTTGAATAGCTGCTGTGGTAGTACCAGCGGAAACCTGGAAACTGGACTTATGTAAATTGACCTTTTGCCCTGATATCGAACAGAATCTCTGTATTGTTTCGGATAGTGTGTTACATGTAGTTTGGTTAGCTTTCCCGAATAGCATAATGTCATCAGCAAAAGCCAAAAAGGGAATTTTGACACCCCCCTACCAAGGCAGAATCCAATTTGATTGGAATTTATCGATTTCTGTTGTAGAGATCTAGCCAGCACTTCAGCTGTAAGTATAAATAGAAATGGGTAAAGAGGATCGCCCTGTCTCAGGCCACGTGATGGTACAAATGGAGGCGATGGTTCGTCATTGATAAGAATCGAGTAAGAAACCGTTTGTACACATTCTTTAATCCACTGGATGAACTGTTTTGCAAAACTGAATTTCTTCATTACCGCAAACAGGAAGGGCCACTCGATCTTGTCGTATGCTTTTTCCATATCTAGTTTGACCGCGATGTGACCACATTTTGCTTTGTTTATTCTGAATGAGTGGAAGATTTCGTGTGCGATAAGGATATTATCTTGAATAGCTATGCCTTTCGTGAAAGCACTTTGCAGGGGGTGAATCAGTTTATCGAAAATCAGTGACAGGCGGGCTGTTAGAATTTTGTAAACGATCTTATACACTGTTGAGCATAGGCTGATAGGTCTATAGTGGTTAACTGTATCTGGGTTATCCCGTTTCTGTATGAGTGTAATGAACGTATGATTAACCTGTCTTAGCATTTTTCCCGAATGAAAGAAAGCTTTAACCGCTTTTATGACAGATGGGCCGACAATGTCCGAGTACGTCTGATAGAAACCAGCCTGCATACCATTCGGTCCTGGAGCTTTGTCAGCTTTAATGGAAAACAGAGCTTTTTTTATCTCACTGTTTGTTACGGGTGCTGTTAGAGCAACGTTTTGTATATCAGATACCTCTACGCCGATAACCCGGAGATCTTCTGAGAAGTTGATATTATGATTATAAGATGATGTGAACCTCGATTTGAAATTCTTTACTAACTCATCCCTAATTAAGGGTTGATCTGTCAGTTGCACCCCAGAATCCGTATTTATTATTTTAATTATTTTCCTCCCTCGCTTAGCCGTGGCTATGCGCTGGAAATAAGCGGAGTTTGTGTCATTTAGATTTGCGTGTTTTAGTTTAGCTCTCTGGCTCCAGTATCTCCGTTGGAAGTCTAACATTCTCTCTCTTTTGTTGAGAAGTCTTCTATGTAGAGCAAAATCGTTTGTATTTGGATTAACGGTTAAAATATGCTGCAGACGCATGAGATCCTTGTTAGTTTGGTACATTTGTTTATGGATATTGTTGAAAGTCTTTTTATGCCATTTTTTCGCTAATTTCTTAAGTAGAACGGTCTTTTTCACTAGCTTGAATAGGTAAGAGCCTGATGGGTTGATTCGCCAAGCCTGCTTTACGATATTTCTGAATTCAGGTTTAGTAGTCCAAGCCAGTTCAAATATGAAAGGCCGTTTATTTGCTTGCGTTTGTGATCGTAAATCAATGGATATCGGAGCATGATCCGAGCTTGTGAAAGGGTGGATTCTAACACGTAATCCATCATAAGCAGCGACAACCCCTGACTGAGCAAGAAGTCGGTCCAATTTAGCAAAGCTATTGTTAGGCAAACCTGTTTTTTTCCTTTGCCATGTGTAGTTTCCGCCATGTGTGGGAACTTCTTGTAGAGATAGGTTGTTTTTAAAGTCTTGTAATCTGACGAATCTCCTCTGATTTGGTGCTTGACCACCCAGTTTGTCGCTTGGTATTGCAATTTCGTTCAGATCCCCTAGAATACAGAAGGGAATCACCAACTGTGATGCGTATTGAGACAAAAAATCCCAGAAGGCGTCCTTTGAGTTATAGTCTGGGGGTGCATATACCAATAGGAAGGCTATCGTTTGTTTGATTCTTAGATCATTGTAGTTGATATGTATCATTCTATGATGAACTGAAACAAGGGAAATATCCCCCACGGAGGGAGGGATGTTCTTCCATAAAACACATATCCCGCCAGAGAAACCTCTAGCCGGGTCAAAAGCTATGTTGGTGAAACCGCATTTTTTCCAAAGGTTGTCATTTGGAGGCTTGTTAGCCTTTGTCTCTAAAAGGGCTAGTACATTAATGTGGTTATTTGTACAGAAAATATCTGTATTCGTCCAAAAGTTACGACGTTTGAAACCACGGCAGTTCCATAAGCAAATATTCATGGTAAACCTTTTTTATGCCATGATTGTTTGCAAATTGCTGACCTATCAGCGCTATTTATCCTTGTGAAAAGGAAAGATTGTTTCGGGGTTTGATTCGTTAACCATGTTGTTGTTCTATAAACTCGCAAGGTGGTAATGTCAAAACACCAAAGAGTGTTTGTAACATAACATTTATTTTTACAACTATGGACAAGAGCTATGCTCTGATTTAGATCATCTGGATATGTAAGTTTGTTTAAACAATCATGTGAGTGAGCAAAAGCAGGGTATAGACTTGTAATCCCAAATGGGTAATATAATTGATGTATCTGTAATGGTACATGAAGCCCCTGTGAGGGGTAATAAAATAAACGAAGGCCTGAATTAATGATAACTAAAATTTCAAAAGAAACCAAACACAAATGGAGACTGTAATCCAAAATAAGTAAATAAAGTGGATGAAAAGATATGAATGCCTTGTAAGGCTTAAGTGTATCCTTGCATTGACCAATTTTGGCTTGTAGGCCAGTATATGTTCTTTTGTTAATTACAACCCGTGTGAAAGTGCAGTTAAGCAGCCATGCACCATGAAGACCCCTGGCCGAGCCCTTGAGAAACAAGTTCCCCGCAACAACAGACCCAGGCAATACCATCAGCAAGCTAAAGATAGTCCCAAGATCCGAAACCATCATCGCAACAGCACCCAGCAGCCTGCATAGACAGACACACCAAACGCAGCAGCAAAACATCGAAGCCAAGTACATAAATAAAGCAATTGTAATAGAAGATAAAGAATTTAAATTAAATAAATACATAAGTAAAGGGTAGTAAGAAATAAGGTTTATACATATAAAGATAGGGTGCTCATCAATGGCACTAGCACAACATACATTCAGGCACTTGATACAAGAAGGCTTTGAAGCCAACACAAACACACAACAGAGAAGATTCCAACAGAAGCTATAGGTGCAAAGTCTAAGAAGCGATAATAGAAAAACAGCAAAGGAAAGATTTGAGCAGGTACACAGACCAAAGATCGACAAAGCAAAGACACCAGGGAAGAGGTTTAAGCTTTTGAAAATAAAACCACTTGGCCAACAAACAAAAAGCTTGCCACCAAAAACCAAAAGGGATATATGTTGTGCCTGAATGTAAATTTGATAGCAAGCCAAGGAGTAACTTGTAAAACTACAATTGTAGCCTGAATGATGTTGCTGAGATACAACATTTTGATCGGTTATAGTATGCTTAGTTGATTTGAAAGTGCAAGTCATAGAGACAAAAACTTGAAACCAAACCAAACACACTCCATGTAGGTTGCCCGACTCATAAGAACATAGGCATATTACGTTTTTGAAAACCTTGTAAGGCTCAAAAGTTTGTATACGATCAGCAGTTTGGGCTTGTAAGCCACTATGTTTGTATGTATGGTACATAAAACAAGTTGACAGTAGGAAGTCCGAATTAGAATGCAAAAAATTGAAAATGCATTTCTTTCTTAAAGATTTGGCATTAGATAACAAAGACCTATGAAAGGCTAAAGTATAATTCATTTGATTAAATGAAAGTTGGCGGTGTAGCACATTATAAATTAAGGATGGGTTATCCGAATGCCAATAGCTTACCTCGTTAGTTAAGGTTTCATTGCAGGAGCTATATTGTATAGCTATAAACCAAACCAAGTTTGGGTTGAGATTTGAAATTTGTAAATATACAAAGGAAGGCCTTATGAAAGCACAAATAGAGGCTTGTAAGCCAAAAGGTGGATGAAGGAGTATGCTGAACCTGAACACCAAGGGGCTGGACTGAGCAACAACACAGTAATAGGTCGCCAAAGGATCCACAGCGTAGCTACGAATCAAAGACCCGCGAGAGAGACAAGGAAACAAAAAACGCAAAAACAAGAAAGCAGAGCAAAGAACAAGTTTGATAGTGCAAGAGAACGAAACCGAATAGGTATAAGTAAGCAGGAGATCAGTAGCAAGCAATAGCACAAAGATGGTCGTAGAGAGAGGGTGATGAGCCCCAATGCATACGCGAGTATGATATATATAGAACAATTGCTTGTGAGCAATAGGGTAGATCAAGTGTATCCTGGTAGGGAGGAGCACACTTACAGAGCAACCAGTTGGCACCGAGATGAAAGAGCAAATCGGCGGACGGGACAACTGAGCGAAGAGCCAGGCACGCCATCGAAGGAAGTGACCCCAACCGTCTGGCCACCACGAGCCCCTCCCAGGCCTCATAAGAGCCGGGTACCAGGTCATCATCACACTCCCTGTGGACCGACCGCTCTCCGAAGAGAACCAATCGGGAGGCTCCGCCTCCTTTTTGTGGGCCGAGCAAGGCCAAGCTATGTTCAGAAGAAAAGGGTGGTGGGCGGAGCTAGAACTCAAATTTGACACAAGGAGGGGATGGGCTAGACCTGAGGCAGAGGGTGTGAATAGGGAGGGGTCGAAGGCTGGTGCTGATCGGCAGGAGCGGTGGGCAGAAGGCCTCCATGGCGGCGGCATGAGTTCTCAGTGAAGGGAGAATAGGAGCGCGTGGGCGTGCGTACGAAAGGGTAAAAAATAGGGTTTTTCATGGCTAAGAGTTTATATAGATAGTTAGTAAGATTAAAGAAAAAAAAAGAGAATTAAAAGAAAAAGAAGAAAAAAAGAGAATTAAAAAAAAGAGGATTAAAGAGAAAAAAAATTATAATTAGTTAAAACTCCTAAAATCTCTAATGTTGACACCTCAGCATAAACTCTTCTAAATTAAGAGTTTATATAAATATAAATAACCTGAAACATACTCCACTTTCGCCAATAGTTAATTAACTAATTATCCAGTTACAATAATTAAGGTATTCAATTGAAGTGAGTATTATTTATTTAGTTGTATTTTGTATTTACTTATAATGGGTATGAAAGCAGTGACGAAGGCGGAAATTTTTTTAGGGGGGAATCATGTATGATGTCGTTTTACACTAAAATGATAACGCTTTATTCGTTTACTTAGAAAAAAACTTTTTATTACGATAATAATTGTTATACTTTATAATAAAACATGTGAAGCTTAATGAGTCAATATGTTACATGTGGATGAAAATATTGATTTTCCGATAGAATATACTGTGATGATAATATTTTTTTTGTTTTAGAATATTAAGACAATATTGTTTTTCTGTTAAAAGAAGGAAAAATGGATAAGCAAATGAAATAATCTAAGTAAAAAAGCTAACAAAATAATAATAGTAAAAATAATATAATGAACATTGAACTTTCAAATAATCGTGTTGTTCACAAAAAACGTGAGTAATATCTCTCTTTTAGAGGCTCTTGAACTGAATTATAGTAAGGGAATGTCAAGGTAAGTACAATATAAAGACATTTTAGTTTATTGATATACCATTAAAACAATTATTGTATGTCTGATTTTAAAATGCTCATAACTTTTTACTCAAATGTCGGATTAAGGCTATAATATATTAAAACGAAGCTATTAACTAGGCTTTAATATATCAAAACGAAGCTATTTCGATCTATCTACATAAAGGCATAACTTGCCAGTTGCCACCATCGCCGCCACTTGCAACCAATGTTACATGCTTTTCATTAACAACCAATTACAATTACCTCTCTCTCTCTCTCTCTCTCTCTCTCTCTCTATATATATATATATATATATATATATATATATATATCTATACTACTATAAACGTCGCGGCAAGTTGTTATATCTGCCGTCCGTCCTACGAGTTATCTACGGTTGCAATCTCTTCTTCTTTTAATGGCCACCGCTTCTCCACCTCCAGCTCTGTTTCTCTTCTTCTCCACGCTCCACCTCCTGCTTATTAGTCCACCTCGTGGTTCCAGATTCAGATCATCACAATTCATCGCCGCCCGGCGCCCTAATTTTGATTATCTCCTGGTTGTCTCTTTGTTGGGGTCGCATTTGTAGACGTCTCCTCCTTCGTTTTCTTCAATTCAGAGCCGGCAGGTTTTCCGACTGGCCCCCTCCCTCTTCTACGCCTCTAATCCAACGGTTGTCCTACCCGTCGCCTTCTCCAGTTTTGATTTGTGCCACTGTTAATTGTTTGTAGGTTTGTCTCATCCCTTTGTTCCTTTTCTTTTTGTTTTTTTTTCACCGCCTTTGCCGCTTTAGCCTTCCCCGGTTTTGATTTGTGCCGCTGTTGCTCTCTAGATTCCTCTTTGTTATCTGCCCTTATTCCATATTTCAATTTCGATTCTATTGTCTACTTGTCCTCTCCAACTTGCTATTTATTCTGATTTTAGGATTTGGATTTCAATTGCTTACAATTCAATTATTTTTTGCTTGAACAATTGCATGATGTGTCCTTAGTTTATAATTATTTAATTCATGGTAAAAGTTCATCGACTGCTCTGAATCTGTTTGATGAAATGCTTTTATGACCAAATATAGGTGATTTTAGAGCAACACGATCGGGATAAGAATGGGAGCCTGGACGAGATGGAGCTGAGACTGGCTATGAGGAGCATTGGTTACAACCTTTCGCAGTTAGTGTTGAAGCTGATTGTGTTCAAGTTTGGCAAATCTGGTGCCAAATTCGCCATTGAATACGACTACTTCATCGAGTATGTATTCATATACATTAAGCATGCTCCTCTTTCATTGAGTTTAGGTTCTCTAATCTTGCTTTGTGGTCCCTTGTTACTTAGATTTGGTTACTTTGATTTCCCCCCGTAATTTATGCTTCGAATATTTGCTCTTTATTTCCTCTCTTTTCTGGATGATTGCAGGTTTAATTGACGACCCATAGTTTGAAGATTTTGTTGAACGTATTTGCTTTAGTTGTAGTTGTAGTTGTCGTTGCCGTAGTAGTTGTTTGTTTTTATGCCTCCAAGGTGTTCGTATAAATGCTCAACATAGATTTCATTTTAGGTTTTTTTTCCTGATTAATGCTTGAGTTAATCAAGGATCGGGGCCTTCAAATTGAACTTTATCCAATTAAAAATACAAGTTTTATCCACTTGGTTTGAGTTCCATAGACTACGAGTAATTGTTCTCATCCCATCAAATGGTTGTTGATACCCTTAGTAGAACATTGTACTTTTTGCTGGTGGGAGAAATGCAACTCGTGAACCAATGGATTGTAATTCCCGCTTCAGCAGAACCCTCAGTGTCGGAAGGCTTCGTGATAAGGTTCTTCGCATGCCATCATTTTCAGATTTGACATTCTCTCCTCATCAACAAGAGAGAGTGGCTACCGATTCTGATGAAGCTCACGGATTAAATGCCAGTACTGCTGAGACCAGGACAACCACTTCGGATGAAAATCTTGCTGCCTCACTTGCTTCAAATTACAAGTATTCAGTAATCAGAATGTGGATAGTGAAATCTCATGATATTTTTCAGCAAAGGACAAGTTTCTTGGAATGCCAAAGACGAATAAGATCCCGGGTCTGTATGCTCTCCTCTTCCCTGCTCAAGTCTTTTTCCTCAGTGGATATGCAAGTAAAGTTGGTTCTCTTCATACATTTCCCTGATAGCACGTTATGTGAATCTATGTTTTTTTTTAACTGCACACCAAAACGCAAGAACTTTTATCTTTATCATGAACCCAAGATCATGAGTATAGGCACCGATTTGCATCATCTTAGGAAGTAACCTTGTTTAGTTCTTGCAATGAATCTTGTAAATCACCACCTGCTTGCTATTGTTTCATCTCACTTCTACCTTCTGTTATCGTTTTTTCAAAGTTGTTTAGCTTGTGTTTAACTATAGAGCCTACTCTCAGGCCCATGCACTTCAGCGTAGCCGTTTTGAAACCTTATCAGGGCATGAAAGATCTTGCATTTTATCTGGTCATCACTGAACAGGTCGATGTACATGCCACATGAATGCTCGAGTTCCCAATTCAAGTGATGATACGTTTGCTCGGGCTAGCATATCAAGGTTCGTAATGCTGGCTGAAGCTTTGTTTGGGGTAATGCCACCTTTTCGTTCCCTTCCGGCCATGCTTGTTAGGTTTTTATGTTTGGTTCCTTTTATTCTTTGCTGTTATTATTTTCTTGATTACTTAGCATGTAACTTAACTAGGTTCTGGTGAAATTCATCAACAGTCAGTGGCTTTGCCTTCCCAACCTTATATTTCTTCAATTGGGTCCATCCCTGGACCTAAGTGAAGTGGTAGACTCTCTGCCTTTGAAAATATTCAACATGCCAACAAAGTTTCAGAGTGATGATGCAGGGCAGTAAGTTATTCTTTACTTTTATCAAAGAACATCACCTTCTTGGCATAAATATGTATTAAATTCCAGACACAATTAGGCCATCAGTATAATTTCATTTTTTCTTGGAAAAAAATAAATGAATATGAATTAAGATCTGCCAATCTCAATCTCAGAAACATGTACGAATTTCGCATCCTTGACCAGGCCCAGTTTGATCAGTCTTTGCAATATGCCAACTTTGATTTTTCGGAAATTTCGCCGGGTACCCCTGTGGTATTGTGTATTTCGCACGGTGTACAAAAGTTTTGCTAAATTCGCACGGTACCCCTGAGGTTTGTATCAATTTCGCATCGTGCCCCTATTGAGTTAAATCTAACAAATGTTGAAACCTCCGTTAACCCATCTCCCATCTGCTCTTACACGTACAGTGAGACCGAAGGGAAGAGAGGAGAGAAGGGGGTCGGAGAGAGCGACAGAGCAGGACGACCACCGTTGAACTGCCGCCAGCGGCGACATCAGCCAGGCCACCGCACCACCACACCTCGCCCTTTGGCACCTGAACCCGACCTCGCCCTTTGACACCAGAACCCGAAGGAGAAGTCGATCCCGACGTTGTTCTTCGAAGCTTCTTAGGAGGAGAAGGAGGAGGAACGACCGGCCTAGAATCGCCGACAGCAGTGTCGGAGCCGTTCCTAAGGGAGGCGCTAAAGGGCTAAAGGTATTTTCTACCGATTTATGCAATTCCAAACTCCGTTTTCTACAGATTAGGGATTTCTATCGATTTCTCATTAGGGATTGTTGAATCAGCAGAAGCTGCAATTTGAGTGTGAAACTGCAATTTCTATCGATTTCTCATTAGGGGTTTGAGTGTAAAACTGCAATTTCTATCGATTAGGAATTCGAGTGTGAAAATTTAATTTGGTTTTCCTCTTTGTGAAATTTATGGTTAGAGTGTGAGAGGATTAGGTATTTGTGTTTGCAAATTTCATTAGGGATTGTTGAAATTCAACAGAAGCTTGGATTTAGGATTGCTAAATGCCTAATCCAACACTTGTCTTCGGTTTTTGGAGGTAGCTTGTTTCTTATTCTTGACGTTACTAGTACATATTCAATGTGAATAAACTAGGGATTGTTTATGACTCGTTCTTTGGGATTCAGAGATGGTAGATGATAGAACCATTCATATTTAGAGATTGAGGTGTTTGGGTTAGACTTGTAGTGGTTTTGTTTTGGCCTTTGGAGTTTAGAACTGAAATGAATTCTGTTTTGTAGCTTATAAATCTTATCATGTTGGTGATTTTTCTTACTGAAATAGTTAAAGATGAGATGGACTTTGAATCTTTCCATTTTATTCTTATATTGTAGCATTAATTAATGATGCTTGTACACCTCATAAATCATATAATTGATTAATGGGTTGCTTGCCATTCATATGCCGACCTACTGTAATTCTATAGTCAAACATAGAGCTATGTCTTTTGGCATGGTAATTGATAAACTGTGGAGATTGACTAAAAAAATGTTGGTTCTTTAGCAATTTTTTTTTATCATGCATGCACTTGAATTCATAGAAGAGTAAGAGCAAAACGTCTTGCTTTGTTGTGTAGCTAATTTTCTAGCCTATTAGCTCAATTGGTAGAGCTATGTGTTTAGACACAAAGATGTGGGTTCGAATCCCACGTAGGCTATCTTGATATTAAGTTGTTGTCATTTTTGAAAATATTTTCACACACAAATCATATTGAAAAGAATTAGAGAATTCCAAACTCTTTTTCAACTCAAGTATCATGTTGAGTTGCTGTCATTGTTAAAAATACTTGCTCAACCTGGAATTCAAAGGCTTGTGTTCAAGCTTAAGGAATTAGTCAGGAGGACTGATGGTTTGGTCTGATCCTTGACTTTCTCCAAGGTTCTCTGTCTGCTCATGAAAATCAATACAATCTCTAGATCAAGAATTACAATAGGCCTGTAATTCTGACAATATTCCTCATTTGTTATCATGTATGCATTATTCACTTATGCCAACCAAATTTTATGTATTGATGTAGAACTTGTTTCAATTGTTGATTACACATTAATGTTAATACTTTTGACCAGAAACAGATTCAATTTTTGAACTGAGCCAATCTAGATAAAGAACTACAATTTGAACATTCAACTAAACAAAGATCAGTCTATGCGGGATTCGAACCCGCATTGTTGTGCGTGAGCACACCGCTCTACCATTTGAGCTAATAGACTTAATAAGATAATCCAATGTCCTCCAAATTTAACCTCAACAAACTGGAAAACAAAAAGGACTGCTTAAGGTTAAGAGGAGGCAAGGGCATCATTGTGAATATTTTGACTAAGAAATTTACAAAAAAGGGAAGATTGTTGATTGTAGTTGATTCTTCTTTAAAAAAAAACAAAAAGGACTACTTAAGGTTAAAATCATTAACACTTCTTATCGCTTCCCTTTCTCTGCAATATCACTAGAGGGTCTGTTGAACTAATGGGTGGAGCATGATAGCTAAAAAAACTGCACCAATCCTCCCTTCCCTCCAATATTATTGCATGAAAAGAATAAAATTAAGTGTTTTACTGTGATATAAATCTTTAACTACTAAATCCACAGCAAAAAAGCTAACAGCAAACGAACATGGTCTCACATGTCTCTCTGCTTGTTCCATTTAAGCATCAAGATCTCACTTGTTCTTCTCCGCTAATGCCTTCATCTAAACAAGGGCACAACGAATAGGAGAAAATAAAATATCATAAATGAGGATAAAAGTTCATCAAATGTAATCCAACACAACAAGATGATGAAACAGATCCCATCATATGAGGTGTATAATTTGTTGCTACTGGGATAAAACTTCATCAAATGTAATCCAACAACTGTGAAGAACCAGCTACCTCTAAAAATCGAACTAAGATCATCAACAATATTGGCAGATGAAGATTAGGCTAAATGCCTAATCTTCATCTGCCAATATTGTTTAAAGAAATACGCAATACGGTACCTTGTGAAATTTCCGTTGATTTTTTAAAGAAATTAGTGGGAATTTCTTTGATTTTAGGTACTGACTTATTTATTTTGTTTCCTTAAGTGGGTTTTATTTAAGGATCTATAAGTTAGGGAGCGATTTGTTGAATCATTCGCGGGTTCTGGTTTGATTGAGCCCTTTCAGGCTATCGAGTTCCTTTTTTTGAAGTTGGGGAAAACGGTGTTTTCCAAAGCAATACCTCATAGAACTTGGTTTTTGAATGTCTTACACCAAGTCTATTTTGCTACTATTTTCTCTTTTTTTATTTGCTATCAAACCAACAAACTTCATTTAAATTAACTCAGTTAGGCTCCTATCTTTGGCTATTTTTTTCAGCATTAATTATTAATCTGTGTTCTATTTTCAGCAATTGCTTGAATTTATTTCTGTCACAATTGTATTATGCTGTTAACTCACTTGCCTCTTCCCTGCTGCCCCTTTCAAGCATTCTTTCGCCTTTTTTGTCCAAGATGTCATTTGTCGTAATGTATTTTAGAATTATAGCCTTATACATATACTTAATTCTAATCATAAACTACTTTACTCCACAGCAAGTGCCTTACATATACTTAATTCTAATCATAAATTACTTTACTCCACAGCAAGTGCCTTCGCTGTGTTTTCGTGCAACGGGAATACAAATTATTTGATTTCCACAGTGTTGCAGGTATTCATATTCTGAATAAGTTCCATATCACAATATTTTTTTTTGTATACATTCCTTACAAGCTGTTAATTTCTCATCCTATATGTCTATTGGAAAAAGAATAAATTCAAGGATTTTTTTAAACAAATTTAGGAATTAGTATAGAGGAGATGATGAAATTTATCACATTTCATCTCAATCAAGTTTTGATATTTTCAGGGGACGAGAGGTTTTATTCTTCTAATTTTGTATATTTGGATTTATCACACTGTCTCTTTCATTGATTAATCTCCACAAATGAATAAAAAAAATGAAGGAGAAATGTCAAAAAAGAGATGGGTACTAGAATTTTAAATTTTAGACATTTGACCCATTTTCACAAAGTCATGATATTCTATTAAATTCACAAATAACTGTATTTACAGGGTTGACAAAATCCTAATCACGCAATTTCAAACTACGGGTTACAATGAAATTTCAAATATATTTCACAATTTTTTTTATTTTGCAATTTCAAAATTTGGTGATTTGGTTTGCAGCCGTCCAATTGATCCAATTTCCTCTGAATGAGTTATAATTTCAAATGTTTAATCGTAAAGTACTATTGTTTGCGCATCTCCATCTTTGATTTGTCCTTTATTTCCTCTCTACTCTGGATTGTGCTCTTCTTAATAAGCAATTAGTTTTGTTTGCTTTCTTATCTGAAATTATTCATCGACTGAATTACATTTTTTGGCGTGTTATATTTTTAATAAATTTGATTGACAGCCTAAAATTTATCACCCTCTGATCTGTGCTTTCTTTCCTTCAATTACGTATATTATTGTTGCCTTAGGATTTAGGAGGTATGGTCCTTGGGATTTAGGAATTACGGTTTCGGAATTACAATTTAAATTTCTGGTCCTAATCCGCGATAATTTTATTATAATTCTAGGATTTGGATTACAATCATTAGGCATAGGCATGAGTATATTTTCTTTTGTTGTTCAGATTGATGCTAGACTTGGCATAAGAATATATACATTTTGCAAACAACAGAGACACCAAACTTATGTTGGAGGTTAACAAGTTTCGAGTCAAATAAAATCTCCCTACTGCTGCTGGTTTTTCCTGCTGTATATTGTTATTTAGATTCTGGTTCCAATTTATTCAGATCCACACTTCTGTAGGGAGTCAAAGGTATATGCAATGCTTAGCCATCTGCCTTTTTGTTTGTAATTGACAGTTTTAAAATGTATGCAGAATTTTATTTGATTTGCTTCTTTACTCTACATGTTTTCTATGTAAAAATATTAGTTACCCCTGCATAAGGGCACACATAGGTGCTCGAAAGGCTTTCAATTTTATATGTTACGTGCAGGCACTGAACGGTTTTTGACAAAATCTATATAGGATTTGATTACATGGTTCCATATATTCATATACATACATATGTTGATAAAAGGGGCTACTCCCCTCAAAGCGAGTTTCTGTTTTTCTCCCATATGTACTCCAACCTCCTACTCCCCTCAAAGTGTGAATTACTTGCTTAAAATTTAGGGATTTTGCTCCTTGTGGTTATGCACAGAGGTTCGGCTGAACTTAACCATTGATTGTTGAATTCTAAATATATGGCCACCGATCTTGCCTTCATTGATCGAACTTCGTAGATGTCAAGAATGCAAGAAAGTAGAGAATATTACTGGCTTTACAGAGGATATTACTGGCAGTTGTGAAGGTTGGTTTGTAACCTGCAGATGCTCACTTTCTCGTGTAGGAATTTGAGGGAAATGTTCAAAATTAATGAGGTAAAGGTAATTAGCACCGAGTCACTCTCTGTTGAATATAAAATTGTGTTGTTTTAGTTATCAAAGCTTTTAGGTGCTTTAACCTCTGTCCATTTACTTAAGGTTGTATTCACATTCTTTTCTTATCTGATTTTTTTCTCAAATAAAAACTTTGGCATCAAATTTCAACTTTGTAGGTTCTTTTGCGTATGCTTCCAGATTACTACAGTCATGTCATGTATGTAATTATGAGAATACACTCATAACCAAGTTTTTGGGTCTTCACATAATCAAGGCATCCAGTGGAAAAAAAGGTAAATGTTAGAGTTATAAATTTGCATTTATTTCCATGTAATTTCATGTTTTAGGTTTGCCAAAATCCATGTTAACTGAATAACTGTGATATAGTTATTAGATTCCGGTTTCTTTTTTGGATCCGATTATCTCCTTCAAATCGTCTATGTTCGGCCTCATGCTACAGATGAGCTTGCGCAACCGTTAATCTTCCAGTTTGTCTCCTAGGTGAGCTCTAATTCAGAATAGGTAACCCTCTTCTATTTAACTTTGCCCGCCCTCTTCTGCCGCACTAAAATCTCATTGTTCAAATCTCGCCCACTGCTACTTTAATACTCCCTTGTGGTCTCTTCCCTGCGCATAGATCTCTGGAGAGGAGGTGCCTCTCAATTCAATTCTCAAAGGGGAATCCTATCCAGGTTAGTATTTCTCACTTTGCGGATATCTCCCTCTTCGCACTGCCTTATTCATCGGTCTTGATCTTTGGATAGGGTTTTGTTTGTCAATTATTACCCACTGTCTCCACCCGCATTTGTTGGGGTCTTCACCTTTCATAGGACTATAGGAGTGTCTCCTGTGCTACTTTCTGAATCATGAAAGATTTCAAGTAATGATTTTGAATATGAGTGCATCTTGATTGACCAACAGATGTTACATTTGCCTTGTGGAGTATGAGGACGGAGATGACATGCGAATACTGCCTTGTCATCATGAGTTTCACAGAGAATACGTTGAAAAGTGGTTGGGAGATGATTTCAAGTGGGCATAGTATCTCGATTGCTATCAGATTGTTAATTGAAGAAAGAAAGAAAGTTTATTAAATTCTAAGAAAATTCAAAAAGCAACCTGCTAAAGATGAACTTTGAGCCATAATTAGATGGATGATAAATAATACTGGAATGTAGTTCATGTAGCTTGTTAATCATGTTATTCTGATGCATCGACTTCCCTTGAGTTTTACATCCTGAAATGCTCAATTCTCATAGCTAATTTAGATCACTTTGTTTTGGGGCAAGACGGGCAACCAACTGATCACCTTTTGCCTCTGCAGTTGGTCGATTCCTTCTTTTGTGAAGTTGTAATGTTTATTCCTCCGGGTTTTACATTCTGATGATGCTCTTATAGGGTGGAGATGCAGGGCTATCGATGAAGAACCATTACCAAAGGAGGATCCTTCTTTTGAGCTCCCTCCTGAGCCTTCAAGGCTAGATATCTTTCTCATGATCAATGAAATTTCTACCTATTGCAGCCAAATTCACAGGTATGCATGGATTTATTTTCTTTTGTGATCCATCTCCATTTATTTTATACCTGATTTGATGCGAGTCCTCACCTATTCCAATAAACTTTTTATATTTCCAATGAAACACCTAATTTATTTCCTTTTATGATCCATCTCCACAAAATAAAAAGCATGCGAGTCCTCATCTATTCCAATAAACTTCATAACACCTAATTTATCCATCTCCATTTATTTTAACACCTTGTGAAAGCCATGTGGTTCACCTTCATACTCCACAAGAGCAACAGGCAAGGCAAACCTTTATCCTTTAGTGCTTGGTAGATTTTGCGCGCTTGATTTAGAGGAACAACCTTTAAAAACAAACCCTTTAATCTATATGAAAGCATTTCACTTGCATTAGAAGCTTACAAGTGCAACATTAACACTATACCAACCAATAGGAACACGATTAACAGCCATCAATCGAAACTCTCTTTGATACAAATATGAAAGTAATTTTTGTCAATGTCTCAATTTGTTTTAACACAATTTAGAAAACCTGCTACCTTGTCGTCCAAACCCTGGAACAGAATTATTGGGCAAGAAAATCTATCAACATGATTGATTGGTGATCTTTCATAGTAGGCCTTCTCATTTCCTATCCAACATCAAAAACATTCTCTTTCAGCTCTAGCTTTTCGAGTTCAAAAGGAAAGCCAGAGAAAAAAAAATAAACAAGTCTAATTACCAACAAGATTATCAATATAATGTGATTTGAATTTGGGAATTTCGGCTCTTAGATCCTTCAAGTCCCCAAAAATGAAATTTAATTCTTTTTTTTATATAATTCCTTATACCATTACTTTCCTGGTATAATTATTTCAATAAGTTCCTCTTCTCACTAACTTTACAAATAGATTGAGAATACAAATTACTGCACTGCACTGTTGGACGAAGCTTGGTTCTTTCTTGCTTCTTCATCTTTTCTTTCATTTTTTGAGCTATATAATGCAGTGTGCTTCCTCTATGAAGAGAATTGAAAAGAATTGTTTCACTCTTTATGTTTAACTATTCGCAATTTAATATATTTTTAACTTGCTCTCCAACCTTTGGGGTGTTTATTGTTCTTTTGTTATCGCTGAGCATGAAATGTACAACATAAAGAACATGTACACTGTTGTAATTACGAATGACATAAATATTTTATTCAGTATATCCTTGAAACCTGGAGGCATCATTGTTAAAGATTCCTTTAATCCCAGAGCTGCCTTTGGTGTGCTAAGAAGATTCTTACCTGAAAACAAAATCAAAGCGGTGAAAGGACTACCACTCACTACTGATGGAAATGGAGCTATTTTTGATGTGTCAACAGAGGTCCTAGATACATACCTTGCTGGTAATATATTCACTTTTTATTTGCCTTATTCCTTATTTTTTGTGGATGCACTCGTATTTTATTGTTGTGGGGTAATTTTTATGGACTGCTAAAGTCGACCAGTTGTTTTCCATTAACCCCATACATAATTAATATACAAGAGATGGAACTCTCACTCTTTATTTTACCAAAGAGGATAAATCTTTGGTAAGCTGGGATCTTGACTAAAAATTTAGTTACAGCTAATTTGACTGCCAATCCAAGAGATATTGCTTCCAGCAGCAATAGCCAGAGCAACAATAGCCAGCACACACTGCTTCATGTTGCCTTTGCTCTTAAAATCTCTGATATATCATATTAACCCTAAAACGATTGAAATTTTACAACACATAAAGCAAAGTTTACTGCCTAATATCACTTTATGGTTTACAAATTTATTATATAGGACATTATATCTGGAATTAATAATAAAAAAACCATATTTGTATCTTTTATTTTATTTTTCTGAGCTTATTAGTGATTTATCAAGTTTTCCTTGTGCTTCTTTAGAGGTATGAAAGTGTATCTCCAACTTTCCCTATGTTTCAAGTTTAGTGGTTTTACTGCAACCTGGCAGAACAATACACAGTCTATCTATGAACTTTTGGCAGACAACTCTTCTTCATTATATATGAAAAGCATATTGTTGGGTACTGACGGGAAGCTTGTGTATGTTTTCTCTTCAACTGTTCTTAATTCATTTGGACTTCCTTATAGATTCTTCTAACTTATGCTAGATACAGCTTTTAGAACTGGGTTTGTTTTTATTATAGGAACACACAAGAGTTTTTGCATAGCTTGTTTCAAAATTGGATACCTACCAGCCATATAAAACATTTCTTTTTTTTTTTGTTAACATCATTCTACTGCTGTTATTGCTGGTTGTTGTGAATTGGTTTCTAGATACTTATTTGCATTTTATAACAATAAATTCAATTGTGTATTAGATGAGCAACGTACCTCCTAATTTGAAGAAGCAAGAGATTGCTAAAAGAATGATAACCAATTTGGTTTTCTGTTACTGTCTTTCCTTGAAAGATAAAAAGACGTTAGAAATGAAAAGTAAAACATGAAATTATAGTGGCAAGTAAAATTTCATCCTATATTTCACTGAGTGGTACAGACTACTATCATTATACACTAGGGCTGTAGTCCATCAGCGTGTCTATAATGGACGTACGGCAGGTAAAAACTCTCATGAATTCATTTATACTAATTCAAAAATTTTGTTAATCTTTTTTCTTGTTTCTAGAGGTTCTTTTAAACATTGATCCTAGGTTCCACAACATCCCCACTACTAATTCTCAATTTAGATAAATGATTGAACATGCTTAGGTTTTGGCTCAAACTTGTATCATTCTCAGTTGTGCTTGACTACAAGTTCAGCTACACAAGGTTCTAGCTGAGCCTCCTCATCTGCTTGGCACTGCTTGTGCTAACGAAGCATTCAATCTTGTGCTTTTGGAATTGATGTCATTCACGGTATGTTACTTCTTCTGGAGTCCTATTTCAGTCATGAATTATTTGCTTCAAATTTAAATGTTCCTGCTTCAATAGGTGTATGTAAATTAAGGTTTCTTTTATCCAGTTTTGGGTTTTCTTCATGAAATTTTGATGTATGGCTAGGGCTTTGTTAGGGTTCTTTTGTTCAATGGTCATTTATGCATATTCAACCCCATTGCTCGCTGCCTTTTTCCTATACTTCCTCTGCTTTTTTTTTGTATGAGTGCATGTCTTTGTTTGTCTTCTCTCTTTGTGTGTTGCTAATCGCCTATATTATGTTTTCTCCTAATGACTTTTGTGGCTTTGGTTGTTTCAGCACAAACACGAGTTGATGGGAAATAATGGGAAATAATTTCCCAACCAAATAAGGTAAAAAATTTGGGCCTCTGTCTTGATTCGGTCGATAAACAAATCATTCATTATACTATGAAACATGCTAATATGGTTAAGGATAGTGTACTACTATCATCACAAGATTTTCAGGGGAATGTGATTTTAATTTATCCTGAAATCAATAAAAATGCATTTGCTCGCCCTATTCTCATTGTAGTGTGTTTTAATCACATGTGTTTGTATGGTTTTATAGGATACTAAGGAAGGCTGAAGAGATTTTCAGGCTCGAGAAGAAGGACTTGTACACGGTATCTGAAGACACCTTTGTATGACAGACTTGAGAACACTCTTAGTGAGCTTCCAATTAAGTAGACTACCATCCATACCTGAATCTCCAAATTTCAACGAAATTAGGTGTCTCTTCTCACTTATTCGGAGGTGGATTATCTATTTACAAGTTACACGTTACTTGTGTGATCAATTCAGGATTGCACTCTGTTTCATATACGTCATGCGTCAGCGCCATGCGAAGCATGGCCCCTAAACCTAGTATATATATATATATATATATATATATATATATATATATATATATATATATATATATACGACAAATGCATGCGGTGTGTTTTTAAAGGGAACTGTAATCCATGGTAAAGACAGAAGTGGTGTTGCTCCGATCCTTTGTTCACCACCAAGTTTGAAGAAGGGTGTATCTACTACCACAAGAATTTCATTGCCATTTCTAATTAGACCAACTTTTGAATTGTTAAGAATAATTATCATACAACTGAGCTTCAGAAATCCACAATATATCCTGAAGTCAGTTGAAACAAAAGTTGATGAATTTGTTCATTGTCATATCCAATATTTAACCAATCAATATTGTACTACTATTTTTTTTAATAACATGCTGATTCATTTCATATTTAGATAGATATAGCTAAATCAATTTACAAAGAAGACCTCATCCACTTTACAGCAGGTGCGAAAAAATCAATCCTTAAAACTCATAATCAAGGAATTTTATAACCAAATTGCTAAATCAAAATTTCTTCACCATGAATTCATATAGAATGCTGGAGCTTACAACCAAAATTGTCAAGCGGAATGAGATACCTTATCGATAGAAACAAATGCAGAGGGAAGAAGCCTTCTAACATGAGGTCTAGCACAATTCGACCCATGTGTGAGATCAAGATCGGTTGCTACATCAACAATGCCATAAACTTCTTATAGCTCATATGCACTAGCATCTACGTACTCTTCTTAAATCACAACATTGCAACAATAACATTATCCATCCCATATAACAATCTGCAGCCATACCAAATGCATTTCGAGTAATTATGTAAGAAATTTTGTCAATTTCATTAGTGATTCCCTCAAAACCTTCACAATGATAAACACACACCACATTATCCTCAACGTGCCTGCTTAAAATTGATCACAATCTAACCCTAGTTACATCTCACTCTCCAATTCCTCCACTTTTGTCTAAACTAGCCAATCGTGATTGACAATCGCGCAAGTAAAATTGATCACAAATTCCATGAATAAGAGTGATAAGAACCCTTAACAAAAGAAATTGAAAATAAATTAATTCCTAATAGATCACCTCATACCACCAATTTCACCTTCACATGAAACTATGATATTGTGTTGCTTCTTTTTTCTATTTATATTTTCTCTCTATTTTTTTATCTAATACATAATATTATAGAACTCTTTTTTCCTCTCTATTTCTATTCTTTCCATTTATTTTTTTTCTCCAAATTACATGACTCTTTTTGCATCAGATAACAAAGTGATGAACTACCATCTTACATTATAGCTAGCCAATGAGGATATGAACTCCTAAGCCTTTACAACTTGGTCACTGTGCTAAGTGTTGATTAAAGATGTAAGAAATAGATTGATGCACTCTTCTTTTATGGAGGAAGACGAAGTTTCCTCCACAAACTTTATCAGATGTCTACAAGATAAAGACCACACAGAGATCAAATCCAACAACACAGTAAAAGTATAAAACCATATTCATCCAACTATGCGAGCATCAAATTGATCTCAAACTAACCTATTTTGGGAGTGTAGATATCCCCACTAACTGAATTCATCCAATTATGGATGAAGATGCAAGTCCCCTGCGTAAACACACATCACAAATCCACAATATCTTTCATTACGCTTGGTTCAAATTAATCGAAACCAAACCTTCTTTTTCCTCTTGACTTTCAAATTTGTCCCATTTTGCCTGAATTGGACAATAATGATTGACATTACGCAAAGCAAAATCATAACGGAGATCCTCTCTATGTCCAAATAGGCTTTATCTCAAGCAATTTGAGATGTCAAACTCACATGAAAGGGAACTAAAAATGGAAGAATAGGGGATGGGGAAATAATAGAGATGTGAGAGAGAGGTCTTCAAGAGAAAATGGATGCCATGCGGCCATACCTACTGTGTTTTCTTGGTTCAAGGGGATGGACATTTTTTTTTACTACACAAGGAGATGAGTTACAAATTTGCAATTCTGTTTACTTGGTATATATTCAAATTTTTTTACATTACTCCTTTGATTAAAAGATGTTCTTTTGAACATTTTGATTACTTTTTACAATTGTCATATTATAGATAAATAATTAGCAATTGTTTTTTAGAAAGTGAAAAAAAAGAATAATAAATAATATTAAAACAATATATTTTCCAGTGTTAAAAATATAAGTCATTTGACTTCTAAGCATATTTTTGAAGGAGTTAAAAATGACATAAAATATTAATTTATTTATTAATTGTTTTTATACAATTTAATACTTATTAGTAATAAGTATTAAATTATAACAAGATATTTTAATATTTTTAACTCCTTACATAATATGTTAAAAATTGAAAAGGCTTATTTTTTAGATCGGATAGTTCGTTGAAAAACATGCTGAAAAATAAAGCCTTACATTTTTTAACGAACGAAGTAGTGATATTTGATGGAAAAAAATGTTAAACGATATGTTTTACCGAACGGAGAGAGTATTAAATATCGGCAAAAACTATGACAGCTTTGGGATTTGAACCCACGCCCTTTCGGACCAGAGCCTAAATCTGACGCCTTAGAACACTCGGCCAAACTGTCTTATTGATTACCATTTTCTATAGAAAATATATTACTTAGTCACTTACTGATAATGGCGGGTGATTTGCATTTTCTCTATGAATTAGAAGCGTATTTTCATTTTAGTACCTCTTTGTTTTTGAAATTTTGTGGGTGTTGTTTTTTACACCCACAAAATTTACTATTTACATCCAAAATTCAAGTTTTTTTTTTTTGAATAAATCTTACGCCTCCTGAGTTATAGACGTGTGACTCAAGAGGGGCAGGGTATGTATATAGAAAAAAATAGTTGCGCCTCTTGAGTCACACACCTATGACTCAAGAGGCGTAGGGTTTATTTAAAAAAAAACAAAAACTTGGATTTTGGATGTAAATAGTAAAATTTTCGGGTGTAACTAACAACCCCTTTATTTATGTGAATTACTCCACTTTCGCCAATAGGTAATTACTTGGTTATATAACTACTGTATTAATTAATTATTCGGTTGAAGTGAGTATTGCGGAGTAATTATTTAGGCTATGTTTGGCACAAAACTACATAATCAACTAGCTTTTCGAAGCTTATAGTTTTGATAATATATAATTTTAAATGAAATAAATACAATATTTTAGTTTAATTAGCTTTTAGAATATAGCTTTTTAATCGCTATATATCCACCCACACGTTTTGGAGATTTTGGATTTCTATTCACAAATTTCTATCAGCTACCATAACAACGAGGTTTGTCAAACACTAAAATAGCTTATTAACATATTTCTAACACAAATAATCTATCAGCTTCAGCTACCCCCATTGATCAGTTACGTTACTCTTTTACCAAACATAATATTAGTTGTATTTTGGTATTTTCCTGTAGTGCCCAGTAGGTATTTAGACCATCTACAATGTACAATTTGTCCAAAATGAGGAAACAATTACAATACACATCCTTCAAATGATTTTTGATTCAACTTCAACAACTTCACAATTTATAAGATTTGAAGAATGATCTACTTTTTTAAGAATGTTGTAGAATTAGGGAAGCCTCTCTATTGTTTTGCCGCTTTCTCATTTTAGATAATGAGATGGAGAATCTGTTGGATTAAAACACCTAAATATTCTCCAAAATCTCTAAAATAAGAAATCTGTTGGAGATGGTCTTATAGATGCAGTGAGAGTTATTTGGGTTAATTGACTCGTATCGTAGGTAGCAAGAAAGGAGGAGTATTAAATGCAACCGAATAACCGGTCCCCATACAATTGAATACATATACAACTAAATAACTCGCTGAATAAATTAGACACATTTCAAAATTCTCCTTATCCACATTTTACAGCAGCCATTATCTGCATCTAAATGAATCGATTTGTTATCTTTTTATTTCAACTAGACCCGATTAGATAAATTATTAGTTGTTACGATTTACGAGGTTGTTGACTTGTTGTTGGGCTTAGGGCCCATGGGAGTCTAGCCCAAGTTTGGTTTTGTAATTGTAGGTCATATATTAATTGACTAATCAAATGAAGATGTGAGGCAAGTGTTGCTGCAAGGAAGCAGTAGTGCCGCCAACCCAAGTTTGGTTTGGTAATTGCTCGATAGTGTTGATGTTCTTACCATGAACGTATTTCATTTCTTGTCCCTTTGAAGAGATCATGTATGTGTGGTTCTTGAAAGACTCCTCTTTTTTTTTTTGGTGGGCTGAAAGGCTCCTTTTTGAGTTCAAATAAGAGGTTTCTGTTGTTCCCGAGGAGTTCCTCTTCCGTTACTTATTCTTGTTGCTTGGAATTTCCTACGATCATGTCCTCTGTTTATGAATGTTGATTTTACCTTATTGTACACACTACTAAAAAAAACAGGATTTAACAACAAATTATTAGCCACGAATGTTAGGCGACTCTATCTTTGTGGCCAATAGCAATGACATTGGCGACGACTGTTAATAGCCGTGGCTATATTCGTAGCTGTTAGGCGTCCTAGTATGCCACCTCATCAAATTCGTGGCTAATAGCAACGAGCCTGTGTCCGTAGTTGATTTCGTGGCTGGGAAGGTGGATTGGCCTATTAAATAGCCACGAATATAGCCATAATCGTTTGATTCATGGTTGAATTCGAAGCTCGTCCGGCCACGATATTCTATCCGTAGCTAAATCCGTGGCTATTCAGTACCGGCAATCGTTAAGCATTTGTTGAGTGGGCTTGGTCGCAAATGGTTTAAACGGGCCGGATGAGTTACTATCTCTCAATTTTTGTTAGATTGAATATATCCATTAATAGGGTATTAGTAAAACCGGAAGTGAAAGCCCAATTAGCCCATTTGAATTGAAAGCCCAATAAGCCCATAGAATGAAAGGGTATTAATGAGCTCCGTTAGCGAAGGCGGTATCCGAGGCTAAATCCGTGGTTATTACGGATTTTGTCAAAACAGTGGCGGATCCAGGAATTTTTGTAAGAGGGGCTGAAATTTTTTTCCCGAAAAATGACGGTTTGAATTAAAGCCTAAAAACTATTTTGTAAAATTACAAGGGCTGCTAGTTCAAAACCCTCAAGCAGCCCCTATCTATGAGTCTATTTGTTATCAAAAACCTCGAAGCTGCCTATTGAAAAACTATTTATATAAATCTCACCAACAATAGTCAAGTCCTTCAACTTCATTCTTTAAAAAGAAAAAAGGAAACCAAAAAAAAGAGAAAGCACATACCTGATTTGTTAAAAGCAAAAAGGTGACAATGGCTTTATATTGGATATTCAACAACAAAGCCTTGCTTTCTTTCATTGCGCTCACATTTCTAGCAACCGAAAACACAATGCCTCAAGTAATCGACTTGTCCATATTATATGTTATTACAGAAGCCCATGAATATATTAATACTGATACATTATCAACCACAACCACAAATAATTACTCTATTGAACATTCCCTCAAATTGATTCTCAAAATCAAACCCCAACTTCACAAAATTGATTCTCAAAATCAAATCCCAACCACAAATAATTACTCTATTTCACAAAATTGATTCTCAAAATCAAACCCCAACTTCAAATAATTTATTTCTCCCAAATTACAAACCCTAATCAACATTCCCTCAAATTGATTCTCAAATCTACAAATTCTAATCTAAATTGATTCTCACTCAACCAATTGAACTTAAAAATAATCAAATTAATCGAAATTTCTCCCAAATTGATTCTCAAATCCACAAATTCTAATCTAAATTGATTTCTCCCAAATCAAAAACCCTAATCAAATTTCCCCAAATTGATTCTCAAATCCACACATTCTAATCTAAATTGATTCTCATTCAATCAATTGAACTTAAAAACAATAAAATTAAAAGGAAGAGGAAGAAAACTAACCTTTAAGTTATTTCTCGAAGGAATGAAGGAAGAGAACAATGGAGATTGAAGAGGAGGCCGGCTGTTCGGGAGTGCGCCAGAAACAGGCGGGCAATAAAATGGCTTCCGACTAGGTTGCGGTGGTCGTCGATGACAGGGTCGGCCAGAGGTCGGCTGGGACTCGGCCACTCAGGGATGCAACGTGTTTTTCGAGCAGGTCTGTAAAACAAAAGAGGGTCTGTGAAAAAAAAGGGGCGGGTCTGTAAAAAAACAAAAGGAAGGGGTCTGGGAAAAAAATGCAAAAGTTGGAGATAATGGGAATCGAACCTAGGTTAACAACCTTCCTACGATTATCTTCCCGTGCCCTTTCCGTTGAGCCAAGATGACCTTGTGATTATATTCTGCCGTAGTTATATATATTACAAAACTAACAGATATATAAATATATACATATACCTTTCTTTACTATACCCACGGATGGGTCCGACACACGTCCATCGTAACACCCTCGTCCCACATCGGATATCATAAGGATGTTGGTAGTGATTTATAAGTGATTCAAGCTCTAGCCATGTTACAAGAGCTCTTCCTTTTCAGGCTCCAAGCGAGGACAACGGATCTGAGAGGGCTAGGTGGCATGGGCTGGCGCCTCTTAAGACCCCGGGTCTTACATATGGTATCAGAGTCGACTTCGGGCTCGGGAGTGCACCGACAGTATGCTCGGGTACGCTCCTCCCGGAGGGCAGTCCCTTGGGCCTGACGGGGTCGTCAGTGCTTTAAGTGGGGGAGATTGTAACACCCCCGTCCCACATCGGATATCATAAGGATGTTAGGAGTGATTTATAAGTGATTCAAGCTCTACCCATGTTACAAGAGCTCTTCCTTTTCAGGCTCCAAGTAAGGACAACGGACCTGAGAGGGCTAGGTGGCATGGGCTGGCGCCTCTTAAGACCCCGAGCCTTACATCCATTCCCTGCATTTTTATGGTTGAGAGCGATTAATGGGGCTGGCCCACTTTGTCTATTGTCTTCTAGCTCATGTACACTCTCCATCCACTTTGTCTATCCTCTCGATGACCTTGATATGCTTATGCTTGACAGTTATGGTGTTCGAGTTGTTGGAATGAGTTGTGTGCCAAACATTGATCGTAGCCGAGTTGTTCAAGATCATATTAATTTCTTCCCATGCGAGTGTGTCCTACTGATCTGCTTCTGGCAGTGCTACTTTTCGTCAATGTCTACTCACTCTTTTACATGGGTCATTCCCTTCGCTGAGTGTTTGTATTTCACCTTGATTGTTGTTATGGTCTTGTGGTTATGTTGCTACATGATGGTTGATGAATCTGCTGTTTTCTACGACCTCTCGATTTACCAGACACATATTTCAAATTCTTACCTTTAAAAAAAAATAGTGCCACCAACAAAAAGAAAAGAATGGAGAGAGAAAGAAAAGAGATAGTAAGGAGAAAGGAGAGGAAAAATAAGAGATTGGAGTGGATGTTCGTCTCTTAATCCGGTGATCCG
Organism: Persicaria maculosa; assembly: GCA_963922045.1. Taxonomy (NCBI): domain Eukaryota; kingdom Viridiplantae; phylum Streptophyta; class Magnoliopsida; order Caryophyllales; family Polygonaceae; genus Persicaria; species Persicaria maculosa. The sequence goes on along the minus strand of OY998257.1, from coordinate 13,110,736 downwards.
CCAAGTCAACAACGGGTGTTTGTTGAAAAGTATTCTTCTTTCCCTAAAAATCTAATCTGATTACAAGTGTTTAGCTAGTTTTTTGCAGAGAAATTTTTTATAGATCCAGGTTGTCTTTAGATTGATGTTTGACATCTTCATGTTTGTTTGTCTATGTGAGACTGACCGGATTATTAAACACTTGTATTGATTTATACATAAGCAAATTAACACCAAAAGTATTTTGTAAATCTTCTGTTGATATTTGTGTTTTTACCTGTGTTTGGATTGCTTGGTTGATTGGTTTCCAGATTGCATATTATCATCAGTTGATCATTGGTTTGTTAGCTGATTGTTGTTGATTTTCTTATTGCCTAAATTCGCTTTCGGGTGTTAGTGTATCACTGAGAGGCATGGTTATTAGGATCCCGATCCGGATCTTACGATCCTACGATCCTAGGCGAGCTTCTGATCCGATCGGGCATATATACTCTGTAGTGCTAGGATCTGCCTAGGATCGATAGGATCTTTAGGATCTGTTAGGATCTTACGATCCTAATAAAATAGTGCGATCCTAGCAATGTTAAAATTTAAGTTGTATGTATTATATTTTGTTGGATAATGGGTCGATTTTGTTAAAGTCAACCCATGGAGTTTTTGTTTTGAAGCCCATCTCCACTCTCTGACATATGAATGGCTTCTTGCTCCATTCCACTCAGTAGAGTCGATGATTGAAACGTGAAACCATAAACTGAGTGGCGAGCAATCGACGGTCCGAATGGTGAGCAACAAGTATTCATAGTGTTTTCCTTATTTCAATTTATAGTTGATAATGTTGAAAGTGAAACCCACGACTCAACCCATGTAAGTGGTATTGGTATGGCTACATTATGTTGCAATGAAGATGAAGATGTTGAGATAAATGATGATGTTGATGATTTCCTTGAGAGGGATGTTGAAACTGTTCATGATGAGGTTAATTGCGATGATGACATTTGAAACTAGAGATGACATTGGATATTTGGATGTGTGATTTATCTTTTCTATGTTTGTCACATTTTAAGACATTCTTGTATGTTTATCGTCTTTTGAGACGTTATTTTTGAGAAATTATGAATGTTAAGTGGTTATTATTGGACTATGTTAGTTATTTAGTTTATTTAATGGATGAATAGATTAGTTTTATTTTAAAATGAAGGTATTTGTTTGCTATGGCTATTATAAGACATTATTCTTAGTTTTATTTTCACTTTTTACTAGGATCTTACGATCGTACGATTCGATCCTACGCCGTTGTCTCGATCCCATACTAGGATCTTAATCCTAAAAACCATGCTGGGAGGTCAATAATTTTGGTTACCCAGTTAACTTATCTCGGATTGGTCAATTTTAAAATGATGCCAACACAGACTTCAAACTTGCGTATAAAAAAAAGGTCAATTTTTTCTATCTAGTTCGGAAATGAGATTTGAGATTAGGCAGCCCAGACGTTCAATTGTTCCAAATGCATCAAAAAATACAAGAACAAGAATTACATATCCTTACGGAAAAAAAAAACTACAGAATTACATAAGTTAGAAAAACCATAATTCTTATTATAACAATGATTTCAAAAATCACAGAAACATATTCTTACCACATTTAACAACACACTTAGCTAATTCTCCAGTAACATCAGTTTGTAGAGTGCCATGAAAATCCCAAGATTCAAAACGTTGTTGCTCCTTCTTCTGGTTGCCCAATTACCTGATTTATAACAACGAGGTTTGCGAAACACTAAAATAGCTTATTAACATATATCTAACACAAATAATCCATCAGCTTCAGCTACCCCCATCGATCAGTTACTCTTTTACCAAACACAATATTAGTTGTATTTTGGTATTTACCTGTAGTGCCCAGTAGGTAGTTAGACCATCTACAACGTATAATTTTTCCAAAATGAGGAAATAGTTGTAATACATATCCTTCAAATAATTTTTGATTCAACTTCAACAACTTCACAATTTATAAGATTTGAAGAATGATTTATTTTTTAAGAATGTTGTAGAATTAGGGAAGCTTCTCTATTGTTTTGCCGCTTTCTCATTTTGGAGAATGAGATGGAGAATTTGTTCGATAAAAAATGCCTAAAAAATCTCCAACATCTATAAAATAAGAAATTTGTTGGAGGTGGCCTTATAGCTGCAGTGAGAGTTATTTAGGTTAATTGGTTAATTGACTCGTATCGTAGGTAGCAAGAAAGGAGGAGTATTAAATGCAACCGAACAACCGACCCCCATATAATTGAATACATATACAACTAAATAACTCGCTGAATAAATTAGGCATATTTCAAAATTCTCCTTATCCACATTTTACAGCAGCCATTATCTGCATCTGAATGAATCGATTTGTTATCTTTTTATTTCAACTAGACCCGGTCAGATCAATTATTAGTTGTTACGCTTTACGAGGTTGTTGACTTGTTGTTGGGCTTATGGCCCATTGGACTCTAGCCCAAGTTTGATTTTGTAATCGCTAGGTCATATAGCATTTGACTAATCAAATGAAGATGTGAAGCAAGTGTTGCTTCAAGGAAGCGGTAGTGCCGCCAACCCAAGTTTGGTTTGGTAATTGCTCGATGGTATTGATGTTCTTGCCATGAACGTATTTCATTTCTTGTTCCTTTGTAGAGATCATGTATGTATGGTTCTTGAAAGGCTCCTCTTTTTTTTTGGTGGGCTGAAAGGCTCCTCTTTGAGTTCAAATAAGAGGTTTCCATTGCTGTTCCCGAGGAGTTCCTCTTTTGTTACTTATTCTTGTTGCTTGGAATTTCCTACGATCATGTCCTCTGTTTATGAATGTTGATTTTACCTTATTGTACACTTCCTCTCGATGACCTTGATATGCTTATGCTTGATAGTCCTGGTGTTCGAGTTGTTGGACTGAGTTGTGTGCCAAACATTGATCGTAGTCGAGTTGTTCACGTTCATATTAATTTCTTCCCATGCGAGTGTGTCCTATCTGCTTCTGGCAGTGCTACTTTTCGTCAATGTCTACTCTCTCTTTTACATGGGTCACTGCCTTCGCTGAGTGTTTGTATTTCACCTTGATTGTTGTTATGGTCTTGCGGTTCTGTTGCTACATGATGGTTGATCAATCTGCAATTTTCTACGACCTCTCGATTTACCAGACATGTATTTCAATTTCTTACCTTTATAAAAAAAATAGTGCCACCAACAAAATAAAAAGAATGGAGAGAGAAAGAAAAGAGAAAGCAGGGAGAGAGGAGATGAAAAATAGGAGATTTGAGTGGGTGTTCGTCCCCTACTAAAAAACAGGATTTAGCAACGAAAAATAGCAACGGATTTGGCAACGAACGACCGTGGCTAACCGGTTTAGCCACGGCATCAACAACGGGCGGGCCATCCGTAGCCATATGCCTCGTGACTAAATTCGAGCTTGATGTAGCAACGAGTTTAGCAACGAAACAATATCGTCGTGGCTAAGTCCGGTGATTCGCCAAGTCAACAATGGGTGTTAATTTGTTGAAAGATATTCTTCTTTGCCTGGAAATCTAATCTCACTACAAAAAATAATTAATTTAGCTTCGGCAAAAGGCCCTTAGCTTCGGCAGTGCTACGGCAAATGGGGGGGGGGGGGGTGGCGAATTTTGGGGTCGCAAAATTTGGTAGCTTCGGAAAAAAGCCGTAGCAAAATTATTTGCTTCGGCAAATTGACGTAGCAAAATTATTTGCTACGGCTTCGCTACGGCAGGCCATCCAGGGAAAAAACAACCAATTTGCTACGGTAGGGAGCCGTCGCCAGTAAAGTAAAGGCGCCAATTTTCTGGCGCCAGTTTACGTTGGTTACCACGGCCACTGCCGTAGCGATGATATTTGCGCCATATTTTGGGCGGGTTAAATTTGGGAGGGATCTAATCACGTTGGCGATGGTAATTTGCCGTAGCTGCCGTAGCTACACTCCTATTGGTCCTGAAAGTTTGTTAATAGTTGCCACGACTCATAGCCGTTGCTACGGTTAATGCTACCCTAAATTGTTCTATTCTATATATATAATTGCACCCTGTGTATATTATATAAAAGTGCATTCATACAATCTGCAAAAGCAATTGAAGCCAACAAATGACATGCAAGTGCATTCACCACAAGTGCATTCAGCAAAAGGTCCCTTGCATACACATTTGACGTCCAACGACTACTTCAAGCCAACAAAAGTATTTGACATCCGAAGTTTACGTGAAGCCAACAAAAGTCTTAAACTTACAAATTGCCTAACATCTAGTGTCCATAGTCACAAGTGCAAGAAAATTAAAACATACTTAGAGCAACCTCTGATTTGTCTGATCCTCAGCAGCTCTTATCCAAGTGTGCTAGACTTCGTCTTCTTCTTCAAGTGACTGATCCTCAGTGGCTTGTTTATTCAGTTCGAGGGCAGATTGTTGAGTTGATGTGTTAAGAGGGGGCTCGTTGGTGGATAGAACAAGAGCTCCGTCTCCAATTGACTCCCTTTGATTTGTCTAATGAACACTTGTCTGCAATATAGAAAAGCACAAACAAGATATCATTTGCACACTCACTTCTTTTGGAACCGGATAACGAGTTGTAGCACAAACGAGATATCTGACTTTCTATGTAAACCTTAGAACTGGTACACAAACAAAGTACTGATTGTTAATATAAGAAGCGAAACTTTACTATGCAAGGACTTCATTCAAGATTTCAGAGCTGCACACTCGGCTGCGTAACCAGAGTCGATCATAATCAGGTCTTGATTATTTTCGAAATTATAGTAATGGCATCAATTTCCTTTTTATAATGGCGTCAAATGCCTTTTGATAATGGCATCATATAGTAGAATGCAGAATATGAGACTTTAGTGGTGCTTCTTAGTTGTAACTTTTCCTCTCAACTGACAACTATGCTAACCTGTGGGATCTACTCATCTCATGGTACTAGGTTCTTAGTGCAATTAGCCTAGAAGCTTATAACAAAAAGAAAACACACAATCACTAAAGAAATAGCAAATACACACAATTGACAACTAGTGCAATTAACCTATGGGTGTGAGCACCAATAGCAAATACACACAATCACTAAAGAAAACCACCAAAAACAATGAACAAACAACAAAAAGTAAACTAGCAAAATCAAACACAAGAGGAAACCTTAGCACTCAGGTCAAACAAATCATGACTAACCTGTCCGTGTGAAGGTGAGCCTCCCCCGTCATTGACCCGGAAAGTCGTCATAGTTTCATTTCGAAAGTGCTCAAATCTTTTATCTATGTGGTTCTCTAAATGGGTTTTGAGGTTCCCTACAAACTCTTTGGCAATGTCGCGCATATCTTGAACACCGAGAGGAGGAGGTCTTGATGAGGAGTTATACACCAAACGCGGAGGGGCACTGGCACCATATGTCCGACAGTAGCCGTGACCATCTTCTCCAATAAGCCGATGGAATATCCTATCCTTAACTTCGTCAAGAGCTCGCTGATCCTCAGGTTCCATCAGTAAGAGGGCGTTGAAGTCCTTTTATATTAGTCAAATAGGTCAACATATGCAGCTCAACAATGGTAGAAAATTAAAAGGGTCGAAAGAAACTTACAACGGTCTCAATCACATCAGGATCATCTGCATTTCGAGATGAAACCCACATGCTCATCTTGTCAGTAGGTTGCCCAGCTTTGCGCCGCTAGTTAAATGGCACAAATAAATCAAGTTAAATACGAATGTCATGGAGTTGATCCACAAAGAAGTAGTCAAAAGTGCAAGAACTAAAAACAACTAACAACTGAATGATATGCACAAATTCAGACAACGTGAACATACGGACCTCGTGCCTTACTTCAGCGAATGACTTTCGCCCGGTAACATGCACCGGCCCATGCTTATCTCTATTCTTTGAGTTCTGGAGGGATTGTTTCTGGATACACGAATACGTTACAATAGGCTGCACCAAACTTGCAGATGGACCATCTAAGATAAGGGGGAAATAAAGAATACCTGGGCAACCTCACTTCTCCAATATGCAATGAGCGTAATCCAATCAGGTGGGAGGACAGTTGGAGGACAATTCTTTTCCAGATCAGGGTCATCTTGGCAACGAGTAAAATATTTCGCCTTTGTTTTAGACATATAATCCTTCCACATGATGTTGCACATTCTCAAGCAAACCTCTTTGAACTCATCAGGAGGATCCAACAAATTTCTCTATAAGTTTTAAAGGCAATAAGATAAAAAATAACCAAATGGTCAGGTGAAAGTGTGTACATGGTGAAAAAGAAAGTATAAAAGAGAAAGAACATCATCCATATTATAAAAGTGACAAAGTAGAAAGGAGAAAGAAAATACCTGAACTTCTTCCCATATACCATCCATCACATCTTGTCCAAAAGAGGTCCAGTCCAGCATAGTAAGAGGAAGCCGTTGGCCGTCACGCACTAGTATCCCCAGTTGCGACTTGAGATGTTTGGCGTTAGCCCCAACTGGTTGTAACTTCTCATTGAATTCGACTGCAACCTTGGCTCCGGTGTTCCACCCCAACACACCGTTACTATGACCTTTAGGGACTGGACATTCATCTTCATATTAAAACACCATATATTTGATTATTTATTCACACAATTAAAAAGGATCGAGGAAGATCTAAGGGTTGGATGCAAATTAATGCCTAACCAGATGAATCGACGTCGAGGTCTGCATCATTAAGAGCATCTGCATCATTTGGTCCAGCCGAAAGTGGAGCTACATCTGGCTGCGTAGTGACTTGAGTGTTCGGTTGGGCAGGAAGTGGAGCAAGTGACTGAGTTTGAACTGGAGCAAGGACTTCATTTGGTGGTGGAGTCGTGAGAGGGAGAGTTCCAGCTCCTGATGCCGACATTGAGCACACACTTGGGGAGGATCTTTCTCCGGTAGGCAGAAGAAAGTCAGATATGGATCGCGGTCTGCCTGGTCGACCCTTTCGTTTCTTAATGGTCGAAACACGAATACACTATGGTTAGACACTCATTAATGATATGAAAGTCTCGTGACTTGATTGAATGTGCAAGTATGAAAGAACTATGAATGCTGTTGAAATTAAAAAGCAAATTAACAGAAGCTGTTAGAGTGACTTTGCCAAAATGTTTGAACCCAATAACAAAGCCTGAAAAAGGAAACACATAAAGAAAAGAAGAAAGAATGGAGGCCTAGCACAAACAGAGAAGGTGCATCACATGCTGAAATCAAAGAATGGATGACAACTCTAGTTTAGGGGAAATGTATCACTTGTAGGAAAAAAAAAATGAAAGAGGTGTTATGCACCTTTATGATGACCAACCAAATCCACACGAAAATCAGACTTATATTGCTTGAAACAACAAAATATATCTACTAAAAAGATAGATCTGATAGCAAAGGGGAAACGAATGAGTATATCTATTTTATTCTTTTTATTTAAACGTTTTTAAGTTTATTTTATATGAAAATGATATTGTTGATATATTCAATCAAACAACAGTGAGAAATGGAGCGTCAACGAACCTTTGCTTCTGCTGGATCTGCAGTCGGTGGTGGAGCTGTGGGAGGAAGTATTCCAGCTGGTGATACGGACAATGAGGAGCCACTCTGAGAGCCATGTGAGTCAGTAGACACTAGGAATTCAGCCATGGTTCGTGGTTTGCCAGGTCCACCCTTTCGTTTCTTCATGATTGCCTATAATTGACATTGATGATTGCTTATAAGAGAAATGGTTTATGTACTTGTAATCAAAACTACAAATCCCTAACATCTACCACAATTAACATCTACCACAATTACATCTTCAGTAACCCTAAGGCACTATCTATTACAAAAAAAAAGTAGCGAAAAACAGAAGAAAACCCTTCAATTCAGACAAAAACTCCGAATGTCACCAACTTCCAAAAACACACAACTGTCTATTACAAAAAATAAGCAGTAGTAGCATTGATGGTACCGACCTCTAGTCGAGCTCCAACTCATCATCGAAGTCCACATTGTCATCATCTACATGGGCATAGTTCTTAGATTCAACTTCCCCGACATTTAACCACCCATGTCCAGACGCATCCGGATTATACCACACTTGGCGAGTTTGCGATGCCAAGATAAACGGTTCATCCCCAATTTGATCAAGTGGGTATAGTAACCTATCAAAGTTTACTAAGGTGCATTGAAAAGGATCCAATTTAACCCCTGTTGAAGGATGTGCACACTCACACCTAAATAATACGTATTCGATATCTAAGGCATATGTAACCCTTATAATATCCGTTAATCTCCCATAATAGGGTACAAAATCTCCTTCCAAATACACCCCACAATTTTGTCTCATTCTTTTGGTGTCAACACTTTTGACACGAAAGAAATATCCATTCGAGGTGTATGAGGTCAACCTTGCTGCCACAGGGGATGGGAAGTTTGACAATGCGATAACTTCATTACTTAAGGACATATCCCCTGCCCGGCGCAACACTGCAACCTGAAGATGTAAAGGTAAAAGGTTCATTTGGTAGGTACTTTAAATATTATTCAAATATGAGACAACACAGTAATTACACTTGGAAACTTGAAGTTGGTACTCACGTGTGACTTGAACCATTGTGGGAACTCGTTGAAATGAATTGATTCCACTGACGTCTCATTTTCCATAGGATTGTGTTGTTTAATATATGTCAAATGTTCCCTTGAATAATAAGAAGGGGGTATAATGTTAGCAAGTCATATAATATTGCTTTGATATCCTAACAAACCAAAAGCACCTAGTCTGAAAAGGACTTACTCCAAATATTGTGTGACTGCAGCAGCATGAAACAAGACCCATCGGTGGATTTGGGTACGCGTTACTTCTAGTAGATGAACCCCTTTCCCTTCTTCTCGGCATCATCTTTTCTTCTTGGTGGCCTTTGCGACTTGCTTTCCACATCTTGTAGATATTGAGTGCAAAAGTTCATGCACTCTTCCATGATATAACCTTTGGCTAGTGATGCTTCCGGGCAAGCTTGTTGTCGTACATAATTTTTCAAAGTAAGTAGGAACCTCTCAATAGGGTACATCCAACGAAATTGTACAGCTCCACCGAGTATTGCTTCCTTCGCGAGATGCACAGGTAAATGCTCCATCACATCCATGAAAGATGGCGGAAATATCTTCTCAATCTCACATTGGGTTAGAATGATCTGAGCACGTGCCTCTTCCAATGAAGTGCTTGTATTAACCTTTGAGCTCAACACCTTGAAGAACTTTCCAACATCAATCAGAACAGATACCACATTCCTTGGCAAGGAACTCCGAACATAGAGTGGAAGTAGCTGTTGTAAAAGAATGCGATAATCATGGCTTTTAAGCCCTGCAATGCTGCGATCCCTTAAGTTAACCCTCCATGCAATATTGGAACACGAACCATCCGACATTCTAGCCTTGGATAAGGCTAATAAGAACTTGTCCTTCCCGACATTGTCCATCTCAAAATCAGCCCTCTCATAAACCTCAGTACCCGATTCTGTCAGCTTGACATGGTATTGCTTGCGAATTCCAAGTCTCTCAAGGTCGTGACGAGCAGAGACATTGTCTTTGGTTCGACCTTTCACTCCCAATATTGTATTCAGTACATTTTCGGCAAAATTCTTCTCGGAGTGCATCGCATCTATGCTGTATGGCAACAGATTGTCTTTCCAATACGGTAGCTCATACAAGATTGTTTTCTTCTTCCAATTATGGTTCTTTTCTTTGGCTGGATCCCTTTCTGGTTTGTCAGGTCCCATCTTCTTTCTCAATAGCATGTCATCCTTTTTATAACAAGTAAGCACTCTATTTTCATCAAGTTGTGAGAGGTGATCAGCCCCGGTCATTCTAGGAGGCGCAGAATCAAATTCTCATCCATCATAAAATGACTTCAAATCTCTTCGATACTTGTGATCATAGGGCAACAACCGCCTACTCCTACCATACGACCACTTGTGGCTAGCTTTTAAGTACGTTGCACCCGGTCTTATGTTGAAATTTGGACATGCATACTCACCTTTAGTACTCCACCCAGACAAATTCGCATAGGCTGGAAAGTCATTGATAGTCCATAGCACGGCAACACGCATTTAAAACATTTCATTGACAGAAGCGTCAAATGTTTCTACACCCACTTCCCACAATTCCTTTAGTTCTTCTATCAAAGGCTCCAAATACACATATGTCTTATCTCCAGGTCCTTTTGGTCCATCAATAAGCACAAAAAGGTATATATATGGTTGCTTCAAGATGTACATAGGTGGTAAGTTATAAGGAACTAGGATGACCGGCCATGTGCTATGATTGACATTTTGATTACCAAACGGATTAAATCCATCAGAAGCAATACCTAAGCGCACATTCCTCATCTCAGCTCCGAAACTAGGGTGTTTGGCATCAAGGTGCTTCCAAGTAGGAGAGTCAGCAGGGTGCCGGTACACACCATCATCAACACGGTTTAGGCAATGCCATTTCATACGGGTGGCAGACTCCTTTGTTGCAAACAACCTTTGCAATCGCGGTTTCAACGGAAAATACCTAGCTTGTTGTGCAGCTTTCCGTGTGCCTGATTGAGAACCCTCAATAGTTTGCCTCCAGCGCGATTCATTGCATATTGCACAAGCATCTAGTTTTGCATCTTCATTTCGGAATAGCATACAACTATTAGGACATGCGTCCACAGTTGTGAAAGTAAAGCCTAAATCATCCACTAACTTCTGCACTTGATAATAAGATTTCGGGAGGTGAACCCCGTCGGGCAAAACTTCAGAAAATATCTCTAGCAACTCCTTGAATGTGTGGTCGGTCCATCCGTGTAAACTCTTTGCTTGTAAGTGACGGACAGCGAAGGACAATGACGTGTGCTTCTTAGAACCTGGATATAGAGGAAGGTTAGCGGATTCCATTAGCTTCATAAACTGGTCAGTGCACTCAGTTGGACCAGGAGTATCACCCTGACGGTCACCATCATCATCTACATTTTCCGATGTCGGTATGTTGATCCTTCCGAAAGCATCTTCCACCATTCTTGTCATATCCACATCCATATACCCATCTAACTCAAGTGGCACTTCATTCCTCTCCCGTGGTTCCTCGATCAGATCATGAATGGTCTCCCCATGTTTAGTCCATAGCTTATAACTAACGAAAAATCCATTGTCTTGAAGATGCTTCCGCACAATTTTTCTAACAAAGAATACCCTATTCTTGCATTTCCTACAAGGGCAGTATATGCAACTCCCAACCTCCTTGTTGGCATATGCAAAGTCTAAAAATTCATCTAGCTTTGCAAAATATGCCTCAGAAATCCTAGTACTCCAATCAATCCACGACTTGTCGATACGCATTGTCATGACCTATAGAGGCACTAATTAAGGAAACCTACATCGAACGCAGTAAACATTCTAGTAAGTAACTAAAATGCTTACAGAAGGAATAATATGAATGAAGACCGAGAAAGACAAACTTTTCAGGTCAGGAGGAGCAAGATTCTCCTAATTAATGAAGATCGAGAAAGACAAGATTTGATGGTTATAAGAAGGAAGATTTTCCTTCTTAATGAACATCGAGAAAGATGATATTTGACCTAACATAGGCTACCATGAAGTCCATTCATCCATGTCTTTCAAAAATAGATCACCCTTAAGTTTTCATGCAATAGAAGTATGAACGGGAATTCAATTGAAGGCATGCTATTAGAGTTATACAATTTAGTAACTATTCATCTACAAACAAAACACAACTCACTTTGCATCAATGAATACCAATCAGAACCACATAATAAACTAAAATATTACCATTCGGAAAGAATTAAAAGTACAGATTACTTTAATATATACAAACACTCTTTCAGTTTTGTAATAATTACAGATTACTTTAATATACACACCACCCATGAGGTATATTCTCTGAATATTCTACCAAAATCCTTTAGATGGACAAATTTAAACCCGCACTTTAAACTAAACATAAACTCTTTTTTTTAAAGGAAAAACATAATCAAACTATTCCCACCCCTCCATGGTTAGCAGAACTCGAGTCGAAGATGGGGGCTACACCAATTCAGACAAGGGTGAACGGAAGGTGAGTGCAAGCAGTAAATGATGGTGAAGGGTAACAGAGTTTGAAAGGCTTTTAATTCTTCTAGTTCAGAACTTACATGGATGTGTTTTCCCTAATTACACTTCAGTTAAAATGGTTGGGTGGTGCCTTTTAATACACAAAATCGACGGATACCAACATTTTATTACCAAAGTAGCATTTTCATAGTAAATAATTACCTGGAAATCTAATCTCTAACCTCAAATTTATTTGGGTTGAACGACAAGGAATACAAGTGTTCTCATTTGAGGCAAGGCTAAGTAAGCTAAAGGCATTTTAGTAATAATGATAACCGTCATTGTATAGTTGGTGCCAAGTAGATTCCACTTTAGTAGTGCAATTACCTACATATCTATTTCAAGTTTATCACATATTTTAGACTTTTTATTTCATTTAATATCCTGGTCTGGTAAGACAACTTATCTTATAAATGTCGTTGTTCTTTTATTCAATTCTCAAGCCTTTTGTTTTATTCATGTCATGTTTGCTATAAGCTAGAATACAGAATTTCACATACCAAAGGAGTTAAAGCATGTTAGCTGAAAATGTTAATGCACTTCAAGAATAATTGCACTACTAGATGAACAAAAAAAACAGAAATGCAGTGTTTTCAAGCGTGCTTCAGAAAAATACAAAGCATGCTACTTAACAGTAAAAAAAACAGAAAAAGGAAAAATAACAGAAATGCAAAAAAAAACCAGACAAATGCAGTGTTGGAAATAACAGAAATATAAACACAGAAGCAGAGAAATAAATAGAGAGGGTGTACAAGATACAAAAAAACAGAGAAAGAAAACAGTGCGGGTGTACAGAAAAGGAGAAACACAGAAAACAATGACATGCTCCAGCTCCTTTTCTGTGTACTTAACAGTAAAAAAAATAGAAAAAGGAAAAACAACAGTGGCCATCAAAAATAGTGAGGGTGTACAACATTGGTAATGTTTCATTTTTGTCTTCTTGCCTTTGTATGTTTAGACAATCAGTGCATTAAAACAAAAGAAAGTCATGCAACTGTTTTTTTGAATTATTTTATTTTTATTAAGATTAATTGTTTTAGTTCATATATCCAATTATAAGATTTCATTATTAATTAATTATCCAAAATATTTATATTAATTCTCAACCTCATATTTTCATTACAAAACCTATTATTTTTATAATTGCATTCAAAACATGCTCTCTTTTGGGTTCAATGTAATGGTTGTTTGAAATCTGGTGTTTCACATAAGTTAAGTTCCTATTGGGCTTGAAGTGCAAATAGGTGTCTGCCTGGTGACTGCAGATTTCACTATTTCAGAGATGTTTGCATTGTGATTTGTTCGTGCATTTTAAAGATGGTGATTCATGGATCATCTTAGCATTATAAGTCTTTAACACTTTCCTTCATATTATTCTGTGTACTTAACAGTAAAAAAAAACAGGAAAAGGAAAAACAACAGTGGCCATCGAAAATAGTGAGGGTGTACAACATTGGTAATGTTTCATTTTTGTCTTCTTGCCTTTGTATGTTTAGGCAATCAGTGCATTGAAACAAAAGAAAGTCATGAAACTGTTTTTTTGGAAACAAGAAAGTAATGCAAATGTATAAAAAGATATGGAAAGAAGCATCACATAATCGTTACTTTCCCATTCCATATATATGCTACCCCTTTTGGTGAAAACTCTATATCACCATCCTTCCCATTTTACCATCTCTCTCACAACCCTCTCTCCTACAACCCTCTCCTCTTGAAAGAAATGGCATCCTCATCACACCACAACGCCTCCTCATTAGGTTAGTCGCTGAATTTGTTGGTTTAGATTTCATTTCTCCTACGTGTATGATTGCTTTACCTTGTTTATATTTATTTATACAGCACCAACGCCTCCCACATACCGACCAGGGCAGAAGGTCGACGTGGTCGGGGGCGAGGCTGGGATGCTAGGGTCTTTCTTTGAGGCGACCCTTTTACGCAAAGTGGATCGAACGCACTGGGAAGTTGAATATGTAACCCTCCTAGAAAAGGACAGAAAAGACAAGCTAAAGGAAGTCATGCCGGTTCTCCGAATTCGTCCTCGTCCACCTCGTACTTCATATGACGCCTACGTGCTTGATGACCTTGTGGATTGTCGCTCAAGAGACGGGTATTGGTCGGGTAAGGTGATTGGTGTGTGTGCTGCTGGGAATGACAAAACTTACACGGTCGAATTCCCTCTGGTCGGGGGCAACCAGGTTTATCGCGCCAACAAATTGCGCCCACACTTGGACTGGGATGGATATAAATGGACCACCCAGCCGCATTTTCGCTTCATGTTAAGATAAATGTCTATTTGAATGTGTGTTGTTGGTGTAATCCTACTGTTTGTTAAGGACATTATTGTTTGTTGGAGGGTTTTAAAAGTTTATGTCTTTGTTTTGTTGAACTATTGTATGTTGCTACTTATGTAGTTTTCCCTTTAATGTTATGTACTTTGCTACTTGTGATTCTAGCAAGTATTATCTTTTATGATGCATTCTGCTTTATTTTTGTCATTAGCCTTCTAGTTATCAAAGTATTTACTTTCTGGTTGAATTGTGTTCTGAACCAATTATCACTAGAAGGTGTAAAAGAATGCAATAGTTAAATATTTAAAGTAGAGAGAATGGCATGTATTGGAAGATGGACTCAGTAAGTCCGACTCATGGACATGTGTAGAACTTCCTTGCCCACAATTATGAGACAAATTATAATTGACATGTGTATTTTAAATAGCAAACTAAACTATTATATTCAACGAAATGACAATCCATGAACTCCAATGGAAACGTTAGGAACATGAATGAGTCGTTTGATAGGTTCAGGTCCTATTAGATAATGTAGTGAAATGTTGAAAACCATAAATGAATTTTACTTTAAACATAAATAGTAAAAGATTCAAACATCTACAAGATTTGAACAGTTTGGTGTAGAGCTATCTCACTTCTCTTTTTTTTTCATTCGCATTTGAGACTCTTATCAAATTCAAGTCCACTTATCTTAAACATAAAAAATCAACGTGAAACACAACAATGCAGAAAACAACAATAGGTGAGAAAAAGAAGAAGAACAATCCTTATGCAATATAAACATAAAGCATATAACTAGGCAGAAGGGCAGACAGGGTAGAAGAAATACTAAGAATCACAAGTGAAACTCACCTTGTTCCCTCTGGTCTTCCTGGACAGATCTGATAATTGTTGCAACAGTTCTTTTCAGGAAAGATCTAGCGTTCAATTTCTACAACATAACAATAAGAATGTAATGATATCAAACATCCAACTAATTAAAAAAAAAACACTAAGCAGCACCATCCAAACATTTGACATGGAAAATAAATAAATAAATAAAAACTAAGGGAATTATACAAGCATCTTTAAGGAGTGATATGAATTCCAACAAGTTGCAATCAAGTTAATCCGTACTATGGGTAGTTTTACTTTACTTTTCTTTGTAATAGAACCATAAAAACAAGCTCAAAAATAAAGTATTTATTCCATTTTATGTACCACTCACAGGACCTTTAAAGGGTGCCTCCAAAAATTTAAATCAACTATTGAAGGAAACTTGAGAGAACATAAAGAAGCAAATACCAAATGCTTTAAGAGGAACCTATCAGAAAACTGAAAAGCAAATATCAAATGCAATGTTTCAATATATAAATTTCATTCATACGATACAATTGCAGACACCCATATGGGGAACTGTTAACTTGACTAAGGCACTACATCATCATGACCTGCTGGTTTATATGAGATGAAATTTTCCATACGATACAATTGCAGACACCCATATTGACATAAGCAAACCCACTAGCAAGAATCACTATTTAGATGTACAAAGTGAATCAACTAAAAAAGGCAAGAGCAATAAGGAATGCCAGTAATTCCAGGGAGGTATATGCCTAACAACACTAGTACAAAAAGGTCATCTAACAGCCACTATTTGTAAAGAGGTTTAGATGAGAGAATGGGATTTAGGACCATTAATGTTACATTTTCAAATAATCTTTCAGCAATCCTCCATAATTTCACCTTCACCACTATGTATAAGGTGCACAAGCCCTCCTTCAACTTCTGTGTCAGCCAAGACAGTTCTCCATAACGAAATAACAAAACAAGAGTAGTTGCACTAAGATTGTAGCAATAAAATGAGATAAAGTGGGCAATTATGACCAAACAACTAAACTAAATAAAGTATCCTTGTCAGCAAAAAAAAATTCAGATTCATCCATCATAAACAAAATGCAAATTAATTACTATATGAAAACTAACAACTAGGTAGTGATATAGTAAACAATGCAATACATTTGACCAAAAAAAAGTAAACAATGCAATACAAATGCAGCAACACCGTAGCCAAAATCATAAACATAGCAATTTTATGAAATACCCAACATCCTTACCCGATTCTGCATCAAGGCGGGCACCCTCTTGCAGCAGAAATCATAAAGATAGCAAATTTATGATTTTCAGAACCTAGATTTTACTATCAGCAGAAAGTATGAGCACTGCTATGTTATAAATAAATAAATAAATAAATAAATAAATAAATAAATAAATAAATAAAAAGAACAAGAAAGAAGATGACTCTGTACATGACAGAAAGTTGCAGTCATGAAAGGATCATTCATGACAACATGAACACGAACATGAACATGAATCTATCATATGCAAAATCTTTATTAAGTTTCCAGTAGCAGGACGAGGCTCAGCAGTAGCCTAATTCTAGTACGCAGAGATCCACTCACCAACAACATCTGGTGCTTGTGGCATTGAGGGGATTAACTTCCCGAACTTTCTCAAAGTAGAGGTCAACAAGGTACTTATCATCGTTTTTTATGTCAGCATCAAATCAATCCATTGTTAAAACTTAACTAAAAGCCTTAATGAATAAGTCCTTAAATATCTTTGAATCAAATCTATTTTCTTTGTATCTTCAATGATGATCTGATTTGTAATAACAAACAATAAAGAGATCAAGGCAAAATGATAGCATGTATACCTTAATGAATCCGAAATCCAGCTATAAATTGAGGCCAAGAAGCACAAGGTCCCTTCAGTCAGCGTAAATGTCACCATCAAAATCTGCAATCACAAGTTCACATTTGGGCACCTGAATCACAAATTGATTGCTCAAAATCCTAACCAAACCAAACCCTAACAAAACAGAAACGAAGCCAAACCAAACCTAATCCAACCCTAACCAAACAATAACTAGATGCAAGAGCTGGAGATTCCCATTCCTAGTTATCAATTATCCAAATTCACCGGACCAAACGTCGTCAACTATCCCAGATCGATGGTAGGAATATAGAGATGAGAGGAAGAAGATGAGGGATACCTTGATTCGAGTTTCTTGTTGGTCTGTCGCCTCCAATTTCTGAGAGAGCACAACAGAGAGGAAAGAAGATGAGCCGAGCAACACAAACTGAAGACTGAGCTATCTACATCGACAGAGATAAGTTTGGGTTTGGTGGCTTCCAATTTCCGAGAGAGCACAACAGAGAGGAAAGAAGATGAGCCGAGCAACACAATCTGAAGACTGAGCTATCTACATCGAGAGAGATGAGTTTGGGTTTGGTGACTTGGATTTGAGCGATTTAGGGTTGGAGGTGGGGAGATTTAGGGTTGAATGTGGGAGATTTGGGATTCGGGATGTGGGATTTGGGATTTAGGGTTTGATCGGGGAGAGAGAAGATGATAGAAAGTGAAAGTGGGTTCTGATTTTTTTTTGGGTATAGACGAGTTTTGGAGCGAATCGTGAAAATTTTGGCGCCTTGACTTATTTTTTTGCCACGGCACGGAGTTGCCGTCGCGCAATCTCCCGCCCTCTGAATTGAAGTTAGCAACGGGATAGCTTTAGCCGTAGCAAATGGCAGCTACGACCGCTCATCTGTTGCTACACAATAGCCAAACCCTACCTCTTAGCTATGGCATAACCTTGCCGTTTCTACCGTGCGTGGCAACATTCTTTATTTTTTGTACTTTAGCTATGACAATACCCCCCGAAGCTACTGTTGTTGTTTTTTTCCTAGGCTCTAAAGCTTGTCGTTGCTTGTGCCGTGACAAATGGGTACTAATTGCCACGGCACCTGCCTGCCGAAGCTACCAAGGGTCGCAAATTTAATTATTTTTTGTAGTGTGTGATTACAAGTGTTTAGCTAGTTTTTGGAGAGAAACTCTTTCTAGATCTAGGTTGTCTTCAGATTGGTGTTTAAGATCTTCATGTTTGTTTGTCTCTGTGAGACTGACCGAATTGTTAAACACTTGTATTGATTTATACATAAGCAAATTAACACCAAAATTATTTTGTAAATCTTCTGTTGATATTTGTGTTTTTATCTGTGTTTGAATTGCTTGGTTGATTGGTTTCTAGATTGCATATTATCATCGGTTGATCATTGGTTTGCTGGCTGATTGTTGTTGATTTTCTTATTGCCTAAATTCGCTTTCGGGTGATAGTGTATCATTGGGAGGTCAATAATTTCGGTTACCCTAACTTATCTCGGATTGGTCAATTTTAAAATGATGCCAACACCAACATCAAACTTGCGTATAAAAAAAGGTCAATTTTTTTATCTAGTTCGGAAATGAGATTTGAGATTAGGCAGCACAGACGTTCAATTGTTCCAAATGCATCAATAAATACAAGAACAAGAATTACATATCCTTACGAAAAAAAACAACAGAATTACATAGGTTAGAAAAACCATAATTTTTATTATAACAATGATTTCAAAAACCACAGAAACATATTCTTACCACATTTAACAACACACTTAGCTAATTCTCCAGTAACATCAGTTTGGAGAGTGCCATGAAAATCCCAAGATTCAAAACGTTGTTGCTCCTTCTTCCGGTTGCCCAATTACCTGATTTATACATAAGCAAATTAACACCAAAAGTATTCTGCAAATGATTAACGTTTGAGGTTATAAGAGAGAAAATCTGGCGTCGGCTGACCGGGATCTTTCGACACTTGAGTAATCGGAGGAGGCGGTGGCGGCGGTGGTTTGGGGATGACATCATAGAACGGCCCTAAAACACAATACCTAACCTGACAATTAGGATAGAAAAACGCAACATCAACATCCGCGTTAAAATACTTGTCGATTTTGAGCAGCGCCATATCAAGACACCTCTCGCACAACAGCCCGACACTATCAGGGGCGCACTGCGCCAAGCTATAAAGCGTCGGGAGCTTCGAATCCTCTCCCTCCTTAGTGCCGAACCCTTCCGACCCGATCCCGTAGGCAGACTCTTTAACGACCCGGTTCAGCGTGTCCTACAGAACCGGGTAGAAAGCACCCGGGTCGGACACATTAGACGCGGTGTACCAAAACTTGTAAGGGGATGCCAAGTCGATGGCGTCGAGACTGGTGGAGCTATTGAGGTAGAGGAGCGTGCACGCAGGAGTAGGAGCTATTGGGGCAGCTGGAGACGATCTGCTTAGAGGCGGCATTCACGCAGGAGCTACATACCGGGAGGGAGAGGTCATGACGGCAGAAGTAGCGCCCATAGACCATGTTGTTGGAGCCTTCGGCGGTGGAGGTTTGGTAGAAGGAGGAGGAGGAAGAATTGGAATCGAGGGTGGAGAGGAGGGTTTTGAGGTTGAGTTGGTAGGGGCTGCCTTCGGTGTAGTTTCCGACATCGCTTAGGCAGTAGTAGTCGATGAATCGGGGGACCGGGTTTGGCTGTTGGAGAGTCGGGGTTGTGAATAAGGCTACAACTATAACCACAAGGGTTAATGAACTTGGAACAACAAACATGTTTCTTTGTTTTATACGGGATATGTTACAAAATGAGGTTGAAATGTGATTGGAGAGTTTTAGAATTAAATTAGCTAGAAGTGTTAGCAGTATATATTTTATAGTGTTGTACATATTTATGATTGTACCCTCATAGTTTTTTACCCAATGATATATATGCAGGAGTAGGCTCCTCTGAGATCCTTCAAGGACTCAGTTATCCAAACACATACATGGTATCATAACCTTTTGTGATACCCTAAATTTTTTCGTTTCACAAATTCAATCGATCTAGCCGCCGCCGCTACTTACCTTTACCAATGGGTGACATTTTCAACCCCCCACCGCAGCCACAAAACCCTTTCCATTCCGCTCAATCCGTTACCAACATCAAGAACCAAATTCCCCTAACCCTAGACCTCAAGAAGGTTCAATACCACACATGGGCGGAACTCTTGACCACCGCCTATCGGGGCCATGATGTCCTCGCCCACATCGACGGTTCCGACCGCCCCAATGATGTCCCTGAGCCTCTCTGGAACCGCATCGACTCCATCGTGCTCGGATGGATCTATGCTACCATCTCCGAGGATGTTTTGATTACCGTCCTCCAACCCGGTTCAACCGCTCGTGATGTTTGGCTCCGCATCAAGGGTCTCTTTCATGACAATCAATCCACTAGGGTTGCGGATCTTGAAGGGAAATTCATCAACACCCGTCAAGAGAGTTTCTCCACCGTCTCCAACTATTGCCTTGCTATCAAGGCTATCGCCGATCAACTTGGCGATGTCGGACACAAGGTCAGTGAAGAGCGCCTTGTTCTTCAACTTATCAATGCCGTCTCCACCAAATTTGACGTCATCGGCGGTATGATAAGCAACACCTCCCCGCTGCCGACCTTCATGGGGGCTCGCAGCATGCTCTCCAGGGAGGAAAGCCGTCAGGGCCGCCCTTAGGCTCCTTCCCATGTACGGGTGTCCTCCAAGGGCTTCCTTCCCACGGACCCTTACCCCCGAAACCCCCAAACAAACCAGCCCAGGCCGCCCAACCAGCGCAGAGGCCGTGAGCAAGGGAGGAATTCCCGAAGGGGCCGCGGCGGCGGCCTCAGCAACATGCCGCGGCCGCAGCACTACCCGCCGCAGCCCTACCCGCCGCAGCCCTGGTATGCCCCCTCCCCCCCCCGGCCGCCCTGCCCCTATCCGACGTGGGCGGGCTACCCACCGCCGTCGATACTCCGCCCCTACCGCCCTCCACCCCCCTGCGGCCCCTTCCCCGATGCTATACGCCTCCCAGCCGCAGCCATCGACCCCCATGCACACTGATCTCTCCGCCGCTTTCTCCACCATGGGACTTCAGCAGCCGGACGACAACTGGTATATGGATACCGGGGCCTCTTCCCACATGACGAACGCGCCAGGTAACCTACAAACTGTTTTTAATTCTAGCACTTTACCATCCATCTATGTCGGTAATGGCACCCCCCTATCCATTGTCGGTTCAGGTCAAGCAACCCTCCCCACTGGCCCACCCCTCCACCTTAACAATGTCCTACTTGCCCCTTACATAGTCAAGAACCTCATCTATGTTCGTCAATTTACCAATTATAATCACGTGCATGTCCAATTTGACCCTTTTGGTTTTCTTGTGAAGGATCTTCGTACGGGGACCCCAATCATGCGGTGCAATAGTTCCGGCAACCTCTATCCACTTGCCACAGCCCGCAAGTCCGCCCCTGCCGCCCCCACCGCTCTCATCACCCTTAGTTCCGACTTGTGGCATGCTCGTCTTGGCCACCCTGGTGATCACGTGCTTCAAAGTCTCCGCTCTAGCAATTTCATTTCTTGTAATAAAGCCTCGGGCGTTTGCACTTCATGTGAGATCGCCAAGAGCAAAAGACTTCCCTTTAGCATTTCCCATTCAAATACTTTTGCACCTTTTGACATTATTCATTGCGATTTGTGGACATCGCCTATTCCTAGTGCTAGTGGTTTTCGCAATTATTTGGTTATGCTTGATGACTTTACCAATTTTGTTTGGGTTTTTCCACTACGCCATAAATCGGAAACACAGGGCCACATTATTAGCTTTCATAGGTTTGTTCACACCCAGTTTAGTTTGCCTATCAAGGCCATTCAATGTGACATGGGAGGCGAGTTCGACAACAACATTGTTCGCTCCTTTTGTCAACAACAAGGGATAGCCCTCCGCTTCTCTTGTCCACAAATATCACCTCTAAATGGCAAAGCGGAACGCATTCTACACACGCTCAATGCCAAAACCCGAACTCTCCTTCAAAAAGCCTCTTTACCCCCCTCCTTTTGGGTTGAAGCACTTCACATGGCCACATACCTCCACAATATCCTACCATCAAAGGCAATTGGCAACTCCATCCCAACCTTGGCACTCTACCATCGCCACCCGTCCTACAATCATATTCGAGTGTTTGGATGTCTTTTCTTTCCTAATATGAGTGCCACCGCTCCTCATAAGCTCTCCTCACGGTCCGCCAAATGTGTCTTCTTAGGCATTTCCCCACACCATCGAGGCTACCGTTGTCTTCGCTTGGATACCAATCTGGTAGTGACATCTCGCCACGTGATCTTCGACGAACATACCTTTCCCTTTGCGTCCCACCATCAACCCACCGTCCCCACACCCCAAGAACTCAGCAACTCGGCCACATTCCCACCCCTCCTACGTCTTTTACTTGGAAGCAACCCCTCTATGCCGCGGCTGCCGCATCATACCGCGGCGGTGCCCCACCTGCCGCAGCAATACAATATGCCGCGGCCGCCGCCCACATGCCGCGGTCGCCGCATCCCGCCGCTCCCCCCGCCGCACCCCCCTGTTGCACCTGCTGCGGCCGCCCCCCGCAGCGCCCGCCCCAACCATGACTACCCGATCCCAAACTGGGATCGTCAAACCCAACCCCAAATACAACCTCCTCACCCCATCCATTCACATATCCCCTATACCTAAGTCACCACACAAGGCCTTACAGGACCCAAACTGGCATGCCGCCATGGTCGATGAGTTTAGTGCTTTAATTAAAAATGGTACGTGGGACCTCGTTCCTAGGCCTCGGGACTCTAATATCATTAACTGCATGTAGTTGTTCAAACATAAGTACAGGTCTGATGGGTCACTTGAACGACACAAGGCTCGCCTCGTTGTCAATGGCAAGTCTCGGGAGGTTGGTGTGGACTGTGATGAAACTTTTAGCCCCGTCGTCAAATTCGCTACCATACGCACTGTGTTGAGCATCACTCTCACTAAGGACTGGCCCATTCACCGGCTGGACATCAAGAACGCTTTTCTACATGGTAACCTTCAGGAAACTGTGTATATGCATCAACCTCCAGGCTTCTATGATCGCTCGTGACCCTCTCACGTCTGCCTTCTTCGGAAGTCTCTCTATGGGTTGAAACAGGCGCCCCGCGCCTCGTATCAGCGTTTCGCCACGTACCTCACTGCGACTGGTTTTCAGGGCAGTCTTTCTTTGTGTTCCATTCGGGGTCTGACACGAAGTATCTATTGTTGTACGTTGATGACATTGTGCTCACTACATCCTCTCCATCATTACTGTCTCGCCTGATGGGACTGCTGCGTTCGGAGTTTGCCATGATTGATCTTGGTCCCCTAAGCTACTTTCTCAGCATCTCTGTGACTCACACTCGGGATACATTGTTTCTTCATCAGAAGAAATATGCCCTTGAGATTGTCGACAGGGCTAGGATGACATCTTGCAAGCCCGCCACCACTCCTGTCGACTGCAAGTCCAAGCTCGATGCTGCCTCCAGTCCCAAGGTTGATGACCCTACCACCTATCGCAGTCTGGTGGGTGCCCTCCAATATCTGACGTTCACTAGGCCAGACATTGCCTTTGCCGTCCAGCAGATTTGCTTATACATGCATGATCCCCATGAGCATCATCTACAGGCGCTCAAGCGGATCATCCGGTACATCAAGGGCACCAGTGACCTGGGGTTGCACCTCTGTCGCGGCTGTTTCGACACCCTCATAGCCTACTCGGACGCTGACTGGGCGTGTTGTCCGGAAACCCGCCGCTCCACCTCTGGCTTCGCCGTCTACCTTGGTAACAATCTGGTATCGTTGTCCTCCAAGCATCAGGCGACCATATCTCGCTCCAGTGCCGAGGCCGAGTATAGTGGTGTCGCCAACGCCGTGGCGGAAACCTGCTGGCTACGCAACCTCCTCTGCGAGCTTCGCGTTCCACTTCGTGCCGCTACATTGGTCTACTGCGACAATGTCTCCACACTTTACCTCGCCTCGAACCCGGTTCAGCACCAGCGGACCAAGCACATCGAGATTGATATACATTTCGTCAGAGAAAAGGTCGCTCTATGCCAGGTTCGAGCGTTACATGTCCCTTATGCCCATCAGTATGCGGACAACTTCACAAAAGGATTACCTACTCCTCTTTTTACTTCTTTTCATTCCAGTCTTGCTATTTGCTCACCTCTAGCTGCGACTGAGGGAGGATGTTAGCAGTATATATTTTATAGAGTTGTACATATTTACGATTGTACCCTCAAGGTTTTTCACCCAATGATATATATACAGGAGTAGGCTCCTCTGAGATCCTTCAAGGACTCAGTTATCCAAACACTTACAAGAAGAAGTATATGAATATCCATCGATCAATTTTTTTAAATCTATTTTCATAATTTTTCAAAATATTCCATTGGTAGTAATTAAACGGTAAAGGTATATATGGAGATGTGCTAATGGTTAGTTGCCATGTTGGTGGAAGAATTCCTTACCGGCGAGTACCTGTACCGAGTCTGCATGGACTCTGGAGTCACTGATCGATCATAATATACCAACTTAATTATGCAACTGCCGTATTACCCCTATATGACGATTTAGGGGTCGAGTCGGTTTCAGATCATTTGGGATTAAAACCTCAATGTAGGATATGGTGATTCTTTGATTGGATAAAGTCGGGCCAGTTTAGCTCAGTAAAATATTTATTCACATCAGTTCGAGTAAGTCAATCTTGATCCGGTTATATCAGATTTTGGTTAAGTCGAGTTTCGATCTAGTAGGATTTCGGTGTTGAGTTTGAACCAAATTTGAACTGTAGCGGTTAATTTCACTTAAATCAAGTGAGTAAAATTGAGTTTTGGTTGAATCAAATTTGATAAATATCACTTTGCCATTTTGTCACTCTATACACGGACGTAATTTTCGTCGTCGCCTGAATTCACTTCTAGAGACGAACACAAACTGGTTTGTCGCTTGGAATAGAACCGGTCCAAGAGCAGATATCAGGCGATAAAGAATTTCTAAGTCCGTCGCCTGAATAACAAGTGGATGGTGACCACACCATTGACCATCAACAAACATGGTCATTCAATGAGGATTGTCAGATGCCAGTCATGCAACCATCATTGAAGGGACGATCATATATATGTGAAACTTTACTTTTAAATAAAAACATGTGATTCTCTCCGTGTTTGGCTTATCGTCTTCTTCTGAACAATAGGGTTAGGCATCGTCTTCTTCCGGACAGTGAAGGCTATTTGGCAGCATCTCCTCCTCGATTGATCTCCAATTCGTTCTGCACTCACCCTCACGCTCAGGTACGTACACCTCTTCTCTTTCCTTCTTCTCAATCGATCTCCTTGATATGATTGCTGTCACCGGCTGGCATTCTTCTCTTTCCTTCCGATTCCAGATCTCTGATGGAAAGGCCGAAATATGTGAAATATCTAAAAGAAATCTCAACCCCAAACCGCCCTAGCTAGCCTATTGTTTTCATCCAGCAGATCTGATAAATTAAAGAAATCTGTGTTACATTTTGTGTTTGAGAGAATGGTCAAGAAAATCATATCGAGTTTGTTGGATCTGAAAACCGAACTCAATTCATTCATGATTTGGTGTGTTATTTGGTGTCTTACACTTGGTATTTATAGAGGAGAATGAGAAAATCTTAAAAACCTTTGATGTCGATCTGTTACAGAGACTCACACACATTCAGTTCACCTACTTGGTTTTAGTTCACCCACTTTGTTTAGCCTTACCTTAATTGGGCTCGTGTGTCACTGCAATATTGCGTCCTCTGGCTTGTGTGGCTTCAGCTGTACAATCTCCAATCGAAAGGGTTAATTAGGGGTAACAGAGGAATATCTTCCAATCGAAAGGGATTCGATTGGGGGAAAACTGGAATATCCTCAAATCATTAAGGTTTCGAATTCGCTCGATGTTTTTGTAATTGTTTTGTTGATGATAGAACATAGAAGTGGTGACTAATAACTATGAATTTGTTGTTGTCGTGAATTGTTTGGTGTTTCTTATACTCCCTGTATTCCGTCCATGTATAGGCATGTCAGATAGTTCCATTAGTTGGCCCAGCGGTTGTCCCAAAAAGTACACTTGGATTGGAGGGGATAAGCCATACAAACGTCAGGTAAACAACTTTCTTTTCCTGTGTAATGATTTTGTTGGAGATGAAAGGAACTTGCTTGTAGATGAAAGGAACTTGCTTGTAGATGAAAGGAACTTGCTTGCAGATGGAATGTTCTTTTGTGCATTGTTCATTAAGTTATCTTCGTTGCACCTCACAAATTGGAATAAGGATTTTCTAGAACAGTAATATACTTATGTTGATTGATTGTTCCTTGTGTGCATATGGCTCTTGAAAGGAACTCATTTACCTTTAAATCATCGAATACATTGTATGAATACATATATTATTATCCTCTTAAAATGACATTATGATTGCATCCAAATATAATGTCATGCTTTGTTTGAACTTATTCGCTTAAAAGTAATGAATCTAGTGAAAAAACAATACCATCTAAATATAATGTTATGCTTCGTTTGAACTTATTCGTAGTGGACGGACTATAGTGATGAGGAGGAGGAAGTGCAGCGGGGCAACAAGAACAACAACACTGTCACGCCTGCTGAGGAGGAAGTGCAGCGGGGCAACAAGAACAACAACACTGTCATGCCTGATGAGGAGGATGATACAACCAGTAGTGAGAGTCCATTGCTCCAAATGATGGTAGCAATCAGCGAAGATCTAACCGAGCACAACCGGGAACTAACTGAGAGGCTAAATGAAGTGGAAGAACGCAACCGGGATCTAACCGAATGCAACCGAGATCTAACCGAGCGCAACCGGGATCTAACTAAATGCAACCGTCAGATGGGAGAACTACTAATTGCATTTGTGAAGAAGTAGGCATGGCCTACACCTTATGTAATATTGTTTTAATTCATGTAATCGTGTCTCGTTCTCTTCATAAGATTTGGTAACTAAGCAAATAGATCGTCCTAACTTCAGGCTTTGTATGATATTGTCACTACTAGCTTTCATTCTGTCAGTTAGTTGAACTTAGCATGCATTTCGGATGTGGGTTACTTGAGCTTAGCATTAGTACAATTAGATTTTATAGTTGGGCTTAGAAGTGTGTGGTTATAGTTGGGCTAAAAAAGAATGGGCCTTTAAATTTGTAAAGATCAAATGAAATAGTTTGAGCCCAATACTAACACATTCGTTCATAGCAGAATAAATAAATACAACGACGTCATTTGTCAACATACCCAAGTGTCAGGGTTTGACCACACGTTGACCACATCATTAAAGGGACGAACATATAGATGTTCGTCCCTTGAATACACTTTTCCAACCACCGCATTAATGACTACGTACTTGTTACCTTAAATGTTTAAGGTTTGAGATTGTGTTGGGTCGTACGAGAGCAAACGAGACACAGCCGAAACCCTTCTTCCTCTTCATTCACTCTCTAATGGTAGATCTCATCTTCAATTCTCCCCAAATTAGTTACATTTGAAGAAAAGAAATTGAACAATCTTTGTGTGCTAAGGTTAGTACACATTTTTCATTTGTGTTTTGTATATATATAGTTAGTATGTATTTATGTTGTGATAGGGATGAAATTGTGGAATTTGTGGTAGATATATTTGAAAAAGAATAACATTTTGGTGAAATGTTAAGAGATGTGTGTTGGTGTTGCTTCATAGATGGAATATATAGTATATATGTGTTTTTGAAAAAGAATGACATTTTTGTTGTTGAATTGAAATTTGGTAAAGAGTTTAAAGTTATTGAATTTATGGCAGATATATGTCACAATAGGTAGTGGTTTGAGAGAAGATGGTGGATAAGAGTTGGATGCAACTTCCTTTTCAATCGAAAGGATACGTTAATGGGATAACCGAGTTTATGCGAGTTGTCCATGAGATTGAGAAAGCAATTGAGAAGACCCATTTTCATTGTCCGTGCAACCATTGTCGTAATGGTCGAGAACCGTTGACACCTGGACAAATGTTTTCACACTTGTATCGTAGAGGTATGGATCCATGTTATACAGTTTGGGACAAACATGGCGAAGCTCCATTTTCACCGAGTTTCTCCCTTGCCAGAACGTGATATTTGGAGTAAGGGGCTTCAACTTCTTCTAGCGTTGATTCGGTGATGGACATTCTTCATCACACCTTCCCTTATCATGCTGGATACGAGGCAGGTGATTCTTCAGTCCCTTTTGATGATGTGGTGGATGATGATTACCAAAAATATGAGAGATTGTTAGTGGAAGCTCGAACTCTGTTGTATCCTGGATGTAAAGAAACTATTTTTGAGTGTTGTTTTGAAGGCAATGAGGTTAAAGTCGAAACATGGGTTGTCAGATAAGTGTCTGAATGACATTTGTGGGTATATCAATGATCTGCTTCCGCCAGTTAATGAATATCCTCCTGACTGGAAAAGGGTTCGAAAGGTCTGCAAGGATATCGGTTTGAGTTATGTGGATATTCATGCTTGTGAGTATAATTGTGTATTGTTTTATAAGAGGTATGCAGATCTGGAAGTGTGTCCCATATGCCATACTTCAAGATGGAAGGCAAAGGTAAGTTGGGATGGATACAAGGTCCCTAGAAAAGTGGTGAAGTACTTTCCTTTGACTCCTAGACTGAAACGGTTGTTCATGTCCAAAGATGTCGCAAAGCAAATGCGTTGGCATGGCTTACGAGTGAAAGATGATGGATGTTTGAAACACCCTGCAGATGGGGAAGCATGGCAAGAATTCGATAGACTGTACCCTCATTTTTGGAACAATGTGAGGAACGTGCGGCTCGGGCTGGCAACTGATGGATTCAATCCATATGGGACAATGACATCTCAACACAGTTCATGGCCTATCATTTTAATGTCATATAATTTACCTACATTGATGTGTATGAAGAAGGAATTCAACATGTTGACATTGATGATCGATGGTCCGAAGTCACCTGGGAAGTGTCTGACTGTGTTCATGGAGCCTTTGGTTGATGAGTTGCTTCAACTATGGCACACTGGAGTCTGTACTGTTGATCGTTACTCACAATCGACATTCACAATGAGAGCATCCGTGTTGTGGACTATCAGTGACTTTCCTGGTTTAGGGATGCAATCAGGGTCAGCCACTAAAGGGTATAAAGCATGCCCTACATGTCTGGATGATATCTCCGCAACATATGAATGCGGGAGAATGGTCTACGATGGTCACCGAAGATGGCTTCCCTTAAACCACCCTTGGCGGACAACAGGTCATGCTTTCAATGGAAAGTCGGAGCTCAGGTTGCAACCACGTTCTGTTCATGGGGAGGAACTCCTAGCAGAAATTGACAGGTACAAATTAATATCTTTTTCTTTCTTTGCATCAAGTTTTCTTGTTTCTTTCCCTACTTTCTACTTATTTCCTTATGTTAAACCCTAACGGCTTTATGTTTCTTTTTCAATTTTGATCAGATGTACATACCCTACCCTCAGTTTGCACCAGCAGTTCAAGACTCCGTACAATTCTAATAATAGAGTTTTTTGGACTCAAAAGTGCATGTTCTGGAGATTGCCTTATTGGGCGCACACTAAAGTGAGATATTGTCTTGATGTCATGCACGTTGAAAAGAATGTGTTTGACAATATCATCAGAACCATTTTCTGTATTCAAGGAAAGTCGAAAGATGGCCCCCAAGCTCGCGCAACTTTAAAGAAAAGATGGGTGCGGAAAGCTCTACATGCAAGAGAAAACGACCAACTTTCTCGTGCACCATACACAGTCCATCCAGATCATCTTGCGGAGGTGTTTGAATGGTTTGGTGATGTAAAGTACCCTCATGGTTACGCTAGAGGTTTGAAAAACAGGGTCAAGGTACAAGAAAAAAGGTTTCAGGGATTGAAGACGCATGATTGCCATGTCATGCTTCAACGTCTGCTTCCAATCATAATTCGTCTGTACTTACCAGGTTTCGTTGTGAGGACTTTAGTCGCCTTATCCAGATGGTTTCAGAAATTAAACGCGAGAGAAATAAGGAAGGATGAACTTCGAGTAATAGAAGATGAGATAGTACAGATTTTATGCAGCCTTGAGATGATTTTTCCTCCTCACTTTTGCACTATTATGGTACATCTCATGATTCATCTACCTCGCCAAGTGTTGCTCACCGGCCTTGTGCATTACACTTGGATATATCCAATAGAACGGTACATGTGGTAATATCATCGGCAAATCTGGTCAATATATACCCTTACTTCATAGCTGAATATTTACATTCATATATCCTAATGCAGGCAACTTGGCGAATACAAAAAAAATGCCGTCAACCGACGTTACCCAAAAGGGACTATCACCATGCGTTACATTGTAGATAAGGCAGTTACATATTGTAATTTGTACTTGGATTCTGGAGAAAGCCACAAGGACACATCAACCATTACTCCTTCCATGTTCGATATTTCTGTTGTGTCAGAGCTTGTGCGCCCACAAGGTTATATTCGGCGTACACGATTAAGTGAAGAAGAGGTTGCAGAGGCTCATTCGCAAGTCTTACTTAACTGTGAGGAAATTTCACACTACTTAAATGCACATGAGGATCTCTACTCACAAAATTATCCAAATCACAATCAGAAGGAACGCATCTTGCATTTCCATCGCTATTTCCTCGCTTGGGTGAGCATTGATCGTACATATACGAATTATAGGTTGATCACCTTCATGTCATTATTGCACTAATATGACCTCATTTACAGGTCCATAGGCTCCTGAGAGACAAGGACACATACATTAAACCAGAGATTGTTATTCTCGCCAGAAAACCACAATTCCATAGGATTTACTCATCATGTGTGGTGAACGGGGAAAAGTTCTTGTCGTTTAATAGAGACGGAAAATTGTTCACCCAAAATTGTGGAGTCATGGTAAAGATAGAGGACACCGCCTACTATGGGATCCTTGAATCTGTGCTCGAACTGGTGTATGCCAATACAATGCCGATTGTGCTATTCAAGTGCAAATGGTACGACACTGATCCCAACAATCTCGGTACCATGCATATGTTCGATCATGGGTTGTTATCTATTGATACAAATTGCTTTTGGTACGAGGATTCTCCATTCTGTCTCGCAACTACAGCAACACAAGTTTTCTATATTGACGACCCAAAGATGGGTGATGGATGGAAAGTGGTTAATGTTATGTCACATAGGAATATCTACGATGCTAGCACATTGGGGACAATTGAAGGTGATAACGTTTCAGGCGAAGAGGAAGCCTATCAAGAGCACGCTCCGGTCATTACTAGGCCGTTAAACCTTACCGTTGATGTCCAGCTATTCGACGATGAAGAAGACAAAAAGATCAAGAAGAGAGCGAAGATGAAGAAATGGAGGAGATTGAAACCGAAGAAGAAGCCGACGATTATGATGAGATTGAAACTGAAGAAGAGGTCGGGGATGACGCCGAAGAAGAATATGAAGATGAGGCCGAGGATGAAATCGACGAAGAAGATGGCCATGAGTGAAGGGTATTTCTGCAGTGGCCATACCGAACAACGTATCGACCTAGATAGCTTTGATTCCGAGCATTGAAGGGACCAACCATTTTCTCCGTCGTGGCTTGAGTGAAATCCACTAAAGGCGGGATTTTCCCCCCCAAATTTTCACTTGTCACAATTGAGCCTCCTAAAATTATGTTCAATCTCATTTCTCTCAAACCCTAAACGTCGTTCGCTCATTTCTCTCTCATTTCTCTCTCAACTATGCCGATAGCCCAACCCTAAATCCATCTTCAATCTCTCGTTCAATCCCTTCAATCTTACATTCAATCTCTTCAATCTCACTTCTCCACTCCTCAATCTCACTTGATCTCACCTCTTCACTCCTCAATCGATCTCACCTTCAACTATGCCACTGAAAAGGGAAACACGTTGGCCCCACTCCAGCACCGCCGGCCGCCCATTCGCCCAGCCCCGCCACCTCTATCAACGGCGCTCGTCCACCACCGCCCCTCTTTTTGCCATCGCTTCGGAGGCCCCCACTACTCGAACATCACCTCGGAGGAAACCACCGGCCCCCACTACTCAGACGGCGTCACCACCACTTCGGAGGAGCCCTCGGAAGACAGTTGCACCTCGGAAGCCACCACCTCGGAGGACACTGGAACGGGGCGGCTCTTCATCGCCAAAAGCCAACACCCCCCAACACCGACGACCACCTCCTCTCCAACACCGACAACCACCTCTCCTAAACCGACGACCACCTCCTCTCCAAAACCGACAACCACCTCTCCAACCCCGAGTCCAACCACCCCACCAGCAGCCCCCCATCTATCCGTGGGTGGAGAAGAAGTTGAGGCCACCCCCCCTCAGGCGCCCCCTTTGTCAGTCGGTGGAGAAGAGGAGGAGGAATCCCCCCAGGAGGTGTATCTACCAATCAGAGTTATGTCCCTACCTTCTTGTCATGTTCATTTGTAGGGGAAGCTTCATGTGAGTTTGTATCAGTTCTAGTTCACACCACTTTGCTCATGAATGAAAGCTTGTTGTCATGTTCATTTGTACGGAAAGGAAGGACCGTGGTCAGTAACAAGACAATGCACATAGTTAGAACCAATGGCAAGATCAAAATCTCATGGTCGGAGTTCCACGAAAACCCTGAGCTTGAGCAATACAGTTTGCTGATCTGGGACATCGGGACTGCTGTGAAAACCCATGTGCCCATGCTTGCCTCCTCGTTCGAAAAGCTTGAGAACGAGCATCAGGATACACTTGCAGCCTATCTGGAGGTTCTTACTGTCATCTGTTCCTTCTTTTTTTTGATGTGTCTGCTGCTGGTTTACGATTTGCTGTTAAAGTTGCTCAAGTTATTATGAATTTTTTTATTTGTTGTTAAAGTTGCTCAAGTTGTTATGAATTTTATTAGTTTTCTGCATTTGATATGTCTGTTGCTGGTTTATGATTTGCTCAAGTTTGCTACTGGTTTATGAGTTTACTGCATTTGAGAATTTTATGAGTTTGCTCAAGTTGTTCAAAAAGTTTGTTGTATGAGATGGTTTTGCTGTCAACAATGGTATGGCTGCCCTAAAAACTAAT
This sequence comes from Persicaria maculosa, assembly GCA_963922045.1. Lineage (NCBI taxonomy): Eukaryota > Viridiplantae > Streptophyta > Magnoliopsida > Caryophyllales > Polygonaceae > Persicaria > Persicaria maculosa. The sequence continues at coordinate 13,077,510 of OY998257.1, read as the reverse complement.
TGATCCTAAAAAATAATCAATTGAGTTTATTGTGAATTGTATGAGTTTGTTGTATGTGATGGTTTTGCTGTAAGATATTACTGTAAGATAATCTGCAATTTATGAGTTTGTTGTATGTGATGCCCTAAAAACTAATGCATGAGATGATATATATTACTGTAAGATAATATGCAATTTATGAAAGAAATTAATCCAGGAGGTATTCATAACCTGAGATGAAATATATGACATTCAATGATGCATATGCATTGTAAAATAGTTACTGAATCTAATTGCAGCATTCCTTTCTTATTTTTGTAGAATATGTATGTCGTATCTCCCGACGATGAGAAATTGAAGAAGTACATCGAGATTCAGGCGGCCTCAAGATACCGCAGTTGGAAGTGCAAATGTCATTGCCACTTCCTGAAGCATGGTCCAACCATACCTCTTGAGTTTAAACTTTGTCCAGAGCAATGGCGCTACCTTGTGGAGAAGGAGGTCCTCAACCCTGAGAAACAGGTTAGGTTCGGGTTTGGTTTTACTGTACAATTCAGATTTGTGGTTATCTTCTATATCTTTAGATTTCTCTTATTAATACATTTTATATATTCTTGTGTATTCGGAGGCCATAAGCAATCGCAACAAGCAGAATAGAATGAAGAATCCCAAGCCGATGGTCCACCATTCGGGGCCTAGACCCGTATATTACCGGGCAGAGAAGCTCTACAAGAAGGGACACTTGGCCCCTTATGGGCAAGTTGCAATCAATGAATACCTCATGGAAGAAGACGAGGAGATTGTGGTGAGTGTGTATTGATAGATTTAGCTAACACTGAATTGTAGGGTGTTATTGCTGAAATTCTAGGATGTTTTTTTTTGGCAAGGATGTTAATGCTTTGTTTGCATTGCCAGAAAATTTTACATAAGGGAATTGACGAGGTTGTGAATTCCATATCAGATGAAAAAGATGATGATGTCCTACCATTAGCTGATTAGTGTGCGATAATCATGAAGGCCTTTGGACAAATGAGAGGCACTGCTGTACGAGGTAACGAATTATTGATAATAGTCAATATTTTCAACTTTAAAAATGGCTACAACTAACCAAATAGAGACTTGCATGGTACACTCACATGCACCTCCAATTCTCCAATGACATCCAGCTTTCAAATTTACTAAAATTGAAAGTATATATATATATACACATTAAGCTTGAACTATGTATACATGTATTTTGTAAGTAATCAATCTCTCTATTTATGTATGTTTCTACTTCTTCCCTTAATATATAGTTAATACCCTCCAATTTGTATTACATACTATATATCAAATAAATTAGACAACACAGATGAATGCCACTAAATCTTTCATTTTTGATGATCAGATTGAAGAAAACTACTGTACTATTTTTGTGATCTAGCCCTAGCACAGATTTTGTTCAAACTTTATAAAAACCCTTACTGTTTACTTTTTAAAAAAATTGTAAATGTGACTGAAGCTTCCTAAAAAAGAACAGAAATCAATTAAGTTTGAAGGAGAAACAAAATAAAGATGGTGGCTTTTAACAGAGAATGTCTGCTATTGCATAACCATGGCTAATGATTTTATGTTATGTGTAATGACCCATCATCCTCAGCTGAGTTTCCTTTACACACACATACAAATACACATCTGGATTTTTGGTTGGTTTAACCCTATCAATTGAAGTGATGATGGTTTAACTCTATGTATGTTACTGATTATTTTAAATTGTCATCTATTTATGGTTCATTTGAAATTCTCATTCATCTATCAATCAGATTTTTTTTTACTTTTGATAATGTAAATATTGATTGATAAATTACTAGATGAACTTGCATAGGTTAGTTTTCTTTTAAAGTGGTCAGTAAATTACTTATCTACAATATATATTTACTTTTCGCTTTGTTTGCCTAAATTAGGGATGGGAGCAGCTGTCAGGAAGCCTCCGAAGAAACGAGGGGCTCATTGGACCGATGAAAGTATGGCAAAAAGACAACAGTTGGAAGAGCGAGCGATTAAGGCTGATGAGGCTGCGAGGAAGGCTGAAGAGAAGGCAAAGCTTGCTAATGAAAAATGTGACAAGATGAGTGAGCAGTTAGAGCGCTTTGCGAGGCTGTTTGCTGAACGTTTTCTTCCCGAGGAGCAGGTAGGTGACATCTGAAGTGGTGGAATTGTGTTGCAGGTGTTTGGGTTGAATTGCACAGCTTGGTGATTTCTTTTTGGGTAGTTTGCGCAGCCTTTTGGTCACCATTCTAGAATGGACAAGTTTTTTTCCATGTTTAAGTTCAGGTGGTTTGGATCTACTTTATGTTGTGAACTGCGTAACTGTAGTAGCTAGGTTGATGGTGTGGTGTTGATCAAACTTTGTTGGATGATGGTGTTATCGAACAGGATGGACATGGTAATGCAGGTGGTTTGTAATTAAGTACTATGTGTTTGGTTGCATATGTGTTTGGTTGCATAACTTTTTGGTTTGGTATATTTGTGGGTATGTTCTTTTCGTATTGTACAGGGAGTGCATCACAAATGCAGCATATATGTATTTAATTTTTAATAGGCTCAGGCGACGAACCTAAAACGACTAATTTATAACTGCACCCAATGTTGGTCCCCTAAGCTCTCTCGTCACAACAAACTCAAATGCATTTACCAACCGTCATGTATCCCATGTTGGTCCCCTAAACACTTGAGAGACACCATCAATTCACCTGATGATAGCCCCTTCAGTTTTGAAGAGACGAACTTTATCGGTGGCATCAGCACATAGTGGTCTGACAAGGATTTCCCAATACACAGGAGACGAACATTTTTCGGTCGCTTGGATGTGATACAAGGGACGGAGGTACAATGGTTCGTCTCTTGAATGCTCTAGGATCGCTGTACAAGGGACGGACCTCAGGGGACGAATATACGTCCCCTGACACAGTAGGCGACCAAAATACCATTCTAGAGACGATTGTTGTCCGTGTCTAGAGTGACAAAATGGCGTAGTGAATGCTATGGGCTAAGAGCATCAATCCCCTAACAACCTTTCCATTTAGAGTTTTTTTTAGGTTTTTGGAGAATTCTAATTATTTTTTTTATTCCAAAAAATTTTCTCTTTTTTTTTTTAACTCAGATGTCGGATTAAGGCTATAATATATCAAAACGAAGCTATTGACGAGCCTATAATATATCAAAACGAAGCTATTTCGATCTATCTACATAAAGGCATAGCTTGCCAATTGCCACCATCGCTGCCACTTGCAACCAAATGTTACATGCTTTCCATTAACAACCAATTCCAATTACCTATATATATATATAGGACAACTGAACAAACTGATTAAAAAAACTATACACCTTCTATCCTTTCATATTCTACGATTAAGATGGAGATTAGATTATAAGTACCCCCCACCCCCACCCACCCACCCCCATTTACTTACTTACCCTCAATCCTTTGATATTCTATAACTAAGATGGATATAAGATTCAACCTTAAATTAAAAACCTAACAATATATATCATGATCGATGTTTCATCTTCTGCCTAAAGCCTGAAATAAAGTCATCCACACTCCCACCTTTTATATAACGCTTGCTGAAGTCAGTCCCATATGCATTTTGCTTACTTTTTACAATTGTCATATTATAGATAAATATTTAGCAATTGTTTTTTAGAAAGTGAAAAAATAGAATAATAAATAATATTAAAATAATATATTTTCCAGTGTTAAAATATAAGTCATTTGACTTATAAGCATATTTTTGAAGGAGTTAAAAATGACATAAAAAATTAATTTATTTATTAATTCTTTTTATACAATTTAATACTTACTAGTAATAAGTATTAAATTATTAAAAAAATATTTTAATATTTTTTAACTCCTTACATAATATGTTAAAAATTGAAAAGGCTTATTAAAAATAAAGCCTTATATTTTTAATGAATGGAGTAGTGATATTTGATGCAAAAAATGTTAAACGATATGTTTTACGGAACGGAAGGAGTATTAAATATTGAAAAAAATTATGACAGCTGTGGGATTTGAACCCACGCCCTTTCGGACCAGAGCCTAAATCTGGCGCCTTAGACCACTCGGCCAAACTGTCTTATTGATTATAATTTTCTATAGAAAATATATTACTTAGTCACTTACTGATAATGGCCCCTCTATGAATTAGAAGCGTATTTTCATTTTAGTACCTCTTTATTTTTGAAATTATAGAAGATAACCTGAACCTCATTATTTATGTGAATTACTCCACTTTCGCCAATAGGTAATTACTTGGTTATATAACTACTGTATTAATTAATTATTCGGTTCAAGTGAGTATTAATTATTTAGGCTATGTTTGGTACAAAACTATATATACAATCAACTAGCTTTTCGATCGGTTACTCTTTTACCAAACACAATATTAGTTGTATTTTGGTATTTACCTGTAGTGCCCAGTAGGTAGTTAGACCATCTACAACGTGTCCTGGAGAACCGGTTCAGCGTGTCCTGGAGAACCAAACACAATATTAGTAGGCGGACTCTTTAACGACCCGGTTCAGCGTGTCCTGGAGAACCGGGTAGAACGCACCGGGGTCAGACACATTAGACGCGGTGTACCAAAACTCGTAAGGGGATGCCTAGTCGATGACATCGATTCTGGTGGAGTTATTGAGCTAGAGGAGCGTGCATTGCTCGATGAATCGGGGGATCAGGTTTGGCTGTTGGAGAGTTGGAGTTACGAATAAGGCTACAACTATAACCACAAGGGTTAATGAACTCGGAACAACAAACATGTTTCTTTGTTTTATAGAGTATATGTTGCAAAATGAGGTTTTGAAATGTGATTGGAGAGTTTCAGAATTAAATTGGCTAGAAGAAGTATATGAATATCCATCGATCAAGTTTTTTTTTAAATCTATTTTTCAGAATTTTCAAAATATTCTATTGGTAGTAATTAAACGGTAAAGGTATATATGGAGACGTGCTAATTGTTAGTTGCCATCACTACGCCAAAAGGGCTTTCAGGCGACGGACCAATTTCGTCGGCTGAAATGGGGTTTTCGCCCCCTGACAACTCAGGCGACGAACATCTGTCGCCTGAGTTGCGGTCCGATGACTTTCATCCCTTCACTATTCAGTCGATGAGCATCTGTATGTTCGTCGGCGGAAATAACTTAGGAGACGAAAAAAATGTTCGTCGGCTTATGATCTTGTCAGAGGCTAAGGGCCAACCAAGCCCGCCCATTAAGACTCACGCGACGGGCTTGGTTTCATATGTTCATTGCGGGAGTCTGTGCACATCATTTATGGGATGTTAGGAACGAATCCAGGAGACGACCCTGTCCTATATGTTTCGTCGCCTAGATTGTTTCAGGAGACAGATTTAGAATAAGTTCGTCGCCTGAGTTAAGTCCGAAGATGTGTTTTCAGTTGTATGTCCGTCGCTGGAGTGTTCCAGAGACGGGAATTTGATATATGTCCGTCGCTTGATAGAGTTAAATTTTGTTTATTGAATACGACGATCTAATGTTGTTTGTTCGTCGGCTGAATTCTTTTGATTTATAAAAAATAAAATTTGTTTGGGCAGGTGCCCCCTGTTTGAAGTGTACCAAATAGCACATTTTGTGCCCCTGTTCAAAACACAAACACACAACAATACTTGTCCCAACATACAAAATTCACAAAACATCCTACCAAAAGTGCTTGTCCCAACATTGTTCTAAATCACAATCCATCAAACACTTGCTTGTCCAACACAAACATCCTACCAAAAGTGTTTGAAAGGTTGTCCCAACATACGAAATTCACAAAATACAAACCACAAGTTATATTAGGAGGGCATCCTTAACTATTTCGACTGGGGGGAAGGCTGAGAATCTGATAGAAGGGCATCCGAATGGTTGGAGGGCCGAGGAGAAGCTGCTGGAATGCCACCAGATTGGTGGCACGTCTGAGGAGTACACACCGCAGACGTGATGGATGGTTGTGAGCTAGGCTGACCAGCTAATAAGCCCATCATGACCTTCTCCATACTGGCCATACACTCCTCCAGCTGTTCATTCTTGCTCTGGGCTTGGGTGACTGTTGTCATAATTGTTGCAAATCTCTCATTCAACCTTGGAATTTCAGCCTTTTCCTCCTCCAGCTCTTTCTCCCTCTCTGCAGCCCTTGTTGTCCATGGACCCCCTTGTTTCTTAGCAGGCCGCTCCCCAACTCCACCCATTCCTTGAAAAAAAAATTGTGGAAATGTAATACGAGCTGAGTGGGATTGAATTACTACAAGTAAAAAAAAATCTGGTCACATAATCTATTTATATTAAAATGTTAGAATTTATTCACTAAAGTATTTTAGCCTTGATTTTTTATAACGTTACAAAAATCTTTTTATTAACTTGTAAAAATAGTAAAACAAAAATAAAATTCAATGGTAATACTATACCTTGAAGTTCTCTTCCTCGTCTTTCCCCAAAGCATTCCAAGATGATGCAGGTTTTTTCTTCGACGGGGAGGGGTTGTATTTGGCTTGGGGCTGCTGCTTCTTCTTCTCCACTAGTGAGGACCTCATGAAGATGACCTTTCAGTTTGTCCTACGAGTTCATGTATGCACAAAATTAAATACAAGAAATGACTATAATGAAAGCAATACATATCATGTATACCCAACAACACTAAAATGAAAGAAAGAAAGGAATGATTTTAATATAGATAAAGAAACCTAAGTACAGCTATTGAACATGTTTATATTTATAAAAAAAACTTGTAAAGAGCATGTATTTATAGAAATAAAAGACACAAAACAGTGAACATGTTTATGCAACTTCAAATCCAGTGAAAGACTAAAATGAAAGATATCAAACACAAAACAATGAGCATGTATTTATAGAAATAAAAGATATCAAACATAAAAATAAAGTAAAAGAAATAATACATGCATTATTCTTCATATATGATCAGTAGCTACTAATCATATATGAAACATGAAATAAGAAAAACATGAAATAAGAAATAATACATGCACCCCAGTACACTTCAAATAAACCAGAAAGTAAAACATGAAATAAGAAATAAATCAGATTTACTAAAACAGAAACTAAAACAGACATAAACTAAAACCGAAATGAATCTAGTCAATAAGAAACTGAAGTACAAAACTCAAATGAGTACCCAACAGAAATTAACAGAAAATAATTAGAAGGTGTTAGAGAGGGATATACCACTCGGTCCTTCGAATTTGGACACTTCTCAAAGGCTTCTATGGTTGTCTGAAGCCATGTCGCCGGATGCTTTTCCTTAATAATGAGCTCTTCCACTCGGAAGCTCAGGGGCTTGGACCCATTGTGGTGATTGATGGGGTTCGAGTTCTTGGTCCGGTTTTGCTTGTTTCTTTCACACAAGGCCTGTAAAATGAATGTTATTCACAAGTGTTAAACAATAAGAAAAAAAATAATTCAAAAAACAAGTTAAGTGTATAATTTAGAATTTACCATTCTTGCTTCGTCTATGAAGTCACTAACCAAGAACCGCCACTGCTCAGGGCGCGCGACGAACTCAAGTGGTATGTCCTCGCCCCCCTCCCCCCCCCCCCCCCCCCCCCCACTCCAGGAAGTGTTGATGACAGTCATACTTCCAAGACCCATAAGCTTTTCCGCTCTTCTTCTCCAAGTATGTCTCAACTTCAAGGGGAATGTCATAATACATCTACACATCCATAAATAATTGATAGTTAGTCAAGAACATTGAAGCACAACACAAATATAATAGATAATAAAAAGAAAAATAAAGCAATGCAAGTAATCCATATTAACAGTAAGTATAACTATAAAACCGTATAATGAAGTAAGTATAACTATAAAATTATGCAAGTAACAAAATTATATAGAGTACATTTATAATAGAAATCAATTCAAGTAACAAAAGTAAGTAACAAAATTATATATGAATTACCAAATAGAAGGACATGTAATCCATATCAGAAAACAAGGACATGTAGTCAATATAGAGTACATTTATATATGTATAACTTCATATTAACAGTAAGTATAACTATAAAACTGTATAATGAAGTAAGTATAAATATAAAATTATGCAAGTAACAAAATTATATAGAGTACATTTATATCAGAAATCAATTCAAGTAACAAAAGTAAGTAACAAAATTATATATGAATTACCAAATAGAAGGACGTGTAATCCATATCAGAAAACAAGTACATGTAGTCAATATAGAGTACATTTATATATGTATAACTTCATATTAACAGTAAGTATAACTAGAAAACTGTAAATGAAAACTAATATTACTTCATATTCAAAGTAAGTATAACTTCATATATATAACTTCATAACAGTATAATGAAAAGTAATATTAAAATGTATAAATATAAAACTGTACAGAGAAGTTACCCACATCCAAGTAATCCCTTACAGGGGCTTGTTGCTCCTTCGTTAGTTTTATCCACGTTTAAGCAAGCATAGGCACTTTGTCCCTGACAGCACACCCAATGTCTCGGACGAAGGTGTCATGCAACTCCTTCTGGCCAGGCCCCTTGTGAAAGCATGACCACTCGATCTTGAGCTTCTTCCCTGCTGCCCCCTTCATGAGTGTTGTTTTGTGACTCTTCACAGTGCGATACTTGCCTACAATTCATCCACAACAGTAGAGAGAACACATTAAATAGAAACACATTTAAATAAAATCCACATTTGAACACATTATCCAGCATACAGAACTTCATATGTAAAAAAACAAGAACCTCATTAAACAAACATGTCAATAAAATCCTAAATCCTTAAATCCTTAAATCTAATCTGAGAAATTTTAATTCTTATCAATACCAACAAACTTTAATTCTTATCAATACCATCAAACTTTAATTCTTATCTAATCTGAGAAATTTTACTTCTTAAATCTAATCTGAGAAATGTTAATTCTTATCAAAATCCTAAATCCTTAAAATCTAATTTGAGATCTAATTTGACAGCAACATCCTTAAAATCTAATCTGATAGCAACATCCTTAGAAACCTCAGCAACATCCTTAAAATCTAATCAAAATCCTAAAATTTAACAAGAATCTCAGCAATTACAAACCCTAAAACCTGAAATCTAATCTGACAGCAGGAGAACTCTTTCAATCCTTAAATAATTGTAACCCTACATCTAATATGACAGAGGGAGAGATAGGTGGTCACCGCAACAACGGATGGAGCGAGGGCCCTCGGCTGATGACCCAGGTACTGTGGATGGCCCAGGGCTACTAGTCGACACACAGAGGAGAGGAGGTGGCTCCAGGATTGCAGAGGGAGTGGGAGAGGGAGAAGGAGGCCCTGAAGCAGGAGGAGTCGGCCCCTGTCTTCGCAGTGGAGGAGGAGTCAGGGCCGGAGGCGCTGAAGCCGCTGAGTTTGAGGGCGAGGATGAGGGCTCCTGTCGTTGCAGCGGTGGAGGAGTCGGGGTCGGAGTAGACGAGGATGGCCTCCTCTTCCCCTTCAGGTGAGCCTGCACAAGGCGGTTTGTTGGAGGCATGGATGCGAGGGATTGAGGGTTAGGGTTTTCAGAGACGGAAGAGGGACGAGCGGGAGGATAGGTCAGAGAGCGGAGGAGAGGGAGGGGACGGAGAACGGAGGAGCCGGAGGTGAGGCGGAGGAGAGGGAGGGGACGGAGAACGGAGGAGACGGAGGTGAGGTGGAGGAGGGATGAAAGGAGATGTTGGACAAAGAGAGCGTTCGAGAGAGGTGAGGCGGAGGACAGAGATTTGGGGCTAAGGGTAAGGGGAGGAGTCTGTGAGTCTGTTAACCTTCCTCGTTCAGGCGACGGACCAAAATAAAAAACTTTGTCGGCTAACAACTTGGCGGAAATTCAATTTTTGGTTGAAAATAAAGGGGGGAAATAATATTTCATTCAGGAGACGAAATTAAAATAATTCCGTCGGCTGAGCGTGAAATCTAATAATATTCGAGCCAAAATGTGATATTTATGAGGGAATTTAATTTTTCATTGGAGAGACGTACTAATAATAATTCCGTCGGCTGAGCGTGAAATCTAATAATATTCGAGCCAAAATGTGATATTTAGGAGGGAATTTAATTTTTGTTTTAATGTTTCATCAGTTTATTTTTTGTAAAATTAATGTTTCATCAATGTACTAATAATATTCTCAATTTTTTTCTGATTTTTTTTCCTATCCTTGCATAATAACATAAAAAAAATAACTTTTATGCAAATTTAAATGATATATTAATTTAAAAATGGTTAATCTAATTAGATACATTTTTATCTTAACCCAAATTGTAAAAAAGTATAGTTTAGATATATAAATTAAAAATAAAAATATTTTGAAGGAAAAAAAACACTTTTTGGTAGTCCACATTATGGAAAGAAATATTAAAAATGAAATATATGTATGAAAGAGTTTAAACCTACATGTCAATTTGTAAGTTTTTTGAATTTTACCTTTAAATAATTAATTATTTAGTTGATTTAATATATAATTTAATTAATTCTTACATCTATATTGATCTCAATCTCAATATTGATCTCAATCTTGATCTCAATCTCAATATTAATCACAATGTCAATCTAAATCTTGATATTGAGCTCAATCTCAATCTTAAATGGATATTAGAAATGTATATGTAACATCTATCACAAAACATATATTCATCAACCAAAATCTCGATATTGATCTCAATCTTGATCTCAATCTCAATATCAATCACAATGTCAATCTAAATCTCGATATTGAGCTCAATCTCAATCTCAAATGGATATTAGAAATGTATATGTAACATCTATCACAAAACATATATTCATCAACCAAAATCTCGATATTGATCTCAATCTTGATCTCAATCTCAATATCAATCACAATGTCAATCTAAATCTCGATATTGATCTCAATCTCAATCTCAAATGGATATTAGAAATTTATATGTAACATCTATCACAAAACCTATATTCATCAACCAAAATCTCAATATTATTGATCTCAATCTCAATATCAATAACAATGTCAATCCAAATCTCAATATTGATCTCAATCTTGATCTCAATCTCAATATCAATCACAATGTCAATCCAAATCTCAATATTGATCTCAATAAGCATGAGATTATTGAAAGAAGTTATTTTAAAAAATTATTATTTTATATAGTTTTCACACCTTAAATAACATGTATAAATAGTAAAAAGTCACTGAAAAGAAAACGGGAGAGTATTTACAATCAAACTCTCCATATCAATCTTAGTCTCAATCTCAAACTCATATGGAAATTAGAAATTCATATATATAACATCTATCACAAAATCTATATTTATCAACCACAATATCAATCTCAATCTCAAAGGAAATTTAGAAATTCATATATAACATTTTTCAAAAAATCTATATATAACAACAAATCAAATCCTCATTTTCATCATCACTCTCAATCTCTAATATTGTGTGTGTATATATATATATAATCAACACAAAAAGCCCACATATATTCTCAATCAAAACCTCATTCTCAACATCAATTCCATTCACCAACATAATATACAAAAACCACACACGAAAAAACAAATTTATACGCACCTTAGTTAGAAAGAGCAGAATAAAGTTGATATCCACTTGTGTAAATTCCACAATATTTTTGGGAAAAATGAAGATAAAGGTGTGATAGAGAAGGGAGAAATGTCGAAAAGAAGGGGCAAATGTTGAAGGAAGGGAAAAGTGAAGATGAAGATGGTCGACAACAATTACAACAGATTAAATTCATCGTTTCAAAAAAGAGCACGTTCAGTCGACGAACAAAGGTCCATATCGGTCGCCTGAATCAACAGTCATAAATGGCGTCCAACTACCAACACATTCGGGCGACGAACAAAGGTCCATCTCGGTCGCCTGAATCAATAGTCATAAATGGAGTCCAACTACCAACACATTTGGGCGACAAACAACGATGCATATTGGTCGCCTGAATCAATAGTATTAAATGGGACCGAACTACCAATACATTCAGGCAACGAACAAAGCGACATGCTCGTCTCCTAACGCAATAGTATTAAATGCGCCAATTACCTTCACCTTCAAGCGACGAACAAAGGTCTATGTTCGTCGCTAGGAAGGTGCCTCTGACAAATGTGGTTGGGTTCTATGTTAGGCCGACCGATTTGCTCCCAATGTTCATCTCCTAAATAATGTTCGTCGCCTGACCATAAGTCAGGCGACGAACTTTGAAAATTGTTGGTTGCCTAAGTGCCATATTGGATCGGTTCCAACCCTCCGATGTTCAGGCGACCGACTCTAGTTTGTTCGTCGCCTGAAGCCTAATGAGGCGACGAACGTTTAATTGTCCGTCGAGCGAAATGTAATCAGGCGTAGTGCATGTTGTTGGACGAATTCCTTACCGGCGAGTACCGAGTCTGGACTCAGGAGTCAATGGTGGCTATCAAGGGTCGAGTCGGTTTCGGATCATTTCGGATTAAAGTTAAATGTCGAATATGGTGATTCTTCGATTGGATTGATATTTATTCACATCATTTCGAGTCGAGTCAATCTTGATCCAGTTATATATATATCAGATTTTGGTCAAGTCGAGTTTAATCGAGTTAGATAACGATCGGGTAGGGTTTCAGTGTTGAGTTGAACCGAATTTTAATTGTATTGGGTGGATTTCGCTTAAATCAAGTGAGTACAATTGAGTTTTGGTTGAATCAAATTCTATGGGCTAAGATCATCCCAAAAACATCTCCATTTTAGAGTTTTTGAGGGTTTTTTTTTGAGAATTTTAAGTATTTTTTTAACATATTCTCTACTTATTTTTCTAAAATAGAGAAGCAATACAAATCATTTGGAGCAAAAATGAGAAATTTGTTGGAATCGGAGAAAAATAATTTGAAAAATATGTTTTTTGTTTCTCTATTTTGAAGAAATTTTACGGAAGGTGTAATATAACTCAGGGGTCTACATCTCCGTCCATCAGTATATAAACCTAATGAGATTTTATTATAAAATCAATTAACAGTACGAGTAACCATTGATTTTAGGGTAAATTACACATAACCACCCGTAAATTACGGTACTTTTCACATGACCACTCATAAAAACTTAAATTACAGTAAACCACCCATAAATTAGTTATGTTTTCATAAGACCACCCACCCATTAAACTTCTATTTATTTTGTTTAAAAAGGCTAAAATACCATTAATTCAAGCTTATTTGTATTTGCAATGATTTGTTTTCATAAGACTTCTCACTTGATAATTAATAATCTGGTTTTACTTTTTTCCTTTTAAAAAATGTTAAATTATAGTAATAAAATTATTCATGTTCAAATTTGTCAAATGATATGTATGAGCTTATTTTTCAGATGACATTGTTTGTAATTTAAGATATGAGCTAATTTACCCTTCTTTTAAAGCAATGATATACTACCTCCGTCCAAAAATACATGTCCTTTTTGTATTTATGCACGTTTTTTATGAGCTAAAAACTAAAAAAATATTAACTTTTTTAATTAATTTTTTTAATAATTACAAATTTATTAATAATATGTTTATAATTATTTAAAAAAATTAATAAAAAATTTAATATTTTATGTAGTTTTTAGCTCCTAAAAAAACGTGTTATAAAGTAAAAAGACATGTATTTTTGGACGGAGGGAGTATCTTGTTTTATTTTAGAGCTTGTCCCTATCTTATTCAACATTTGAAGGAGAGGAGACTGTTAGGAGCTATTGCAAGTCTTGACTCTTCACATTGCAAATCCAATTTAGATATATTGGTTGGAGCATTTAGGGTGTGTTTGAATTCCATTCCATTTTAATTATAATTCAATTATTTTGCCTCGGTTTATGTGAGCAGTTGGTTATACAACTAAAAATCTCATAAAAACTAATGTAAAATAGTAATTTAATCAAATAATCGCATACATCGGGATAAAACTATTACATTATATATAATTAATAAATTATGGAATCCAAACACACCCTTGATTTACCTTAAAAAAAATTATACCATAAATAACCTTGTCTATTTTGCATTATAAACATAATACAATTAGAATCCAAACACTTGTATACAACATCTTTCCTTTACAAAGTACAAACAAATAAGCTTGAATTAGGGGTATTTTAGCCATTTTAAATAAAACAAATATAGGTTTAATGTGTGGGTGGTCTTATGAAAACAAATCTAATTTATGGGTGGTTTACTGTAATTTAATTTTTTATGGGTGACTATGTGTAAAGTGCCATAATTTATGGGTGGTTATGTGTAATTTACCCTTGATTTTATGCACTAGACTTGCATAATTTTCATTATATTTCTAATCATTTGAGATAAATCATTATTTCACACCTAAATTTTTTTTGTTTGATATTGTATCGATTAGAATTGAATTTTGGTTGAATCAAATTTGATGTTATATTGATTTGAGTTATTTTCGGTTTCATAGCGGCTTTAGGCAAGATCTCGAAACGACTATTGTCAAGACAATTTCAACTAAATTGCACACACGACTTTTTTATTTTTTCCAAACAGATTGCAAATAGGTCCAAAACTCTCTCTGGCACACATTTGGAACAATTAATTCACCGATTTCATTCATTGAAAACTTCAATTTGATGGTCTGATCGACAATCCTTTAAAACTCAATTGATTAATCATGTCCAATTAGCAAGATATTCAATGTCTCGGTATGTCTAAATCGGCAATAAATAATTATCAATAATAGTGACATCAAGACCGGAAAGTAGGGGTGGGCACAAATCCCGCAAATCTCGGTCCCGTCCCGGGCCCGTCCCGGTTCCGGTTGTAACGGCCCGGATATAAATATCCGAGATACGTTTCGAAGGTCGGATACCTTCGTTCAGATGTTGCAATTCAGGTACGGGTCGAGGTTTCAAACCTCTAATCAGTCGAAGTCTCAGAAATACAATTTAAACGAAAGTAAAGCGGAAGTATGGTTTAGATACAAAAGCCACGGCAGAGCCGGGTCAAAACCAAAACAAAGTGGGTGATTGCCATTTGTCAAGTTAGAATATATTAGCCGGATTCTTCGATTCGCTAAAAGATTTCCCCGTCACAGAAGCATGGAGCAACAAGAGCGGTACCTAACACTATCCACGAAGTCAGGCCTGGTGATCGCCTGCGGGTCCTCTGACCGCGCTGAGGCCACATAACATGCCTATGCCTAAATAAAAGATGACTAATGCGGTACAAGATTTAAATCACACTATCATGCCCCTAGTATATATAATATGCGGAAAAGAACTGTAAAGGGCCCAAGACAATGCCAAGTGGCATATCCCTCTCCTACCTCTGCACCCCTTCCCGTTAGTGCAGAGACTGGCCAGTTCGTTGCTATAGCATAGCATATCCTCGTGGTGGTGCACTCACCCACGGTATCATCATAACATATATAAAAAAAAATACGTAAATCTTGCCCGATGGTGCTGGGCTATCATATCATGCTCATATCGACTCGATAGACTCAGGGCACCCGATGGGGCTAGGCTACCCTATGACCCTAGCAAAGACTCTAGGACTATCACAGATAATGGCCGTTCTGTATTCAAACACACAAAGTAAACACATGCTCAGTTCAATGCAATCCTAGCATGATACTACATGGCATGCTTTAATATGCAATAAAACTACACATTACATGACACATCAGGCAGGAGGTCCAGGTTACTGAGTAAGTCCCGTAGGATACTTACCTGTTGATGCAGAACAACAAGATAACACAAGCAAGGGCCCAAATGCAAGTCCAAAGCAATCCAAAAGCAATACACACCTATCATCAAGCCATTTCCATAAGCTACCAGACCAACATTCATATACACGAACCCAAGTTCTCAACATCCTCAAAACCGACCGATAGTAAAACCGTTTTCCAAAATCTTTCCGATACGATCAAATCGACCAAAATCATTCTTTCAATCAAACCCATTGATAAAATCATACCAACCATATTTTCGAACTCATAAATCCCAAATTAAGTCAACTCATATTCAAAATGATTTCTCAACTCATACTTGGCCAAATTCCGACATTGACACATAAGCCTTAAAACCAATTTCCAAAAATCATATTATAAAACAATTCCGGCATGTTTCTTATTTCCAAACATTATATAAATAATTCTCAACATTAAATCATCAAAATAATTCTAAGCTCACAAATAATACTTATAAATCAAAACCAACAATTTACTTTAAAAATTCCTAACTCACATGTTTAAATCCTCATAAAATGCATCAATTAAATAATCCAATTAATATTTTTTTAAAAAAATATAACCAATATATAAAGATTAATTTTCAGAATATTACAATTATAACCAAATTCCAAAATAATAATAATATTCAAATATTTTACACTTACTATCCATATAACCTCAAAACAACCATAAATATATATATTTATAACTCCATATCAATTAATATCACTTTTAAAACCTTTTTAAATATAAATAATAATAATTTCAGAACATATAAATATATAATCATTTTCCAAAATCAGAAAAATAAAACATGTAACATATACACATATATATATATAAACACTACCGAAATAAAATCAAATAAAAACACAACTCACACCAGCCCACCCTTAACCTCAACCAGAAGCCCAAGACCCGGATCCTTAGCCCAAAACCCAAGCCCAGACCCACAAGCCCCCACCCGGATCCCCTTTGATTTAAGTTTAATGAACCGAAAATAAAATGAACCGGCTATAAAAAGGATAGAAAAAGAAAGGAGGGAGCCGGCTCAACCGAACCCGCCTTCCACCTCTGTTCAGAGGCTCGGCGGCGCTGCAACGGAAGAAGAAAAGGGAAGCTCAGGCCGCCGGCGCCTTCTTTCCGGCCCAAAGCTCCCCAACCCGACCGACAACCAATTCCGACTCTAACCCAGACAAAGAGAGCAAAGCGCGAATGAAGAGGAGGGAGAAAGAGAAAGATTACCGAGGGTGTGAAATTCTGATTCCGAGGCTCGACGGCGGCGCTCCGGCTGCAATCCCTGGGCACGTCGACGTCGGAGAGAGAGAGAGATGGAGTTGATGATGCTGCTGGGACACGAGGGAGGAGGAAGGAGAGGGCGTTAGGGGGAGGCTTGGGGGTGCCTCTGCTGCTGTTGCTTGGTGAAAACAGGGCCATGGTGCTCGAGTGAGGCTCGGATGCGCTCGGGTGCGCTCAGGGGAATAAGGGGGCGGCTGGGCTCTTGGTTTTCTCAGGAGGGTGAAGAGAGTGGTGGAGGTAGCTGCTGGCTGAAGACGACGACAAGGAGGAGGGGGTGGTGTAGTGAAATGGCAAGGGAACAAGGAACAAGAAGGGGAATGGGAGTGTTTGTGTGGGTTTGAAATTGAAAGGATGGGGAAGAATGGGGTGGCCTGCTGCATTCGACAGAGGAGAGAGGAGAGGTTGTGGGTTGGGGATTGCAGGTTGTGGGTTGTGAGGAAGAGGACAAGGGAGGGGGACCAACTTCATGTTGAGGCAGGAGGGAGGTGTGAGGCAGGGACCAGTACACATGAAACCGGGAGAGAGAGAGAGAGAAGAAAAAGAATAAAGAAAAGGGAAAATAAAATAGGATTTACAACAATACCAATTCAAAATTAGCAGAAAAGACTCAAAACCCGCTCGCCCGAACGAATCCCGACTAAATCAAATTTTAATTCAATTTCAAGATAATCGAAAAATTAAATAAATTCCAATCAATACTCGTAGCTTAAATTAATTTTTTATTAATGCTCGATCTCGAAAGCGAAAAATCAAAATCCATTGCTAAAACCCAATTCAAAACTATATAGAAGTTCGTTTCTGAAGGATTAATAAAATCCAGTTGCTCGAGGACGGGAATTCCAAAATTTCTAGAATCTTAATTTTAAAGCCGAACATAATTTAATATTGTAAGAAAATAATATTTTAACTTTTCCGGTCTTTACACCGGTCCCGTCCCGCAAAAATTATGCGGGGCGGGACGTGGGACGACCTGTCGGGATCCCGCAAATCCCGTCCCGTCCCGCACACACATATAATAATAATAATAATAATAATAATAATAATAATAATAATAATAATAATAATAATAATAATAATAATGTAATACTATATATACACAATATTAGGATTAGGATATAGACAATATTAGGATTAGGATATAGAGTATGTATTATAGTATATCCGTGTGTGTATATATATATATATATATATATATATATATATATATATATATATATATATATATATATATATATATATATAAAGACCCAAAATATATATTTTATATTATACAATTATTTAAAAAAAAAAAAGAATTTGAAAATGTCTATTTAATTGTATGATCGGAAGAAAACTTGTCCCCGAGCAAAGTCTATATATATATATTTTATTTAAAATCCGACCCACCTTATTTCAAAATCTGGATTTTGACGGGATTAAATTCCACTTTTGAGTATTCGAGGATTTATTAAAAAAAAATTATTTTATTGCCCGATATGATTTTATTTCGATTAAATTCGAGAGTCGGGTTTCGGGTTAGCGAGCGGGTTTCGCGTTATAATTTTCGGGATTTCAAATTTATCGTTGTGGGACCACTCTCTTTCTTCTTTTTTTTTCTCTCTCTCTCTCTCTCTCTCCCACGCAGCTGCTGAACCCCAACATTTCTCCCTCCTATTTTTGGCTTGAACACACACCTCCTTTACCTCCTTCCCCACTTTCTTGTTTCCCCCCCAATTGAAGCAAGAAGCCAATTGAAGCTCAGGCTTCCCATGCCAAATTCAGACCCCCTCTGTAGCTGATTCCAGATTCAGCAGTGTGGTCTCCTCACCACCCACTTTCAATTTGAACCCCAACACCCTCAGAACTTCCCTTCCTCCTTGCCTCACCTTCTTCCAACTCTCCAAACCCAAGGGAAGAGCTTTCCCCTTCCACTGAATCGCCTCAACACCACTCCGTCACCACTCCATCACCACCAGTCCACCACCTCACTCCACCGTCACCACCACCCCACCGCCGGAACCGAGCCGCCCAAACCCTTCACACCTCCTCCCCTGTTTGCCGAGATCCCAGGCTGTCCACCTTTCCCCCTCTTTCCCCTTCAATCCTTCCCTGGAGTCAGCACCAACAGCAACTCTCGGCTCCTCCTCGAAGCTGCCCATAACGGACGTAGCCACCAAGGGTCACCGAGCCGTCGAGCCTCTCCTCCCCTGCTTCCGACTCGAGCCCGGTAAGATGCCTCTCCTCCCTTTTTGACTCGAACACCCTCAAAAAGCTCCACCCTTATGACCCCCACCTTCGACCCAGGTTCGAGGAAGCTTCCCGAGCCGACGACGAGCCCCAAGACCGCCCGAGCACCTCCGACGACGTCCCTCGTGCCCTCGGTAAGCCCCTTTCTCTCTCTCTCTCTCTTTATTCCTTACTTGTACGGGTGTCGGTCTACGGTGGTCGGAGTCGAAGTCCGGGCTGTCGCCGGCCATCCCCGAGCTCCCTCCTCCCTCGTTCTTGAACGCATCAACCCTTCCTCTGTTCCAAACTGTCGACAGGAAGGGAGAGGAAGGAGAAGGTGGGCTGGGTCCCCACCTTGCCACGCTGGCGCCACCTCAACCGGGCCCATCTCTTTTTTTTTAAAAAAAAAACTGACTTCGGTAAGGGGTGTTGGGCCTGTTTTTTTTTTTGGGCCTTTCTGCCTCTTTTTTTTTAGTTGGTTCGGGCTGGGCTGGGGAGTGTGTGGGCCCATTTATTCTTCTCTTCCTTTGACCGGGTAACACACTCAAATCCGGGTTCTGGGCTCATGTTGGGTTGATGGGTTGGGCCGGCTGGGTTTGGGTCTCCTTATTTTGTTGGCTTGTATATAGTATATATATATATGTCTATAATACGTATTGTGTTCTTTATTATTTAATGTTATTATTATTATTATTATTATTATTATTATTATTATTATTATTATTATAAATCTGAGTTTATGAAAAATCTGGAAAGTATTATATTATAAAGTGAATTTAATATATATTAGTTGAGAACATTAAAAGGATTTGCTTATAAAATGGGAGGTATTATTTTAATTAACATTATATTATAAGTAATTGTTTCAAAAGGAGTTTCTACGTTTGGAATTATTCTTTTGAGGATTTTGTTGGAGGCAAAGTGTTAGAAATTCTACCATAGCAACTTTGACCGGGTTGACCTAGAATGGGATGTTCGGATAAATCCTCGAAATCTAGTTATTTTTTCTTTTGTGATTTGTTTGGGGAAAGTTTCCATGTGTTGCTAGTAGAATAATATCTCATGGCGCCTTATTCGCTTATATATTAGGTGTTTGTTGATTCTTGGATTCTGCTTCTGCTGTATCTTTTGCTGTTCGGCTTTTCAGGTAAGTTCCTTATGGGCTTACTCAGATTCGAAAGAGATTACCGGCTTGTGAATGTATGACATACTAGGTGTTGCATAAGCATTAAAGCATGCCATGTAGTATCCTGCTAGGTTGCATTTATGATTGAGCATTCTATTTCTTTACGCGTATGAAACAGAACGGCCGTTATCTGTGATAGTCCCAGAGTCTTTGCTAGGGTCATAGGGTAGCCCAGCCCCATCGGGTGCCCTGAGTCTATCGAGTCGATATGAGCATGATGATAGCCCAGCACCATCGGGCATGATTTATTTACGTTATGATGATGAGATATGATATGATATGCTATAGCATCGAACCGGCCGGTCTCTGCACTAACGGAAAGGGGTGCAGAGGTAGGAGAGGGACATGCCACTTGGCACTCTTTGGGCGCCTTTACAGTTATTCCATGCATACTGTAAATTAGGATCATGCTAGTGTGATTTAATTTCCGTATCTGCATCATCCTTATTATTAGCGTATGTGTATGTTTGCTTGCTGGACAAAGCGTGATGGGGCCTCGGTCTGACCCCTCTCGCACCCAATGTTTTTAGGTATGATTGCTCCTTGTCTCTATGACGTGGGAAACTCCGGGCGCTTGCAAATAATATGTCTAACCCCGCTAACTTGACCTTACCATTTCGTAATTATGTGTTCTGGTTTTGACCCGGCCTTGCCGTGGCAAGTTGTACTCGATTTCCGTTTATTCTTCCATTTGCAAACGAATTTCCGCGACCTAGATTTAGGACGGCTCGAAGACTCCGCGTGGCCATCAGGCTATTTTGGGGTCCGGAATCCCCACTTTTAAATACTAATCTTGAATTTCAAAACCCCGACCTGTACTCGAATTGCAAGATCCGAACGAAGGTATCCAACCTTCGAAACGTAACCCGGGTATCTATATTCGGGCCATTACAAAGTTGGTATCAGAGCCAGGTTTTGCAATTTGGGTACCAAAGGGTCGAGTGTATGTTTTAAAAACCGCCCACGAATTTCAAAAGCTTTGAAAGAGTTTTCACGGGGCAAAAATGAACTTAATATGTCTAACATAAATGAACCTAATATGAACTTGGCCTTAAAATGGAGTAAAAAATCAACCAATGGGGATCGAGTGGGTAGAATGGCGTTAGACAATCCCTATTGGATGTAGATCGGGGATGGGTAGGCAAAACATAGCTTACTCTTTACAGATGGGCTTAGAAGGCTCCAAGGAATTGCACCACGGTGGTTGGAGTGGCGAGTTAGGTAGAGGCCGTGAGGTATTTGCCCCTCCGGTCGGTCGCTCCTCGAAGAGCGACCTTAGGTAGATTGACGTGTGTATATTGTACCAATTGGGCCCGAGGGCGATCTCCCTCGAAGGAGATCATTGCAAACATTCTTGAATGCTTCTATGCTGAGTGATGGTTCTTGGTATGCAGCATGGTCGATACACGACATGGGACCGTCGGGCGTGGGGGCCCAGTGCGTAGAGGCAGAGGACGACCTCGCCGAGTTGCGGTTGACAGGACGGACGCCGATGTTCAGGATCTCGGGGGTGCGGAGGTCCCCGCCCCCCAGCCCGAGGAGATCCTGAGGCAGATGGATCGGGCGACCTTGATCGAGATGCTGCGAGAGTTGGTCGGAGATCCTCCACCAGATACGCCGGATATACAGATCCCTGTCGAGCAGCCAGTTGAGCCGGCTCGAGAGATCCCCATCGAACAGCCAGCTGCACCAGCCCCCGTCGATGTGCGCCCTGAGAAGCACATCGATTGGGTTCGATCCTTGGCACTCTGCAGCCCGCCACATTTCTTAGGAG
Source organism: Persicaria maculosa (assembly GCA_963922045.1). Lineage (NCBI taxonomy): Eukaryota > Viridiplantae > Streptophyta > Magnoliopsida > Caryophyllales > Polygonaceae > Persicaria > Persicaria maculosa. Next base: position 13,055,355 of record OY998257.1, on the reverse strand, counting down.
AGGACGGGGCGGACATCGAGGCATGGCTTCGACAGATCGACAGTATCTTTGACTTCATCGGCGCTCCGACTTCTGAGCGTCAGAGGTTAGCAGCGGGACTTCTGAGAGATGACGCCTTTCTTCGCTGGACCGTCTGTAAGACGGGCCAGACAGAGTGGAGCTACGAGGAGTTTCGAGCACTGATGCTCCGTGAGTTTTGTCCGCCAGGGACACAGATAGCCAGGGAGGTTACCTTCATGCGTGCTACTTACGTCCCATCCCGCCCTGTATTGGAGGTCATTCGCCAGTTCAAGAGGGAGCTGGTCCATTGCGCTCACCTCTGTCCCACCGATGAGAGTCGTATCCGCGTGTTATCCATGAGGCTGCCGCCGGAGATCCTCCTACACGCATCTAGTTTGGGAGCTGTTCCGTTCGATCGCTTTCTGGAGGTCGTGATGATGTATGAGCAGCAGAGGATTTTGACTACTATTGTGTATGCCCCCCCTCGCCCCATGGCGAAGAGGCCCGCTGACACGAGATGGGATACGAGCTCCCGAGGAGCCTTCCGCGGAGGATTCAGAGGAGGGATGTCGAGAGTTATACCACCCCCAGCACCACTAGTGGCTAGTCGAGGTGCTAGCGTCCAGAGCATTACCTGCTATGGGTGTTCTGAGTTCGGTCATTACCAGAGAGACTGCCCTGATAGATCTACCAGATGTTACACTTGTGGAGGTATGGGACACAGAGCTACCCGCTGCCCCCAGGGTGGTAGGGCCCCACCAGCTCCATCTGCACCGAGACTTCCCGCTGCTCCCCAGCCCCCGCTTCTGACTTATACCCCGGGACAGGGGAGAGGTAGCACCACTGTTAGAGGTCGATCCGGAGGACGTGGCAGAGGTTCAGCTAGAGGGGGTCGTGGGCCATCTGGGCCCGGGACAGGCAGAGGATCATCATCCACAGGACCGTCTGGATCAGGTTGTGGGAGAGGACAGACATCTGGAGCTTCTGGTTCTACCTTGCCCCCACCGCCCCGCGTTTTTCAGATGAGAGTCGAGGATCGATCCGCTCCGAGTGCCTCAGGTACTATATTTCTCCGAGATGACTGTTTGAGTATTCTTTTTGACACGGGTGCCACACACTGCTTCATAGCAGAGTCGTGCGTCTCTAGGCTAAGCCTGAGCTGCACGAGGGGTCCGCCCCTGACTGTGGGTATGCCGGATGGGGCTAGGATTAGGACGAGTCGTGAGATCCTAGGTTGCCCCATCCGTATAGGAGAGCGAGAGTGGCCCGCCGATCTGATCGTGATGGCCTTGAGGACCCACGACCTGATTCTTGGGATGGATTTCATGGACAACTATGGGGCGATCATCGACTTGCGGACGAGGACCGTATCGATCCTAGCAGAGGATGGCACCGAGCACCAGGTTTGGGGTAGCGACCCCAAGAGGAACGAGGCACTGATCAGCGCAGTTCGGGCAGCGAGACTTCTGGACCAGGGTTGTATGGGATACTGGTGTTATGCTTTGGAGGTGGATCGGGGTCGACCCGTCATGTCTGAGGTACCCGTTGTTCGAGACTTCACCGACGTTTTCCCCGATGAGTTACCCGGACTACCTCCGCAGAGAGAGGTCGACTTCGCCATCGAGTTGGAGCCGGGCACCAGGCCCATTTCCCGAGTACCCTACAGGATGGCACCCACAGAGATGGCTGAGCTTAAGGCTCAGCTTGAGGAGTTGGCCGGGAAGGGCTATATTCGTCCGAGCGCATCACCATGGGGTGCTCCAGTGCTGTTCGTCAAGAAGAAAGATGGTTCGTTGAGGTTGTGCATCGATTATCGCGAGCTGAACCGGGCGACGGTGAAGAACCGTTACCCGCTTCCGAGGATTGACGACCTGATGGACCAGCTTCAGGGTGCAGTGATCTTTTCGAAGATCGACTTGAGATCAGGGTATCATCAGCTCAGAGTGCGATCAGAGGACATCCAGAAGACCGCCTTTAGGACGCGGTATGGGCACTATGAGTTTGTGGTCATGCCTTTCGGGCTGACCAATGCGCCAGCGGCCTTCATGGAGCTTATGAACAGGGTGTTCATAGACTATCTGGACAGATTTGTCGTGGTATTCATCGATGACATCTTAGTGTACTCGCGGAGCCACGAGGAGCATGAGCAGCATCTGAGGATTGTCCTGGAGACGTTGAGGAGACATCAGCTGTTCGGCAAGTACAGCAAGTGCGAGTTTTGGATTCCCGAGGTGACCTTCTTAGGTCATGTGATCTCTGCAGCTGGAGTCGCCGTGGATCCGGCGAAGATTGATGCCATCGTTGCTTGGGAGGTGCCCAAGAGCGTCCGCGACATTCGTTCCTTCCTAGGGTTGGCCAGCTACTACCGTCGCTTTGTTCAGGACTTCTCGAGGATCGCTCGACCGATGACACAGCTGACACGGAAGGACGTCCCTTTCGTGTGGAGTGAGGAGTGCCAGGCCAGTTTTGAGCTTCTCAAGGAGAAGCTGACGACCGCACCAGTTTTGGCTCTACCTTATGGGACCGAGGACTTCGTGATCTATACAGATGCTTCGCGAGCTGGTCTGGGATGCGTTCTGCACCAGCGGGATCGAGTTATCGCTTATGCTTCACGTCAGTTGAAGCCTGGAGAGGAGACCTACCCCACACATGATCTTGAGCTGGCAGCTGTAGTACACGCTCTGAAGATCTGGAGACACTATCTGTATGGTACTTCATGCAAGGTGATGACAGATCACAAGAGCTTGAAGTACATCTTTACCCAGAAGGAGCTCAACATGAGGCAGAGACGCTGGTTAGAGCTCCTGAAGGATTATGATTTGGAGATCATCTATCATCCCGGGAAGGCCAATGTGGTGGCCGATGCGCTCAGTCGGAAGACTCATCAGGAGGTGGCTGTGGCCAAACTGACAGCACAGCGTAGGTTGCAGACAGAGTTGATGTCATGTGGCATAGAGGTATGGATTCAGCGAGAGTGGGGTCAGCTATCCTTCCTCGAGATTCACTCAGAGCTGACCGATGAGATTCGCAGAGGACAGGCAGATTGCCCTGAGGTGGCAACCCTGAGAGAGAGGATGGCGCGGGGACGAGCCGGAGAGCTTATGGAGAGAGCCGATGGGTTGCTGACTTTTCAGAGCAGAGTAGTAGTACCCTCTACGTTAGATCTGAGACAGAGGATTATGCAGGAGGCTCATACCACCCCTTATTCGGTCCATCCAGGGACGAATAAGATGTATCAGGACTTGAGGAGATCCTATTGGTGGCAGAGGATGCGAGCGGACATTACAGATTTTGTCGCCAGATGTCAGATTTGTCAGCAGGTCAGGATTGAGCATCAGAGACCGTGTGGCTTGGTCAGATCACTCCCAGTTCCCGAGTGGAAGTGGACAGACATCTCCATGGATTTCGTCACTGGATTGAGGAGAGATGTCCGAGGGTTCGATGCTATCTGGGTCGTGGTCGACAGACTGACCAAGTCGGCCCATTTCATCGCCATTCAGGAGACATGGCCAGTTGCGAGGCTAGCAGACGAGTTTATCCGACAGATTGTGAGACTCCATGGGGTTCCCGAGAGGATAGTTTCTGACAGAGATGGCCGCTTCACATCGAGATTTTGGCAGCAGGTTCATGATGCTTTGGGGACTCGTTTGCATTTCAGCACTGCTTATCATCCGCAGACAGATGGACAGAGTGAGCGGACGATCCAGACTCTAGAGGATATTCTGAGATCTTGCGTTTTGGAGTGGGGCGACCGTTGGGTCAGATTCTTACCGTTGGTCGAGTTCTCGTACAACAACAGCTACCATTCTTCGATCGAGATGGCACCCTACGAGGCACTGTATGGGAGGCGCTGCAAGTCGCCAGTATGTTGGGACGAGCCCGCTGACACCACAGCTTCATTGCCAGAGATGGTTCGAGAGACAGTCGACCAGGTCGGACGCATACGGGAGCATATGAGGGTCGCTCAGGACCGGCAGAAGAAGTATGCGGACCGCAGACGGACAAAGCTCGAGTTTGAGGTTGGGTCGCATGTATGGCTCAGAGTGTCGCCAACCAGAGGAGTTCGCCGCTTTGGCATCAAGGGCAAGCTAAGCCCTAGATTTGTGGGACCGTTTGAGATTCTCGAGAGGGTCGGTGAGGTCGCATACCGTTTAGCCCTACCCCCATCGTTAGCCGGAGTGCACGATGTGTTCCATGTGTCCCAGCTTCGGCGATATGTCCCCGATCTGAGTCATATCCTTGACCATTCCGACCTCCGGATAGAGCCCGACCACACCTATGTAGAGAGCCCAGTTAGGGTACTTGACCGTCGAGTCAAGAAGTTGAGGACCAAGGAGGTTCCTCTTCTTCTGGTCCAGTGGTCTAGGAGGAGTCCCGAGGAGGCGACTTGGGAGACCGAGGATAGCCTTCGGTCGAGCTATGGGGGTGTCATAGACGAGCTCTTAGCGTCCTATGTTGAGCCGAGTGTTGACCTATCCTTGACCTCGTGAGCTAGTGGTGAGCCTTAGTAGCCTTTTATTTCGGGGATGGGCATTTCTGTGATTTTGCGTGCTTATGATTGCTTTCTCTGTGCAGATTCTATGCTGAGATGATATGGCTAGAGATCGGTTCTCGTGGCTTGTGTGATGATATGCTGATGTGACGTCCGTTGGGACTTATGATACTTTTATAGGATATTGAGACACTTTACTCGTAGTATGGTTAGACCTTGTCGCCATTTTTGGCACGTTTTGAGACATTAGTATTCCTCATGTTGTGTTTTAGACCGTTTTGCGATGAGCGGTTTGACTTGTTGATACTATCTCCTATGTTGAGACCTACCACGTGAGAGGTGGTTGAGATTATGGTAGTTATTTATGTTTGAGTTGATTACGACTTCATGATTCTTTGATGAGTTAGAATTAGTAATTGAATGACTTGGAACATAGGAAGAGAATCTGGGAATAGCCCTTAGAGGTGGATGACTCCACCTCTCGCGATCTGAAAATTATGAAATTTGCATCGGATTTGAAGACTTTGAGCAGTTCTGAAAAGGACCATTTTGGGTTTTAGTAAAGATCGAACGCTATCTAGAATTCCGTGATTTTTAAGGTCAACTTTCCTTTTAAAACGCTTTCGAATCCTCCCAAACCATATTGTATGCTTTTGAGTTATGATACGACCGAGAAGTCGGGGCAGGGATGGGATAAGGGCCCATATCCCATACTTGCTCCAACCAATTGGGAGTAGCATGATCACGTCGAAGATACTGCGAGAATCTCATATGGGCCCTTATGAGATACTTACGGAATCGAAGGCATGATTCTCGGACTCACCTCTTTCAATTCTTTCCATTTCTATAGAATGATTTTAGTCTCGGGGACGAGACTTGTTTTTAGAGGTGGATAAATGTAAAGACCCAAAATATATATTTTATATTATACAATTATTTAAAAAAAAAAAGAATTTGAAAATGTCTATTTAATTGTATGATCGGAAGAAAACTTGTCCCCGAGCAAAGTCTATATATATATATATTTTATTTAAAATCCGACCCACCTTATTTCAAAATCTGGATTTTGACGGGATTAAATTCCACTTTTGAGTATTCGAGGATTTATTAAAAAAAATTTATTTTATTGCCCGATATGATTTTATTTCGATTAAATTCGAGAGTCGGGTTTCGGGTTAGCGAGCGGGTTTCGCGTTATAATTTTCGGGATTTCAAATTTATCGTTGTGGGACCACTCTCTTTCTTCTTTTTCTCTCTCTCTCTCTCTCTCTCTCTCTCTCTCCCACGCAGCTGCTGAACCCCAACATTTCTCCCTCCTATTTTTGGCTTGAACACACACCTCCTTTACCTCCTTCCCCACTTTCTTATTTCCCCCCCAATTGAAGCAAGAAGCCAATTGAAGCTCACGCTTCCCATGCCAAATTCAGACCCCCTCTGTAGCTGATTCCAGATTCAGCAGTGTGGTCTCCTCACCACCCACTTTCAATTTGAACCCAAACACCCTCAGAACTTCCCTTCCTCCTTGCCTCACCTTCTTCCAACTCTCCAAACCCAAGGGAAGAGCTTTCCCCTTCCACTGAATCGCCTCAACACCACTCCGTCACCACTCCATCACCACCAGTCCACCACCTCACTCCACCGTCACCACCACCCCACCGCCGGAACCGAGCCGCCCAAACCCTTCACACCTCCTCCCCTGTTTGCCGAGATCCCAGGCTGTCCACCTTTCCCCCTCTTTCCCCTTCAATCCTTCCCTGGAGTCAGCACCAACAACAAATCTCGGCTCCTCCTCGAAGCTGCCCATAACGGACGTAGCCACCAGGGGTAACCGAGCCGTCGAGCCTCTCCTCCCCTGCTTCCGACTCGAGCCCGGTAAGATGCCTCTCCTCCCTTATTGACTCGAACACCCTCAAAAAGCTCCACCCTTATGACCCCCACCTTCGACCCAGGTTCGAGGAAGGTTCCCGAGCCGACGACGAGCCCCAAGACCGCCCGAGCACCTCCGACGACGTCCCTCGTGCCCTCGGTAAGCCCCTTTCTCTCTCTCTCTCTTTATTCCTTACTTGTACGGGTGTCGGTCTACGGTGGTCGGAGTCGAAGTCCGGGCTGTCGCCGGCCATCCCCGAGCTCCCTCCTCCCTCGTTCTTGAACGCATCAGCCCTTCCTCTGTTCCAAACTGTCGACAGGAAGGGAGAGGAAGGAGAAGGTGGGCTGGGTCCCCACCTTGCCACGCTGGCGCCACCTCAGCCGGGCCCATCTCTTTTTTTTAAAAAAAAAACTGACTTCGGTAACGGGTGTTGGGCCTGTTTTTTTTTTTTGGGCCTTTCTGCCTCTTTTTTTTTAGTTGGTTCGGGCTGGGCTGGGGAGTGTGTGGGCCCATTTCTTCTTCTCTTCCTTTGACCGGGTAACACACTCAAATCCGGGTTCTGGGCTCATGTTGGGTTGATGGGTTGGGCCGGCTGGGTTTGGGTCTCCTTATTTTGTTGGCTTGTATATAGTATATATATATGTCTATAATACGTATTGTGTTCTTTATTATTTAATGTTATTATTATTATTATTATTCTTATTATTATTATTATTATTATAAATCTGAGTTTATGAAAAATCTGGAAAGTATTATATTATAAAGTGAATTTAATATATATTAGTTGAGAACATTAAAAGGATTTGCTTATAAAATGGGAGGTATTATTTTAATTAACATTATATTATAAGTAATTGTTTCAAAAGGAGTTTCTACGTTTGGAATTATTCTTTTGAGGATTTTGTTGGAGGCAAAGTGTTAGAAATTCTACCATAGCAACTTTGACCGGGTTGACCTAGAATGGGATGTTCGGATAAATCCTCGAAATCTAGTTATTTTTTCTTTTGTGATTTGTTTGGGGAAAGTTTCCATGTGTTGCTAGTAGAATAATATCTCATGGCGCCTTATTCGCTTATATATTAGGTGTTTGTTGATTCTTGGATTCTGCTTCTGCTGTATCTTTTGCTGTTCGGCTTTTCAGGTAAGTTCCTTATGGGCTTACTCAGATTCGAAAGAGATTTCCGGCTTGTGAATGTATGACATACTAGGTGTTGCATAAGCATTAAAGCATGCCATGTAGTATCCTGCTAGGTTGCATTTATGATTGAGCATTCTATTTCTTTACGCGTATGAAACAGAACGGCCGTTATCTGTGATAGTCCCAGAGTCTTTGCTAGGGTCATAGGGTAGCCCAGCCCCATCGGGTGCCCTGAGTCTATCGAGTCGATATGAGCATGATGATAGCCCAGCACCATCGGGCATGATTTATTTACGTTATGATGATGAGATATGATATGATATGCTATAGCATCGAACCGGCCGGTCTCTGCACTAACGGAAAGGGGTGCAGAGGTAGGAGTGGGACATGCCACTTGGCACTCTTTGGGCGCCTTTACAGTTATTCCATGCATACTGTAAATTAGGATCATGCTAGTGTGATTTAATTTCCGTATCTGCATCATCCTTATTATTAGCGTATGTGTATGTTTGCTTGCTGGACAGAGCGTGATGGGGCCTCGGTCTGACCCCTCTCGCACCCAATGTTTTTAGGTATGATTGCTCCTTGTCTCTATGACGTGGGAAACTCCGGGCGCTTGCAAATAATATGTCTAACCCCGCTAACTTGACCTTACCATTTCGTAATTATGTGTTCTGGTTTTGACCCGGCCTTGCCGTGGCAAGTTGTACTCGATTTCCGTTTATTCTTCCATTTGCAAACGAATTTCCGCGACCTAGATTTAAGACGGCTCGAAGACTCCGCGTGGCCATCAGGCTATTTTGGGGTCCGGAATCCCCACTTTTAAATACTAATCTTGAATTTCAAAACCCCGACCTGTACTCGAATTGCAAGATCCGAACGAAGGTATCCAACCTTCGAAACGTAACCCGGGTATCTATATTCGGGTACTCAAGTTTTCCTTAAACATTTTCTCAAGTAACTCATTAATTATCAAGTCCTTCAATAACTCAACGAACCATAAAGCCTCTACACATCAGAAGAAGTCAACCATTTTCTTGTATGAATTCTCATTAAATACTTATAACTATAAGCCAAATGATCACACAATACCGTTCATACTTAGAGAGTGAACAAGGATAAGTCCCCTTATAGCAAAATCACTAAGCAAGGTCAACTTTAAATTAATTAAAAATAAAAAAAACACTTCCACACCCTATAAGGCGCGTGTGTTTTTTAGACAATTGAAGAAATCAATTAAACAAAACCCTAATTGAAATTTGAGACAACTATCAGGAGCCATGGAGATGGCAGATGGCGAGGGCCCATGGTTGAGAGGTGCAATCAACCATGGCCTCTCCTTCTTGCTCCCATGGAGATGGCAGATGCGATGGCGAGGGCGGATGGCGGATGCGATGGCGGATGACGTTGATGGTCGGCGAAGGCGTTGAAGGCGGCGCCGCGAGGTGCGGTGATGGCGGTTGGAGAAAGAGGACGACCCACGGAGGCGGTGGGTTGGTCCGCCGGTGCGGCGATTTGCCATCCTCCTCGTCCTCTAGCGTTTGGAGGTGTTGCGGTGGTCTGGGTGTGGTGCTGCGCTGTTCGATTGCAGAGTAAATCCCCCCTTCCTCAATCATCTATCCTCCCACTCCCAATTGCTATCGATATCTCTCAAATTACACTTCAAAGTTTCAAATTAATTAAATACTTATTATGTTGTTTAAATTAATGATTTTTGGAGTAGCACTAAAACTTGATGTTAAATTTTTAATATTGCAGTTTCAACGCCCAAGCAAATTAGGGATTTCATGAAGGTCGATGGACTCATAAATGACGAAGGGAATCGAATCTAATTTGATTTGGGGACAACTTGGTTTTGGCAGCTGTGGTCGAGGAAGGTGGTAGGGTTTTTTGTGTTGAGAGAATGAGAGTTACATATGTATCGGGTAATTAGATGTGTGATTCTTAAAAATTGAAATTCAAACTGTAATATTCGGCAAGTTCAGAGTTTCTATTCGTTGATAATACGGAATTATTCATATGGATGTGGTTAATTAGACGTGGGAAGAAGAATTATATTTACATACTCTTTCAACCTAGCGAATAATTATTATCAACTTAGCGAATAATTACTATCAAACTAGCGAGAATAGTTGCAAAATTGATAACCCTTTTGCTATTATTTAAATGATAACTCCTCTTTACAAATGAATAATAACGATAAATTTAGCGAATAATTGCTATCAAACTAGCGAATAGTTGCAAAATTGATCAACCCTTTTGCTATTATCTAAAAAATAACTCCTCTTTATAGATGAATAATAACGATAAATTTAGCAAATAATTAGTATCAAACTAGCGAATAGTTGCAAAATTGATCAACCTTTTTGCTATTATCTAAAAGATAACTCCTCTTTACAGATGAATAATAACGATCAATTTAGCGAATAATTACTATTAACCTATCGAATAGTTGCAAAATTGACCAACCCTTTTGCTATTATTTAAACGATAACTCATCTTTACACACGAATAATAACTAATAAGTTAGCGAATATTTTATATCACCTTATCGAATATTTTATATCACCTTATCGAATAGTTTAAACGGTGCACTACACAAAAAAACAATGTTACCCCACAAAAAAAGTTACGCCAAAAAAAAAATACAACACACGCACTGTAAAGACCAAATATATTTTAGATATCATATTAGTATTATTTTAATTAAAATGTTATTATTTATTTCAAATTATAAAAATGGGAGAAAATCATCCTCGAGCTCGACTTCAAAATTTAAAATCATTCCGGCATCAAATTAAATTAGGATTTTTGGCGGGATTTGATTTTCGACTTCGAGTCCGAGTATTAATAAAATTTAATTAAGCTCCGAATTGATTAAAATTGTTTAATTCCGATTATCTTGAAATTTGATCGAACTTCGATTTATTAAATTGAATGAGTCGGGATTGGGTCGATAGAGCGGGTTTTGGGATTTAATTTCCGGATATCTAATTCTTGTATATGGGACCACTTTTATTTTTTTCCTTTTTCTTTTTTTTTTTCTCTCTTCTTTCCTCCCTTTCCTGTTTGTCCTCTTTCTCCTACATCCATCAGACTTGCAGTAGCAAGCATTAGCAGCACACCCTCCTCCCCACGCCAATGTTCTGCAGTACCACCCTCCACCTCTTCTTTTGTCTCCAAGCCTCTCTCCCTCATTCTGATTCACCCCACACTCAGCCCTTTTGTTTTCAATTTCACACAAACCTTATCCTATCCCATCTTTCATTTCAAACACACCCTATCCCCTTCTCTCCATTTCTCTTGTTTTCTTTCACCCTTCCAAACACAAAACCTCAGCCACCACAACCATCCTCTCCACTCCCTCCATTGTCGTCCACCACCCTCCATCCTCCTCTATTCGAGAGCTCTAAGAGCCGAGCCCCTAATTCCATCTCCGGGCGCCCTGTTTCCGAAGTGCCATCACCGAGCACCTTGCCCTCTGTTTCAAGAGAAGCAGCTGAGATCCTCCTCCTCTCTTCAGTCGAGAAGCATGAGCCCATCCCTCCCTTGACGTCCGAGCACAGGAGCCGCTCAGGAGCAGCCGAGTCGTCGCGCACACCTCCTCGTCCTCCACACCTCTGTTTCGCGTTCAGACTCGGTAAGGCTTCGATTCTTCCTCCTTCCACCCCCATATAGCCTAAAGGCGCAACCTTTAACCCCTCTCGCCTTCGACCAAGGTCAGAGATAACCTTCTCGAGCCGCCGGCGAACCTCGAAGGACTCCGATCGAGCCTCCAACAACCTCAACCCCTTCCCTCTCGGTGAGAACCTCTCTCTCTCTCTCTCTCCTTTCCTTGTCTGTTTTCGTGTCCAATGGCGTCTGGAAGGTGGTTGGAGCCACCAGAAACCGCCGGCGAAGCCCCTTCGTTCCTCTGTTTTTTTTTCGAATGTAGTAGGTGACTGGGGAGGAAGGAGGTAGGAGGTGGGGCACACCTTGCCACCGTGGCGCCCAGTCACCCGGGCCCCCCTTCTTTTAAACTTCTGCCTGGGTTGGGCCTTTTCTAGTGGGCTCGGTTTTGGGGCTTATGATTCGGGTTGGTATTGGGTCATGGGCTGGGTTTGATTTCGGCTGGGCTGGGTAGGAATTTGTTGGGTAATTATTTTGTATGTTGTGTTTATGTTATGGTTATAATGGTTAAATTATTATTAGTTATTATTATTATTAATATTATTATAGTTATGGGATTTTGTGAGATAAATATATATTCTGAAAATATTAATATATTATTTTATATGGTTTAAAGGTAATATTATTTGATATGGAGTTATAAATATATTTATGGGTATTGTTTTGAGATTATATGATTAGTAAGTATTCAATTATTTGAATATTATTATTATTTTGGGATTTGGTTATAATTATAATTTCTAGAAATTAATCGTTATATATATATATTGGTTATTGTTTTAAAATAATATTGTTTGGCTTATGTAATTGATGCATTTTAAGAGGATTTAACTATGTGAGTTAGGAACTTTAAAGCGAATTGTTGGTTTTGATTTATAAATATGATTTGTGAACATAGGATTATTTTGATGATTTAATGTTGGAATTTATATATTTTTTGAAATAAGAAACATGCCGGAATTATTTTATAACATGATTTTGGGAAATTGACTTTAAGGCTTAAATGTTTAATGTCGGAATTTGGCCAAGTATGAATTGAGAAAACATTTTGAGTATGAGTTGACTTAATTGGGATTTATGAGTTTGAAATTATGGTTGGTAAGACTTTATCAATGAGTTTAATTGAAGAATGATTTTAGTCGATTTGATCGTATCGGGAAGATTTTGGGAAAACAGTTTTACTATCTGCCGGTTTTGAGAATGTTGAGAACTGGGGTTCGTGTGTATGAATGTTGGTCTGGTAGCTTATGGAAATGACTTGATGATAGGTGTGTATTGCTTTTGGATTGCTTTGGACTTGCATTTGGGCCCTTGCTTGTGTTATCTTGCTGTTCTGCATCAACAGGTAAGTATCCTACGGGACTTACTCAGTAACCTGGACCTCCTGCCTGATGTGTCATGTAATGTGTAGTTTTGATGCATATTAAAGCATGTCATGTAGTATCATGTTAGGATTGCATTGAACTGAGCATGTGTTTACTTTGTGTGTTTGAATACAGAACGGCCGTTATCTGTGATAGTCCTAGAGTCTTTGCTAGGGTCATAGGGTAGCCCAGCCCCATCGGGTGCCCTGAGTCTATCGAGTCGATATGAGCATGATATGATAGCCCAGCACCATCGGGCAAGAGATGAGATGATTTGATATGACACGATTAGCCCAGCACCATCGGGCATGTTTTATTTATTTTATGATATGATGATGAGATATGATATGATATGATGATACCGTGGTGAGTGCACCACCACGAAGAGAGTGCTATGCTATAGCCCGAACTGGCCAGTCTCTGCACTAACGGGAAGGGGTGCAGAGGTAGGAGAGGGATATGCCACTTGGCATTGTCTGGGGCCCTTTACAGTTCTTTTCTGCATATTGTATATATACTAGGGGCATGATAGTGTGATTTAAATCTTGTACCGCATTAGTTATCTTTTATTTAGGCATAGGCATGTTATGTGGCCTCAGCGCGGTCAGAGGACCCGCATGCGATCACCAGGCCTGACTTCGTGGATAGTGTTAGGTACCGCCCTTGTTGCTCCATGCTTCTGTGACGGGGAAACCTTTTGGCGAATCGAAGAATCCGGCTAATATATTCTAACTTGACAAATGACAATCACCCACTTTGTTTTGGTTTTGACCCGGCTCTGCCGCGGCTTTTGTATCTAAGTCATGCTTCCGCTTTACTTTCGTTTAAATCATATTTCTGAAACTCCGACTGATTAGAGGTTTGAAACCTCGACCCGTACCTGAATTGCAACATCCGAACGAAGGTATCCGACCTTCGAAACGTATCCCGGATATTTATATCTGGGCCGTTACACGCACGTAATTTAGCAAGTGGGCAAAGAAAGAGGTGGGTCCCATTGATTTTTAATTAAAGAAAAAAACCAAAATTGTCAAATAATCTCAACCACCCATTTCATTCAATCAAAGACACAGATTTGTTAACATTTAACACCGTAAGGGATAGAAACACATGACCCAACCTATATATATATATATATATATATATATATATATATATATATATATATATATATATATATATAGTGTATGTATATATACTACATACTGTAATTTAGCCATGTATAGATATACACTACATCCTCCACTGTAAGGCCATATATGTACACACTGCATCGGTGTTTATATACATGTACACACGTATATATGCGTACGCATATATGGGAACTTGCAAAATATAAAAAATTATACACATATATATTTATTACGCCTTTGAGAATCACAATATATACATCAAAATTTTGAGTTTTCTTATAATTTTTTTATTTGAGGGACAAGGCCCGTCCCGTCTCGGTCCCGTCCCGCGCCCACCCCTAGCGGAAAGTGTTCGACGAATTCCATCAAACCCTAATTCGCTTTTTCGTCACTCTTTCAAAACCATAATCATTCTATCGTCCGAGTGCTGGTTATTGCTTATCTTCTTCGTCACGCAACATCGTCCTCCTGCCACCAATCCGTATCGCCTATCGGGATCCTGCCGCCACCGTAATAGCTTGCTACCGAGTGCTGGTGCCGAGGAGATCAAGGGAAGTTTCAATTAATTCCATCGAACATACCCCTAATTCCTTAATTAGGGAATCCAGATGGGGAGTTTCAACTGTATCACTACGCCATGGTGCAATTCAAGCGACGAACATATACAGTGTCGTTGCTGGAAATCGGTTCAGGTGACGGACAAAGTCGCACTCGTTGCCCCACACAACCCCAAGACAAACCATATCTTGGATTGGATTGTGGTGACCAACATAGAGCAATGTCCGTCGCCTGAATTAACTCAGGAACGAACATTGGTCTAAGTTGTCACCTGAACAAATGACAAAATGTGCCCAAAATTTAATAGTACTGGGGTGACGAACATATGATATATGTTCGTGGCATGAATTAATCCAGGCGACGGACAATGTGGAAATGGTCACCTGAACAAATGACAAAGGTTGACCAAAACTGGGTTTAATTCAGGCGACAAGATGATACTATGTCCGTCGCCTGAATAAAGGGACCCTACCTACCTTATTTAAAGCTGTTGGTTGAGGCAACAAATATATTCCAATGTTCGTAGCTTGAGTAATATCCGTTGCCTGAATAAAGGGGCCCTACCTACCACATTTAAAGATGTTGGTTGAGGCAACGAATGTATTCCTATGTCCGTCGCCTGAACGACAAATTTAATAAACAGACCTACCCACCACATTTAAAGATGTTGGTTGAGGTAACAGATATATTCCAATGTCCGTCGCCTGAATGAAAATTTTGAACAACCACATTAACTATAGTATACTTGTACACGAAAAGTGAATTTTTGTTTCCAGATTTTCGATTTCTCCATCTCCATTCTCACACTCCTCCATTTTATTCTCCAAAGAAGCTAACTTGATTACTTGAGGTATGTAAATATATATACTTAATTTATTGTATTTTTTTGGGAAGTATTCGTTTATAATCTATGTATTTAAGTGAAAATGTTATATTTATTGTATTTTTTTGGAGATTTTTCTTATATTAGGTTATTTGTTTGTTTTGGAATTTATGATGGAGAATTAGATTGGGTTGAGATTGTGTTTTGTATTTTATTATATAACTTAGGTTGAGGTTTCAATAGTGATCGATTTTTGTTGAGATTGTGATTGAAATGTTTATTTATTGCAATTTTGTGTTGTGAGATTTTGAGTAATATTTTGAACGTAATTGTGATTGAAATATTTTTTTGGTTGATTGAGATTTCAAATGAGATTGAAATGGAGATTGTGATTGTGATTGTGATTGTGATTGAGGTTTATAAAAATTATGATTGAGAATGTGATTATGTTGAGATTGTGATTGAAATGTTTATTTATTGTAATATTTTGTTGAGAGATTTTGAATAAGATTGTCATTGAGATTGTTTATTTATTTTTTATTTTGTTATATAAATTAGCTTGAGATTAGAATAGAGATTTTGATTAATATTTTGAATGTAATTGTGATTGAAATGTTTTATTTTTTTGTTGTTGATTGAGATTTCAAATGAGATTGAAATGATGAATGTGATTGAGATTTTGATTGTTATTAGGTTGAGATTGACATTTTAAATGTAATTGAGATTATAATTGTGATTAGGTTGGGATTGGAATAGAAATTATGTTGAGATTGGAATGGAGATTGTGATTGACATTGGAATTTATAATTGAGGATGTGATTTTGTTGGAGATTCTAAATATGATTGTGATGGTGATTGTTATACAAAACAGGAAGATGGAGGTTCCGGATAAGAGTTGGATGTTACTTCCTCGTGGTAATCCAAAATACATTGAGGGGATTTTTCTGTTTTGTGCTTGGGCCTATCGCAAAGCAAATGGGAGGTCATATGTTCATTGTCCATGTGCTCATTGTGGCAACTCTCGTGGGATTACCATTCCGGAGATGTATAAGCACTTGAGCGATTCAGGTATGTTGGCTAGCTACACGGTTTGGGATCACCTCCGGGTCTGCCGACTGCTCCGCCACTGCCACCGAGTCGGGTGAACCACTCCCCAAAATCAGCATTAGATGTCGAAATGTGAACGGTACTAATTAACTTACTTTCATCTTACTGTTTTTTTTCATCTTTCATCTTACTGTTGCTTTCTTCTTACTTTCTTTCATCTTAGTTATTTCCTTTCTTTCATCTTACTGCTTCTTTGGAGAATTGTAAATTATTTTTTAATTGTAATTTCAAAAAATTGAGGTAATTTTTTATACAGAAAACAGCAACACTTAATTTTTTTTTACAGAAAATATCAACACTAAAACTGCTGTAACATCAACACAAAAACTGCTGTAATTCATCACGAAAAAAATCAAAATGTCAAAAGATTCAGGTTAGTTTAACTTGTGGTAACCATAAGAATGTTCCCATGACATGGAATAATTTTATTTTACAGAAAACAACAATAAAGAAGCTGCTGTAAATTACAGCAACTGCAACACCTATATTAACAAAAAAAACTGCTGTAACATCAACACAAAAACTGTTGTAATTCATCACGAAAAAAAAATCGAAATGTCAAAAGATTGGTTATTTTAACTTGTGATAACCATAAGAATTTTGCCATGGCATGGAATAATTTTTTTATATAGATAACAACAATAAATAAGCTGCTGTAAATTACAGCAAGTGTAACACCTATATCAGGAAAAAAAATCAATTTTTCAAAATATTGGTTATTTGAACTTGTGATAATAATAAGAATCTCCCCATGGTAGGAAGAATGAGTCACATTGCCATAAAAATAAAGTGCAAAGGAAAAAAAATCAGATTGGTAAAAAAAATCAGATTGGTAAAAAAATCAAATTTTCAAAATATTGGTTATTTAGATGTCTTTCATTGAGATTTCACTTAATTTAGATGTCTTTCTAATAATGCCTTCTTTCTCTCTTTTGGTATGTGCAGGAGAAGCCCCCGCAAAGCAGCGCAACATAGGGAGCCACAAAACCGTAGCACTGGTGGAGGCATTAGGAAGGAAACTGCCCTTGGTCTGGTCCGATTTCCTTGGAGGCCTAGACTCGACTCAGACTTTCACTAAACTAGTGAGGGACATAGGAGCTGGGGTGAGGGGACATGTCCCAATGCGAGCGGCATCCTATTCAGCACTTGACAAGGAGCACAAGGACGCTCTCGATGTGTACCTCGGGGTACTTTTTCTTTTATTCTTCTTCTTCTTAGTACTTTTGATTAGTATGGAGATAACTTTGCATCATCATAACTGCCTGAAAAATGATTGTTCTTCTGAGCACTTTTGAAATCATTTAGTTGTAATTACGCACATAGGCTGGAATTCGGGAAAATCTAGAAGCATTTATGTTATGTGATGGGAGATTGCTTTGTTAGATTAATGTCGTGTATGAATAAATCAGGAATACTGTTTTTGATCATCTAATCATCTATAGGCAATTTCCTCTTTTGGGCCAGGTAGATTTGTCTGATTGTCTCTACTGATGGATTAGTATAGCTACTCTGATTTATGGTGTAAGCATATTATATTGTGGTTTCTCTTATAAGTATAAGTACTTTGATTTCTAGTATAAGTTGCATTGTGTTTTTTCTTATTTGGTTCCTGATGTAAGTTTCGATACTCCTTTTCTCGTATCAGTATATGAATTTACTAACTTTTTCTGGTATCACTTCGTAAGTTAGAAGTTACATATAAACTTACTCACTTTGTGATTTCTTATGTCATCCAGAACATGTACGATTTAGAGAATCTAGATCCACGTATCCGGGCATTCATCGATGGACGTGCCATCTCCATCTATAGATCTTGGAAAAGTCAGTGTCGGAAGATCTATACTGAGTATGGGAGAAGGTACATTCCGGATGAGTTCAAGCACCGTCTCTCTGAGTGGGAATGGTTGATAGAGAATGAGTTCGAAAATGAGGCGAAGAAGGTAAATTTCTACTGCTATACAATTTGTTTTGTATATATATGTGTGTGTGTATGCATTTGTAGCTGTCAAACATTCTCTAATCTGCTAAATTGTGTTTTTTTTGAGGCATTGTGTGCACGGAACAAGGCAAACCGCACAAAAAACCCAAACCCTATCAACCACCGTTCTGGCCCAAAGCCATTCAGCCACAGGGCAATTGAGCTTGCTCAAGAAGGCAGTGAGGCGCCGTTTGTTGAAGTCGTGCTGAACATGTACAAGTCTTGCCCAAATGCTAAAGAACAAGTTGTAAGTTTTATTTTCATTGTAATATTGTATTATAATTTGTAAACTTATTTCTGGTATATTTTATATAAATATTTCAATGTCTAAATTTTGAAAAAACGACTTTAATACTGTGTAAAAACTTATAATCTAATACTGTATAAAAACTCATTGTTTTATTATAATAATATCGTATAAATAATGTATACTCTACAACTTTCAATTATTTAAAACAACTTTTAGTTATTTTAAACAACTTTAGGTTATTTTAAACACCTTTAGGTTATTTTAAACAACTTTAGGTTATTTTAAACAACTTTAGGTTATTTTAAATAACTTTATGTATTTTAAACAACTATAGATTGTTATTTATAGACTCTCTCTTATAATTTATTTCGTTTTGTCAAGAACTATAATTTATTTCCATTTGTTATGATAGGAAAAACTTAAGCATTCATTGGAGGAGATCAAACAATCCAATCCACCACCATCAGAAGATGGCCCTTCCAGCGATGCAGCATCAGCCCCCATGACCATAGAAGCACAAAGCAATATTCTGGCATTTTGCTTGGGAGAGCGTCGAGGCACACAAGTTAGAGGTATACTCTTTAACAAAATTTACTGTAAATGTATACTCTTTAACAGAAATTTCTGTAATAGTAAATGTATACTCTTTAACAGAAAATGACATTCAGATTTGAATTTACTGTAAATGTATACTCTTTCGCAGAAATTTCTTTCAGAAATTTCTGTAATCCGATCAATTTTGAAGAAAAGACTTTGACAGAAATTTCTTTATCAAAAAATGTATACTCTTTAACAGAAAATAACGTTCAGCTTTTGAAGAAATTTAACAGAAATTTCTATTACAGAAATTTCTGTTGGATAACAGAAAATGACATTCAGCTGTCTCCTCATGGCTGTTAGTGTTGGATAACAATTAACTTGAATCGTGGTTATGTAGTTTGAATGGTGGTTAAATTTGAATGATATCCATTCCTTATTTAAATACATGCTGTTATATTTGAATGGTGATTATGTAGGTTTAGGAGGGTCTCACCGGCGACCCCCAAAGAAGAGGGGAGGCTCATGGGCTGCTGCTGCGGCTGAAGAGAGGAGGCAGCTGCAGGAGAGGGCTACAAAGGCTGAGGCGGCTGTTGCAATCGCTCAGGAGGACGCAAGGTTGGCCAAAGAAGAGGCTTCCTCAGCTATATTGCGCCTTACTGCATTGGAGGATGTTGTGCGGGGGCTAGTCGCAGACAAACAAGTCCACTCTTCGGTTGGCACCCCCGCGAACGACGCTTAAGGTTTGAATATGACTTTCTCGTTCTCAATTAACTACTCTGCCTCTGGATATTTAACTCTAGTGTTAGGTTTTGTGGGTTTTGCTGGAATGTATAGTTTTGGTAGAAAAGAAGTGTTGGGTTTTGTGGGTTTTGTTGGACAAAGGAAACTTTTATGAATGTGGGTTTGGGAATAGTTTTTATGAATCTTAAATTATGCACTTTTTGACAAATGTGAATGTATGTGGATGTCAATTGTGAATCTGAAATGTATGTGCAAGATCTCCACAGCCTTGTGAATGTGTGTTATGAGAAACAGGTGCTTTGGGTGTGATTATGTGGATGTCAATTGTGAATCTGAAATGTATGTGCAAGATCTCCACAGCCTTGTGAATGTGTTATGAGAAACAGGTGCTTTGGGTATGATTTGGTGCATGTCAGCAGGGAGCAAATAGAGCTTCCAAATAGGATTTTGTTTTTTGGTAACTCCATTCTAGCAACGAACATAGGGTAAACCCATCGTCAGAATATTGAAAAATAACCAAGATGTCACTCAAGCAACGAACATTGATCACTCAGGCAACGAAGTTATACAATCTATCTTGTCACTTTACGATTCAAGCCACGAACATTCGTCCATACGGTGGCTTGAACATCACTCATCTATCCACATATACACTATACCCTCCAGCAACGACCATAAATGTTCGTCGCTTGAATAACCAAGCGACGAACAAAGGAACCATTGTGGTTGTTACAACATGAAAAACACCTTCTTCCAGAGTCAGGCCACGACATAATATCCGTTGCTAGATGACTCAGGCAACGAGATAAAGTTACCTTTGTGGCCCGAATATTTAGATTTTCTGACAATGGACAACACTCGGGCAACGAACAAGACTCAAGCGACGAACTTATCGCGTCACTTGAATGGCTATAACAGATTACAAGTCCGTTGACCATGTTTAGGCAACGGACAGTTTGTTCGTTGCTTGAGACTACTCAGGTGACGAACAAACAGTTGTTCGTCACATGAAGATCGAAGGCACGGCCTTGAAGCGACGGGGTCTCAGGCGACGACATGTCCGTTGCTTGAATACGTACTCAGGTGACGTGAAAGGCATTCAGGCGACGACTTAATGTCCGTCGCCTGAATTGTACCAGGACGTAGTGTATGCTCTCAAAGCTATCTGTTATTTCTTCCCCCAATTTTCCGCCGCATTGTAGATGAGAAGGACCTGTGTGCAATTTAGTTGAAATTGTCTTGACATTAATTGTTTTGAGATCTTGTGTAAATCCTCACTCTTTGGGTTTTTGGTTGTATACAAAGGATTTTATATTTTTTTCTTGTCAAAGTATGATTACACCAATAAGGGGTTTGTGGCGGTCAAAAAGTGGTGCCTAAAGGCACAAGACCATTACTACTTGAAACTTGTTGAAAGCCATTAATGTAGTGTTTTTGCTTGCTTCATCTATTGGCGTTGCATATGCTCAATGGGCTATTGCAGTGATTTTCTACGACCAGCACAAACAACCACAAATAGAAACTATACCTGCTGCATTAGCTAGATCAGAGGCAGCAGTTTGTTAAACACCAAGGCAAGGGATTTGTGATGTAATGATGAAGACAAAATATCGGAGAATATTTAGTATACCACCCTGGTGGTCTACCATCCTGAGGTGGCATCCTAATTGGTAATTAGGTGGGCCATTAAATAATAACTCATTTTCAGGAAAAAAAATTATCTTAATTTTTACTAATGTGTGAGTTCCAATGACACCAATTTCAAAAATTATTTTATTAATACTCAATATGATATTTTATTTTTAATATATGTGGTTAGGACATGTTTGGCATGCAATATGAAAATGAAGATTTTAAACAAATAATCTATCATATTAAACTGAGGACCCATCAAATAAGTTTTTCAAGAAGTATGTTACAGTAAATGATTTTAAAACTTTAAAATAGAAGGAAGACGCAATACATTTTTTTGTAATTTATATTTATATTATAAATTTATGTTATTTTGATTCTGATGCTTGTACTTTAGATGAATTTGCAACAACAACTGATTGGGGTGCGTTGCATATATAATTATATATTAACGTTCTACTCTGATGGTTCCGTACCTGAATTTGGCGACCGCAATCACTGACGTCCTTTTGAGTACCGATTCGTGCTGAAAGTTCCCTTCTAAGAATACTTGGATGCCGACAGTGAAGGAGGTAAAGCGGGGTTGGAGCGGTGGTCGGAAGTGACATTGCATATGTGACGGTCAACGGAGGGTAGGGTTTGGTGAAAGTGTAAGGTTGAATGTCATTACATGGATACCAATATATCACTTGAAAAAATGGATGATGAATATACAGAGGAGAAAGACGGTGATAATGAGAGTAGAGAATAGGATGAGTAGGGTCTTTCTTCACTTGTTTAGCTCAACAATATCTAGGCCCAAATAGAAAGTTTGGCCCAACCAAATAATTTTGCTATATTATTTTTAAGCACCCAACTTTATCCATTGTTTATGGATCATCACCCTACATGACGAAAAACACCCAAACTTTTCATGTTTTGTTGAAATTGGCACCCTATATGTTCAATACAAAAAATAATTTATAAAATATATATGACTAAACCAAATTTAATATTATATGAACTCACAATCATAAAATTTGATGTTATCAATTCCCAAATCTCGCTTATATAATCTATATCTCATAAAATCAAATTCATATGATCAAACCTCATTCAATTCAATAAATATTAATCAAATAAACTCATATAAATCAACTTATATTATCAAGTCAACCCCAATTTGTCGACACCTCCTATATAAAATTATTTGTGATAGTTATAGTCTAAACTTTTCAAATCAACTCAAACTTGATATAACTTATTTTTCCAATCATTTTATCATATAAGATGATACTATGTTTTGTTTCCTTATCTATATCTATATATTTTGCCATATGATACATTTTTTATTTTATATGTACTCTGTAGACATCAATTATATATAATAAAGGAGAAGTCACCTGAGACACATGACGGCTTCTCCTTAATCGTAGTCGTATGAACCAATCACAAATTTTTGAATTAATCAATATATGCCAAAGATAAAATTTGACCCAGTTTGATTAAATATGGATATATTTTTAGAAGATATTAACTAATTTTAAAATATATGCATAAGATAAATTTTTATTCTAACTATATTTAATCAATATATCTATATATGCATGTAAAGACCGAGATTTTTTAAATATTATTTTTTATAATTATAGAATTCATCCCGATTTAAAATTTATTTAATTTCCATGGTTCCGAAAATTTTGAATATATCCGTTCCTGAGCAAACGATTTATTTGAATTCTTTTGCGATAAATTCCGACATAGACTTGTTATTCGATTTGAAATGAATTTATTTCCGCTTTATTATTCCGAGGCTTGGAAATATTTTTTGGGTTTCGTTATTTAATTCGGACTTTGATTATTATTTTAAATTTATTTTAAATCGTGTTGGGTTAAGGTCGGATAGGGGATTTCAGGATTTATTTCCGGGTATAATAGTTGACCTTCTTCACAATTATGTCTTAGCCACCACCCTAAGACCCCTACCATTACAACTAGCTAGCTAGTTAGCCCCCCCTTTTACCAAACCAATAGCCATAATTCACCTCACCACCCGACACCACCCTCCCTCAATCTCTCTTTACATCCTTCACACTTCACCCCTCACCTCCATCCCTCCTTTTTCTTAATTTCAGTCTGCACAACCTACTCCTTGAAACAAGCCAACACCCCATCCCTGCCTTTTGCCCTTTGTTGCAGCCAAGAAAACCCAAACTACTTTCCTTTCTTCTTCCCTTTTTACTTCAAATCAAACACAAACCCCAAATCCACACCATCTTCCCTCCCCTCCATCTCTGATTTTACCTCCAAGCTCCACCGTCACTGCAAACCTCCTCTGTTCGACGAGTCGAGCCGCCTTCACGTCCACCTTCGACTTGACGCATCGCCAGCCCCACACCTCACCTCCTTCCCTCGAAATCGAGCAGCGTTCTGGGTCTTGCTCATAACGAGTTCGATGAAGCTCGAGGCCGCCAAGAGAAGCCCCATTGCCGCCGGCCATAACCGACCTTCGACTTCACCATTCTGTCGAAGAACTCCCGCCCGAGAAGTCTCCCAAGCCTCGGACGACCCTCTCGGTGAGCTTGACTTTCCTTCTCCTTCCTCTGGCTGCGTTTGAGTCTCTTCGAGTCTATGGTAGTCGGGAGAGGTGTCGAGTCGGGATGGGGACGGGTTCCGGTGAGGCCTGCTCCTCTTCTTCCTTTTCTTCCGTGAACAGAGGGCTGACGTTGAGGTTGAAGATGGGTTCACCTCTGTGTTTGCTTTTATTCCCTGGACCGGTTCTCTCAAATTTGTCCAGTTCACCTCCTCTAAAAAAAAAGAGAGAGAAACCGGATTGGGGGAAATGTTTCTGGGCCGGGTTTGGATCCGGGTCTTGGGCTGGGAGTTGTTGGGCCTTTTCTTTTAAGTTATGGGTTAAAATGGGATTAATGGTGTTATTTAATTAATGTCCGATTTTAATCACTTATTTATTCAATTATTATTTATTTAATTGGGTTATTTCATTATTATTACTTTCTGAAATAATTGATTATTATTTAATTATTTTGATTTAATTATTATTTAAATTAATTATTGTTCAAATATTTATTCATTGGCTATTTTCTTATGCGTTAAAGCATTCAAGGGCTTGTGTGCTTATTCAGTGGTTTTAAAGAAGTTAATATATATTACTTGAAATGACTCTAAAATATCAAAATTTATTAAGAAAATGAATTGGAAATAAACACGTCGGGATCATTTTAACAATATAAATCTTGAGGAATTGGTTTAA
The DNA here is from genome assembly GCA_963922045.1 of Persicaria maculosa. Taxonomy (NCBI): domain Eukaryota; kingdom Viridiplantae; phylum Streptophyta; class Magnoliopsida; order Caryophyllales; family Polygonaceae; genus Persicaria; species Persicaria maculosa. The sequence goes on along the minus strand of OY998257.1, from coordinate 13,030,813 downwards.
AGGTTTACACGTTTAATTGGTTGATTAAATGTGATTTGTATTATTATTGGATTATATGATATATGAGATGATGACTTTTAAATTTTTGAGAATATTTGAGAAGTTTGTTTAAATATTGAGTTGACTTAACATGAAATTTAAGAGGTTTGGGTAGCTTTGGAAAAATGACTCACTTGATTTAACTTAGTGAAGTACTTGATGGATCTAATTACTTGAGAAATTTGGAAATCATGTTATAAAATGAATATGTTGCAAGCACGATTGGGCACAATGGAATCTTGAATTGAATTGTGGAAATTGATGAGATGTTATAAGGAATGATATATGAGATATGATACTTGAGACGAGATGCGAGATGATACATGATGAGTTGATGATGAAATGATAAGATGCGATGTTCTATGATTATGTGAACTTAAGTGTGATAGTTAGGAACGCCTTGTGTGACTTAGACATAGACTTATGCACATTTGTGTACTCGTTAGGTAACATGTGAACTGGTTGGATACTGCTTGCTGCATTGCTTGGATTCTGCGCGCTTCCAGGTAAGTCCTCCGGGGCTTACTCAAGTTTAGGGGTGTGCATCGGTCTAAAACCTAACCGAACCGGGCCGAACCGAACCGAACCGAAACCGAAAATCTCAAAATTTTCAAACCGAAAGCCGAACCGAAAGTATTAGGTTCGGTTCGATTATTTGCCGGTTCGGTTTGTGTTCGGTTCGGTTTTAACATAATTGAACCGAATTTCCATAAAAAAAAAATTTTAAGTATACAAATATATATAAAATACATTATATATACACATATTCCAATATAAAGTATACAAATATAGTTACAAATAAATATATATATATATATATATACACGGTTACAAATACAGTGTATATATATACATTGTAGTTGTATGCTTCATAAAGTATACAAGATTAAAATATATATATATAATTGCAAATACAATGTATATATATGTGTATATATACACTATATATATGTATATACAGTAAGTATGTGTGTATATATAAAATATACAAATATATATACAATGTATTTATGTAGTGTATAAAAAAAATTCGGTTTAACACAAACCGAACCTAAACCGAACACAAACCGAACCGAAACCGAAAAATGAAAATTCTCGAACCGAAAGCCGAACCGAAAAATTTCGGTTAGGTTCGGTTTGTGTTCGGTTTGTGTTGGTTCGGCCCAAAAATTCGGTTTGGACCGAATCATGCACACCCCTACTCAAGTTAGAACCTCATGCCTGATGTGTCATATAGTGTGTAGGTGTTGCATCCTGCATATTCATGTAGTATCATGCTTAGGTTGCACAAATTAATCGAGCATCCGTATTCTCTTTGCGTATGGTAGAACGGCCGTTAAATTGTGAGTCCTAGAGTCATTTGCTAGGGTCATAGGACGGTCCAGTCCCATCGGGCTTAGTCTTCATCGAGTCAGACTGTTAAATTGACGAGCATGACTATTGATACGATTGATGATGTTATGATATTGAACGCGACCGGTTCCCGCACTAACGAGCATGGGTGCGGGAGTATAAAACGCGGTCGGCTCCTGCACTAACGAGCATGGGTGCGGGAGTATAAAACGCGGTCGGTTCCTGCACTAACGAGCATGGGTGCGGGAGTAGGAGAGGGACATGCCACTTGGCATTCTGTGCGGGATCCCATTTAATCGCTTTCTGCATATATATAAACTGTTAGCATGCTTGTGTGTTTAATATTTCCGCACTGCATTAGAGCATCCTTTATCTAGGTATAGGCATATTATATGTCCTCAGCGAGGTCTTCAGGGCCTGCATGAGTGGCTCGACCTTGACTTCGTTGTTAGTTTCAGGTACCCGTACCCTTACTTGATCATGTGCTGTTGTGGCGGGGGATATCTCATGGCGCAGTGAGAGGGAGAGAAAGACCGACTTGAACTCCACACTTTTGCTACTTATTTCCTCGTATTTGGTTTTGACCCGGCCATGCCGTGGCAACTTGTATTATGATATTTCCTTCTTTATGCTTTCGAACTTAAAACGTTTTGAGCGACTTAGGCAAGTAGGACAAGATCGGGGGACCTAACGGCCCTATCGCGAATTTAGGGTGCGAAATCCCTTCTTTGATCACTAAAACTTTGTTTTCACACTCAACCCGTACTCGAATTGCAAGATCTGAACGAAGGTATCCAATCCTTCGAAACGTAACCTGAATATTTATATTTGGGCCGTTACTAAGGTTGTATCAGAGCTTGGGTTGCGCGATTCGAGTACAAATGGGTTGAATAATGATTTTGAAAATTGCCCAATGTTTTTTTTTAAAGATTTTTAAGAATTTTAAAGGGCAAAATGAATTTAATATGAATAAATTAATGAACATAGCTTAATAAACTTGACTTAAAGTAAGGAAAATTGGATAAAGGGAAACCGAGTGGGTAGAAAGGCGATAGACCATCCCTATTTGATGTAGACTTGGGAAAGGTTAGGCAAAACTTAGCTTTATACTTTACAGAGGGCCTAGAAGACTCCAAGGAGTTTGCACCGTGGCGGTTGGAGTAGCAGGGTTAGAATATAGAGGCCGAGAGGATAGTTGCCCCTCTGGTCAGTTGCCCCTCGAAGGACAGCTTCTAGATAAATTCTGTGATTTTATATAAATTGGGCCTGAGGGCGATCCTCCTCGAAGAGGATCAGATTATTATTGCTGATTGATTCTGTGCTGAGTGTTGCCTTCCTTGAGCAAGAATTCTATTAATCTATTTACCCTATGATGACTATGAGTTGAACTTCTGTGAGAATGGAATAGCGGGAGAGCCCTTCCTTACTCTGTAGTCGGAATTTCAGTACTCGTAAAGTAATCTTTTCCATTATTCAACTGTCTATGTCATTTTCTTTTCATTTTGCCTTCTATTCGACAAATTTCTAAGGTTGATAATTGTCGGGGAGTGTATTCCTTTCATTTCGTTTTCCTCATCTCTGATGCCTCTAAATGATGTCTTATCGATCCTTTCATTTTTCCTTCTTTTTTCCTTCCTTTTCATTTCCTTCCTTCTCTCTCCTTTACTATTCTCTTCTTCTTCTTCCTTTCTTTTATCCTCTTCCATAGATGTTTTATCGAGTCTTCTCTATCATATTATCGTCTTCTACGGGAAATTGGGTTGGGAATCTAATCATATTCAGCATCTCTGTTCGGGTGCATTGATTACTTAAGTGTGTGATGGAGTATGGTACTTGACACCATAGGTCATGCCACGAGCTAATTAATGTACTGGAATATCAACTTCGAATGATCTTAAGATTTTCGACATGATTTTGCGTCTATAGAACATGTTGTTTTGGAGGGCCATCCGTTTCGATTTTTGTAAAGGTTCACAGGTGTCTTTTTGTCATAAAACGTTATGTAGAGCTTGACCATCCTTCTTTGGGGAACAGTTGAGTGCTCTTTTCCCTTACCCAAAATGAGTTGTACGCACATTCCTCGGGAAATGGACTATTGAATCAGTAAGCCAATGATGCCCTTGGAGATTTTGCTAGGTTATAATAGTAGTCCCATAAGTGGTCACATTATTTGATGTAGTATCATGATAAATACATGTCTTATTCAGATATCTAATGATTTGAACACATTTCCCTGTATTTATTCATATTGCCACGTTATTTGGGGTTCGTATTATGCATTAGTACATTTCTTCCATGCTTCTATATCATTGTAATATGAGTTAACCAAATTCTTGCATATCGTTGTGTTAGCTGATTCAATGTATATATGTACCGTACATTATGTCGAGCGATTAGTATCATGTAGGACCCTTGATGGTGACTTGTATAATTCCGTGCCTTGCCCGCATTATTGTTTTCTCTCTCCCTAAATAGGTTTCTGATAGTGTGGTCATTCCTTCTTTATATCTTCAGGATATGATTTACTTATCTTGATTAGATTAATGTTGCACTCGATAATCGATATGCTAGCATGCTTTCATGAACAACTGGTCTAACACCTTGCATGATCACACACCACAATATGTTTTGGTTTCGTGTATGTATGACACATGAATGTTATATTAAACTTATTCGAATCACCCATGATTGTGCTTATGCCTTGCCACGAGTTACTAGTGTCATGTAGGACGTATGCCTCCAAAATACAACTCATCATGTGATTGCGTGTCGTACTTGTTCTATTAGGAGAATGTCGTTGTTATAAGAGGTGATTGCTTTCCATACCACTCTTACATGGTTTCTTGTCACGAATATATGTTATTTTTATGCATTGAGATAGGTACATGCTAGTGTTAATTGAATCAAATCGTATACCTTATGTTGATGTGTGTCCCGCTTGTTGCGATTATAACCTTGTAAGATTCCCATAAGGCATCATTGCTGTTCTCGGGTTGGGACTTTGTCTTTAGTCTTGTTGGTCTTGGTTCGTATTTGACTTCATAGGGAATCCGGGTTATCCGCCTTTATCTCTCCTCTATCTCTGTTAACTTAGAATCCCTGCGTTTCCTCGGTCGAATGCCAGCATGGAAAGGAGGACGGTCAACTGGATAGCACTAGAGCGGCGCAACGGAAGCGTAGTGGGCCATAACCCACTAGTCCTAGAACAGACGCCATCGGTGACATTAGGGGACGAGCACAACACGTTTCATAGACTGTAGTCGTTGGCTGTGATCCATGAAGATGACTTCAGAAGGGGGCAATCTCCAAACGAGTTACTTGATTCTTTCTGTGTTAATTAGGAATGACGGTGTGTGATAAGTCTATAGTTGATATGATAACGAGTTTTGACATGTTGACATTTTGAGTTGGTGAGTATTGCCTGGTTGTCTATTGCCTATAATGGTGTGCGGACTAGCATGACCTAGGGCTTATATGTGATGTTCCCCTTTTATTTATTGTGTGGTTTGAGGCTCTTTCTTAGGATACATGGAGAGAGATAAGAGGGATATAAGTCATAAGTTTTGTCCGATGATAGTGTGAGATAGAGTCACAGGAAGGAGACATTGGTTTAGGCAAGACCGAGAGAGTTTCTATGACTGATAGAAGATGGTGGTTAGGGATTTTTTAAATGAGCCTTCTAGGTAGGCCTTAGATGGGGCATAAGATGAGAATGACAAGAGTTGCAGAATTACGGTTGTAGTATACGTGAGTAAATTGGGATGAAGGATAGCGTAAATCTGTTTAGGTATCCTTGAGGGAAGATATGAGTAGACTATACATGTTTGATTTAGGAGCTCTCGTAGAGGGAATGTAATGATAGGTAGGTTATCATACTAGGAGTGGTAGAAATGTTGTCGAGGAGCGAATTGTGGATGGCGTTAACGTTTGGGTAACTAGGGTTGTTATGAAGTTATAGACCTCGGGACTCAAGATATTCATATTGAGAACAGGGACGACTTTGGTAAAAGAGGAGTGAATTCCGGATATTGTTAAGGTTTGAGTGGCTAGGACGGTCGATGATTAGTTGATCTTGAGAATAAGGTTGTTCTTATGACAGGCACCAGAAGATGAAATCTGTACTTGGAGATAGGCTCGTACGTTATTATGGATACTTGCTAGAAGATAATTGGAGAATTGTTAAAGGCGTAATCAGGAGAATTCTAGAATAGGAAGGCGATTGTAATTGGTATGAATAGCAGTGATTTGAACGCTGAGGTATTAGGGAAGGACAAATGAGTTTTCAAGGAAAGGGGCTATAGCTGTGTAAGGAGGATCGTTAGGGTTGATCGTAGGTCTGTTTGATTGGGTGTAGAGATTGAAGTTTTGAATGGTGAATATAGGAATACCAATGGTTGTGGAACTTTGGGAAATTTAAATAGCTTGTGATGCCTTGGGTAATTTCGGATAAGGATAACGTAGAGATTCTCTGAAGAAATGATTGGTAATAAAGGTCAATTAGGGGTCAGCTGTCGTTGGTTGAGGAATGTGGTCTAAGGCTAATTGGGAGTGTGCAATAATAAGGAATTAGAATAAGACGTCTTGGGAGATTGTGATTGTTTTGGGAAAATAGTGGAATTTTGAGCGATGAATTAGTGTTGGGAGTAAGTGAAAATGATGTGACCTTTGGAAAATGAGAAGATGTGATTCGGTTTAGAAATGCTCTGATGAGTTGCTTGGGTAAACCTTGTGTGCTTGACCACTTGGGGATAGGTACAGATGAGGAGGAACTGATGTTTTATGGTTACAGGATTATCACTAGTTGGCTCTCTGGCTTAGAATCTGAGGAATGCAGACGATTGAGAATTGCTAGCTAGGACCTTTCGATATAGCTGAGTGAGGTGCTTGTGTTATTTGGGAATTGGGATGCATGAATAACTCGGGAGATGAACCTTTGTCGTTGAATATTGAGGGTATAGAATGTAAAAGTGCTCTTGTTAGGGTTAGCAGTAGAAGTTGGTTCCTAGAGGTGGATTAGCAGTGAGTGTGCTTAGTGGCTTGGGAAATAGAACAGAAATAGTGTAGCAGTTTGGGTGTATGCTTTAGAGACAATGATCGGATGGATCCTAAGGACATAGGAGGAATGTATACGAGTGTTAAGGAACACCTAAATTGACCTTGTTAGCGGTTTGATGAGAATTGGAAATTTTGGGTGAATTCTGAGGTTGGAACGTTAGACTTAGTCTGTGACTCTTGGAGAGTTACGAGTTCAGGCAATTGGGATTTGTTTGGTTAAGTGGGAAGATGGGACGGTGAGCTTGAGATCTTGATTGAATTGATCCTTAGAGGACACGTTGACAGGGGCTTTGAGGTATGTATTGGATGAATTTGGAATAGGCTTGGACCTTATGGTTTTTGTGAAAAAGAATTGAAGAGGACACCTGTGAGTTTTGGTTATAAGGAACGCGAGATGCGGTTGTACTTGGGGGTTTTAACACGAATTGAGTTTGGTGAACCTAGCGGGGGTTTGATCTTGATTTCGACAGCTTGATGGTGAGGTGTGTGTACGATGGTTGCGTTTGATTTGATTGGTAACAATGTGGAGGTTTTCCTGAATTTATGAACTGTTAATGACGTGATTTGATGTGTCGATGTGTTATCGCTTTGATAAAAGGATATTCTTGTTACAGTGAATTTTGTATGTGATATTCTGATGGGATGTGGTTTAGTTATATTGGTATGATGATTGTGCTAAATTGATATGTTGAAATTGATTCTGAAACATGAACCTAGGAAGCGGAATATGGGAATAGCCCTTAGAGGTGGATGTTGCCACCTCTTGAAATTCTTGAAATCTGATAGACTTAAATCAGAGAAATGACTTGGATTTTGAGAGACCGAGCGCGATCGAGAATTTACTTGACCAACTTGAATTGAGAACCCTTTTGAAACTTTTTTTCGACCCGAGTTTACATTATAATGTCCCACGAAGTGGATACAAGCATTTATAGGGGCACTTATAGATTGTTTGTTAAGACCTAGTGAAGACGTTATGATTCTTTTGAGTTATAATGTAACCAAGAAGTCGGGGTAAGATTGTGATAGGGGCCCATATCACATTCTTGCTACGACCAATTGGGAATATTATGATCATGATGAAGATACTGCGAGGATCTCATAGGGGCACTTATGAGGTACTTACGGGATCAATGGCGTGATCCTCAGACTCACCAATTTCGAACCTCATTCCCTTGCTTTAAAAAGGATTTTAGTCTCGAGGACGAGACTTATTTTTAGAGGTGGATGATGTAAAGACCGAGATTTTTAAAATTTTATTTTTATAATTATAGAATTCATCCCAATTTAAAATTTATTTAATTTCCATGGTTCCGAAAATTTTGAATATATCCGTTCCAGAGCAAACGATTTATTTGAATTCTTTTGCGATAAATTCCGGCATAGACTTGTTATTCGATTTGAAATGAATTTATTTCCGCTTTATTATTTTGAGGCTTGGAAATATTTTTTGGGTTTCGTTATTTAATTCGGACTTTGATTATTATTTTAAATTTATTTTAAATCGTGTTGGGTTAAGATCGGATAGCGGGTTTCAGGATTTATTTCCGGGTATAATAGTTGACCTTCTTCACAATTATGTCTTAGCCACCACCCTAAGACCCCTACCATTACAACTAGCTAGCTAGTTAGCCCCCCTTTTACCAAACCAATAGCCATAATTCACCTCACCACCCGACACCACCCTCCCTCAATCTCTCTTTACATCCTTCACCCTTCACCCCTCACCTCCATCCCTCCTTTTTCTTAATTTCAGTTTGCACAACCTACTCCTTGAAACAAGCCAACACCCCATCCCTGCCTTTTGCCCTTTGTTGCAGCCAAGAAAACCCAAACTACTTTCCTTTCTTCTTCCCTTTTTACTTCAAATCAAACACAAACCCCAAATCCACACCATTTCCCTCCCCTCCATCTCTGATTTTACCTCCAAGCTCCACCGTCACTGCAAACCTCCTCTGTTCGACGAGTCGAGCCGCCTTCACGTCCACCTTCGACTTGACGCATCGCCAGCCCCACACCTCACCTCCTTCCCTCGAAATCGAGCAGCGTTCTGGGTCTTGCTCATAACGAGTTCGATGAAGCTCGAGGCCGCCAAGAGAAGCCCCATTGCCGCCGACCATAACCGACCTTCGACTTCACCATTCGGTCGAAGAACTCCCGCCCGAGAAGTCTCCCAAGCCTCGGACGACCCTCTCGGTGAGCTTGACTTTCCTTCTCCTTCCTTTGGCTGCGTTTGAGTCTCTTCGAGTCTATGGTAGTCGGGAGAGGTGTCGAGTCGGGATGGGGACGGGTTCCGGTGAGGCCTGCTCCTCTTCTTCCTTTTCTTCTGTGAACAGAGGACTGACGTTGAGGTTGAAGATGGGTTCACCTCTGTGTTTGCTTTTATTCCCTGGACCGGTTCTCTCAAATTTGTCCGGTTCACCTCCTCTAAAAAAAAGAGAGAGAAACCGGATTGGGGGAAAGGTTTCTGGGCCGGGTTTGGATCCGGGTCTTGGGCTGGGAGTTGTTGGGCCTTTTCTTTTAGGTTATGAGTTAAAATGGGATTAATGGTGTTATTTAATTAATGTCCGATTTTAATTACTTATTTATTCAATTATTATTTATTTAATTGGGTTATTTCATTATTATTACTTTTTGAAATAATTGATTATTATTTAATTATTTTGATTTAATTATTATTTAAATTAATTATTATTCAAATATTTATTCATTGGCTATTTTCTTATGCGTTAAAGCATTCAAGGGCTTGTGTGCTTATTTAGTGGTTTTAAAGAAGTTAATATATATTACTTGAAATGACTCTAAAATATCAAAATTTATTAAGAAAATGAATTGGAAATAAACACGTCGGGATCATTTTAACAATATAAATCTTGAGGAATTGGTTTAAAGGTTTACACGTTTAATTGGTTGATTAAATGTGATTTGTATTATTATTGGATTATATGATATATGAGATGATGACTTTTAAAATTTTGAGAATATTTGAGAAGTTTGTTTAAATATTGAGTTGACTTAACTTGAAATTTAAGAGGTTTGGGTAGCTTTGGAAAAATGACTCACTTGATTTAACTTAGTGAAGTACTTGATGGATCTAATTACTTGAGAAATTTGGAAATTATGTTATAAAATGAATATGTTGCAAGCACGATTGGGCACAATGGAATCTTGAATTGAATTGTGGAAATTGATGAGATGTTATAAGGAATGATATATGAGATATGATACTTGAGACGAGATGCGAGATGATACATGATGAGTTGATGATGAAATGATACGATGCGATGTTCTATGATTATGTGAACTTAAGTGTGATAGTTAGGAACGCCTTGTGTGACATAGACATAGACTTATGCACATTTGTGTACTCGCTAGGTAACATGTGAACTGGTTGGATACTGCTTGCTGCATTGCTTGGATTCTGCGCGCCTCCAGGTAAGGTCTCCGGGGCTTACTCAAGTTAGAACCTCATGCCTGATGTGTCATATAGTGTGTAGGTGTTGCATCCTGCATATTCATGTAGTATCATGCTTAGGTTGCACAAATTAATCGAGCATCCGTATTCTCTTTGCGTATGGTAGAACGGCCGTTAAATTGTGAGTCCTAGAGTCATTTGCTAGGGTTATAGGACGGTCCAGTCCCATCGGGCTTAGTCCTCATCAAGTCAGACTGTTAAATTGACGAGCATGACTATTGATACGATTGATGATGTTATGATATTGAACGCGACCGGTTCCCGCACTAACGAGCATGGGTGCGGGAGTATAAAACGCGGTCGGTTCCTGCACTAACGAGCATGGGTGCGAGAGTAGGAGAGGGACATGCCACTTGGCATTCTGTGCGGGATCCCATTTAATCGCTTTCTGCATATATATAAACTGTTAGCATGCTTGTGTGTTTAATATTTCCGCACCGCATTAGAGCATCCTTTATCTAGGTATAGGCATATTATATGTCCTCAGCGAGGTCTTCAGGGCCCGCATGAGTGGCTCGACCTTGACTTCGTTGTTAGTTTCAGGTACCCGTACCCTTACTTGATCATGTGCTGTTGTGGCGGGGGATATCTCATGGCGCAGTGAGAGGGAGAGAAAGACCGACTTGAACTCCACACTTTTGCTACTTATTTCCTCGTATTTGGTTTTGACCCGGCCATGCCGTGGCAACTTGTATTATGATATTTCCTTCTTTATGCTTTCGAACTTAAAACGTTTTGAGCGACTTAGGCAAGTAGGACAAGATCGGGGGACCTAACGGCCCTATCGCGAATTTAGGGTGCGAAATCCCTTCTTTGATCACTAAAACTTTGTTTTCACACTCAACCCGTACTCGAATTGCAAGATCCGAACGAAGGTATCCAATCCTTCGAAACGTAACCCGAATATTTATATTTGGGCCGTTACAATGCATAAGATAAAATTTGACCCAGTTTGATTAGATATGGATATATTTTTAGAAGATACTCCGTATTAACTAATTTTAAAGACTATTATATAAGATAAGATTTTACCTATTTTCACTATAAATGAACATATTTTTAGAAGATAATGACTTTATCAATATATTACATGGACATACTAATTAAATAACTTTATCAATAACTTCATCAATATGAAAATATTGTTAGAAAATAAAAAGTTTTGACGAAATTGAAACAATACTTAGTAATAACTTTATCAATATGAATATGAAGAAGATAAAATGTTTTGGATAAATTGAAAAAATAATATTAAGCCGTGTAAAAGTTATCAACTTATGGAATTCAATAAGAAATAAAATTTTCCTATATATCTTGAAGGTATTGTTATATTTATAAGATATATTTTTGGATTATATATATATAATTATGGATATATTTTTAGATTTTGACCTATATATAGTTTAGAATGTTAATGTTATTTCACAAACGTTGACATCTTTTCCCTTCTTTTTGGTGTTGTTATTGCATGTTATTTACGACTTTGTTTACGATTTCCTTTGTAAGCTTTTCGAAATAATGTGCTAATTGGTTACAAGGTATGTTATTTTGTTGTGTCCACTAATATTTACTATCTTTTCACATGTTGTTTCATATATTGTCAATAAAGTATAAATTCATTCAGATTTGAGAAATTATAGTTTTTCAGATGTTGTTTCCACTAATATGTACTAACTAGCAAGGATTAAGGAGTAAGACTGGAGTAAGGAGAAATTAGCTTTTATACTAATTAAGTATAAATTCATTCAGATTTGAGAAATCAGAAGTATGTAAGAAATTAATTAATTAAATAAACGTGTTTTATTATTAAATTTATATAAATTAAAAAAACCGCACACAGTGCGGGTACTGAACTAGTATATGATTATAAGCATAATCAATTTTAAAGAGATTAGTTCAAAAAATTATAAGGTATTTAAAATGACGTAATTTTAAAATAAAATATTATTTAGATTGTATAAAACAAACACTCAATATTGTGTTAAGTTTGTAATTACCTTATAAACTTAATATAATTAATTGACAAAATTTATAAGGAATTTTATTTAAAAATTACGTTATGTTAAATACGTTATAATTTTTTTAGCCAAACACTTTAAAAGTGATTATGCTTATAAGCATAATCACTTGGGAATCCAAACACACCCTTATTCTTATATTGACTAGATATTTTGTTTCCTATATATGCCCTCTTATATATCCTACTCTATGTGCTCTACTTTTAGCCAATAAATATTTGATTTACTATATATTTCTATCTTGATGCATTTTCGAAATTTTCAAAAAATAATTTAAACTACTTTAACTTTCAGATTGAGTCACATATTGTTAAATCTTCATAAAATAAAATTATTTATTTCCATAGTTTAGCCAAATAAAATCCAACTAGTATTGTTTTTTTTCTCTCATATAAATATGGCTATGACTCCTATGAGTCACTTTTTTTTTTTTTTCAAAAGGGGATTTTTGTTTAGGTGAAAATTGAAAAATAATGGAAGAAAAAAAATAAAAGGGGAAAATTGTTATTGAGGAAGGAAGTGAAAAAAATAGAAAAGAAAAATTATGATTGGTTAAAATACAAGAAATTTGGTCCAAAGGCCGAAGGCCTTTGGGCCAAATACAAAATATCCCACGGATTGGGCTTTGTTAGTAAATGGCCAAAATATTTTCATAATACCAATACTACCCTCTTTTTAATTTATCCCTACCCCGACCTCCACCCTCATTCAGTCATTCTATCTGTTCTGTCTCCCATGGCCGCCTTTCGAATTTGATCCATGGTCACCTCTAGCTTTCTCTCCCTCCCTCCTTCTCACCCGCTTTCACTTTTGTTTCCCTCTTTCACTTGTTTTCGCTCCCATCCCCAGGCCGTCTCTCAATCTACTCTTCTATCTCATAGTCTCATGCCTGCATCCCTGCACAATCGATTTGGGGAGAGAGCTCCGCTTGTTTGAGGGTTTGCCCAATTAGAGTTGACGATTCGGGGAATCCCACCTGCGTTACGACCCTATTAGATCAATCTTTGATCTCCTTGGAGTCTTCCTCCTCCTTGTCGTCACCGCCGGGAGCTAGAGAGGGTGGATTGTAGAGACGGAGCTGTCGTGCCAAAGCTGTCAGCCTATGGGAAGTGATGGAAGAGTCCATGGGAATCACCGAATTGGGGGAAAAGGTTGAAGATGCTTTGAAGATGTAGATACCGAATTTACTAAACTGTAGCTTTCTCGTAGTGATATATGTATGAGCTTATCCATTTTATGTCTAAATTAGATATTATATTTTACTCTAAAAAGCAATACTCCGTACAAATTAAATCCAACCAGTCTATATTATAAATGGAGTATTATATGACCTAATGTATAATTATACAATGTTATGAAATGCATCATTTAGATCGGAGTAGTTGTATATGTTGATAGCAATGCAACTGAAACTATAATCAGTAAAGACAATTAACGGCCGCTAATATTAATTGTAATGAGCAATTAATTAAGAAAAAAACAGGATTAAAAAACAGGATTAAACTATAATCAGTAAAGACAATTAACACCCCATTTTTCATAGTGGTGACAGTATCTATGACCTTGTTTTAATAGTGCTGACAGTGTTTATGACTCTCCTACCCATTCATATATTGAAGGATAACTGTCCACCTAATGTCTTTTGGCTTCTCATTAGCCCCTTTAGGGTTTGTGCTTACCTTGTCCTAGGGTTTTCCATTTGGTGACAACAATCATCTCTTAACGACGTACTGTACTTAACATTTTAGGGTTTAGGGTTTAGGATTTAGGGTTTAGGGCCTTGGCCCTAAACCCTAAAGACTTAACCCTAAACCCTAAACCATACTGTACATCACATGTTCTTTTGGCTTCTCATTAGCTCCTTTAGGGTTTGTGCTTCCCTTTTCCTAGGGTTTTTCTTTGATTACAGTGTCTATGACCCTTTTTCATAGTGGTGACAGTGTCTATAAAGCTGTTTTTATTTTGGTTACAGCGTCTAGAGGGTTTTCTTTTTTTTATTACAGTGTCTATGACTTTGTTTTTATAGTGGTGACAGTGGTTATCACACTGTTTTTATTTTGATTACAGTGTCTATGACCCACTTACCCATTCATCTATTAGAGGAGAACTGTCACCACATGTATTTTGGCTTCTCATTAGGCCCTATAGGGTTTGTGCTTCCCTTATCATATGATTTCCCTTTGATTACAGTATCTATGACCATGTTTTTATAGTGGTGACAATATATATGACTTTATTTTTATAGTGGTAACAACAGTAGTTACATTTTTAATTTTTTTTATTGTGGTGACACTACTTTTAAAAAATCTAGAAAACTAGAAATTAGAAATTAGAGAAGAACTGTCATCACATGTATTTTGGCTTTCATTAGCCCCTATAGGGTTTGTGCTTCCCTTTGTACTAGGGTTTTTCTTTGATTACAGTGTCTATGACCCTGTTTTGTTAGTGGTGACAGTGTCTATGACTCTATTTTTATTTTGGTTACAACGTCTATAGGGTTTTCCTTTGATTACAGTGTCTATGACCCTTTTTAATAGTGGTGACAGTGTCTATGACTCTATTTTAATAGTAGTGACAACGTCTATGACTCTCTTACCCATTCATATATTAGAGGAGAACTGTCACCACATGTATTTTGGTTTCTCATTAGCCCCTATAGGGTTTGTGCTTCCCTTATCATATGATTTCCCTTTGATTACAGTGTCTATGACCATGTTTTTATGGTGGTGACAGTATCTATGACTTTATTTTTATAGTGGTGACAACAGTAGTTACATTTTTAATTTTTTTATTGTGATGACACTACTTTAAAAAAATCTAGAAAACTAGAAATTAGAAATTAGAGAAGAGCTGTCATCACATGTATTTTGGCTTCTCATTAGCCCCTATAGGGTTTGTGGCTTCTCATTAGCCCCTATAGAGTGTTTGTGCTTCCCTTGCTCTAGGGTTTTCCGTTGGTTACAGTGTCTACGACCCTGTTTTTATTTTGGTTACAGTGTCTATGACCTTGTTTTTATTTTGGTTACAACGTATATGTCTATGTTTTTATTTTAGTTACAGCGTCTATGACGCCTTTACCCATTCATATATTAAAGGAGAATTGTCACCACATTTATTTTAATTTCTCATTAGCCTCTTAAGGGTTTGTGCTTCCCTTGTCCTAAGGTTTTCTTGGGTTTGTGTTTCCCTTGTCCTAGGATTTTTTATTACAGTGTCTATGACCCTGTTTTTATAGTGATGATAGTATCTATAACCATTTTTTAATTATGGTGACAGTATCATAAGCCTTTCAACAATAGCTATTTGGACTTTGTGAAAATAAATTGCACAAAAGACCTTTAGGATCAAACAGTAAATCAAAACAGAGAATACAACTAGTACAAATTCAAATTCAAACAAAATTAAAGTGAATGAACGAAAAACACCGCCTCAATCTGGATTTTCCTTTCAATGTGTTATCTATTTATTAATCACGTTTGCTGGTCAATTATAATTGAATTAGCGTGCTCCGATTTGCTTCGAATCCGATCATGGAAAACTGCCAGTGATCAGAATCAATTGAATCCACAACCTCCTCCTCGGCAACCTCCGATTTGCTTCGAATCCGATCAGAATCAATTGACCGTGCTTAGCACCGCCCGATCCACCGCCGTCCGGAAGGCCGCAGAGGGCCAGAGGCGGTGTGATGCGTTCTCGACTCGAAGAGAGTGAGTACAACTCCCAATCGTCCGGTGTCGAGGGTAAATCAATTGGCCCTCGTGGCGTGGAGTAGGATTCGAATCGTTTGAAAGCTCCCGTTGAATTTGGATTCCACTTGAATTACTATTGTACGTGGTCAAGCCAAGGCCTTTAGTTGACTTCGATTCCGAATTGACTACGGTGGCCTTGCAAATAAGTAATTAGCAAATGCTATGTTTACCTTCGAATTCTAATTGCAACTGGTGGAGGTGATTTGCGCTCTGCCTAATTAGCAAGTGCTAATTAATATATATATATATATATATATATTGTTGGATAATTAGATGCGCAGCGGAATTGTAGAAAACTATTTTCTAACATATAATTCGGGATCTCATGCATGAATTGATATGAACGATATAGAAGGGAAAAGTCATACCTTTTCTTGTGCGGAACCTTGATTCGAAATCACCTTTGGAGAATAGAGCCTCAAGCGCGACTCCTCTACTTGGTCCACACGAGCACGGAATTGGATCTCCTTGTCTACGTTTGCTAGAACGAACGATCGAAGTATTGCAACTCACACCTAACACTTTAGGGATGCTATTGGTTTTTGGTGGGGAAGAAAAAAGATGCACAATTGCCCAAAAAAGGTTAAGATTTATTCTCAATAAGACTCCTTATATAGTGCACAAATTAGGTCAAACTTATTCATAATAAGTTACCTATTTATCTTTTATCTTCTATCCATAATATCTTTCTATAAAGATATTATATTAACAATAATAACTTATTATTATCATTAATCAATTATCCAATTCCTAATACTCTTTTGTGTGTGACCTTATAGGACCCGAATAAAATAGCAATAGATTAAATCCAATTTAATCCATAAATTATAGTTGGCTTCTAGCAAAGCACTATAATTACCTAGATTATTCAGATTATAAATCTCCATTTTAATCCTATTATATCATTAGTATTTTACACATCAATTAAAGGACACATATTCCTTCAATCTCCCACTTGTCCTTAAGTGGATGTGCAATTTTAATTCCTTTGTCACTTAATGTTCAATTTGATGATATGATAGCATCTCATGTTATCCATATCAATTCAAATTATTTCTCGATCCCGAGCTTGAGCTGTCAAATAAACAAATGATTACTTATTAATCCATTTGAGCATGGCCATGCATTTTACAACTCTTACTCTTCGAGCGGCCAGAACACTATTCCTACTCAGATATCCACATATCCGGAATAGGAGGACTTCTCTAATCTTGCGTGACTATAGCTCTCACTTAAATTTTAGCAACCCCAATCACTGCCTTTATGACTGCCTTTTACGGATCAGCGGTTGACAGTGTCAAAGGCTACCAATCATCGTGTGAGAGGGATATCACACTCATGTCTGAGGAACCTACTAATAATATTTTAACCTTAAATTCTTCAACTTATTTGAAAAAATTTTAAGGCATGTCTGCCTAACAAGTATCCACCATACTTGTCCATACAATTGATTAGACATCTCCATGTCCCTATAGCCCGTGAAACTTGGCGCTATCAATCAACTTGCTTAATAATCTATGTGAAATCATTTATGTCCCACTTAATGATTTAGACTACGGCAAAGCATAATTCATAATAACAGTTCACTTAATAGGGTTTCAACCACCACGACTTTCGCAGCGATCCTATTTGATAATTATAAATTATTAGGACATTTTATTCAATTCTAAACCATAATTGAATAATAATGAAACTTTATTTCAAACAAACATGATGCAAATATGTTTCAACAATCTTGATCAAATATCTAAGATCTCAAAACATCAAAACTCAAAGTCATTCATCAATGGACTTGAGTCCCTTGGCCCTAGTTTGACTATCATCCTTGGGCCAGGGGAAGGGTTTAGCCAACGGATTTGCAATGTTACTATCCATGTGTATCTTGCACGGCTTTATATCATCTTTATTAGACATAGTCTCATATGATATGATAATTTTGGGAACCTGTCTTGATTCGGGGATCAGAGCTAGGTTCTTTGGAATAAGCAATGACACCAAACTCATCAATGATCGTCCTTATCCATACAACTTCCTTAGCAACATCTAATGTTGCAATGTACTCAATCTTTATTGTAGAATCAACTTCTGTGTCATGCTTTGAGCTCATCTAGCTCACAGCTCCTCCAACAAGAAAAAGACATATCCGAATTGAGATCGGAAGTCATCTCTGTTTGTTTGGAAGCTCACATTAGCATATGCTTCAACGATTAACTCATCATGTCCTCCATACACCAAAAACTCATCCTTAGTTCTTCTTAAGTACTTAAAGATGTTCTTAGCTGCACTCCAGTGTGCTTCACCTGGACTGGATTGGTATCTGCTGCACAGACTTAAGGCAAATGCAACATCTGGGCGAATATATATCATGACATACATAATGGATCTTATTGCTGATGCATAAGGGATCCGACTCATCCTATCCAGCTTAGCAGGTGTTACTGGACACTGCTTCTTGCTTAGATATAGGCCATGTTGCATAGGCAAGAATCCCTTTTTGGAATCTTTCATGTTGAACCTGTCCAGAACCTTATCTATATAAGTTCCCTGACTTAGTCCAATGAGTCTCTTGGATCTATCCCTATAGATCTTGATGCCTAAAATGTACTCGGCCTCTCCAAGGTCTTTCATTGAGAAATGCTTCTTGAGCCAGTCTTTTACAGATTCAAGTATCTCAATGTCATTCCCAATGAGTAGTATGTCATCCACATACAAAACCAAGAAACCAACTTTGCTCCCACTAAACTTTTTGTAAACACAAAGGTCTTCTTCACATTTGATGAATTCAAACTATTTGATCACTTCATCAAATCGAATGTTCCAACTCCATGATGCTTGCTTAAGTCCATAAATGGACTTCTTAAGCTTGCATACCTTCCTAGGATTATGTGGATCTTCAAAACCCTTCAGGTTGTGTCATGTACACATCCTCTTCTAAGTATCCGTTTAGAACGTGGTCTTGACATCCATTTACTAGATCTCATCATCATAAATGAGCTGCAATTTCTAGGAGTATCCGAATCCGAATAGGTCTAGTCACAACGACTGGAGAGAATTTTTCATCATAGTCAATACCATGAATCTGTTTAATTCTCTTTACTACTAGTCTTGCTTGAATAGATTTACCTTTTCATTCTTGTCTGTTTTGAGTTTGTAAACCCATTTGCACCCAATGGGTACATACTATCCCTTCTGGTGGATCTATCAAGTCCAATACTTGAATTTCAGACATAGAATCCATTTCGGACACCATGACACCATGCCATTTTTCGGACTCTGGACCCATCATAGCTTGCTTATATGTAGTAGGCTTGTTGATTTTTAACATCAGAATGTCCAGACATGTAGTCAAAATGAAATCAACAAATCTATTTGTCAACGATCTTTGCCTATCCAATCTACGTGTGGGCTGAGCAACTGGAGGTTCTACCACAACGTTTTATGGACTAGTAGGTGTGGGTTCTTGTAACTCCCCTGCCTCCGTTATATGATTTTGAGTTCTTTCTTCTTGTGGAATTAAGTCCTCAAAATTCATCGTTTCGGACATGGAGTGATCCATGTCCTCTTGTTGCTCGGTTTGTTGCTTCTCTCGAACTACTTCGAGATCCATATTTCTCCCACTTGACTTTTTGGAAATAAACTCTTTTTCCATAAAGACACTATCCCTAGCAACAAACGCTTTGAGCTCAATGGGATTGTAGAATTAGTACCCTTTAGTTTCCTTATGGATACTCTACAAAGAAGCACTTATCTGATTTGGTTGTGAGCTTATTTGCTAGTAACGTTTTACATATGCTTCGCATCCCCAAACCTTGAGAAAAGACAAACTTGGAACTCTTCCACTCCATATCTCATATGGTGTCTTTTCTATAGCCTTAGATGGAGTCCTGTTTAGTGTGAACATCGCGGTTGTGAGAGTATACCGCGGAAAGATATGGAGGATTAGCAAAACTCATCATTGATTAGACCATGTCCAACAAGGTCATATTTCTCCTTTGAGAGACACTGTTAATTTGTGGTGTTCTGGTTGGAGCTAGTCGTGAGACAATCCCATAACTCTTAAAATGATGATCAAACTCTTGACTCAAATATTTATCACCACGATCGGATTGTAGTGTCTTAGTTTTCTTGTCAAGCTGGTTTTCAACTTCATTCTGAAACTCCTTGAACTTTTTAAAAAGGATTCAAATTTATGCTAATTCATTCAGTAAATACAACTGTATCTACTTAAATCATTAGTAAAAGTTATGAAGTATTTTTACCCACCTCTAGCCGTTGTGCTCATATGCCCAGTTACATCTATATGTATTAGTCCCAAGAACTCAATTGCCCTTTCACTTACCCTAGTAAAAGGTGACCTTGTCATTTTTCTTATTAGACATAACTCACATGCGTCAAATGATTCACAAACAGTTGATATCAAAAGTCCATCTTTATGGAACTTTCCATGCAATTTAAGTCTAAGTGACACAACTGACAATGTCATAGATAGGTATTTTCACCTGCATCTGATTTTTGCTTTTTGGTACTTGTGCCGTAAACATCAGATGTTTGATAGAGTCATTACTCATCACAACACTAGCTTTTGTACCTGAAGAACTCACAGTTCCATCCCTTTTATCTTTCAAATACTTTGGGCAGTTTCTCTTCCAGTGACCCTTGGTATGGTAGTAGAAACAATCATGGTCAGCAGCTACTTTAGCTTTCTCATAAGACTTCTTGGGTTGGGTAACTACTTTACCCTTCCCTTTGCGTTCTTCTGTTGTCCAGATGCCCCTTTCTTGAACCCTTTTCCCT
This sequence comes from Persicaria maculosa, assembly GCA_963922045.1. Classification (NCBI taxonomy): domain Eukaryota; kingdom Viridiplantae; phylum Streptophyta; class Magnoliopsida; order Caryophyllales; family Polygonaceae; genus Persicaria; species Persicaria maculosa. Next base: position 13,010,330 of record OY998257.1, on the reverse strand, counting down.
TTTGGACCAACAAGAACACCTTCTTGTTGCCCAAAGTTAGATTTTGCTCAACGGTCTTAAGCATCCTATGCAACTCTTCAAGCGTCTTTACAACTCCGTTCATATTGAAGTTTAGCTTGAACTGAGTAAATCAATCATGCAGAGAATGAAGTATGATGTCTGTAGCCAACTCTTGGCTATAGGGATGGCCAAGTCTTTCCATGTTTTCAAAATGACCAATCATTTCAAAGACATGAGGACCAACTGGCTTGCCTTTCTCAAGTTTGCAATCGAGTATTGCCTTATGAGTCTCATACCTCTCCATCCTCCCTTGTTCCTGAAACATGATTTTCAAGGTGCGAATGATGGTGCAAGCATCCATCTTTTCGAACCTCTTTTGAAGGCTCAACTCCATGGAAGCCAGCATAAGACATGTGACAATCACTGACATTTCTCTGATTTGTCTTTCCTGATCCTTCTCAGCTTGAGTAGAAGCATCAGTCAATTTTGGGATAGGGGTGTCAAGTACACTCTCTTTTCCTTCAAACCTGAGAACTATTCTCAGATTTCTTTCCCAATCGAGGAAATTATTGCCGTTCAACTTATTCTTCTCAAGAATTGAACGCAAATTGATGATTGTTGGGTTATCGTTTCTATTCATGATATCTACAAGATAGAACATGCAAAATATGAATCATGTTTGTCATGCAAAAGCTTAAAATTTAAACATGCTTTAAATGTAAAAACTAATGCCATTTTATCCTTAAAATAAATTTCCCTTTGAATAAAATGATTCCAAGATCCTATTACAGATAAGACGTTAGCGTGCTTTGGCACTACCCTAACTCTTATGTGACAAGGTAAGTAACTTTTACTAGTTATAACATTTATAACTCTTGGTTGATAGATCACATCTTATGTAAATCTATCCCATGCCTCAAAATCCAAAACTTTATCTTTTGGTCTATTGTTGAGTAGAACCAATTCAAGGCTATAAATCCATTATATAGATTTACCCGTACTATCCCAAGGTCAAAGCATGGACACCTTGCTTTGGCAAAACCTATCCATCAAATTCCAAGGGCCTCATAGGTTATGAATTGGAAAGGCATACTCTCAATTTTCTTTTAAGGGAACTAGGTTTGTCATGCAAGTCTAATTATCAAGTGAACAAACAACATAATCAAACATGCAAGCATAAACCACACACATGCACAAAAATAAATTGTGATCCTAGTATGGCCCCTAATGAAAAGAAAACCTAAGAAGATAAATCTTCAAGGTTCTTTTTGCTCCTTGAATCATCATCCTTGGCTCTCCTTTTGGATCTCCATCCTAGAATCGCCTTTTGGATCTTCATCCTTGATTCTTGTAGCATCTTCTTTTGTACAATGTATAATTAAATTTACTTTCAAAAATTAAATTACAAAAATACATAACGATACGCAGATCGTGTGCAAAAATACATAACGATACGCAGATCGTGTACAAAAATACATAACGATACGCAGATCGTATTTTCTATGCTACTTGGGCCATACTAGTCACCGCATGCAATAATATCAAATATTAAAAATATTAATCACAATTAATATACCATCAAAATATTAATCAAATTAATATGAACAAGAAATAGAATATTAATCATATTAATAAACTATTTAACACAAATCAATTAAATTATCTAATAAAATAACTAATTAAATATTCTTGATATTTAATTCAAAATTAGCAATCACATATATGGAATAATTTTTATGGTAACTATTACCTTGTATAATTGGATAGAATATTTCAATATGGATGAGATATCTATCATATCTAATTAAGGTAATTTAGGATCTTACACTAAAACCCTAATATACCTTTCATAACCCTAATTGCCGCCTCATCTTCTCCCACTCAAATTTTTGTAACAATTACAAACTTTTGACAATTGTGGAATTAAGATGGTAAGTTTTCATAAAATTTCAAAATTTTGACAAATTAATATATGAATCAAATTCACAAAAATCTATTAACTTTAGACGTCAAAATAATGAAATTCCCAATTTCTTATATTTAAATCAATTTATACTTTTATAAAATCAAATATTTCATGATTTATACAGGAAATCATATCTCTTGCATAAATCATCCATATTGATTAAAGAACATAAAAAAACCCTTTTTTTGAAAAAAAAAATTGATGCCGTATTTCACAATCCTTCCGAAAGCAAAACAAATAAGATTTTGACGCCTTACCTTAGTCACACGTACTACAACGATCAACAATTTATTGTGCACCGGGTGAACTTGTTTCACTTAATCAAATAGGCGTTGATTCCTAATTGACATCGGTTGGCGGCTTAGATCGGAATCAAATTCCAATCGTATCAAACTTTATGCATCCAATCCATCAAAATTATAATTTTAATCATACAACTTATTCCATATATCAAATATATTACTAAATTGAATTAAACTAACAAGAAAATTAATTGATCATATCAATTTATGCAAGAGGCTCTGATACCATTGTTGGATAATTAGATGCGCAGCGGAATTGTAGAAAACTATTTTCTAACATCTAATTCGGGATCTCATGCATGAATTGATATGAACGATATAGAAGGGAAAAGTCATACCTTTTCTTGTGCGGAACCATGATTCGAAATAACCTTTGGAGAATAGAGCCTCAAGCGCGACTCCTCTACTTGGTCCACACGAGCACGGAATTGGATCTCCTTGTCTCCGTTTGCTAGAACGAACGATCGAAGGATTGCAACTCACACCTAACACTTTAGGGATGCTATTGGTTTTTGGTGGGGAAGAAAAAAGATGCACAATTGCCCAAAAAAGGTTAAGATATATATATATATATATATATCATGCTGCAAATCAACATCCACGGGAGATTTCTTCGACTCAAGCGCGAGCGATGACAGTGGTGGGCACGACCAGTGTACCGACAACGATGAAGATGGTGGTGGTTGTCGGCAATGGGTGATGGCAGTGAGAGCAGTGATGGTAAATTACCGGTGGCGAAGAAGAAGCAAACGAAGATGAGAGCAGTGACGGAGCCGAGGAAGCTGGCGGCGAAGCGAACGAAGCCTGCAGGGAGGGCGGCTTTTCTCCATCGCCAGGTCTGTTTTATTTGGGGAGATCTGTTTTAATTTGGGGGAGAAGGGGAAGAAATAAGGGCAGGGGCAAAAGTGTCAATTGTGGACACTCCCCTAATTTCACCCCTCTTTTGTCCTAGGTGTTAATTTTTGTCCAAATTATGGACAATCACCAAAAAAACCCGTTAAAATAACTTAATTCAAGCGCGTAGCAGCCGCCGCCCCCCTTTTAGGAATGAATATCGATCAACAAAAAATTTATGTTTTAAAATAAATATCTATATAGATATATTTAGGGTGATTTTGCTAACTAGCCTATTTTGAATCTTTAATTAGGTGATTAACACCCAAACTAATTTAATTAGGTAAGCTAGCACCCTTTGGGTATTAGGGTCAATCGGTCAACGGTCAATGGCCTGGTCAACGTTGACCGTTGACCGTCTCTTTCGGATTTTTTTTTTTTTTTTTTTTTTTTTTTTTTTTTTTTTTTTTTTTTTTTTTTTTTTAACTACTGATGCCACTTTTTTTGATGCCACTTTTTTGATGCCATTTTTTTACTGTGATGCTATTTTTCCGTTGTCATTTTTTATCGTTATGCAATTTTTTCCTGAAATGTTTTGATGCCATTTTTCGAAGTAGTATTTTGATGCCAAATTTTTAATGACATGTGATGCCATTTTTTAAAGTAGTGCTTTGATGTCATTTTTTATTACATTTTATTTTCACTTTGATGCCACTTTTCTAATAAAATGGTTTGATGACACTTTTTTAATGTCACTTTTTTCAAATCTTGCTGATATTTTTTTGTTTACTGTGATGCCACATTGACCATTGATGCCATTTTTTTTTACCGTTGACTACTGATGACACTTTTTTTTTTGAACCGAACTGATGACACTTTTTTATATCAATTTTTTGATGATTTTTTTTTTACCGTGATGCCATATTTTTTAAGGTAATGTTTTTGTGATGCCATATTTTTTCAAGGTAATGTTTTGATGACAATTTTTTCTTTAATGTGATGCAACTTTTTCAAATCAGTGTTTTGATGCCATTTTTCTAATGTAATTATTTGATGCCATTTTTTAATCAAATTGTTTGATGCCACTTTTTTTTAATTTAATCAATTATATATTGATATATTTTCATCGATTCTACTTTTATTTACTGATGATGCCATATTTTTTTAAGGTAATGTTTTCGTGATGCCATATTTTTTCAAGGTAATGTTTTGTTGACAATTTTTTCTTTAATGTGATGCAACTTTTTCAAAACAGTGTTTTGATGCCATTTTTTTAATGTAATTATTTGATTCCATTTTTTTAATCAAATCGTTTGATGTCACTTTTTTTTTAATTTAATCAATTATATATCGATATATTTTCATCGATTCTACTTTTTATTTACTGATGACACGTTTGTGATTACACTTCATTGATGACATTTGTATCCAATAACTCAGTCAGCTCTTAAAACAAGAGTCGTGCAACTCTTACAACAGAGGCGTGCAACTCTTACAACAGAGTCGTGCAACTCTTACATCGTATGTTGTGCAAAATATAATTTTTTTCCGCTTTTTTTTCGTTTCAGAACTTTTTATTTTGCAAAAATAACTTTTTGTTGTGCACATATATGGACTGATCGAGTCGCACATCCAGATCGCATATAAAAATATAGAAGAAGTGAATCATATAATAAAATACAGATAGTTTTTTTCATTCTCATATTTATGGGTTAATTTTTGTAATTTTACAAAAATTGCTATTTATGGGTTAATTTTTGAAATTTTATAAAAAAAATGCTTCTTCAACCTCGCTCGCTCCTGGATCCCTCGCCGCTCCTGGATCCCTCGTCGCCGCTCCTGGATCCCTCGCTCCGGCCGATCGACCTCGCTCGCTCGACCTCGACCTTGCTCGCTCCGGACGCTCGCTCGATAGCTCCGCCGCTCGTTCACTCCCTAGCTCCCCCGCTCGCTCGTCACCGCCGCCTTCCGTCGCTCAAATCTGGACTCGCTCGCGCCGCCTCGCTCGTCCTCGGCTCAGATCTGGACTCGCTCCCCCCGCTCGCTCGTCACCGCCTCCTTCCCTCGCTCAGATCTGGACTCGCTCGCGCTGCCTCGCTCGTCCTCGGTCGTCCTCCGGCGCATCCACACCAGATCCGGCGCTCCCTCACCAGATCCGCCCTCCTTGGCCACGTACCGCCCTCCCCAACGCACCAGCAGCCTCCTCCTTCCCCTTCACGGCCAAGATCCGCCATTACAGAGCACTGAACCTCCCCTTCCCCTTCTACGAGTAGTGAATAGAACTAGAGAGTAAAGCTGCTAAGGGGCTAAAAAATATTAATTGGGTGTTACAACGGCAAATTTAAAAAGTTAATATGCTATTAACCTAATTAGATTAGGAAAGGGTGATATTTCACCAAAATTTCTCATATATTTATATGGTAGAGTTCCACAAATACTAAAATTGCACACAAGATCTTCTACACCACTTTTCCTACTCCACTCCCTACTACACTTATTTATTTTAACATTATTTTAATCTTAAAAACTTTTAAAAATTATATTTATATTTCTAACATCTATTTTTATATATTTATAAAATTTTATTTTGAAAAATCATGTTTTAAAATTTTTTTAAATTAAAAAAGCAATATTTCACAAAATATAATTATTAAAAATTTTAAAACATGATTTTTCAAAATAAAATTTTATAACTATATAAAAATAGATGTTAGTAATATAAATATAAATTTTTAAAATTTTTTAAGATTAAATAAATGTTAAAATAATTTGATGGAGTAGGAAGGGAAGTAGAAGATCTGCTAAAATTGGTTCGAAAAAAACAAACGATAGGACAAATGGGTCAAGCCAGTAAATTGGCCAACATACTATATCACCCATTGGGTAAATAAAATTCACATGGATTACGAATTATAACCATTGGATTGACCCAAAAAAAAAAAGAATTACTATAACCATTGGATCAAAAACTCGTTAGACGGATGAGATGTATTACCAACCGGTCCAACCCTATCTCATTTGTTCACCGGATCTCCTCCATCGCCACCGCCTGACCGCCGTCACTGTAAACACCACCCCCACATCCCACCGTCTCCACCATAGTTTAATGCTCTGAACTCTAATTTAGCCCTCTCTCTCAATGAACTCCGACCCTTGTTTTCTCCGTGACCCGCAATATGCCCTTCTCCTTTAATCTCTCGCCAGACTCATTCCGTTTGTCCTCCGGTTAAATAGTCATTTGTTGGAATATTAGAACTGAATTGCTGGATTTTAAAATTTTAGAATTGGGTGTATAGTGGTAGCAAAAGGCTAGTGGTGGCCTAGAATGGAATAGGAATGGTGGTAGCAATGGAAGAGGGCTAATGATGGCGGTGAAGTTTTGATTGGATCTATAGATGAATATTTGGGAAGAAATCCAAATGCAATTGCATAACTTAACATTACAAAATTATTCATCCAAACAGACCTTAACATTTTTCATTTGTTTAGTACTGTATAGAGTAATTAGGAAAATACTTGTCTTACCCTCTGGTAAGCTTATCCAATGGTATTCCCATTTCCAAGGAAAAAGTAGAATAAAAAGAAATGTTTTAACAGGGGATAAATAGGTTTGTTTTTTTGTGAGGTTTCATGCACCCCTATGTCATAATTACTTTTTGTAGAGTTCAATGTACCATATATCATAATTATTATCCCTTATTACTACAACTACCATTATTTCTCCTACTAAATACGAAAATGTTGGTAATTAAATTATTTATATGTTACTTTACTCCGTATAATTTATACTTTGAAGTATATAAGTACTTTGTAGATAAATTAGTTGGATCTCAATTTTTTATATACTTTGTTTACATTTTACAAATTATACTTTGTAATTAAATATTTTTATACTTTGTTTATATTATACAATTTAATTAGTTCGAATTCCTATTTTTTTATACTTTGAAATGTAATTAGTTCGAACTCTCATTAACCCGGATCGGATATATGCAAGCACGGATGCAATATGGAATATGCCATCAAAATCAAACAGGATATAGGAATCGATAATATAAAGTCAAAAAACACTTGCTTCACTAAATTAGCTTGCATACAGATGAAATGTGATTTTCACCCATTTTTTATATAATTGGTATGGAGAACATATTTTTCCTCACAAAAAAATTGTTTTTTTTAAGTTTAATGAAATAAAATTTTAATTTGGTCGAAGCATCTTGATTTTATTTTTATGTTTAATTGAAGATGTATCCATACTGTCGGGTCAGACGTCAGGGTAACAAATTATTATCTTTCATGTCCAAACAAAGTTATGATTTTATATTTTATTCATTTCAAGTTTTATAACTATTTTTTTGACACTTCAGTTTTATTCTTATGTACACTTATAATAAATAATAAATAAATGTGGATTGATTGTTATATTATTTAAGGCAAAGTTGTATAGTTTTTTTCAAAATAGAGAGGGATTTATAATTGTTATTTATTTAAACATTATTATGTAAAATAAAATATAATTAAATGTTATGTTATGTTATTATTTAAATTGTGTAGAATTTAAGTAAATGAAATTTCAAATATATATACACACAAACATTTATAAATGGAAATAGGTTTGAACCGGTTTTATTTTATTTCATCTGGTTCAAGCGAACCGGACCATCAGAAAATAAAAAGAAAAAGGCTGAACCGGGACCCTGAACCCTTCCCCTACCTCCAACCGTTCGAAGTCACTGTAAAAGCAAGGTGAAATCCAACTCCTCAAATCTCGCCCCATATCTCAATCCATACTTTAATAATAAAGGTTTTATAGTATTATTATAAGAATTTATTAGATAATATAAGGTTTTATTCAACACTTATTAGTTACTTATATGATTTTCCCTCCAAACTTGCTTTTATAGTATTATTATAAAAATTTAGTAGATAATATAAAGTTTTATTCAACACTTATTAGTTTCTATATGATTTTTTCTCAAAACTTGTTCTTATAGTATTCAATAACTATTATTTACTTATATGGTTTTCTTCAAAACACACACTTATAATATTCTTATAATAATATATTAGTTAATATAAGATTTTATCCAACAAATATTAGTTATCTATATGATATTTCCTCAAAACATACATTTGTAGTATTATTATAAGAATTTATTAGATAATATAAGGTCTTTTTATAATTTATATATATAAATATATATAATTCTAAAAATTTATAAGATTAAAAGAATCTCACTTTGATAAACGAATATCTATATTTTAATTTATATATACTCGTATATTTATTATATTTGTAAAAGAAGATAAATGGTAGGTGGAACAAGGGGAAAATGAAAAATAAAAAAGACGAAGTGTCCCCATGGGGGGTCGAACCCAGGTCTCCACCACCTTACTCCCAATACCAATCCACTATGCCAGATTATGTTATTGTCTTTTTTTTAAAAGTATTTAATTCATGTATTAAATTTAATAGCTTAGTAATCAAGTGTATCACGATTCACGAGATACATTTATTGGGTGACAAAATAGCACATGGATCAAGTGTATCAGCCGTCGGATAAGAATTGAAATGGACGATTAGGATTGTATCTTATTACTCCTCTTACTTATTCTAAAAATATATATGATATAAAATCCGAAAATATCTTTTAAAAATATAATTATGGGTCCACATCAACTTAAATATTTTTTAAAAATATAATTTAAATAAATAATTTCCTTATTTAATAAAGAAAATTAAAAATTACATTAGATAATTATTAATTAGTCATTTTAAATAATTATAATGTTCTCTCTTATAAACTTAAAAATATAATGTTCTCTCTTATGAAAAATAAATTTTATTTGATTAAAAATGTAATTAAGAATAAAGTTGGGACTGTTGGGTAGAAAATTACAAAACTTAGAAATTCATCTTCTTCCTCGTTAACCAGTGGTCAACCTCCATGGATCTGCTACAAGCCTACAATGGAGAAATGTGAACCAAATCCAAAATTGAGTATAAAAAAATGTTCCTCTTTTGATGTTGACCGATCTGATATATTCAATTGCAATGAACAGTTGAAAAAATCATCCCAAACGACACCAAATTCGATTTGGGGCAAAACGAAATTGGACGAAACGGGGCTTAATTCGTTGATCATATCACAAGTTAAACACGTTTTTGACATTGGGATGTTGAATAGCAGTTAAATGGGGCTGAATTCCTAGATACTTTGCCCTCTTCACCGCCACTCTCCGTCGCCTCCGCCCGCTGCCGCCACCATCTTCGTTGCCCTGGTCTTTCTTCGCCCACTTCTGTCACCATTCTCGTCGACCTGATCTTCTCCGCTCGCTGCCGCAACCATCACCGCCGATCTGGTCTTCCTCCGCAACTTCGCCCTCTTCGTCGCCAAAAACTCCGTCGCCCTGGTCTTCCTCTGACCGGTGTCGGTTTTGAATCGCTGTCAACCTCTCCGTCGCCCTGGTTTTTATGAACATGTCTGTTTTTTATTTCACCCTCGTCTCTGTCCACCTCGATCCTTTGTCCAAATTTTGTGAAATCTCTGAATTAGGGATAACATCATTTAAGCTCGTTTTTATCTGAAATCTCAAAATTGGTTATGTAAATCTACATAACAACACATATGGAAGCTCTTAGAATGTATTTGGTTGAGTTTCGAGCGAGATTAGAGGGGTTGAATTTCACCCATTTTTACGGACGGGAGGTTGAAGATGATGAGGTTGAACCGGTTCGGTTCACTTTTTTTCGTCTCCCCTGGGCTCAGTTCAGTGAGCCAACTTAGACCACAAATTATACTCCGTATTACATGTAATCATATATCCACTTATATATGTTGGAATTTATTTATTTTATTTAATTTAAAATGCATAAATTAAATAATTAGAATAATAAGGGGTTTTTATCAATTATCACTTTAAATAAATTCTTATAATTATTTTACTTAGAATAACAATGAAAATTATTCTAAAACTTTACCTATTTTACATAATTAAATCCAAAGTTTCCATTGGAGATGAGTGAGGTAAAAGACATTAATTGTTGATGCTATAATCAAGGTTGTCTACTAATTACTCCCCTAAAAGCTGCAGGTAATTATTACCCTACCCTCTTCATTTTCATTTCTTTTTTTTTTAAGTTTGACTTATTTTTGACCAAAAGGATGTTACAATTTTACCCCCGTGTAAACTTACCAGAGGGTAAGAGAATCAGCCTCCGAGTAATTATTACTGTAATCTATACGTTTAGTGTTTACCTATAAAGAGGCTGAACTACTACATTCAATTATCATTAATAATGTATTATTTTTTCATTTTATTTTATAGCTCAAAATGGGTTATTACTTTTTGGGTGACATGGCAGGGTGGTAGTCTACCACCATGGTATCCCTAACATCCACATGTTAGCCCGGACATTGATACCCGAGCTATAAAGTCATTTAATTGCATAAAAAAATAGGATATTTTAGCCCACAGAGATAAATCGATGGAATACAAAAGGAAGAAATACATACAAAATCAATGAATAAGAAATTACCAATAATCCAAACTATTGACAATACTCGAAATTGGTTTATTTTCTTCATCTGGATTATTGGATTATTGGATTATTTATCAATAATTCAATAATCCAGATGAGATCGACTTGGTTGATGATTACGACAATGGAAGTAGCTCACTCGTACAATTTAACAACGTATCAATGTGGAGAATGCCATGAAAATCCCAATAACATTCAAAACTTTGTTGGTTCTACTGCCAATCGCCCAATTACCTGATTTATGACCAAACGAAACAATAATTACAATTAAATATTTATTCAGCAAATTAAAGCCAAAACATATGTATCTTAATTTGATGATTTAGTTTTGAGGCTTAGAATTAGATCACCTGGCGTTGGCTGACCGGGATTGTTCGGCACTCGAGTGATCGGAGGGGGAGGGGAGGCCACCGTCGACGGCGAGTTGGTAACATCATAGAACCGGGCTAAAGCACTATACCTCACCTGACAATCGGGATAGAAAAACGCCACATGAATGTTTTGGTTATAATATATACCTGTCGATTTCGAGCAGCGCCTTGTTGAGACACCTCTCGCACAACATCCCGAAGCTGTTGTGCGAGAGGTGGAAATTTAGTGGTACGCCACCTGGTCAATCTGACAGTTGGAAATTTAGTTAAGGAATTAGTTGCCCTTCCGAATTAGGACATATTCATTCTCTCTTTATCTGAATTGATAGATCGCAGCAATTATGCTGCTTCTCCAAATCGATCTGCTGTTTTGCTTGTTGTCATCGCCTTCCTACTCGCGCAAAATGTGAACACACTATTCAATTATGTTGATAGCGAATGCAACGTACTCCACATTCGGGAACTACACAGCTGACAGCGACTACAAGAAGAGCCTGGATCTCCTCCTAGCTCTCAGAACTCACCAGCAAATCATGAATGGGTATGATCTAAGAAACCGGGATCACCGAAAATATGTATGGCCGACCTTTTTTCTACTGTAGAGGAGATCTTGAAACTGCGGTGTGCAGCAGCTGTGTCCAAGCTGCTGCAAAGAAAGTCGTAGCCGATTGCCCAACAGAGAAAGTAGTGAGTGGTCATTAATTTTCTACCAAGGCTTTTCAGATTTTGTGAATCGAGAGATTAGAGAGAACGAGAGAGAGATCAACGAAAACGAAACTTTCATTGAGGACTTCAATTTCTGTTACAGATGAACAACAGAAGAAGAAAAGTTGTTGAACCAGGAGGAAGGAGGGAGAGTATATAGACGGGGATGATCACGTGATAGGCACGTGATTCATTAAACGTTATAATCCTCAACCCGGTTTGCCCATACAATAAAATAAACCCGGTTTTCATAAATACAAGTTTACAGAACCGATCTATACACTAAAATCCCCCCTCAAACTGGAGGTGGATCACACAGATGCTTCCCCAGTTTGTGTAGAAGATCTTTGTGATGAGAAGCTGGTAGGATCTTCGTTAGCACATTGCTAATTGGTTCTGAGTGGGTAAGTAGGTGAGTTGAAGCAACCCATCCATTACCTTTTCCCTTGTAAAGTGACAATCGATCTCGACGTGCTTTGTGCGCTCGTGGAATACTGGATTTTTGGCTATTTGAATTGCTGACTTGTTGTCGCAGTGCAATGTCACAGGGGTCAATTTGGTTTCTCCAAGCTCTTGTAACACATTCACAAGCCAGGTCACCTCTGCAGCACCTTGACTCATAGATCTGTATTCAGCTTCAGAAGAGCTCCTTGATACTGTCGGTTGTTTCTTTGATTTCCAAGTGATTGGATTCTCACCATATAGCACAACATATCCAGTTATAGACTTCCTTGAGATTGTACATGATGCCCAGTCAAAATCTGAGAATATGATTGTAATCTAATGGAGTCTCCTTTCTGTAATTTGATTCCATAATGCATTGTACCCTTGACATATCTCAGCAAGTGATTCTACTCAGCTTGATGATTCTTATCTGGTTGTTGAAGAAATTGACTTAAAACCTGCACAAAAAATGAGATATCTGGACGGGTGTTTGTTAAGTAACTCAGTTTACCAACAATGCTTCTATATGCAATAGGATCTGAAATTAGATTATCCTTATCAGAGGCATAAAGTTTAACATTTAAAGGCAAGGGTGTAACACAAGATCTCTGATCAGCAATGTCAGCCTCATTGATGATCTCTTGACAAAACTTTCTCTGAGTCAGTATTAAGGACTTGTTGGAATGAATTACTTCTATACCCAAGAAATTGTTCAACTTTCCTAAGTCCTTAATACTGAACAAATCATGCAAATGTGTCTTCAACCCTTTAATTTGATCAATATCTGAACATGTAATAATGTCATCTACATAAACTGCCACAATTGTTAAATGACCATTATGATGAGAAATAAACAAAGAAGGATCATATTTTGACTGAACAAAATTAAATTCAATCAGAGTAGAGTACAGTTTATTGAACCATTGCTTAGAGGCTTGCTTTAGCCCATACAATGATTTTTTCAAAAGACAAACCTTGCTGTCAGGATTTGGTACTCCTTGAGGCATAGTCATATATACTTCCTCATGTAAGTCACCATGTAAGAAAGCATTATTTACATCTAATTGATAAATATCCCAACCTTTATTTAGAGCAAGAGATAAAATAATCCTTACAGTGGACATTTTTACCACAGGTGAGAATGTTTCATCATAGTCTATACCATATTGTTGAGTATATCCCTTTGCTACCAGTCTGGCTTTGAACCTCTCAATAGATCCATCAGCCTTTAACTTGATCTTATAAACCCACTTGCATCCTATAGCTTTCTTTCCTTCAGGAAGGTTAGTCAAAACCCAAGTATTGTTAGATTACAATGCATCTATTTCTTTGTCCATAGCCTCAATCCATTTTGGATTCTTTGAGGCTTTGGTGAAGGTCTTAGGTTCAACCAAATCAGATGAACCATTGATAGATGCTGAATTACATTTAAAAGTAGAATTATCAATGGATAAAAAAGAATCTTTGAAACCAGTCATCAGAGGAAACATCTCAAAGTTAGAACCAAAATTACAGATGTAATCTTGTAAATGAGATGGTTGTTTATGAACTCTTGATGACCTTCTTACACCAAGTTGTATCACTCCTTCACCATTGGTATCTGAATGATTGATCCCTGAGTGATCATCTGAAACACTATCATCAGATTGACTTTCAAAAATGTTCTGAATAATATTTTCTTCAATAATCTCACTGTTAAGAAGAAAAATAGACTCAGGACTATCCATCATAACATTTGGAAGAGGAATTCCATCAGCAAAGCTAATTTTATGCAAAGGAAATTGCAACTCATAAAACTGCACATCTCTTGAGACAAAAATCTTATAAGATTTTAAATCCAGAACCTTATATCCTTTAGTACTATGAGGATATCCCACAAATATACAAGGTGAACTCCTGGGATCAAACTTGGACCTGTTACACTTATCAGTAGTGACAAAACATAAACATCCAAATGATTTCAACATATTATAATCAGGAGCTTTGTGAAATAAAATCTCATAAGGAGTCCTAAACTGTATAGATGACAATAGAAACCTGTTGATCAAATAGGTTGCAGTCAATATACACTCTCCCCAATATTGAATAGGAAGATGGCATGAGACTGAAATAAAAGAGCTCGAGCAGTCTCTAAGAGATGCTTATGCTTCCTTTCAACTACACCATTCTGTTGTGGTGTATGAACACAAGTGGTCTGATGTATCAGGCCTTGCTCCAGATAAAATTGTCGAGCCTCATTACTACATAACTCCATACCATTATCAGATTTGATAATCTTAACTTTTGCATCAAATTGAGTGAATACAAATGAAACAAAAGTTTTAAGAATAGAAAACACATTGCTCTTAGCATCAACTAGATGTGTCCATGTTGCTCTAGAGAAATCATCCACAATAGTTAAGAAATACTTGAAACCATTGTGAGTAGGCACTTTATATGGCCCCCAAATATCAACATGTATCAATTCAAAACAAGCAACAAATTTTATTGAACTATTAGGAAATGAAGATCTATGCTGTCTGGCTTTGGGACAAAGCTGACAGACATGATGTTTCTTAGTCTTTACAAGCTCATTCAGAAACTAAAAATGAAACATTTGATCAAAAGGAACATGTCCAAGTCTGCAATGCCAAAGTTCTAAAGAAGATGCACTTGCACTATTACACTTTACAGATTCATCACGATTAACAGCAACAGACAATGCATCATAAGATTCTCTATTATGAATATCATTTTTGTCCTTCAGAGATGTGGGATACAGTCCCTTTGACGCTTCACCAAGCACCTGTGGCTTGTTCATTGAAGGGTCATGTATCAAACATTGAGAAGGAGTAAACAACATATATGTGTTTAAATCATTTACAAATTTTCCGACAGACAGTAAGCTATAGGCAAACTCAGGAACATGAAGAACATCATGCAATACAATTTGATTCTTTAGCTTTATAGACCCAATATGACAGATCTTAGATTGTTGACCATTAGGGACAGTAATATAGCTAGGCATGTTAAATGGCCTATATGAGTAAAACATAGACAAGGTAGGGCAAATATGATGAGTAGCACCACTGTCTATCACCCAACTATAATCACTGCTAGCTACCATACTTAGACAGAAAGTGTTACCTGCCACCATGTTGTTATCTTCTCCATTACTTTGCTTACTCGGAAAAGCCAAGATCTGCTCATATTGTCCTTTTGTCAAGGAATGAGCAGCTTCTTGATCATCACCTTCAACAACCACATTTAAAGCAAATTTCTTAGACTTTTCCCCTTTGAAATTGGGAGGATACCCATGGATCTTGAAGCATCTGCTTATAGAATGACCAAATACTTTACAATGCTCACAGAAATAGGTTCATTTCCCTTTAGCCCCATTCTGATATGTCTGATTACTACCCCTCTGTTCATTATTCTTAATGTATTGATTGCCAAATTGACCACCAGAATTAGATTGATTTCCTGACCTTTGGAATGCATTGAATGCATCAGTACTGTCACCAACAGAACTAGAATTATTCAATCCTCTTTGACCTTCCTCATCAAGAATCATCCGATAAACATCAGCAATGTTTAGTGTTGGCTTCATTACCAAAATGCTAGTCCTAACACCATTGTAAGAATCAGGCAACCCAACAAGAAACTGCATCACTTGCAGTTTAGCAAAAGATTTAGAAACTGGATTTGGAGTGCCACATGAAGTACACACAGGGGATTCAATTAAATCCATGTACTCATCCCAAAGTTTCTTGAACTTTGTGAAGTATGAAGTCACCGATGATCCATTTAGAGAGATGTTAAGCATATCTTTTTTGTACCTGATACAGGTGAGTGCTGTTTGGAGACCCAAATCGCATCTTCAATTCATCCCAAACATCTTTTACAGTTATGAAATACACAAGAGATTCTGCAATTTCTTTTTCCACCGAATGTAATAAACATGCCACCACCATTCCATTGCACCGTCTCCAATGGGCATATCGTGGTGACGTCCCTGGCGGAATCTGGAAACTCCCATCCACAGGAGCAATCTTGTTTTTTGCAACCAAGGACACCTCTACAGCGCGCCTCCAGTTGTTGTAATTAGAATCGTTTAGCAGCTGCGTCGATAAGTTGTAGCTGGGATGATCAGAATGATGCAAAAACAACATATCACTTGCATCAATCTGATTTGGATCTTGACCATCCATGGTGATTCAAGATTTTTGATATCGCGGAAGAACAAAAGAAAAACTTCAGTACAGACAGAGGAAGAACTTAGAATCGTGCGAGCTATGGAAGCTCTGATACCATTTCATATTTTGTGAATCGAGAGATTAGAGAGAATGAGAGAGAGATAGATCAACGAAAATGAAACTTTCATTGAGGACTTCAATTTCTGTTACAGATGAACAACAGAAGAAGAAAAGTTGTTGAACCAAGAGGAAGGAGGGAGAATATATAGACGGAGATGATCACGTGATAGCTAGGCACGTGATTCATTAAACGTTATAACCCTCAACCCGGTTTGCCCATACAATAAAATAAACCCGGTTTTCTTAAATACAAGTTTACAGAACCGATTTATACACTAACAAGGCTGATGTTTATAGCTTCGGAGTTATACTCCTGGAGATAGTGAATGGTCAGAAGATTTGTAAACCAAATTATCAAAACGGTATCTGCCTCCTAATAATAAAATCAGTTATCTTTTTGTCGTCAATTAGCCAAACACATTGTTCGTGAACCATATTAAATATATGTGTTCTTAATTATTGTTTTTGTTTCTTTTCCGTCACAAGATAGTACTATATGCCGACTCAGGGGACAACGGTATAGACTGATAGAGATAAGTTCAGAAGCCAAAACTAGGCATATGGATATGGGGGTTTGGGGGTTAACGTTACACATCGGTGAGAAAAATAGTAGTTTTAATAAACCACAAAAACTAAAGACGATGTAATTTGTCTCCGTGCGACCAGCCACGCTGTCGGAATATTCCACAATATAGAACATTCTTACACATTGAAAAACATCTTTCCCATCTGGCAACCACAAAAAAAAACAACAACTAAATAATACTACTAGATAGCTCCTGCAGACTACACATGCCCTTACACGTCCTTTTGAAACCTTCATACTTGCTGAAAACTTCACAATTTCTGAACAAACATCTCTTTTGATATGGTAATTCAGCAGCTTTTTAGTTGGTCTATAACAATGAAGCTCCGAGAAGGCCTCATAGCCGGACTTTCAACTAAGTATTTTGTCTTCGAACAAAGCACATGACATACAGAGTCAATCATTTTGCCCATCTCTCTGCACATGTGGCTGGCTGGCGGTATGATAAAGCGTTACCTCGGGTTTTACTCCAGAAGAGATCTTGAAACCGCGGTGTACAGCAACTGTGTCCAAGCTGCTGCAAAGAAAGTCGTATCCGATTGCCCAACAGAGAAGGATGCCATCATTTGGTACCCGGAATGCACTTTGCGTTACCCTGCAGTCTGCGGGGTAACGCAAACTGCCTTGATAATGTAGCCAAATGTATCTGATCCCAAGCCAAATGAACTATATGCGGGCCGCAGATAGTTCATCTGGCTTTGTTGAGGAAAGCGGAATATGGGTGCGGCAATCCAGCCTTGATAATGTATCTGATCCCAAGCAGTTCTTCATGAAGCCGAACACCGGAATGAACCCCCTTATCAATAAGGCAGCAAACGGAAGTCCTTCACCAAGTTATATGCAACCGGTGATGTGAATATAACCGAGCTTCAGTCATTGCATTGCCTAGTCCAATGTAGGCCAATACATAAAAGACGACTGTTATCAATGCCTGACTGATGCACTCAAAGAATTGTTAAATTGTTGTGGAAAAGGGATTGCTTGGGCCAGTGGCGGCCGCAGAAATTGCTGGAGGAGGGGCGAAATTTTTTGTCGGGAAAATGTTTTTCTCGATATATATAATAAAGAAATTTTTAAAAAATACATTGAAAGAAAACCATAAATTGTGGTATAAATATGATATTTTATAATTTATATAGTTGTGTGTAGCATGATTAAGATTTTTTTTTAAATATTGAAAGAAAATTATCAAGTTTTCAAAGAATTTGTTATTGGTAAATGGAAAAAAATGATAGGATTGAAAAGTATGACGAAAAAACCCCTCATAAATTGTGGTTTAAATATGACATTGATGGTAAAAAAATTTTCATAGAAGTAAAAATTTGAAGAATTTTTTAGAATATATGTGTAACATAATGAATAATCTTATGAAAATATTAAAAGAAAAATATAGCCAAAAAACTCATAAATTGTGGTTTACATATGACATTGATAGTAAAAAAATTTCACGATAGTAAAAAAATTTCACAGAAGTAAAAATTAGAAGATTTTTTTAAAAATATGTGTAACATAATGAATAATCTTATGAAAATATTAAAAGAAAAATAAAAAATTTGATTTAAATATGACATTTATAATAGAGAAAATTTGGTAGGAATAAAAAGTAGTGCAAAAAGATAAAAAGCATGAGATTTGAACCCATTACCTCTTGCTTCCCTTATAATTCTTTCACTCCTTTTACCAACTAAGCTAAACAATTTTTGTGTTACTTTTCACATTTGTTTTATGTTTTTACCTTATTATTTTTAAATTTTTTTTTAAAAGTACTACGAAACTCCTTCGTCAGAGGGAGGGGCGGCTGGCCCCTGGCTTGGGCCATGATTTTCAGCCCTAGTTGCCAAGTTCGATATGATTCATTCCCATTTTTTTTCTGAGCCCAGAGTTCAGTCACCGGGATCATCACCTATACCATCACTACTTCATCGCTTACGGGTACAAATTTGTGGCATATCCGCTAGGGCTGTGTAGAAAAGTACGACACGGTTGACACGACACGAAACTGTAACAAAACGATACGAAAAAACATGAAACAATAAAGATACGACACGATTATGACACGAAACGGTAAAACACGACAATAATCATGTCGTGTTCGGATCGGCATATTTCCCTTATCGGGTATCCGACGTGATATTTTTTTTAATTAGTATTTTGTGATAAGTCATATAAAATAAATGTCCTCATGCATCATGTAACTCAGACTGCTCAGATGGTGAGGCGTTTTGCATCTCGCGGGTGGGCATGGGGAGTCTCGAGTTCGAATCACGGATTCTCTCTCTTTTTTCTTTTTTCCATTTTTTGTCTGTCTACATTCTAGGGCTAGGGCCGCGTCTCGCCGTCGCCGTTCTTCGGTCTTCTTCCTCCTCCTTCATTCTAGGCAGCGGCGACCGGACTCCTCTCAGCCTCTAGACTCGCCGCGCTTCAGATCCGGTGTTTCAAGTCGTCGTCGACCTCGCTCTACGCTCACTTCAGATCCGGTAAGTTGCTCCTTTTTGGTTTTCAATCAGTTCGATCGTTCGATTGAATTAGAGATTGTGGGTGTCGAAAAGTGATGTTGTTTGCCTTGTGTAATTGGTGTCGTTTGAGTGTTTGATTGTTTGTTTGAGTGTTTGATTTTTAGTTTCAATTGTTCAAATTTTCAGCTTCTGTCATTGGAGCATATGTAATTTTTTCAGCTTTATTGTTTTTATGTACTGAAATTTTGAAATAGTGTAATTGAAGAGCATGGTTGTATTGCATTTTCCTGGAAAAAAAACAAAGGGTTTTACAGTAGGTAGTTGCAGCAGGCAAGAAAAAAAGAGTTTTTTTTTACAATTATCGTGTCGTGTTACACGGGTATCCGACACGAAATCGTGTCGAGTTTTCGTGTCGGATACCCAGTAATTATCGTATCGTGTTCGGATCAGCTATTTTCATGTTATTGGTTTCGTGTATCCGACATGTCGTGTCGTGTCGAATACACGGTTATGCACAACCCTAATATCCACCTAAGGTTGATGGACTACCTACCAATTGATATTTATACAAAATCTCATCAATTTTATATGTTGGGCGTATTATGCATTTGCACCCAGGCACACAACCCTATATTGTTTGACCGTATGATTCACCCAGGATCTCGGCCACCACATTTTGTTTGACTTCTAAACTATTTTATTATAAAACTCTAATTAGCAATGAAGATTTTTTTGTACTAGTAAACTCATTTATTTTTATCACTATTTTGTCATGTTGAAAACGTTATGTGTTGTACGAGTTCGTGTTATTTATTTTTGTTTATCATCGGTGTGTCCCCACCCAGGCATGGATCCAGGGATGGGCTGGGCTTTGCTGCAGCCCACCCCAAAAATTTAGAACTTATATAATTAGTAGTAGGTGGTATCACAAATTAGATGTAATTCAGTTGATTGCTTCTGAAAGTCCAATATGGAAATATTGTCAACATCCAAGGTTTGATTCCCATCTGGTACAGTGGTCCTAGCTTAGTATTTTTTTCCCGTGCCTGGCGCTACTCCACTTCCAGTATGTGTCATAAATTGGTAATCTGCCCAAGTTATTAGTTTTTTTTGTTTTTGCAGTTGATTGAGTTAAGAAGGAAATTGGTTTTTTTTTTGTTTTTGCAATTGATTGAGTTAAGAAGGAAATAAGTTGTTTCTTAAATTCTTATATATATTAATGAAACTACTTTAGTGTCCTATAAAATATTTTATACAAACAAAGTAACCATAGATTTTTTTTTCTTCAATCATTTTTTATCTAGAATATACGTGATATTAATAACTCTTAAAAAATTTTGTTCATTGTATATTTTATTTTTCTTTTTAATTTTTTTCTAGGCGTGTTTATATGTGGTATACATGTGATATTAACAAGTCTTCAAAATTTGTTCATTGTATAAGACGATTTTAGCCTACCCCGATTTTCATTCCTATTTCCGTGCCTGTCCCCACCCTCTTCGAGTTCTAGCTCCGCCAGTACTGGTTATAGTAAACTAGCTAGTGTGTGCGTTTGTACCAGTGAATTGAAGTGTAGTATTCCTTATTTGAATTACATGTTTGTAGGTTAAGGTTTCCACCGTAAATGCATTTATAGTGGCCATCAATAACTTAAGAGTGAGTCATCAATTGTCAACTCGTACCATTTATTTGTGTTAAGCACTGTTCAATTGCATGAACGTGTTGGCCACCCACCAAATTAAAACTTTGACAAGATCGATCACTTGAGGCGCCGGACTAACAACATATGCATATTTCTGATTGGGAGAATGTAAAACATTAAAGAACATGTTTCTTCTTTCGAATTACACGATACCTGTAACTTCAATCCTTGTCTTTGTTGCCTTATTTGCAATCCCGACTCTCCAACAATCAATCCCAGTTTCCGATTTCATCGACGTCTATTGCCTAAGTGATGTTGGAAACTACACCAAAGACAGCCCCTACCAACTCAACCTCAAAACCCTCCTCTCCGCCCTCGATTCGAATTCTTCCTCCTCCTCCTTCTACCAAACCTCCATTGCCGAAGGCTCCGACAACACGGTCTATGGGCGCTACTTCTGCCGCCACGACCTCTCCCTCCCGGTATGCAGCTCCTGCGTGAACGCCGCCTCTAAGCAGATCGTCTTCAGCTGCCCCAATTTCAAGGAAGCCATCGTCTGGTTCGAGCAGTGCACGCTCTTCTATCTCAATAGCTCCACCAGTCTCGACGCCATCGACTTTGCATCCCCTTATGAGTTTTGGTACACCGCGTCTAATGTGTCCGACCCGGGTGCATTCTACCCGGTTCTCCAGGACACGTTGAATCGGGTTGTTGAAAAGTCCGCCTACGGGACCGGGACGGAAGGTTTCGGGACCGAGGAGGGCGAGGTTTCGAAGCTGCAGACACTGTATAGCTTGGCGCAGTGCGCTCCTGATAGGGTCGGGCTGTTGTGCGAGAGGTGTCTTGATAAGGCGCTGCTCAAAATCGACAGGTATTTTCCCGCGGATGTTGATGTTGCGTTTTTCTATCCTAATTGTCAGTTGAGGTATAGTGTTTTAGGGCCATTCTATAGTGTTACAAACCCGCCGCCTCAAGCTCCGTCGCCTCCGAGGGTGGTCTCCCACGGACCTCCTGTCAGCCAAGTGTCGAAAGATCCCGGACAATCAGCGCCCACAGCGCCAGGTAAACATCTTCTAATTAACCAAAAAAAAAAAGTGGGTGTCTCTTGACAATTGACTAACAAGCTCAAATTGTCCTAAAAAAGAACATAATTGATTACTGATTAGTGGCTTAATTATAGCACAATAATATGTATTTTCTCCTTATTTAGGAAAATTAAATGCAACATATTATGTCACAAGAGTCGCTGTCCCCATGGCTCTAGCATTGTTGCTTGTTGCTGGCATTGGTTTCTGGCAGAGGAGAAAGCTTCTCAAGCTTAAGGTTATAAACCAACAGGAAGCTGGTAATGTACATGGAGGTATATATGCATATAATTAAGTTTCATTTACTTGATTTTCGTTGCATCGGATACGCAATACATATCTCATCAGCTATTCCAGTACTTCTATAGTTGCATGCTATAAAAACTATACTTACAATAGTGTTAGGCCGGGTTACATATATATATGATATATATCAGGTATGTTTGAAGAACATAAGAGTCAAGGGCCAGACACTTTTAGCTTTCAATCAATGAAGAAAGCATCAGGGAACTTTTCGGACGCAAACAGACTTGGGCAAGGTGGATTTGGTGCTGTCTATAAAGGTAGACTTCAGAATGGAGAGGAAGTTGCCATTAAGAGACTTTCGAAACAATCTACACAAGGTAATAAAGAATTCAGCACCGAGGTGTTAATAGTCGCAAAGCTTCAACACAGAAATCTGGTGAGGCTTTTGGGATATTGTGAAGAGAAAAAGGAGAGGCTGCTTGTGTATGAATATGTCCCTAACTTGAGCCTTGATCAACTTTTGTTTGGTAATTAATACTGAATTCCAAATTCACCAAATCTTTACTACTTGATTAGTGTCTTCTTTTCTTCATTATTAATAATATATTGAGAAATAATGTTTTATGAAATTAAATATATATAGATCCAAGCAAGTCCAAGAATTTAGACTGGAAGACAAGGTACAACATCATAGTTGGAATAGCAAGGGGACTTCGGTATCTTCACCATGAGTCTCGACTGAACATTGTACATCGCGATCTTAAGACAAGCAACATATTGTTGGATGCTGATATGAACCCCAAAATTGCAGATTTTGGGCTAGCAAAGTTGATTTCATTGGAACACACTCAGGGGGATACCACAAAAGTTGCCGGTACATTGTAAGATTAGTGATCTATCTAGCCTAATTGAGTGACTATTACACTATGCTTAGACTAATATTTTTTAATGCACAGGGGCTATATGGCACCAGAATATATATTTCAAGGAAAATTTTCCACCAAGTCGGATGTCTATAGCTTCGGAGTTCTACTTCTCGAGATAGTGAGTGGTCTGAAGATTTGTAAACCGAATCAATCAGAAAACAACGAGGGACTACTACAACGAGTGGGTGAAAAACAGATGTGATCTTTCCTTATATTGGTTAAGCTATTATCAAACTATAATGACATTAATTAAATCAAATTATGTGTACATATGCAGGTGTGGAGACATTGGGAAGAAGGGAACTTTGAAGAGCTATTAGATCCAACACTAAGGAATGAGGCAACGGAAGTAACTAAATGCATTCAAATAGCGCTACTATGTGTGCAACATGATGCCTCAACAAGACCTGCAATGCAAATGGTACTTAGTTGGCTAAACAACAACTTGGTCAATATTCCATCGCCTGTTCGTCCTGCTGCCCTAGCATTTGACACTTCTAGTACAACAAGCATTTGGAACTCATCAAGCAATGTGATCGGATTCATGACCGAGAGTAGTTCTATAACATCAAAATATGATTGATAAGTCTTGGCATCACAGTCAGCCAGATCAAAAAATGGCTCAATTCATGTGGAATACATTCATAAAGTTCCCAAATTCGTAATTTGGCCAAGAAAACTCAAAGTTATATGTAAGTGAGTGTTAGAGGCGAGAAGAGCGGTAACGAAATTATTAATTGGTTTGCAGAAAAGGTTCCATTGAGATGAGTCAAAATCTCGATGGAAGTTTCTTTATTTTGCAATTGATGTGGGACAATTCATCATGTCAATTGCAGTCATGAATCTGATCCCCTTCTAAGCACCATTTTTTGTAAAGAAAAGAAATGAAAAGAACAAATGATGTTGCGCGCATAGTCAACATGTAGTTCTCCTAGTCCTTTGTGGCTTCTCCAGTTTCAGCTCTCTTTAATACACGTGTTCTCTTTTTTTTTTTTTGGTCGAAAAATACACGTGTTCTCTAGTGCTTTGTTTATTGTCCGTACGTGTACACGAGATACTAATTAACATAAGCTCAATGATGTTTCATCTTAAAACCAACAGGAAGCTACAGGTAATGTACATGAAGGTATATATGCATATAATTAAGCTTTTCCTTTGATTTTCGTTGCATCGGATAAGCAATATATCTCATCAACTATACTTACAAAAATAGTCTTAGTCCGGGTTACACACACATACACACATATATATATATATCATGAATGTTTGAAGAACAAAAAAGTCAAGGGCCAGAATGTTGAAATGTGATTCAAAATCTCAAACTCTCTATGTCATGTATGACAGTTAGTTTTTATTTCAGTTTTTAATCATACAGTAAGAGAAGGTTATGACAGTTGGTAGCTTAGCTGTCAAGTTTTTAGTTTACCCGTTTATGTCATGTATGACAGTTAGTTTTTATTTCAGTTTTTAATCATGGATGTAAGTAGTGGTGTAGTGGAAGTAGTGGTAGTTTTTATGTCATTGCAGTTACTCAAATTGTAAGGGGTTTAAGTTGTCAGTTTAATGAATGAAATGGTGTGAGGCTTTTACAGAAAAGAAGTTTCTCCTGTCCTCTGTTCAAACTTGTATGACAGACATCAGCTGTTTGTTTATAATCGAAAGGGTTAAGGTTTGGATTAAGTTCTGCAAAATTCCAACACAGAAAATTTTAGCTTTCAATCAATGAAGAAAGCATCAGGGAACTTTTCAGACACAAACAGACTTGGGCAAGGTGGATTTGGTGCTGTCTATATAGGTAAACTTCAGAATGGAGAGGAAGTTGCCATTAAGAGACTTTCGAAAGAATCTACACAAGGTAACAAAGAATTCAGCACCGAGGTGTTAATAGTCGCAAAGCTTCAGCACAGAAATATGGTGAGGCTTTTGGGATATTGTGAAGAGAAAACAGAAAGACTGCTAGTCTATGAATATGTTCCCAACTTGATCCTT
The DNA here is from genome assembly GCA_963922045.1 of Persicaria maculosa. Lineage (NCBI taxonomy): Eukaryota > Viridiplantae > Streptophyta > Magnoliopsida > Caryophyllales > Polygonaceae > Persicaria > Persicaria maculosa. The sequence goes on along the minus strand of OY998257.1, from coordinate 12,984,940 downwards.
GATCAGCTTTTGTTTGGTAATACTGAAGTCAAAATTAACTAAATCTTTACTACTTTGCAGTGCCTTCTTTTATTCATTATTAATATATTGAGAAAGAATATATGTATTATGAAATTAATTATAGATCCAAACAAGTCCGGGAATTTGGATTGGAAGAAAAGGTACAACATCGTATTTTGAATAGCACAAGAACTTCGGTATCTTCACCATGAGTCTCGACTGAACATTGTACACCGCGATCTCAAGACAAGCAACATATTGTTGGATGCTAATATGAACGCCAAAATTGCAGATTTTGGGCTAGCAAAGTTGATTTCATCGGACAACACTTAGGGAGATACCACGAATTTTGCTGGTACATTGTAAGATTCATAATCTCGACAAAATTATGAAGTACTAAGCCCACCCAAGTTAAATTTAAGCATAGGTGTACACTTTATATTACACTATTCTTAGACAAACAGTTTTGTATGTATATACAGGGGCTATATGGCACCAGAATATATATTTCAAGAACAAATTTCCACCATGTCGGATGTCTATAGCTTTGAAGTTATACTTCTACAGATAGTGAGTGGACAGAAGATTTGTAAACCAAATCAATCGCAGAATAATGAGGGACTACTACAATGAGTGAGTGAAAACAGATCAAGTTTTTCGTCCTTAAATTTTATTTAGTTGGAATACATGACAATGAAAACATATATATCAATGTGTATATGGATGCAAGTGTGGAGACATTGGGAAGAAGAGAACTTTGAAGAGCTATTAGACCCTACACTAAGGAAAGATGTCGCGGAAGTAACTAAATGCATTCAAATAGCGTTACTATGTATGCAACATGATGCCTCAACAAGACCTGCAATGCAAATGGTACTTAGTTGGCTAAACAACAATTCACTCCCATCCCCCGTTCGTCCTACAGCCCAAGCATTCGACACTTTTAGTACTGAAGTGCGGAATAGGCAGATATAAAGCACTAAAATACTCCAGAAGGGGGGGGGGTTGAATGGAGTATGGAAACTTTTTGCAAAACAGAAATTGTAAGACCTTACCAACCAAAAGTGAGACCTTATCTGTCAAACAGAAACAAGATAAAACAAGCACAAAGGTATGAAAGAAAAGAACATGTGATTTGTTAACGAGGTTCGGCTCAACTTGCCTTTATTTCACTTTATCTTATGAGCCCTAGATACAACCTCTAGAAGACTTACCCTCTTCTAGACTAACTTCCTATCTAGCAACCCAAACACACTAGTGAAATAAAGCCCTAAGAGTACCTGAGTACTCTATAAGATGGTTAAAGAACCCTAAGTAAAACTTAACTGAATTGTACTATAAAGCTTGAATGAAACCTCACACACACTCAAACAAGTAAATACAATTAAACCAAGAGAGTGACGTGTGATCGTAGGCTTGCAGGAGACGAGGATGCAGAGGAATGTTGTGCGCTGTAGATGTGTGTGTCTGCAATCCTTCTTCTTCTCCTTATAAAGGCCAGCTGGTTGAGTTGAATATGAACGTTGCAAGATATTCGCCTGGGAAGAGCAACAACCTTTTGAAAAGAGAACTTCCAGAAGCTTCTCTCGGATATACTCGGATTTGATTCAATAGAAACGTTTAATTGGCTGAAGAAAGGCTCCATCAAATCCCTGTAAAAACTCAACTAACCCAGCCACCAAATCTTTGCATATATATACGGTTAGTAAGATATAATCTGTAAACACTAATCCCTTCTCAAACATATATATATATATATATATATATCAGCATAGGCCCAATAATTTATTGGTCCTGTAAACTTATCATAATGGACTCAAAAGGATGGGCCCAGCAAGCATCAGCCCATTAATCTTAAGCCTGTAAAACACTTGGGCCAATCTGGTAGGTAAGGCCTTACCCAAAACCTGGAAACCAGGACTTTGGCTTTCATCATTTAGTAAGACCTTATTCTTCAATAATAATGTCTTATCATCAAGGTGGAATTAACAAGTACAATAAGCATTTGGAATTCATCAAGCAACGTGATCGAATTTTTACAAAGAGTAGTTCTAAGACATAAAAATATGATTTATGATTAGTCTTGAATTGGCATCACGGTCTACAAGCTAAAAAAAAATGGCCCAATTCATGTGTAATACATGAATAAATTCCCAACCTTGTACTTTGGGCATTAAACTCAAAGTTCTATGTAACTGAGTGTTAGAGGCGAGAAGAGCGGTAACGAAACTCTGATGTGCTCTAGTAACCGGATATGGATGGCAAAATTCGCAAGCCTTGTTCTCGATCTCACCAAAGGGTTTTGTTTTTAGCATCTAAGCAAATGTGCTCAGTTCTTAACTTAAAAATTCAACTTTTTTTTAGAAATGACAAACATTACATAATATACAGGAATAAATTGATGCCCTTCTAACCATTTACAAGCGATGTATGACCTTTTTCTAGAAAAGTTCAGGAAAAATCTAGGGGTGGGTGTGCGACGGGATGAAACGGGACGTGACCGGGACGAGGCCCATCCCGCTTAATTTTTCCGGGACATGATTCACTTTTTTTTTAATCCCACACGGGTCTTATCCCTAACGGGACGGAACGGGCCTTGTTCATCAAATAAAAATAATAAAATATTATAAAAACTTGAATCAAAACACTGCTAGGTGGAGTTCCAGCATCATAATTTCATACCAAAAAAAAACGCTACCAGCACAAGAAAGTTAAACATTGCAAAACAGATTGGCCAAAAGCCGGATGGTGGAGTCAAGTTGGAATAAATTCACCCGCACCAATTGCCAATGGTTTGCACAAGATGAAGAAAGTTAAACAAGGCAGATGAAGATGAGCACCATATATAAGAATTAAGAACACAAATATTGAACACTAACAGTGCAGTAGTTATATGTTCATATAGGATGGCACATAATGACAGTTGCTAGAATAGTTGCACCTTTAGTTATTTTTAATTTTCAGATTGCTTACAACTTACAAGCCTTATAGTATGATTGTAAATTATGTTTAAAATAACTTAATACTATATAATTATAGAATATGGATCAAATGTTAACAGGTTTTACGATGTTAAATGTTAACAAATATTGGCTCTTGATCGAAGCAAAATGGAAGGCCAGTATTAATTAGATTTTTTTATTTTTTAAATAAAAAGTGGGACCCACTAATTTTCTTATATCGTTCTCATTTGTTTGTACGTGTGTTTCAATCTCTGAGGGATGAAAAAACCTTAAACTGTATCCCTCTCTACTCTTCGCCTCCTACTTGCTACCTCACGACACTCCCATGGCCGCTCTTTCTTGCTCCCATGGTGGCGATGGTGAAGCAATCGACTAGGTCGAAGGAGATGACAGAGGCGGATGCGATGGCGATCGTTGAAGGTGGCGGAGGCGGAGACGTGAGATCGGACGACAAAGGAAACAACGGAGGAGAATCCAGCAGAACCATCTCCTCCGGTCTCCAACACCTGCTGACAGTAGCGGATCTGTGGGGGGGGGGGGCTTGGGGTGGCTGAAGCCCTCCCTTAGCTCGAAAGAAAAACGTAAAAAAAAAATTATTTTGGATTTTTTGGTAATTTTTACTAATTTTATGGATAAAATAGTGTAAAAGGAATAAAAAATCATAAAGACAGCTTAGCTTAGTTGGTAAGCAGTTGTATTTATTACCTTGAGGTCATGGGTTCAAACCTCCATAACCTCATTTTTTTAAAATGATTTTTGTTTCTCTTAGTCTTCTTCTACTAAAAATGTCTAATTAAATAACAAATTTAAAATTTTCTCCAATATATTTAAATAAAAACATTATGTCCTATATATAAATATAAAAAAAATCTAATTTTGACGGTTCTCCGTCTGCCGACTTAGTCGGCCATCGAGTTTCAGGTTTGTCTGAACTCGAATTCTTACCTAATAAAAAAATATAAAAATAAAAATAAAAATAAAAAGATAAAAACATCTAATTTTTTTTATAATTTTTGTTTTTCCTACAAAAATTGACTATTTAAATCACAAATTTAAGATTTTTTCTAATATATTTATAAATAAAATTATTTTTCATATATACATATATGATATATATATATATATATATGTGACAAAAATTTTCTAAAACTTTTTTTTAGCCCCCCCTTAGGAAAATTCCTAGATCCGCCACTGGCCGCTGACGCTACCGATCAGCTCATTCTCCGGTCAGCCTTTCCCCTCTCTTTCTCTCTTTCGTGCTCGACGGGATCGGGATCGTGCTCATGGACCTCTGTTTTGGAAACTCAATGAAAACGCACATTTGGATGGATCTCTATTTTCGCTTTACGGAAGTTGGCGAGTTCGGGCATTCAAATGGGGAGACTGCTAGGAGGAATTCGAAATTGATCTACGCTCCGGTGATGGCATATACAGTGGATCAGATGTTGCTTCAGGTGCGGGAAGTGAGAGAGCAAGGCGCTGATTTGCTGGAGATTCGATTGGATTAGAAATGGATGGATGAATTCGACATTGATCTCTATTCGTTGATTTAGGTTTTCATTCAATTGTTTTTTTTTCTATTTGATATCTATTGTCAATGTCAAATCTTTGTTGCAAATGCAAATTGTGTTCAAATCTATATTTTTCTAGTCTTGTTTTCCATTAATTTCACGTTCAGAGTCACTATTCAGCAAGTTCATAGTTCCTATTCGTTGATAATAAGAAATTATTCATCTGTATGTGGTTAATTAGATGTGGGAAATCAAGAATTACATTTACATAATCTTTCAACCTATCGTATAATTACAATCAATTTAGCAAATAATTACTATCAACCTAGCGAATAGTTGAAAAATTGACCAACCCTTTTGTTATTATCTAAATGATAACTCCTAATTACAAACGAATAATAACGATCAATTTAAGGAATAATTACTATTAACCTAGCAAATAGTTGCAAAATTGACCAACCCTTTTGCTATTATCTAACGATAACTACTCTTTACACACGAATAATAACTATAAGTTAGCGAATAATTAATATCACCTTATCGAATAGTTCAAACAGTGCACCACACAAAAAAACAATGCTACCCCATCAAAAAAACGTTACGCCACAAAGTGTAAGCAAAATCTGGAAGTTCAGAGTCATTATTCGTTGATAATCTGGAATTATTCGGTAATTTGTTCATCATTATTTATCGAACACACAGTGCAAGCACAGTCTCCTCCTCCCAAAAAAACGTTACCTCACAAAAAAAACCAACACATGCGCTTCCGCTTCAGCAATTTGGCTATAAAACTGGTGGGGCCTACTCTTTTTTATTTAAATAAAAAAGGAAAATTTCAATTAATCTTATCCATCCATTTGTAATCAATCAATAGCCTATATTTGTTAACACTTAACACCGTAAGGATAGCAACACATGACCCAACCTCTATAATTATAATTATAAATAACTAAATTAGTAAATTTTTTAGTACTACAAAAATTAAAACTCGCGTCTAGTGTATTAAGCCTATATTTATTAACACTTAACATCGTAAGGATAGCAACACATGACCCAACCTCTATAATTATAATTATAAATAACTAAATTAGTAAATTTTTTAGTAATACAAAAATTAAAACTCGCGTTTAGTGTATTAAATATAAATATAAATATAAATATAAATATAAATATAAATATAAATATAAATATAAATATAAATATAAATATAAATATAAATATAAATATAAATATAAATATAAATATAAATATAAATATAAATATAAATATAAATATAAATATAAATATAAATATAAATATAAATATAAATATAAATATAAATATAAATGCGGGACAAGACCGGAATTTGCGGGATCCCATAGTCTTGTCCCGCATCCCGTCCCGCATAATTTTTACAGGATGGGATTCACTTTTTTTCCCTCAAATCCCACCGAAACCGGGACGAGACCGGAATTTACGGGATTTGTGCCCACTGCCGACCCCTAGAAAAATCTATGAGCCTAAATCACATCACATTGAGTCGAAATCTCCACAAAAAATTCTTTATTTGCAATGTCAACATGTAGTTCTCCCGACCTTTGGGGCTTCTCCAGTTTATTACTTTTGTGTAGACCCATGGCATAAAAAACCAGCAAAAACATAACTTACCCGAATAAAAACAACTCAACTCGATTTGCCAGCCATTTTAACAAGTCTAGGTTCCCCCAAAGCCTTCCAATGGACTTAATTAACTAAGGTATATAGAGATACATAGATAGATCGAGGATACAGCCACTCGTTGACTTTCCAATTTCATTTCATTATAATAAATCAACGTGCTCAACGTTCAATTCACTATCTGAAATACTTGCTGAAAACTTCTCAATTCAAATAAGCTTCATACTTATCACTGCAAGAACTTATGTTGCACGACGTACGTTGTTTCAAATACAGAAGCAAGTGGGACGCCACCTTGCCAACCTGACAGTTACGTTGGACAATCTTTAGTTGGCGAAATAATTAGCTAAAAAGCCAAAATTTTAAAACTAATTAGGGAAATAGTCAAACTTTGAAACTATTTAGGGAAATAGCTAAAATGTTGACTTTTTGACTTTTTAATTATAGAAAGCTATCTATATTTATGTTAAATTACGAATGTTATCCGAAATTTCTTAGACTTCAAAATATTACTACGGACTTAATACTGATTGTTTATAAAATGACTTTTGGTGGTACTAACTACCATAATCTACTGACTATATTATGAATAATGAATTTTCTGTGGTTTCAAGCCCACCACGCTCTGCAATTAAAAACTTAAAGATAGAGAGGTTTGACCGATACCTGAACTTAGTTACACTGGACCACCGGCGTTCCTTTAGCTTCCGGTTTTCTAGAGGTGGCTAACCTTCAACCAGGCCTCCCTTAGTCCAAGCACAGCACAGATCTGTTTCGTTTCATACCTCAGACCGTAGTCTCTAACTCTCAGTTTTTGTTTTTGGAGGGTGAAAGGATTGGAATCAAGAAAACTAATTATTCAGAACATAGAGTTCGATTAAGTAGCTTTCCCTTTCTTAAAAACAAACTTTTATTGAATTTGGAAAATATTACAACACACAAGCACTCCTAATTTAAAACTTACAAACACACAAACATTCTAGATTCTCACACCAGAAAGATCCATCGAAGGATTCTTGAGTTTTTGAGTGATGGGAAACCAACCTACTCAGAACTCAACAATGCTTCTCTTTCTCTTTCTGTATTACAAGACTTCTCTCTCTTTTCATTGGTTTTTCTCTCTCTGGATTTCGATGCCCTTAGAAGTCTGAGGAGAGCTCTATATATAGAGCTGGTTGAAAGGCATTGGATGCCTTTACAACGTCTAAAAGCTAGTGGCCGACATATGGGCCCCTACGCACTCAGAAAATAATAAAAGCACACAGTGCTGACTCAATAATACAACTCACATGATGAAAAAGAAAACAGAAAGGTACAATAATTGTGCAGGTGCATGATGGTGATGTTTAATCATTCAGGTTCTGGACCCCCTCTTCTCCCATATTGGCCTCTAAGTCATCATCATCATCCATTATCAGATCTTGGAGATTATCAATCTCCAAATCTTGCTCATTATCCAAATCGAGATCAAGCATTAGACCTTTAGTGTATTCTCGATCCCATGTAATTAACATATCAATCATCCTTTCATGGCCTTCCTTGTCCAAAAAGTGACCAGCTTCTATTTGTGCTAAATAGAGCTCAATGGACTCGGACCTGTCTATAGCTTGCTGCATCAATGGCTTGAGTTGTGGGGTTATGATGAAGGTGGTATTCCCAACTTTGAATATTCCACAGTCAGTCTGTCTAAACTTGTTGATGTAAAAATAGATGTAGAAGAACCCTTTTTCTCTTGCTGCCCATGGATGTCTTATTATATTATTATGGCTTCCTACTACTGGATCTACCACGTACCAGTATTCTTCAGTAAATAGCAGGAAGATCAGGTAGTGTGGTAACCGGATTTTCCCCTTGTTAACATCCATGCAAGCACTGATAACACGACAACCATTTATTTCCTCTATCTTCTCAAACGTTGTTGCTCTAAGGAAAACCTCCTTCTGGAATTTAGTGAAGTGGTTGTACAGGAAGCTATGCTCTTCTTCTTTTGGCCATGGTTGCTTGTATTTGTAGAGTCCATTACACATTCCATATTCCCATGCTTTTAGATACTCTGAATCAACATATGCCGTAAGTGGTAATGAGATTCCTCCTAGTCCAGCGAAATTGTTTATACTGAAATGGTTACACCACTCTCTGGTCCTTGCTGGGGTATTGAGATCCCTCAAGGTTACTGTCCAGTAGAAGTATCTGAAATCTCTCATCCTCCATCTCCTACAGATTTCTTCTTGAAGTTCTATAGGTAGTTGAAGAACTTTTATAATGATTTCCAAAGTTAAAAATCTTTCAACCGTTCTGTGTCTCGTTTCAAGGAGTCCACGACGGAATCTGTTATGAGTAAATCTTCCAAAATCAACAGAAATATAAAAACTTGGAGGGGAAACCCATCCTTGATATTCTCTTATGCCACTTAAGAAATCAAGATCCATCTCGCTGGTTGCCCAGCGAGCGTCTTCCCATCAAGTCTGCTTTCTTTGGTCCATCAGCTAGTTCTCTAGTTAGGCTGTCTGTTAGAGAATTTTTTGAACCCTGCACATGTTCAACAGTAAAGGTGAATTGGTTAAGGGCTAATTGCCAACGCAGGAGCCTCCCATGCGCTTTCATATTATCAAGATTATTATTTATAAAACCCAATATTCCTTTACAATCTGTTCTGACTGTAAAAGGTTTAGGGGCTAAAAAGATTATAAACTTCTGGATTCCACGATAAATTGCAAGAATCTCTTTTTTCATGACAGTGTAATTATACTCAGATTTGTTGGAGCTGCCACTGCTGTACCTGCAAAGCTTGTTATCTTTCTTTAATTTCAAAACAGCTCCCCAATGATAATCACTAGCATCTGTTTCAAGAACTAACTCATCATCTTCATTAGGTAGAGTTAATATTGGAAGTTTTTCACATCTTCTTTTTAGTTCTTTGACTATCTTGGTGTCTAGCTGAGTCCAATTCCAAACTTGTTCTTTCTTCAATTTTCCCTGTAAAGGTTTTCTTAGTTTGGCTAAATCTTTAATGAAATCAGAAGCATAGGTAAGACATCCTAGAAACCTTTCTAGTTGTTTTCTATCTTTGATTTCATCAGGAAATTTTTCTACCATTTCTAAAATATGTTCCTGCAACACAATTTGACCTGCTTTTATCTTGAGTCCTAGGAATTCAATTTCTGGTTCGGCATAAATGCACTTTTTCTGTCCTAGAATGATTCCATGATCAATGCATTTTTGGGTTATGGCTTTTAAATCATGTTTATGTTGTTCCAAGGTTTTAGAGAAGATTAAGATATCATCAATGTAAACAAGACAACAATGTTTAAATTCTTTGAAAACATTGTCCATTCTTCTCTGGAATATTTGTGGTGCGTTCTTTAACCCAAATGGCATGACTATCCACTCATAGTGTCCTTGTGGAGCACTGAATGCAGTAAGTGGAATGCTGGCCTCATTCATCTTTACCTGCCAATATCCACTTTTGCAGTCAATTTTAGAGAACCAAATGGCTCCCTGTATTCTATTAAATAAAACTGTTTTATTAGGGATATAGTATCCATCAAAAACAGTATTATCATTAAGCTTTTTATAGTTGATAACCATTCTAGCTTTTCCTCTTTTTTCTTCAGCATGATTTTTGACCATAAAGGCGGGGCTAGAATGAGGGCTTTTGCTTTCTCTGATTAATCCTTTCTTTAATAGCTCATCAATTTGTTCTTTAAACTCTTGCTGATCTTTGTAAGTATAAACCATTTGTTTTACTCTAATGACAGTCTTTGGATCTATTAATTCTATGGTAGCAAATGATTTATCTTTTTCCCAAAATTTTAAAGGATTTTCAGAGTATAATTCTTTGCACATTTTTTCTTGTTGTTTAAGAATTTTTTCTTTTAAGCCTATTTCACAAATGGAGAGTGCAAATTCTCTTTGAGTAGGAAGAATATACTCCTCACCACGCTTAGTGCGCGTGAACTCTATTGCTTGGTGTGTATATGCTTGTTTGATCTTCTTAACCCAAGCATCTTCTCCATTGATATTAAAGACCATCATGTCTAAGTGTTGAGTGACTGGGACATGAAGTCTTTGGAAGTTGTTTCCAATTAACATGTCGTGTGAAGGTTGAGTAGTAGCCCAGAGTGTAGGGATTACACACGAGACTCCACCTATCATGATTGGCACATCAGAAGCTAATTCTGAATGAACCATGATACTATCGTCAGCTATCCTGACTTGGATTGGTTTACGGGATTTCTGCCATATGAACTCAGGAAATAATGCCTTCTTACCAAAGCATACCGAACAACCGCTATCCACAAAGGCACATAATTCATATTTGTTATAGCCTTCTAAACAAATACTTATTGGGATATAAATGCTATTGGGATTTGTGATTCTATAATTTTTCTTCAAGGATCCTCTACTGACATGCTCAAGGCTTTCTTCTATCCTCACATTCTCTTCGTAGAGATGCCTAAGATCCATCACTTCCATTCTCATTCCCATTTCTTCTTCACCTTCAATTGACTCATTTTCAGATTCTTCATGTTCATCGAGCTTTTCTTCAATTATTTCCACTATTCCTTTGTTGTTCCTTACACCATCCAGGTTTAATTTGTAACCTGTTTCACTTATGGGTTCTAGGTTAATTTCTCTTTGCCTATGGTTTGGCATAATACTCACTCCAAATCTTTCTTTCTTCTCTAGAAACTCCTTCGGATTTAGCCTAGGTCTATAATTACTAGCTGAACCATGTTCATATCGCCTGTAGTTTCTTCTAGCTTCATTCTGTTCTACTGGTTCATTCTCCCTCAGCCTTCTTTGTCTTAGTATTTCTTCTAGCTTTTGTTGAACTTTGGATATGGGAATGTTTTCCATGTCTTTCAGATTAATTAGTCCCATTTGCTGATATACTGCTTCTTCATCAGAATTTCTGTCAGACTCATCATCACTCATAACTTCTTGGTTTGTGAAGTTGAATTCAATGTTTTTGAGTTTCTGTAATTTCAACTTCCATTCTGGGTCGTCCAACTTAGTGCTAAATCTCCTTGTCTGTGGAACTGGACGTTGATTCATTTTTAAGGATTTGATTTTCGTCTTGATTTTCTCCTTCAATAATACCTTTTTTCTTTATATTATCTATCTTAGTAGAAAACTTCTTTTTGGATTTTTTAAATGGATAACTATATCTAAAAGGATCTCCTTTCTTAAGTTCACCACCAGATTTTAGGCTTATCTGATGACTAATTTCGTTGATGGCTTTGAGATTGGTTGAGTGTTGCACTTCACCTGTTTCTTTTACTATCTTAAAAATCTTACTGCTAATTTCTAGATATAACTGTTCTAATTTTTTAATTTCAACTTTTAAATCTATAAGTTGATCTGAAATAGCATTTAAAATTGCTCCAAAGTGCTTATCATTTGTATCTAGATGTAAAGCATGAGGATAAGTCTTATGGGGATAATTAGTAGATACCTCCAGATTGGCTTATAGATAAATACAAATATTTTACTTAACTTGGCTCTTATACCAAATTGCAGGATCACACAAAATACTGAATAATATTTAAGCAGAATAAAAATACAAACTAAGGGTATATTCTAATCTTGCTAAGAGCTAGGGTTTATTTTTATAATTTTTTGGGTTTTAAGGGAAAAGTTTACAATTACACAAAAGTGAATATTGAATTTTGGCTATTCTCCAAAATACTTTGGAAAATAGTCTATTCTCCTAATATCTTTAGATTTTTTGGCTAAATCACAAGTTTATTCTTAGTTGGCATCAGTTGGCCTAGCTTCCGCATTAGGACATATTCATTCTCTCTATCTGAATTGGTAGATCACAGCAATGATACTTCTCGGATTCTCCAAAGCCGATGTTTTGCTCATTGTCATCGCCTTCCTACTCGCGCAAAATGTGAACTCGCAATTCGATTTTGTGAGAAGTCAATGCAACACCACATCCGGGAACTACACAGCTGACAGCGACTACAAGAAGAGCCTAGATCTCCTCCTCTCCAATTTTAGCAACAAAACATCCATGAGCGGGTATGAAGGTGTCGCGAGCCCAGACAAAGTGTATGGCCTTTTCTACTGCAGAGGAGATCTTGACATCGCGGCATGCAGCAGCTGTATCAAAGCTGCAGCCAAGCGAGTAGTATCAGATTGCCCAACTGAGAAGAATGCTGTCATTTGGTACCCGGAATGCACGCTGCATTACTACGCAAACAATTTGGACGCCTTCCTTGAGGAAGATGGCAATTGGGTTGGGCAAAACAGCGTTGACAATGTCTCTGATCCGACCCAGTTTCTTATAAGGCTGACCATCTTCATGACCCCACTTATCAACAAGACGGCATATGGAAGTACTAGTCCAAGTTATGCAACTGGAGATTTGAACATCACGAGGCATGAGACATTGCACTGCCTGGTTCAGTGTAGTCCGTTTGTTACAGGCGATCACTGCAATCAATGTCTCGAGAAGGCGCTCACAGAAGTAGGATCTTGTTGTTACGGTGGAAGCACTTGGCTGATGATTTTTAACCCCAGTTGCCAGATGAGGTATGATTTTCTCGCTTTCAGCAATCTAACAGATGGGTCATCGCCCCTACCAGCTCCAGTTTCAAAGAATCCACCAGCTCCGGTTTCTATGAATGCCCCTTCAGGTACGTACGTCCAAGTATATATATATTAGTCTTTGTTTAGCACTTGCCTTAAGGCCAGTAAGACCAAACAAGCTGATAGATCTAATATCCACTGTCAAAGTATTAATCTTCATTAGAATATATATCTATACAAGATATCAATCACAAGCGTAAATTTAAAGTACATATATATTTACTTTTCAAAACCAATTGACAATGTGAGAAGTATTTCATAAACACATTAATAAGTTCTTCCATTTCTGTATCGATCTGTATTCATCGAATAATTTGTATTATTCAACTGACATCAATTTCCCTTCATTTGTTTAACTGGTTAATCTTACAAAATTAGTCCTCTTTGCGCGCAGGAAAGAATGCGTCATATTATCTGACAAGAGTTCTTGTCCCCGTGGCTGTCACATTGTTGCTTGCTGCTGGTATTTGTTTTTGGCAAAGGGGAAAGCTTCTCAAGTTTATAACCCAACAGGAATCAAGAAATGTACAAAGAGGTAGTAGTTTTTTGTATTCTATTAATCCATTACTTCTATATATAGTTACTAAGAAAATTAGTAACTTACTATCCTTCAAGATTCGTTTTTGTTAATTCCTTCGATGCATAGTAAATAAATTAAAAGGCACTTTGGCACACATTGAGTCACATTAATTTGTGTATTGCATCATCCATTTATATTAATGTACTACAGTAATATATAGTATTTCACTCCTCCTTTTGTAACTTGTTTCTCTTCTTCGTTCAACTACAAGCTATAAAAGCTAATGATCTTAGGATATATATATATCAGGTATGTCCGGAGAACATAAGATAGAAGGTCAAGTAGCAGAAAATTTTAGCTTTGGAGCAATGAAGAAAGCAACAGGAAGCTTTTCGGAGGCAAATAGACTTGGGCAAGGTGGATTTGGTGCTGTCTATAAGGGCATACTCCAGAATGGGGAGGAAGTGGCCATTAAGAGACTTTCTAAAGAATCTAGACAGGGTAACAAAGAATTCAGCACCGAGGTTTTAATAGTCGCAAAGCTTCAACACAGAAATCTTGTGCGACTTTTGGGGTATTGTGAAGAGAAAAAGGAGAGACTGCTAGTGTATGAATATGTCCCCAACTTGAGCCTTGATCAAATTCTGTTTGGTAATGCCCATCAAACTTAAAATTCACCAGATCTTTACATGTCAGATTGCTTGTGTTCTTCAATTATATTGATCAAGGAAGAATGCATTATTTCAAAATTGTAGATCCAAGCAAGTCAAAGAACTTGGACTGGATAACAAGGAGCACCATCGTATTTGGAATAGCAAGGGGACTTCGGTATCTTCACCATGAGTCTCGACTGAACATTGTCCACCGCGATCTCAAGACAAGCAACATATTGTTGGATGCAGATATGAACCCCAAAATTGCAGATTTTGGGCTAGCAAAGTTGATTTCATTGGACCATACTCAGGGAGATACCACAAAAGTTGCCGGTACATTGTAAGATATCATAATCTTGACAAAAAAAATGAAGTACTTCCAAGCCCGCAAAGTTAGATTGAACCATAGGTGTACACTATATATTACACTGTATATGCTTAGACGATCATTTTTGTATGTATATGCAGGGGCTATATGGCACCAGAATATATATTTCAAGGACAATTTTCCACCAAGTCGGATGTCTATAGCTTCGGAGTTATACTTCTGGAGATAGTGAGTGGTCAGAAGATTTGTAAACCAAATCAATCACAAAATAACGAGGGACTACTACAACGAGTGAGTGAAAACGGATCAAGTTTTTTGTCCTTAAATTTTATTCGGTTGGAATACATGACAATGAAAACATATATATCGATGTGTATATGGATGCAGGTGTGGAGACATTGGGAAGAAGGGAACTTTGAAGAGCTGCTAGACCCTACACTAAGGAAAGATGTCGCGGAAGTAACTAAATGCATTCAAATAGCGTTACTATGTGTGCAACATGATGCCTCAACAAGACCTGCAATGCAAATGGTACTTAGTTGGCTAAACAACAATTCAGTCAATATCCCATCGCCCGTTCGTCCTGCAGCCCTAGCATTTGACACTTCTAGTACAACAAGCATTTGGAATTCATCAAGCAACGTGATCGAATTCACAGAGAGTAGTTCTATAACATCAAAATATGATTGATGATTAGTCTTGAATTGGCATCACAGTCAGCCGGATAAAAAAAATGGCTCAATTCATGTGGTACTTCGGGCATTAAACTCAAAGTTCTATGTAATTGAGTGCTAGAGGCGAGAAGAGCGGTAACGAAATTCTTGGTTTGCAGAAAAGGTGCCATTCGGTTAGGTCGATGGAAAATTCTTTATTTGCGATATCGATGTGGGACAACTCATCATCTCAACCTCGATCAGTCAATCTGATCCCCTTCTAATTAAGCACCATTTTTTATAAAGAAAAGAAATGAAAAAGAACAAATGTTGTCCCGGATCTTCCAGATGTTTTAAAAAGTGTAGGCTCCACCAAGTGGCGGATCCAGAAATTTTGTTAAAGGGGCTAAAAAATTTTAAGAAATTTTTTATTGCATGTATCATGTATGTATGAAAAATACTTCTTTTTTTATTAAATATATTTGATAAAACCTTAATTTATGTTTTAAATAGTTATTTTTAGTAGAATTTAAAAAAAAAAACAAATATTATTTTAAAAAATGAGGATTATATATATGTATAAAAGAAAGTTTTTGTTTAAGTATATTGGGGAAAAACTTAAATTTGGCTAAATGTTTTTTTGAGAAAATTATTTGTGCATGTATATAAGAAAATATTTTTTAAATGTATTGGAAAAAACTTAAATTTATGATTTAAATAGTCATTTTTAGTAGAAAAAATTTAAAACAATAAACAAAAATAATACAAAAAAAAATTGAGAAATTTTTTATATGTATATATTAAAAGAAAGTTTTTTTTAATTATATTGGAGAAAACCTTAAATTTGGTATTTAATTAGGCATTTTTAGCAGTAGGAAACTAATAGGAAAAAATTGTAAAAAAGTGAGGCTAATGAGAATTGAACTCATAACCTCAAGGTAATAAATACCCCTTCATTCCAACTAAGCTAATCTGTCTTTATGATTCATTACTCTTTTTACATTCTTTTATCTCTAAAATTAGTAAAAATTACCAAAAAAATCCATATAAAATTTTTTTCCTACACTTTTCTTCCAGGCTACGGGGGGCTTCAGCCACCCCGAGCCCCCCACTAGATCCGCCAATGGCTCCACCAAAGCGTTCCCACGGACTTAACTAAGTATACAATGCATTCATCCTAGAAGATACATACATAGAGAATACAAGTACCCACTCAATTGACTTCCAATTTCATTTCATTATAATAAATCAACATACCAGTTCGACAATCAGTTATGGCATTAGTTGGCCTCCCAACTAGGACTTTCACATACCAGTTCGTTGTGTACAAGCGATCTTCTCTCTGTAGTCTGTACGTATCTAAATCGGCAGATCACAACAATGCAACTTATATATTGGCTTCTCCAAATCTGTTGTTTTGCTCTTTGTCGTCACCTTCCTCCTTGCACAAAATGTGAACTCGCAGCTCAATTTTATGAGAAGCCAATGCAACTCCACATCTGGTAACTACACAGCTGACATTAAGAAGAGCCTGGATCTCCTCCTATCGGATCTCACCAGCAAATCATCCATGAGTTGGTATGAAGAAACCAGGAACACTGACAAAGTGTATGGCTGCTAGAAATGCAGTAAGAAGAAGGAGATATGAATAACAATGGCGGATTTCATTTGATATTTCTTTGATGAAGAATGCTTTACACTCTGCCCTATTCTTATACACAATCTGGCCTCTATCGGCAGCTTCCTAGAAGGATCCATATTTTGTCTTTTACTCAATGTACAACGGGTTGCCTATTGCTCATGGGCTTCCAATGATGGGCCATTGGGCTTGTGTGTAGACTCCATTACTACGCCCCCTTGGTCCGAGCTTGGTGCAGGCAAAGCTTGGGACGAAGTTGAAGGAATCTGGGTGATGGAAGTGCTTTCGTGAGAAGATCAGCAATCTGAGCCTTGGAGGTAATGAACGCCACCTTCAGCGTTTTGGCTTGAACCCATTCTCGGACGAAGTGATAATCAAGGGATACATGTTTGATGCGGTGATGCAGAACAAGATTGACGGCTAAGTAGGTGGCGCCGAGGTTATCACACCACAAGATCGGAGGATGGTGTAACAGAATTCGTAGCTCAGCAAGTAGAATTTGAATCCACAATGTCTCACAAGTAGCGACAGCAAGACTTCGATACTCAGCTTCGGTAGATGAATGTGCAACGGTGTCCTGCATTTTAGAGCTCCAAGAGATAAGGTTGCTTCCCAGAAAAATGCAATAGGCACCAGTTGATCGGCGATCAAGCATGTCACCGACCCAGTCCGAATCAGAAAAGGCATGTAATGACCTGTCGCCGTTGGCGGATATGTGAAACTGCAAAACTGAAGTAGCATTAAGGTAGCTGAGAATCCTCTTTACTAATTGCCAATGATGAACCTGAGGATTGTGCATCGCCTGGCACACTCGATTGACGGCAAAGGAGACATCCGGCCTTGTGAAGGCCAAATATTGGAAGCTCCCTACTGTACTGCGATACAAATGAGGGTCATTAAAAGTTGCACTTTCAGCAGGATTGCTCAAAGCCATGGGAGTGCTGACAGGGCTTGAATTTTGCATATTCATTCGGATCAAGAGATTTTAATATAGCGCTGCTGAGATAGATTGAAGCCTGAAGCAGTCCTGGTAACTTCAATCCCTAAAAAATAATGCAAGGGACAAAGATCTTTGAAAGAAAACAACCCTGTGAGTGCAGAAATAAACATCATAGCCTGATCATTATCGGACGAGATCACAAGAAGATCATCGACATACACGAGAACGTAAACACAAATTCCAGCTTGGTGATAGACAAATAAGGAGGTGTCGGAACGAGAAGGAGTGAAACTGAGATCAATAAGGGTTGTGGTGAGTTTTGAAAACCAAGCTCGGGGAGCTTGTTTTAAACCATACAGAGATTTATAAAGACGACAAATGTAATCAGGTTAAAGGGGATGAACAAAACCTTGGGGTTGATGGATATAGACCTCTTCCGTCAAGTCACCGTGAAGAAAGGCATTATGAATGTCGAGTTGTCAAGCTACCCATCCATTTGTCGCCGCAAGGGATAAAAATAGGCGAATTGTTGTGGGTTTGGCTACTAGACTGAATGTTTTAGAGAAATCGATACCCTGAATTTGATGGAAACCTTGGGCAACTAGGCGCGCCTTTCTCCATTCAATTTCACCAGTGGAAAGCCGTTTGGTTTTATATACCCATTTAGTGCCTAAGACATTGAGATTGGTTGATGGTGGAACAAGGGTCCAAGTACGAGTGGCAAGAAGGGCATTGAATTCCGTGGCCATGACAGATTGCCATTCACTGTGTTTGGAGGCTTCTGTGAAGGAAGAGGTTCGTCCGGCATGGAGGGCGAGGTAAGAGCAAGAGCACAGTGAGGACGGGGCCAAGGGATGGTCCCATCGGTTCGAATTAAGGGTTTGGAGATATGATCTTTAGCCCTGGTGGTCATATGATGACCATGAGAGGCCGGGAGGGGAGGGGTAGGAGACGACAAGGAAAGGGGCAAAGATGTGCTAGATGAGGATGAAAAAGAAGAATCCTCTGGTGGTGATGTGTTTGGGCTGGGCGAGACGTAATTTTCAGAAACTGACAGTGATGGGTCATTGGGCTTGGCAGACCCTAAATCAGGAGGAGAAAAGAGGGGTAATGAAGCTGTAGGAGAGGAGGGTTGAGGGGAGTCTAAATGGTTATGAGCGGATCCACTAGCAAAGGGAAATGTATCATCATGAAAGATAACATCCCGATAAATGTAATGGCGTCAATTCTTCCAATCAAAACAAATATAGCCATGATGATGAGAGCTATAACCAAGGAAGACCGTAGGTGTAGATTGGAAGGCAAGTTTATGTGCATTATATGGTCGAAGATTAGGGAAGGCAAGACATCCAAAAACTCTTAGAAAATCATAGTTCGGGAGGCGCCCAAAGACAATTTCAAAGGGAGACTTGTGATGAATGACAACAGAGGAAAGGCGATTAAGAAGATAAACCGCACATTCAAAAGCGAAATCCCAATATGAACGTGGGAGAGAGGAATGCTTTAGGAGAGTAAGACCCATATCAACAATGCGGTGATGTCGAGACTCGACCGACCCATTTTGAGGATGGGAATATGGACAAGTGAGACGATGATGGATGTCAAATTCTTGGAAAAAGGCTTTAAGTGGTTTGAACTCCGTACCATTATCGGTTTGCACATTTTTAATATTAGTAGAAAATGAATTCATTATGAGTTTATCAAATGTGATAAAAGTAGGAGCAACACCAAATTTTGTAGCCATAGGGAAAATCCAAATGAACTTAGAAAAGTCATCAACAATAGATGGATAGAAACGACAACCATTTTCGGAAAGATGGTGGGCTGGACCCATACATCAATAAAAAGAAGTTCTAATATCTTAGAGGATCTACTAGGGGAAGCATGATGAGCAAACGCATAGGCTTTAGCCCATGAGCAACTCTCACACTGACTTATTGGGCCGAGTCTAGGCTTTTGAAGAGTGGCTAAAATGGATGTTGTTAGGGTTGTAAAGAGATGGCCCATCCTGGAATGCCATCTGGAGAACAGAACGGTTGTGGTGTTAAGGGAGACTTCAGGCGGCAGCGACAAAGAAGATGAGATAGCAATTGGCAAACGATAGATGCCTCCTTCGGCAGGTCCTTGAAGAAGTGGAATATGAGTCTGCACATCTCTCACAAGAAACCGATTAGCATGAAATTCAATATAAACATGATTATCAATACAAAATTGACAAACGGACAGGAGATTTTTGGAGATATGAGGAGTGTGAAGAAGATTAGAGAGAAGGAATGTACGATTCTGAGAGGAGAATTAGGCGGAGCCCTGATGCTGGATGGGTATGGAAGAGCCATCACGAAGAAGAACTTGCTCAGTTCCTGTGTAAGGCAATGAGTCTAATCGGAGATTCAAAAGATCAAGTGTATAATGGCGATTAGCAGCAGTGTCCGGAAACCAAGTAGATGTTTAATTTGCCTGGAGTTGCGACGGAGGTGGAGTCTGAAACGCATGGTCAAAGCGGTGCCAGCAGGAGGAATCCATGTGACCACGTCTGTTGCACAATTGACAGATAGGACGATTGTCAGGTTGTCCATTGAAGGTGGTGGAACGGTTGTAGGACTGATTAAAGGTACCACCTGGAGAGGTGGAGTTTGGAGTGAAGGGAGCACGACGATCAGAGTCTCTTCCTCGACCCCGACCACCACGACCAGTGTCGCGTCCACCACAACGAAAAGGGCCACCACGACCCCTGGAATAAGTGAAGTTTGCTTCTGCTTGCTGTTGGTGGGAAGGATTTTGAATCAGATTAGTCTATGGAGGCGTTGGGAGAAGACCATGCGATGGAGAGGAAAGCCTTGCTTCATGATTCAGGAGATGGGAGAGCACCAATGTTGGTTCAGGCATAGTGGGCTGGGTAGAGAGAGAGGTTACGAGCGACTCTTAATCCGCCCCTAGGCCTGCCAGCACATAAGTGACAAACTCGATGTCGGATACAGCTTGACCGGCGGCTGCGAGTGTATTGACAAGTGCTCTTGCTCGATTAAAATACACCGTGATGCTTTCCGAACCCTTTTGGAGAGACGCGAGTTGCAGCTGGGCTTGCACTATTTGAGCGGTGGAGCGGGTAGAGTACAATTCATGGAGGAGATTCCAGATGGCTTCAGAAGTGTCGCAATCGATCACATGTACAAGGACAGGCTCGAATAACGACAATGTGAGAATCGCCATAACCAGGAGATCCCGAGTAACCCAGTCTGAGTAGGCTGGGTTTAGGGTGCCGTCACCAGCCCTAGGAGAAGGACGAGGATAACTTCCGTCCACAAACCGAAGAAGGTTTTGAGAGCCGATATATGGACGAACCTGAGTTTTGCAGGTAATAAAGTTGTCTTGCCTGAGTTTTATGGGTATGAAACTAGAAAAGGCTAGAAGAGATGAGAAATTTGCCATTAAAGGCGGTGTTTGCAGAGGTTGAGAAATGGATTGTGAAGAAGAGGAAGAAGAGTGAGGATCTGTCAATTTGGATTTGAATCCTTGATAGGCTATGATAACATGCTAGAAATGCAGTAAGAAGAAGGAGATATGAATAACAATGGCGGATTTCATTTGATATTTCTTTGATGAAGAACGCTTTACATTGTGCCCTATTCTTATACACAATATGGCCTCTATCGGCAGCTTCCTAGAAGGATCCATATTTTGTCTTTTACTCAATGTACAACTGGTTGCCTATTGCTCATGGGCTTACAATGATGGGCCATTAGGCTTGTGTGTAGACTCCATTACTAATGGCCCCTTCTACTGCAGAGTTGATCTTGAAACGTACCGTGGTATGCAACAACTGTGTCCAAATTGCAGCCAAACAAATAGTATCTGATTGCCCAACTGAGAAGGATGCTGTCATTTGGTACCCGGAATGCACGCTGTGTTACTATGCAGATCGACAATTCAGATGCCTTTCTCGACGAAGATGGCTATTGAGTTGGGCAAAACAGCCTTGACAATGTCTCTTATCCGACGCAGTCCAATTTGGCTGTAGTAAAAAAGTGTAGTGTTTCTTGCGACATTTTTTTTTGAACCGGGAGGCAAGCCCCTCACGTAAAGTGCATAAAGCAACCAAACTACGGGCTACACAGGAACAAGACAGGGAGTAGCTCTTCCCCTAATGTCTTCATCGACTAGAGATTTACACAATCCCCACAGGAGGGTCCGAAATAGATTGAAAACCTAACGGAAAAGAAAAGGCAAAAGATGGTGTGACAAAATTTGTTTCCCTAAAGATATGGCGTCGGAACCGGATGTCTTAATTCTTAGCAAGGAAGCCTTAGCACTAGTGCACCAGGCTAAAGAGAGGATGACAATCAGAAACACTCTTCACCTATAAATTTAATGGTCAAATTGATGGGATACCATACATATATTATAATAGGCGATTTTAATAGTTATCATGCATAACAGGGACACATGTTTATGTAATCAGATGTTCAATTAAGTTAGTAATTCTTTTATGGAGGACAATATATATCTTTGAACTGAAACGAGAAAACATATTTTTGAATGTCATCCCCATAAATTAAGGGCGCGCAATTTCAAACCTATACTCCGAATATTACAACACTAATGTATCAAGAAAATCAATGTGTGGAATGCCATCACAACTCCAACCTTTAACCTGTTGCAGCTTCTTGCGACAGCCCCATTACCTGCAAAACCCAGACACAAAATTGAACTATAGTAGGAAGAGGTTGCGATCGGGCTGTTCGGGTCGGGTTCGGGTATACCCATTCAAGTTCAGCCATACGTCGCGCCGGGTCATATGTTGGGTATATATTGTATGTTCGGTCGGGTTCACGTCAACTCGGGTAAATTCGGGTTGTGTCAAGTCGGGTCATATTATATGTCATTCATGATATTTAAATGTTTAAAAATACGACAATTAAAATAATTATAAGGATGAGTCGGGTCTTGTTAGGGTCGGGTCAATGGGTCGGGTTGAGTTCGGGTTCATTCAGGTATCGGGTTCAGGTTCGAGTTGTGTATGATACTAGATTTTCGGGTTTCGATCGGGTCTGGATTCAGGTAAGTTGGGTTGGTTCTTGAGTCGGGTCAGAATATGCCAGTTCTAATAGTAGGAGTGGTAATATTAACTCATCTTCAGATAGCTTAATATAGAGAGTCAATTCAATCACCTGGCGGTGTCTGAACGGAACCCATATCAGATTCTTGGGCGGCAGCCAGAGGCCGAGGCGCAGCTCCGGGCGGCGGCGGTGTGGGAGGATCATAAAAGGGCTTGAGAACACTGTACCTCAGGTGGCAACTCGCGTAGTAAAACGCGATTTCGGCGTAGTCCTTGCAACAGAGGTCAATTTTCCGCATCGCCTTCCTCAGACACCGCTCGCACAACAGCCCCACCCTGTCCGGACTGCATTGCGTCAGTGCGTATAGCTTCTGGAACCTTGATACCGAACCCTCCGCCGTCGCAAAACCTTCCGAACCGGCTTCGTAGGCGGACTCGTTAATCACCTGGTTCATTGTGTCCACGAGGACCGAGTAGAATTTTTCCGGGTCCGTCACGTTCTTTGGCATGTATATGAGAACGCTCGGAGAGGCCAAGTCGACGTAGGTGAGCCTTGCGGAGCTGTTGAGGTGTAGAAGAGTGCATTGCTCGTACCTATTGGATATAAAATGGGAATTGAGATATGTGTTACGTACTATTAAAGTTCGACATAACTAATGACTACCATACCAGACAATGGCCTCCTTGAAAGGAGAGCATTTTGCGACGATCTGCTTGGTGGCGGAGTTGACACATGAGCTGCAAGCGCGGAGGGAGAGGTCATGACGGCAGTAGTAGCGGCTATAGACGGAGTCCAAGGAGCCTTCTTCGCCAGTAGAAGCTTCATAGAAGGAGGCAAAGGAAGAGTTGGTTTCCAGGATAGAGAGGGCGGTGTTGAGGTTCCGTTGGTAGAGGCTGCCTTGGGTGTAGTTACCTGATTCGGGTAGGCACCAGTAGTCGACGTAAGTGGGTTCGGGTGTTGATTGTTCGGCTTGGATGATGGTCGCGAAAGCCAGTCCTAGTAGAATCAGGAGGGAAGTACTTGGCATCTTATTTGAAAGGAGAACCATCTTTTACACTTGAAATTCGTCGACAAATTCGATATAGAAATATATGAACAAGATGTATTGGTCTGATTTCGTAAGTAACTTGTAAATGATAAATGGTCATCACGTTGAACCACAGCACGTGTACTGATCATCACGTTGAACCAACTTTTAGTTCATAAAATTCATGATCAAGTCAAGTGACAATCGCATCGATTCATAGACAAACATATATAGGTTGTTCAAGACATTCCAAACCGATACACCCAATCATTGAATTTCAATTTCATTTCATTATAATAAATCAACTTGGGCAACGTTGGATTCACTATCTATTGAAATTTCATATGCTTGCTGAAAACTTCTCAATTCAAAACTTCAGACTTGTCGTTGCAAGAATTTATGTGTATATTCCCTTGCACGTACGTCCTTTCGAATACTGAAGTGGCGCGCCACCTGGTCAATCAGACAGTTGGAAATTCAGTTAAGGCATTAGTTGTCCTTCCGAATTACGACATTCTCTCTCTTTCTCTCTCTATCTGAATTGGTAGATTGCAGCAATGCTGCTTCTTGGCTTCTCCAAATCTGTTGTTTCGCTCGCTGTCATCGCCTTCCTATTTGCGCTAAATGTGAGTGCGCAACTCAATTTCATGAGAAGCCGATGCAACTCCACATCCGGGAACTACACAGCTGACAGCGACTACAAGAATAGCCTGGATCTCCTCCTCTCCGATCTCACCAGCAAATCATCCATGAGTTGGTATGAAGAAACCGGGACCACCGAAAAAGTGTATGGCCTCTTCTACTGTAGAGGAGATCTTGAAACCTCGGTATGCAGCAACTGTGTCCAAATTGCAGCCAAGCAAATAGTATCCGATTGCCCAAATGAGAAGGATGCTATCATTTGGTACCCAGAATGCACGCTGCGTTACTATGCAGACAATTCGGCTGCCTTCCTCAACAATGATGGCAAATGGGTTGGGCTAAACAGCCTTGACAATGTCTCTGATCCGACGCAGTTTATCATAAAGCTGACCATCTTCATGACCCCCCTCATGAACAAGACCGCGTATGGAAACTCTAAACCGGGTTTTGCAACCGGGGAGCTGAATCTCACTCGGCTTCAGACGTTGCACTGCCTGGTTCAGTGTAGTCCGTTTGTCACTGGCGATCACTGCTATCAATGCCTAAACAAGGCACTCGAAGAAGTCGGATCTTGTTGTAGAAACGGCAGTGCTTGGGTGATGCTGTTTAACCCCAGCTGCCAGCTGAGGTATGATTTGCTCCCCTTCTATAACCTTTCGTCTACACAGCCGAATGCTCCACCACCAGCAGGGTTGCCGCCAACATCTGCCCCGGTTGCTAAGTATGCTCCTCCAGGTACAAATTCAGAATGTCAAATAATTTGTATCATTAAACTTACCTATATATAATTCTCCTCCACTTCATTTGATCGTCTGATTTAGCTTCTGAATCCTATTGGCAGGAAATAATGCAACATATTACGTCACGAGGGTGGCTGTCCCGGTTGCTCTTGGATTGTTGATTGCTGGAATCTGTTTGTGGCAGAGGGAAAAATTGCTTAACCTAATAGATTCCAGACATAACCAACCAAAAGGTACAAAAGTTTCTCAAAGGAATTTGTTTTACTCTTTGTTTCTCAAAGAAAAAAAAAAGCAATTGCTTTTATCCTATTCCAATAGATGCATATTATATACTATGAAAATTACTATGATCGATTGAGTATGAAAATGTTAATTCTTTTGATGAATGGTAAAGAAGAAGAATTCACACATTACTGAAGTCCATTGAGACTCGTGATTGGGGGTCGTGTGTGATAGTAGCCATAAGCTTAGTGAAGTTCCACCTAAAAACAATTGGATATAGGAGGACTAGCCTAACGGCTTATACACTATGCTTGTTTATTCATATTTTTAATGTGGAACTCTCTAATCTCTTCACATCTCTCAACACGCATGCAAATAAGACCATTTAATGTAAGGGATACATCATATCTATATATATATATATATATATATACTAGCATTTCAATTTCTGCAATAAGACAAACAACAGCAAGAATCTACGTCGAAAGTATATGTATTGATCATGCAAGTTATGGCAGGGAGAAATAATATAGAAGGTCCAGAAGCAGCAAGGTTCAGCTTTAGGGCAATGAAGAAAGCAACAGGAAACTTCTGCGACGAAAATAAACTCGGAGAAGGTGGATTTGGTGCTGTGTACAAGGGCATACTAGAGAATGGGAGTGAAGTTGCCATTAAGCGACTTTCAGAGAAATCTGGACAGGGTAACACCGAATTCAGCAATGAGGTAGATTTTGTAGCAAAACTTCAGCATAGGAATCTGGTGAGGCTTTTCGGATATTGCGAAAAGAAAAAAGAAAGACTGCTAGTCTACGAATATGTGCCCAACTTGAGCCTTGATCATTTCCTGTTTGGTAAGGCTGAACCGTTAACCGGACTTTTATAACTTCAGTTGTCGATTTTTCGTCATTTATAAATATTCAGAAACTAATGTAACATGACTTATAGATCCAATCAAGTCAGAGAAACTGGACTGGGGAGTAAGGTACAGAATCATACTCGGAATAGCAAGGGGACTTCAGTATCTTCACCATGAGTCACGCCTTAACATCATTCACCGCGATCTTAAGACACCCAACATATTGTTGGATGCAGACATGAACCCAAAAATCGCAGATTTTGGTCTGGCGAAGCTGATTGAGATGGATCACACTCACGGAGATACTACAAAGGTTGCCGGTACAATGTAAGATTCCTACTTCATAAACCTCTAAAAATACCTAAAATATGAAAAAAATTTCTAACCAAATAGGCATCCTCTTTCTTTTTTTTTTTTCATTTTCTTTGCTCAATATTTCATACCCCTATTTTTACTTGTATTGTCTAGGTTATTATGTTGTTTGTTCTTGGTTGTTTATGTTTAGTTGTGCTTGTTTTTATAAAACTATTAGGTCACTTAGAGAACACCCAACCACTAAAAATAGTCGAGAAAAAGGTGGGTACATCTCGACCTCTAGAATCTAGACTCTGGTTTGAGCACGCGTGATAGAATGAGATTGTTGTTGTTTTATACAGTTTAGCTAATGAAAGTGTTCTATACATAGGGGTTATATGGCACCGGAATATATATTTCATGGATACTTTTCCACCAAGTCGGATGTCTATAGCTTCGGAGTTATACTTCTAGAGATCGTGAGTGGTCAGCAGGTATACAAGTCGAAACAACCAGAAAATTACAAGCAACTACTACAACGGGTAAGACAAAATACACCATCATTTGTAGAGCTTCATATTGACTTCAAATCAAAATCCATGGCAGCTGAAACATTGTGTATATATGCAGGCATGGAGACTCTGGGGAGAGGAGAAGCCTGAAGAGCTGTTAGAATCGACACTAAGGAACGTTGCAGCGGAAGCAATTAGATGCATACAGATAGCTTTACTTTGTGTGCAACATGATCCATCAAGTAGACCTCCAATGCAAACAGTCCTGCTTTACCTAAACAGCGAGTTGGTTAGTATTCCAAGACCTGTTCCTCCTGCCGTAATGTATGACACTTCTAGCATGACAAGCATCGGTAGCTCATCCAGCAACACGAATTCTCAAAGAGGAAATCGACTACTCCAGAACAGGCCTAATGAATCGCTGACTACAGACTCGTTTAGAGCGGACCTCTACCCTCCCTAATGACCTATATATGAGAATAAAATCCATATTCTAAGTTCTAACCTGATATATGATTTTGGAGTGGGAGTATTTGGTCTGTAAGTAAGTTTTGTTGGCTTGCCGTTTTTCAAATGTAAATTTCTTTTTGGTGATACAAGTACAATGTATACAAAAACTACTTGAAATTTAATTACAAGAGGTTGAAAGGTAAAGAGCCTTTTTTTTTTTTTGAAGAGGTAATAGTTCGGGTGGAAAAATCCTACCCGAGAGCATCCTTGCGGATAGGGATGGCAATGGGGCCGTGACTCCCCGATCCCCGCGGGGACGGGGATGGGGAAATTAAATGGGGACGGGGACGGGGATGGGGGCCAAAGTGATTCCCCGCGCGGGGACGGGGATAGTAGTCCCCACCCCGATCCCCGCCCCGCCCCGCCCCCGTTGGGGAACCCCGCGGGGATCCCCAATGGGGAGTATAAAATCCCCATTTTTATTTAGATCTTACATAAGTTTAAATAATTTTTCTTTCATTTTTAAACTTTTACCTTATAATTTACATTTATGAGATATTATATGTAATATTTATATCATATTTTTTTACATAAATTTAATACTCCCTCCGTTCGGCAAAACTTGTCATTTTAGGGTGTTATTTTTGTTCAAAAAAACTTGTCATTATAGGTATTTTGCCCTTTACTTTACAAAAATGCCCTTGATATGATTGGTGGTTTGTTAGTTGTAGTTTTCGATAAAGTAAAAAATGAGGGTAATAATTGAGGGCAAATTAGTACATTTGTTAATTGCCTTAAAACTTGTGAAAGAAGCTAAAATGACAAGTTTTGCCGAACGGAGGGAGTAATATCTTATAGTTTTCTATTAGATGGGGGAAAACCATGGGTTTTAAATGGGGAACCCGACGGGGAAACCCGCGGGGAATGCAAACGGAGAAAATTAAGCGGGGACGGGGATTCCCCGATGGGGACGGGGACCCGGCGGGGATGGGGACGGGGGACATTTTTCATCCCCGAATGGGGACGTGGACGGGGACGGGGACGGGGGGACTTTTTGCAAACGGGGACGGGGACGGGGAGGGTACTCCCCACCCCAAACCCGCCCCGTTGCCATCCCTACTTGCGGATGAGGCCTTGAAGGCCTGTATTATGGTAAATGTCGAGGCCTATTGCCAATCCGGGGCACATGAGAGAAACAGACTTCTCTCACACTCGACAGTAGTGTTTTGATATCGGACATGATTAATTCAATTTCCCATGGACATGTTGATTTTAGTTTTAAATGATTAATGATTATAAGTGAGTCCCCTTCAATTTGTAATCTGTTAATTCCAAGAGTTCGGGCTTGTTGTATCCCATGTCTTAGAGCCAATGCTTCAGCTTTTAGGGGTGTTTGGTTCCCAATTCTGTCATATCTAATATGGATCGCTTTCCCTTCCCAATCCCGAATGATGTAGCCAATTGAGCTGTCCTTGTTATTAAGTGTGGATCCATCAAAATTTAGTTTAAATGTTCCCACTGGTGGTTTTTTTCCATTTTATGTCTTTCCTCCTAGTTCCTGACTGTGTGTGATTTGTACCGTTACTCTTTCGAGCACTCTGATTATCTTCCTCGTCAAAGAGAGAGGTTTTCTTCCAGTTTATCATGTGGTTTGTGATGATGTGATTAACTGAATCTTGTTTTGGGATGGGTTCTCTTCTGAATACTGTTTGATTCCTAATGTGCCATATTGTCCACCAAGCAACTGCTAGTTTCTCTCTTTCTGGTTTTGTAAATGTGTTTCCAATGACAATGAGGATAGGGGAGAAATCTCTCGAGTTTGCAACCAAGTTGATTATAGTCTGATTTGTACTTATATTTAGTGGGATGTGATTTCTAGAAAAATGGCATTCTAGAAAAAGATGTGTTTCATCTTCGACGGCACTATTGCAGAGTGTACAAGTCATTGGAACATAAACCCCTTTTTGGGATAGTCTGGTAGCAGTTGGGATGCCATTTTGACTAAGTTTTCATAAGAAATTTTTAACTTTCGATGATGTGTCGAGTTTCTAAATCCAAGAATTCATGTCGTCATTTTGGGTGTTATCTTTGATTATCAATTTGTAAGCACTAGCTGTTGTAAACCATCCTTCCCTATCCGGCCACCAGTATAATATGTCCTCAAAAGTACTCATCGGAAGGGGGATATCCAAAATTTCCTTTACTATGTTTATGGGAATTGTGTTTAGTAATTTCTCCTCCCACCATTTTCCACCTAAAATGTAGTCACTTACAGTTTCATTTTCATTTCGGGAGATAGGGCAGTCGTCCCTTTTGATTATTGGTGAGGTTGTAATCCGGTTGTCGGTCTAGAACTTGATGGAATTCCCGTTTCATACAGACCAAATTAAGCCTTCTTTGAATTTTTCAATAAGAGTGGGAATGGGTTATGGGTTGAGAGATGGTGACTTTCACGAGATTGTGCTGAGTTTTGGTGTATGTATCTTTTGAGTTGGTTAGTTAATGTGATGTATATTTTCTAGGAATCTAATTCCCGGACTTGAGCACCACAAGACCAAATGTATTCCACACCTTGCAATTCCTTAACAAGCCCCATTACAACCTCGTCTAATGGAGTCTTCTTTGAAGTTTTCTATTGAGCGAAATTCCTCGTGATGAATTCTGTTTGTAATGACATTTTTTGGTGGAGAATAGGGTTATGTAAGTAACAATCACTTGGATTGAGTAGAAAGTTTGCATTTATATAGCCTATACACACTGAGATCAATTGGAAACACATTTCTCGACCTGGTGAGGCTGGATGAATGATTTACTTGTGTTTTGAGTCTCATATATGCAAGTTATGACATTGTTTCATATGATCATTTGATCCTAACCCCATTTGAGATGTTGCTTTTGAGGAAGCGATTGCATGAAGATTCTGTCTTTGAGATGATTAATTAGTGCATGATTTTACTTTGCTTGAGGACAAGCAAGAACTTAAGTGTGAGGGAGTTTGATAATGCATATTTTAGATAGATTATAGATAGTGTTAGATGCATTTAGGTGTATATATTGCATGGACAGAAGCTAATTTGCATTCTTATTCATTTAAGTTCTCGAGTTCGGAATATATGTATTTTTTGTGCTTAGTTTGCAGAGTTGCATTCCGATCCTTGAGAAGGGGGTGAATGTGACTTGACTGGAACCATGTATAATAATGAGTTTGGAGCTGAAGAAGAGGGCAAAAGAAGGAAGGAATGATGAAGAGAAGTGTTGAGTAGAAGATCCGAGAAGAGAAGCTGAAGAAACAAAGTCCATAAAGAACGACGCCCGCTGTTTCAGACCAGCACTCGCTGATGTTACTGCTCAAGAAATCCGAATTTTATCCAAGATATTTTATTCAAGGTGGGCTTTATTAAGTTGAACTAGGATTTCTTAAGGGTGGTTTTGGGCCTATAAAAGACCGTTTTCATTAGTTTCAATCTTCATACAACTTAGGAATGAAGAGAATGGTTTTCGACAATGGTATGAAGCACTAAACCTCTTAGTTTTGCCTGCAATTCAGAGACATGGTTGGTTAATTTGTGAGGCTTAAATTCTATGTTATTCGATCTCCAATTAATTCATATCTTCGTGTTGATTGTTTTTTGTTAATTCTATTTTGATTAGCTACCTTAATAGAATTGCATTGTGCTAGGGTTTCAATTGATTCGATAGAATAATTGTGCCTTTTGTAGCAAACACAAGTAAGTGATCTCGCAAAGCAGATCTTGATTTTGTAAAGTAATGACAGATTGGTTAAATATCGGTTTCTAAGTTGATTGGGGTTAAAGGAGTTACAACTCTTAACATCATACTGATTGCTTAGAAGGGTTTGTACTGCCATTCTGCCATGACTTTGGGACTTTGTGTTGTTTGTATGTTAAATCATACAGGTTAGGGTTGCATATAGATGTAATGGGTTGTCATATCTGAGAGGAATGAGGATCTATTTAAACCAAAGTCGGATTAATCTATACAGTTAGACTAACTAGAAAGGGAGCCGAATACCAGTGAACTAACCACTGTTAAAGAATTGTAGGTGAAACTAACTCACCCCTAATGTTTTCAATCCATCATCATTGCAATCTTTATTTATCTTGCTTATTTCCATTCTATAATTACTCTCAACCCTGTTACTTTTGTTAGCAATTTAAGTATACATGAAAAGGAAATTCTCCTTGTGGGTCGATATCTGGACTTACCGCTTATGCTAGTTATAGGTTTTGATTATTAATTTTGACGGGGAACCAACGACCGTTTACGCCCGTCAATGCCATTAACAAAACCTAAATTTGACATTATAGAATATATCATTAAAAAAATAGAATAATATGGTCAATTGAATTATTTGTAAAAGCATTATTGTAAAAGAACCAACTATCAAATATCAATTTGTGTAAATCTAACATGAATTTGTCAGGTAATCATAATAATGTCTTTATTGTTTGATGATTATTATGTACAACAAAGAGCAAGACCAACTTGAAGTTCGACAAGGACTATAAGTTATGAGCATTGTAAACTACTTGATTTCCTTTTAGATTCTATAACATTATCACATGGGGCACCAAAAACCCATCCACTTATCAAGAAACAATTGAAAAGCTTCAATAAGGCAAAGGGTGCTAGAAATCGGAATCATACTTGCAAATTGGCTTCAAGAGGAACATAAGACTCTCTCCTTCAAAACAACTCCATTCATTTGCCCAAAGATAAGTCTAAACCCTAATTTTGAAAGCAAAAAGAGAGAGAGAGGGTATATAAGCATACCAAAACTTTAAAACACCAAAGAAAATAAATTCATAACCCTTTACCCTAAAACCCGATTGGCATGGATGGAAGGTTGAATTACCCTTACTGGTCAACGCTTCAATATACAACCTTGTCTCTTCTTCTTCTTTTTTCCATTTGGAAATTAGAGTGAAGCATCTGCAAAGAGCCACCCTTTGACTTTGATTCAAGGTTTCAATTGGTGAAATTAGCATGAAAGTAGGGATTGAGTTTGAGTCCTCACTAATTCACAAGTGGAGGCAGCAAAGATGCAATACTCATCCCCTTCCTATACTCAATCCTAGATGACAGGTTGGGGAAGAACAAGCATCAGTTTAGAAGAAATTTGACACCAGGTAAAGCTTCACATCTCTAAACCCCAATGAGTCATCATCATCACTGATTTCCACATCTACATCGTCTTTTTTGTTCACCGATTGTCACTGATCATTTTCCCTCCTCTTTTCCAAAGCTAGAGAACGTGGAGATGGAGAGGCTTTAAATTTTTTATTTTTATTTTTCATTTTTTGAGCAAATGGTTGGTTCAAAAGGAGCCACGTGACTTAATTTTTCGCGATGCCTTTGCTTCATATTTAATAAGTATAAGGGTTATATATATATATTGGGGCTTTGGTTGGAATTTTTCGCGATGCCTTTTCGCGATGCCCTCTTCTTGCATCGACAGTCACCTACCCTTTATATATATATATATATATATATATATATATAGAGGTTGGATCCCGTGTCAACCCTTACGGTGTAATTTGTGAGTAGAGAAATTATTCGTAGGTACCAAGCGATTATTCGTGTATAATAATGTAATTATTCGTATGTATGAACAAATGTAATTATTTGTATGCAACAAAGAATTATTCATATGTATGTACATACGAATAATCACTTGGTACCTACGAATAATGTCACTGTTCACAAGTTACTTTTAATCTCATCCGTTTGATCTTCTTAAACCGCCGCTCCAGATTTGCTCACAAATTACACAGTAAGACTTGCTTACACAGAATCTATCCTCTATATATATATATATATATATATATATATATATATATATATATATATATATATATATATATATATATATATATATATATATATATATATAAGGGTAGGTGGCTGTCGATGCAAGAAGAGGGCGAGAGGGAGGGCGGGGAGGAGGGTAGGTGGCTATCGACATAGCCGACGGGCGGGGAGGAGGGTGGAAAGAAGCCATTGAAGAGGGAAAATGTGTGAGGAGGAAGACAAACACGCGGCTCCAAGCCGCGTGTTTTGATTAAAAAAATATATACATATATAGTATATACGGAGTATGTTTTTTTAGTTTTTAAATAATATTATTTGAAAAAACGCGGTTTCAACTCGTGTTTCTTTCGTAAAATATATGGTCATTTCTCCTTTAGTTTTAAATTTCACATTTTGTGAATAAAACGCGGTCTCAACCCGCGTTTTTCTGTCGGAACTGACAAAAATGAATATTTTCGTAAATATTTTGAAAGTGTGAATATTTTATTAAATATTTATTTTAGAGTGAATATTATGGAAAAAAATTCGCAAATGAGCGTATCACCATCTCTACATGAGGTGCCATGAGTTGGGACAGGTGGTTGTATGTTGTTTTATTTGTTTGAAAGGCCCGTAATAAAACACTAATTAGTTGATGGTCGGGGAAATTGCCTTATCAGTTATCACAACCACTATATAAGTCGTTCCATTATGATCCCAATATGCATCTCTCTTTGTATATCCACCAATACGAACAATTTTTCTGAACAATGCAAATTTATGGGTGGCAATCGGGCGGGTCGGGTCGAGTTCAGGTTTGGTTAGTCGGGTTTTGGGTCATTCAGGTTTCGGGTAATGTCTAATAATTTGGTCATTCGGTTGAGTCGGGTTCGGGTTTCGGTTGATTCGGGTTTCGATTGTCTCGGGTTTCGGTTATTTCGGGTTTCGGTTGTCTCGGGTTTCAGTTATTTCATGTTTGGATTGTCTCAAGTTTTTATTATTTCAATATTCATTTTAAAAAATTTACTAGAATGTATCTTAAAGTTCGGGTTATTTCGGGTTTCGGTTATAACGGTTCGGATCTTAATGGGTTTCGGTTGAATCGGGTTCGCTTCATTCGGATTTGGGTGAGTTTCGGTTATCGAATATTCGGATTTCGGGTTTAAAATGGGTCGGATTGGGTCGTTGTTCAGAATAATCGGTTCCGGATCGACCGGATCGGGTTTTCAGGTTCGGATGAGGTTTTGCCCGCTTTAAATGCAAATAAGCTCCCTATAAACAACAATCACAATACAACACCAACATGTTTGGGCTTTAGAATCCTATGATTATTTGTTAAATGACTATTTAGAATCCATCAAGTTTGGGCTTGAAACTACAAGGCCTAATATAATTGGGCCACTCCATGGTCTTCACAGTCTTCACCCTCCCTCTTCCTTCCTTGCCACGTCCGGACTCCAGAGTCTCCAGACTAGTGTTCACTTGAATCACTTGCGCTGAAAAAAAGGGCACTCCAGCAGCGCGGGATGGGGACGAATGCGGTTGTCTTTAGTTGGCCAACCACTTTCGAGCGCGCAACCCCAGAAACATCTAACCGCTCTTTTCATGCGATGCACGTGGCGGTGGTTTCCAACCCTAAAATCGAAGGTGTCCATGTGGGTGGCGATGACGTGTTGCCTCTCTCGAATCGGAAATCTAGGTTTAGGATCTCTGAAATTCTGGTCTCGATAACTGTCTCCGACCTGAAATCAGCCCCCACTAAAATCTAGGTTTTTTTTTTTATTTTTTACAGGGTTAAATTTCGTCTCTGATAGGAGCTTTGCTGATCAGTTCTTCCAAGTTCCTATTTGTGAAGGTATGACTTCAAATAAATTCAAACTTTGCGGCTCCGATACCTATCTTTAGTCCCTTGTTTTCTCTTGATTTGGGATTTTCATTGTTAATTTTTGCTTGATTGCCGTTTATGTTTTTTTTTTCTTCTCTAGCTTCTGCTTCACGTTGATTTCTAGAGTTCACATCCAATATCACTGATTCCTTTCCTCGCGTGATCATTTTTGCTCAGTTGAAAAGTAATGTTGGCAGTTCTAATTGAGGTCATTGCATTGCATCAGTGGGATAAAGGAGTTAACTTCCTTTACCTTAAACCCAAAGCACTCATAAAGTCGTAAGTCATACCTTTGTTGTAAGAAATCATGATTATGGTTTTTGGTTATCTATAAATATTAAATATCACACTGTAATTGCATAGGAAGGACTGAAGGAGTCGAATTGTTTTAGTACTGAGGCATTATTAGGAGAAATCTGAGACAGAAAGAAGCTATGCATTTCAAAAAACATGAGTGCAATTTAGCATGTGATTGTATACCTTGCTGGACGGCTGTAAGAGGGTAAGTACTAGCTGTTTGTCAGCATAAAATGTACAGGAAGATTTGAAAACAGGAGGCACAGCTCTTTGGCTTAAAATTTAGAACATATTCGGAATGTTGGATATGTTTGAATCTATAAGGTCGCTCAACTCTGTTTTGTGTTTTTCGTTGTAGGTGTGTAGAACTCTGGAATTCTGCCTGTGTGATTTATTTTTGAATGGAGCCCTGCAATTGTATTGAGCCGCGGTGGCCGGCTGACGATCTGCTAATGAAATATCAATACTTATCAGATTTCTTCATTGCTCTTGGAGAATTCTCCATACCTTTGGAGATGATCTACTTCGTCAAGAAATCTGCTGTGTTTCCATATAGATGGGTGCTTGTTCAGTTTAGTGCTTTTATTGTTCTATGTGGGATTACACATCTAATTGACGTGTGGATGTTTAACATGCACACAAGAACAGTTGAAGTTGTTCAGACCATTGCAAAGATTCTAACTGCAGTTGTCTCATGTGGTACTGTGCTTATGCTCGTGCATATTATTCCTGACCTCCTGAGTGTTAAAACAAGGGAACGTTTCTTGAGAAAAAAAGCTGCAGAGCTTGATCAAGAAGTGGGTCTCATCCGTAGTCAGGAAGAAACGGGAAGGCATGTGAGAATGCTGACTCATGAGATTAGAAGCACCCTTGATAGAAATACAATTCTTAAAACTACCCTCTTTGAGTTGGGTAGAACTTTGTCTTTAGAAGAGTGTGCATTGTGGATGCCTACACATGATGGATTAGAGCTTCAACTTTCTTACACACTCCGGCAGCAAAATTCTGTTGGGTTTATCATACCCACAAAGCATCCTGTAGTAAATCAGGTTTTCAGGACCAATCGTGCTGTACAAATCTCACCCAATTGCCCATTAGCTAGAATTCGGCCTGTAACTGGGAAATACGTGCCAGGAGAGGTGGTTGCTGTCCGTGTGCCTCTTCTTCATCTTTCTAATTTCCAGACAAATGACCTGCCAGAACTGTCAACTAAATGTTATGCATTGATGGTTTTAATGCTTCCATCTAATTGTGCAAGAAAATGGCATTTTCATGAACTTGAGCTTGTTGAAGTAGTTACTGACCAGGTGTGTATTTGCTTAATTGTTATAATATATTACATTGTCACAATTTTATTCATGTGGTTGTAGTTACCCCCATTACTGTCTTATATAAGCTGGCTATAGCTTAGTGAATGGAGTTATAATTTATCAGAGGTAATCTTTTAAGATGAATCCAGGTTGCAGTTGCTTTATCCCATGCAACAATACTAGAAGAGTCAATGAGGGCCCAAAAACAACTTATGGAGAAAAATGTTGCCCTTGATTTGGCCAGGAGAGAAGCAGAAAGTGCAGTTCATGCCCGGGATGAATTTTTGGCTGTAATGAATCATGAAATGAGGACTCCAATGTATGCAATTATAGGACTTTTCTCTCTTTTGCAAGAAACTGACCTAAACCCTGAGCAGCGCCTGATGGTGGAAACTCTTTTAAAGAGTGGTAACCTTCTCGCTTCCCTCACAAATGATGTGCTGGATCTTTCAAGGCTGGAAGATGGAACCCTTAAGCTTGACATTGTAACTTTTGATCTGCATGCTGTTTTCAGGGAGGTATGCGTCCTCATCATTTTACAATGTACATTAGATAAATATGCACTTTTTCATCCTCTTTTTTTCTCCTTTATTGGAGGTGAAGTTAAGGTTGATTATATGAGCCTGCCCTCTTCCCTGCTTATCTAGATACTGATAGAAATTGTGATTACCCCTTAGCCTACTACTAATATCAGGCTTTTGATACAGGTCCTTAATATGATTAAACCTGTAGCAGCAGTCAAGAAATTGCCTATTACCCTAAACTTGGCGCAGGATTTACCAGAATATGCTGATGGAGATGAGAAGCGCCTGATGCAGATCTTACTAAATATTGTTGGTAATGCTGTCAAGTTTTCCAAAATGGGAAATATATCAATAACAGCCACTGTAGCGCAATCTGAGTCTCGTCGTTCTGAAATTGTGCCAGTATCAACTAACAATCAGTTCCACTTAAGAGTGCAGGTTTCTTTTTCCATCCATATTTCTTGCCCTCTCATGAGTAAGATTCAGTTCTCTCTTTTTCGACGCATTCTTGATTTTCCTGATTTAGGTGAAGGATTCTGGGAGTGGAATCAACCCAGAAGATATTCCCAAGCTGTTCACCAAGTTTGCTCGTAGCCAAACAGCTGCAACAGTTTCTGGGAATGGACTTGGACTTGCCATTTGCAAGAGGTACACCACTGTTATGTCACATAGAAAACCTCGTTACTTTGGCCTATTAATGTCAAAGTAATGAGGTTCACCCTTATTAATGTCTTTTCTTTGTTCAAAACAGATTTGTCAATCTTATGGAAGGGAACATTTGGATTGAAAGTAACGGCCTTGGCAAGGGCTGTACTGTTCTCTTCATTGTAAAACTTGGAAGTCCTCAGAGATCAAATGAGAATAGGCTGGCTATTCTTCCTAGTCCGGCAGCAAACCAAGCTCAAACAAATTTCTCCGGATTCAGAGCACTTGTCGTGGATGAGGAAGCGTAACTAATTATTCCTACCCACTCTTTTGATTCTTATTAGGACTTAAGTGATGTTTGGTACAAGACTAGGAAAAGGGAAAGGAAAAAATTTTAGTTCATTTTTTTAAATTATCGTTCATCTATCATAATTTTAACCAAAACACTTTCTCTTTATTTAAAAATGCCCATTTGGGGCATTCCTATCATATGTCTAAATTCACAATATAAGAGAATCTCTCGCCAAATTACTCGTTCTTTATACAAGTTACATATATTTGTCGATTCCTTTTCCATTTCATTTCCCTAGGGTCGTAACAAACGGGCCCTTAAGAGTAACCGGAGTAACATCATCCTGCCTTATACAAAGCTTAAGATCAGTTAAATCGAGTTTTTATTTTTATGATTCTGGTTTGTTTTACCATACATAAGCGCTCTTCCAATGCACTGCAGGGTTAGCAGGACGTTTACCAGAGGTCTTCTGATGCATCTAGGGTGTGAAGTAACAAGCGCAAGTTCAGCCGAGGATTGCTTACTTTTTGTCTCACCAGAGTATAAACTAGTGTTCCTGGATGTTTCTACGCCTGGTGTAGATAGTAGCTTTGAAGTTGCGCTTCAAATACACAAGAGGTTCTCAAAGCCACACGAGAGGCCATTACTGGTGGCATTGAGTGCAACGGATGACAGAACCACCAGGGAGAATTGCATCAGGGCAGGTATAGATGGTATTCTGATGAAGCCCACTTCTGTCGATGAAATGAGGAATCTTTTGTCGGAGGTAATGGAGTGTAGAGATGCATTGGAGCATTAGTAGTTGGAATATTTTGGCCATAGAACAATAAGTCCTATTTTTCACTTTGTGCTCTAGGAAAGGCAGAAGAGGGTAAGAAAACCATCTAAAATCCCCCCATAAACTGGCACATAATAATGTTATGAACTGCTATTGCCTTGAGTAATAATGTTATGAACTGCTATTGCCTTGAGTCCGGTTCTTTTCTTGGTCTTAGTTTGATTCACGGATCTGCCTGTTGGTTCGAATCGGCCCTGGAGAATCGCTCGTTGGAGAGTTTCATCTCGGATTCGAATCGGCCCTGGAGAATCGGTCGCTGGAGAGTTTCATCTCAGATTTGAGGAATATCATATCGGAGGAGCTCAGGTTGCTCCACCGGCATGAGTTTCATCTCGGATTGGGCCGATTTGAGGTGGAGGTGTCGGCCGAGGAAGCACCTCGGCTCTACCACCTTCTGCGTTATAGGCATTGGTGTTTCTACCGCTGACGGTGGAGGAAGAGTTACAAGCGTCGGAGTCCCATGGAGGAGGAAGAGGTGCTGGTCGATCGACGGTGGAGGAAGTAGGGATGGCAACGGGGCGGGTTCGGGGCGAGGAGTACCCTCCTCGTCCCTGTTTATGAACCTTATCCCCGTCCCCGCTCAGGGAATATAAATCACCCCTGTCCCTGTCCCCGTCGGGGAATCCCCGTCCCCGCATAATTTTCCCCGTTTGCATTCCCTGCGGTTTCCCCGTTGGGTTCCCCGTTTAAAGCTCTTGTTTCCTCCCATTTTATAGAAAATTATACAATATTATTAAAATTATGTTAAAAATATGATATAAATATTACATTTAATATTTCATAAGTGTAAATTATAAGGTAAAATTTTAAAAGTGAAAGAAAAATTATATAAACTTAGGTAAAATTAAAATAAATTGGGGATTTTGTACTCCCCATCGGGGATCCCCACGGGGGTCCCCAACGGGGGCGGGGCTGGGATCGGGGTGGGGACTATTGTCCCCGTCTCCGCGCGGGGAATTAGTTTGGCCCCCATTCCCGTCCCCATTTAATTTCCCCATCCCCGTCCTCGCGTCAGGAATTCCCAGTGGAGATCGGGGAGTCCCCGCCCCATTGCCATTTCTAGGAGGAAGAGTGTCACCAAATTGATGAGGATGAGAGATGAAAAATAATTTGCAATATAAAAGAAACTATGAGATAATGAGGATGAGAGATGAAAAAAGGACGAGAGCTTGGAATTGATGAATCCAGGCGGCGGGGAGGCAGCGGCCGCTGCCTATAGGGGGCGGCCGCCGCACTGTTCACCGAGGCACAGCAGCGTTGATCTTGGTAGCGACGGTTCCTCCTTGGTTTCTGTGACGGTTTTGCGATTGCTCTTCTTTGTGATTGGGTTTGTGTTTGGGATTAGGATTTCGAATGGATGTTGGATGGTTGATTAAGAGTATGAATAATAATCTGAATTTAATAAAGCAAAGTGTTTGGATTGGTAATCGAAGAACCCTTTAGGCAAAGGGTTTCTTCAATTCTATTTCCAATCTCATTTTTATTGAATGATAAAGAACCTTTAAATAGAAATCCTAAACCCTAAAATCTTCTAGGGTTGGCCAGCCATCCTTTACAAAATGATAGACTTGGCTGACCTAATCATAATCTAATAATATAAATAGAATCCTAACTAGACAAATAATAAAAAGATGATAATTAAGAAAGCCTAAGGATAGACTCTCCTAACCATCTTATTTAACCTAACTAAGTAATACTATAAATAAGACATTCCATAAATAGCTCTAACTAACATAGGAGTTACTAAATATGGAAAGAACTAAAACTAATAATAATAATAAAATAATTAGAATAACTTTGGCCTAGTCATCGGCCTCTTCACTTTAATCCATGGTGGAGCCTTCTTCTTCCTCTTAAGGATGACATCACATATATAGTTGAGAAACCTGACTAACCGAACCTGACCTCGATCCGACCCCGCCCAATTGCCTCCTCTAGTGGTTAGAAGAAAGATAATGGTGGTGGTGGATTCAATTACCGAAGCTTAGGAACGCTTCAATGGGCATTAAAGTATTCAAATGACAGTGATGAAACTTTGAATTATGATAAAATTATTTTTAAGAAGTTGATATTTGTAGTTTTTTTTTTTAATTTTATAAAAACCTAGGTAGAGTGTTATTAGTGGTGTCAGCCAACATAATAAAAAAAATTGTCACTAAGGGAAAACCCTATAACAAGAGAAAAAACCTTATAGGGGCTAATGCTACGCAAAAAAAATGTGGTGTTCAATATAAGTCATAACCAAATTTAAATATAACTATCACCATCATAAAAAAAAAGTTTAAAACAGTGTAATCACAAACCCTAGAGAGGGCTAATTTAAGCAAAAACATTGTTGTCACCAAAACAAAATCGGCCCCTAAGACAAGAGAAAGTGTTATTAGTGGTGTCACCACCATAAAAACAGTGTCACCACAGCTGTCACCAAAGGAAAAACCTAGGACAAGGGAAAATGTTATTAATGGTGTTACCACAATTAAAAAAATGTAACAACTGATATCATCAAAGGAAAAACCCTAAGGTAAAGAAAAGTGGTATTAGTAGTGTCACCACAATAAAAAAAATGTAACCACTGCTGTCACCAAAGGAAAACCAAGGACAATGAAAACACAAACCCTAAAGGGGCTAATGCTAAACAAAACACTGTTGTCACCAAAAATAAACAATAGGAAAAGTTTTATTATTGGTGTCACGACCTTTGATGACAACTTTTTTTTAACGATGACTGTGTCACCACCCTTATAAGCGGTGACACCGTTGTTGACACATGTGATGACAACTAAATCTAAAACTAAAACTCTAGGATAAGGAGAGTATTAGATTTCATAATTATGGTTATTCTATTTGTCCATATTCCATAATTTGTATGAATTATGATACATGATTATTTTTTGGTGGAAATAATTATTTATATCCAAATCAATAATTTTATAGTTGTTATTTTATTTATATCTATATCTATATTATTATGTTTTGATAGAATTAATTATTTATATTTAGATTTGTTAAAAACTAATAATAATAACGAAAAAAAACTAATGGACCAAAAGCTAAAAATGAAATGGTAATTGAAAATGAAATGGGCCAAAGATATCTTCAAATTAGAAATAAGCCCATTTGCAACTCTCTATAAAAAAAGCCCATTTGCAACTTGCTAGTTAAAATAAGGTTAAATCCTAAATGTACAATTAATTTGATTTAATTTTAACACTGATCAATTAGTTTAAATGTTTTAAAAAGGATGATGTTGTCGAATACCAAATTTCCGATTATGACTTTTTTGAAAATCGGTTGACAACCGATGAGTCGATGAGTCAATGAGTGTATTCAACTAAGTATTCAACCGAGTCAAAATCAACCTAATTATCCAAACGGGTCGAATATGATTAGACCGAAAACTCAAACAAACTATACCCACTTTGATTCGAAATCAAATGAGACCGACCCGCCTCTT
This sequence comes from Persicaria maculosa, assembly GCA_963922045.1. Lineage (NCBI taxonomy): Eukaryota > Viridiplantae > Streptophyta > Magnoliopsida > Caryophyllales > Polygonaceae > Persicaria > Persicaria maculosa. Next base: position 12,942,621 of record OY998257.1, on the reverse strand, counting down.
GACCCGAAACCCGAATGAGCCCGACCCGCTTCGACCCGAACCCGAATGGGCATGACCCGATTTAACCCGAAACCCAACCAATCTAAAATTCATTATGACCGAACCCGACCCGACCAATACCCGACTATAAATTTTACCCGAACTGACCCGACCCGACAGTGACCCGACCCGAAAAAGCCTGACGCGAACCCGATCCGAACTACCGAATTGCCAACTCTAATTGAAAAGGTGTGGATTCGATCTCTTTTTGTCTACAATACAATAGAATGTTGGTGAATAGTATTCCCTTATATTCGTTAATTTAAAGATGTCACGTACACTTCGCTTTTTTAACACATTTTTTAAAAATTAAAAAAAATATATAAAACTTTAATTTTGTATAATTATATATTTATTAATATTAAGTATAATATTATAAAAAAAATAAACTTGATATTTTAATTTTCAATTCATTTTTTTTGGTGATTAGGTAAGAATTTGAGTTCAGACATATCTGAAACTCGAGGACCGGTCAAGCTAAAAGACGGAAAAACCGTCTAAAAACCGAAACATAGAACAATATATAACGGTGTAGACTCACTGGCGGATCCAGGGGTGGGCTTGTATGGGCTCAAGCCCATCCCAATTGGGAAAAAAATATATTGGTATATTTAAAGTAAAAACACATCTTACAAGATGCTCTACTCGTTTATTACCCATCAGGCTTTTTTTAGTTGTGCTGGGTTCGAATCCCATTAACAGGGGTGTTATTAGATACACCGCAAATCCTCTGCTTTTTTAATTAATTAGCACTCTTTTCTAATTTTTCTAATTAATTAACTCATCTCAAACTTGCACGTCGAAAAGAACGTGCAAGATTTGTGGTGTATTTATCCGGACCGATTAACAGCCATCTTTTTTTTTCATTCATTAATTAATTGATTTCCTTAGGAAATTTTAGGTAAAGTAGTATAAAAATGATTATAGTAAACTATGATAATTTTTATATTACTGTAATTTTACTATTAAAAAAACACACTCTATAAAAAATGAAATCAAGCAGATCAAAATCAAACGGATCTGGATAAAGATGACGGACGAAGCCAAGCCCCACTCTGAAATAGAACAATAGACCATTTTTATTAAAAGGGTATGTAATTATGAATATATTTGTAATCTGGTTCTTGTCCCAAAAACATATACCATAATCATATATGCCTAAAATATATTCGGGCAGGCTGGGTCAATCCGATAGTAATATATTGATGGTTACATAGGCACAACAACTTGGAAACAATGTCAAAACACTCAAATTAAACACGGCAACTGAGGTTTTTAATTACTGATTAATGAATCAATGATGGTACTTTTGGGGAACACGAAAATAGTTTGTGGGAATTTTTTGGATGTGGAAAATTATTGGCTGAATGTTCCTTTGATCCTAAATATAAAATAGTTTATTATTTGCATAAAAAAAAAGATACTACCTCGAAATAGATGTCATTTGACTTTTTAACACGTTTTTTAAGAAGCTAAAAAACTATACAGTATAAAATATAATTTTTTTAGTAATTTATTAATATAATATAAATACTTATTAATAATAAGTGTCAAATTATTAAAAAAAATTATTTACAAAGTTAATATTTTATATATAGATTTTAGCTCATTAAAAAACGTGCTAAAAAGTCAAACGACATCTATTTCTGAACGGATGTAGTATATTTTACTACTCAATACGCATTTATATATATATACTCCATCCGTCCGGAAATAAATGATGTTTGACTTTTGTGCACGTAGTTTTAAGAGCTAAAAACTATATAAAATCTTATTTATTTTAATTAATTTTTTTCATAGTTTAATACTCCGTATCAATTAGTAATAAGTATTAAATTGTGAAAAAAATTAATTAAAATAAAGAAGATTTTATATAGTTTTAGCTCATAAAACTACGTGTATAAAAGGCAAACATTATTTATTTCCAGATAGAGGGAGTATATATAATAATAATAATAATAATAATAATAATAATAATAATAATAATAATAATAATAATAATAAATAAATAAATAAATGCGTATTAAGGACCCTCGATCAAAATAGAAAGATTCATTTTTATAAAGTGATTTTTCCTAGTTTGTATAGGGATGGTAATTTCACTTTTACGGATGGATATCCGTCTCACCCGACCTTGATTTTGGTAAATAAAGAGCGGTCATCCGAGGTTCGAACCAGAGACCTTTTACGGATGGATATCCGTCTCACCCGACCTTGATTTTGGTAAATAAAGAGCGGTCATCCGAGGTTCGAACCAGAGACCTTTGGATACTACCCGCATGTCCTTTCCGGCTGAACCATTCACCCGACCCGATGTGAGATATATTACCATTCAATGGACAGCTAAGTTTTGAGAATAGTAATATCATGATATAAGCTTCAGTTGCATTCTATATATTTTGGCTTCTTCACACCTGTTCCAGGTGAAGCAATGGCGCCTGCAACTTGGTTGAGCTCCGTTAATCTGAGCCTCATAATCTTCTTCTCCATACTCTCAATCCAACAAGCAATCGGCGGGGCGCCGCACTTCCTCGATCACGACTGCACAACCGACAACAATTTCACAGACAACAGCTTCTACAAGGCCAACCTTGATGAGCTTCTGCCATCCCTCACCTCCCAAGCCTCCTCCAACAGCTTCTACAACCTCACCGCCGGGTCCGATCCCAACACGGTCTACGCCCTCTACTACTGCAGGGGCGACCTCTCCCTCCAAGTCTGCAACGACTGCGTCAAGACCGCGTCAGTGGACGTCGTTTCCCTCTGCCCGGTCGAGAAAGAGGCGATCGTTTGGTACCAGGAGTGCACTCTTCGCTACTCAAACAGGTCTATTTTCGGCTTCAATGATGACTCAACCGCCAGCATCGTTTACAGCACTATCAACGTTTCGAACCCTGTTCCGTTTCTTGACGCCCTCGCCGAGATCTTCGATCAACTAACACAACAAGCTGCCTTCAACACGAGCTCTAAAAACTATGCCAAGGGGAGTATAAACGTTACCGATTCGCAGACGATTTATTGCCTGGTGCAGTGCACTCCTGACCTCAATGGTACGGAGTGCTACACCTGCCTCCGAAGAGCTCGTTCCTTTATAGGCAAGTATTGTTATTCGGGATGTACTCATGCCTTCCTCAATCCTCCTAGCTGCCGCGGCATGTTTGACATCGTGCCCTTCGGACCTGGAGAATCCGTTGCACCATCTCCATCGGCATCAACAAATGATCGGTTCCCGGGTACTAAACCAGGCCAGAGCTCCCCATCTAATAGAGGTAGATCATCTACTTTAATTTGGCTTTACTTTAATGGATGGATCAATACTTATACCATGAAATTATTACTATGGTGTGCTATGTTGTTGGCAGGAAAAAACGCGAAGTTCTACGTCCTAGCGATTGCTGTTCCTGTTGTTGCTGCCGCTGCAGTACTGCTTTTGGGAGTTCTTCTGTTTCGTTCCCGTCACAAGATCGTAAACAAGAAACCCGAAGGTAAATCCATATGTTCTACACTATCTAGCCCAATATTATAACAGGATTATAGCTACGAAATAGGAGTCGTATTGGATATATTTTGTTTTTAAGGTTATAAAGTCGGGATCCACCTTCTAACACAAAAGTTTAAGTCATTGTGTACTGGTACGATTCACCCGTTATACTTGGTTCACAGATGTGGGGTATGACCTCTTCTAACACCAACAAATAAGGTTGATATATGATGAGGATTCATCTCAAAGATTTCTTTCAATATTTTAGATATAAGATAATTTCTACAATCTCAACATATGATGACATTACTTACAACTACAAGTCATCGATCATCAGAAAAGCGACTCACCATCCACCTGTCTTGATGTATATATCGATCATAAGGATATATGTTTTTGCAAATCGGTTTAATATATTATGAGTACCATTGATCAACATCTAATGCCAAGATAGATGGAGGAGGAAACGGATATCGTGTAGAGGGTGCAATGCAATTTGATCTAAGGACAATGAAAGCTGCAAGCGAAAACTTCTCACCTGCAAATAAACTTGGAGAAGGTGGATTTGGCAGTGTTTATAAGGTACTAATTCTATTAATGATGCTACATAAATTTGCCTAATATCAGAAAAACTTGGAATGGTCTTTGATGTTTTCGTAATTCAACAGGGTAAGCTTCAAAATGGACAGGAAGTAGCTATTAAAAGACTCTCAAAAGAAACCATACACGGCGTCAAACAGTTCATCAATGAGGTGCAGTTGGTAGTGAAGCTTCAGCACAGGAATTTGGTTAGGCTTGTGGGCTTCTGTGCAGAAGGCGAGGAAAGACTCGTTGTCTACGAGTTCATGCCTAAGCTAAGCCTCGACTACTATCTTTTTGGTAACCTTGGAGCATTTCAATTGATCCAACTGTGTATTACAGTCTTTAAATTAAACCTTGACAAATATTATAGCACAATTTGAAATATGAAAAAACGCAGATCGTAGCAAGTCTAAGTATATTTCCTGGGAGACAAGGTATAAGATCATAGAAGGAATAGCACGCGGGCTTCATTATCTTCATGAAGATTCTCGGCTTACAGTTGTACACCGGGATCTCAAAGCAAGCAACATACTGTTAGACGAAGACATGAACCCAAAGATTGCTGATTTCGGCATTGCAAAGCACGTCGTACTTGACCAAACACAAGGCAATAATACCACCAAGATCGTCGGGACACGGTAATTAAGCTTTTATGTGCATACTCCTAGCTAGGATTACATTACAAGACAATTTCTTACTCGGAGTAAACTACTACGTAGTGGATATATGGCACCAGAGTACGCATTGGCAGGGCATTACTCTGTTAAGTCGGATGTCTACAGCTTCGGAGTTTTACTGTTGGAGATTGTAAGTGGTCAAAGCAGTAGCCAACAATATCAACTAGAACATTCAGAGGGACTCTTAGCCTATGTAAGTCACAACTTTTTTTTTTTTTTTTGTAGATTTCCTATATATACTCATTCTTATTCAACCAAGTTCAATCTTAATGAATGACTTTGTGAGTTTAGGCATGGAAACGGTGGACCGAAGGGGATATAGAACAGCTAATAGATCCCACATTACGAAACACAGCTTCAAGAATGGAAGTAGGGAGATGCATCCAAATAGGATTGCTATGTGCTCAATACGACGCAGCGAGTAGGCCTACAACGCACGCAGTGCTTCTCATGCTTAACAGCAGAAGTATGGAACTCCCATCTCCATCTCCGCCTTCTCCCTTCTCCCAAAGTACAGATATTTCATATAGCTCTTACCAACGACAACAAACTGGATCGGAATTCTCCACCGGTGCCTGGAACTTGGAAAAAGACCTATACCCTCGCTAAGCTCTCCAATCAATACTCTATCATGTTTGTCCCTTTTGTGTGTTATCATTATGCTTGCATATGTATGTTTGGAGTGCTTAAAAATAAGTTACTTTCCTGTAAGATTTGGACATGCTTTCTGTCATCAATATATACTGTTGTTGGGATGAAAAAAATTGTCATCCCACATTGATTTTGGGTGGTATGACAAACCAAAATATAAGGGAGTGAAGCCACTACAAAATGGTTTAAGCTTTTGTGTTTGTGTTAATTAGAAGGATGGATCTCACCTTTTCACAAAAAACAAAAATTAAAACCCGACACAATTCTCGTTTTCTTACGACTGTTTGAGGTGAAACTGAAAGGGCATTTTGGTCTTTTCAGGAGCTTCTGAGTTTGTTAGAAGACTGTGTGCATGTTGTATAAATAGGGGTTTTGGACGTCAGTTGGAGGTTGTAATCTTTGATGTTCATCTGTAACAAACATCAAAATGGAAGTTAGTTTCTTGGTTGATTTCCTGAGTTTTTCTTTGCTTATTTGTTGAAATGGTATCAGTCCCTTTCAGATCTCGTTGAGATCTTGTGTTTTTGGTTGCGATCCTACATTTGCTGGACTCTGTTTTCTGTTTATGATCGTTTTTTGGTGTGTTCATGATTTGATATGGCTGGGAGAGGTAATCAACTGCAGAATCAAGCTTCTAGATCTGGAGTTGGAGGTTTAGGTAGAGGAAATGGCACTGGTCGTGGCACTTTTGTCAGGGTTACTCCACCTGCTCCTGGATCTGGATCAGGAAGAGGAATCAATTTTGATCAGATCGAATCCGATTTAGTTCGGAGAGTTCGTTCAAGGAATGAACAACGTACATGTGAATCCATATTTTCTTTCAAACTCTGACCATCTTGGCATGGCTTTAGTGTCGACTTTGTTTAATGCAGCAAATTTTACTAGCTGGAGTAGGGGAGTGCGTATGGCACTAGGTGCTAAAGCCAAATTGGGGTTTATTACGGGTAGCTGTGTGAAAGTAGAGGAAGATACTGAAGATTTTGATAGGTGGAGTCGAGCGGTTTACATGGTTATGTGTTGGCTTATTAAGTCTATGACTAGTGAGATTGGTGAACATTTCATGTATGTTCAATCATCTAAAGAACTATGGGATGAAATTCATGAACGGTTCTATGAGTCAAATGACCCCTCATATATCAGTTGCGTAGGGAATTGAGCAATTTGTCTCAAGATAATTTTTCTTTGTTTGCATACTATGGGAAATTAAAGAAAATATGGGATGAATTGCAGTTACTTGATCCATTGCCTGTGTGCAGTTGTGATGGCATTAATCATTGTAGTTGTGTGCTTCTGAAACGTTTGTTGGAAAGGGAAGCTAAGGCAAAGGTGATGCAGTTTTTAATAGGGCTTAATGATGTGTATAAGATGCTTCATAACAATGTTCTGTCAATGGATCCTATGCCTGGGATTAACAAGACATTTCAGATGGTTATACATAGAGAGAGAAAAAAGGAAATTATTGTTTCACAGAATGAGTTGACTGCTTTATCGGTTGGAAGGCAAGAGTTAGGTGATGGCAGTGTGTTTGTGGCTTTAAACAAGAATGCTAATGGTCGGTTTACAGATCAGTATAAGAAAGAGTTTAAGTATGACATAATGTGTGATTACTGTAAAGAAAAGGGGCATACCAAAGATTTTTGCTTCAAATTGATTGGTTACCCCGAGTGGTTTAAAGGGCCCAGGGAAGGTGATAGTCAAAAGTCAGGTAACACCCAGTTTGCTGCTAATATTGATGGTGTACAAAATGATTTATGAGCATCCACTTAAGAATGAAAATGTTAAGCCAGATCCAATTATGGTGAATGCTATTTTTCATGAGATTGTGAAGATGATGAAAGGGAAAGCTCCAATGCATGGGGCTGATACTTCAGTGAATCATGCATTTGTCAATTTAGTAGGTAAATTGACTTTGTCTTTCTTAGTTGGTAATCACAAAGCTGATAAGTTGGTTTGGATTGTTGACTCTGGTGCAACAGATCATATTTCCTTTGATAAATGTATTTTTTATGAGATACATTTGCTTGATAAATTTATTTCTCTTGGGTTACCTGATGGGACGAATTTCTTGGTGAAAGAGTCTGGTACTATAGTTATTTCAGATAGGTTGAGTTTGGATAATGTGTTGTATGTGCCTCAGTTTCGTCAATCTGTTATCAGTGTCGAAGATTCTTCATGCCAAGAAAATGGAATTCAGTTTTGATTTAGTATCTTGCGTGTTGCAAGACCTTACAACTAGATGTTCCATAGCTAAAGGAGTTGAAGATGGAGGCTAATATTTCTTAAAAGCAGTACCTGGACAGCAAGATGGGAGAATGGAAAACCATGAGGACAGGAGTTGGATTCATAGCATGAACAACTCGTCTAATGTTCTTTGTAATAAAGTTGAATCTCTAGACTTGTTACATGCCAGATTGGGGCATTTGTCTGTGTCGAAAATGAGACATTTAGATGTGAGTAATGGTTGTGATTTCAGTCAGTTTGTGCGTGACTCATCTGGTATGACTAAACATCATCGTTTGCAGTTTAATAGAAGTAAATCAGTGGCTAATGCATTGTTTCAGTTGGTACATATGGATGTTTGGGGTCCCTAAAAAGTGTCAGTTGTATGTGGAGCCAAGTATTTTTTAACAATTTTAGATGATTTTTCTAGAGCCACATGGATTTACTTAATCCAAGATAAGGCTCAATTTTTCGTATGATTTCTGCATTTTTGAATTTGGTAGAAAACCAATTTCAAACCACCATTAAAACCATTCGTACAAACAATGGCACTGAGTTTACTCAAAGGGCTTGTCAGTTTCTGTTTGAAAGCAAAGGGATTGTTCATCAAAAGATAGCACCTGGAGTACTTGAGCAAAACGGGAGAGTTGAGAGGAAACATCGACATCTTATAGAGACAGCCAAAGCTATTAGACATTTTGCAGGGTTGCCTATTCGTTTTTGGGGAGATTATGTCCTAAGTGTGACATACTTGATCAATATAATGCCTTCCTCTGTCAAAGATTGGAAATCTCCTTTTGAATTGCTATATCATACTCCTCTGGATAATCTCAGAGTCATTGGTTGCTTGTGTTACGCATTTCAACCAAATTATCCCAAGGATAAATTAAGAGTCAAAGCCAAGAGATGTGTTTTCCAAGGATCTCCACCTGATCAAAAGGCATACAAGTTGTTTGATTTGGAAAGAAACACTGTCATAATCAACCGTCATGTCAAATATGAAGAGAAGGTATTTCCTTATAAAACCAGGATGCCATTTCAAGCATATAACAACAGTCATCATACAGTTCTTCCTCTTTTCAATCATGCAATAATTGAGGATTCTTATATCGATCATCCTACAGCTCACCAGGCTCCAACATTTGACATTTAGGATGCTCATTCATCTGTTGATTTACATGTCAGTGATTCATTACATACTTCTCAATCCTTTGACAATGAAATGCAAGCTAATACTCCAAATGATTCAGTCTCCTCTAAATACAGAGATCAGATAGCATAAGTGCAAGACCATCCTAGATAGAAAAGGCCCATCACTAGACCTAAACATGGCCACGGTTCACGGGTCGGGCGGTCGACCCGTGACCCGCCGGGTCAGGGTCAAAGGGTCGAAGGGTTGGCTCGTGTTGAGGGTCAGGGTTAGGGTCGGGGAGAAGATAACCCGTGACCCGGCGGGTCGAACGGATTTGCCTTTGAAACGTTACAAAATTATCACAAAACGACAAAAAAAATCACAAAATCGTTCAACGGAAGGTCGAAACCCGCTCAACCCGGACATGACCCGACGGGTCGACCCGTCGGGTCGACCCGATTTCTTCCCTCTCCTCCCATGTGGGCGTGACGTGGCCCAACCCGACGGGTCGACCCGTTGACCCGTCGACCCGCCGGGTGACCCGAACCCGTGGGCCCGTTGGAATCCCGGGTTAGGGTTCGGATCATGTCCCCCGGGTTCTCGACCCGACGGGTCGGACTCGTGGCCACGTCTAACTAGACCTCCTAAGTTGAATGATTTCATTTGCACCAATTTGCCTTCTCGTAATGATTCTTTATCTCAGTTCTTCTCAGTGTTTTTAGTTAGTAATTTGGCTCATTTGTCATCATCATACATTCAATCTCTAGTTAATTGTGTGTGTTGTGTTTGAGTCTCGGACTTATAATCAAGCTATAGATAGTGAACACTCGCAACTGGCTATGAAATCTGAATTGGAGGCATTAGAGAGAAATCTGATATGGACTGTCACTGATTTACCACCAAGAAAGAAAGCTATAGGTCTAGATGGATTTACAAAATCAAGTATAAAGTTGATGGGGAGATTGAAAGGTTTAAAGCTTGCTTGGTGGCAAAGGGTTATAACCAGGTTAAGGATAAGTATTACAAGCAAAATTTTTCACCCGTAGCAAAGTTGTCGACAGTTAGAATTGTGTTGGCTCTTGCAGCTGCTAAAGGATGGAAATTACATATCAACTAGATGTAAACAATGCATTCTTACATGGATATCTTGATGAAGAAGTATATATGCTTCCACCTCCTGCTTATACTCATGCAGCTCCTGGTCAGGCGTGTCGTTTGCTTAGATCTCTTTATGGTTTAAAACAAGCAAGTCGATAGTGGAATTTAGAGCTTACTAAATTTCTGATTACTATGGGGTACACACAGTCACATCATGATTACTCATTATTCACTAAGACAGTTGGTTCTTCGTTCACAGTGGCTTTGGTATATGTAGATGACATGTTGATAATGGGTGATGATAGTGATCAAATTGTGCACACGAAGGAATCTTTACACTCTTCTTTTACTATTAAGGATCTAGGTATGGCTAGGTATTTTCTAATTGGGATGGAGATTGCAAGATCATCACAAGGAATTTTGTTGAATTAACACAAATATGTTCTTGATATTTTAACAGATGCTCGGATGATGGGTTGCAAAACAACTGAGTTTCCAATGTAGAGGGGTGTCAAGCTGTCACCAGAAGATGGTGAACCACTGGATGATGTTGAATGTTAGAAAAGATTAGTAGGTTGATTATTATATCTGACATTAACAAGACCTGATATTTCTTTCACAGTTTAACAACTTAGTCAGTTCTTACTGTGTCCTCGTCAACCTCATTGGAAAGATGTCGTATATTTGCTTCGTTATCTTAAAGGAACATTCAATGTTGCTCTGTCTTAGCTAGCTATGTCTGACCTTTGTTTGACAGCCTACAGTGATGCAGATTGGAGTAATTGCCCAGATATAGGTCGATCATTATCTGGTTATTGTGTTTTTCTGGGTTCTTCTTTGATCTCTGGGAAATCAAAGAAACATAAGGTAGTATCAAAATCTTCAGCAGAGAGTGAATATCGTAGTCATACACAACTAGTGAGCTTATCTGGGTACAAGGTCTCCTTACAGATTTGCATATCCCTGTCATTGCCTGTCATTTTGTTTTGTGACAACAAAGCTGCTCAAAGTCTAGCCTCCAATCCAGTTTATCATGAACGCACTAAGCATGTTCGCATGATTGTCACTTCATCAGGGAACTCATTCAACAAGGATTCATGGCTACATCTCATGTTTCTACTCAATTTCAAACTATAGATATTATGACCAAGGCTCTCGGTGCTCATCAACACCATGTTCTATGTTCCAAGCTTGGACTTGTTTATCCTATTGCAAGTCCAGCTTGAAGGTGAAAGGGCATTTTGGTCTTTTCAGGAGCTTCTGAGTTTGTTAGAAGATTGTGTACATGTAGTATAAATAGGGGTTTTGGACGTCAGTTGGAGGTTGTAATCTTTGATGTTCATCTGTAACAAACATCAAAATGGAAGTTAGTTTAATTTCTTGGTTGATTTCCTGAGTTTTTCTTTGCTCATTTGTTGAAACGGGGTGACCACATGTTCATCCCTAGGGATGTGCATCAGTCTAAAACCTAACCGAACCGGGCCGAACCGAACCGAACCGAAACCGAAAATCTCAAAATTTTCAAACCGAAAGTATTAGGTTCGATTCGGTTATTTGCCGGTTCGGTTTGTGTTCGGTTCGGTTTTAACATAATTGAACCGAATTTCCATAAAAAAAATTTAAGTATACAAATATATATAAAATACAGTATATATACACATATATACACATATTCCAATATAAAGTATACAAATATAGTTACAAATAAATATATATATATATATATATATATACACACGGTTACAAATACAGTGTATATATATACATTGTAGTTGTATGCTTTATAAAGTATACAAGATTAAAATATATATATATATATATACACAATTGCAAATACAATGTATATATATGTGTATATATACACTATATATATGTATATACAGTAAGTATGTGTATATATAAAATATACAAATATATATACAATGTATTTATGTAGTGTATATAAAAAATTCGGTTTAACACAAACCGAACCTAAACCGAACACAAACCGAACCGAAACCGAAAAATGGAAATTCTCGAACCGAAAGCCGAACCGAAAAATTTCGGTTAGGTTCGGTTTGTGTTGGTTCGGCCCAAAAATTCGGTTTGGACCGAATCATGCACACCCCTATTCATCCCCTAGGTGATGATTTATGTCTGTCACCCGAGCGCCAAATTGGCATATATATATATATATATATATATATATATATATATATATATATATATATATATATATATATATATATATATATATATATATATATATATATATATATATATATATATATATATATATATATATATATATATTGAATTAGATCTAGTGTTGCCTGTGATCGATCAAGGACGATTTAATTAGCACAGTAATATCTAAAGCATTAATTAGTTTATTGCAAAGCAGTTCTAAAACAAATATAAATATTCGATTATCAACAACATCATTTTCAATATCAACAATACATATTTTTGATATTAATTATTATAGTTATCTAATACGCAATTAGGCTAATAAAGATTCTCACATGAGATCACCCACTGTTAGGAGCTATTATATGTGATTGCAACTCAATAAGAAGGTATCAAAGTAAACAGCTGCACAGAATTATATATATACATACACGGGCTTTGGATTTTAAAAAATAATAAAAATTGACGTTTTCATACAACTTTTGAAATATTATACAAATTTTGTCATATATATATAAATTAGCACTCATATATTAAGTTCATATTTTTTTTCTCTTGATATGTTAGCTAAATCCGTTGTGTTGACGGATTGAACTGGTAAGAAATGGGCACATACATTCTGTTAAAAAGTTGCGTTCAATATATTTCTGTATTGATGTAGAGCCGTGCACACGGGTTTCATCCTAAAACTAATTAACAATGTACCTGTAATATAACATTTCAATAAATGATTGTTTTGGTCTCTTCGCATCTGAGGAGTAATTAAGTATATAACCCAATATGGCCTGGTCAATCGGAGAGCAATGTCAATGTTTACATGGGCACAACAACTTGGAAGTAAAATCATACTAAACTCCATTTGCATATAATTTGGCTCCAACATACCTCCCAGGTGATCGAAGCAATATTCAATGGCGCCTGCAACGTGGTTGAACTCCATTAATCTCAGCCTCTTCCTCTTATCCTCCATACTCTCAATCCAGCGATCAAGCGGTTCGGCGCCGCATTTGATCCATTGGAACTGCACAACTGCCAACAATTTCACCGATAACAGCTTCTACAAGACCAATCTTGACCAGCTCCTACCCGCTCTCGCCTCCCAAGCCGCATCCAACGCCTTCTACAACCTCACCGCCGGTTCCGATCCCAACACAGTCTATGGCCTGTACTACTGCAGGGGCGACGTCACCTCCCAAGACTGCGACGCCTGCGTCAACACCGCAGCAAGCCAGATCGTTTCGAGTTGCCCGGTTGAGAAAGAAGCCATCGTTTGGTACGAAGAGTGCACGCTTCGCTACTCCAACAGGTCGATTTTCTCTTTCAACGACGCAAAAGGTCCCGGGTGGATCAGTTGGGGTCTGATCAACGCCTCGAATCCTGATCAGTTTATGAACTCGCTCGCTAAGATCTTCGATCAACTTACTCAGCAAGCTTCCTCCAACGCGAGCTCTAAAAACTTCGCCGAGGGGAGTATAGATGTAACGGATTGGCAGACGATTTATTGCTTAGTGCAGTGTACTCCTGACCTCAATAGTACGGAGTGCTACAGCTGCCTACGAGATGTTCGTTTGTATATAAGATACTTTCTTAGTTCTGGAAGGGTTCAAGCTACTGTCAATCTTCCCAGCTGTCGTACCATGTATGACGTCGTGCCCTTCGCACCATTGTCCATCACACCATCTCCACCGCCACCTCCACCGCCATCTCCGAAACCATCTCAATCGGCATCTGGTGTAGGTAAATTAATCAATTTTAGGACTACTTTATGGATCAATAGTAATACCGTGACATCAAGATCATTGCTCTGCTACGTTGTTGGCAGGAAAAAACGTCGTAGTGATTGCTGTTTCGGTTGCATCTGTCGCTGCTGTTGTATTGCTTTTGGTTGTGCTTTTTTTTCATTTCCGTCGCAGGATTGTCCCCAATCAACCAAAAGGTATAAATACGCTTTGTACTGATCAATCTTGCTTGCTTTAGCAGGAACGACTTATGCTTTTGCGTTAGAAGGTGGATCTAGAAACGATACTTAAATAACAACCATGATTTGATGAAAACTGACAATGTATTAATTAGTCTGTTTTAATCTCATGTACTTTGTGTAAGGGCAATAGATTGGGCAGTGCATAACACTTGAAACAATTCAGAAAAACAATCCAACATCCGCCTGCAGTGTGATTGACACAGAAACAAAAACATTTATGTGTACGTATTGCGGTCACACTAGTCTTGATAAGTTTACGCAAATTGCACTTACGAGATCGAGTCATTGAATAGCGGTTACTCACATGAAAGAGGAAGAAATCGGATATCGTGTAGAGGGTGCAACCCAGTTTGATCTAAGGACAATGAAAGCTGCAAGCGAAAACTTCTCACTTGAAAATAAACTTGGAGAAGGTGGATTTGGCAGTGTTTATAAGGTACTAATTCTCTTTGTGGTGCTAAATAAATTTGCCTAATATCAGGAAATTTGGAGTGGTCTTAACTGAGTTTTTTTTTTTTTTAAAAAAATCAACAGGGTAAGCTTCAAAATGGACAGGAAGTAGCCATTAAAAGACTCTCAAAAGAAGCCATACACGGCGTCAAACAGTTCATCAATGAGGTGCAGTTGGTAGTGAAGCTTCAGCACAGGAATTTGGTTAGGCTTGTGGGCTTCTGCGCAGAAGGCGAGGAAAGACTCGTTGTCTACGAGTTCATGCCTAAGCTAAGCCTTGACTACTATCTTTTTGGTAACCTTAAAAGCATTTTTAGTAAATAATCCAACAATATATATGTGTGTGTATATATCATGTACGTTCAATTAAATATAACATGAAAAACGAAATCGCAGATCGTAGCAAGGCTAGGAATCTTACCTGGGAAACAAGGTACAAGATCATAGAAGGAATAGCACGAGGGCTTCATTATCTTCATGAAGATTCTCGGCATATGGTTGTACACCGGGATCTCAAAGCAAGCAACATACTGCTAGACGAAGACATGAACCCAAAGATTGCGGATTTTGGAATTGCAAAGCAGGTTGTGCTTGACCAAACACAAGGCAATAATACCACCAAGATCGTCGGGACACGGTAAGCTTTAATATCTGCATACATACTCCTAGGATTATATACGACACTTTCTTACTCGAAGTAAATCCTCTACTACATAGTGGATATATGGCACCAGAGTACGCAATGGTAGGGCAGTACTCTGTTAAGTCGGATGTCTACAGCTTCGGAGTCTTACTTTTGGAGATTGTAAGTGGCCAAAGCAGTAGCCAACAATATCAACTAGAACACTCAGAAGGACTTTTAGTCTATGTAAGTGGCAACTCGATCGTTGTTGTACTCTTTCTTATGCAACTAAGGCCTATCTTGACGAAATAATGTTGTGATTGCAGGCATGGAAACGGTGGACCGAAGGGGACATTGATGAGCTAATAGACCCCACATTACGAAACACTGTTTCAAGAATTGAAGTAGGAAGATTTATCCAAATAGGATTGTTGTGTGCTCAATACGACGCAGCAAGTAGGCCTACAACGCACTCTGTGCTTCTTATGCTTAACAGCAGAAGCATGGAACTCCCATCGCCATCTCCGCCTTCTCCCTTCTCCCACAGTACGGATATTTCATATAGCTCTCACGAACGACAGCGAACCGGATCAGAATTCTCCACCGGTGCCTGGAACTTGGAGAAAGACCTATACCCTCGCTAAGCTCTCCAATCAATACATTCTATCAAGTTTGCCCCCTTTTGTGTGATATCATCATGTTTGGAGTGCTAAAACAAGTTACATTGCTGTGAGATTTGCACATGCTTTCTATCGTCTATACATGGCGCTCAATGTCATCCTGAGTGAGTTGGATTTAGGGCTGTTATTCGAGCCGAACGAGCCAAGTATTTTTGTTCATATTCATCTCATTTAGAAATGAGCCGAGCCTAAATTTGGATTCGAGCTTAAAAATGTGTTCATAATCGACTCATTTAGGAAATGAGGGAGTTTAAACCGAGTTTTTTTTCAAGCATTAAGCAGCAAATTTTAGAAATTTCACAAAATTCGAGTTATTCAAACTTAAATCGAGCGAGTCAAGCTTTGAACAGAGCTTAAAAATGTGCTCATACTCGACTTGTTCAGAAAATAAACGAGTTTTTATCAATTCGAGCTACTCGGCTCATATATAATATATCCATATTTTATATTAGAATGTGAATTGCGAACTTAATTAATACCTCAATTATTACTTCCTTACAAAAACCTGCAACTTGGAGGGAATGTCAAACATCCCAAGAGACGTGCTAATGATAGTTTAATAAACCAAACATAAACCATAAACTAGTCCGTTTACAGCTCATTTTGCATACCAATTAAATTAAGAAAGAGAAGTCAGATTATAGTTGTGTAGCTCAACGGCTCCTCCTTCAATTCACCTTCTTTGCCTGTGATCAAAAGCTATGGCGCCGCCTGCAGGCATTATAGCCTTTAGCATCGTCTTCTCCATACTCGCAACGCGAGCCAATGGCGCGCATTACACCAATGTCAGCTGCACCAACGGCAACAATTTCACTGACAACAGTTTCTACCAAGCAAATCTCAATCAGCTCCTGCCTGGACTCACCGCCCAAGCGTCCTCCAACGCCTTCTACAACCTCACTGCAGGGTCCGAACCCAACAAAGTCTACGGCCTTTACTACTGCAGGGGCGACATCACTCCCCAAGACTGCGACGACTGCATCAAGGCTGCAGCGGGACAGATCGTTTCGTTGTGTCCGGTCCAGAAAGAGGCCATAATCTGGTACGAGGAGTGCACGCTCCGGTACTCAAACCAGTCGATTTTCTCCATCTCCCAAGCGTTGCCCGGGGTCTTGTCTTACAGCAAGGTCAACGTCTCGAATCGTGATCAGTTTCTTACCTCGCTTGCGGAGATAGTTGATCAACTAACTCAGCAAGCTACCTCCAATGCCACTGCTAAGAACTACGCAAAGGGGAAACTACGAGTGACCGATTCGCAGACGATTTATTGCTTGGTGCAGTGCACACCTGACCTCAATGGTACACAGTGCGACAGTTGCCTACAAACAGCTCGCTTCAATATACAGCTTTGCTGTCAATCTGGGAGTAATTACGCGTTCATCAATCTCGTCAGCTGCCGGATCATGTATGACACCTTACCCTTCGGACCTGCAGAAGGCGCGCCACCCCCATCGTCGTCAACAAATGGGTCTTCCCTTACACAACCAAGCCAAAACTCCCCATCTAGTAGAGGTAAATTGTTCATTTGGTCACCATTTTCGAGAACTAGCTAGATCAGGTTTCATCCTAAAACCAATTGGCAATAAAATTAGATTTGAACATTTTTTTTATATTCGATATGGGATTGGCAGGTAAAGGCACAAAGATAGCAATTGTCGTTCCTGTTGTTGTTGTTGGTGTTGTTCTTGTTGTATTGCTTTTGGGTGCTCTTTGGTTTCGTTCCCGACGTAAGATCGTGAAGAAGAAACCCAACGGTACGTAAAAATACGTTCTAACGTCGATCGATCTACTAGCATCAACATAAAACTAATTTGATGAAGATATGTATTTATGAGATAGATGGAGGAAACGAATATCACATAGAGGGTGCAATACAATTTGACTTGGGGACAATGAAAGCTTCAACCGAAAACTTCTCATTGAGAAATAGACTCGGGGAAGGTGGATTTGGCATTGTTTATAAGGTACCGATGCACCATTGATAAATCGGCTTCTTCAATTTGTGATGAGAGTTTGAACTGATCTTGACATTTGGCTCCCTAATTAATTTGCAGGGCAAGCTTCAAAATGGACAGGAAGTAGCCATTAAAAGACTTTCGGAAGAATCCAAACAAGGTATCAAACAGTTCATCAACGAGGTGCAGTTGGTAGCGAAGCTTCAGCACAGGAATCTTGTTAAACTTGTGGGGTTCTGCACAGAAGGCGAAGAAAGACTCGTTGTGTACGAGTTCATGCCTAAGCTAAGCCTTGACTACTATCTTTTCGGTAACCTTGAAGCCTTTCAACTAACTGATCCAATCCAAGTATCCAACTAGCTATCATGTACTTCAGTTAAAGATAATATGGTATATGAAAACGCAGATCGTAGCAAGACGAAGCATCTTCCATGGGAAACAAGGTATAAGATCATAGAAGGAATCGCACGTGGGCTTCATTATCTTCATGAAGATTCTCGCCATAAGGTTGTACACCGCGATCTCAAAGCAAGCAACATACTGTTAGACGAAGACATGAACCCGAAAATTGCAGATTTTGGCATTGCAAAGCAGGTTGTAGTTGACCAAACACAAAGCAACACAACCAAGATTGTTGGGACACGGTAAGATTTATCGCTACGTACAAGATCCATTTACGTGCATTCTTCTAGGATTAATCGCGTTTTCTTCTATGTACGTAGTGGATATATGGCACCGGAGTATCTATTGGCGGGGCAATACTCCGTTAAGTCGGATGTCTACAGCTTCGGAGTCTTACTTTTGGAGATTGTAAGTAGTCAAAGCAGTAGCCAGCAATATCAGCTACAACACTCAGAGGGACTCTTAGCTTATGTAAGTCACAACTTATTTTTTATGTTGTAAACTACCTTATATTTGTACTCTTTCTTATGCAACTAAGGCTTGTCTTGATGTAGGCATGGAAACGGTGGACCGAAGGAGACATTGAAGAGCTAATAGACCCAACATTACGAACCACAGTTTCGAGAATGGAGGTAGGGAGATGCATCCAAATAGGATTGCTGTGCGCTCAGTACGATGCAGTGAGTAGGCCTACAATGCACGCGGTGCTTCTCATGCTTAACAGCACAAGCATGGAACTCCCATCTCCATCGCCGCCTTCTCCCTTTTCCTATGGTTCAGATATTCCGACGTCTAGAGAATACCAGCTACAGACGACTGGATCGGAAATCTCCACCGATACCTGGAACATGGAGAAGGACCTATACTCTCGTTAAGCTATCTAATCTATACACTATACCCTCAATTATAAGTTTGATGATCGATGATTTTACTTTTGAGTGAAGAGTTTTTTATGTTTGAAGTGCTAAAGGAAAACTGTACTGTGAGATTTATGTAATCCATGTATAATGGTGCTATGTGTATGTTGCAACTTGTGTCTGTTTGTCTCTCATACACTCCAGTGATTCAGTTTAAAAGCAAGACGATCTTGTCAATATATACTTCCTTTATTGAACAATATATAATGTTTCTCTTTTATCAATTGGCGTCATATGAAGCATAAGTAAACCATGACATGTGAAGTATATGAGTACTCACTCTAGCATAAATTACTACTCATGTTAATGAGGATAAGAAAGGATCTCACTCTTTTTTTTTTTGAACCGGAAAGAATTTGGCAACAAGGAGACCTTATATACCAAGAGCATCCAAACGGATGTAATCACGAACCAAAGAATCGTCAAGAGTCATAGAGCCAGAGAAGGCGAAAGAGAGGTGCGAAAGTCGGTCCGCAACTCGGTTAGCCACCCGAAGGACGTGACAAATCTCATAAGTATGGAATAAACCAAGGGAGACTAGACTGTCTGAGACAATCATATATGAGTCTCCCGTAGGTTTCGCACAACCCTTGAAGTTGTTGATGATGGTTAGATTATTGCCCTCAATGATAAGTTTGGTAATGTTGAGATGTAGGGTTAATTCCATTCCAAATACCCAGACCCTCCGCACCAGAGACTGATGAAATGGAGGATGAACCAGCACCACAGTAAACTGGTTTGCTTGTATGGTTTCTTATGATGTAGC
This sequence comes from Persicaria maculosa, assembly GCA_963922045.1. Classification (NCBI taxonomy): domain Eukaryota; kingdom Viridiplantae; phylum Streptophyta; class Magnoliopsida; order Caryophyllales; family Polygonaceae; genus Persicaria; species Persicaria maculosa. The sequence goes on along the minus strand of OY998257.1, from coordinate 12,922,799 downwards.
CATAGGAGCCTTTAGCGGAATTAGAAAAAGGCCCCATCAAAGTTTAGCTTGTATGTGCCAGGAGGAGGGGGAGACCAACTAGCCTTATTCCTTCTCCTAGCAGAGTTGGTTCGGGTTTCGTTCTTGTTTGTTTGTAGCGTTTTCTCATTGGTGAGATTGTCAACTTGTTTCGAGCTATTCCATAGGTAGCTTTGCTCTTTGTAGAAAGCGATGATTTTTTATATATCTGTTTTTGCATTATCAAAGAGGGTCTTGTTTCGTGAGTACCAAATACGCCACCAACCCATTGCCAGTTTCGTGAAACGTTTAGTTCCTGTTCTCTCTTTTATGCCACAGATGATATTGTTGATGTCAGAGTCGTTTGTGAAACAGTTATTTAGGATGGTTGACAGGTCAGAAGCTAGCTTTCCTATCGTCGTTTGGGTGATAGGACATTCCCATAGTAGATGCGATAAGTCTTCGAAATTTGATTCGCAGTGTGGGTATGTGGTAGGAATTCCAATCCCTCTTGATGCAAGTTTTGATGATTTGGGTAGCCCATTTTTAGATATTTTCCATAATAAGGTTATGACTTTTGGTGGTAAATCTAGCTTCCAGATCCATCTCATATCAGATTTTTGATGTCGTTTTTGGTGGTTGATCATCTGTAGTGCAGAGAAAGAACTGAACCATCCATTTCTGCTCCACTTCCAGTATAATATGTCAATATGTATATTATTGGGTATCGGAGATGTTGCTATCATTTCAATGACATCATTCGGCAAAATATATCTGGAATGAATTACGTAGTTTGTCGGTGTTCCATTTTTTCCGTGTGTTATATATTGATTTATGGTTACGGTAGTGTCGATTTGCATATGATCAGGTATTAAAGTGATAAGGGGTGATTCGCCAATCCAATGGTCGTTCCAGAGGTTGATATTTTCACCATTTCCTCGATTGCTCGCACATCATTCTATTACTCATCTCACTTTTTAAGGAAAACTAATTAAAATACCCTCACATTTGGGGGTATGGTGAAAATATATCCTCAACTTTCAAATGTAATAAAAATATCATGACCTTTTAGGATAGTGATAATATATTACCACGGGTTAAAAATGCTAACAAGGCATCCTACGTGGTTTTTTTACAAGAGTTTTCTTAAACAGTTTCCTTAGGAAAAAATAAATAAAGAGTTGGACCGGATTCATAACCTCGCCTTTTCCTCCCTCCTATCTCCTTCTGTGGTCGTCTCTTGAACTGTGTTCCAAGTCTTCCAGGTAGCTCCTAGTTCCTCGTCAATGATAGTCTTCCTTCCTCGTGGTCGCCTAACTTGAGTTGTCCCTCTCACATCTTCTTCTTCCTCTTTGATTCGTTCACGGACTTGGCTGAGTAAGTTTTATTTTTTCCTCTCTATTGTTGCTGTTGTTGTCGGTTTGGTGTTAGGAATAGTTGTGTTGTGTTAATTTGAGGCAATTTTGACCCGATTAGTTGCTTGGTTAAATCAATTTCGTTTTTCGAGTATAATTTTGTTGTCGGTTTATTTTTTTGCTAAGGAAATCGTTCAAGAAAACTCAATTTTAGTGCTAATTTGTAAAAAGGCTTCCATACAGGCTGCCTTATTAAAAAAATCCATGTAGGCTGCCTTGTCAACATTTTTGACCCGTGAAAAAACCTGTGGTTATATATTACCACTACCCTCAAAGGTCGGGATATTTTTATTACATTTGAAAGTTGAGGATATATTTTTACTAAACCTGTCAAACGGGACATTCGGGTCGGGTTCGGGTCGGGTCACTTCGGGTCCCGGGTAATACGGGTTTCGGGTACTTCCGGGTTGACTCGAACCCGGGTTTAACCGAGTTTCGGATCGATTTCGGGTTGATCAATTTTTTCTTTTTTAAATTAAAAAAATCATAATTTGATAATTTTGCGATAAATTTAAAATTCTAAAATTAAAGACGTTGTTCATAAGTTGTAGTGCTTGTAATTATATACTATATCTGCTCTAAAATATTTGATTTTTATTATTTCTCGTAATTTTTAATAAAATATAATAATATATAAATATCAAAATTTTAAATAATTTTTTAAAAATAATTTTATTAAAAATTTGATATTTTATATATTATTACATTTTATTTAAAAAACATTAGATTTTTATTATTTCTCATTATTTTTAATAAAATGTAATAATATATAAAATATCAAATTTTCAAATAATTTTTAAAAATAATTTCATGCAATTAGTAATAAGGATAGAATTGTTTTAATATTTTAATATTTTTTTAGAATTTTTATCTTCTTAAAAAAGTCTGTTGAAAAACAAAAAATCAAATACTATCGATCGGACGGAGTATTACACAATACAAATAAATATAAAAGTTGATTTTTTTTTTTGATTAGGAAAAGGTTCGGGTGAGCGGGCTCTACCCGAAGGCATCCTTGCGGATGAGGTTAGTAAGACCAGAATTGTGATAAATATCGGCACCCCAGGCAGAGTGGCAAATGTGTGCAACCTTATCAGCCACTCTATTGCCAAGACGGGGTACATGAAAGAAAGACACTTCTGTAAGAGTTGATAGTAGAAGTTGTACGTCAGACATAATGAGTTCGATCTCCCATGGACAGTTGGACTTTTTGTTAAGATGGTTAATTATTATGCTTGAATCTCCTTCAATTTGAATTTTGTCAATACGTAGCTTGAGGGCAAGTTGTACTCCAAGTTTGAGTGCGAGGGCTTCCGCTTGAAGAGCGCTTTTCGTACCTAACTGTTTGTATCCTATATGTATCGGGTGTCCATTCCAGTCCCTGATAACAATGCATGCGGTACTGCAGTTATTAGTGATTGTTGATCCGTCGAAGTTTAGTTTGAATGTACCATTCGGTGGTTTGCGCCACCTGATCTAGCATGCCTTGTTCTTCTTAATGGGTTGGTTGAGGCTACGGGATTGAGGGGTGGTGTTCTCATCTAACATGATGTCATACTGGTGTGTGTTGTTCCAGTTTACCTCGTGAGTTTTGATAAGTTTCAAAGCGATGTCCCTAGGAGGGATTGGAACCTTTTTGAACACATGTTGGTTTTGAATATACCAGGTTATCCACCAGGCAAAAGCAAGTTTACCTAGAGCCACCTTTGATAGGTTATTACCTATAAGTGACATGATGGGGTTTATGTCTCTAGATCGTGAGATCTGGCTAGATATTGTAGTGTTAATGTGACCCGGGAATTGGAGGAGAGATCTCGAATATTGACATTCTAGCAACAGATGAACGTCATCTTCCATATAGCAATTACAAAAACTGCATGTAGAGGGGACAAGAACCCCTCGTAGGGCGAGCCGCGTTGCTGTAGGTAGGCCATTCTGGCAGATTTTCCACAAGAAATTTTTTACCTTAGGTGGAATGTCGAGACGCCAAATCCAGGTGTTGCTATCTAAGGGAATGGAGGATTCAGCGATTACCAATTTGTATGCACTTGACGTAGTGAACCACCCGGCTCGATCAGGCCACCAGTATAATCTGTCCATAAAATTTGAGATTGGAAGAGGAATGTCAAGGATTTCCTCCACTATATTGTGTGGTTGAACCGCAGAGAGTTTCTCTCCCCATGAAGATTTGGTGCAACGTCTCTTAACTAACCGGGAGAAGTTTAAGGCATTTGCATTTGAATTCAAAATTGAACGTGTCGGCTTATTTAAAGGAGAATGAAGAGGCTGCAGAAGACACACCATTCACCGCGCACAATCGACTCTCTGCAAGTTCATCTTCTTCAAGCATTCGATCTCACGTCACTCTCCTTGCTAAGTGTTGTATTTACTTTGAGTGTGTGAAGTTTCTTTTGAGCTTTATAGTACAATTCATTTAGGGTTATACTAAGGGTTTTTTACCCAAACGTATAGGGTACTCCGGTATCCATAGAAGCTTTATTTAACTAGAGTGCTTGGGTTGCTAGATAGGAAGTTAGTCTAGAAGAGGGAAGGTCTTATAGAAGTTGTATCTAGGACTCATAAGATAAAGTGAAATAAAGTGTGTTGAATCCTACGGGTTGGATAACCCTAGGCGGGGACGTAGGCAAGTTGAGACGAACCTCGTTAACAAATCTCGTGTTCTTTACTTTCGTATCTTTGTGTTTGCTTTAACTTGTTTCTGTTTTACAGATAAGGTCTTACTTCTGATTGGTAAGGCCTTACAATTTCTGTTTTGCGAAAAGTTGCCATACTCCATTCAACCCCCCCTTCTGGAGTATATTCGTGCTTTATATCTTCCTATTCCGCACTTCAATTGGTATCAGAGCCTAACTCGCGTACCTTAGATATTACTATCTGTGAGTCTAACCATGGCAGGTGAAGGGCAAGGTGGTTTTGGCCAAGGAAGATCTATCTCTCGTCCACCTCTCTTTGTTGGGAATAACTTCATGCATTGGAAATCTCTAATGCAAATGTTTGTTATTGATCAAGATTTGGAACTCTGGCATATCATTATGCGAGGACCAAATATCCCCAAGAAAGAAGGTCCCAATGGAACATGGGTGGACAAATCAGAGGATGAGTATACCCAGACTGATTTAGAAAGTGTGGCTAAGAATTTCAAAGCTATAAATCTGTTGTACTGTGATCTGAGTACGGATGAGTTCAACCGTATCTCTTCGTACAGAACAGCAAAATAAATCTGGGATAAATTGGTGGTTACTTATGAAGGAACCAGCCAGGTCAAAGAAACCAAAATCAATATCTTTCTTAGACAGTATGAACTGTTTAAAATGAACCCTAATGAGTCGGTTAAAACTATGTTTACCCGTTTTACGGAAATCATAAATAACCTTGACTCATTAGGTAAAACCTTTTTGAATGAAGAAAAGGTTAGAAAGATACTAAGGTGCTTACCTAAAGCTAAATGGGGTCCTAAAGTGACGGCCATAAAAGAAGCTCAAGATCTTAGCACTTTGGCTCTTGATGATCTTCTAGGAAAGTTAATAACCCATGAAATGATCCTCAACGAGGACGATGGGGAACTTCCTACAAATCTCAAAAACCTTGCTCTTAAGGTCAAGAAAGAAGAACCATCAGAAGATTCTGATAGCGACGATGATGAAGATCCTTTTGCTCTAATCACTCGAGGATTAGCACGCATATTGAAAATGAAAAAGCAATTTGCCAAAGGTAAGCCCTCTAACTTTTCAAAGAAGAGTCGAGTTCTTACTTGTTATGAATGTGGTGAAACTAAACATCTCGTCAAAGAATGTCCTATGAAGAAGAAGAACAAAACGAAGAAAAGGGAGTCCAACAAGAAAGTGATGGCTGCTTGGAGTGACTCAGATTGTTCAAGTGACTCAGATGCTGAAGATGAGCAAGCAAAACTTTTCCTTATGGCAAAATCCAACGAGACGAAGGATCAACACTTAGATGGAGTTGTAAGGAATCTTCTCTCTAGCCCTATCAATTTTTTATCTGAATTCTTGAAGAATATGATTTCAAATGAAGAAACTTACAACAAAGAAATAAGCTACTTGAAAGAGAAAGTGCAGGATCAAGAAATATGCATAAGGAAGTTGTCGCAGAAATTGCAAGATCTTGACAGCCAAAATTCTGAGGTTATCACAGAGAGTAAGACCTTACGATCAGAAATTTCTGAACTTAAGGCAAACGTCTCTACTCTTAAGAATCGTAATAATGATCTTAAGAATGAAAATGTGAGGCTTTCTAAAAAATGTCAAGATCAACAAACAACTCTTGTGCAATTCACTCAATCCAAAGCAACTCTTGACAAGATGCTTGGAGAACAACAACTCTCCTTAAATCGAAGTGGTATAGGATACAACAGGAATTTTCCTGCAAAACCTACTACCAAATTCGTTAAGGCTAAAGGAAGTTGGCGATCTCCAACTTGCTTCTTTTGTTGTAAGAAAGGTCATGTAAAGGAAACGTGTCCTTATAGGAGAACGGATCCTTACATTATTAGGAATACTTTTCATGTTCGGTTAAATGAGCAGATAAGACAGATTTGGGTTCCAAAAGGAACAAGGTTACCAAACATGGTTTACCCCCACAATGGATCCAAATTAGTTTATTGGTCTAACCGAAAAGGTTGATTTTGCGTTTTGCAGGATATCACCAAGACCAAGGATCAAAGATGGATAATGGATAGTGGTTGCTCAAGACATATGAGTGGAAAATAATCTCTTTTTCATAATCTAAAGAAGCAATCCGGTGGGACTATTACTCTTGGTGATAAAGCAAAATGCAACATCGTCGGTATTGGTAACATTGGTGTTGATTCAAATAAATCTATCAATGATGTATATCTTGTTGATGGCTTGAAATATAATCTTCTTAGTGTTTCTCAGCTTTGCGATAAGGGAATTCTTGTTAGCTTCAACAAGATGAAGTGTGTCGTACAAGATGAAGCAACTGGAGAAATTGTTCTTACTGCATACAGGGACTCTAACATTTAAGCTCTTAATACTAAACGCAATGCAGGCTCCAATTTGAAGTGTCTCAAGGCCTTATCAGAAGATCCAAGGGTATGGCATAGGAGGCTTGGACATATAAGTATGCATACTCTCAGAAACTCCTTTCAAAGGATCTTGTTCGAGGCCTTCCCTGTAAAGGCCGGAAAAGTTAAAATATTATGTTCTTACAATATTAAATTATGTTCGAATTTAAAATTTAGGTTCTAGAAATTTTGATATTTCCGTCCTCGAGCAACTGAATTTTATTTAAACGAACTTCTATATAGTTTTGAATTGGGTTTAGAAATGGAATTTGATTTTGGAGATCGAGCATTATAAAATTAATTTGAGTTACGAGTGTTGATTAAAATTTATTTAATTTTCGATTATCTTAAAATTGAATTAAAATTTGATTTAAATTTATTAAAGTCGGGATTCGATCGGACGAGCGGGTTTCGGGTCTATTCCGCTAATTTGAATTCTTTTGTGGGGACCTTTTCTATATTCAAATTCTTTTTTTTCTTTTTCCTTTTCTTTATTTTCTCTCTCTCTCTCTGCTCTCTCCCCAATTGACCAGCTGGTCCCCCCTCCCTCAGCTCTCTTCCCCTCCTTGTCGTTACTTCTGCAGAACCTACCCTTCCCACATTACACCCTCACCCCATTTCTCTTTGTTGTTCATAACTTGAAAACCCACAGCACACCCACATAACCACCTTCTCATTCCCTCTGCTTCCACCCTTTGATTCGCCGACGACCATATCCAGCCCCACACCACCACCACCTCCCTCCTCCTTCCTCTTTATGTCCGAGTAGCAGCCGCAGCCCTCATCAGGCCAAGAGCGAGTCGAAGCCACCCGAGTGCCGCCCAGAGCCTTCAGCGCCGCCCAGGAGGACCACCGTCGCCACCACCGACTCTGTTTCTCGCAGCCCTTCCCCCCCCCTGTTCCCCTGTTTTGTCGAGCACCTCCGAGCACCCTAGCTTCACTCCCTCCTCCCCATGTTCGAACCTCGGCAGCAGCAGCATACCCGCCACCCAAGACCAAGCCTAAGCCGAATCGAGCCCGGAGTCGCCCTCGGAGTCGCCGCGGTAAGTCACCTTTCCTCCCTCCTCTTCTTGCGTCGCTTCCTTCTCTTTGTGGGGGTTTAGATCGGAATTCATGGTCGATCAGTTTGAGGATGGATGGGTTGAGAACGGAGCTCCGCCGGATACTGGATTCCATTTCTTCTCCCGCCTCCCCCGTCCATGGTGCTGGCTCTATTCTTCTGATTTGGCTCTATACCTTGTTGCGTTTTCCTCTCGTGCCACTATGTCGTTGAGATGTGATTGAATGAACTCTTGCATACCGTCGTATTAACCAGTCAAGTGCATGTATGTACCATATGCGATACTGAACCACTAGTAACATGTTGGGCCCTTGATTGTGACTTGTGCGAATTTTACTTTGCCTACGTTATTGTTGATTCACTCTTGAACTAGGTACCTGATAGTGTGGCTCTTTCCTCTTTCCATTCTCTTAACATGTTTCACTCGTCCTGATGAGTTAATGTTGAATTCGATGTTTGACTAGCTTTCCGTGATAGTTAAACCTAACATGCTTACATGGTAAAGATGTCTATTACTCTATGATGGCTTGTATGAACCTATGACTTGACACCCCGCTTGATCACACACCACTCTATATCATGATTTTGCACCTGCATGACGCATGAATATCGGAATGAACCTAGTTGAATTACTCTAGTGGTACTCATGTTCGATGTGTGCTATTAGTATCATGTGGAGCTTATGACTTCCAATATGACATGCTGAATGATTTCATATCATGCTTGTTCTATAATGTGACAGCTATCGTACCATATATGTACTCTATGATGGTTCGTACCTAGCATGATTATAATCTAGCACCCATGATGTCCTTCTTGTACTTTTGATGATGCCTCATGTTTCGTGAATATTATGTTGAACTCCTCTAAATGACTCTTGATTATGCTTGTATCACATTATATATCGCTAGTATCATATAGGACCCATGCTCTCTAGATGTATCTCGTCATATGATTCCGTGCCATGCTTGACCTAACATATGATCATTGTGAGATAGTTACTATGTTGCCCTTTATATGATCTCGTATGATGCATACACCAAACTTGTACATTGTTCATATATGTGATAATTGCTATTCTACTCTTATGTGTTCTCGTATGACGCTTCATCTAATTGTTATAATATACATTGCCATGATATATTTGGACTCAATTGTTGATGTGTATACCCTGTTCCTACATTATTCATATACATGATGCTCGTTATCTTCATTAAATTCCGCATGACTTCAAATCATATATGATCATTGCTGGTTCCGTCTATCTTGCTCGAAGTTACTTAGCATATCTGTTTCCATGGAATACTAGAATGCTAGCTTGTTTCACAAACATCAGCGTAGGACTTGATTGTGTCTTTGATATAAATACGAATGTTGCCCCCGAGATAGGTACATGTTAGTGTGGATCGATGTGATTGAAATGCTCCATAATGAATTCATGCTTGTTGTCATAAGTGGTAACCTAATAGACTTTTATAAGGGCATCGTTACTAATCCCGAGTCGGAGTCTTGTCTCTAGTCATGTCATCTTTAGCGTTGGTCTATTCCGTCTCCGAAGGAAACATTGGGTCGTCCTCCCTTGTCACTCCCCTATCTCCGCTAACTTGAACTCCTACGCGCTACATTGGACGAGCGACCGCATGGAAAGGGGATCGGGAAGTCGAATAGCGATAGAGCAGCGCAGCGAAAGCGTGGGCCCATAACCCACGGGCCTCAGGATCGATAATGTCGACAGAACGAGCTTGCTTTGAGGATTACGATTGTTGAGTACGATATGACTTGCAGGTGGGAGCGTCCTCTATTCGAATTACTAACCCTTTCTGAACTTGTTGATGGTGATATTGAACTAACTTGATGTTGAAGGTTGCTTGTTAATGTGATGATATGATTCGATGCCTTACAGTCCTAATGTGCCATGATGACTTGATGTGATGCTATTCTGAGTTGCTAAGCATGATCTAAATTCCTTTCCTGTATAGTATGAACTGCAAATGCCGAGAATCTGAATTGGTTATTAGCTACGTTTATGATGAAACTTGCTAGTTGAATTGACTTTATTCATATATGGTGTTATGTGATAATTTCGAGCATGACAGTAAATTGAGACTTTTGATACTTTTTGCAATTGCTTAATGATGCTAGTTGATATGCTGTAGTCCTTATGTGTAATATTGTTCATGATTGCTTCTTCCTTGAACATGTGAGTGAGGTCCTTTTGGTAGAGTGGTCAGAGAGTGGAGGAAAGGTTTGAGTGATTAGAATGATCGGCGGTGGTAAGGGAAAGTTGCAGAAGAGGGGTGTTGACTTAGGTTGGACCGAGTGGGTTCGGGAATTATAAGAGGTGATGCTTGATGATTTCGATAAGCTCCTAGGTGAATCTCGGATAAGGGTATGATTAAGGATAGGCTGGTTAGGTAGTGACCGAGGAAACTTTATTGAAGATGCGTGGTTAGAAGGGTTCTATGTTGTGACATCTTGGGAAGAGTGAGAAATGTAAGAAATGATCTTTGGGGGTGTCGAGGACATAGTATGCAAGGGTGCTCGGGTGTGAAAACAGAGATGAGGGTTGGATTCTTAGAGGTGGATTGATAGTGAGAGTCTTGGTGGAATGAGGGGCGAGATTAGGGTATTGAAATGAATTGGGACTTCTTTTGAGGATGTTACCTGAACTGATGTTGGTGAATCTAGATGAGGCTGGTTTTGATGTAAGAATTGAAATCGAGCGAGCAGGGTTTGCGTTTATTTTGCTTGGTGATGATGTGAAAGCTTTCTTGATTATGTGATTTATTAAAATGACTTGGCATGATGTTAGATAGCGACTATGATGAACATGATATGGCTGATATTACATGTTGATATGCAATATTTGAAATCTAGTTAACAGTGACAAGTGTTTTTCTATATTCAAATTCTTTTTTTTCTTTTTCCTTTTCTTTATTCTCTCTCTCTCTCTCTCGCTGCTCTCTCCCCAATTGACCAGCTGGTCCCCCCTCCCTCAGCTCTCTTCCTCTCCTTGTCGTTACTTCTGCAGAACCTACCCTTCCCACATTACACCCTCACCCCATTTCTCTTTGTTGTTCATAACTTGAAAACCCACAACACACCCACATAACCACCTCCTCATTCCCTCTGCTTCCACCCTTTGATTCGCCGACCACCATATCCAGCCCCACACCACCACCACCTCCCTCCTCCTTCCTCTTTCTGTCCGAGTAGCAGCCGCAGCCCTCATCAGGCCAAGAGCGAGTCGAAGCCACCCGAGTGCCGCCCAGAGCCTTCAGCGCCGCCTAGGAGGACCACCGTCGCCACCACCGACTCTGTTTCTCGCATCCCTTTCCCCCCCTGTTCCCCTGTTTTGTCGAGCACCTCCGAGCACCCTAGCTTCACTCCCTCCTCCCCATGTTCGAACCTCGGCAGCAGCAGCATACCCGCCACCCAAGACCAAGCCTAAGCCGAATCGAGCCCGGAGTCGCCCTCGGAGTCGCCGCGGTAAGTCACCTTTCCTCCCTCCTCTTCTTGCGTCGCTTCCTTCTCTTTGTGGGGGTTTAGATCGGAATTCATGGTCGATCAGTTTGAGGATGGATGGGTTGAGAACGGAGCTCCGCCGGATACTGGATTCCATTTCTTCTCCCGCCTCCCCCGTCCATGGTGCTGGCTCTATTCTTCTGATTTGGGAAGACGGGTTCAAAGCCGGTTCAACACCATTTTCTTCCTTTCACTTTTAGCCGGTTCAGTTCCGGTTCATTAAACTCAAACGGGGTGGGATCCGGATACGGGTTACGGGTCTGGATTTGGGTATGGGTACCCGGGTCTCTTCTTCTTTCCTTGGACTGGGCTTTCGGGTTCAGTTGGGCTTTAAAGAGGGTGGGCTCTTCTTTCCCTTTTGCTTGAACTTGGGCTGGTTTTGGATTTCTGAAATTGGTTATATATATATATATATATATATATATATATATATATATATATATATATATATATATATATATAGGGTTGTTGTTTTATTTATTTTGTTTTCGGTAATATATATTTATATGTGTGATAATTATTATTATTCCTGATTTTAGTAAAATATATATATATATATATTTATAAGTCCTGAAATTATTAATATTTGTATTTAAAAGGTTTTAAAAGTGAGATTAATTGATAGGGAGTTATAAATATATTTATGGTTATTGTTTTGAGACTTTATGAATAGTAAGTGTTAAATTACTTTGATATTGGAATTATTTTGGGATTTGGTTATAATTATAATATTATGGAAATTTATCCTTATATATTGTTTATTGTTTAAAAATAATATTGATTGGATTATTTGATTGATGCATTTTATGAGAATTTCAATATGTAAGTTGGGAATTTTAAAGTGATTGTTGGTTTTGATTTATAAAATATGAATTGTGAACATAGGATTATTTGATGATTTAATATTGGAGTTTATTTATATAATGTTTTGAAATGAGAAACATGCCGGAATTGTTTTATAATATGATTTTTTTTTTTGAAAATTGGTCTTAAGGTTTAAATGTGTGATGTCGGGTTTTGACTAAGTACGATTTTTAAAGAATTATTTGATTTTCTAAGTTGAGTTCTTTGAGAGATTGTTTTGGAAATGAGATGATGATATGAGATGAACCTGAAATGATAAAATAAGACGGAATGATCTGAAATGAGATATGAGAAGAGAAGTGTGATAGTTAGGGGCGCCTTGTGTGAAATAGGTAGACTCATGCATTTATATGTTATTAGGTGTTTGTGAATGTTGGACGTTGCTTGCTATCGGTGATTCATTTCTTGGATTCTGCTTTGCCTAGTTCTCTGCTGTTCGGCTTATTCAGGTAAGTTCCTTTATGGGCTTACTCAGATTCGAAAGAGATTACCGGCTTGTGAATGTATGACATACTAGGTGTTGCATAAGCATTAAAGCATGCCATGTAGTATCATGCTAGGTTGCACTTGTGATTGAGCATTCTATTTCTTTACGCGTATGAAACAGAACGGCCGTATCTGTGATAGTCCTAGAGTCTTTGCTAGGGTCATAGGGTAGCCCAGCCCCATCGGGTGCCCTGAGTATATCGAGTCGATATGAGCATGATGATAGCCCAGCACCATCGGGCATGATTTATTTATTTATTTTAATTTATGTTATGATGATGAGATATGATGATGAGATATGATATGCTATAGCATCGAACCGGCCGGTCTCTGCACTAACGGAAAGGGGTGCAGAGGTAGGAGAGGGACATGCCACTTGGCATTCTTTGGGCGCCTTTACAGTTATTTCTCGCATATTGTAAATTAGGATCATGCTAGTGTGATTAAATTTCCGCATCTGCATCATCTTTATTATTAGCGTATGTGTATGTTCGCTTGCTGGACAGAGCGTGTTGGGGCCTCGGTCTGACCCCACTCGCACCCATTGTTTTTAGGTATGATTGCTCTCTGTTTATATGGCGTGGGAAAGTCCCTCGGCGATTGCAAAGAAATCTGTCTAACCCCGCTAATCTGGCCATCCGACTTTAGAATTATGTTTTGGTTTTGACCCGGCCTTGCCGTGGCTTTTGTATCTAAATCATATTTCCATTTCACTTTCGTTTAAACTGAATTTATGAAACTTCGACTGATTAGAGGTTTGAAACCTCGACCCGTACCTGAATTGCAACATCCGAACGAAGGTATCCGACCTTCGAAACGTATCTCGGATATTTATATCCGGGCCGTTACATTCCCGAGTTAAACTTCAAGGTAAATGATCTTTGCAAAGCTTGTTCAAGAGGTAAACATACTCGCAGTCCTTTCAAAAAGAAGCTGGTCGTTAGTACTACTAGACCTTTAGAGCTCTTACACATGGATCTTTGCGGACCTATGCGTGTCAAAACTACCAAAGGTAAACAATACTTATTTGTTATTTTCGATGATTATTCTCGATTTACTTGGGTTTTCTTTCTTAAAGATAAATCAGAAACTCTGTTTTATTTTTCTAAACTTTGTAAGTAGCTACAAACTTTGAAAAACCTACCTATCGTTTCTATTAGAAGTGATCATGGTAGATAATTTGATCAATTAAACTTTGACTTATTTTGTGCAAAATATGGTATTTCTCACAATTTTTCGGCTCCTAGGACATCTCAACAAAATGGGGTTGTGGAACGAAAGAACTGCACCCTAGAGGAAATGTCAAGGACGATGCTATTAGAGAATAATCTGCCAAAGTCATACTAGGCAGAAGCTGTAAATACAGCAAATTATATTCTCAATAGATGTTTAATTAGATCAATTTTAAAGAAAACTCCTTATGAGCTTTTTAAAGGAAGAAAACCAAGCATATCATATTTTAAACCATTTGGATGTACGTGCTACGTACATAACAATGGTAAAGATAATCTTGGGAAATTTGATGCACGTAGCGACGAAGGTATATTTCTTGGATACTCGACACAAAGCAAGGCTTATCGAGTGTTTAATAAACATACCAAAATAGTCGAAGAAAGTATTCATGTATTATTTGATGAAAGTGATAACGGCATCTTGAGTGACGGATTTGCAGATCTAAACTTGAATACTCATGAAGGAGATGAATCAGACGGAGAAGGCAATCACTCTGAAAAGAGTAAATCCAGAAATATGCAGGAACCATTTCAAGATCTTATTGAGCTGTCACAAGGTCTTGAAACTATGTCTCAAGGCCTTACGAATGAAGCAAGTCTTGAAGATGGGCCTCCTCCGGAACCTCAAGGCCCTTATCCTACGAATCCTCCTGAACCTCAGGATCCATATCCTTACACTTCCAGTGATCCTACACCAAGCCAAGGATCTGCAAGAAGAAAATTCAAACATGCCTCATCTCACTCTACTTCGGATATCATTTCTGACCCTTCATCTGCTAATCAAACGCGTTCTAAAGTTAGAAATTTATGTGCTTTTCACGCATTTGTTTCTCTTGTAGAACCCAAGAAGTATACCGAAGCTCTTCAAGAACCTGATTGGATTATAGCTATGCAAAATGAGCTTAACGAGTTTGAACGAAATAAAGTATGGACCCTTACCGCAAGGCCAAAGGGTAAATCTATTATTGGAACTCGTTGGGTATTTCGAAACAAGCTTGATGAAGGAGGAAACATCATTCGAAACAAGGCTCGTCTTGTTGCTCAAGGATACAATCAAGAGGAAGGCATTGACTACGAGGAGACTTTTGCTCCCGTAGCCAGACTAGAAGCTATTCGTATGCTCCTTGCCTTTGCTTCATTCATGAGCATAAAACTCTTTCAAATGGACGTTAAATGCGCCTTTTTGAATGGTTTCTTAGATGAAGAAGTTTATGTCACTCAACCTCCCGGTTTTGAAAACGATGAATTTCCAAATCATGTTTATAAGCTCGACAAAGCCCTTTATGGCTTGAAGCAAGCTCCAAGAGCTTGGTATGAGCGACTTTCAAAGTATCTTTTGGAAAATAATTTCAAAAGGGGGTTAATTGACAAAACTTTATTCATCAAAACCCAAGGTAATGATATTCTTGTTGTACAAATCTATGTGGATGATATACTATTTGGAGCTACTAACGAATCTTTGTGCAAGGAATTTTCTAATATGATGTGCAAGGAATTCGAGATGAGTATGATGGGGGAGCTAAATTTCTTTCTTGGTCTACATGTTCATCAAAGTTCTAAAGGTATATTCCTTAATCAAGGAAAATACACTCGAGAACTTCTAAAGAAGTACAAGATGAATGAATCCAAAGTGGCTAAAACTCCAATGAACTCTACTCTTTCTTTGGATCAATATCTTACCGGAAAACAGGTAAATCGGAAAGAATATCGAGGTATGATCAGATCTCTACTTTATCTTACTGCTAGTAGACCTAACATTATGTTCAGCGTTTGTATGTGTGCTAGATTCCAAGCTAACCCGAAAGAATCACATCTTATAGCGGTAAAGAGGATTTTGAGATATCTAAATGGTACTAAGGATCTCGGATTATGGTATCCCACTCAATCTAGTTTCAATCTTGTCAGATACTCCGATGCTGATTTTGCAGGATATAAAGTGGATAGGAAAAGCACTTCCGGATGTTGTCAATTTCTTGGGTCATCTCTTATAAGTTAGCATTCCAAGAAGCAAAATCCAGTGGCACTTTCAATAGCCGAAGCTGAATACATTGCTGCTGGAGCTTGTTGTGCACAAGTCCTATGGATTGCACAACAACTCCAAGATGTTGGAATTAACTATAAGGGCATACCCATAAAATGTGACAACACAAGTGCTATTTCTATCTCCAAAAATCATGTACATCATTCAAGAACGAAACACATTGATGTGAGACACCACTTCATTCGAGATCATGTAGAAAAAGGAGATGTGTCTTTGACATTCATCTCTACTGAGATACAACTCGCAGATATCTTCACAAAACCCTTACCCGAAGAGAGATTCAATTTCATCAGGCTAGAACTTGGAATGCTTAATAAGGAAGCATCAATGTAGGGGGGCAATCTTATAAGATCATATTCCCTACGTCCTGATCTTGAAAAAGATTTCAAGACCTTACTAATCCATAGTGAGGTCATAAATCGATTTTTAATAAGATTGTATTATGGATCAGATCTCTTAGTTAATATCTTTATAGATATTTAACTAAAAGAAGATTTACCTTTTGATCAAATTTCCTTTAAAACTGATTTTCTAAGGTTTTGGGATTTTATTTGTCAAATCTTTTAAGTATTATCTCTTTAGATATTTACCAAAAAGAATTTAATTCAAAATTCCGATTTTATTTTCGGTTAAGATCTTTTTGGATTTAATTCTTTTTGTTACATCTTTAATTGCACTTATCCATTTATTTTCGAAAAGTGGTTTCACATTGAATGATTTGGACCGGTTTTTATGGAGAGATTTTAAATCAACTGGGGAGATCTAAAGTCGTGGGATTTTATTTGGAAGTTCAAAGGTTTTTCTCCCCTATTTATACCTCTCATCTCCCACCCGTCAAATCACACCCTTTCACTTTCGATTCTCTCTCCCTCTCTGATCTCTCCTCTTCCCAAAAACACTCAAGAGCTCCATTGATTTCATGGCTCCAAAGAAAAACACTTCCTCTTCCTTTACCCGGTCTGGTTCCAAAAGGCTCCGCACCTCAGATCACAAGGGCAAGAGCATAGCAATCGACGACGATTACAAGGGAAAGGTTTTTCTCCGGGAATTGGAAACCTCCTCGGAGAGTGAGGACGAGAGAACTCGCGATCGTCGAAAGATCATCAAGCGGGAGCCCCGTTATCCACCCCGCAATCATCCGCGCCAGGTGGATCCTCGCGCTCCTAAGAAGGCTCCGCTTCAACACCACCTTCAGGATCCGATGGATCACGAGGTATTCTCCGACACCCCTCTCGTTTGGTTCGGTAATCACACTAAATCTGGGATGTGGAAGGATGGGTTCGTTAATCGACCCATCAACTTCTGTGAGCATGTGGATCTAGATTTTCTAGAATCCACGCACCTCCCGTGTGTCAATTTATTGAAGAACTCGCATGTCTGGTCTCTCCTCAACCCCGGAACCATTGCCTATCCGTGCCTCACCAGACTTTTCTTTGTGAATCTTACTGCCCATAGAGAAAAGGGAGTCCTTACTCTTTCTTCTCAAGTCAAGCAGTGTCACATTACCCTCACCCGCTCCTCCTTATCCCTTATCCTTGGCATTCCTGAAGAAATCAATACACAAGACCACCCCACCAAAGCCTACTATCTACAAAAGGCACAAAAGGAATTCTTTGTGCATCCTGTCCCACCTCCTGAATCTTTCAAGCCTAAACCCAAACACACACATAATATCCTGTCCCTTGAAGCTAAGATGGTTTTCACCATTCTCGCTCGCTATGTAATGCCTCGGAAAAACTCTCGCGAACTTGTCACTCATAATTTGCTTCATGTGCTCTATCTGATTATGGCGGGTTTTGAGATCGATGTCCCTGATTTGATTCTCTCCTACATGCTTCATACCATTAACACACCTTTGACCGCTCTACTGCCTTATGCCAACTTCCTCCCTAAGATCTTTGAGTTTTTCAACATTGACACACAAGGGGAGGAATATGTCTCCCACACCAGCCGAATTGATGAGGATTGCTGAAAGAGATTGGGAATTGAACAGACTCTGGCCGGAGGCTGGATTTTGAAAACCCCTTCCCAGGCTCAAAGGGACACTGTGAAGTTAGAGCAACGTATCGAGGATCTGGAAGCAGAGGTGGACGCGCTTCGGAAGGATTTAAACGTCGCTAGAGCAGACATTGTTGACCGCCAGGATGACAGCCACCAGCAGCTCTTGATTATGGATGAAAAACTGAATCAGCTTTTCATGTTGTGTGGCATGAACCACCGAGCCACAATGTCGATTATGCCATTGGATGCTGACGCTGTCAAACATGTGGAGGAGACGACCAAGAACGTACTTATCAACTGTGAACGCAAGGTGCTGAAATGCTTCATCCTACGCCCCCTCTTCCCGGAGCCAACTGTCCTCACTGTGGAGGAGTATGGTATTGTGAAGAAATGGCGGGATGAGGAAGCAAAGAGGCAGGCCGAGCTGTGGAAGGTTCACACAGTGACTAATGCAAAGAACAGATGGCGTGAGAAGATCTTCCAAGGGCGCCGAGCCTCGGAGGACGTGTATCCCAAGTATGGCCAGTGGTACGAGGAGGAGGTGGTTGTGTTGTCTGTTGACGAGTGATGGTGTCTGGAGCTGTGTCTTGTGCTGGTCTTGAAAACTATTTTGGGTTTATGTTTTAATACTCTCTGGTTGCTGGTATTTTGAAAATTCTTTCTTCCCTTCTTGTTGAAAGACAAAAAGGGGGAGAACTCTGGATTGTAAGGCCTTACTTTTGCTTTGCTGGCCTTACTGTTTTATGTTTTAAAAGTCTTGGAAAACTTTGATCCAACATTTTGCACTATGATTATATATACTCTGTATGTTATTTCTTCCTTTGGAAACAAGTGCACAGGATTACCGGAATTGCAGGTTTTGTCTTTCATCAAGGGGGAGATCGTTAACTCCACCTTGATGATAAGACTTGCCTAATGAAGATTAAGGCCTTGGTTGATGAAAGCCAAAAGGATCTCTGAGTTTGGTAAGGTCTTACCAAATGGCTCAAGTTGGCTCAAAGGATTGCATGCTCAATTGGGCTTAAACTGACTCGAACTGTGATATAGGTTGAATGGGCCTATTTGATAAATGGGCCTATTTAAACTTACAGATCCGAGTTCCAAAAGGCCATATGTTTGTTTGGGCCTAAATGTGCTTCTTCGGTTGTTATTGGATTTAGTTTAAATTTTCTATCTTATCCATATATATATTAATTTGTTAGCCTTGGTTGAGATTTACCAGGGATCTTTGTACGTATTTTTCACAAAGGAGTCTAGCATATCAAAGATGAAGGTTCTAGAATGCTGGCTTAACCAAACCGAAGATCTCTCCCCAGGAAGATTTGGTGCAACGTCTCTTAAACAACCGGGAGAAGTTTAAGGCATTTGCATTTGAATTCAAAATTGAACGTGTCGGCTTATTTAAAGGAGAAGGAAGAGGCTGCAGAAGACACACCATTCACCGCGCACAATCGACTCTCTGCAAGTTCATCTTCTTCAAGCATTCGATCTCACGTCACTCTCCTTGCTAAGTGTTGTATTTACTTTGAGTGTGTGAGGTTTCTTTTGAGCTTTATAGTATAATTCATTTAGGGTTATACTAAGGGTTCTTTACCCAAACGTATAGGGTACTCCGGTATCCATAGAAGCTTTATTTCACTAGAGTGCTTGGGTTGCTAGATAGGAAGTTAGTCTAGAAGAGAGAAGGTCTTCTAGAAGTTGTATCTAGGGCTCATAAGATAAAGTGAAATAAAGTGTGTTGAATCCTACGGGTTGGATAACCCTAGGCGGGGACGTAGGCAAGTTTAGTCGAACCTCGTTAACAAATCTCGTGTTCTTTACTTTCGTATCTTTGTGTTTGATTTAACTTGTTTCTGTTTTACAGATAAGGTCTTACTTCTGGTTGGTAAGGTCTTACAATTTCTGTTTTGCGAAAAGTTGCCATACTCCATTCAACCCCCTTCTGGAGTATATTCGTGCTTTATATCTGCCTATTGCGCACTTCACCATAGTTTGGTACCAGGAGTGCACGCTTCACTACTCCAACAGGTCCATTTTCTCCGTCGAGGAGGAGGATCCTGGGATTATATATTGGAGTCAAAGCAATGTCTCGAATCCTCGACAGTTTATTCAGTCGCTTGGAAGTATTGTGGATGAACTGACTCAACAAGCTGCTTTCAACACGAGTGCGAAGAACTACGCAAAGGGCGAGATTGCTGTGACGGATACACAGACGATTCATTGCCTTGTGCAGTGCACGCCTGACCTTAATGGAACTCAGTGCCAGAAGTGCTTGGAAAGAGCTCGTGGCGCTATACGGGAATGTTGTCTTTCTGGGAGTACTTATGCGTTCTTCAACCTTCCGAGCTGTCGTCTTATGTATGACATTGTGCCCTTCAGCTCAACATCTCCGCCACCATGATCATCGATCAACAAATGGTTCCTCGGATACAATACGGAATCAGTCCCCACCTTAACAAGCTCTTATAAGTACGCACTTTGAGGTTTGAGCTGTCGTCTTATGCGTTCTTAAGTACTTTGTGTAATTTCCTAAATAAAGGGTGTTTTTTTTTTTAAGTTTCCCCTATTGATTATCAATGGCGATAGACTGATGGATGCCTTTGGGCCACTTCCCTTACGCAGATAGTTGACAACATATATATAGTTAAAGTTAATTGATTTTGACCGATTCAAACATGGCTACTTGCATGCCATCATATCCAACATTCTCAGTAACTGACTTTTTCAACTGAAGTCTTTATCATAGAAACATTACAAGTCAAAACAAGAAACAGTTAGCATCTCCGATCCATCCTAGCTCTAAGAAACCAGTCAGCACGCGCGATATGCTATTTTTTTTGTTGAATCAGCACGATATGATATGATTGCTTATAACGAGCTTTATTTGTGTTAATAAGAAGTTTATAATTAATCTCTTTGTGCTAAACGAACCCTTAATCATCGAACCGATCCAATCAATCTAGTAAACTGGTCCGAAATCAATACTAAGCCAAAGGCAAACTGATATGAAATACTGATCTTGAACATACTTAAACATTTGCCTGGACTCGAGCTTGAAAAATCGACTTTGAAGAGTCTAAAAGGGGTTGAATAATACTCTAGAAGGGGGGATGAATAGAGTATGCACGATTTTCGTAAAACAAGCTTCAATCAAGAGATTTAAGCAGAATGTCAAGGTCTTGAAATAGGTATCAAGACCAGGTCTTAGAAAACGTTGAACAAGAATGAGCAGCGGAAAGATAAAAGATAACACACGAATTGTTAACGAGGTTCGGCACGAACTTGGCCTACGTCCCCGCCTAGGGTTCCACAACCCGTAGGATTTAAATGCACTTTATTTCACTTCCCTTAGAGCTCTAGAATATCCTAGAAGAACTACCCTTCTTCTATACAAAGCCTCACGGCTTCTATCCTAGAAACTCAAGCTTAACAAGTGAAATAAATGCCCTCACCACACACCAAAGTGTGCTATGTTTTGAGTAACAAATACTCTTTTTGTGTAAGACAGATGAATTGTAAAATATGCTCAAGTGTTTCCCTCAACCGTACAAAGTAAAACAAGAGTTTTTATCTGACCACAAGTGAGTGAAACCAATGGATGATGATGCTTGATAGTACTCAGTGTCGCCTCTGTTCTTCAAGTTCTTCAAGCATATATAGCCGTTCTTCATCCTTCAAAAGAAGCCGTTTAAGATTTGAAAAAATCAAATCTCTTCCTTCCTTATTTTTGAGGCCATAATCTTCTCAAGTTGATACACATCTTTTGGAAGGCATGAATCTCCTAAAGATCTGTTAAGAATATTCAACAAATATTTTGAGAGAAGATGTTAGACATGATATCCGGACAGGCCCAATATCTTGGCCCAAAAACCAGTAGATGAGTGGCCCAAACATTCTAAAATAGTTCCTGCAAGTGTTAGATCAAATAGATAATATAGGTCTGGTTTCAAGGTCTTGAAACCAGCACTTGCGTTTTGTCTTTCATCATCCCTGCAAGTTAGACATAAGATCAAGGTGGAGTCTTCAATCTCCCCCTTGATGGAAGACAAAACCTGACAAGATTAGGAATATGATATAATATATAATATTTATATATAACTAAGTTTGTAGAATGTTTGGATCATAAAAAAACATTTTACGTCCCCTAATCTCCCAAAATATTCTCCCCCTTTTTGTCTTTCAACAAAGGGAGGAAAAACCACCAGATAAAAAGGTTTGAAAGCAAAGATACTGTCCACATCCAGCAAAAATAGTGTTATAAAAACCAGTTTTTAGAAGGGGAAGGAGCCAAGCGTCAAGGTCTTGAGGAGGAGCTGTCATCAGTATGCCTCTTCTTCTTTCCTTTGGAGAAAACCTTCTTCAGAAGCTTCTCAGTGACTGTGTCTTCATCATGCCATTCCCCGAAGGTTGGGTACTGCTTGTCAGGACCAATGTATTTGCGACGGACACTGTCCTTGGCCTTCTCCTGCCATCTCTTCATAGCCTCCTGAGTGATCTTGTCTTTGACCATCTGAGCAAGCTTTCTCTGGCGCTCCACATCTCTGTACTTCTTCACCACCCCATACTCCTCAACAGTCAGAATAGTGGGTTCAGTGTGAGTGGGACGAAGGATGGGCTTGTTCTTGACCAGCTTTTCACAGTTGAGCACGACGTTCCCAGTCTTCTCTCGAACATGATCAGCAGCTTCCTGATCCAAAGGCATAATAGAGCCAGTAGCAGTGAAGGTGAGTGCATTCAGCAGCAGCATCTGATTCAACTTGCAATCAATGACAGATAGAAGCTCATGAGTATTGTCTTGACGAGACACAATATCAGTCCACATCCTGTGCATGTCCAGGCGAAGGTCTTGAACATCAGATTCTAGTGCAGCAAAACGTTCTTCTGTCACCGAAGGTTCTGCAGCAGCTTTCCCTTTATCTTCAGTTTTGAGAATCCATTGCCCCCTCAAATTCTTGGTAATCCCCAGACGTTCCAGACAAGCTTCATTGATTATCCCACTGTAAGATTGCTGGACTTCGTTTGATGTATCAACATCAAAGAAATCGAAGATCTTGGGTAGAAGGTTGGCATAGGGTAGGGGCATAGGGCGAGAGGAGGATGTGGCTTGGATCATGTAGTGAAGGACAAGGTCAGGGAGATTGGGTTCGTAGCCATTGAGAACCAAATACAGAATTTCCAGAAGATTTTCTGTGATAAGTTCGCGTGAATTGATGCGAGGAAAAATGCTCCTTGCCAGGATAGTGAAGACAAGTTTAGGTTGGAGTTTGAAGACAGTGTGAGTGGGTTTGATTAGGGATACAGACTCTGGGTTCAAATAGAAGTCTTCCTTAGCACGATTGATGCACTCAATCCTGTCAGGAAACTCATCAGTTGGAAGATACCCAGGGAGATCAAGAATGAAGGCCAAAAGTTCAGCAGTGAGACGGATTTTGACGTTTTTGACTTTGGTGAAGAGGGTTAACTCTCCCTTGATGCGATGGACAGATAGGTTGGCATAGAAGAGTCGGGTGAGTCGTGGGTAAGCCACAGTGCCAGGGTTCAGAAACGACCAAAGGCAGGAAGATTTGAGAAGGGTAATGCAGGGGAGGGGCATGGTATTTAGAAGGGGTATATCAACAGCATCACAAAAACTTAAGCGACGATTCCCAAACCTTTGAGCCCAAGATGCAGCAATTTCAGGGGAGGCAAACCAGAAGTCAGGAAGTCCGGGGTTTACCTGAGATGAGGGTGCACCAGTTGATTGCGGAGTTCTTGGTGGTCTGGAGGATAGGGGAGTCGGAGATGGAGATCCGAGATCCTCTGCACTGAGTTCATCCACCATGAGGGGTTGCTTGCCCTTTGAAGCTGACATCTTGATCCTCTTTGAAGAGGTGCCTGAAGAGGAGACGCTTGAACGCTTGGGAGCCATGAACGGAGAAAAGATTTCTTGAAAATTGAAAAGGAAATTTGAAATCAGAAGGAGAGAGAGAGAGAGAATCAGTAAGACACTGGAGTGGAGAGAGGACGTGATTTGACAGATAGGGAGAAAGGGGTATAAATAGTTGTACATAGGGGAGGTTAAACGCCACAAGTCTTTAATGAATCAACAGATTCATTTAACCAAAAAGATGTCCAAACTGGTTGAATTTGAACAAGGAAATAAAATCAGAGAATTTTATATTTTTATCCAAAAATAAAAGAGATCATAAACGGATAAATAAGGATAAAAAACAGTTTTGAAAAAAAATCTTTTTAACTAAGGGCAGTAATTATACAAAAAAGATTCCATTACTTATCTTAAATAGATAGCAATAGAGTTTTGATCCAACATATTAATATTATTCGTTTTTAGATATATTCAAGACCATAGATACTCAAGGTCTTGAATTCTCATACGAATTTTCTCCCCCTAAGAAAGTGCTTCCCTGTTGAGCATTCCAAGCTCTAATCTGATGAAGTTAAACCGTTCTTCTGGTAGAGGCTTGGTGAAGATATCTGTCAATTGAAACTCAGTAGAAATGAATGAAATAGATACATCACCTTTCTCCACATGGTCTCGGATGAAATGATGTCTAACATCAATGTGTTTGGTTCTTGAGTGCTGCACAGGGTTCTTGGTAATAGATATGGCACTAGTATTATCACATTTGATAGGAATACCTTTAAGATCAATGCCAAGATCTCGAAGTTGTTGTGCTATCCATAAGATTTGTGAGCAACAAGCACCTGCAGCAATATATTCTGCTTCTGCAGTGGACAAGGCCACTGAGTTTTGCTTCTTGGAATGCCAACTAATTAGGGAGGATCCAATGAGTTGACAGCATCCAGAGGTGCTCTTTCTATCCACTTTGTAACCTGCAAAGTCTGCATCTGAGTATCCCATGAGATTAAAGTTACTCTGCTTAGGATACCATAGACCAAGGTCTTGAGTTCCATTCAAATATCTAAAGATTCGTTTCACAGCAATAAGATGAGACTCTTTTGGGTCAGCCTGAAATCTGGCACACATGCAAACACTAAACATTATATCAGGCCTACTAGCAGTGAGATAGAGTAGTGAACCAATCATACCTCGATATTCCTTTTGGTTCACATTCTTACCATTTTTGTCTTGATCAAGAGATAGTGTAGAACTCATGGGAGTTTTTGCTATCTTTGATTGACTCATTTTGTACTTACTGAGTAGATCTCTCGTGTACTTTCCTTGATTAAGAAAGATTCCTTTCTTGGTTTGATGTACCTGTAGTCCTAGGAAGAAATTTAATTCTCCCATAAGACTCATTTCAAATTCCCTGCACATAATATCCGAAAATTCCTTGCAAAGGGAGTTGTTAGTGGCTCCAAACAATATATCGTCAACATAAATTTGAACAACTAAAAGATCTCTGTCACGAGTCTTAATGAAAAGGGTTTTGTCAATCAAACCTCTTTGAAAACCATTTTCCAAAAGATATTTTGACAGTCTTTCATACCAAGCTCTAGGAGCTTGTTTGAGACCATAAAGAGCTTTATCCAATTTATAAACATGATTTGGAAAATCTTCATTTTCAAAGCCAGGAGGTTGAGCAACATAGACTTCTTCCTCCAAAATACCATTTAGAAAGGCACATTTCACATCCATTTGAAAAAGTTTGATACCCATAAAAGAGGCAAAAGCAAGTAGGATACGAATGGCTTCTAACCTTGCTACAGGAGCAAAAGTCTCCTCATAATCTATACCTTCCTCTTGGTTGTAGCCTTGAGCTACAAGTCTTGCTTTGTTGCGGATGACCTTACCAAATTCATCTAGTTTGTTTCTGAATACCCATCTAGTGCCAATGACAGATTGGTGCTTGGGTCGGGGTTGGAGAGTCCATACTCTATTTCTTTCAAACTCATTCAGTTCACTTTGCATTGCAGTAATCCAATCTGGATCTTTAAGTGCTTCGGCTGGATTCTTTGGTTCTACAAGAGAAACAAAGGCATAGAAAGCACAGAGATTTTTCAATTTAGATCTAGTTTGAATACCAGAGTTTGGATCGGAGATGATATCTTGTGCTGAATGAGATGAAGCATGCTTGAACTTTCGTTGTATGGGTGCCTGAAAGTTTGTATCCTCTGTAGGTCTTTCCTCAAGGTCTTGATGTGAAGTTGAACTGCTGGGATTGTTGTTAGTGACCTGAGTCTCAAGATCTTGGGATAGCTCATTTATATCCAGAATTCTTTCTTGCATATTGTTGTCTTGATCCTTCTTAGTCTTGGACCCATCATCTTCTTCTCCATCAGAATCATGGTGATTTAGATTCAAATCTGCAAAGCTTTCACTCAACACACCATTATTTCTTTCATCAAAAACAACATGAATACTTTCCTCCACGATCTTAGTACGTTTATTGTAGATTCTATAAGCTTTGCTATTAGAGGAGTAACCAAGAAAAATACCTTCATCGCTACGTGCATCAAATTTCCCAAGGTTATCTTTGCCATTGTTGTGGACAAAGCAAGTACATCCAAAGGGTTTAAAATAGGAAATGTTGGGCTTTCTTCCTTTAAAGAGTTCATAAGGAGTCTTTTTCAAAATGGGACGAATCAGGCAACGGTTTAAAATGTAGTTGGCTGTATTCACAGCTTCTGCCCAATAAAATTTTGGCAAACCATTTTCTAAAAGCATTGTCCTAGACATATCCTCTAGGGTGTGGTTCTTGCATTCCACAACCCTATTTTGTTGAGGAGTTCTAGGGGCTGAAAAATTGTGAGAAATACCATATTTAGCACAAAATAAATCGAACTGAAGTTGATCAAATTCTCTACCATGATCACTCCGGATGGAGACAATTGGTATATTTTTCAAAGTTTGCAACTCCTTACAAAGTTTTGAAAATTCGAACAAAGCCTCTGATTTTTCTCTAAGGAAGGAAATCCAAGTAAAACGAGAAAAATCATCAATGATAACGAGGATGTACTGTTTTCCCTTAGGAGATTTGACACGCATAGGACCACATAAGTCCATATGTAAGAGTTCAAGGGGACGAGATGAACTTACAACCTTTTTGGGTTTGAAGGAACTTCGTGTCTGTTTACCTCTTGTACAGGCGTTGCATAATTCAACACTCTTGAAGTTTAGGTCAGGAAGACCTCTTACAAGATCCCTTGCCTTCAATTTGCCTAGAGTGTGCATGCTCACATGGCCTAACCTTCTGTGCCACAGAGTTGAGTCTTCGGTCAAGACCTTGAGACATTTGAGATTAGTCCCTGCAATTTGGTTAGTATTCACCATGTATGTATTATTATGTCTAGGAGCAGTGAGAATGAGATCTCCTGTTTCTTCATTCCTTACTTCACACGAATGTCTGTTGAAGACCACTTTGTTTCCCTTATCACACAGCTGAGAAACACTTAACAAATTATACTTTAGACCATCAACAAGGTATACATCCTTAATGCAGTTTTTGGAGGAATTACCAATGTTACCTATACCGATGATGTTACACTTGCCTTTATCACCAAGGGTTATGGTTCCAGTGGTTTGCTCCTTGAGATTCTGAAATAAGGACTTTCTTCCACTCATATGTCGAGAGCAGCCACTATCCATGATCCATTTAGCTTCCTTTACCTTGGTGATGTCCTGCAAGATAACCATCAACCCTTCCGGCTAGACCAATAAACACATTTAGATTCATAATGGGGATAAATCATATTAGGTAGTTTTGTCCCCTTAGGAACCCAAACTTGCTTAATCTGTTCATTCAAACGTACAGGAAAGGTATTTCTAATGATGTGAGGATCCTTTCTCCTATATGGACAGGTTTCCTTCACATGGCCCTTTTTACAACAGAAGAAACAAGTAGGTGAATGCCAATTTCCTTTTGCTTTAACAAACGTGGTAGAGGGTTTCTTTGGAAAATTTTTGTTGTAGCCTATACCACTTCTGTTGATGGATAATTGCTGTTCACCCAACATTCTGTCAAGATTAGCTTTGGATCTAGTGAATTGTATAAGAGATGTCTGCTGGTCTTTACACATTTCAGTCAGCTTAATCTTTTCTTTCTCTAAATCATTATTGCAATGTTTTAGATAGGAAAGACTTTGCTTGAGATCAGAATTTTCTGATGTCAAGGTCTTGACTTTAATGTCAAGAGCTGACTGAGTAGCTTTAAGATTGTTCATTTCCAGCGACATTTCTCCTATGCTCTTTTGTTGATCTTTTAGCTTTTCTTTCAGGATGCTGATTTCTCTGTTGTAATTTTCCTCATTAGAAATCATATTTTTCAGAAATTGAGATAGAACATTAGATGAACTAGACATCAAGTTTCTTACCACTTCATCAAGGTCTTGATTCTTGGACTCCTTGTGTTCAGCCATCAGACATAGATTTGCATGATCTCCTTCGTTGTCTGAATCACTTGAGGAGTCTGAATCACTCCAGGTAGCCATCATGACTTTCTTCTTCTGTTTGAACTTGTTTCGCTTTTTCAGAGGACATTCTTTTACCAGATGATCTGATTCACCACATTCAAAACAAGTTAATACTTTTGGCTTTTTGACTGGGTTGGAAGGCTTACCTCTGGTTTTGGAGAATCCAGAGTTATCTCGATTTGAGAACTGCTTTTTCATCTTCAAAATCCTTGCCAATCCTCTGGTAATGAGTGCAAAAGGATCTTCTTCATCATCACTTTCATCTTCATCAGATTGTATTTCTTCCTTCTTTGATCTGAGAGCAAGATTCTTAGTAGAGGCTGGTACTTCTCCATCTTCTTCATTCAGAATCATTTCATGAGTGATGAGTTTTCCAAGAAGATCATCCAATGGCAGTATGGTAAGATCTTGAGCTTCCTCAATTGCAGTAACCTTAGGTCCCCACTTGTTTTTAGGGAGGCTCCTTAGAACCTTCCTTACTTTCTCAGTGTTTGAGAAGGATTTCCCAAGTGAGTCTAGGTTATTGACTATTTGAGTAAACCTCGTGAACATTTCCTTTACTGATTCATCAGGATTCATCTTGAATAACTCATATTGCCTGAGGAAAATGTTGATTTTGCTTTCCTTGACTTGACTTGTGCCTTCATAAGTGACAACCAGCTTATCCCATATCTCCTTGGCACTCTTGCAAGAAGAAACACGATTAAATTCATTAGCATCAAGTCCACAGTAAAGCAAATTCATAGCTTTATAATTTTTAGCAATATTCTCAAGATCAGTTTGGAACGTGAGGCCCCTTTCTGATGAGATCCCATAGTTCAAGATCTTGATCGATTATGAACATCTGCATAAGAGATCTCCAGTGAACAAAGTTATTGCCACAGAATAGAGGAGGTCTGTTGGTGGATCTTCCTTGAGCAAAACCTCCATCACCTAAATTAGACATGATAAACTCACAAGATTGTTAGATCAAACAGTGAGCCAGGCTCTGATACCAATTAAAGAGTCTAAAAGGGGTTGAATAATACTCTAGAAGGGGGGGGATGAATAGAGTATGCACGATTTTCGTAAAACAAGCTTCAATCAAGAGATTTAAGCAGAATGTCAAGGTCTTGAAATAGGTATCAAGACCAGGTCTTAGAAAACGTTGAACAAGAATGAGCAGCGGAAAGATAAAAGATAACACACGAATTGTTAACGAGGTTCGGCACGAACTTGGCCTACGTCCCCGCCTAGGGTTCCACAACCCGTAGGATTTAAATGCACTTTATTTCACTTCCCTTAGAGCTCTAGAATATCCTAGAAGAACTACCCTTCTTCTATACAAAGCCTCACGGCTTCTATCCTAGAAACTCAAGCTTAACAAGTGAAATAAATGCCCTCACCACACACCAAAGTGTGCTTTGTTTTGAGTAACAAATACTCTTTTTGTGTAAGACAGATGAATTGTAAAATATGCTCAAGTGTTTCCCTCAACCGTACAAAGTAAAACAAGAGTTTTTATGTGACCACAAGTGAGTGAAACCAATGGATGATGATGCTTGATAGTACTCAGTGTCGCCTCTGTTCTTCAAGTTCTTCAAGCATATATAGCCGTTCTTCATCCTTCAAAAGAAGCCGTTTAAGATTTGAAAAAATCAAATCTCTTCCTTCCTTATTTTTGAGGCCATAATCTTCTCAAGTTGATACACATCTTTTGGAAGGCATGAATCTCCTAAAGATCTGTTAAGAATATTCAACAAATATTTTAAGAGAAGATGTTAGACATGATATCCGGACAGGCCCAATATCTTGGCCCAAAAACCAGTAGATGAGTGGCCCAAACATTCTAAAATAGTTCCTGCAAGTGTTAGATCAAATAGATAATATAGGTCTGGTTTCAAGGTCTTGAAACCAGCACTTGCGTTTTGTCTTTCATCATCCCTGCAAGTTAGACATAAGATCAAGGTGGAGTCTTCAGACTTGTTCCCGGCAGCTATCGAGCAATAACTTGGATAGGGAAGATGACATTGTCCACCTTAACAGGCTTTCCCAAGACAATGACTAGAGAAGTATATTTCCTGAAACAATTTATATAACCAAATTGTGCAACTGAAGAAGATGAACACGGAATGAGTTCTTGATGAGAAACGAATAATGGAAAACGAAATCTCTCAATTTCATTGCTTGTAACTGAATGAATGAATTTTAGAGTACATCGATCACATCCCTGTTGGTTTTATAGAAACATCAGAGTACACGTGGACAAATGACAGCCATAAGATCTCTAACAGAAAATGTAATCTAACTACCCCTTTGACGTTGACTTATCTTCATCCAATCATCCTCAATACCCCCCTCAAGCTGGGAGATGTAGGAGTTGGAAAATACATTCCCAACTTGTCAAGAAGATAGTCTTGCTGGGCAGAGGGTATGACTTTAGTGAGAATGTCTGCAACTTGTTCAAGCGTGAACTTAGCTTGAGTCAGGGCCACACTTATGCGGTAAGGAGAAGGGAAGATCATGAAGAAGATCACGAGTGAACTTAGCTTGAGTCGGGGCCACACCAGTAGGAAGATAAGAAATTTCAAAACCTAGAAAGTAATGAAGAACACCCAAATCCTTAATGCTGAAGACATGATCCAAATAAGCTTTGATGTTAGAAATCTCTGCAGGATCAGACCCATTAATCAACAGATCGTCGACATAAACAGAAATAATAGTGAGATGCTTATCCCTCGCCTTAGTAAACAATGAATAATCATTCTTCGATTGCATAAAACCATTTACTAGCAGAGATTCAGTCAACTTGTGAAACCTCCATATAAGGACTTTTGCAGCTTGTAAACCTTATTCTCTGGAATTGGTATCCCAGCAGGCATCTTCATGTACACATCCTCGTGAAGATTACCATGTAAGAAAGCATTATTTACATCGAGTTGAAACAGTGGCCAACCTTTAGAAGCAGCCACTGATATCACAGCTCGGATTGTGGCCATCTTGATAACTGGAGAGAAAGTTTCACGGAAGTCAATACCTTCCTTTTGTGTATATCCCTTAGCCACAAGTCTAGTTTTGTATCTCTCAAGAGATCCATCAGCTTTGAGCTTAACTTTGAATACCCACTTGTATCCAATTGCCCTTTGTCCTGGAGGAAGAGAAACAATTTGCCAAGTACCATTTGCCTGTAATGCATTAATTTCATTTTCCATAGCCTTAACCCATTTGGATCTTTAGAAGCCTTAATTTCATTTTCCATAGCCTTAACCCATTTGGATCTTTAGAAGCTTCAAGATAATCTCTGGGTTCAGAAAAAGAGGAAATATGGGACAAAAGGGTGAAATGGGAAGAAGGTAATATCTGAGGTTCAACAATAGAAGAAGTGATTGATGAGGTGGTAGAAAAAGCACAAACATAGTCATTTAAATAAGTTGGTCTAGTGTGGGTTCTTGATGATCTCCGGACCTGGTCATTTGCAGCCTCAAGCACAGGCTCAGTCTCATTAACAGGCTCAGGTTGTTGATCTTGTGGACTAGAAGACAAATCAGAATCAAACTGAGGGTGATCCTAATCATCAAAAATAACAGGAAAGAAATTGCTAGAGGGTAAAAAATTTGAATGAATGTAGGCATCATTGTGAATGACAGGTAATGTGGGAGAATCCCCAGTAATGAATTGAAAGGGAAAATGTGTTTCATGGAAAATGACATCTCTAGTGACAAATACAGCTTTTGTCTTAAGGTCAAACACCATGTAGCCTTTCTTGCCATAGGGGTATCCTATAAAAACACAAGGGGAAGCTCTTGGATCAAATTTGTGTCTATTTCTGGGTGATGTGTTGACAAAACATAGGCATCCAAAGGCTTTTAGGTGAGAGTAGGTAGGTTTGGTTTTGAAAAGGAGTCCATAAGGTGATACATGATGCAGAGAAGGCAAGGGGCTACGGTTGATTAGGTAGGTAGCAGTTAAAAGACAATCTCCCCAGAATTTAATAGGTAATTTGGATTGAAACAATAATGATCTGGCTACCTCAAGCAAATGCTTATGTTTCCTTTCTGCTATACCATTTTGTTGGGGTGTATAGACACAAGTAGTTTGATAGATAATCCCTTTGGCAAGAAAGAATTCATTAGTTGCAGTATCACAAAATTCTTGGGCATTGTCTGATCTTATGGTTTGAACAGAGGTATGGAATTGTGTTTGGACATGGGCAACAAAGGACTTTAATATAGACAATGCACCAAATTTATTTGGCATGAGGTGTGTTCAAGTACACCTGCTAAAATCATCCACTATTGTGAGAAAATATATGTGGCCATAACGAGTATGATGCTTAAAAGGACCTCATGTATCAATGTGTATGAGCTCAAAGGGAGAAGAAGTTGTAGTGGTGCTTGGAGAGAAAGATTTTCTGTGTTTTTTAGCTTTGGGATAAATCTGACAAAGTAAATGAGACTTTGATTCAACAAAGGTCTTTACATCATCAATGTGATACATCTGGTCAAAGGGAATATGACCCAATCTACATTAATGCCACATTTCTGGACCGTTGAAATGCAACTGAACATTATTGGAAAAACTACTTTTATTACAGTTGGAATTATCATCATCAGCACTTAGAGAAGAAGGAGCTATAGCTTGATGCTCCATGTCCACAAGATATAAGCCTTTTGCCTCATGACCAAGGATCAAGAGATCTTTCATCGAAGGGCCCTGGATCAAGCATTTGGTTGGTGTGAAAAAGATATTAGTGTGAAGTTCAGATGTCAATTTACTAACAGAGAGCAAATTGAATTGAAAATGAGGGACATGTAGAACATTTTGGAGACAAATTTTGGGTGAAAGCTGAATTGAACCAGTGTGAGTAATGGGAACATGATTGCCATTAGGCATGGTGATGAAACAAGATTCACTGAGTGGTTTAACATTTCTAAGAAAGGTCAAGTGTGGTGTAATATGGTCTGTGGCTCCGCTATCTAAGATCCAATTTGAATTGAGACTAGAAGAATGAAAACAATAACAATTACCTGCAAAAGGAGTATTGGCAAACACCTCTCTTCCATCTGTCTTATCTTCATTTATGTACTTGCTGAGTAGTGAGAACATTTCCTGGCACTGTTCTTGAGTCAGACTTTGTGGAAGAGATGAGTCAATTCCTGATGAACCATCTGAAGATGCACTATGTGCTTGTCCTCTTGAATCATTGGAAGGTGGATAACCATGGATCACATTGCATACCACATCTTCCTCTGCCTGTGTTCCAGGAACCTCGACCATTTCCTCTTCCAAAATGACCTCTTCCAGAAAATGATCCTCTGACATTGGCCCTACCAAAATGACCATATGTGTTGTAATTACCTCCTCTTCTAGCCTGGTCACCTCTTTCTCTTCCTTGAAAATCCCCTCTGCCTCTGCCATATCTTCCTCTTCCTGCTGCAAAGGCAGCACCATCACCAAACGATCTCTGTTTGGAATCAGATGTCTTTGTCTCCCTTTGCTCTTCTTCTTGTGTCACCATTTGATAAACTTGATTTATGTCAGGAAAAGGTTTCATCAACAATATATTTGCTCGAACAACATTGAAAGAATCATTTAATCCCATCAAGAACTGCATTACTTGCTGTTCTTGAATGAACTGATGCAGAAGCGACACAGATTGACCACATTCACAAGCAGCTATATCAACCAAATATGTATATTCATCCCACAACTTTCTCAATTTTCCATAGAACACTAAAACAGACATATTACCTTGCGAAAACGAAGCCAATTCTCTTTGACCTGGGAAATCCTCGTGCGATTGGAATGAGCGAACCTCATGTTCAGTTCATCCCAAATTTCCTTCACCGGTCTGCGATACAAAATCTGCTCTGCTATATTCTTTTCAACTGAATGCAGTAGCCATGAAACAATCATGGCATTACACCTTTCCTAGTGATGATGCATTGGTGACGACTGATTTGGTCTAGCGCATGAATCGGTGATAAATCCAAGCTTATTCTTAGCGAGGAGAGAAATTTCAACCGACTTTCTCCAATGGCTAAAGTTTCGCTCGTTTTAGCATATTCGTCAAAAGCACATATGACGGATGATCCAAATGATGAAGAAACAGCTCATCCAATGGATCAATCGAAACAGAGATCACATTTCCAGTTTGAGCCGACATAGCTCT
The DNA here is from genome assembly GCA_963922045.1 of Persicaria maculosa. Taxonomy (NCBI): domain Eukaryota; kingdom Viridiplantae; phylum Streptophyta; class Magnoliopsida; order Caryophyllales; family Polygonaceae; genus Persicaria; species Persicaria maculosa. Next base: position 12,888,588 of record OY998257.1, on the reverse strand, counting down.
CATACCATGAAACAATCTGTATAACCAGATTGTGCAACTGAAGAAGATGAACTTAGAATGAGTTCTTGATGAGAAACGAAAAATGGAAAACGAAATCTCTCAATTTCATTGATTGTAACTGAATGAATGAATTTTATAGTACATCACACCCCTGTTGGTTTTATAGAAACATCAGAGTACACGTGGACAAATGACAACCATAAGATCTCTAACAGAAAATGTAATCTAACTATCCCTTTGACTTTGACGTTGACTTATCTTCATCGTTAATATTTCCAATAGCCAACATGAAAAGTATACTGACCTATATGTACACTTGATTGGTAATTATTTTTTTTAAATGGCAAAAACCGAAGTATTCAAGGCAATGACCAGAGATGATTATATATCTTATCTAATAGAAGTAAAGGATAAAAAACTAATTAGTCATATAATAAGACCAAATTAATTAAATATTCATCATTCGAAAATTATTAACTAATTGTCCACCGGTCATCCCGGCCTTCACACCTGTCCCGTGCCTCTCGACGCTCCTATCTTGCTCAACAATGCCCCATTCCCCCCGCGCAAATGTCAGCCTCTCCATTTCACCTTACAATTTTACAACCAATTTCGATTATATATCTTTTGTCATCATAATATATTCATTTCACCATAATAAATTCGTTTCACCATAATCGACTCATATTTTCTCCCAAAATCTGTTTGTCAGCATATTTATCCATTTCCCCTCCCAATTTCACGCCCCAATTTCGATTATATATTTTTGACATCGTAATATATTCGTTTCACCATAATCACACACATATTTTCTTCAAAATCCGTTTGTCAGAATATCTATCCACATATATATCAGCATGTTTAAAATAAATTCACTTCTCATATTTTGAATTAAATTTTTAAACATCATAAGATCATCACGTACATATTGACTAAATAAATTCTCTTGTCAGCATAATCAGCACATACTTCCAAACTAAAGTCGCTTGTCAGCATATATATGTATAACCGTATATACCAGCATTTTTATATATATTTGATTCTCTCATCATATTTATTTCAAAATATATGAAATCAAATGTCACATTATATGTGTATATGCCATAAAAAGGTAAGTTAACACCACATGATAGATAACTCACAAAAATTCACAATGAATACATTTTGTCAATTAAAGGTATGCGTATGACAGATAACTAACAAACATTCATAGTTGCATACATTACTCTGTGAATGAAACCTCTCTTCAGTAGACAACCAATACCTTATTTCTACAAATCATACACAAAAACATATAAAAAGACATATAAACACAAAGAGCTGACATTCTGACAAACAAAAACAGTGGACAACCACGCAAACTGGAAAAAAAACCATAATACTCACATTGAACTGCATTTTATAGGATTCTAAATCAGAAAAGGGCTACCCTACACATTATAGAATACAAATACAACGGATTACCCCAACAACACATTAATGAAAACACAAACAAAACCTCTATCACCGAACACCGAACCCACACACCACTAACCTCGGCGTGCCTTCCTCGATTCAATCATCACAATATATACCCAACAATCAGTAGTAAAAAGAGTAAAGGGGAGACGATGATCAGTTCAAATGACATAAAACAAGCGAAAGAGAAACGATAAACAAATGTAGAACCGAGGGAAAGAGAGACCATAATTCAATTGAGAGACCAGCCCCATTTCCTATAAAAGTAAATGGTATTGAGTTCAAGCCCTGAAACACAGTTTTGTGCTTGAATGGGTGCGGTTGGGATACTCTCGGGTGCAAATTGCATCAACGAACTCAAATATCAAGTGGGATTGACATCAGTTTAAAGCGGGATGTTTACAGCTTCGGAGTCTTACTTTTGGAGATTGTAAGTACGTAGTCAAAGCAGTAGCCAGCAATACCAGTTACAACACTCAGAGGGACTCTTAGCCTATGTAAGTCAGAACTTTTTTTATGTTGTAAACTTCCTTACATTTGTACTCTTTCTTATGCAACTAAGGCTTATCTTGATGTAGGCATGGAAACGATGGACCGAAGGAGACGTTGAAGAGCTAATAGATGCAACATTACAAAACACAGTTTCAAGAATGGAAGTAGGGAGATGCATCCACATAGGATTGTTGTGTGCTTAGTACGATGCAGCGAGTAGGCCTACAATGAACGCGGTGCTTCTTATGCTTAATAGCACAGGCATGGAAATCCCATCTCCATCGCCGCCTTCTACCTTTTCCTATGGTACGGATATTCCAACGTCTAGAGAATACCAACTACAGACGACTGGATCAGAAATCTCCACCGATACCTGTAACATGGAGAAGGACCTATATTCTTGCTAAGCTATCTTTGAAGTGCTAAAGGAAAACTATATTGTGAGGTGATCTTGTCGACTTGTGCTTGTGCCTCTCAATATGAAGTACACTCTAGTGATTCGATTTAAAGCATCTTCCCCCGTAAGCCATAATAACTAGGGGAAATAGCCTATCAAAAGAGAATATTCTATTGAATATTCTCTTTTGGCTTATTATACGGTTTTACTATTCTCATCGTAGGTCAATTTTGGTAGGCTAAATTTCCTATAAATACAAATATAATTTAGAACTTTCACATCTCATTTCCGTCATTTGATCCTATCTTTATCTTTTCGATTTGAATCAACAATGAATTCTTCTCAAATATCATCATCTCACTCTTCAAATGAAACTATTGAAAATTATGATTACGGTAACTTTGGAACGAGCAATGAAAACTATATACATGAAGATGATTAAAGTGGTGGGTTCGGAATAGGAAATGGTTATGAAGAGAGTAATGTGGATCTACCAGAATATTATATGTGATCATGATTCAATAGTTGGTAGTTTCATTTGTACTTGTTTTTTCTTTAGTACTTTAAGCAACTTTATATTTATTTTTTATTATAATTTTGATGAATCTATAATAAAAAAAATATTAATGTCATTTTATAAAAATATTATTTATGCAATGATAATTAAAATATGTCAAATATTATGGTCATATTGAAAACTCTTGAATATCATAGAACAACTTTTATTTTCAATTAAAAACCATAACTCTAAAATATATAGGTTTATAATTGTATTATTTATAGATTTACATAAATATTAAACACTTAAAAATAAATTAATAACCAAATAAATAGTATTTGGCCTTCCAAAAGAGGAAGCCAAATTTGGCCAAAAAAACAAAAAGGCTAAAATAGATTTTGGCCTAAGGTGAGAGTAAAATTAAGCCAAACCCCATTTTTTGGCTTATCATGGGAGATGACCTTAAAAGCAAGATGATCTTATCAATATATACTTCCTCTATTCAACAATGTATGAGGTTGATTAACGATTTTTCTCTTTTATCAATTGGCGTCGTCTGAAGCATCCCACAACACTGAACCACTAAAAGATGCACCATTTCATTGGTGCTCGATCACTTGCACATCATCCTATTAGTCATCTCACTTTTTGCCTCTTTACTCATTACTCTACTAATCATATATTTTTTTATTTATAAAAAAATTTAAAAATAAATAATTACATTCTACAACTTTAAATATTTCATTCAACTCAATGAATTATAAATATATAATTTTTTTATTATGATTTTATCATCTTTATACATTATTAAACTTTTTCAAAAAATATTTTTATAAACATATTTTTTTTTACATATATCCCTATCAACCTTCTAAATATCGCGTATCGGTTAGGAGTAAAAATGATATATCGGAATATATCGGATTTATCGGTTTCGATAATTTTTAACTCTAAATATTATATTTAAACTTCAAAATGTAAAAATACACATGAAAAATTCTAAATTTTAAAAAATTCAAGTATAAATTCTAAATTTTAAAAAATTGTGTATTAGTATATATTAACCATATGATAAATAAAATTTCAATCTAAATAGTAAACATGATAATTAATTTTATGTCATTGGTTAAATTTATTGATCATTTTAAATATAATTTAGATTTATTGTAGTTATATTCATATTTTAATAGATTTTTATAAATAAAATACATATAATTTTAGAATATTAATATATTCTCTTTCCCGAAATGGGAATTACGACACTAATTCGGGTATAACTTTGAAATTTTAACAAAATTCTCGTGACTTGTATTCCATGAATCAGAATCAATAGAAAACTAGCTTCAAACACACTTAGCCATTGGTGGACCTAGGGGGCTCATCATCAGCCCCCTAGGTCATTATAATTTGGATTTAGCATTATAATTTGGATTTTTTTTAGTAATTTTTACTAGTTTTAAGGATAAAAGAGGGTAAAAGAGAAAAAAAAATCACAAAGACGTTTTAGCTTACTTGATAAGGAGGTGTAGTTAATACACTGAGGTGTTTTTGTGATAACTACATCTTCTTATGAAAACAAAAATTATGAAAAAAATATTTTAGTAATTTTTATTAGTTTTAAGGATAAAAGAGTGTAAAAAGAGAAAAGAATCACGAAGACAGATTCACTGTTTTCATAATTTTGTTTTTCTCAATTTTTTTCTACTAAAAATGCCTAATTAAATAACAAATTAAATTTTCTCTCCAACTTACTTAAATAAAAATATTTTTTTCTACATATACATATAAAAAAATTCTCATTTTTTTGATAATTTTTATTTTTTCTACTAAAAATGACTAGAGTTCAAATTCCATTAGTTCACTTTTTTCATAATTTTTGTTTTTTCTTGGTTTTTTCTAAAAAAAATGTCTAACTAAATAACAAATTAAAAATTTTCTCCAATATTTTTAAATAAAAATATTTTTTTCTAAATATACATATAAAAAAATTCTCATTTTTTTATAATATTTATTTTTTTTCTACTAAAAATGGCTACTTAAATAACAAATTTAATTATTTTTCTAATATATTCTTTAAAAGAAGGCAAAAATGTATAAAACCACCATTTATTCAAGGTTGTTTGCAAATAACCACCATTTATTAAAAAATTTCCAAATAACCACCATTATATACAAATTGGTTGCAACTAACCACTCATACCCACGTTTCTTGTTAAATTTAATTAAGTCTTCTCCAATTCTAAACAAAAAGGGTGATGAATGTATAGAGTCTCCTGTTGTTCATCACCTCCAGCAATGACGAACTCTGGTGGAACCTCCTGGTGGTCATCGGGTCTTGTTCGTGGACCTCTATCTAGCTAATTAGATTGGAAATTTGATTTAGTTGAGACTAATATAAAGAAATATGTAAAACATTAAACAGTTATGGGTATAATTTAGACCTGTCAAAACACGACCCGACACGAACGCCCGGAAAATTTTGGGTCAACACCCAAAAATTTTAACCCGAAAATTTTTTCCGACCCGAACCCGAAAACCTGGTAATTTTCTGGGTCATCTGGGTTTGGACCCGTACCCAATTGACCTGGTGACCAGATTGATTTATAATTATATATGATTAAATTTTTTTTTATGGAGATTCCAATTTATTACATTTTACAATTACAATCACTTGATCTTTCATTTTCAAATCAACTTTTTTATTTTTTTTGTATTGTGTAATACTCCTTCCAATCGATAGTATTTGATTTTTTATTTTTCATCACATTTTTTAAAAAGATGAAAACTCTAAAAAATATTAAAATAATTGTAACGGCCCAGATTTCGAAATCCGAGTTACGTTTAGAGGGAAGAATTTTCCCTCTGTTAGATCTTGCAATCCAAGTACGAGCTGCTTATTTATCAACTTCAAGTTATAACCCTGTTTAAACTTTAAGGATTTAATGATATAATTCAAGAAAAGAGGGGATTTCAAACCCTCAAACAATCAAAGAATCCAATCATTATTTGTGCTTTCGCACGTGAACCTGTCCTAATTCAACTAGTCAAAACTCAAAAGAGATAAAACGAGTTTAAATCAATATAAATACAACCTGTTTCTAAATGGCGAACTTAACCAAAACATTTGTAAAGTCAAGCTATAATAGGTGAAGTCTTCTTAACACTCTCGTCCCGTGAGAAAAAACCTCGTCATAGAAGCAAATCAGCAAGCAAAAGGGAGCGGGTACCTGAAACTATACCACAAGTCAAGGTCGAGCCACTCATGCGGGACCAGAAGTCCTCGCTGAGGTCATATAATACGCCTATACCTAGAATAAAGGATGATTAATGCAGTACAAGATTTAAATCACACTATCATGCCCCTAGTAGATATATAATATGCAGAAAAGAACTGTAAAGGGCCCAAGACAATGCCAAGTGGCATATCCCTCTCTTACCTCTGCACCCCTTCTCGTTAGTGCAGAGACTGGCCAGTTCAGTGCTATAGCATAGCAATTTCCTCGTGGTGGTGCACTCACCACGGCATCATCATATCATATCATATCATGTCATCTCATTTCTTGCCCGATGGTGTTGGGCTAATCATATCATATCATCTCATCTCTTGCCCGATGGTGCTGGTCTAATCATATCATATCATCTCATATCGACTCGATAGACTCAGGGCACCCAATGGGGCTGGGCTACCCTATGACCATAGCAAAGACTCTAGGACTATCACAGATAACGGTCGTTCTGTTTCAAACGCATAAAGAATAGGGATGCTCATTCATAAGTGCAAGTCCTAAACATGATACTACATGGCATGCTTTTATGCATATGCAACACCTACATACTATATAACACATCAGGCATGAGGTCCAATCACTTGAGCAAGCCCCGGATGACTTACCTGGGGTCTTCACATCCAATTAGCGAGCAAACAAGTCACTCAGAGAATAATCCATCAGCAGGCAAGCCACTCAGAGAACCATCCAATCACACTAGCAAGTAATAAGCAAGGAATAACTCATCAATACATATTTAATCAACACACAAGCAAGCCTCAAGTCATCACATGACTAAATCACATTTTATTCAAGAAATCCCGCATTCTCAACATGATCATCTGATACGGGGTTAGCCGTAGGGTGGCCCGATCTTCGACAATCAAGACTCAAAGACAAGAACGGAAGCAAAGACTCAAGAATAGAACAAGAACAAACAAAACGCAGCAATTAAAGACTCGACAATTAATGAACAAAGACCGATAGTTTGGGTGATTCGAACTAAAATAGAACGAGGCAAAGACCCCAGGCCTCCTAAGAGGGTAGGAACCAAATACCAACGACTACAAAGCCCGCCTCTACAACCTTACACAACCAAGCGGACAACTTGGAGGCACAAGGAGGGGACTTGTGATTACCTGGATCACCAAGCTCTCGCGAGGTTGACGAACTCAAAGCAAACCAAGCAGGATCTATAACCAATTGCAATCGATGAGCAACGCTTCGAATCGATTGACTTCCTCACACTTGTGTTTCGCACAAAGGCTGAAATTTTTATCAAATTGAACGTGTTATCTGAACAAGGAGATCAGCCCCTTCTTATAACCCTAAAGGCTGATTTTAATGAAAATAATAATTAAAAGAGAAATTAAAATAAAACCCTAAATTACCTAAAATAACTTAAGTAAATAAGGTCTCTAAAAATAGCAACAAGGAAAGTTCCAACACTTAACAAATTCCCGTCAAAACAGTGACAGCTGCAAAGAATGTGATTTTCAGCCAAGCTCCATGTCGAATCTGGAAAAACCTTCAACAGTAAAGTTGTAGATCTCTTCGTCCTCGTTCCAACAAGATATGGCACGATCAAATCCGATTAATATTGACTCCGTACAACTCATTTTACTGAGACGTCGAAAAGCTGTCAAAATGCTGAACGAATCTATAAACGTCATTTGCACCTTTGGATCTTCCCCATGGTGGAGCCTTCTTCTTCCTCTTGAGGATGACAACATTCTCACGAGCTCGAATCTTAGGTCCATCCCCAAGTATAGGTGTGTCCGAAGGTGTCTTGGATGGTCCCGCATCATCCTCCCTTTCTTGAAAAGGATTCGACCTCGAATCCAAGGTCGCATAAGATTCCGCAAAAGCATCCACACGAGCTCCTGGATCAAATACCTCATGCCCATGGAAACTCCTCACAAGGCCGATTGTAGTAGGGGTTGACCACGTCTGGATGGTTTTGATCTTGGCGTCGCCATCTTGTAGACCATTAGAGCTTTCTACAAAACCAAGAAAAGAAACTTGATTAGTGCACAATTCATATTGTATTTCATCTTCATAAGGTTCTAATTGAATATGCACTTTAGCTTGTTCAATTATCTCTAAGTTTCCTTCCAATGCTAGCAAGTTTTCTTCCTTTTTCAAGGCTGGATTGTCAATCATATCAAGGCTAGCAATATTAGAACAAGTTTCACTATCAATGATCATATTACAAATTATGCCTTTTTCTAAGCATTTAGTATGACACAAATCTTCACTTTGATTATCATCACAAGGCATAGGTTGAACACTTAAAACTTTATGAACAATCAAAGAATCATCATGCTCATATTCAATGCAATCATCTTTAGAGGCAAGTAAACTAAGATCCTGATCATTATTAACATGCGCATCATTTTCACCACTAGAATTTGCATATCCATTTTTGCCTAGGGGATTAATCATGAAAATCTTCTTATTTGGGCAATCCTTCATAACATGTCCTCTACCTTGGCATATAAAGCAAGGAATGTACATAGGTTTAAGAGTAGAAGAGTTAGGATTACTCCCTTTAGGGCCAGTAGATGCCCCAGAAGAATGTCGTGCATCTACTGCCGTCAATCTTTCATTTATTCGTACCAATGTCTCATTCACGGCTTCCAACTGTTTGATCATCTCAGCTCTAGTAATCATATTGTTGCCCTGGTTAGACATGGAAAAGAAAGACAAACAAAGAACTATGTGACAGTTAGTAAAAATATAAACAATCTCACAAGTGTTTCTCTCACACACTTCTCTCTAATTGGTTATGATAAGCTTGTTGGGGCAATCCGCTTTGGGCAAATCAACACTCAAGCAAGGACTTAACGATCAAAAGAGAGTAATCAAGGGAAAGGACAAAGAAACACGCAACAAAGGACTCGAAATCGACCCGAAACAGACTCGACAGAAGCTGTACCGAGGCAGGGGGGTCGGTACAGGGTCGGTATGGGGTCGGTACAGGGACTGCTGAACTCGACACACTCGACAAGAGCTGTACCGAGGCTGGGGGGGTCGGTACAGGGTCGGTATGGCCACTGCAGTACTCGACAGACCAAAATACGAAAAAGAAAATGAGAGAAAAGAAAGAAAGACTAGGATTTTTACCTCTTTTTGATTTCAACCCTTAGCAAGGACGCTGTGGTTGCAAGGTAGGGCTTAAAAAAAAAAATTTATGGTTTGGGAGGTATGTGTTTGAAGGTTGTCGACTAGGTCTATAACAATTTCACCAAATTTGGTCCTTAAGCTTTCTTGCACTAGATACAATCCTTCTCTTTTTTTTTTGAAGCTTACTTTTGCCCCTAGTGAATTTTATCCTCCTAGGTCAAAGCTTGAATGTATAATTTTTTTTTTCGAATATGCGGACTGTTTTTTTTTTAACCTAATGCAAGAAGACTTAAAAATATGAAGGACTCAAAAATAATATGCTAATGGTGAAAGAAAATAAAATTTATGTAGCCTTAATGAAATATATGTAGATGGAACTTTGGCTAAATTTGGTAAATAAATCTATCTATGCCCTTTATAATCTATGATAGAAAATATGAGATATATCTACCACAAATTTCAGAAATTAAATAAGGCAACAAAGTAGATAGACCTAGGATAACAAAAGATAGAAACAAGCAAACAACTAGGGTTTGTGATTTTGTGCAAGGTTAATGCCGAATGGAGATCCCTCTTCAACAATTTGGTCGGCTGCACAAAGGTGCCAATTGGATCCAATGTGGCTATGGTCTCGGCTTAGGATGTGTTTAGGCTAGCAACCACAATCAATCACAAACAAGAGGTTAATAATAATCAAAATAAAAAATTTAAGAAGTAAAAAACCAAGAACAAGGGACTCTTTTTTTTTTTGAATTTTTCGGACTGGATTTTTTTTTGTAGGGTTTTTGTGTTTATGAATCAAAAGACACAATTGATGTCGGAAACCAAAGCTCTGATGCCAATTTGATACGGGGTTAGCCGTAGGGTGGCCCGATCTTCGACAATCAAGACTCAAAGACAAGAACGGAAGCAAAGACTCAAGAATAGAACAAGAACAAACAAAACGCAGCAATTAAAGACTCGACAATTAATGAACAAAGACCGATAGTTTGGGTGATTCGAACTAAAATAGAACGAGGCAAAGACCCCAGGCCTCCTAAGAGGGTAGGAACCAAATACCAACGACTACAAAGCCCGCCTCTACAACCTTACACAACCAAGCGGACAACTTGGAGGCACAAGGAGGGGACTTGTGATTACCTGGATCACCAAGCTCTCGCGAGGTTGACGAACTCAAAGCAAACCAAGCAGGATCTATAACCAATTGCAATCGATGAGCAACGCTTCGAATCGATTGACTTCCTCACACTTGTGTTTCGCACAAAGGCTGAAATTTTTATCAAATTGAACGTGTTATCTGAACAAGGAGATCAGCCCCTTCTTATAACCCTAAAGGCTGATTTTAATGAAAATAATAATTAAAAGAGAAATTAAAATAAAACCCTAAATTACCTAAAATAACTTAAGTAAATAAGGTCTCTAAAAATAGCAACAAGGAAAGTTCCAACACTTAACAAATTCCCGTCAAAACAGTGACAGCTGCAAAGAATGTGATTTTCAGCCAAGCTCCATGTCGAATCTGGAAAAACCTTCAACAGTAAAGTTGTAGATCTCTTCGTCCTCGTTCCAACAAGATATGGCACGATCAAATCCGATTAATATTGACTCCGTACAACTCATTTTACTGAGACGTCGAAAAGCTGTCAAAATGCTGAACGAATCTATGAACGTCATTTGCACCTTTGGATCTTCCCCATGGTGGAGCCTTCTTCTTCCTCTTGAGGATGACAACATTCTCACGAGCTCGAATCTTAGGTCCATCCCCAAGTATAGGTGTGTCCGAAGGTGTCTTGGATGGTCCCGCATCATCATCATTCTCAATCAATCTTGTTCCCATCAAGTATGAAAATTAGTTTAAAGCCTTACCAAGATCATCACTCAAAACATCTTACTTCATGTCAAGCTCAGGTTTTCCCTTATATATTTGCTCAAGCCAAACCTTAAATTCTCAAAACCAAGAATCACAAGTCTTATTTATCAAAACTCACATAATAAATCATGTCTATTGAGTAACCAAGGTAAGTTGATATTTCAATAAATCAACTATAATTCCAATTACAAGAAACCACTCAACCACAAGACTCTACAAGCAAGCTTAAAAGCACACAAGCATCTTGATTTGCAAAACGCCCTTTGTCTAGTCTTACTACACAAGTTCTAAGGACATATTTTATAATCTCTTAATGAAATTAGCCATTTATAAACTACTTAGCCTCCTCATATCCGCACCATGTATAACAATAGTTGTGAAATATCTATTCTAATTGAAGTCAACTTATAAATTCTCCCTAATTCAACTAGATGTTATGTATCGAGTCAATTAGTAAGAACCTTATAATCACACTAAATGACATGACAAGACATTTATCTACCGCTTCAAAACTTAATCATTTAAATCGAAATAAGCCATTAACGCAACTACCTAAAGTAACTTATAATCATAATAAATTCCCACAACCAACTTAACTTTAACTAAGAGATTTATTTAGTAAGCAAAATCAAAACCAAATAATACATGTACACATAATTCTTCATAAATTCGATATTTTTACTAACTACTCAACACGTTTAAAAGACGTCGCAACAAGTTCACCAATACAATGAGGTTACCTAAAATGAATTATTTAACTAGTTACGAGCTCCAACTTTATCCATTTACAAATCAACTTATGTCTTTGAGGTAACTAAAATAATCTAATCAAGTCAATCAAATAGCCGGATAACTTCAAGTTTAGATTATAGCCAAGGTAGAATCGAAACACTAATTGATAGGATAGATTTAATATTTCGGTAAGAGCAAAACAAGGCATATAATAGCAAAACAAGGCATATAATAGCAACGATTACGCCAAAGTCAAAGTCATTTCCTCAACTCATAATATCCAAATTATTAGCAAAACATAAAACCAACCTACTTGACAGATCTTTAAAGGCCGAAAAGACAAATAGGTATATTAAATGACCCCCCTAAGACATATTGGTATATTAAAAGACTCAAGAGACAAATAGGTATATTAAAAGTGTTCATATGGACAAATTGGTATATTAAAAGACTCTAGTGGACAAATAACCTTTTTTTACATCATTAGACTTCCTTTTCATTTTATTTTAATAATAAAATCATTTTAATATATTTTTATAATGATTAATTGGTTACATACTCGTATAATCTTATTCATTTGATTGTATAATCATAAAAAAAATTAAATTTTGCATATATTTCTATCAAATTATAAAACTATTGGATTTTTATCATTATTTGTCACTAATAATATTTATTATATAAATTTAATAAATAAATATTTTATTACAATGGTTGTTTATATAAATTGCACAAATTAAATTGTCCTGCAAAATATGAGCTAATATTTGTTTAGAAACCACAAAAAAATGTTTAATAAAATAAATATGAAATAGGAGAATTTTTATAAAACCTTGCAGAATAAAATAAGTTAAAATTATATTTCATATGCTATTATTATTATTATTATTATTATTATTATTATTATTATTATTATTATTATTATTATTATTATTATTATTATTATTATTTATTTTCTAAAAATAAGCAATAAGTGTTTTAACTTGCAATTTGTAAACCAACTATTAAATAAGCGTTTTTTTTTTGTAATTTATACAAAAAAAACCAATAATTTTTTATGTAATAAGATTTTATACAACATTATTAGTTACAAACATATGGCAAAAAAATAGTTTTATAATTTTATAGAAATATATCCAAATTTTTATTTTTTTATGATATAGAGTTAAATAAAGAATTAATTATTTAAAAATATATGAAAATTTTTTATTAAGAAAAATCAAATGACATGAAGCCAAATGAGACAAAAGGGCTATTTGTCCCTTAGAGTTTTTTAATATACCAATTTGTCCATATGAACACTTTTAATATATCTATTTGTCTTTTCGGCCGATCTTTAAAATAAGCTAAGATTAGATCTCAAAGAAGAGCCTAGGATTATACCCATCCAATGGAGATCAATTCGGAAGAGGTGCTCGTGATGCGGGTGGAATCGGTGCTAACTTAGAGCTCGAGGGTTGTTGGGTTCGGAGTTAGGACCAGGGGCTGCGGAGGCGAAGTCATCAGCTCATGGCGTGTTCATCGACAACCCAGCTGGAGCTCTGGAGGCGGTCTGCTCGGGGGAGGAGAGGAAGGCCACTTTGATAGTCCCCAGCGTCAGCTCCGGCGTCAGGTTCGTGCTTGAGGGGGGTCTGGCTCCATGGCGAGGGGAAGAGCACCCACATTCGAGATATGGGCTCAAGTGCTCATGCTCCGAAGCCTAGGACTCGACCTCGAATTCGGCATAGGAAACGAGACCATGGTCTTCTAGCTAGCAACATGGGTCCGGTGGGACGAGGGTCGGCGTCTCCGGCAGCGGCTGCTAGCGCTGACTCCGACTGAGGGAATGGGAGCGAGAGGGCAAAGAGGCGCGACGAGGAGCGAGAGAGGGACAGATCGAGGCGAGTGAGGTCGAGAGTGAATGAGGGAGGCCAGATCTGAAATGGACAGAAAAAAGGGGCTAGGAGCTCGGTAGGCTGCCATGGAAGCTCGAAGGGAGCTTGAAGAATCAGAGGGAGCGGCGGCTGAGATCTACAAAATATGAGGAAGGAGGTGATGAATAGTGGGAGTGACGGTGGAAAAAGGGTACCTATACCCACACAATTAGGGTTGAGTTGAATTGAGGAGAATTACAATGTTATTCCGCTATTTTTGTTTTATAAAAAACTTGACCCAAATAAATTTCTATATGAACTAAAATGTTATAAGAATTGTCGGGTTCATCTTACTATATTCAAAACGATATCCATTTTTTTTTTTGCTTGAAATTCGAAAATATTTTCAAGTCCCGATATATGCCGGAATTTTCTTTTAATAGAATAAAATCACTTTGATCGAGGACGAAGATTTTCAAAATTTCCGAAATCTCAGAAATTTAATATTTAATTTTAATCACAAGTCATAAAATAATATTTTAAATTTTTTGAGTCTTTACAATAATTATATGCCTATTACTAATTGCATGAAATTATTTTTAAAAAAATTATTTAAAATTTTGATATTTTATATATTTTAAAATTTTGTTAAAAATTACGAGAAATAATAAAAATAAATATTTTAGACCGATATATTATATAATTACAAGCTCTAGAACTTATGAACCACGTCTATAATTTTAGCATTTTAAAATGATCGCAAAATTACCAAATCATGATTTTTTTAATTTAAAAAGGAAAAAATTGGCAAACCCAAAATCGACCCGATTTGACAAGAAACTGAGTTAAACCCGAGTTTGAGTCAACTCGGATCTACCCGGGACCTGTTTTACCCGAAACCCGTTTTACCCAAAATCCGAAACGACCTGACCCGAATGACCTGATTGACAAGTGTTGTATAATTGTCTTTTCCTATTAACTTAAGTGAGGTTTAACAAGAAAAGTGGGTATGGGTGGTTAGTTGCAACCAATTTGTATATAATGGGTGGTTATTTGCAAATTTTTTAATAAAGGGTGATTATTTGCAAACAACCGTAAATAAAGGATGGTTTTATGCATTTTCGCCTAAAAATAATATTTAAAAATCTCGAAAGTTTGTTAGCCCCCGGAGAATTCCTTGGTCCGCCACTACACTTAGCTGATTGTGTAAATTCTAAGATCAAGTCACGCACTGCAACTTGGAAGCAACAATGTCAAACACGCCATATATATGACATATCAATGATTGTACATTAAAGCAACCCAAAGTATAAACTACTTAATTTGTTAACTTTCATATTATCATCTAATTAATCTTATATACAAACTTTTGACTTCAATTAGGTGAAACCATGGCACGTTCTTACTTGTGCTTCATCTTCTTGGTGCTATCGATTCAAGCTGCGAGCGGTGCACCGCACTTCATATTCTACAACTGCACAACTAACAACAACTTCACTGCCAACAGCTTCTACGGCACCAATCTGAATCAGCTTCTGCCATCCCTCGCCTCCCAAGCCTCCTCCAACAGCTTCTACAACCTCACCGCGGGATCCGATCCCAATACAGTCTATGGTCTCTACTACTGCAGGGGCGACATCAGCTCCCAAGAATGCGACGACTGCATCAAAGCCGCAGCAAGCGAGATCGTTTCGAGATGTCCGGTTGAGAAAGAAGCCATAGTTTGGTACCAGGAGTGCACGCTTCGCTACTCCAACAGGTCGATTTTCTCTGTCGAGGAGGAGGATCCCGGGATTATATCTTGGAGTCTAAGCAACGTCTCGAATCCTCGACAGTTTATTCAGTCGCTTGGAAGTATTGTGGATGGACTGACTCAACAAGCTGCTTTCAACACGAGTGCGAAGAACTACGCAAAGGGGGAGATTGCTGTGACGGATACACAGACGATTCATTGCCTTGTGCAGTGCACACCTGACCTTAATGGAACTCAATGCCAGAAGTGCTTGCAAAGAGCACGTGGCGCTATACGGGAATGTTGTCTTTCTGGGAGTACTTATGCGTTCTTCAACCTTCCGAGCTGTCGTCTCATGTATGACATTGTGGCCTTCGGCTCAACATCTCCGCCACCATCAACAAATGGTTCTTCGGATACAATACCGAATCAGAACTCACCATCTGATCATAAAGGTAGTAAATGAGCTACTCTGGCTTTACTTTCATTGTTCAATGTAATTTTGATAGTCTTTTAATGTTGGCAGGAAAAGGTGCCGAGTTTTATGTCATAAGAATTGTTGTTCCAGTAGCTGCTGTGGTACTACTGCTGCTTCTAGCGGGCGTCCTCTTGTTTCGTTCCCGTCTCAAGGTTGTCAAGAAGAAACACGAAGGTAAAATACGTTCGTTTTACTCCTACAACTGGTAAAATTTGAAGGACATATGTAATTAGATTTTTCTGATAGAGGCTAAATTTGATGACTTGCAACAATTTTGTGTTATCTGATATGTATATGACAGAGACAGATTGCAAAAGCAAATATCAGATAGAGGGTGTGTCACAATTTGATCTAGGGACAATGAAGGTTGCAACCGAAAACTTCTCATCTAGAAACAAACTCGGAGAAGGTGGATTTGGCGTTGTTTATAAGGTACCGATGCACCAATGATCAACTGGCTTCTTCCATTGTCATGAGAATTTGAATTGATATTGACATTCTTATTGGCAGGGTATACTTCAAAGTGGACAGGAAGTAGCCATTAAAAGACTTTCGGAAGAATCCAAACAAGGTGTCAAACAGTTCATCAATGAGGTGCAGTTGGTAGCGAAGCTTCAGCACAGAAATCTTGTCAAACTTGTCGGATTCTGCACAGAAGGCGAAGAAAGACTCGTTGTCTACGAGTTCATGCCTAAGCTGAGCCTTGACTACTATCTTTTTGGTAGTCTTAAAGCCTTTCAAGTTGCTGATCCAATCCAACTATCTGTCATATACTTCAATGAAAGATAATATGGTATATGAAAACACAGATCGTAGCAAGACGAAGCATCTTCCCTGGGAAACAAGGTATAAGATCATAGAAGGAATTGCACGCGGGCTTCATTATCTTCACGAAGATTCTAGGCATAAGGTTGTACACCGCGATCTCAAAGCAAGCAACATACTGTTAGATGAAGACATGAACCCGAAAATTGCAGATTTTGGCATTGCAAAGCACCTCGTAGTTGACCAAACACAAAGCAATACAACCAAGATCGTTGGGACACGGTAAGATTTAGCACTACAACATCAGTTTACGTGCATTCTTCTAGGAGTAATTAACCGCGTTTTCATCTATGAAGTGGATACATGGCACCGGAGTATATAATGGCGGGGCAATACTCCGTTAAGTCGGATGTTTACAGCTTCGGAGTCTTACTCTTGGAGATCATAAGTAGTCGAAGCAGTGGCCAACAATATCAGCTAGAACACTCGGAGGGACTCTTAGCCTATGTAAGTCACACAACATATATTTTATGTTGTAAGATCTCCTACATATACTCTTCATGGTGATAAACTAATCTTGTAGGCATGGAAACGGTGGACCGAAGGAGAGATTGAAGAGCTAATAGACCCCACATTACGAACCACAGTTTCGAGAATGGAAGTAGGGAGATGCATCCAAATAGGATTGTTGTGTGCTCAGTACGACGCAGCGAGTAGGCCTACGATGCACACGGTGCTTCTCATACTTAACAGCAGAGGCATGGAACTTCCACCTCCGTCTCCGCCTTCTCCCTTTGCCCATGGCGTGGATACTCCACATAGTACCTACCAGCAAACTGGATCGGAGCTCTCCACCGATGCCTGGAACTTGGAAAAAGACCTATACCCTCGTTAAGCTCTCGAATCTACACACTACACTCTCAACTGTGTTTGATGATTTTCACTTTCAAGTAAGAGTTTTCTATTGGAGTGTGCTAAACTAAACTGTACTGTACATTGTCTTTCTTCAAAATTTAACTGATGTATATATAGATGGGTGTTCAACTGCAAGGTTTTTGTAAATAGCGGGTGGTTTTGAGTAATTTCCTAAATGAAGTGTGTTTTTTTTATGTTTCCCCTATATATTAATGTCATTGTATGGATATGTTCCTATTGATTATCAATGGTGATGGATGCCTTTGGGCCACTTCCCTTACGCAGATAGTTGACAACATATATATAGTTAAAGTTAATTGATTTCGACCAATTCAAACATGGCTACTTGCATGCCATCATATCCAACATTCTCAGTAACTGACTTTTTCAGCTGAAGTCTTAATCATTGAAACATTACAAGTCAAAACAAGAAACAGTTAGCATCTCCATCCTCTAAAACTCACCAATTCCCAAGGGTTCGTTTAGCACGATATGCTAATTGCTTATAACGAGCTTATTTGTGTTAATAAGAAGTTTATAATTAAGCTCTTTGTGCCAAACGAACCCTTAATCATCGAACCGATCCAATCAATCTGGTAAACTGGTTCAAAATCAGAAACACTAAGCCAAAGGCAAACTGATATGAAATACTGACCTTGAATATACAAAATAGTGCAGCCTTGCAGAAGTAAATTTGCCTGGACTCGAGCTTGAAAGACTTGTTCCCGTCAGCTATCGAGCAATAACTTGGATAGCGAAGATGAAATTGTCCACCTTAACAAGCTTTCCCATGAGAATGACTAGAAAAGTATATTTCCAATAGCCAACAGGAAAAGTATACTGACCTATACGTACACTTGATTTGTAATTATCTTTAAAATGGCAAGATGAGTATGTATCTTATCTAATAGAAGAAGTAAATGGTATTGAGTTCGAGCCCTGAAACACAGTTTTGTGCTTGAATGCGGTTGAGATTTTCTCGGGTGCAAATAACATCAATGAACTCCAATATCAAGCGGAATTGACATCATTTTAAAGGGGAAACTATATAACAATTTCCCGACGATGATTAACTCTCTAGCAAAGAAAGACCACCACTCTGAGATACAAGCACGAGCTTGGACAATCTACATTATCAGTCTTTTCCCAAAAGTAGGCTTTCAGTAATGTAAGTCAGCAGACTTCACCCATTGTTGAAGCAAAATTTGCACTTTTCGGTGCACACCAGAAGTCCCCAGCTCAATTGTCAAGACCACTAAAGAGCTATACACATTTTCCTTAGCAGCATGTCGGATGGATCAAGTTTGCAACAGTTTTGAACCCAGTCACCAATTGAAATTGAAGTTCACTTGCAATAGATATCGCATTCGTATTTGATCTACATTATATACTATGTACTCTTTGTACAATAAAGCTCCCTACAAGGAAAAAGTATATCATAAAAGTTCAATCAGCCAAGGAGTAACATGATTTGATAGGATCAGCTTTCAAGAATGTATGAGCTGTCTTACCGAGCGACCTTTCTGCTCTGCTGGCCGTCCAGATGGGACTATAACTCCATCTTCCAAAGTTTGGGCTTCCTTTGGATTAGGAGCGGTTCTTCCAACTCCTTTGGTGCTGCAAAAGACATTTGAGAATTCAATGTGTTGCAAGTTTAACAATACTGTTTTAAGCTTCAACAGTCCTATGTAGTCCCCAGCAGCGCAACAAAAAAAAATCCAATTTACCATAGGGTGTGAACTTCAGAAGTATGTTATGTGGTAAAAGATAGAATACATTTATGTTGTTTTAATTCTACTGACAATGAAACTAGTCCCAGCAAGCCAGGGAAGTGGCGAACAGAACATTCATTATGGTGAATAAAACATAAATGGTGATTCAGGCAGCATACCTTAGCTTTCCCTTTGGCAGCTGATCAGCATTGTAATTTGCATTCAGAAGCTCTTCCATGTCACCTAGAGCAACCTATTGAAAAAAACACCAAGTCTTTTCAAAACATAGGCAAATCTCAAAAGATTGGTGCATATTAGATAAAAAAAAACGCAGTTGAATCTATTTTACATTTGGTGGTGTATGCAGGATTATAAATTGATGAAACTACACAACACAAGACTTAGTACACCAGAGGGCATCACACACTCTGGTGTACTGGTCAATCCTTCTAATCCCTGAAAATCACTTCAGCCACAGAGGGCATCTAGCTTTTCATTAGAAAGAGAAGACTAGCAGAAGTATACCTCACATAGAAGTAGTACACCAGATCTAGAACTTTTACTAGCATAACAGTAGTTGGCACTCTTTGAGAACATGTCAGCAAAATAAACACCTTTCCCAAACATGTATCCTGTTACAGGAGCTTCCGGTGGAGCAATGCGCAAACCTGTTGGAACATTTCGTGGAATCAACCACTCCTAAAAAAAAAATATATATATATATATATATATATATATATATATATATATATATATATAAACCAGAATCTAGAGGATACGAGAAAAACTTATTTAAAGTAACAGATACCTTGTGATAAAATTCCAGTCCAGTTTGTGAGCCTTGACCCATGCCATAAGAGCATCCTATTTTTTGCAGTAGAAAACTGCTCACAAGTTCAAAAGTTTTAATAAAAATGGCAAGAAAAAGAGAGCATGATCACTAAAAAGAAGTAGCTAGTATCGCAAGAATTATATAGCCACTACAGAATTTACCTTGTTGAATCGTTCACTCTCCCCTTCCCTGGACAACTTAAACACTTGAACAACATCTACTGTGTAGTTTGAGTGTGTTTTAGCATGTGTGTTCTTCAAATACTTAACCACCTGATTACAGTGAGACAAATGAACCCATGGTCACTGCATAATCCAATTAGAGCACACAAGTGCATCATGAATAATGCCCTTATTCCCAATCCTGGTGTTATGAAAAATGCTATCTGAAGTCCAGAGGAAAATTAAATTTCATTTGACGATTAATTTTTCCTGGACATCAACCAAGTGTGCTTACCATTGAGGATTCTTCTGAATTAGCTTCAAGTGGCATAAGATCACAGTGAAGGCGTTTGTATTGAGAAAACAAGGGATCATCCTGTAAATTGAGATATCTATATTACATCCACATGTTACAGCTGAATGGGATCAGATAAATGAAGGTAAGGTATTGAGTAAATTTGTTGAATACAGGAACTATGTATTAGCTAACAGTCCAAAGATGAGTTACCTCAGCTCCAATATCCTCCTTCAACAATTTTGTTGCAAGCTCAATTTCACCAAGTGCTTCAACCTTCAATTATTGGCATGGAAAAAGTTAACAGCAGCCTCACCTCAATCAGTTTACAAAATGAGAAGACTACAGGAAGCTAATTTGAAAGTATGAATCTGCAGTAGTAAAAGCTCATTCTACGAGCATCTCAAACGTATTTGGGCAAAGCCTAAGCAAATACCTCAAATGGTTTCAGAAATTACCCTTGTGATTAAAATACCACTACAATTGAAAAAGAAAGATGTGTACCTAGTACTTACCATTTCTAACTTGGTTTTTAATTTCTGAGGAGTGTCAATGACAAATTCTCCTGTCAATTTTTAGATTCACATCAGACCAAATATGTTAAAAATTCCAGATATTCATCCAGAAAAAAGCAAGCGACAACAAACAAGGCCATGGACAGATATATAAGGAGAAAGAACTTACTCATCTTCTTAAAGCCAAAGTCGTGAGGGATGACTGTATAAAATTCTCTGGAGAGGAAAGTTTGAAAGAATTATAATAAGAAGCCATGACATTCATTTCTTCCATAATTTACACCACTCAATAATACAAATCAAATAATGAAGTTTTTACCAAAGCATACACGATAATATTAAAAAGATTTACGCACCAATACAGATTAAGGAAACACAATATGTAAAGGCTAGATTGCATACCCACTAAGTTGCTCAAGTTCAGTCTTCTTTGCCCGGCCCATTAGATCAGATATCCTTTTCAATACATCATAGCCCTGTAATATACATAAGTTATCAAGTAGAAATCCTGATAATGAAGAGACCAGCAATAAAAAGAATTGCAACGTTCTTCTATTCAAATACGTGTAAGCTACATTAACCTTAACACTGCTGTACTAGCTAAGCCGCCATTGAAATTTATGAGTCATAACAATTTCCACATCAATAACCAATTCATAAAAAATAATCACAATCATAAGAATGAAACCATGTATTCTCTTCACAATTCAGAATCATCTTATTGTTAGAAATTGAAAGATAAATTAAGGAGCAACAAAACATCATCAGAGCACTTGGTTTCTCTTGTAAGACTTAATTAGCTCCACCTGACTGATTGGGAATTGCCATCTACAGCCAATATACTAGCATTCACATAATAAATGGAGTAATGGACAGTTATGCCATCCAAAATTTGGGGATAGCGTAATATGTACCTTTGAAATAGTTGATTTGCTAAGCTTCCCGAGGGGCAACTTTTCAGCATTATACCCTACAAAAAAGCCCATAAGCTCAAAAAGGAAATGGAAATAATAATAATCCTGAAAATTCAAAGCATCTCTAAAGGATAACAACATAAACTAATGATTTCAAAAAGTAAATCAGCCAAGTAATAAGCTTCAAGTGAAATTTACTTGGCTTTAGAGGCTGAGAAATGTCCTCGGCTTTTACTATTATTCAAATGAAAAATTCGCAAACCATCTATTTGAAAGATTTGAAGATTAAAGCACTCACCAATTTCCATCATTTGTTGTTTCATCATGCCAATGTTGCATATAAGAGAGATAAAACTTGCTACACGAGGCTCAAGTTTGGACATTCGAGGTTGCATAGTAGATGAAGAGCTTGACTTAACTGCGTCCTGAAAGAGAGAGCCAAAACTTAGAAGTAAAAAACCGGTCAAGTTGCAGTTCAGGACCAAAAGTAAACATAAATATGAGCAATTGTCATAAGTTAGCAATCAAATGACATAAGAAAGTTGGAACTAAAGAATATCATTTTCATGCAAGAATGAAGAAAACAGAAACATCAGAAATGGATTTAAGCATACCTAAAATCTGTATCCCATAGCAGATCACAATATTCCAAATCAAACCAATAGTTTTAGTTTCGCAATCCAGTACATAAAAGATGGATATATAAGATATGAGAGTGTTTCCCATATTGGAATAAATGGACTGTGAAGTTCAAAAAAAAAATGAAAGAAACACTCAACTGCATCCCGATCGTTTTCAGTGTAGTCCATTTCCAGCCAAGTGTAGCTCTTTGCATATGAAACAAAGTCCTTACGGTTGCACCATAAATTCTTTGTCTTATCACAGAACTTCTTCTCAAACTCCTGTATAGCACTTTCACGGGATGTGTAAGGACCAAACAGTTTATCCTGACCTTTTACTCCAACTCTGCCCCATCTAGTATACACCATGAATGTACCACCACCATCCATTTCTACAGAACGCAAAAACATATTATAAAGAAATAAATCATCTTCTAGCAATCATTCAAATCAAAACAACAAATAGTATAAAGATTAAAACGCTGAAACCACAATGCAGTTCATCCTTATAGACTTGAGCATAACTAGCAATATACGGTTCTATAAAGCTTCAGAGTTGGCACAAGCAGATTCACTCTCTTTTCTCCTTATAACAAGGGAGTAACAATGGATTCTGGAACTAAAACTATCTCAGGTTTGTTGGCTTCCAATATCTATTAAGCATTATATAATGCTTCAAATGCAAATTGTTTGAAATTGCTCTCAGTTTCACATTTTGTCAGATCTTTCTTTTGCCACTGTCCTGATAATAAGCTTAAAGGGTAACTTTGCATACAAATTAAATACAAAACCAACCAAAATTATGTGACATAATGACGTTTAACTAAACAAGAAAGCAATGCACACCCCACCAGAAATTTTAATCAGATTCAATAGTTGCATTCTAGCATACCTAAAGCTTGGATAACATAGAATTTGTTGTTATTATCTCCGACATTAGTCTGGTTCAACATTGCATCGTAGATTTCATCTCCCTGGATCAGAAACAATATCCATGGAAGGAAGTCACATTACCTAGTTAGCAACAACCAATAAGAAAAAGTATGAACATAACTTCAATGAGTTCTCGAAATACCATTTGCAGAACATGGTACTGGTTCTTTATATGATCCGGAAGCCACTGATCCAACACCGCCGATCCCTTCTTAGTTGCTGTCACCAACTTCTCTTTTTTATGATTTTCTTTCTTTTCTTCCTCTTCATCACCATCCCCCTTCTCTACTTTCACTAAATTATTATAACAGTCAAAAGTGCATTACTCTCTCAGACACGAACAAGCAAGCAGATACGAACAAGCAATCAAGGAATAGAAGGTCCAACCTCCACAATCATCAGCATCCCCCTTCTCGGAATCAGCACAGAGCCTCTCAATCAGCTGCTTCTTGGTTCCGCCCGTCGGAACGCCTCTGAGAGTCGCCTCCTCTCGCAGTTCCTTCACCGTCATCGCCCGAAACTTCTCAACCGCGATAATCTTCTTCTGCTGGCCTTCGTCATCACCACTACCTTGACCATCACCATCCACATTCTCGTCGTCTCTCTCCCTCTTCTTCCCGACCTCCGCCTTGACATCGTCGCCGGCGGTAGTGGCTCCACCGCCGTTCGCCGACTGCTTAGCTTCCTTGCGAAGAACCGCTTCAAGCCTTTTCACCTAAAACAAGCAACAACAACAGCAACAACAATCACTATCAGAAACCTAATAAGTCAAATGTGAGAGACACAGAGAGAGGAAGTGAGATGCTGAAGAGGCAGAACGAACCAGAGTAGGTTTGATGCCGGCGGTGCTGAGGCCGCGCTTGGAGAGTTCATCCCTGAGCTCGTCCACTTTCAAACTGGTTGCCATGTTTTCAACACACGACGATGGAGGAGAGAGAGGGAAGCGAGGGAATTTGTAGAGTAGATTTTCAGCAGAGGAGAAGATTCCAAGAGAAGGAACTCTCTCTTTCCCCGACGACCACGGACAATATGGAGTGGACTCCTCCAATTGTGCTCAGCACGTTTCATATTTGGGCCCCTGTCATTTTGTGGGCTGTACAATTGGGCTTCTTCTGTGGGTAAGTTTGGGCCAGCCCATTTCGTTCATCCAATTTGTTTTGGTAAATATCGAAATTGGATTCACAAGTGTGTTATCTTTAAATTATGAAAGTTGTGGTATTATTTCTTCTCGTTGCTAGGAAATTTCTATGATTGTGTTGTCGGTCCGTCAATGTGTTTTCACCTGTTTGGACAATATCTCTCGTTGTTCTTGAGATGCTTATGCTCAACATTTGTGGTTTCTAAGTTATATATTGAACCGAGTTGTATGCCGTGCTTTGATCGTGGTTGAGTTTTGCATGTTTATGTTTTTTTTCTTACGCAAGTGTGTTATGTTGATTTGCTTTTGACGGTGCTGCTTTTCATTAGTACTTTGCGAAGGAATTTCATTAGTACTTTACTCATTCCTTCGCTTGGATCCTTGCCTTGATTGAATGCTTGTATCTCCTATTTTTTTTCCTTTTTTTTTTTTGCTATGTTGTTTTCATGATCGTTGTCTCATAGGTCGTTCTTATTATTTCTTGATTTACCAAACAATAGTTTGTCTGATCTTTTGAATTCTTATACACATATAAAAAAAAGTTATTGTGAGTGTTATTTATTTCTCGGAAATATAAATAATTTCCAAAATATTATTTTCCAATTATACATGCCTTATAGGAATATATTTCCAAAATATTATTTGCCAATTATACATGCCTTATAGAAAAATCTTAGCACGGTGGGGCTAAGACAAGCTGGAGGGAGGGAGGTCGTGTGTGCGGACCCACATACAGGAGACTCGAACAACATATAAACCCAACGGGGTTCAATCTCAAAACCAATTGGCAATGAGAGGAGTAGCCCTTCAACCTTATATGTTGTTCAAGCATTCTCTATATAACCGATGTGGGACAACCACATTCCAACACAAAGCCATGAGTGTCACGAACCTCACACCTAACCGGACGGCATCATCACTCGAATTTCTAGTCTTAATCAAGATTTTGGACCAATATAAACAATTGAGGATCAATCTACTTCTATTTTATATAATAAAAGAGAAGTCGTCTAAGACACATGGCAACTTCTCCTTAATCGTAGTCGTATGAACCAATCACAAATTTTTGAAATAATCAATATATACATAAGATAAAATTTTATTCTAACTCTATTTAATCAATATATCTATATATGCATAAGATAAAATTTGACTCAATTGGATTAGATATATGAATATATTTTTAGAAGATATTAACTAATTTTAAAATATATGCATAAGATAAATTTTTATTCTAACTCTATTTTATCAATATATCTATATATGCATAAGATAAAATTTGATCCAATTTGATTAAATATGGATATATTTTTAAAAGATATTAACTAATTTTAAAGACTATTAATATAAGATAAGATTTTACCTATTTTTGCTATATATGAACATATTTTTAAAAGATAATAACTTTATCAATATATTACAAGGTCATACTAATTAAATAAATTTATGAATAACTTCATCAATATAAACATATTTTTAGAAGATAAAAAGTTATGACGAAATTGAAATAATATCTAGTATAGTCATACTAATTACATAACTTTATCAATATGAAGAAGATAAAATATTTTGGGTAAATTGAAATAAATTTAGCCGTGTAAAAGATTATCAACTCAAGGAATTCAATTTTTTTGTTAATTTATTTTCCCTAATTATTTTAGATATGGATATAATTTTGGAAGAGTTTATGGAAGATCTATCGCTTTGTAGATAAAGAAATAAATTTTTCCTATCTTGAAGGTATTGATATATTTAAGATTTATATTTTTGGATTTTATACATATATAAAAATGGATATATTTTTAAATTTTTCCTAGCAAGGAGTAAGGAGTAAGGATAAATTAGCATTTATACTGATAAAGTATAAATTCATTCAGAAGAGAAATCAGAAGTATGAAAGAAATTAATTAATTGAATAAAGGGGTTTTAGTATCAAAATTATTTAAATTAAAAAAACCGCACATAGTGCGGATATTGAACTAGTTGTAAATATATTTTTACAAGCGCGCTAGTTCCTCAATATGGCAATACAAATGCCCTTCAACGACATGTTTCAAGAATAGGAACGTAGTGACATCATCATTCTCCTAAGGGATTTCAAGATCGACGTTATCAATGAAAATCAAACTCAAGAAATGAGTGTTGAAATATGAGTACGTTGAAAATATTGGAATGTTTTGAACAATATATAAGTTTGACGGACTATTTCTCTCATTGTCAATTGGTTTTGAGATGAAACCCGTTGGGTTTGTACGTTGTTGTTGAGATGAAATCAAGGATTTTGAGTTTAAAAATTAGTTAAAAGAACATTAAACAAATGTTTCGCATTGAACTAAGCTTCCCAAACGTTTAGTCAATAACTCAGAAAATTAATGTTGTCGTCTTATACATTAGTTTTTATTTATGGGCCGGTTAGAAGTTAGATCTCGATCTTAAATACTCCTTAAACTAAACTCCAAGCGATGTGTCACATAATTTGATAAAATTGACACATGAAGTCTCAGTCAGGGTGGTCTGGAATAACGGGTGGTGAGGAGGTTCTTGGATCGATTTCTACTTCTGCCATTTTTCTTGGGTGAAAATATAAGGTTTGTCTTGCTCTTTACCAGTGGGTCAAGTCGGTCGATAAAAGCCAATTTACCTAGTGTATTGCTCTTGTTGATTGAGTCATGTGTCCAGAATTTGCCAATTTGATATATAGGTTTCCGGTCATCCTCAACCAGAAAAAAATATGCACAATAACTTGAGTAATTTTGTGTGGGTTGCTGTTCGTTTTGATTGGTTGGATGAAAAGTCAAATACATCTTTCACGTCAAAGTAAGGTTTGGAATTGTATTTGTATGGGCACCCGGAAGATGATAAAAGAAGAAAATATATGGATGAAAGGGTACACAAAGAGTGCATGCATGCCCAAACTAAAGAGACACAGCGCCCTAGCTAGCTATAGCTAGCTGATAGCCCCAGGGATGAGGATGAGTTGCCCAACGTCACACGCCTACTATTTGCATTGTGTTCTCTTCTTGTATAAGATATTTGTCATCTTCAATTCACATCATCCACAATCTACGCTAGCTACCCCTTCTTCCACTTTTAGTACTAATAAATAAATTAAACTTGCATTGTGTGTACGTACGTACTAATACATTTGCTGGATGACTTTGCATGTGCATGTGTATTATTTGTACAGACCATATGTAGGTAGGAGTGATATACGAGCCGAGCTTGGTATGTTCAAGCTTGGCTTAATGGAAACGAGCCGAGCTGAACTCGAGCCTAAATTTTATACGAGCTTTTTTTTATACTCAAGCTCGGCTCGTGAGCCCAATTACATGCTCGAGCTCGGGTTGACAAGCTCGGTCGAATTGAACGAACGAGCTTAGGCTCGTTCGAGCTCGGGCTCGTTCGAGCTCGTTGTTCAAGCTCGTTCTGTTCAGCTCGTTTTGAGCTGCTCATTTACAAACATATATGGCAACAAGTTTGTCAACAAAGGAATATCACTAAGTACTAAAAACACGACAACAAATTTATCAAACAAAATTAAGCTATAAGCTAAAAGCATAAACAGGAATAAAATTTCTACAATTGACCTAAAAACGTAAACATAATCAGTTTGATTTCTATAACTCATGTAAATTTACATGAGTTATATGCACATTATCTGATTCAAATCTAAAGTAGTTGATCGAGTCCAATCAAACTAAATTAAGACCAAATGAAAAAAATGATCAAATCGAACTTACACACAACCTTATAAGTGATCTCTCCTTAGCAACATATATAAAGGCCCAATTACAATGAGTATATACATTGTAGGTCGTGGGGTGTCTTAGATATATGCACATGCTAAAGTAACGCAAAATAAGGATAGGAATGTAAAATAGGGGAGGATATATACATGTAAAGTGAGGAGGTAGGTACTTTTTACCATATATCAATCTAGGGATCAGTTCCCCTATTCTGTCATTTTTTTATATAAGTTCACCCAATCAGCCATGCCATGATGAGTGATGAGTGATGAGTGATGAGTGATGAGTGATGAGGAGTACTCCCGCCCGACACGCAATAGCCCATTTGAAAAATGACAAGAGCCAGAAGTAGGGGTTAACTTACAACATGAGAGGGCCCATCCCCAACTTATTTGGCATGAGATCGAATCCATCTGATCGATCGACTGAAACTCTGATTTCAGATCCCTCGCCGATCCCAAGGAACCCCACTATTTCATGTGTATCCGAGTTACTGATCGACCGTGTCAGTACGTATGTGAAGATGTGGGTCCAATATAATATATTGTTCGGGTTTCTCGGGTTGAGTTAAAGTTGAAGTTAGAGTTGTTATTCGAGTCGAACGAGTCGAGTATTACTTGTTCATATATATTTAATTAGCTCATTTAGAAACAAGCCGCGCTCGAGTTGAGCCTAAATTTGGACTCGAGTTTAAAAACGTGTTCATACTCGGCTCGTTTAGAAAATAAACAAGCTCGAACCGAACTTTTTTCAAGCATTAAGCATCCATATTTGCTCACAACATACTAATTTAAAGGAAATTTTATAAATTTCACAAAATTCGAGCTATTCGAACTTAAATCGAGAGAGCTGAGCTTAAAAATGTGCTCATACTCAGCTTCTTTAGAAAATGAATGAGCTCGAACCGAGCTTTTATCAAATCGAGCCCAAGCCGAGCTCAAGCTACTCGATTTATATAACACCCCTAGTTGGGATGAGTTTCATTCATGTCAAATTTATTCAGGTTTAGATCAGTATCAAGATGGGCCATTTCGAACTCGTGTTTAGTTATTTTGGGTAGTATAATTTCATATCAAGTTAAGAGTTAGTATATATTAATGTGAAATTAGTGCAAAAAATATTTTTATTTTGAGTTTGGATTGGACTGAATTGGTTTTTGGTCTTAAATTTCAATTAAATTTAAGGTTTAGGCAATTTTGAGTTCCTATTAATCAGGTCATGTCGATTTAGATTTATCAGCTCTATACGTTAGGTGAGGTGTGTGCTATAAAAAAAAAATTTGAGTAACATACAAGGTCATTGAACTTCTCCTTTCATATCAATTATTTTTAAGGACCGTTTTCGGCTCCATCCTCACCGGTTTCGGTTGATAAACCCCTACTCTCCTTGATTCGCCGTCCAACTTTAAGGTGCATCAAGATATTCTATTCATCCCCAAATCGGGCTGGGATATGGGGGGTGGGTTGCGCCACCTCCTCTTGTCCTCCACCTGCTAGCCACCACAGACCTTTTGGTCGGAATCCCTCTCCGTCCTAGATCCACCACCCATTAGCAACCTCTGGCCATGGATTCGCCCCGCCCTTGTCCAACATCCCTCCACCACTTCCATGGTTCGATTTGTCTCAACCTCCCTTCCTCGCCTCCAAACGGCCTATCTAGATGATCCGTTGTCATCGTAACTGGGTTGCGGCTCATCTCTTTCTTCCTCTCCTAGTGGATCTGTGAAATCCTCAGCCGGGACTCCTAAACCGCCTGTTACGGGCCCTTAAAAACAAGGCCTTTGGCCTTTCGGATAACAAATAGGGTCTGCTTCGGCCCTTAAAATCAGGCCTTCGGCCATATGTAAACAATCGGGCGGCTTTGGCGTTGGAGAGTTCCTTATCCTGTCACTTCTCAGTCTGCTAGGATGACCTATAACAACTCGACTATTGACGGCTTG
Source organism: Persicaria maculosa (assembly GCA_963922045.1). NCBI lineage: Eukaryota > Viridiplantae > Streptophyta > Magnoliopsida > Caryophyllales > Polygonaceae > Persicaria > Persicaria maculosa. The sequence goes on along the minus strand of OY998257.1, from coordinate 12,858,200 downwards.
TCCCGTTTCTGTTTCACTCGTCGCTCCGTCGTCGTGTGTGGATGGTCGACACTAAGTGGGCTCTTGAGTCTTGCGGCCCGAGTTGTGGGAGCTTGGGCCCCATGTAGTGGGTGCTTGGGCCCCAAGTCGGGCCCTAAGAGTTGGTCCTCGGGCTCAAGGAATTTTTTTTGGGCCCGAGGAGGCCCGATCCGAAGAGGAAAATGTAAAAAAGAAAAAATATTTAAAATTAAAACAAAATAGGTGGAAACGTTTATATTTATATATATAAACTCATAAAATCCCGAAAGGGTTTGAATAAAATCCTGAAAGGTTTGAACAAATCCCGAAAGGGTCTGAAAAATAACTTTACTGACGCTTTTGAATGAGTGGTATGCGGCTCTACTTACGGCGTCTCTAGGAGTTCTGCTGCTTGGTTGGGGTCGTGAAGTCCGGAGTCGAGACTGGCTGGGGTCGTGATAGTGCTTTAAGGGCGTCTCCGTATCCGGAATGGAGCTTCCTTGGAGTTCCGTCTGCACTACCCACAGGAGATAGATTCCTGCAGAACCGCTGGCCCGCGGTGCTACTGTTCGGTGGTGCTTGGCTTCGCTCTTCATCGACATCCACAACTTTTTGGGAGTAGTTCTGGTTAGGTCGTCTTGTTGTATGGTTTGTTTCTACTTGTTTTGTTGCGTCTGATTTCCATTTGTACTGTATGTTTAGGTGATCTTCGCCTGCCGACTTGTCGGCCTCTCGAGAATCAGGCTTGTCTGATCTCGAATTTTCACTCGATAAAAAAAAAATATATTTTTAAGGTCAAGGCAATTTTGAGTTCATGTGAATCAGGGCTTTTTGGTGTTTTTTGCATGGGTGGGGGTACAACTTACTTCTGGTGTGTCGGAGTGATCATTTTCTTCGTTGGAGTCCTGGCGTTCGGAGTCGGGACTGGTTGGTTGGGGTCGTGTTATGTGTACGGGGCGACTCCGTGTCTGGGAAGGAGCTTCCCTGGAGGTTCGTCTTCATTGCCCACATGAGATTCCTGATGTATTGTTGGTCAGCGGTGCTACTTCATGGTGGTGCTTGGCTTCGTTCTTAGTCTACGTACCAAACTTGCTAGTTTTAGGTTTGTTTTAATTCGTCATATTGTCGAGTGTATGTTGCTTGTTTGTCTGTGCCTTTTTCTGTTGTATGTTCGACGATTTTTCGTATTGTCGACTTATCAACCTATTGAATTTCAGGTCTGTCTAAACTCGAATTCTTACTCAATAAAAAAAAATATTTTTGATATGATCGTAAGTCATAAGGCAGCTCTCCCTCGTCCTGAGCTCGAGTGGAGATCCTTTGATAGGTGTTAATGATTTTTAAATTCAAAGTGCATCATATTTGAATTAACCGTTCCGGCCATTTTCAAATCTTTACCTATATTTAAAAAAAATACATATTAAATATAGCTTTTACCATGTAACGGAGGGACAAATTTGAATCATTAAATCTAAAGGAATCAAGGGTCAACATTTGTTTTGAAAAGAGCGTGTAACTACCTAGTATTCATAACTAGTTGTTTAAACGCTTAAAACTTGTAACCAACAACTATTATTCACCAAATATGTTAATATTCATATTTAATGACATAATTATTCAAATCTAAGTTATTAAATATTCATATTTTACAAACTAGTACAAATTTACTATTGCATATTACTATTTATCTTTAAAGATACGGTTACACCAATTAGTATTCATATTTAATGTTAAATATGAATACTAGTTGGTTATACGGTTAATTGTGTTTTTTTAAATCAATCTCCTCCCTTTCATTTCTTTTGATCCAAGGGTCCACAACTGTCCATCCGTTACATGGTAAGGGGTGTCTTCATATGAAAATTATTATATATATATATATAGTATATGATGGGATTGGAAAGCAAATAAGCAATATGAAAGGATACGTGTAATTGTGGTAAACCAAAACCTAGGAGCTACCTTTGTTGGTCTATACACTTGAAAGTCAATTGTTTCAAGACATGTCGACTAGGGTTGTTCGTAAAATTTGGAGAGCATATGAATCGAATCAGGGACCCAAATAATATAAAACTTAACGCCAAAATAAATTTCATAAATAAACTGTGTTAAGATCTTAAATACTATAATTTACTCTCTAGTCCCACTCTTGAACTGTATTTCGCGATATGAAAAACGTACGTGGTTACATTCTGATCCAAAACCATAAATTCCGATCCGGTCATAATGAAACGAAATTTAATTTGGGCAACCCTAATATGAATGAACACACCCCCGGCCCCACGCACTTGTATGTACGGCACTTTATATGCATCTTCGCAAGTTAAGAAAAGTTGCCTTCCATAATCCATGACACACCATTCCACCTTTATTTGGTTCTCCATGCCGGAGGATATATATATTTAATTTGCCCTTCTTGATGCACCTCATTCATTAAATTAGTTTTCACCGAATTGAATTAAATTTGTACGATATGGATTGAACACGAATGTGTATCAATATGAACATATGTACTCTTATTATATCGGTGGAAAAAAGAGGCTCCAAGCAAATCTTGGAAAGGAGTGAAGATCGATTCATTGGGTCTAAGAGGATCGTCTCATTAATGCAAATAGTATTGTTTTTTCTAGGAAATAATGAAAAGACCTACAGGGTGGGCATATCCGGCTATCCGACATGAACCGGATAATCGTATCGGATACCCAAAACTGTTTAGCCTAAGAAGCCCGAACCGTATACGAACCATTAAGTCGGATATCCGACACACACTCGGTAGGAGTTGAACATATGATCTATTGGTTAAGGTACAAGGCTTATACCAATTGAGCTAGTGGATTTTATTGATACTCTATGGACTTCATATATACTAGCACTATCATTTTAATTAGTGTCGTACCTAAAAAAAATTAAACAGTTCGTGTCGGGTATCCGACAAGGGGATTTGCCCGAACCGAACACGAACCGTTTAATGTCATGTTTTAGCGGTTCGTGTTATTTTCGTGTCATGTCTTTTCGGTTTCTTGTTTTTTCGTGTCGTATTTTCATGGCGTATGAGTCATGTCGGGTTTTCTGCACACCCCTAATATTAGCTCAACGAATCACTTTTTTCATTATCAATTTATTTTACGGAAATTTCACGAGGTACCCCCGAGGTATCGCTTAATTCATGCGGTGACCAATTGTTTTGCACCTTTCACGTGGTACCCCCGAGGTTTTGAATCCTTTCACCTCGTGCCCTTCTCCCTTTATTTAACAGCTCCGTTAGTTCAAATTAAAAAATAAAATAAAATCAATTGAAACGGGGGAAAGAAAAGAAGAGATGAAGAACCCCTCAAACAGACGGAAGACACAGAGGCTGGTGGCCGGAGCTACCAGTCGTCGGTGTTGGGGTTGGAGGGAGACTCGGTGCCACTGGCCGGATTGGACCCAATTTTGAAAAATCAAATCCCCACAAGTTTGAGAAATCCGATCCCCACAAGGTCTCAATTCTATTACCTTCTCGTTTTCATTTTTCATAATCTGAGGCTCTATGCCCTAAATTTTAGTTTCGATTCAATTTGCCAAATGATAAGGCCCGTGCTCTTCTGGACTTTCTGGAAGTCGCCGTCACTTCCATTGTCTTCCTCAAAGGCGTACCCTCAAAATCCAATTACTGAAAATCCCAGATCTGCAAAAATAAAAAAACGAAAAGGGTCTGATTGAGAGGAGAAGAAAGAAAAAGCAGGAGAGAAAGGGAAACTAGAGTAAAAGAGAGGTCAAATTTGAGGGTTTCAAGCAAAATTTCAGAAAAAGAAGAAAGCGAGAAACCACCAGTGGGGAGTTGGTTCAGCGGTGGCGTCTTTGGCAGCGAGTTTGGGCTTGGATATGGCGTCTTTGGCAGCGAGTTGGATCAGCGGTGGCATCTTTAGCGGTGGGGGGCTCCTAGCTTGTTGGCATCTTCCTCCCTGCTCACGAACTAGTTCTTGGCCAACGGGTTCTGGCGTTCTGCTGGCTCCAAGCCCCAACACCGGTGACCAGTAGCTCCGGCCACCAGCCTCAGTCTTCTATCTGCTCGGCCACCAGCCCTGTTTCAATTGATTTTATTTTATTTTTTAATTTGAACTAACGGAGTTGTTAATTAAAATAAAGGGAGAAGGGGACGAGGTGAAAGGATTCAAAACCTCGGGGGTACCACGTGAAAGGTGCAAAACAATTGGTCACCGCGTGAATTAAGCGATACCTCGGGGGTAACTCGTGAAATTTTCGTTTATTTTATGATGAAATCTCATTTGTTGTATATGTTGAGCTAGCTTGTTTCATATGTTGGCCTAAACACCTAATAAAAAAAAATATGTTGGCCTAAACACAACTCTTTCAGTGTCTAACCCCACCAGATCGATCTAGCCAGTTTTGACCGGTGAAAATCGTCTAGTCCAACGCCGTAGTCCATTTTTATGGTCCCTTTAATTTCATTGACCGATAAGCATTAAAATAAATTATAAGGTACAAACACTTATTTAAGAAAATAATTAGAAATTTCAATTTAGCCAATGAGATAGTTTGAACTACGGTATGGACTACAATTGCGGACTACAGTTGAGTTTTGACAGTTCGTATATATGTCTGTCTTGAAAAGCAAGTGCAAAAGCTTACTGACTAGGCTCTCATTAAGAGCTTTCTACCCAAGAAAAAAAAAAGGATCATTAAGAGCAAAGCACAAGATTTTTTTTTTAAAAAAAACATACAAAAGAACATTTTGATGGAACCACTCGACATATATTGTTCGAATTTCGGATAAACAAACCCATTTTTCTTCGTGCTGTGTATATATTTAAACAAGAGCTAGATATAGTATTGCTTGGTTAAGGGAACCCATCGGCCGAAGCTATATAAAAAACAATTAGTTTTCATAGATTAATTAATTGTGATCACTACTTATGGACCTAAACATATATGGATGCGACCATATCAATATTAATACATCAGAATTCATCAGAACTCCGAAGTTAAGCGTTTTTAGGCGAGAGTAGTACTAGAATGGGTGACCCCCATGAAAAGTTCTCGTGTTGCATTCTTTTTGAGTATCACCAAAAAATGATTGTCGTTTTGATATTTGCCCAATGATTTTTTTTTTGTCAAGTGTACTATGACTCCTTTTTTCCATATTAGTAGAAATTTTGCCTTAAAATAGTCTCCTATTACCAGCTTTTTATGTCGGTACACATTTTTTCGACTTAAAAAATCAGTATTAACATACTGTTTTCAGATAAAAAAAACATTATTAAAATTGGTATAAATAAATCACATACAATAGGCTATCTCATTTGACTTTTATCATTCGAACTAGGCTATGATTCAATTAAAATTATCATTAAAAAAAATGAGCCGTTTTATCAATTTGAGACATATTTGATAAATTGAGACCAATATATGGTGCGTTATGTGTGACATTCCATCTTATTTCGTCAATATATAATTTTTTTTTATTAGGTAAAAATTCGGGTGGAGGACCTACCCGAGAGCATCCTTACGGATAAGGTCTTGAAGACCTGTGCCGTTATAAATGTCGAGACCCCTGGCAGAGCGGCAAAGGTGTGCAACCTTATCAGTCACTCTGTTGCCATTACGAGGTATGTGAGAGAAAGAAACATCTTTCACTCTCGACAGAAGGGTTTTAATGTCTGACATAGTCATTTCGATTTCCCAAGGGCATGTAGCTAGCTTGTGTTTTAAGGTGATTTATGATTATTAGGGAGTCTCCTTCGATCTGTAATTTGTTTATACCCAACTCCAAAGAACGGGTAATGTCTTGTCTTAGTGCAATGGCTTCTGCCTTTAAGGGGGTCTGGTTACCGATCATGTCACAACCAATATGAATGGGTCGGCCCTCCCAGTCACGTATAATAAAACCAGTCGAGCTATTGTTATTCGCAAGAGTTGATCCATCAAAGTTGAGCTGTTTTTGACGATTTTTCTTAGTCCTTTGGTTGGTTGCTTTGGTGTAATTTGTATCCGCATCGATATTTTGTTCATAAGTGGCTGTTTTCAACCAGTTTACCATGTGCATACTGGTTATTTGTTTGATGGCATCTTTTGATGATGGTGGTTCATGCCTAAATGTAATTTGGTTTCTAACATACCATGTTGTCCATTAGGTGAAAGCTAATTTTTCTTTTTCTGATTTCGTTAATTTGTTACCTAGTAGCGCTAAGATAGGCTTAATTTCTCTTGATATTGTGATCATATTATTAATGGTTTGGCGGATACCCGTTGTTATTAAAGATTGGATGTCATTGTATTGACATTCTATGAAGAGATGTGTATCGTCTTCAGTTGCACGGTTACATATCTTGCAAGCTGATGGAACTGAGACCCCTTTTGGGTGAGTCTGGTTGTCATTGAGAGTCTTTGTTGACTTAGTTTCCAAATAAGTTTTTGACCTTAGGGGGAGTCAATATATAAATTATAAGTATTTTACAAAACTATTACTATAATTTCTCGTAAATAAAAGGTAAGTGGGTCAATATATCTTGTGTTTGTCAGTCTGATGTAAGTGGGCCTGGGGTCAGTGGGTGGGCGACTACCTCGGCTATGCCTATAAATAGTGTGGCATGAAGCCATCACCTCACCACTCTGAAATTCATCACCGTGATCGAACAAAGGGCGAGCGATCCTTGTTGGAGAAGCAGGGCACGTGCAATTTACGGTTGCGCGATCATGTTCGCTAGTAATTTGCACGTGCTCCCCTTCTCCACCACGGCTTCCTCACCCCAATCGTCCTCAATGGCGATTCATTCTCACAAATTGCTTCAATACCTATAGCTTTTTTTCTTTTATTGTTTTTCTATCTTTCGATATATGCATATAGTCCTTCATAGATCTTGAACCATTATGATCTTGTTGATTTACTGGTTTTAGCTGCAGGCCGGTTCAAAGATGACTTGGATATATAGTAGTCCGATGTCGAAGATTTTGGTTGGCGATGCATCGATCTATGTCTATGATATATGCATTGCCAACCAAATCTCCAACATGATCAATTTCGTTTGATTTGACGATTTTTTTTGTGAAATATACGACTTGAGAGTGTTTATTAATGTAATTTTGATTTTGATTTTTAATTGATTGCATATTAAATTATTGTCTAAAATAACCTGAAATTAATGACATTGTTTTTTTTAAAAATAATTTAATTAAAATATGTAATTTTGACTTTTAATTGATTGCATAGTAAATTATTGTCTATAATAACCTGAAATTAATGACATTATTTTTTAAAAGTGATGTATTTTTTCTTTAAATTTAAACTACACTCACTTAACCATTGGTTTTAATTAGCACTTGACAAAAATAAACCCCAAACAAATTAACTGACACCCTTCACAAATTCACACATCAATTCATTTACTAAATTAAAAATCAATTGATGACAAATCCAAACTATAAAAACCTCCAAATTCCCTCCACAATCAACACCCAACAAATTAAACACAACAACAAAGGGGAAATCGGAGATCGGAGAAGGCCGGAGAATCAAATCGGTCAATCCGCTCCGCTCCGATCCGATCCGCAAGCTTCCAACCATGAAGCCTGCAGTTTCGGCCTCGTTCCCACTCTTCTTCCTCGTCGTTTCCCTGACGTTGTGCGACGCCAACCCGACGAAACCCGCGGCGGCAACACCGGTACCGGCGGCGCAACCCGTCGTCGTCGACATCCCGAAAGCATGCTCGATCGCAAAAGACAAGGCGTTCTGCGTGGAAGCCCTCCAATCGAACCCGAAGAGCCGGGGCCTGGCCCTCAAGGACCTATCCTTCCTGGCAATGAACATCGCTCAGGCCAACGGCACCGCGACGCTGGGGTTCATCTCCCAGACGCTGGGCGACGAGAATGATGTGGCGCCGGCGCTGGATGAGTCGCTCGGGGACTGCGAGGACCTTTACGAGGACGCGGGAGCGATGCTGGAGAACGCCATGTCGGCCTTCTTCTCCAAGGGGAAGGAGGAGGTTACCAAGTGGCTGTCGGCGGCGATGGTCGACGCTATGAGCTGCGAGGACGGCCTCAAGACCGCCGGCACCAAGGGGGCGATGGGCGATCGGAATCAGGTGTTCTATAAGCTCGTTAGCAGTGCGTGGTCGGTGTATGACGCTGCCGTGGCTGATACCAAGCACTGAAATCGATCTATGTTGATCTATCTGGGCTTTTATTAATTAATTGTTGGGATTTCGGTTGTTCTTGTTTATTAATGGTTGATTGATTGGTTGTTGGGTGGTTCTGATTCTCTTGCATTGATTAACTAATTTGTAATGAAATGCCATACATTTTGGTTTAATTACATAATAATGGTCATTCTAACAATTTCATGATATGCCATCGAAAACATAATGAAATTCAACCTCAATGTTTAACCGCAATTTCATGCTATGCCATCGAAAACATAATGAAATTCAACCTCAATGTTTAACCGCAATGAGATTGGGAGTAGGAACGTAGATTTATCCGTTGCGTGCTGCTAAGTCCGTGCATAATGGATACCCACTATATTTTTAAAAATAAATATATAAAAAGTAATTATATTATATTATATAGATAATATATACTACTCGTATATTACTAAGTTAGTCTAAATACAAGTTTGAAAATTATTGTACATGACAACTTGTGACCCTCCCTTTATAAAAATTATTGTATAGTAATATATATATACTATGTATATCAAGTATTATTATGTTGCGTGTGCCCGCGGACTGGCAGCGCCCACAACACCGGACGATCTCGGACATGAACTCTAGCCTATGAAGCGGGCTTAGCCCAGCCCGCATCCACAACACGAGGACTAAATTTGGGGAAAACCCGTCACAAGCCCGACCTGCACCCCGCTTTTGCCCCAGTCTAACATAAGTACTAACAAACCAACCACAAGTAAACCCATATACCTTCCATACTTCATAGCTAATTTGTCTTCTTCTTCAAGCGAAGCTTCCTTCTTGTTAATATGCCTTGAATCTGTTGCATGCTAATCGGTAAACATTATGGATCCTAGGGGGCAGCACCCCACGACGGTGGGGTTTCATGAATCCCTATATATATATATTCTTGAAATGACACATTATTGTAATCAATTTTGTAATTTTGTTCTAAGCCTCCATAATAAATAACCCTCTTCCACTACCCGTAGACAATAAGTAATACATCATTATCAAACTATATAAATTTTTGTGTCTCTTTTTTATTTATGATTCTCGTTACAACACTACTTCTTTTATGTGGAACAATAAGCTACCACTAACTTCCCTTGATTTATTGTATATATGGTTCCATTCTGCCAAGCTCTCTTTTTCAAATTTGCATATTATCTAAACTTGGAATAAGGAAGAGCCAGGAGAGAGCATATTGCATACGTACCGACCGACCATACCCAGTCTAAATCTTCTACAACACTCCTACTCCACTTTTTTGATGAAAAGACAAATCTTATTCAACCTCCAGATCAGAAAACACAATGTTAAAAAGTGCAGAAGGAAACTCAAATTCAGAACCAAAATAAACTGGTGTCTCGGGTCGTAGCTCTGCTAGATAGTGAGCCGCTTTATTGTTGTCCCGCCGCACCAGGTTCCACTTACAGCACCGGAAAAGTCGAGCAAGGCAAGCCGCCTTGTGCCCCAATCTACCAGCCACGCCTCTAAATGATGCTCTTCCCTACACCATCTGCACAGCTTGTGCGCAATCTGTCTCTATGATGATGCAGGAGACATCATCTTTCTCGCTCGCCATTTTCAGTGCTCGCACAATCGCCTCAAGCTCAGCTATCAACGGCTCCGTGCCTCCTTGAATCCTCTCCACCACTGCCCAGAAAACAGCCCCATAGGCATCCCGGGCGATCGCACCCACCCCGCAGCCCTTTGTTGCTTCCGACGAGCCGTCACAATTCACCTTTATGAATCCTTCCTCCGGGAGATCCCAGTGTGCAGCATCTCGATGTCTATCCAACACCCGAGTCTGCACCTGCACCCGTACCGCGTTCCCCTTATGTTGTGCAAGGCTCTCTAGTGCGCGCTCAACAATATGCTCGGGATAAGAAGGCACTCCCTTGAAGCATTGCTTGTTTCGCGCATGCTAAACTCCCTTTGCGACATAAGCCCAGAGACAAGTCTTCTCCCACTCCTTCCCTTACAACATGATCTCAGCCCAAGTGTCAAAGTCATAAGCTCGTTTGCCCATCTTTTTGATATCCGGCAGGAGGTTCCACATCTCGCGGGCATTCTTACACTCCCATAGAGCGTGCCATGTCGATTCTTCCTTACCATACACCTCACACAAAAGACCAAGCTGGATTCCCCTACCATTCAGCGCACTACGACAAGGTAATATTTTCTTGCAGGCCCTCCAAATAAAGTTTCGGGTCCATGGCACAGCCGGCATCCTCCAGATCTTCCTCCATAACTCGCTTGCCAAGCCTCCACTCGAAGATTCTCCTCCTCCCTAAGATTGTTGCCTCTCTTCCACCAAAAGGTGGTAAGCCGACCGCACCGTGAAGATACCATCTCGTGTGTGATGCCACGTCACAGCGTCCTCTTGTGGGTCTACCAAGTGAATGTTGAGAATGAGGTCCGCATCATAAGGCACAAAAACCTCTCGGACACTTTCTTCATCCCATCTTCCCGCCTCCCAATTTATAAAATCAATGACTCTCGTGAACTCACCTTTACCACTCGGGTTTGCCACCAGACTAAAGGAGGTGGGTCTTGGAAGCCACCTATCTCCCCACGCATATAGATTTGCTCCATTCCCTACCGTCCAGTACACTCCTTTCTCCAACACCCTTCTAGCACTAATAAGGCTCCTTCAGACATAGCTTGGGTTTCCACCCACTCTAGCCTCAAGGAAGGACGAATGGGGAAAGTACCTCGCCTTCAGGATCCTAGAGAGCAATGCATCCAGCTCCGTCATGATCCTCCACCCCATCTTTGCTAATAGCGCTAGATTAAACAACTCCATGTCTCGGAACCCCAGTCCCTCTTTATCTTTCGAATGACACATTCTCCTCTAGGAAAGCCAATGCATTTTCTTTCCACCCTCACCATCTCCCCACCAAAAGTCACACATCAGCTTCTCGATCTCATGGCACATGTAGCTTGGCATCAGAAAGCAAGACATAGTGTACATAGGAATCGCCTGCACTACCGACTTGAGTAAGACCTCCTTTCCTGCTCTCGACAAAGTCCTAGCCTTCCAACTCTGAAGCTTTTTCCATATCCTGTCCCTCACCCCACTAAATATGACTTTCTTTGACCTTCCAATCATCGTGGGAAGCCCCAAGTACTTCTCATGTTTTTCTACCTCCGCCACCCCTATTATCCCCTGAATCTCCTCCCGGATCTCTGCACTCACATTCTTGCTGAAAGACAATTCTGACGTCGCGAAGTTTACCTGTTGACATGAAGCTTCTCCATAGACACAGAGCATGTTAACAATTTTCGAGCCATGTTGACAGTTAGCCTTCGCAAACAGAATACTATCATCCGCAAAGAATAAGTGAGAAACAGTCGGAGCCGACGGGGCAATTTTGATGCCCTGTCACTTCCCTTCCTCCTCACTCTTTCTAATAAGGCTTGAAAAAGCCTCGGCACATAATAAGAAAAGATAGGGTGACAGAGGATCACCTTGTCTCAATCCTCTCTCCGGCACAAAAGTTTGTGATGGTGAGCCCCCCACCAATGCAGCAAACGTCACTGACATCACACATCGCATGACTAGACTACGCCACGCCTGATGAAAGCCCATCCTCTCCATACAGTGATAAAGGAAACTCCATTCGACCCTATCATACGCCTTTGCCATGTCCAGCTTAAGCGCCATATATCCCTTCTTTCCCGTCCTTCGGTTCATCATGTAGTGGAGGATCTCAAAAGCGGACAAGACATTATCCGTTATGAGTCTCCCGGGCACGAACGCACTCTGACTCGGCGAGATAACCTTGTTGAGACACACCTTCAAACGGTTTGTTAGCATCTTTGAGATAATCTTAAACAACACATTACATAGACTAATTGGCCGAAGGTCCTTCATCCGGAAAGGATTCGAGACGTTTGGAATCAAAGCTATGTAAGTGTGGTTAAGACCATTTGGGAAAGGGGCTCCAGCCAAAATATCTAAGACAAATTTTGTGACCTCAGGCCCCACAATATGCCAGTAGCGCTGATAAAACAATGCTGGCATACCGTCAGGCCCAGGGGATTTTGTGGGATGCGTAGAGAATAGGGTAGATTTTACCTCCTCACCAGAAAACAGACGCAGGAGCTCCAAGTTATCCTCCTCCGAAAGCTTATGCGTGATGCCATGAGAAGCCGTAGCGGGAAGCGCACTCAGATTTGACTTGAACAAATTTTCAAAATAATTCACTGCCACCCTAGCCATCCCCTCCCGGCTCCTCCACTCCATCCCTTCATCATCCAACAAATGCACCAAGGCATTGCTTTTGTTCCTCCCGTTTGCCTTCTGGTGGAAGAACTTCGAATTCCCGTCCCCCCATTTGAATTCATTGGCCTTAGCCCGCTGGAACCATAATAATTCCTCCTCCTCCATCAAACTTTCCTCTTCCCTCTCAAGCTCCCGACGACGATCCACAATACCCCCCGACATCCCCATTTTATGGATCTCTCGCAGCTGCTCCCTCACACGCTTAAGTTTTTTAAGGATATTGCCAAAAGTCACTCGATTCCACTCCTTTAGATCCTCTATACATCTAGCCACCTTCCCCATGACACCCACCTCTGCCACCGAGCTGCCTGGGTTACCCCAGCCATTACGCACTACCTCAACACTCCCCTCATGCTCTGCCCACAATGCTTCGAATCTTGAAGGTCTCTCTCCTCTTCTTTCCTCGCCCCACTACCTCTCAATTAGCAATTTATACACCATGATCGGAAGATGATCCGACCCCTGCCTCTCTAGATGGACCGAACTAGTGCATGGGAACCTCTCCAGAAACTCTTCATTGCAAGCAACATAATCTAAACATTCTTGAATGAACTCCTCGTTCTTCCTACCATTGTCCCATGTGAATCTCGGCCCCATGAAAGGAACTAACCTCAACCCACCGTAATCGAGAGCCTCCCTCAGTCCCCTCATATCCTCCATTCTGGGACTCACACCCCCCAATTTGTCATTAGGACAAATGACTTGGTTAAAATCACCCATGCAAAGCCAAGCCCCTCTAGGCTCTTGGGACAACCTTCGGAGTAAGATCCAAGAATGGTGTTTCTCCTCTCTCCTAGGCCACCCGTAAAAGCCCGTGAGTCTCCATTTCTCCCTTTCCCCTTCCTCCACCCATGCATCAATATGATGACATGTGTAAGTCTAAATGGAGACCTCAATCCCCTCCTCCCACATTAGGCAAAAACCCCCGATCTACCTACAGAATCAATAGTGAAATAATTTTTAAAGCCCAATCGACATCGCACCTCTTCCATACGATTCGTATCACTTTGTGTCTCCATTAGAAACACAATTTTAGGGCCCTCCCTCCTCACCAAGTTGGCGAGTCTCACAACTGCGCGAGCCTTCCCCAATCCCCGGCAGTTGTAGCTTAACAAACTCATAATGCTTGGTGAGAGGGGCTCATGCCCACTCCAGCCGAATCAATCATTTCAATATCGGTATTGTGCTTGCATCTCTTCCCTCCCTCATCCAGCTCGCCCATCCCAAGCTCCTCATCCACCCCTCGTTGGTTTTCCTCTTCTCCCGTATCTGTCCTACCCCCTCCTCGATTGTCAGACCCAACCTCGCCCTCCTTTTCCATTTTTTAGCCTCACTTCTCCCACCCTCTATGTTCTTTCCTTTATCCTTTTCCCCCTCGCCCCTCATCTTATTCACAGGACTTCTTCCATATTTATTATTATTTCTTTCCCCTTTTTTAGTCCATCTGGCTCCTCCCTTCCCTTCATACCGACAACTTCCTTCTCTACCTCTCCTTGCTCTCTTTCCTTCACCCTCATCTCATTGCTCTCTATAGATAGCCCCTGCATGAACTCCGCGCTCTCCATCCCCATTTGGATCGTTGCAACAACTCCCTCTCTTCTTTTGAACCTCATTTCCCTCTTCTTTCTCTTCTTCTTCTTCTAGGATGTCCAGTAGAGACCTCCTGGCACCCGCCCCCTCTTCTCCACTATTTTTATCTCCCTCATCTCTCACTTCTCTCCTGCTCCCATGTCCTGCAGCTTCTCCTCTTTCTCGGCCTCTTGACATCTTCTCTGTTCCTTTTCTCAAAGGTGAAGCTCGTAACTAATCGCCATACTCGTGATGCTCCACCTGTACATCGCCATCACAGTCCGACTCCACATGGTTCAAGCAACCACACATATAGCAAAAGTTCGGTAATCTTTCATATTTGATATCAACCTAAATTCTTTTCCGATCGATTTTCATTAGAACTCCCCTACGCAATGGTTTTGCTACTTCGACCAAGACACGTACCCTTACAAATTTAGCACATCCATTTAACTCCTCCTTATCAATTTCAATAGCACCTCCGAACAGATGACCAACCGCATGTGTTGTCGCCTCATTCATCATCGTGATTAGGAGATCATAAACACGAATCTAGAAAGGTACCTTATCAAAGACGATCTTCGACGGTTGCTCCAATTCGGTTTTCTTCATCGCCACCAGTGCTTTATCGAAAGCCCACGGGTCTCCCTTAAGCACCTTCTCTTTGTCTCTCTCGTCATGAAATTGAAATATGAACAGGTTCCTCCGCAACTCTCTGAAACCGAAGCCTTTCTTTAGCCTCCAAGTCCCTTTCATGGTTGCTTGTAGGGAATAAGAGTTGAACGGTCTAGAGGATAAGACAGACCCCACCAGGGACAGCGCTCTCGTCCCTAACTCCTTTCTCATCCCTCTCGCCTCTATCGCGATCTCCTTTTCTTCTTCCTCAATCAGTACCATAGTCCCTTGTCTACCCCTTTCCCTCTCCATGATCGAATTACCTTGAAAACCTACAACCAAATCTGAGCAACAAACTATCCCCGATCCGGTGACCTTCCCTACTTCATAGCTAATTTGTCTTCTTCTTCAAGCAAAGCTTCCTTCTTGTTAATATGCCTTGAATCTGTTGCATGCTAATCAGTAAACATTATGGATCCCAGGGGGCAGCGCCCCACGACGGTGGGGTTTCATGAATCCCTATATATATATATATTCATGAAACGATATATTATTGTAATCAGTTTTGTAATTTTGTTCTTAGCCTCCATAATAAATAACCCTCTTCCACTGCCCGTAGACAATAAGTAATACATCATTATCGAACTATATAAATTTTCGTGTCTCTTTTTTATTTATGATTCTCGTTACAACACTACTTCTTTGATGTGGAACAATAAGCTACCACTAACTTCCCTTGATTTATTGTATATATGGTTCCATACTGCCAAGCACTCTTTTCCAAATTTGCATGTTATCTAAACTTGGAATAAGAAAGAGCCAAGAGAGAGCATACTGCATACGCACCGACCGACCATACCCAGTCTAAATCTTCTATAACACCCCTACTCCACTTCTAATTGGCCATCAATAAATTATTTTTATATTTATTTA
The DNA here is from genome assembly GCA_963922045.1 of Persicaria maculosa. Taxonomy (NCBI): domain Eukaryota; kingdom Viridiplantae; phylum Streptophyta; class Magnoliopsida; order Caryophyllales; family Polygonaceae; genus Persicaria; species Persicaria maculosa. The sequence continues at coordinate 12,842,630 of OY998257.1, read as the reverse complement.
ATCTTAAAAAAATTATATTTATATTAGTAACAACTACTTTTATATATTTATATGATTTTATTTTTAAAAAATCATGATTTAGAATTTTAAAAAATCAAAAAGGAATTATTTTATAAAATAAAATTATTAAAAATTTAAAACATGATTTTTCAAATTTTTTTTAAATATATAAAAATAGATGTTAGGAATATAGATATAATTTTTTAAGATTAAATAAATGTAAAAATAATTTAGTTTTGTAGGGAGTGGAGTAGGAAAATGTTGTAGAGAATCTTGTTTGGACCATACCCGATTGAGTATCTGTGAGTCAAAAGTCAGCTTTATGTACATTAACACATATCACTGAGTTTTTTAGATATATTCGTTATTTTCACTAAGAACTTGAAAATTAATTGAAGAGCTCTTGACTTAAATCATTTATAAATCATTATCATCATCTCTTAATTAAATAATCAATGTATTTTTATTTTTTTTTACAGTAGGCAAATAATAGAATGCCTTGACGAAGCAATGATCATCCTTGATCATCCATACAAATGATGTTACAAAGCTCCCTATTCAAAGGGAGGGTCATCAAATTACAAGTCTCTATAGTCCTAGCTATGTAGTCAACAATAGTTTGATTCCCTATAGTAGTTTAAAGCAATGTTGTTGAACCTTTCCTTAATATGACAAATCTTCTCAATCGTTCTGGGGATTTTCCATGGAATATTGGCGCTATCATTGATGGTGTTATAATTGATGGTGTTGATGACTCCAAGACTATCTCCTTCAGTAATGACGTTCTGAAGGCCTTTGTCAAGGGCTATTTGTAATCCGGTGCAAAAAGCATATATAAGCTTTGTTTGAAGCACAGATCCTTGATGGATCCTAAATTGAAACATATCAATAACTTGACCAGCATTGTCCCAGAAAATGCCTCCAATGCGGCATTCACCAGAAGGCTTAACAGAGGCGTCTACAATTATTTTGTAGAAGCTCCTTGGTGTTTTTTCTCACCTTGTTACTTTTCGTTGTTTAGGTTTTTAGTGCTTTTATTTGTTTGTGAATTGGTCCAAATAGTTGTAGATATTGAATCAATTTTCTTTTTGTTGAAGATAATTAGGGGTGGGCAAAAATAATTGAAATTGAAAAACTGTTTTAAAAAATTGCTCCGTTTTACAATTAACTGTTTTGAAATAAAAATATATTTCAAAATAGTTAACTGAATTGTTTTTATTTCACAATTCAAAACAATACCAATTAATTGGTACAATTAACTGTTTAATTGATAAAAATGCGTGTACAACTTAACCCTAGTCCTAAATCAGGCTCACACTCTTAGCCTTTCACCGCCTCTCTGTCTCTCCTCAATCTCTCACCAGCCTCAGAAGAGAAGCTCTCATTGCCTCTCTCTCTCTGTTCTCTCGCTCGATGCCAGTGCCAGTAGCCACCGCCCTCACCGGTCGTTGTCTCGCTCGTTGTCTCTCTTTTCTTGTTCTTCTCTCCCTTCGACTTCTCAATTTTTGGCTTCTCTCCCTTCGGCTTCGATTGTTCGTCTCTCCGGCTACAGCTTGCCCTCACCGGTCCGATCACCCCACTAACCGAGGTTCGTTAATTTTCCGTTTTTTGGCTCGAATTTTCCGGAGCTCGCCAACTACTGCGTTCGGCGCGGAGAGAAATCTCTTCACTGGGAAATCCAACGTCGGAAAGAGCCTTCTAGCAAACTTCTGGAGCCGCATCCGGACTAGCTACATCCCGAAGGTGATTAGATCATCCTCCGGAACGGTAGCAAACTTCTGAGCTTCATGTTTCCCATTCGCTCTTCGTCTTCTACGGTGGCCACTGATTCCTTTATTCTCCTTCTTTGATGTAGAGATCTCCATTTGTGAATTTGTCTATTGTTGACTTTCGTTTTTGTTTTTGTGAATTTTGTGGGAGTAGGCTTCATTCTTGTAGATCGGGGTAGATCTGCCAGAAATCGGGAGATAATCGTGTCGTGGTTATTGGTTTAGAGAGGAGATTCTTTTTGAGATTGTGAGCAGATGCTTTCCATCTTCCTCTTTTGTTTTTCTGTTTGGACATATTTAAAAATCTAGATCTGGATTTTTTATTTTGGCCATGGTGATGTGAAGGATTAAGGGCGGCGGCGTCACTCGTTATTAGGGATGGGGTGGGTTTTTCCTTTTCTACAAACGCAAGGATAATTTTTCATTGCAATTTTTAATTAACCGGTTAATTGAATTGAAAAGTCAATTAATTGATGATAATTAACTAATCATTTCAATTCAAATAAGCGTTATTAAATTTTGCTAATTGAAATAGCAATTAACTGTTTAACAATTAATTGAAATAACAATTAATAATAAATGCCCACCCCTAAAGATAATGTTGTGTCTTAGGTCCCATATAGTTTGTCATATGAAACAAAGATCTTCAAAGTGTAAATTTTCATTTTTTGATTGACGTAAGGTCCTAGAGGAACAAGTGAGTAGATCTAATGTTAATAAAGTATGAGTTTGTTGTTTGTGCATAGTGGGTCATTAATACTATAGTAATAGGGCACTTCATAAATAAATGGTGGGCATCTTAGTCTTCAGTGTTGCATAGATAGCATTGAGATAGTACTCTATTAAAGTAATTATTTACTCTTTCTTAAGCGGGAAGACCATCAATCGCAACTTTCAACATAAAACTATAGATCCTATGTGGTAAATGAAGCTTCTAAATCCACTTGTATTCATTATTTCCTGCAGTAATGTTGTTAATAAGTATGTAGGTTGATTTAGTGATGAAGGTTCCATTTGCATTTAATTTCCATATTATTTTGTTCACTGTATCCCATTCTGGGGTTTGAATTGTTTGCATTATTTGTGTTATATGTGACGGAAATAGCTGATGCAATTCAGTAGATTTGTGTTCCAACATTTATGGGCATCTAGCAGGTCCATTAGCTACTTTAAGGTTCGGATCATGGTTTCCTTTGAAATCTACTAAGAGGATGTCATTATCCAAGGATTAAACCAAACATTAATAGATTTTCCATTACCTATAATCCAATGTTTTAGCTAGTTACACCCAAAATTTTTAATAGATTCTAAGGTCACCCATTTTACCCATTTTAATAGATTATAGGACTTACCCATTTTCTTATCCAAGGGACATATATGATAGATAAACCAATGTTATCTTACCTCCTTCATAAATCTTACTTCCACCACTGACAAACAAAATATCAAAATAGAAACTTTGATAAACTCAAATCTTGTCTCTTATTATCTAGGCCACTCAAAATTAATTGGCATGACAACCTAACTTTGGAACTCTGTGAAGAAGGGAAAGTTATCTTAATTAGGCAAATTAAACAAGTCTTCCAAAAATGAGCATAAAACATAAATTTTGTGCCCAATGGCCAACCTTGAATGTCTCCAATCTTACCCTCCTCTTTCAACCACCACACACTCCCGCCAAATTTGAGCAACACAACATGTGTTCCTAATCTCCCCCCTTCCTTTATATATACATATAAATAAATCATTACATAACTACACCTTCAAAATAAAACTAAAAAACTAAATAAATAAATAAAATAAAATAAAACCATGAAAACTCTCACTACTTCCACTCCCCTCCCCTTCCTCCTCCTCGCCCTCCTCTCCGTCACGGCGGCCATACCCCCCTCCGCCAAGCAGGCCCGGATATCCGCGCCGGACGAGCCCCGAGGGCCGGTGGCCGACATCAGCAGCGCGTGCGCCACCGCCAAGGACAAGGACTTCTGCGTGAAGACGCTAAACTCGAACCCTCAAAGCAAAGGGAAAGACATAAGGTCGCTCACGTACATCTCCTTGCAGATGGCGCAGACCAAGAGCTCCGACATCGACGGGTTCATCGCGAACAAGCTGAGGCACGAGGAGTCGCTGGAGGCGAAGTTGGACGACGCCCTCAACGAGTGCGACGACGTGTACGACGACACCACCGCGGTGATCGAGGACGCCATCGCCGCCTTCTTCCACAAGAACTTCGCCGACATGAGGAAGTACATGACGGCGGCGATGAGGCTCGGCGACAAGTGCGAGCAAGAGTTCAAGGATGCGAAGATGAAAGCGGTGATCGGGGATAATAACTCCGTCTTCACCAAGCTTTGTGGGAATTCTTTGGCCTTGATCGATGCGTGGCAGAAGTCCGGGAAATGATAAAGGAAGGAAGTAATTAGTTAAATTAGGTTTTTAATTTGGATTCTTTGATTCATGAAATTTGGGTTTTTTTTTGGTTGTTGTTGTTGTTGATGATGATGATGGATCCATTGATGGATGGATTTGTTGTGCGGTTAAATAATTAGCCATGTTAGGTTAATTCGTGCGATTTGATTGTATTGTGCGATTATGATTTATACCTTTGATTGATTGATTAGGTATTTTTATTGGGAAACGATTCAGTGAAACCCTTTAGCTCATCAAAGGCCCCCGAACCCATGAAGATGATAAATGATGCAGGAGGATTTTTGCACACTGCAACGGAATTCCCAGTTCAAGTATCTGGTGTTCCATTGCTTATTATGACATGATTCAAACTGCTAAAACATTTTTTTTTTAAATCCTAAAAGAGACGAAGAAACCCTGAAAGAGAAGATATCTTTATGGATAAGGAACCGTGCCATGATTCAAACTGGTATACTAGTCAGATAAATTTCTTTTAGGGTTTCTTCTCTTTTAGGGGTTTTTTTTATCATTTCAAAAGTTTGATTCATGCATGGCACGATTCCCTATCCAAAAAGATATCATAAGAGGCAATCGTCAATCAGACACCAGATGCTCGAATTGGGAATATAATTTCATCGTTGCACGTAGAAATCCTCCTACATCAATAAACAAGAGCCACCAAAAAAAAAGACATCAAATCCATACACTCAACACTATATGGGTTCGATGGGCGAACCAAAACTTGCTGAGGGGGAATTCCATTTGGGATGTTGGCCCGAAAATAGGTGACTCCTGGGCATGGAAGGAACTCCTAGGTGTGAGAAATGAGATCCAAGTGCTTCTTCAACCTCAAGGGACGATTGAATGGGAGACACTCATATAACCGAATGGGGCTTTGAAGAGCACTCGGGTGTATGACTTGGTTAGGGACCATGGCCAGCGTTGTGACTGGGGGAGCTTTATTTGGAAGCGAGCCCAGTGTAAGAGATGGTCCTTTATCACGTGGCTTGCAGCGAGGAAGCGGTTGCAAACTGGGCACATCATTAAACACTGGATGGGAACAAATGCAGCTTGGTGTGCGCTTTGCAAGGAGGAAGAAGAAACCGAAGACCATCTTTGGTTTCGGTGTCGAGTGGTAAAGGAAATACAGAACAGAGTGTTTGATTGGCTTGGTGTGGGGGTTCGATTCTGTACCCTCCAGGAGTGGCTGCAGTGGTTTGAAAGAGAGCCAGAAGAGACCAGAAAAGGAGCGATGTTTCAGGGCAAGTTGCTAGTGTTGTGTGCTCTTGTCTACATTACTTGGAGGGCTCGGAACAGGGTGATTTTCATGGGTGAGCAATGTAGGCCTGCGGAATGTGCACTGGAGATTATAAAGGCATGCAGGAATAGGATCTCCATCAAGTGCAAATGCAAGTCTATGAGGGAAAAACTTTGGGTGAAGAGGCTAGTGAGCTAGTCGATAGTTTAGTGAGCTTTGAGGGCTGGATGTATAGGGATATGGGTGTTGATAGGTTGTTTTTTGGGAGTAGTTTTTTGGGGATTTTTGGGAGGTGTATGGAACATGTATTTTCCCACGGGACCCTTGGTTTGGTCCGCGTGTTTTTGTAACTTGGTTACACCCATCTTATATATATTTACCAGTTCAGAACACTCCCAAAGGGAATGGATATATGGTTCACCTCTAGTGATATTTGCCTCTGTCAATACAAAGGATTTGAGTACTATATATGCTTCCATCCTTCTCGACGTTTATGAGTGATCTGGAATCTGGATTCATGTCGTTAGAACCTCACTTCATCCGATATACTCATATCTATGTTTCCGAAGACATGCACAACTTGGCTTAATGCCTTAGAATTTGCAATGGTAACTAGAAAGTAGAAACTACCTATACTATGAAAAGTTTGAGGATAGTCCTCTTTTGATTCAAACCCACACGATTTTATACCTCTTATAGAGTTACGTTATTCGCGTCCTCCTAGGGCACGAGACCCTGACCTAATCCCCTTGTTATCTACTCACATGCCTTTTCACATTCTTACTCTTGAAAGAAAAAAAGATTTTGGTTGCAAGATCATTTACATTTATAGGGATGTAAAGGGTGCTTTTGTTTCACTTTTGCACTTTCGTCGCATGACGAAGGCCAACAAGGAGTGAATCGAGCTCGTTCCAATTGATCTTATTGTCGACCAAAGAGTACTAGCCGAGTGTGTTACCATTAATTAGAGTTGGCAAAATCTTGTCCAGCCCAAAAGCTAGGACGTCCCAAAACTAATTTATACAAAAAAATTCATGACTCAAACACCAACTAGACCTGACCCAAGTTGGCTCAACACTCAAAATGACCAAAACCAGAATCAACTCAAAAGAAATCTGAACATGAAATGACCCGAACCTAAACTCAAAATATATAAATAAAAATGCATTGTTTTTCATTAACATGACTTAAAATTATATTGTAACTTTTAACTCTACCCGGATCCAAATATAACCAGACTTGAAAATAAATGACCGTACTTGAACCCGAATTGATCTAACCCAAATAACCCCCAATTGACCCGATCCGAATGACATGATCGTCATTTGAAGTTGCAATCTATTCTGTTTTTAGCAATTGAAGAAGCTAGGGATCTCTTCCTTGGGCCTTGGATCTAGTTGTTGTTGGGCTTGTTCGGCACAAAAAGTTCAACACAACTTCTTGTTCAAAATTAACAACGGAAATGGGCCATTAATATTGATTGGCATTAGGCAATTAGTAAATGGGCCATGAATACTTCTAAATTAAAAATACAATACCAACGATCTTGGTATATCCTAATTTATATGAGTGTTTAAGGAATCAACTTGATTCCTTAACCACTCATATAAACACTCATATAAATTAGGATATAACTTGATTCAATCAAGTTATACTCACTCTTTTTCAGGCTGCGCAGAGATGATATTTATATAAACGAATCCCATAATCTAATTTAAAAATGGCTAAATCGGATGTCTCTAGGGAAAATATTTTCTAATTTGACTTCTTATCTTATACTTTTAGAACATAGGATAGAAAATCCGTTATATAAATAATAGAGAAATTTTGGTAAATTATACCCCTTTTCTAATCTAATTGGGTAATTAGCATCCTTCATTTGTTTTTTAGCCGTACTAACACTTTTTTAAAGTTTTGTAGGTGGTTGGCCCCTTTCCTCTTTCTCCTATCTCAGTCGTGCCCGATCCTCCTCCTTCATCTCCTCTCGCCGGCGATTCCTCCTCCATTCTCCGGCCGGCGCTGATGGGGCTTATCTCTACCCTCTTCTCGTTCTCACTCTCCTTCTTCGCCCTCCCTTTTCCAGCGCCGATGGGGCTTCCTTCCTCCTCCGTCTACCTTCCTCCTCCCCTCGGCGCATCAATGGCATTCGTTTCGGTCATTGGAAGAGTTCTATTCATCTCGGCCTTCATCCTCTCCGCCTGGCAGGAGTAAGGTTGTTTTTTTGTCTAAATTTCAACTTTTTTCGTTTCTTCGTTTCGTATGTTGAGAAAGCGTTCGTCTAGGGTTTTTGTGGAAGATTTCGTTTCTTAGATCTGTATCAAGAGAAACCAGGCTTTGAAAAGGTTTTGCTTGCTTTCCCTCTTCCAATTTGAATTTGGTTTGGTAGGTTCCTTGATTTGTATCTTCCAATTTGCTAGAAAACCTGTGTGTGAGTGATTGCTGGGAATTCCTAGTGTACACCAAGTGTTTGAAGAAATGTCTAGCTAGGAGATATGGTGATTTTTTTATCCAGGGGACTGATTCCATTAGTTCACATAGGACTTGGAGGAAGTTGTAATTCATTAAAGCTAAAAATGTTCCCATTGGTTTTCTAATGTAGAAAAAATAGCCTGCTTACACTTCAAAAGTCTCAGCTGGTGATTCTTTGGTGCTTCTGTGAACTAATGGGTTCTCTCCAATATACACTTTTGCTTATCCATATTAATTTAGTTTGTGATTTGTTATGTGATTCCCTACCCATGTGCATTTTAGGGCTCAGAATGGAAAGAGAAAGCAAAAAAATTTGAGCTTGAACTGCAACAATGTTATAAAGTTCAGTCACTGCTCTCTGAGCAGCTTGCAGTAGAAGTTAAAGATTTGAGAACTATGAGAGCTGAAGTACAAGAGAAGGAATCTTTGATAGCTACTTTGCAAAATGAGGTTGCTGAGCTAAGGTTAGGCCATAATTATTGCTCCACATTGAGCTATTGATTGTAACAAATACTATTCAATTCAAGAATATTTTTCTGATGCCATAATATTTTGCATAGGAAGCTGAATTAAGTGCACTTTATATGCTTATAATTGTGATGCAGGGATGAGTGTACTCAGTTAAAGTTTCTTCTAGAAGAGAAGACAAAGGGCTTAGAGCTGGTTGTGAGTGAAAACGATGAACTGAAGATACATATTGAAGAGACATTGTTGAAAGCTAAGACAACTGAAGATGAAAATAAGATCTTAATTGATCGTTGGATGCTGTAAAAAATGCAGGATGCTGAGCGCGTGAATGAGGTGCTTGCCACATTTATAGCTCATCCTTAAATATTCAATTCATTTCTTTTAATACTTCGTTCATGATAATTAAGCCACGTGAGTTAATGCTGACTTTCAAAAACATGCACTATAATAGTATAAATATATATTCCGTCTCTTCTGCGGAAAGTAGTGAAGAATGATGTCTGAAAAGATTTTGGTCAGATAGCTAGGACTAAATCATTGAAGAGAAAGAAAACGAAAAAGAAAAAGAGGGGAACACTTTGTCAGCCAAGAAATATCATGTTGCGAAAATGCTCCTCTAATTACAGAATGCTTATATGAAATTTCCTGGTTGGGAATTACTTAGAACAGTCAGAATCTGCGTTTCTTTTGTCATCTGACTTACTCCGATTGCTAGATATATCTTATGTGTGTTGTATTGAATAAGATCATAGAGAATCTGTTTCAAGGGCATCCCATCGGTGAAAGAAAGATGAAAGAGCTCCTTGGCCACACACCTTCCCAGGTTGTAGCCGGATCAGTGCTTGGAATCTTGGTTGCCTGCTTCTGTTGTCAGAGCGACTTGGTCACGATTTAGCTTCTCCTTTTTCGGGGTAACGAATTCATTCACTTTATTCTTCCTCATTCATCATTCTAAAATGCTACTAAATTGATTGGTTTGTTCTGACATTGATCAGTCAGTTTATAAACTTGCGCGCGTGCAGTTAGTGGAGGATTGGTTATGGTGGATTGGATTGCACTGCAGAGTCTAGCAGCCTTGAGCGATGAGAAAGCTGGTGGTCTCGTGACTATTTTTTCGTTAGTCTCAAGTGAGCTGTGAGGTCGAATCCTACCGAAGGTGCCACCGCACCATTGTGTAAAATGATTTGTTTGCTCCAAGATCAGATCTAAGGGCAAACAAGCACAAGGTCAAGATCATGGGCAACCAGATTGAAGATGGGGAAGGACAGCAGATCCAAGGTATGTTTCATTTCGGCTTCATCTGCACTGTCCTTTTGTTGCTAATCCTTTCTTCTTCTTCTTTTTTTGTTTTAGGATGTTTCTTAAATTGCTTTGAGATTTTATAAACGTGAGTAAGTTTCAATAATACGAAGTAAATATTTGACGTGCATAATATCGTTGTCATTTGTTGTATTAGACATTGAAAGAGAGTATTTATATTTGGAAATGGCTATATCATCTATTTGTGTAGAAAAATTGTTTTAAATACAATGAGAAGAGATGTAACTTGTAAGCATTGAGTTTGTACAGATTTCATCATTAGTTGAAGATGTAACAAGGGCAATCCATCTGAAATGCTTTGATTACCGAGTGCTGAACCTTCTGTTGTATGCTTTGAGAAGAGAGTGAAAATTTATAGGAGGAAGGGAGTGAAAATTTATAGGATTCTTATTGGATTACTTGGACAGTTTTTTGTTCTTAGTTCGTTACCGATCTAGTATGGCGACATGAAACAACATTTGTTTAGTGTATATGTTGGCTGGACCTACCATATATATATATACATTGATGTTATGATTGGTATAGTGGATTAACTGCATATTTTGCTAAAGGTTTTGTCTTGCATTATACAGACCAAGTTAAGTACTCAAACTGGCAATGCTTAAAATGCATATTTTGTTCAGGTGTTGAGAACGGAATCAAAATCTATGGATCGGAGCTGCTATTTTTGAAAGAGGTTGCGACTTTAGATCATCAGCATTCTAGTATAGTGATTCATATCTTGATCAACTGAAGAATCCTATAGGCTAGAATGGGTATGCTACCTTTTATTACCATTGTTCGTTACTGCTCAAGTGGCAGAATGAATAACAAATAAGCTTATTAGAGTAATAGAAACTCCTTGATTTTTCTAAATATTGTATTCTTCCATGCTCTATCCTCTGAAATAATAAAATTAATGTTACCAGTTAAAGGTGCATGAGTCATTTGCTATGACTATTAGCTGCAATCGATCTGTAGAAGTAGGAAATACAAGTGGAAGCAAGGAGGAGGGCTGGACTAAGAAAAAAGATACAGTAAAAGAAATAGGACAGGGAAAAATTCATGGAATGACAACATGGATGCAATTAAGAAAAAAGAATTTTATGAACTCGGCAGGTTTATGGCCTATGGGGGAGGAACTAAATGAGGATTAGTAGCATCAGTTGACAAATGTGAGGGTAGCACTCACATAAAGAAGTGATGTTACATTTTGATTCCACACAATAAGGTTAACAAAAAATAAACTTTTTTTCCCCTAAAGATCTTGTGTTTTTATGTGCAAATAAAAATCATCATTAAAAAATGTCTTGAATTTGGTAAATAAAGAGTGGTCATCCGAGGTTAGAACTGGGGACCATTGAGTTCCTCTCCATAGGTTAACAAAAATGAAGTGACGATTCCATCCCATATCCACTCCAAATATGTCATCAAAACATTTTTAATAAAAAAATGTTATTGATATACAATCGGCTAGATTAAACCACTTAGCAAAGTGGCATCATAGTAAACAGAAAATATTATCAATAAAAATGTCATCAACAAACAATGTCATCACAAATAATTGAGATCAATAAAGTGTAATCACAAATGTCATCAATGAATAAAAATGTAATAAACATGTCACTACAAGTGATTGCATCAATGAAGTGTAATTACAAATGTGTCATCAGTGAATAAAAGTAGAATCGATGAAAATATATCGATATACAATTGATTAAATTAAAAAAAGTGGCATCAAATAATTACATTAGAAAAATGTCATCAAAACACTACTTTGAAAAAATATGGCATCACGGTAAAAAAATCATCAAAAAAATTGACATAAAAAAAAGTGGCATCAGTAGTCAACAGTAAAAAAAATGGCATCGATGGTCCACGTGGCATCACAGTAAACAAAAAATGGCATCATGGTTTAAAAAAAGCGGCATTAAAAAAGTGTCACCAAATCATTTCATTAGAAAAGTGGTGTCAAAGTGAAAATAAAATGTAATAAAAAATGGCATCGAATAATTACATTAGAACAATGACATTAAAGCACTACTTTAAAAAGTGGCATCACATTAAAGGGAAAAAATGTCATTAAAAATTTGGCATCAAAATACTACTTTGAAAAATGGCATCAAAACATTTCAGGAAAAAATGGCATCACGGCAAAAAATGGCATAAAAAAAGTGGCATCAGTTGTAAAAAAAAAAAAAAGAGCCGGTCAACGGTCAACGTTGACCGATTGACGGTCAACACGGGTTGACCGTTGACCCTTAACACTCCATTTGGGGAGGGTGCTAGCTTACCTAATTAAATTAGTTTGGGTGTTAATCACCTAATTAAAGGTTCAAAATAGGTTAGTTAGCAAAATCACCCTAAATAATATTAGTAAAATTTTCTAAGTTTTCGCCTTAGAACATCTCCAATAGAACCTCTATTTTAAATAAAATTAAACAATCTATTATTTTATAAATTATTTAAATGAGTTGGATTATAAAATACTCTTTTAAGTACTTTAAAAGCCAAGCTCTCCAATATTGGTCATGCAAATTACCTTGGATGTTTTATTTAGTAAATAATGTTACTACATAAAAATATAACCACTCACAAACAACAAAAGTTACGCACCCTAATATAATTTGTTGTAATTACCCCTCATTAACACAAAGCAAAAAAGACACATCTCATCTAAAATAGATCTTAAAAGAAGAGATTAAATATAATTAAGCAGTGCACCCGCCATGAAATAAGGCACGAAGGAAAAGATGCAATTAAGTAATGGATGAAGGTTTTTTGAAGTTTGTCAAGCTTTATAGGAGCTAATGGTGCATTGATCACGGCGAGACTAAATCAATTTTGCAAATCCACCCACCTTCCTCAATTAATGTACACTTCCTACTAACACTCCCTACTTTAATTTAATCTAATTTAATAAATATACAGATAAATATATATATATATATATATATATATATATATATATATATATATATATATATATATATATATATATATATATATATATATATATATATATATAAGTCATTGGATACCCACCCAAAATACCCCAATTTAATTAAATTCCCCGTAATTGGCGGAAGTATGAATTGAAAGTAGTAAACATGACAAGAGGATAAACCACCAATCATGTCTCCTATATATGTACTCTCATGCGCCTCTTAATCAATGAATTAATACTACTGTATACATAGTATATTAGCTAGTTCCTCTTAATCAATGAATTAATTCATAATCACTTCAAATTTCAAAAAAAAAAATTCCTAGGCATGTTTGATTTCAATGCAAAGTTGGGCACTGTAGATAATTGCTAGGCATGTTAATCATGAAAGCTTTGCGAAATAAATATTACGTACTGTTAAAAAAAATACCATAGTGTGTCATTTGCCTAAAAAAAAGTGATTTTCTTTTCAAACAAAAAAAGAAAAAGAAAAAGAAAAAGTGATTTTCTCTATTGAAAATAGTATCAAAACATGATTTCTTTTAAGGTATTTAATAGGTACGCTCTAATATATATATATATATATATATATATATATATATATATATATATGGTGTGGTTTGGGTGTACACACCCTTTAGGGTATACATTGTACAAATAATATTATTTGGTTAAATGTGAAATATTATTTGGTAAAATTTAAAGCATTCTTCGGTGAAATGTGAGTATTGTTTAGGGAAATGTGAAACATTATTCGGTGAAATTTGAAACGTTATTCGTAGAAATTATAAGTATTTTTTAGGGAATTGAGGTCTCTTTTATTTGAAAAAGATGTGAAGAGTCTATAAAGCGATGAACAATACTCTAGAAGGGGGAAATGAATAAAGTATGCTCGATTTTTGCAAAACAAAACCTTTTGAGAATTTTCAAAGTAACTTGTCAAAACCTTGATATGACTATCAAATCTTGACTAGGTAAAAATCAAGCAATAAAAATAAATGCGGAATAAATAAATTAACACACAAATTGTTAACGAGGTTCGGCACGAACTTGACCTACGTCCCCGCCTAGGGTTAACCAACCCGTAGGATTCAAACCACTACTTATTTCACTCCCTTGAGCCTAGAACTTCCTAGAAGAACTACCCTTCTTCTATACAAAGCTTCACCGCTTCTATTCTAGCACCCAACCTTACAAAGTGAAATAAAAGCTCTCACCACACACCGGAGTGTGTCTTAGATCGAGTATAGGATACTCTTAGTGTAAAACAAATGACTTGTACAATAAGCTCTTGTGTTTCCCTCAACTCTTAAAAATAGAAAAAAGCTAAACTTTATGAGACTAAGAGGGAAACTATAAGAGATGAATGCTAAAGAAGACTTCAACACTTTTGAATGGTTGCTTGCTTAGTTGAGGTCCATAAAATCATACTCATACAGCTCATTCTTTATCAAGAGTCCTGCAAATATTCCTCATATAAAATACACATCATACTATATAGATAATTCAAGAGGTTTAAATGCAGATAGATTGGCCTTGGTTTCAAGACCTTGAAACCAAGGCTTGTTTTGTCTTTCATCATCCTTTGGTATGACCTGTAGGTTAATAGCTCAAGGTCTTACAATCAAGGTGGAGTCTTTAATCTCCCCTTGATGGAAGACAAAACATGATTTAAATACCAAAGACAAGCAACAATATATGTATAGCAGATGATGCATAAAATGTTTAGACCAAAGTTTAAACCATCCAAAAACCGTAAAACCAACAGCCAAATCATTCTCCCCCCTTTTGTCTTCCAGCAAAAGGGGTAGATAGAGACCAAAAAGGTCAAGCCAAAGTTCAAGGTACCACCAGAAGTTCAAGCCAACAGACCGAAAGTTCAAAAGGATTATTGAAAAACCAAGTTTTGGAAAACCAAGAGGGAGTAGGGAGGAGTATCAAGGCCTTAAAGAGGAGGCACCATCATCAGACTTCTTCTTCTTCTTGCTGTAGGACTTGGTAGGCACTCCTGCTGTAGACGACTATGCATGAGTAGGCACAGAGGGCTCAAGAGGGACAATAGCAGGTCCTTCTTCATACCATTCACCAAAGGTTGGATACTGCTTGTTCGGCCCAATGTACTTCCTGCGAACACTGTCCCTGCACTTTTTCCTCCATCTGTCCATCGTCTGTTTTGTGATCTTGTCCTTTTCCATTTGTGCTAGCAGCTTTTGCCTCTCCACATCTTTGTGCTTCTTCACTACGTCGTATTCTTCAACTGTTGGAATGGTGGGTTCAGTGTGAGTCGGTCGCAGAATAGGCTTGTTCTTCATCAACCTTTCACAGTTAAGGATTACGTTCCCAACTTTCTCCCTGGTGTGATAAGCAGTCTCCTGGTCCAAGGGCATGATGGAACCGGTAGCAGTGAAGGTTAAGGCGTTGAGAAGCATCATTTGATCTATCTTGCAGTTCACAATCGAAAGCAACTCATGAGTGTTGTCCTGCCTTGAGACGATATCTGTCCATATTATTTTTTAATCAATTTTTTTTACAAATTGATACTTATTAGTAATAAGTATCAATTTATAAAAAAAATTGACTAAAAAATATTTTAAAGAGTTTTTAGCTCCTTAAAAAACGTGCAAAAAGTCAAACGACATTTATTTTGAAACGGAAGGATTACCTAGTTATTTAATGCGTCTTGCATTAATTCAATTTTTCAAATCTAAACATATATTGTACTCCCTCCGTAACAGAATAATTGGTCTTTTGACCAATTTTACACTTTTTAAGAAAGCTAAAAATAGAAAGAAGAATAGTTAAAATTTTAGCAAATAAATGATGTGGAAAAAAATGGACCAATGAAATAAAAAGAATAGTATGGGAAGTCGGAGCATTAATAGAGTATTTCGAAAATCAAATATAATTAATGAGATGAATTGATAAAATTAGAAATTTTGGTCATTAATGTTGTTCTGAGGGACAAATATTTTGTTACATGAAAAAAATGGCCAAAAGGCCAATTATTTCGTTACGGAGGGAGTATTTAATATTTTGATTTTTTTAGAAAATATTGAGGGTTACGAAAGGTATCTCCATCTTTAGTTAGCTATTTTCATTTTATGATTAGTGTTATAAAATACTACGTAAAGCGTTATTGTTATGACGTACATCTTCAACCAATTAATTAAGCATATGTTGGTTATGTTAATTTTTCAGTTTTAGCTGTGTTAATTTATGAAAAAAAAACAACAACTAACATGTGCAACGCATCACTTAAACCTCTACTTTCTATCTATTTACAAAATATAATCAATATTTCATACATTTTACAAGACTCGAACTCATCCTAAAGTAAGATGATATCTCCGAAATATTGAGAGTTGATAAGAAAATCTTACTGTTTAACCACTAATCATAAGAGTATAAGACGTTACCCTCAACAGTACACACTAAAACGTTAAGCGTCATAAAAAAAAAAAAAAACACTTCGTAGTAAGCTAAATTGTAGAAAACTACGTACCCTTCAAATGTATCTATTTACTATAAATCATTTTTTAAATTGATATTTTTAGGAAATGACCCTTTAAATAGCTTTTGTTACCAATCAACCACCTCAAAATTATTCCATCCAAATTTTGGTTAATTTTGTTAAATTTACCTTTCTTGTTTAATTATAAGATAATACAATTTAACAATTAAAAAGGAAAAAGTAAATAACTAAGAATTAAATTGAGATGTTATAAATGCCGTCATTTTTTCTCCCAAATTGAAAGTGTGTAGAACCTAATGGAGAATTAAAAAGTGATTTGAAAAGAGAAAGCGGGCGACTCAATTGGAGGGAAAACAATTTTGTAGAGGTCGACACCATTTTATCGGTTATTTAGAATGAGAAAATAACGTCAATAGTTTTCTCCCAATTTCATACTTACTTATTTACATTTTTCTTTTTTTTTTTGTAATTGTTAATATAATATAAATTAAAGGAGTGGTAAAATTATAATTTATCAAATTTAACTTATATTTGAAAGGAATATACTCGGAAGTGGTTCATTGATGAAAAAAGTCATTTAAAGGATGGTTTTCTGAAAATATTAATTTAAAGGATAATTTATACCAAATGGATATATTTAAATGCTGATTTTATGCAATTTGGCCAAAATAGTATACAACAAGTCAACAACAACAACAAAAAAAAACATTTTATGAAATTTGTATATTTAAAAAGGAACCTAAAACTGATTTTGTAGCATAGTATAAATAGCGTGGAATATATGTAGGGGTCATATAATATAGTCCCAGTTTCAAGAAGGTCAAATTAGTTTGACCACGAGGAGTACAAGAACCGATGCGCCAAGTGGGGTGCTTGTTCGTGACAATTAATTTATATTCAAAGGTTTATGTTAATTAATTGGATTAGCTTGGATTTCTTCGTACCACAATTATTTATTTAATTATTTATTCACGTACCATCACATACCATTGTCCATTTCCCCATCAAGAGGACAATTAGTTATACTTTGGATTAATACAAAATATTCATCAAATCATATACTCCCTCCGTTCGGCAAAACTTGTCATTTTAGAGTGTTATTTTTGTTAAAAAAACTTGTCATTGTAGGTATTTTGCCCTTCACTTTACAAAAATGCTCTTGATATGATTGATGGTTTGTTATTTGTAGTTTTCGATAAAGTAAAAAAGGAGGATAATAATTGAGGGTAAATTAGTACATTTGTTAATTGCCTTAAAACTTGTAAAATAAGCTAAAATGACAAGTTTTGCCGAACGAAGGGAGTATTAAACAATTAAATTAAGAAAAAATTTGCAAAACAGGCACTTTATTTGGACAAATTGGGAAATTGTCCACCTTTTTGGACAAATTAGCAAAACGTCCACTATAAATACTTATTCTCACTTGTACGGACATATTCTCGTGTATACTCTCTTCCAAACTCTCTTCTCGCGCTCGTCAGTTTTCATCGGTTTTCTTCGTTCTCGTTCCTTCAATCTGTGCGTAAGTAGTGAGATTTCGGCTGATTTCTGTTCGTTGTTGTGCTATCTGGTTCAATGTCGTCATCTAGCAACTCTTCAGGTATCGATATCGCTTGTTTTTGCTAAATGTTTCGTGCTAGGGTTTTGGAAGAAGTTGATTTATGTTGATTTTATTGATTTCTGCTTTCAGTTTTGATCACCTATAGGTAAATCGATGCTTGATATGCATAAATGTTTGCGATTTTGAGTGTTGTAGGTAGTTTAAGTAATTTGCATGTGTTAAATTCGTTTATTTTAACTGTTTGTGTGCTTCAATTTTTGTGATGCGGCAATTTGTATGTGCTTTTTTAACGTTATTCGTGTATTTTTCAACAATGTGTGTACTTGATGCTTTGTATTGTTTGTGTTGTTCATAGTGTAGATATCTGTAGGTATGCTCATGTGTAAGCGCGCTAACACTGTCTGTTTTTATACATGGTTGTTTTAGTTTTGGTAGTTTCAACAATGTGTGTACTTTGATTGGGGTTTCTGTGTTGTTTTTGTGATGTTTATGTTCTTTTCTTATGTGGTGGTGTCATTTTATTGTTATTTTTTTTATGGTTATTTGGTTTATCATGGATTCTGTTATTGTATTTTTATATTATTCTTTATTTTGTTTTTATTAGCGGCTCAATCTGGTGATGCATCCACATCTTATAGGGGTTCTGATGTAAGTTATTTTGTTTTTCCATTTTTGAATTTTTTTGTTGATGAGCAAGTTTTGATTTTTTCCTAATCTGATGTTGTGTTTTTGGGTACTTTGTATGTGATTGATCAGGGTTTGGAATATTGCATTCCTGTTTCTGAACGATTCCATTGTAGGTCCAACATATATTCATATCCATCTGTTTGCGATTTGATTGAGAAGCATTTGTCTCATTCTGATTACAATATTCTGCGGGAAAGTTGTGTGGGATGGGTGCTGACGCAGGGCACCAAAATGGCTACCAATTTTTAGCTTATGCATCGAATGGTGCTTCGTCAAGTCCAAACTCAGAAGGAGAATGAGTTGTGGTTTAGAGTTGGTGGATATCTTGCACGTTTTTCAATTTTTGAGTTTCATGTCATCACTGGCCTTCCTTGTGAAGAACGTGTTTGTAATATCTCAAAAAAAGTGTCAATATCTGAATTTTTTGGGTAGAAGAAGATGACTCATGATGATTTAGTTGCTCGTTTCATATCTGAGAGCACGAAGTCTAAGAAGAAGTTGATCATGGCAAAGTTGTTGTTGATTGAGAGGTTAATTGTATATAGGAGGTCAGAGGTTGTCAGTGCACAATTCCTTTCTCTTGCATGTAATGAGAAGGAATTTGAATTATATCCTTGGGGTAGAGAGTCGTACACCCGTTTGTTGAAGTCTTTGAAGAGTTCTTCTGTTGCAGACCGTGCTGGTGTTAGGGGCTCTTATCAAATGTATGGGTATTGCCTTGCATTCCAGGTATTCTGTTTTAGTGCTTGAATCACTTTTGTCATCAATATTTGTCTGTGTCATCACAACTTTTATTGTGTATGTTAAGATTTTTGTCTAATATTGTTTTGTAATCTCTTTTTGCGTTTTATTTTGTAACAGTCTTGGATATTAGAAGCTTTCCCAGCCCTCTCTGCTAAAATTGACTGTAATTTTATGATGCCTGATAGAGATCCATACTCATTGCACTGGGTATGCGAGTTTAGCCATTCGTATGTTGAAGCTGAGCATTTGTTTCATGGTGATTTGGTAATATTTTTATGTTATTTATCTTTAAGACCATTTTTAGTTGATGCATCTTTGTTTATTTTTTTTAAACATATTTTTATACTTACATTTTGGGCAGACTCCGTTGTTCCCTACTTATGGGGAGTTTGCACGCACAACAAGGATGGGGTTTGCTGATGAAAAAGATGATCCAGTCGTTGATGCATCAGTTGAAGAAGTATGTGGGGGAGCTGTTGATGATGCATTATATGACAGCCGTCGTTTTCGTCAAAGGGCATATGCAGCTAGGTTTTCAAACAGAGTTGTACAAGCTGGTGGTGAAGAAGCTAATATCTCGGAGAAAGGTGATGAAGCAGAGACCTCAAAGAGGAAGACACCTGTGAAGAGAGGCAAAGCTGCTGGAAAGAAACAGGATGGGAAGTCCTTTGAAACTGCTTTTCAAGTTTTTCCTGAGGTAGAAAACAAAGATGTTGTAGAGTCCTCAAAGAAGAGGAAATCTGAGAGTGGAGGGATGGCTGGTAAAAAGAAAAAGAAGGTGGTGTCCAGCGATACTGCTGATGGATTGGTTTATGTGAGGAGGGGTCGTTCTGCAGCTAGGCAATGTGGTAGAGTTGTTCCTTCTGAGAATGTGAAGATAATTAATGCTGACACAAATATGCATGAGGAGGGTGATGTGGTTGCTTCACCTTCCAAGCGAGGTCGGTTGGTTACTAATTTATGTGATTTATTAGATGATGATACCCCACTGAAATTTGTCTTTCAGCGGAGGTATAAGATGAAGAAAGCTGGGTTAGGTAGTGGGAGGCCATTGTATGATAGTACTACTGACATGTCTTCTGTTCTTCCTTCAGTTTCTCTTGGTGATAATCAGATTACTCATGGAGTGGAGAACGAAGAAATTCATGCTGCAGGCTTTACATCTGGTGGTGAAGGCAGTGATGGCGATGACAAGGTTGATGATTTTACTGCTGACACCCATTCTTGTGGATCTGATGAGTTGTCTGCTCCTCCTACTGCTGGGCTTTCTGTTTTGGCGGAGGTTGCAGATGTGGTTGGTTGTGCTGACAAGGTTGAAGGAGGTGAGACATCTTCTGGTGACAGGCGGGGAGAGGGTCAAACATCTAATGCTGGCACTGAAGGTGTATCTCCCCAAATGGAGGCCAAAAATGATTCAACGGGGGAGTTGCCTCCAAAAACACATGGTGATGGTTTTGCTTCTTCTACCCCATCTTATCCTGATTGGGTGAAGGAGATTTTTAAGAGGATTGAGAAGCTTGAAGATGTACCTCAGCGTATGGATGTGTTGGGTGCGAGGGTTGATGCTATTGAATCAAAGATTGCAGAGATGGCTGGGATGCTTGGAGTTGTTGGTGAGATGGCGATGAGGTATGATGAGCTTGAGGTTAGGGTTTCTAATTATGAAGCTATGTTTGCCAGGTCACAGGTAAATCCTGGGAATGCTGATGATAAGCATATAGGTGGTAAGCCCCAGGGCAGTCCTGTGAAGGTTGTTGATGAAGATGTCAGCGCAAAAATTGTCAATGATGTTGTAGCTGATCTTCAGAAGTGTTTCTCTGCTGATGAGGAAATGGTGAAATCATCACCCCATTCTGTCAATGTTGAGGACGTGTCCTTGCCCTCAATAAGATCAGAGGGCCCAACTTTGGATAAGGATATTCTGTATACTGAAATCCCTCCTGTGTTCCCAACTGTTGTCGCTGACACTGAGGGTGAGGATGTTGGTGCAGATGTGAAAGGTTTTAAGGATTTGAAAGGTGATATTTCATTAACTAAGAATGAAGTTGATGATGCCAAAAGGAGTGCAGATGAGTTTGGAATTCCATCAAGTTCTGCTGAAGTTGCTCGATCTGCCAAGTGTGAGGTTGAAGGTGGTGATGCTGTAGTCGGTGCAGTTGGTGGGCACTCATCGTTGGAAAAGTTCATATCTCTGTCTGATGATGAATATGACACGGGTGCAGGTGTTGATTGGGATTCGGTAGCCAAGGATACTGAAATTATAAATGAAGTTGAAAAATTAAAGGCTTCGAATCTTATCCCGTCAACCAGTACATTCTTGTATGGCCCAGCTGAGATTGAAAAGAAGGTGAGAATCTTAAAGCACGTCCCTAACAAGTCATTGATCAGCTTTGAAGATCATGAGTTTATGTATGGACTTGTAAAGAAGAAAAGGTATGCTTTATTTTTTTGTTCAATCTTTTTTTATGGAATGTTGTCTTTGTATTAGTACAGCACCTCATTCTTTATATATTTATATTCATCTTGTGTAATTTGGTTAGGAATTTTTCTGTTGCTGGTCCAATATCAAGGTGGGACAAAAAGTTTTTCCTGCACATCATATCAAAGAATATGTGGCTTGATTGTCAGGTAATATCTGCTTGTTTTTGAAATATATATATATGTGTGGATTGGATTCTATTGTGTTTGTTGATTGTTGACATCTTTTTTTTTATTACTATGTTGTGTAGCATCTAGAAGCAGGTTTGATTCACTTTAGGAGGCGCATTTCTGAAGACCCTGTGAAATATCGAGAGGTTCTTGTTCTTGATTGGCTATTTTACTTAAAGTACCTGCCTGATTATGCTTCAAATTATGGGGGAATATTTGCCTCTTGAAGTCAACACCGAGGAGTATTTTGTTGGTATGTGCCCTGCTGAGTATGGGAAGCCATGGGACTCTGTAAAGAAAGTCTACACAATATTCAATGTTATAAACAAACATTGGGTGGCGTTGGAGATTATGCTTGAGGAGAGGGTAATCAACGTGTACGATTGCAATGTGACTGCTGTTAAGGCTGGTGTACTTGAAGAACAATTGCAACCGTTTGCTATTTGGTTCCCAATTCATTTGGCAAAGGCTGGGCTCTATCAAAACTTTGCTTCCTCTCCTTTCCAGCTAAATATGGTTGATGATTTAATGCATGATTCTACTGGGTATGTATTTTATATGTTGTATTGTTTGTCGTTTAGCCTAAGATACTTGTTATTTATGTGCTCACATGACATGGGGTCTTTTTGTGTTTGTAGGGCTTCATGCGGCGTCTTTACATTAAAAGCAATTGAAGCATCTGTCTTTGGGGGAGATGTGAAACGATTCAACAATGAGAAGCTCTTTCGATACAGAGAACTCATGTGCTCAGATTTGATCAAGGAGACCTGGAGTTTTAGGTTTTAAAACAATTGTTTAGATATGTAGTTGGTGCATACATGGGGTATTTTTTTATGTAATATGACAATCTATGTGCTCAAATTGTTAATTTGGTGGACATGTATGTATATTTGTAGGTAATGGATTTTATGGGATATTTTTTGGATGCCCTGTATTTTGGATGTGACTTTGAATCTGTTATGATTGTACATTTTAACTTTTATTAATGTTTATTAAGGTATCTATTTTTGCAATGACAATGTTTTATTTGAATTTGTATTAATAATGTGGGGGGCATGGGTACATATTTACCATGCTATAACAAAAGTGGTGACACCAGTCTTGTGTTTTCTAATATTGAAGTTATGTGGTGACACTAGGTTTTTGAGGTCCAAAGTAGTGCTGACACTGTTAGTAGTTATAAATAGTGGTGACACCAGTCTGGTTTTTTTCTGATATTGAAGTTTATGTGGGGACACTAGGTCTTTGATGTCCAAAGTAGTGCTGACACTGATATTAGTTACAAGTAGTGGTGACACCAGTCTTGCATTTTTTTATTTTGAATTGTATGTGGTAACACTAGGTGGTTGAGGCCCAAAGCAAGGCTGCCAATGATATTAGTTACAAGTAGTGGTGACACTACCCTTGTTTTTTCTGATATTGAAGTGTATGGGGTTATATTTTCTGTTATTGAAGTTTATGTGGTGACAGTAGATGGGTAAGGCCCAAAGCAGTGCTGACACTGATATTAGTTACAAGTATTGGCGACAGTAGGGTTGTATTTTTTTTTTTATTTTGTTTTTTATGTGGTTGCACGAGGTGGTAAGGCCCAAAGTCTTGTGTGACACAGTTGGTTAGAGTAGTTGGAAGTATTGGTGACACTAGCTTTGTGTGTTCTTTGTTATTTAAGTTTATATGGTGACAGTAGGTGGTTAAGGCCCAAAGTAGTGCTGACACGAGGTGGTTAATGTCCAACAGTGATAACTGTAATCCCAAAGCAGCGATGACACGAGGGGGGGTTGTTGTCCAACAATTATAACTGTAACTCATATAACTGTAATCCGTTTACAGTTTATATTTTTACAGTTTTTATAGTTTTTTACAGGTACTCTGAAATGAAGTGCCCCAAATAACTGTCATAAGGAAGAAAACTGTATAATTATTGGCTATATATATCCAGAAATAATTCTTTGGTGTCCATTGGTGTCTACAAACTAATTGTAACAGAAATCAGAATACCAGAACTTGTATTCTTACTGCTTAACCACCCCCCACCAAAAAGATGAATTATGGCAACACTGTTGAGTTCTGCACAAGATTCCACCAAATGATGGACGATCTGGATGGTGTTGTTTACCGTGGGTATCACATGAGTCTCGTTGATGAGGCATGTGAGACTAACAAAGAGGCTCACAGGGTTGAGTTGGTGGAAGCCGTTGTGTTTCATTATAAATTATATGAGGAATTACAAAGATCAATAATAGCAAATGAATATCATATTCGCAGAGCAACCAAAGATGAAGATGCTGAAGCACTATCAAAGGTGATATATGAATTTTTATCCTTACTTTTTTTTCCCTCTCTAGTGTTAACTCTTATATTTTATGTTTTATCTAGGGGGAACGAGAACTTGGGGAACAAAGGCAGATGTTGGAAGAGGCAAAGGACAACCTTATGCAGTGCGTTAAAGAAGTTTTAGATGCAGAAATGGAAAGGAGGAGGAAGATTGATGAATTTTTAGGCCTGTAGGTCTTGTATATTAATAAGTGATAATATTGGAACTTATTTATATATTTTAGTTTATATGTGTGTTCATAATGAAGATATGATGTAAGTTATTAATATCATATTAATTATATGGATATTTTGTAATTTCGCACCTCGTATTTGATATTATAAAGTGTTATTGGAGTTTTAAGTCTTCATTGGTTGATACTGCGGACACATAGAGTAATTTGGGAATTGTTTTGGCAAAAGTAGTGCTGACACTGTTTAACTAAGGGTTTATGTTATTGTGAATTTGCTCAACATCATCTTAGTTTTGCTCAACAATAGTTTATATTTGCACAACAAACGAGATTTGTGAAATTTTGCCCAAAATAATCCTATTTTCTTTAATATAATTTTATACTTTCTCAATAGATAATTGCACAACATGGTATTATTTTTTTATAGTATCTTCTTTTCGTAGTAGTGTTTTTTTATAGTATTGATGAGAGAATTGCGCTGACAGGCTTATTTTGTGTGCTTTTACCCTCTTCTTGAACTCTCCTATTGAAATCTTTCTCTTGCAAAGTATTGTCAATACTTAGGAATGAATATCATTAAATAAACTATATTTATAAAATACACCAGTTATAAACAGAAATCAAATATTTTACTACCGGTGACAGAATTGTGTTGACATAGAGAAAAGAATACAAAATTGGTCATATGCAGTTATAGTTGTATGAAATTGACAAATACAATCCAGGTTAAAATCATAGGGAAAACAACTGTCTTAATGCTCACGAAACAACTTTTCAGAAGCAGAGTACACAATTGTCTACACCCCAATACATTTGATAGTTTGCAACAAAAACATTATATTGTGTTGTAGCTGTTCAACCAAGGTTTATTTTTTGGCCTTGAATCCCCTTTGAAATCATTCTTGAATGGGATTTTGCTGCCTTCATAACTTCTTTGTTCACTTCATTCAGCTCTGAGCACACAATATCTGTTAGGTACTTCACCCGTAGTTTTGAGATATTCTTGAAATTGCCCTTTTCAAATCCACACTTGTAGCCTCGCTCTGACCCAAAGAAAGTCTCCATGTGACGCATGAGGCATACCCCAGAATGCTGAACTTTCTCTTCTCCAGCCCACGCGATGGGGACAATTGATGTTGGTGCAGTTGACACTATTTCTGCCTTTGCTTCAAGCCCCTTCTCTGTTAGAAACGCAATCAGCATATCTCCCTGCATTTATTGAATTATAAAGCATTTAATGTTAATTGGGAACTGAGGTGATATTAGATTGAAATTAATACAACTCAAGAAGATATTATGTATCATTAATAAAACTTACCAAACATTCAAAGGGGGATGCAAAGGTGCAAGTTTCAGCAGGGCAAGTTGGGTTGATATCAATGATTTGGGTGACTTTGTTTTTCAAGTTGAAGAAAACCATGATGTAGACCTCTTCTTGTTGAACTCCAAAAACAAACTAATGAACATAATATTAAACAGATAGAAATTAGGGATTGAGTTTGTTAACTTTGATATCAAAATCAGTATTTAGAGAACTTTTCATTCTTGTGGTTGTGAAGGGAGTACCATGTCTATATCTTTCAAAGAAATGTGTGGTGACAATGACAAAGCAGTATCAAGGTGGAGGTTAAACCTCTGAAACTGTTCATCACAAGCTCCTGATGACACACTGTCCACATTAAACTGGATCAAAAATAAAAATTAGTAAAAAAACAGACCCATTGTAATAATGGCAAAAGAATGGAGTGTAATTGAAAGATGAATAAGTAAAAATATTACAGATTTGTTGATATTGACAAATAGTCTTGCTGGTGACTGAGCACTTTTATATTGTTCCTTGTTGTTGAGGACTGCTGTCCATGCATCAATAATGACACTAGACAGTTGGGTTTCATCTTCAAGTGTACCCATGTCTCTTCTAACCACCTCAATAGACTTGTGTTTAAATAAGACTTCACTGCAAATGCAAGACATTATGAAGATGTATTAAATAAAAAATATCTTTTACTTGTAACTGAACATACATTAAGTAAATTAAGATTAAAATGAACTTTACGTGCTATGAGTTGTTGTCATTGCTAAATAGGTTGAAACAGTCCGCTCAATTTCAGAGATAGGATCGTTAATATCTACAACACGGGAGTAATAGGGGCTTCTCAAAGATGCAGACGGTTTATATGCTCTCTTTGCAGCTTCTTCTCTCTTTGTGTCATGAAGTTGTTGTGGTGCATTCTCAGGAGCTGCATTGACACGTGGTGACCTCCGGGGGGGCAATGGAGCAGGGGACTTGGATTTTCTTTTATCCTCCAATGGCTTCTCTGGTGGAATATCAGTTTGGAATTGAGTGGGGAGGGGATTGGGAGGGGTGCATAATGTGTCTGCAGTTTTAGCTTGGACATCCTGTTGTATTGGAGGATGACCATGGCTGGGTCCAGGAGCTTGTTGTACGTCATTACCATCCTTGGTTGCATCTGCAACGTTATGTGGTATCCCCGTATCTTCCCCCAAAACAGGATCATTTACAAATATATCAAAGGAAAATTGCCCATCTCCTTTGATATTTGATTTCAATTTTTGCTTATTCTGATACGCAAGCTCAATCTGAGTAAGGCAATCTATAAAAGCAGGGTCTGACCAGAATGGGTGTTGGGAGTTGTTAAAAATTGTGTTTGGAGAGTCGTCCATATATGACCTGTCAGCAGCATCTGTAGCAGGCACAGGGGTCACATCTCCCATCCCTAGGAGCTGGTTGGCTCCACGCAGAAGTGAATTCACCTTGTCATCATTTTGTAGTTCAGGCGGTATATTTGTAGACCACTCCACAAATTCAGAAATAGCAGATGCAAGCACAGAAGTCTTTTGAGCAAAAGTCTGTATCCAATTCTAGAAGACAAGAGCACATGAGAAAATAAGATTAAAAAAAACATCAGTAAATAAGAAAACATGATAAACTGCAAAATTTTAGATTGAATTGGTTAAAAAAATTCATATAGACCTGAAGTGGAGGTGGTTGTTTTTCTGGACCAGCGGGGTGTTCAGTGCATTCTTCATTGTGTGTAGTAGATTGGGGACAAGCCGTAGGAGGTATTTCTTGAGTGGGAGGAACGATTTGGCGAGGTTGGATTGAGCCACAGCCAAAGCCTCCACTATTAATGTCATCAGTCTCTCTTTGGCGTAGAAGTTTGGAATTGATGCCAAAAAACACTGGCAAAGAACGAGGTATTCGTCTAAGCGCTGTGCTTGTGAACAGTTTCACCCTATCCATATACAGCAACTGACACATGAATGGGATAAACATATATCAGTATAATGATTCAGGACGGGAGTGCTGACATGAATAATATTGTATATATGAAATTAAAAATTGGCACTGGTGACATGGGCACTACAGACATGGTAAAGAAATTAAGCGGGGGGAGGAGTGCTGACATGAATAATATTGTAGATACTAAAGTTAAAATAGGCACTGGTGACATGGGTACTACAGACATTGTAAAGAAATTAATTTAACATCACAGGGAAGATGATGGAGTGGGGCAGTGCTGACATGAATAATATTGTAGTTAGGAAACTTAAAATAGGCACTGGTGACATGGGTAGTACAGTCATGGTAAAGAAATTAATTTAACAACAGAGGAAAGGTTTGAAAAACTACTTACAACCAAGAACAATATAGGCCCTCTGAAGTGTCCATCCTTGTTCTTTTCCCAACTTTTTTTCGCATCAACCAAACTTTCTAACACAAGACCACACCAATTCAGCTCTCTCATGTCACCTAATTCCGGAACAACTCTTACTAAACTATGGTTTGCATGTCCATTTCCTAAAGTATCAATCAAGTAAGAGTCTAATACAACAATAAAGTTCACGAGGAATTGGTCACCACAATTAGTGTCAGCTATCAATTTATCCATAACCATAGCTGATGTTATATTATCCTTAACCTCAAATGTGTTTCTCCAATCTTTCACAAGGTTGAAATTTTCCTTTGCTGTTTTTCTTGCTACTAAAACCTTTCCCATAGGCAATCCCAATGTGATATGAACATCCATCTCAGTAATTTCAAGTTCTCCTCCATTAGCCATAACCAAAAAACACTTGTTAGGGTCAAACTGATCCACTAACCAATATGAAAGATATTGTGGAAGGGAAACAATGTTCAAGTCGAACAAACATCCAAACCCAATATCTCTAATGAATTTCTTTTGCTTGTCATTCATTTTCTGCAATGATGACACAAGCAGGCGGGGGCTTGAACGTGTTTTCAAAGAGTTGAATTGTTTCTGTCTGCTGTCCCTCTCGGTCTTTGCAATCATTTGTCTGTTTTCTGAGATAGGTTGGATTTCAGTGCCTTCTGTTTGCTCATCAGATGTGATGTTATGCACAGTTGGGTTCACTGGTTGACCAAGCGTTACATTAGGTGAATCGTCTTGCAAAACTGTAATTTCAAGGGCTTCTAAACCAACAGTGCTAGTAGGAACAGTAGTCTCATGGGGGACCTCTTTCTTACTGTTTTTCCGAACAAGCGGTTGTGAATCTTTAGATTCAAGTGACAGGGAACCGACCCCTGTTTCACATGCTCTATCAGGCTGAGTATCTTCAAACAGTTCATCAATGAAAGCTGGTGAATCCCTAGATAAATCAATTACTGGAGGTTTAACGCCAGATCTTTTTGATCTCTTCGAAATTTGGTTTTGACTGTCTATAGTAGGTGAGTCACTCAATCTCTGCGGGCGTTTACCTATGTAATGAACACTAAAAATCAACTTCTACAAATAATGCATGCAATGGCATTGTAAAAGAAGGGAGTTTATTCCATATAAATTGAAAATTGAACGATAAGTCCATCACATTAACTACACATTATAATGCCGAAGTCCTTAAATTAGCAAAGGCAGCTCGTGGAAGGTCGAATAACTTGAATAACTCCCATTTCCTGCTTTTCGTTGGAGCTAAACCCTAAACCGTAATCATTCTTATTTAAACTGTAATAAACGGAGAATAGGAAATCAAACCTTTCCGGTCTGGAGACATGGTGATGTATATGGTAGAGCAATAGAGAGGGGGATTTTCGATCTGGTCTCAGTGAGCGTATAATCAAACGTGAAGCAAACTTTGCAGAGCAAGAGAGATGAGATTTCGGGGGGGAGGATGAAAGAAATGACGATGACCGACTGTGTGTTGTAGAATGTGTTTTAATACCTTATTTATTGCTTTTTCTAATTTTTGTTTTTTTTTTCTTTTCTTGTTTTTTTTAAAAATTACGGCAAGTGGTTAATACTTTATTTATTCCTCATTTTTGCTCAACATGCTCTTATTTTTGCTCAACACTAGTTTATTTTTGCACAACTATCAAGACTTTTGTGAAATTGTGATTCATATGATCTTATTTTTCTCAATAAGTTCTCTTAGTTTCTCTATAGATAATTGCACAACACGGTCTTATTTTTGCTCAACAATAGACTATAATTGCACAACATGAGCGTTTGTTGGAATTTTGCTCAACAGGCTTTTATTTTTGCTCAAGATGGTCATATTTTTGCTCATCAATAGCCTATAATTGGACAACAGGGGCATTTGGTGGATTTTTGCTCAACTTGCTGTTATTTTTGCTCAACAATAGTTTATATTTACACAACTATATAAGACTTTGTGAAATAGTGCTCAACATGATCTTATTTTTTCTCAATATGTTTTCATAGTTTCTCTATAAATAATTTCACAACACGGTCTTATTTTTGCTCAACAATATACTATAATTGCACAACATGGGCGTTTGTTGGAAATTTGCTCAACATGCTTTTATTTTTGCTCAACACAGTGTTATTTTTGCTCATCAATAATTGCACAACATGGGCGTTTGTTGGAAATTGCTCAACATGCTCTTATTTTTGCTCAACAATAGTTTATATTTACACAACTATATAAGACTTTGTGAAATAGTGCTCAACATGATCTTATTTTTTATTAATATGTTTTTATAGTTTCTCTATTATTAATTTCACAACACGGTCTTATTTTTGCTCAACAATAGATTATAATTGCACAACATGGGTGTTTGTTGGAAATTTGCTCAACATGCTCTTATTTTTGCTCAACACAGTCTTATTTTTGCTCATCAATACTCTATTATTGCACAACATGGGCGTTTGTTCGAAATTTGGTCAACATGCTCTTATTTTTGCTCAACACAGTCTTATTTGTGCTCATCAATACCCTATAATTGCACAACATGGGGCACTTTGTGAAATTGTTGAGCAAAAATAAGAGCAAAAATAAGAGAAGATGTTAATGGGCTTATTTTAAAATTGATGAATGGAAGGGTTTGGCCCAATGTTATCTCTTCATACCCACGTTTTCAACCCAAAGCAGTCCGTAGTTGTGCAATCCCCGGTGTCCTTTCAGCTCCCTCCAACATCTTCTCCATTTCCCCCATTTTGTGTTTACAGTCGACGATCACTTCAATCGCCGAGTACCCTTCAATCGCCGGTGTCCTTTCAGTTCTTCTCTTCTTCAATGGCTTTTCAACCGGTTATTCAACAAGGGTATCATCACACTGTTGGTGAGTTTGTTGTTGAACTTTAAGCAAGCGAGTCGTCTGTATATGGTTCGAGTGAAATGTTAGTGTCAATCCACTCCGTGGATGTTCCTCTAATACTTCATCATTTATACGTTTGGAATGGTTTGCTAATGAGCTTACGGCGCTGCAATGGAATATTACGGGACGCGGGAATCCCAGCTGTTGTTCGAAATCAAGTAGCAAATCATATCTTAAGGGATTTTACAATTACTTGGTTTGCTCAAGATGATGACTTTATTGAATATGGTCTCTGCCCTAACATCAACATCAATTTGTACTACACTTCCAACTCTTCTTCTGATTCAAGCTCTGACTCTTCTGACTCGGACATGGAGGTGGACTACCCACATCATCCAGCCACTACAGCAGCTATTGATGGTCTACAAGAGGTATATCATCTTGAGCTTGATGGGCAGGCATGTTCAATATGTCTTGACCCGATGTTGGATTCAATGCCTGTCCTTGGCATGCCATGCTCACATTTCTTCCACCCAAATTGTATCCGAGAATGGCTTAGGGTTGAAGGGTCTTGTCCACTTTGTCGGTTTGCATTGTAAACTTACTTTTTCTGTAGTATTGTGATGTTAGTAAAAGAAAATGTAGTTTAACTTTTTGAGGGACTTGGATGTAAGGAAACTTGTATTCCCTGTTCTGTGAACTTGGTTTAAGCAAATGTATAATATGAATGGAATTTTGTTTTGATTGTATTTGTTTACAATTTTCACCAACTCCAAACTATCAGCTGGGAATGTCTGTTGATCTTCTTTGTCATTATCTGTTTTAATGCTGACACACAACTCAACAGCAAATTTAACATCATCTAGTTTGGACAACTCTAAAAACTCTTTCAAATCAGCATCACATTCAACGGTAAGAGGACCTCTCAAGACTTTGAAAGGGTGCAAATAGATTGCAGTAGTAAGAAACACAATTTGATTGAAGTGTTGACACAAGGAACCAAAATTTTATATGATTCAAATACAGTGCTGACATGGAGCAATCAAAGTGTAATAATGAATGTGGAGTTCATTATATTGTCAAATGCAATATTGGATGCAGCAGTGTGGAATGGATATCATTAAATCAACTATATGAATAAGATATACCAGTTATGAACACAATCCTACAAAATTTGCACCTCCGGTGCAAATTTTCTATGATTTAAGTGCAGTGCTGACATGGAGCAATCAAAGTGTAATAATGAATGTAGAGTTCATTATATTGTCAAATGCAATATTGGATGCAACAGTGAAGAATGGATCTCATTAAATTAACTATATGAATAGAATACACCAGTTATGAACAGAATCCTACAAAATTTGCACCTCCGGTGCAAATTTTCTAAGATTTTAAGTGCAATGATGACAAGAGGTGAATCAAAGTATAAGCACATTTTAACTAGATATAGCAATGCTACATTTTAAAGTGCAAGCACATAATTCAAATGAGCATAAAGAAGCATGTATTTAAAAGGAGACTTCAAAATCTCATCCAATACATCAAAAATGAAATTTTCTGTAATTTTATTGGAGTAATCACTGAAGTGTATGTTGTAACACTAGGTGGTTGAGGCCCAAAGCAAGGGTGACAATGATATTAGGTACAAGTATAACTGCATGTGATATTAGTTACAAGTAGGTGTTTTCTGATAGTGAAATTTATGTGGTGACACTTGGTGTTTGTGGCCCAAAGTAGTGCTGACACTGTTATTAGTTACAAATAGTGGTGACATCAGTCTGTTGTTTTCTGATATTGAAGTTTATGTGGTGACACTAGGTGTTTGAGGTCTGAAGTAGTGCTGACACTGATATTAGTTTCAAGTAGTGGTGACACCAGTCCAAAGTAGTGCTGACACAGATTTTTTTGGAAGAATGCATATTTTTTAAATCAAAGTGGCAAAATTGCACAACATGGGCGTTTGTTGGAAATTTGGTCAACATGCTCTTATTTTTGCTCAACACAGTCTTATTTTTGCTCATCAATAGCCTATAATTGCACAACACGGGGCATTTTGTGGAAATTTTCTCAACATGCTCTTATTTTTGCTCTAAATGCTGTCATTTTTGCTCGACAATAGTTTATATTTGCACAATTATCAAGACTTTGTGAAATTGTGATCAATTTGATCTTATATTTTTCTCAATGTGTTCTCATAGTTTGTCTATAGATAATTGCACAACATGGTCTTATTTTTGCTCAACAATAGAGTATAATTGCACTGCACAACGTCGGCGTTCGTTTAAAATTTGCTCAACATGCTATTATTTTTGCTCAACACAGTCTTAATTTTGCTCACCAATAGCCTATAATTGCACAACATGCTCTTATTTTTGCTCAACAATAGTTATTGTGGGGACACCACCGTGGTGTTCTTTGTTATTGAAGCTATTGTGGTGGGGTGGTGGAACGAGGTTGTTAATCTAAAATATTATAGAATAATATTTTAGATTATTTCTCAACATTGTATTGTTTTTTAAGTAAACAACAATGATATAAATCTGAAATTTGATGAGTACCGATGACAAAATTGCGCTGACATAGAGAAAAGAATGTACAAACTTGTATTATTACATGATAAAATCTACAATTTTATTCTATAATGTTGAATGAATGTTTATTTTGGAACATACATGTCATTCATAATGTCTAAGCTGTATTCTTTCCTAGTAGTAATTTTACATAATACCAATGACAGAAATTGTGCTGACAACCTTATTTTGAATGCTTTATCCTCCTCTTGAACTCTCCCATTGATAGCTTTCTATTTGAAGGAGGTCTTCCTGCTCTCTTTCTTACTACAGGGGGGTAACATTTGATAGATTTTATCGCATCAGGGACGTTTCCTTCATCTTCTTCCAACACTGGATATATTGTTTCTGCATATGCCATACGCCAAGCATCATTGCTGTAAAAATTTGCAACAAAATCAGATATATTTGCCTTTACGTGTGTAATGGCTGATAGAGCATGTACACAAGGTATTTTCTCGACATCAAATACCCTGCACGTACATGTCTTCGCTGATAGATCAACTATAGCTACAGCTCCTTCGCCTTTGATCTCAAATTGTGATGCATTCATCCTTTCTACTCTGTATAATCCAATTTGCTCTTGTGATTTCCTTATCACCTTAAGGATTTCAGGAGTTATTCTGTCTTGGTTTTCTAGTGCTTTCTCTCTTCTCTCCTGGAACCATGATGTGAGCTTTTCCCTAGCAAACTCTATAAGTGCCACAATAGGATAATCCTTTTTCCCTTTGAAAATGGAGTTCAAGCTCTCTGCATTGTTGGATGTCATCATATTGTATCTATTGCACTTTGCATGTGCTCTGGCCCATTTTTCAAAACGTGCTGACACCAAATATTCTGACAGTTTTGGACAGGTTGCTTCTATTTGTGCAAGCCAGCTGTTGAACTCTTGGATAGTGTAACTCTCTGCTGCTTTCTTGAACATTTTTCCCAGGTGCTTTTTCTTGAATGTCTCTTTGATGTTTTGTTTCAAGTGCCACATACATATGCAGTGTGTAGCTGTTGGGTAAACTAAAGATATAGCCCTTGCAATGCTAGCATGTCTATTAGAGACAAACACTAAGTCATTTGAGGGAGGCACAACCTTCAGCAGTCGGTACAAAAACCATTCCCAAGAGCTGTTGTTTTCAGAGTCAACAATTCCAAAAGCAAGGGGATAAATATGTCTGTTTGCATCTTGAGCAACTGCTCCAAGCAATGTGCCTCTATATTGTCCAGTTAAGAATGTCCCATCAATAACAACAACCTGGTAGATAAATAAATGAAATTACTAGTTATATTGAATTTATGAAATTCAATGAGAACAGAATTTATGCTGACACTGAGTAAGACATACCTTCTTTAAGAAGGGGAATGCTCTGATGCATTGGCCAAAGGATAGGAACAAGTACTTAAACATGTCTTCTTTGTCTGTTGAAATCAATGCTATAGTCCCATTGTTTTTCTCCATAAGCATGTGGCAAAATGATGGCAAATCTGCATAATTGGATTCTGGTGTCCCCTTGACAATTTCTTTTGCAATTTTTGATGATTTCCATGCTATCCAGTAGGTAATTGTCATTTTTTGTTCTGTTCTCAGCTTATCCATTATCTGTGCTGGTTTGTATCCAGTGTCAACGCTGTTGAATTATATTAAAATTAGAATAAATAATATATTAAAAAGCAATATTAAATCTAAATACTATTTCTTACAAAATTTACTCACCTTGATTTGATGATGCTTGCAACCACTGATGATGAAGGTTTTTTGCAGTGTTTTGATCTGATATCCCACGTGCATGTGTGCATGTCATCATACACTGTAACCTCATGCCAAGTTTGACCAAAAGTTTTGACATGCACTTTCCATTTGCAGTTAGGATCTACACAATGCACCCTATAATACCTGGGTTCTGATTTTGCCACACGAAAACCAAATATCTCTGTTATTGACAATATTCTCAAAGCATTCTTAACTGCATTCCTGGATTCAAAGGTTTTGCCTATGTATATCAATTTTTCTGAATTCTGATTCATAATAGGCATGGTAGGGCTGTCAGCATCCCAATCTTCTAGTGTAGTCTCTCTTCTGTGTGCTGAAGAATATAGGGTGCTCCATATTTCAGCTGCAGAATCTTCATCACTGGGACTATCACTGTTTCCAGAGTACATGTCATCTCCAATATCCTCTAACAACACACCCTTCATCCTGTTGTCACCGATCAATGTCATGCTATTTTCTTCAGTGACAATGTTAGTTATATTTGGATTGCATGTCACCAACTCCAAACTATCAGCTGGGAATGTCTGTTGATCTTCTTTGTCATTATCTGTTTTAATGCTGACACACAACTCAACAGCAAATTTAACATCATCTAGTTTGGACAACTCTAAAAACTCTTTCAAATCAGCATCACATTCAACGGTAAGAGGACCTCTCAAGACTTTGAAAGGGTGCAAATGATTGAATTCTAATTCAAATGCGCTGTCTATATTGAATCTGTTGTGCACTTTTTCACTTAAACCCTGTAGTGTTATTGAGTCATCAACTATGAACACTTTTGAAGTAGTGTGTCCGGCAAAGGTTGGACCTGATTCATCACATAACCAATTCCCACCATATATAACTGTAATAACGTGGGTTGCCATTGTAATCTGTAGAATATGAATTTAAGAGGATAAATATATTGCAGTAGTAAGAAACACAATTTGATTGAAGTGTTGACACAAGGAACCAAAATTTTATATGATTCAAATACAGTGCTGACATGGAGCAATCAAAGTGTAATAATGAATGTGGAGTTCATTATATTGTCAAATGCAATATTGGATGCAGCAGTGAGGAATGGATATCATTAAATCAACTATATGAATAAGATATACCAGTTATGAACACAATCCTACAAAATTTGCACCTCCGGTGCAAATTTTCTAAGATTTAAGTGCAGTGCTGACATGGAGCAATCAAAGTGTAATAATGAATGTAGAGTTCATTATATTGTCAAATGCAATATTGGATGCAACAGTGAAGAATGGATCTCATTAAATTAACTATATGAATAGAATACACCAGTTATGAACAGAGTCCTACAAAATTTGCACCTCCGGTGCAAATTTTCTAAGATTTTAAGTGCAGTGATGACAAGTGGTGAATCATAGTATAAGCACATTTTAACTAGATATAGGAATGCTACATTTTAAAGTGCAAGCACATAATTCAAATGAGCATAAAGAAGCATGTATTCAAAAGGAGACTTCAAAATCTCATCCAATACATCAAAAATGAAATTTTCTGTAATTTCATTGCATTTATCATTTGAATTGGAATGTATTTGATAAAGATTTACCAATGTAACATATTAACGATCATAAATAAGCATAAACAAGCAAAGATTTGATTGTAGACTTGAAAATAAGACACATATAGCAAAAAACAATCATTATCAGTAATTGATGCTTCAAAAATCAAGCAACATTTGAATAGAATACAGCAGTTATGAACAGAGTTCTATGATTCAAATGCAGTGCTGACATGGAGCAATCAAAGTGTAATAATGAATGTAGAGTTCATTATATTGTCAAATGCAATATATGGATGCAACAGTGAAGAATGGATCTCATTAAATTAACTATATGAATAGAATACACCAGTTATTAACAGAGTCCTACAAAATTTGCACCTCCGGTGCAAATTTTCTAAGATTTTAAGTGCAGTGATGACAAGAGGTGAATCAAAGTATAAGCACATTTGAACTAGATACAGCAATGCTACATTTTAAAGTGCAAGCACATAATTCAAATGAGCATAAAGAAGCATGTATTTAAAAGGAGACTTCAAAATCTCATCCAATACATCAAAAATGAACTAAGTGCAGTGATGACAAGAGGTGAAATTTTATAGGAAAAAACGATCATAATCAGAAATTAATGCTTTAAAAATTAATCAAAATTTGCGCCAAAGGCGCAAATTTTGAGGCATTTCATAACAGTAATCACTCGATTCGACTGTATTTCATATAGATATAGCAGAAACGAACTTAAACAAGCTCAGATTCGGTTGTTTTGAAAAACCTCTTCGATAAGTGAAAAATTGAAGAATTACTTCAAAATTTGCGCCGAAGGCGCAAATTTTGTGTGGTTCTAATAGACAGAGTAGTAAATTCGTCAGCACAATCCAGAATCAACTTAGAAACGTGAAAAATCTATGAAAATTTGCGCCTTTGGCGCAAATTTTCAATGAATTGAAGGCCGCTTTTTGATGTAGTTTGTAATCGAATGTTGTACTTACTTGATTCTGTAGAAGAGATGCTCAAATCGGTTGTTTTGATGAGATCGGAGAGATGATCGGCACCAATTCTGCAAAATCACCGTCGAGCAGGGCGTGAGAGAGAGCGTGCGGAGAGGGAGACAGCGTAGGAGAGAGAAAGTGCGTGGGAGGTTTATATTGTGGACATTTCACAAATTTGTCCCAAAAAGTGGATATTTCTCAAATTAAGACATATTTTATGGACATTTCACAAATTACCCCAAATTAAATAGTAGAGTACTCCGTATGAGATAATTTAGCAACCCAGGATATATGCCAATGAAATTATATTATAAAATTATTAATAATAAGAGAAGCCATTCATTGATTTTATATACTATTAAATTTGATGTCTCAGCACTTTGATAATATAATAATCCGTACGATTTTGGAGCAGAATACATATAAGCCCTAGAGCAAAATTCTAATTTGATTCATACATTTGTATTTATAACTACTTATGACAAATATTGCAATCAAATGGGTCCATTTGGTTTTGAGTTTGGATGACGAGTTATTCGAGTTTTGGATAATGTAGATGATTTAATTTGGCCATTCAATTCGCCCGAATCAGGTCAAATCGAGTTTATATGTTGGATTTCGGTTGTCTCGGGTTTCAATTACTTCGTATTTTGATAATCTCTTGAATTTTGGTTATCTTGGGTTGATGATTAGAGAAGGTATACCCAACTCACAAGATGAACTTTGGAGAAGAAGAGAAGAAGAGATCTGTAATTTGAGTGAATTGACAATTGAAAAACGGGAGTGAGTTGATCCCAATGTTTGACAACAATAACCAACTATAAGGGCTATTTATATGAGCCACTTATTGCCTAGGTGCTACCCTACAGTAACAACATTGCACCTCAATCACATGTATTACACACTTAACACTCCCCCTCAAGTGAGGAGTTTAGCTAGAAAACAAATTGTAAACTCCTAGATTGGACAGTAATTTTGTGTATTGCTCAAAAGAGACAATTTTAGTAAAAATATCAGCTGGTTGCTCCTTTGTTGGAATATATCCCAGCTCAATTTCTTTATTTAGCACTTTGTTTTTCACAAGATGGCAATCCCTTTCAATGTGCTTTGTTCTCTTAAGAAACACGGGGTTTCTTGCTATGTGTATAGCTGATTTATTGTCACAGAACAACCTTACAGGTCTTAACTGATCAACCTTCAGATCTTCAAGCAACTTCAGTAACCAAGTGATCTCACAACAGATAGTTGCCATGGCTTTGTACTCAGATTTAGCTGATGACATAGCAACATAGCTTTGCTTCTTGGTTCTCCAAGAGATGAGTGAGCTTCTAAGCATTACACAGAATCCTGTCAAAGATTTCCTTGTCATAGGACAGCTTTGCCTATTTGCATCATAGAAGGCATTCAGCTGTAATTTTGATGTGTTGGACAAAAGCAATCTCTGCCCTGGAGATCCTTTCAAATACCTCGAAACATGTTTGGCACCCTTCCAATGCTCATCATTGGGTTGATGCATAAACTTACTTAACACTTGAACAACATAGCAGATGTCTGGCCTAGTGATGGTAAAATAGATAAGCTTACCAACAAGTCTCCTGTAAGTTGCAGCATCCACAACATGTCTTTCTCCTTCCATTGACAGCTTTACCTTAGGATCAAGAGGAGTAGCTGCAGGTAAGGAACATGTAAAAAAATATCTACAGCAGTCAAGAAATATCTATGCCCATTATAGGTAAGGGTATCAAAAGGCCCCCACAAATCACAATGAATCAAGGCCCCCACAAGTAAATTCCAACTTGAACTTGTGCATATTAGAAGATATAGAAGGAACATGTAAAAGTTTATCAAATGGAGCATGACCAAGTCTAAAATGCCAAATAGCACTCATATCAGAGTTAGCAACAGAAGGAAGAAACATAGGTAATTTTGGTTTGTCAGAACAATAAAAGGCATTTTTTAGATATTTATGTGGACTGAGGTCAAAGGCATAGATATCTTCAAGAATGGTAGCTTCTAGTTTGACATGAGGAACCAGGTAATACAACCCTTCAAGCTCTTTACCAGCTGCAATCACTGTCCTCCTTGCATGGTCCTGGATAATGCATTTGTCAGAGTAGAAAAATACAAAGCAATTGAGATCATGAATGAGGCGACTGATTGACAGCAAGTTGAAATGAAAAAGAGGCACATATAGAACATGTGTAAGAGTAAGAAGAGGAGAGATATGCACATCTCCAGTGAGGGTGACACTTCTTGAAGTGTCATCAGGAAGATGCACAAAAAAAAGGTTATGAACTATTTCAAGTGTGTGAGATAAGACTTTTTAGACGTGTCATATGATTAGTGGCTCCACTATCAAGGATCCATAACTTTGAAAGCATTGAAGTATTACAACAATGAGCAATACCTACAATATTTACCTCAACACCTTTGTCCTTCTTCCGATCCTGTAACTTGAGAAGAGATTGCAACAACTGTTGATTATCAAGAGAGAGATTCAAACTAGAATCAGCTGATGAGGAGGAAACTGAAGAATTGACAGCACTGTTGGCACGATATTTCTTATCAAGAGACTCCTTATCTTTGGACTTAGAGTTAGAGCCAGGCCCAAATTTACTAAGTTGAGGCTTGATCTTGCTTTTATAGTGCCAAGAGGAATAACCACACACCTCCCAACATCGGTCTGTCTTGTGATTTCCATTACAGTGGTCACGCTTCTCCTTCTTAGACTTGTCACGATTGGAATTGGCACTGAGAGCAGTGGAGTCAACAGAAGGAGCAGGATTAGATACCTTAACACTCATCTCATCCTGAATAAACAAAGCATGAGCGGTACTAGCAGTAGGGAGAGGTGTGTTGAGCAGGATCTGTCTTCTCGCAGATGCATAACTACCATTAAGTCCCATGAGAAACTTCATATGTTTTTCCTCCTTATCACGAGCTTCAAGCTGAGCATTTAAATCACGTTCACACTTCCCACACTTGCAACGAATTAGAGGAACGAGACCAAATAGTTGTTGCCAAAGGCCTTTGAGCTTAGTAAAGTACTCTCTCAAGAGCAAAGCTCTTTGGCAACAATCATGTACATCCTTCTTGATCTGGAAAACAAGCGGTCCATTTCGCTGACCATAGCTTTCTTCTAGATCTAGCCACATCTCACGAGATGTATCAAACTCATCCAAGGTGGAATAGATCTCTTTTGACACAGTGTTTAAAATCCAAGAACAGACCATGTTATTACAACGATTCAACATGACAGAGTTATCATCAGATTCAAGCAGGGAGCCATTCACTAGACCGAGCTTGTTCTTCACGGAGAGAACCTTAGACATCGCTTTCTTCCATCGACGAAAAGTTATCACCAATAAGTTGAATTGAGGTCAGGACCATACCTGAATTCTTAGACGGATGAATAAACAGAGGATGATTCAGCTCGACAGTTGTGATGTAGTCTCCACGATGATGACCACTTCCATCATTAGGAGTGCGATCTTTTAGATTTGCCACTGAAACTCAGAACAACGAGCAGAAGAGCATTGAATCAGTTGGATAAACGGCAGAGCTAGCACAAATCAATTATCAAGCTCTGATGCCATGATGATTAGATAAGGTACTCGGCTCAGAAGATGAACTTTGGAGAAGAAGAGAGGAAGGATCTGTAATTTGAGTGATTTGACAATTGAAAAACGAGAGTGAGTTGATCTCAATGTCTGACAACAATAACCAAATATAAGGGCTACTTATATGAGCCACTTATTGCCTAGGTGCTACCCTACAGTAACAACATTGCACCTCAATCACATCTATTACATACTTAACATGAGTTCCAGTTATTTCAGGTCATTGTTATTTTAACATTAATTTCTGAAAGTATAATATTGGGTTTCGTTTATAGCATGTTTGGGTCTTGTGGGGTTTCAGCTGAAACAGGTTCAATTCATTCGGATTTTG
Source organism: Persicaria maculosa (assembly GCA_963922045.1). Classification (NCBI taxonomy): domain Eukaryota; kingdom Viridiplantae; phylum Streptophyta; class Magnoliopsida; order Caryophyllales; family Polygonaceae; genus Persicaria; species Persicaria maculosa. Next base: position 12,801,065 of record OY998257.1, on the reverse strand, counting down.
GTTAATTTCGATTATTAGATTATTCGGATACCGGGTCAAAATTGATCGAATCAAGTCGGTTTTTGGGTGATGTATTATCCTAAGTTTTTGGATATTTGAATCAGTCGATTTATGGATTGAGTTGGGTTTTGATAGTCAGATCAGAACTACAAGCTCTATGTTTTTTTTATACATGAATTACAAGCTCTATGTATATACATTCAACAACCTGATAAAATATATGTCACAATATCTAATGCCATTTATTGATTGTTTATTAAAAAATATTTATATTTATAATATACTTTCTTATATTTATAACGCTAAGATTAAACCCACTTCTACAAAACCACCCGAGAGGGTTAAACCAAACCCCGAAAGGACTTGATTAAAATCCCAAAACGGCTCGATAAAATCCCTAAAGAGCTTTCAGGTGCGTTCTACAAGGGTGTTTTCGGCGGCTTCTCTGGGTGTTCTTATCGTTCCTTCTCTTAGTTGGGGCTCTGATGTCCGGTGTCGGGTTTGGCTAGGGTCGAGGCAGTGTGTATCGAGGCGACTCCATGTTCCAGATATTTTCTAGGAGGATCGTCTTCACTGCCCACAGAGACTCCTGGTATACTGCTGGCCATCGGTGTCATCGCTTGGTGGTGCTTGGCGTCAGGTTGTAGTCTACGTTGTCCCCGGCTTTCTAGGATTAGGTTATTTGGTTCTCCTAGATTTCTTGCTTACCGCTGTTTGTATTGCACCTTCTTACTTTAAGTTGTATTTTGACGGTTCGCTGTCTGCCGAATTTGTCGGCCACTCGAGGAGTCAGATCTGTCTGACCCTCGAATTCTTACCTTATCGATAAATAAATAAATAAACGCTAAGGTTAAGTGTAGGGGTGGGCGTGGAACGGGATGGAATGGGACGGGACCGGGATGAGGCCTGTCCCGCTTAATTTTTCCAGAACGGGATTCACCTTTTTTTTTTAATCTCACGTGGGCCTTATCCTACACAGGACGGGACGGGACCGGGACGGGACGTGACTTGTCCCTCAAATAAAAATAATAAAATATTATAAAACTTGAAAAATAAAAAAATATTTTCATAGTTCATGCTTCATAGAATGATATCACCATAATGTTAACACTCCCATGAGCACAATTTCATACAAAAAAACATTGCCAGCAGCACAAATCTCCTATAGCCCTAACAAATTAGAATTGAACAGAGATTTCACTATTTCTGAATGGAGAAGAAATTGTTTTGTTTGCCTCCTAGAGCCCAAATCCCTAACCCTTAGCCCATAGTAATTTTTTATTTTCAGATTGCTTACAAGCCTTACAATATTATTGTAACTTGTGTTTAAAATAACTAAATATATCATTATAAATCACTAAATTATTAAAAAATTTAGTACTACCAAAATTAAAACTCTTGTCCGTATAAATATAAATATAAATATAAATATAATAATAAATATAAATATAAATATAAATATAAATATAAATATAAATATAAAAGTAAATATAAAAGTAAATATAAAAGTAAATATAAATATAAATATAAATATAAATATAAATATAAATATAAATATAAATATAAATATATTTATATTTATATTTATATATATATATATATATTATATAATATATATATGCGGGACAGGACCGGGATTTGCGGGATCCCATAGTCTTGTCCCGCATCCCGTCCCGCATAATTTTTACGGGACGGGATTCACTTTTTTTTTTTATGCGGGAAGGGATTCACTTTTTTTTTCCCTTAAATCCCACCGGAATCGGGATGGGTACGGGACGGAACCGAGATGGGACCGGGACGGATACGGGACGGGACCGAAATTTGCGGGATTTGTACTCACCCCTAGTTAAGTGTAATGTGTGCCAAAAGGAGCTAAAAACATTTGTGAATCTGCTGCCTTGTGGGACACACTTACACTAAAAAAAGAACATTGATTTAATTTGATTCCAAGAGTGGTGAAGTTAGGATCCTTTCTACAACTATACGTGGAAAATTATATTAAAAAAACACATATGATGACTTAAGAAGAAAATTCAACCTTCTAAATTTTACGTGGCACAAATATGCAAGTGCTAATATTTACTCCTATCTATGTAAGATTTTTTTTTAAATTTAGCAAGTATTTTAATGAACAAAAAATTATATAAAATTTTATTATTTTATTATTTTTTTAAAAATACTAGTAAATTTAATATATATCACTGATAAGTATTTAGTTTTTTAAAAATAATAATATTTTATATAGTTTATAACTTCTTAAAATACGTGTTAAAAAGTGAAACTTCGTATATTTTTTTAATAAGAGATTATTTTATTATTATTTATTTAAAATAAATTTTATTAAATAGGAAAAAATGACCTAAACGCTTATAAGGTGTCATCCTAAAATCAATTGACAATATATAGAAAGAGTAATCTATCAACTTATATATTAAGACTTATTATGATCAACTTTAGACGTGAGACTTTCTTTAGTCTTTCCGCATCATTCAACACCATCCGACGAATCATTGATACACCATAACTCTTAACTTCTCTTGCACTTCCTTGAAGCGGAAAACTCCGGTCTTTGCACAAATCTAACACGTGATCATAAAGTCGAAGGCTTCATCTTGCATTAGCTTTTCACTTAGTTTTTCAGTCACTCGCATAATCAAATAAAATTAATTCACCATACCTTACCAAAGGATCGGAAAATATTGTTAACTCTGCATGCCGGCCTACTTTAGTTTTGTTTAATTTTGTAAAGCATATATATATCACCGACACCATCATTTCCAAGTGTATCATTTCTTTGTGCAAAAGTGGCACCATTTCCTCACACTAGTCTGGTTGTCTTAATTGCTCAACAAGAAAGCATATATGAACTCATAATTCCTCCATTGCAACTAAACTACCCAAGGATTCAACGTCCTCCATCAATGGTCTACAAATAAAATTTGTCTCGTGTGTAGCAATGTCTGTCAGCTAGTTGTATATAGTAGTTAGATTGATCGGCTTCTTGTAGCCTATCGATCTCATCCTTGGCAACTCGCCATTGTCGGTCCATTGCATTTAGGATTAGAATATGAACGTTAAAATTAACGTGTTTTGGGATTTATTTAGGATTAGAATATGAACGTTGAAATTAACGTGTTTTGGGATTTTTTTTATATATTTATATCCCACATTGAAAAATGATCTGATGAAAGCTTATCAATTGTACCAATGTTTCACTTTTTGTGTATAATTCGACAAGAATTTCTCACTCAACCGTTAAATAGTGAAAGTATAGCAGTTGAGCGAAATGAATAGAATTTCAGTCATTCAACCTTATGAATTTTTTTTTATTTTTTATCAAACCCAAACAAATAGATCAATTTTCCAGTACCGAATGGTAGGAAGAAGATAGAATTTTCTTAGTACAATTAGGTAGTTTGAGTGAAGAGTGCAACAATTATTTGTAAATGTGGACATATTTGAATTATGTGAATTATATGGGAAAATTTTGATCGCTCCATTTTTGTACCTTTTCTAATATGATATGTTTAAAAAAAATTGATTATGTTTTCACTTCTAGGTTCTTATTTGTTAAAATTTCTATCACCAATTTTATCCCCTCTCACAATAACTCGATTTTATTTTTTAAATTTGGGATTTGTGATGAAGATGGAGTTATAATATAATTAAGAGGGGAGATAGATTTAAAAACAAATTCTTGCTTTGGGTATAAACAAGTTTCAAATTGAAGGGGACTCCCTTGTAATAATTTATCCCTTGTAATCATAAATTATTTAAAAACAAATTATACATGCTCATGGGAAACTGAACTAGTGATGTCGATCTGATGTCAAAACATTGTTGTCGAGTGTGAGAAAAGTCTCATTCTCTCAAGTGCCCCGAAATGATAGCAGAGTGACTGATAAGCTTGCACACGTTTGCCGCTCTGCCAGATGTTTCGACATTCACATTGATACAAGTCTTTAAAACCTTATCCGTAAGAATGTTATCGGGTAGGATTATTCCACCCGAATTATTACATGATAAAAAAAATAGGGGAGATAAATTTCATGATATAGGATTTGGAGATACGTTGTTATGGATAATTTTTACTCAAGAAGGTGTTTGTCCAAAAAATGTCCCTTTCAAGCTAGGAATGTATATTTGTTGTGTACATGATGGAATTGCATATGCATTTATGAATAAATGACCGTTAAGTAAGTACAAAACAACGTTGTTTTGGACATTTATATATTTTGTACACGTCCTAATCAAAATGACCAAGCTAGGCTAAATTTATTTACTCAGTATTTATTTATTTTGTTGACGAAGAATAATAGTGGTAACACCGGACACTTGACTCAATTGACAAGAGTCACACATCAGGTAAATCGGCTTGTGCCGACCGGTTCGACCCATTGGTAGGGAGCAAGGTTTGCAAACCTTGGTTTTCACCTAAAAAAGAGATGAAGACAGAGATCGTATTTGGGACCTCTTTATCCCTTCCCTTACTCAACATCACTGGCCCACCCCGACCGAGGTGGCTAAATGTAATTAAAAAACCCATTACTAACAAAGGGATTATATGATATCCATCATCAAATGGTCATTTTATTATATTAAAATGTGTTGTCAACCACCGAATCACCGATCGTCGTGATCGATCGATCGACAACTTAATCAGGAACGGAAAAATTAAACAAAGTCTACACATTTTGGTAAGTAAGAACTCGAAAGTTTTCGCACTTATATGTGTTATATTTTTTTTTGAACAAGAAAGAATTTGGCTATAAGCAATGCAAACTAGTCAAGAGCATCCTTTCGGATGATACTACAAAGGACTGCATCTGTAGGGAGAGAGGAGCCAGAGAAATCGATCCCGATGTGAGATAGACGGTCAGCAGCTCGATTGTCATCCCTAAAGATATGAGAGATCTCAAATTCAGAAAACTGCCTCAGGGCGCATAGAGAGTCGGATAAGAGCATCTCTATTTCACCAAAGCTAGAAGCGCCTGTACCAAGGCATTTGATAATACTGAGATTATCGCCTTCAATGCAGATACGCGTAATGTTAAGTTCTACTGCTTTAAGAACACCCTTCCACAGACTGAAACATTCGGATCCAATAACGGAAGAAAGAGGAGAGGTACCAGATTCTCAATACAGAATACTACCCAAGTTATCTCGGATAAGAAATCCATAAGTGTTGTAGTTGTCAGATGACAGGGCTCCATCGAAATTTAATTTATACCAATTGTTTCGTGACTTAATTAGTCCATTTAGGTATGCGTTTTCTGGCCTTGCGAGGTCCGGTATCCTTATTTTGTATTTCCGGAACTGAACTTATGTCATCAATTTTTGCCTTCTCCCAGTTAGATAACCGGTCTATTATATAGGATACAATTGTTTTAGAGTTAGTTATATGTGTTATACAAATATCGATATTTAGGCAAAAAAAAGGATAAATATCGATTATTCTTAAAATTTTGTGATACGCGTCCTCTAATTCCACCACAAAAGATTTTGGGTGGGCACCCAAAAAGATTTTGTAGTTCCGTGCCCTAAAAACGGAAGGGTAACTGGGATATTAATTTATACCTTCCGTGTTTGAAACACGGGAGTTGTAAATAGAAACTGTAATTCCGTTTTTGAAACACGAGAGTACAACTTTTATTTTTGCCTTCCGTTTTTAAGAAACGGAAGGGAAAACTGGGTTGTACTTTTATATTTTAAAAACGGAAGTACACTTTTAATTATACCTTCCGTTTTTAAAAACCGGAAGGCAAAATTGGGTTGTACTTTTATATTTTAAAAACGGAAGTACACTTTTATTATACCTTCCGTTTTTTTTACAGTAGGCAATGTTTTGGATACTAAAAGTATCCATGATCATCTAGAAAGATGATGTTCTGGAATTCGCAGCTATAATCTACTATTTTCCGATTTGGCAATAAAATCAACTGCACGGTTCGCTTCTCTGTAGCAATATTGGAATTTGATAAATTCAAAGTCCTTGCTTAGAGCTTGTATTTCTTCTATTATTTGAGAAATTTCCCATGGTGTGTCGTTCATCCGGTTGATGGCATTGATAACGGTTATAGAGTTGCTTTCAATAATGGTCTTCTGTATCCTGAGTTCTGCTGCCAGTCTTATACCTGCAAGAATTGCAAAGCATTCTATTTTTAGCACGGAGTCTGTGTTGCTATTATTTTTGTGTATACGAATTACACGACCTTGATTATTTCTGATAATACAACCAATTTGAGAATGGATTCCATTTTTTACAGAACCGTCTACATTTATTTTAACGATATCTTTTGGAGGATATTTCCAAATCAATTTGTCGCGAGGCCTAATCTGTTTGGGCGAATTGGTTATTTTTTCTTCTTTTTTCCAGCATAGAATATTGTCAATGGTCTGGGTTAGAGTATTGGTTATGTTCTTGTTTGAACCTTTTTGAAAAATGATTTTGTTACGAAGATTCCAAATAGAGTGCCATAGGTGGCATAGGTCGGTAAAGGCTATGTTTAGGGCTTTAGTGTTAACAATATTTTCTGAGATATTACTTGTAAGGTTAGGTATAAAAAATGTTTTGTTTAATTTAATGCTTAAGTTATGGATAAGAGATTTAGTTATTTGGCACTTGAAGAGTAAGTGATTACCGTCTTCTTCCTCATTATTACATAGAGAGCAGGTACTAGGGACTCTATTTATGTATTTATTTAATCGTGCAGCGGTAGGTAAGATGTCTAATATGATTTTCCACACGAAATTTTTTATATTAGGAGCGATATTGAGTTTCCAAATCCACTCTGCAGAGGTGTTATTTGTGTTTCTAGTATTGAATAGGGAAGATGTAGATTTGACATTAAAGATACCATTTTTATTATACCTTCCGTTTTTAAAAAACGGAAGGCAAAACTGGGTTGTACTTTTATATTTTAAAAATAGAAGTACACTTTTAATTATAACTCTCGTGTTTGAAAAATGAGAGTACATATAAATTATGCCTCCTGTTTTTTAAATACGGGAGTACAATTTTTAAGAAGATTTTAACTTGGTTTTTGTTAAAAAAAATTGAAAATCCACATAAATAAATTGTAATGGTTACCCACGCCCTTGCGTGTTGTGTTAATAAATTATATTTTAGTATATCATATAAGAGTAAGTACTCTTATTTACATATTGTTTAATATTTTTTTTACTTATTTATCCAATAAAGAGTAAATAATCAAATATATTGCATAAGTTACATTTTGATATCATTTAATATAATGTTTTATAAATATTTGATTTGTTTTAAATAAAAATTTGTTAATATAATTAATAAAAAAATCAAATAATAATATAAAATAAATAATAACTAAAATATATTAAAATACTTAAAATTCAATTAGTTACATTTTGATAATAATTTGTGATACTTTACAATAACATATATATTGATACGAACAAACACAACCAAAATAGTTATATAAAAGTATATGTGATATAAACTGATATATTCTAAAACAATTAACTTAAAACAGAACATAAAAACTAAATATTTTAGAGGTCGTATAAAATAACGGGGATTCAATTTTGCTCACTAAGTTAAAGTCATGGTAAAGAGGAAGAAAAATAAATATAAAAAAACCAATCAAAACTTTAATTTTAAGTGAAATTCAAAACTTATCGTTGAATGTAAAAGAAAGGTTTATTGGCTTTGCGAACAAACATTCAAAACTTTTAATTTCTTGTAGATTTTATTACATCATGAGTTTAGAATCAATTAAACTCATCAGTCAACGATACTAAACCATATATATCATTTTATCAACATAACAATTCTCTAATAGACACTGCATTTAAGTCAATCTCAACTGGTGCATCTGCACTTGCCAACCTAGGACCCCACCACTCCACTTGTCGCCAAAAAATATATGTATATCATCTTCAACGAACACTCGACGTTCCATGTCTTTAATCCGCTTCACTTCATGCACACATGGTAGGCCCATCGAAGACCTAACATAGCAATCGCGACACTCTGGAGGATACCCTCCTCTACATGCGAGCAAGTATATGTTATATAAATGTTTCATACCGTTCTCAGACACACCAGTCCATACTAAATTGAACATATCAATTTTCTTAATCTTCGTTAATGTCTTGTCTCGAGACATCTCTAAAGACACCTCAAGTTGGAGACGTTGATCCATCAACATCCTGTGGATATGCTCAACAACAGTGTCAAGTTTCCCAGTGCTCACACCCAACTGTTGCTTCAATACCGAGTGTGCAGATTCCGCCCTGCATATAAATTTCATGAGATATAAATAAGTTGATATTTAATGGACAAATTAGGTGTCTTAAGTTTAGCTATTCACTTTGATGGAGATTGTGTACCTGTTTGTTGTTTGGTTGCCGAGATGAAAATATCGGTCGGTCAAGTGCCAAGCCAACTTCTCCTAATGACTAACCCATACAAGGTCCAGATACTTCATCAAACCCCACCGTGTCCCCCAATGACCCTTCATCTCTTCGTGACGTCGGGCGAATGATTGGCTTGACTTTGATCTAAACAATGCATAACAATCTCTAGAAAACTCCTTCTGTACAGACTCCTGGTTATGGGACTTCCTATAAGCATTTTCTTCTATGTTACGGTGCATGTGAACCTCGCACAACATGTGATGTGCATCTCCAAATACTGTAGCAACCGCATTGATAAGAGCACCATCCTTATCGGTCACTATCACCCCTGGACGATTTGGACACCATCCTTCGACTTGTCACAACACCCAATTGTATGTATTTTCAGTTTCATCTCCCAAGAATGCAAAACACACATTAAACGTCATCTCAGTGCTTGTTTGTCCAACTATCTCAAACAACGGTAAACCGTACCTACATAATAGTCATTTTCTATATTATATGATTCATTTACAAACAATAAAATTGGAACAATGCATGCATTATCAAAATCTAAGCTTACCTATTGGTCTTATATGTTGCGTCCATAATCATGACGTATGAGAATATCTTCCACAACTCTAGTGAATCCTTATGAGCAAACGCTAGGTCTTGCAAAGACCCATCGGGACGAAGCCTATGACTGAAAGTGAACTTTCGATACGCGAGCATATTGTGGAGGTGTTGCATTGGGGTCATATCTTGCATCTCATTAATTCTTCTTGATTCTCGTCCTTGCATTATAAATTTGTTGTCTCGTGCTCAGATTCTCATTGAAAGTATTTTTCAATGTCGCGAGAAAGGGAATTGGCTTTACCCTGGCGATTGTCAAATTTTTCACTAGTTGTATCTCTTTATTCGTCAATCGTCCCACCATCTGGTGACCTTTTAGACTAGGAGGCAGTTTGGGGTTATGCGTACCGCACTCCACTCTCAGTCGCCATATATTTCTTTCGGCTTCCCAACCATACAACAACAATGGACAATTATTTTTCTTAGATCTTCCATCCCGCGGGACTATTACCGGTACATCAGCACCTACAACTTTCTTCTTACGATTTTTGTTTTCTCCGTGTTTTTCACATCCCAAATACACTGAGCCATATCGGGTTGCAGAGCTATTCCAATATTTTACAATTGTGAGAACAAAGTTGTTCATAAAAGAAATCTGAAGAGCCCATTCTAACATCGATTTTCTATCCTTCCAGTAATAGTTATTCGCAAAATAAGGCGAATAATCGAATCCAACAATGTTCATTCTATCAAACTGAAAACAATTGAAATAGCGTTGAAAATAATCAAATTTCACGAATTGAATCTATTTTTATCATTAAATTCTATTATAAAAGAGCATAAATACCCAAATATTATTGTTGACTTCTCCATTGAATACATGGTTCGACATTCTTCTATGAAAATCGGCAGCAACTAGGGAAAAATACCGTATGGCCGCATATGAATTTGTCATATTAAAAAGCATAACCTTCCGTTTTTTAAATACGCAATTGATACAGCATTTTGTACTTCCGTATTTAAAACACAAAAGGCAAAACAGCATTTTGTACTTCTGTATTTAAAACACGGAAGGCAAAATAGCATTTTGTATTTCCGTGTTTAAAAAACGGGAGTTGAAAAGCAGAACTGTACTTTTGTTTTTTAAAAACGGAAGGCAAAAAGTAACTTTTGCCTCTCGTGTTTTTAAAACGGAAGGCAAAATACAGCTTTTGCCTCTCGTGTTTTAAAAACGGAAGGCAAAATACAGATTTGACCTTTCGTGTTTAAAACACGGAAGTTATGTATAATATTTAAAAAAAATAAAAAAAAGAAATAAATAAAATGACTTAACTTCCGTTTTTAAAAGACGGAAGTACATTTCATTTTTGGGTGCCCCACCCAATTTTTTGTAGTGCGCTTAACACGTGCGCTTAACACCGCCCATCTGCAAATAGGGGATAAGACAATAACAATACAAAGATAATATAAGAAAGTAAATATGTATATGCTTACATTATCTTTGTGTTGTTATTGTCTTATCCCTATTTGCAGATAATAGGGCAAGCAATATTAAGAGTATATTTTCTTATTGATCCTCAGTAGTTTATATTCGTATCAAATAAGTTTTAAATTTATAATAGTGGCAGATCTAGAGGTGGTTGAAGCTTCCTACTCCGAAAGAAAAACTCGAAAAAAAAAATTGTGTTTTTTTTGCTATTTTTTTTTACTAATTTTAGGGATAAAATACCTTAAAAATAAAATACCTCTCTAGCCTTACTTTAAAAAAAAAAAACTGTTTCTAGTAGTTTCTTTCTACTAAAAATGCTTGATTAAATAACAAATTTAAATTTTATTTTCAATTTATTTAAATAAAAACATTCTTTTTCATATATACATACAAAAAAAATCTAATTTTTTGATCATTTTTACTTCTCTTAATTTTTTCTATTAAAAATGACTATTTAAATCACAAATTTAAGTATTTTTTAGTATACATAACAAAAAAATATTTTCTATACATAAATTCAAAGAAAATTCTCATAAATTTTTTTAGCGCCCTAACTAAAAATTTGGATCTATGTATTAAAAGATTAATTTACGTTTGTAATATTTCTATTCGAGTTTATAGACAGTCCTTTCATTATTAAACTATTTATCATTTGGAACATCGATCGAGTATTATCAATTCTACTTAGATTCATATTTGTCATTTCACGAAAAAAAAATCATTTCAGTTTAAAATTGATTTTTTTAATATAATATTTAACGGAGTGATTTTCAATAAATAAAAAATAAAAAATTATGTTAAATGAAATACAATTATACAACACTAGTTTGCTACCCGCCTTGCTATATGGGGCAGAGTGTTGGGCGATTAAGAAAGCACAAGAATAGAGGATCATGGTCGTAGAAATGAGAATGATCCGATGGATCTACGAGGGCACTAGACTACACATGATCGTAAATAAAGTTATCCGTGAGAAGATAGGGATAGTTAGTACTATTAGGGAAAATGCAAGAGTCGAGCCTTTGATGGTTTGGTCATGTGTAATGGAGAGATACGAGTGCATTTGTACGCAGGTGTGAAACCATGACTATCGAGGGTGCCCGACGACAAAGAGGACAACCGAGGAAGAACTAGAATAAGGTGATTAAACAGGATATTGCTGTTTTGGGACCCACCAAGGAGATGACGTGCGATAGGATAAGATGGAAGAGGGTGTTTCGCGTCGAGGAGGGTTAGCTATGTGTGGCATTGGAGTTTCTACAGGCATATCCTGCCCCCAAACCCCCTTCTATCTCCCCTGATATGATATGTTTAGTGTGCATTAGTTACCCATACTTTTTTTTTGATAAGGAAATAATTCGAGGCCGGACAGGTCCGGACCTCGAGAGGCCGACAAAGTCGGCAAGCCGTCTAGACATACAACAACGAAATAGAAAATACAACATAAAATACATCAAAAGAGCACCCAAAGAAAACCCGGAAAGAACCCAAGACCTAAGCAAGCTAGCAGACACAATAACGAGAGGAAGGAAGTCGTCACGGAGAAGTGGATAGCGAGCGCATGGGACAACACTAGCTGACACGATGTCTCGCCGCCGGAAAGATGGAAAGCAGAAATCCACGTAAGGCAAAGGCGACACCTGGGGAAGTGTGGATCACACGACGTTCCCCCCACCTGGATGAGGGATCTTCGGAGACCACAAACACCACCAACACGATCACGTCGATCAACCAGGGCCGCAGAACTGCACCTCAACCGAAACTAACCACGAACCAAAGACGGACACCAAACCTCACGAGCAAAGGAAGCACAACCACTAGGAGAACGAAGAGCGCGGGAAGAATCCGGATTTAAAGGACTCTATGTATATATATATTTAATTTATTTATTATTTATTTATTATTTGTTTTTTAAAAAATTAAATTGTCTTGTTTCGGGCCAGCTTTGGGCCCAAAACCAAGCCTTGGGCCCAAAGAGACAACAATGGACCCGAAACCTCTAGCAATTAGGCAACCAAGGGCCCATCACATCGAAAGATGCAGGAGACGGACGGAGGGCACCACCAATGTCGGGGACGGGATGGAGCCAAGCCAGAAGGAGAGGCGCCACCACTACCCAACGGCAGCGAACTGAAGAAGCATAGCCCGCCGGGAGTGCCCGACGACGAGGCCGAATCAGCCGGCGAGGCAGGGCCAGGGGGAAGATTCAACGAGTGAGGTGAAGGAAAGCCGGTAGAGCCAGCGGCAAGCCGAAGGGGCTCCACCAAGGCACAACCTCCACCTTTGGGAAGAAACCACCAACCAGCAATCGGGAAGGGGTCGGAGAACCAGCGTGATAGGGAGGAGAAGGGATTTGGGGACACAAATCGAAGATCCATAAAAACCCCAAATCGATTTAGGTTTTGAATCGAGTCCGACCAGGCCGGGGAAGACAGAGCAACCAAGCAAGCCGAGGAACGGAGGTGGAAAAAGCGAGGGTTGAAGGACATCGAACAAGCCAACGGCACCGATGAGGAGCAATCAACGGAGCCAAGACTCGCCGAAGGGAGGAATAGGGGCTCTCCGAAGAGAGATGTGGGCTCTCCGACCAACTTGGGATGGGTTACCGCCATTGGAGGAGTGTACTGTAGGACCTCCGAAGAGAATAAGTGAATAAGCATAAATATAGATATAAAATTATATCTATATCTATAACTAAAAAAAAACTATGCACACAAATTTTTTTTAATAGATAAAATTCCACCGGGCTGCCCCGGGCCCAAGGCAAAACCTTGGGCCCGAAGCACAACTTTCCAAGCCCGCCATAGCTATGGATGGAGGACAAACCAGAGGCGACCTCAACGAAGAAGACGACCAAGGACAGCGGGACCCGAAAACAACGATCGGACAAGATGGGACGAAGCGGACTCAACCAAGCCACAAAAGCCCCAAATCAATTCAACAAAAGGAGCAAGACCGACACAAATCCCCGGACCAAAGAAGCCCAAAAACAGACTGAGGAAGGAAACCAGGATCTCTCAATCCGGACCAATTGAGCGACCAGGAGCACACCCCGAAGAGCGGGAGGGAAGCCAGATAGATGGAGACCAAAATCGGAATAAAGGCCGGAGGAAGCCACGAAACCGAATTCCAGTAAGGGCGGACGATCGGAACAGTAGACATCGATCACCACACACTGTATGAAGGAGAAGAAAGATAGATCTGACAAAGTTTGTTTGAAAGGAGATAAATTAGCCATGAACTTGATTGATATGGAAAACTAGAATTGAAGCATCCCGAATAATGGGTTTCTCAATGAGAGTTACCCATACTTATTGTCTCATCTTGACTAGCTGATTTGCGTTTAGTTTACTTTATTTTATTTCTATTCTATTTTATATTTGTTTTTTTAATAGATTATTCAATTAATTATTTATTACTAGTTGGTGCCACACGCTACGTGTGAGGACACCCACTCTAAGTATTTTACTTCTTTCGATTAACAATCTCTATCGTTTTATGCTTGGCAAAAAAGTTTAAAGAAAAATGTAACGGCCCGGATATAAATATCCGGGATACGTTTCGAAGGTCGGATACCTTCGTTCGGATGTTGCAATTCAGGTACGGGTCGAGGTTTCAAACCTCTAATCAGTCGAAGTCTCAAAAAATACAATTTAAACGAAAATAAAGCGGAAGTACGGTTTAGATACAAAAGCCACGGCAGAGCCGGGTCAAAACCAAAACAAAGTGGGTGGTTGCCATTTGTCAAGTCAGAATATATTAGCCGGATTCTTCGATTCACCAAAAGATTTCCCCGTCATAGAAGCATGGAGCAACAAGAGCGGTACCTAACACTATCCACGAAGTCAGGCCTGGTGATCGCCTGCGGGTCCTCTGACCGCGCTGAGGCCACATAACATGCCTATGCCTAAATAAAAGATGACTAATGCGGTACAAGATTTAAATCACACTATCATGCCCCTAGTATATATAATATGCGGAAAAGAACTGTAAAGGGCCCAAAACAATGCCAAGTAGCATATCCCTCTCCTACCTCTGCACCCCTTCCCGTTAGTGTAGAGACTGGCCAGTTCGTTGCTATAGCATAGCATATCCTCGTGGTGGTGCACTCACCCACGGTATCATCATCATAACATAAATTAAATATAAATTAAACATGCCCGATGGTGCTGGGCTATCATCATGCTCATATCGACTCGATAGACTCAGGGCACCCGATGGGGCTGGGCTACCCTATGACCCTAGCAAAGACTCTAGGACTATCACAGATAACGGCCGTTCTGTTTCAAACACACAAAGTAAACACATGCTCAGTTCAATGCAATCCTAGCATGATACTACATGGCATGCTTTAATATGCAACAAAACTACACATTACATGACACATCAGGTAGGAGGTCCAGGTTACTGAGTAAGTCCCGTAGGATACTTACCTGTTGATGCAGAACAGCAAGATAACACAAGCAAGGGCCCAAATGCAAGTCCAAAGCAATCCAAAAGCAATAAACACCTATCATCAAGTCATTTCCATAAGCTACCAGATCAACATTCACACTCACGAACCCAAGTTCTCAACATCCTCAAAACCGACCGATAGTAAAACCGTTTTCCAAAATCTTAAATCCAAATTAAGTCAACTCATATTCAAAATAATCTCTCAAAGAACTCATCTTAGAAAATCAACCAATCCTTTTAAAATCGCTTATCCAAATCCCGACATTAAACATTTAAGCCCTAAAAAGCAATTTCCCCAAAATCATATTATAGAAATAATTCAGGCATTTTAATTCAAACATTATATAAATAATTCTCAATACTAAATCATCAAAATAATTCTAAGCTCACAAATAATACTTATAAATCAAAACCAACAATTTACTTTAAAATTTCCCAATTCACATAGTTAAATCCTCATAAAATGCATCAATTAAATAATCCAATCAATATTATTTTAAAAAAATAACAATATATAACGAGTAATTTCCAGAATTTACAATTATAACCAAATTCCAAAATAATAATAATAATATTCAAATACGGATATAACATATCACATAATCAACATATACAATTTAAATCCTTCACCAACTTTTATAATCATACCATTTAAAATAATTCCGACATAACTTTCTTTAAAAATCCAAATCTTAAAATCACCCTTATAAACATAATATAATAACTTATCTCAATTAAAACTACTTTTGAAATCCTCTAAAATGTATAAATTAATAAACACAACATATAAATATATACGTACATCTTTCTAAAATCAAAACAACATAACACATGTCAAAAAACCCAGCCCAACCAAAAGGCCCAACCCGGAAGCCCACACCCGGCCCATCAATTCGGATCCCCTTCCCCTTTCAAATAAAAGAACCGGACAAAAGAAAAGAATAAAAGAAGGCCAAACCGGTTCAAGAAAGAAAAAAAATAGAACCGAACCCGTCTTCCCCAGCTCTGTTCTCTTCCCAGGAATTTTAGAACGGAAAAGGGAGGAGGAGCAGGGCCTCCGACGGCTCCATTCCAGCCCAAGCTCCCCCCACCTCATCAGCCCGAAATTCCGACCATCCCCGACCCTAGAAAACCAAAACGAGAGTAAGAGGAAGGAGGAAGAGGAAGCTCACCGGAACTTCGAGGAATCCGACACCGGGGACGCTCCGAGCGGTGTCCGGCTGCAACGACGAAGGGAGGAGCTTCTTTCGGCCCTAGGATGAGTGGGGAGGGATTAATAGAGAATCTTTCTCTGCTTGGGAGTGAAGGGAGGAAGAAAAACGAAGCTCACCAAGTTGACTGGAAAACAGGGGACACGGCTAGGGCTCGGCGTCGGCTCTCCGACGGCGGCTTCGGACTCCCTGGGTTGCTGGGCAACTACATACTGCTGCTCCTAGTTGGATGTGAATGGAGAGGAAGATGGGGCTGCTCGGCTTGCTCTTGGATGGCAAACAGGGGAAGTTGCGCTTGGGAGCGGTTCGGCGGCGGCACAGGGAGCTCCCGAGCTGGTCGACGGCAATGAAGGTTATGGTGCTGGTTGCTGGGGTGGTGAGGTGGAGGCTGGTGGAGCAAGGTGGTGGTTGGGGCTCTGCCGAAGATAAGGAGGAAGAGGGGAACTTTTGGTGGTTTGCAGACACAAAAGAGGGAGGGAGGAGAGGCTGAGAGGGAATGAGAATGGGGAACAGGACAATGTGAATTGCAAATGAGTGAGATTGGGGGACCAAGCTCTGATTTATGTGGAAGGTGAGCAACGGAATTGGCATGGGGGAGAGAGAGAGGGAGAGAGAGAAAAGAAAAGAAAAAGAAAAGAAATTAAAATATATGTGGTCCCAACAATACCCAATTCAAAATAGCGGAAAAGACTCAAAACCCGCTCGCCCGATCGAATCCCGACTAAATCAAATTTAAATCAAAATTTAATTTACTAATTACAAGATAACGGAATTAAATTAATTTTATCAAAACTCGGAGCTCGAAGGCGGAATTAAATCCGTTAAAAACTAAATTCTCAAAACGATGCCGTAATGTTTTTAAAATCAAACGTACCCTCGAGGATGAGTTTTCTCACATTTCTACTGATCGAATAAAATAATCATTTATTTACTCAAATATATTAATATAATAATATAAAATACATTCAGTCCTTACAAAAAATATCAATTTATTTATTTTTGTATCAGTAAATGTTATAATAGTTTTTGTAAATTCAATGTTATTTCCCATGAAATAAGGGTATTTTTTTAAGGGAAATTGCAAAAAATAACACGAACTTTAGGGATGGTTGCGTTTTGTGGCACCAAATTTAAAAAATTCTATAATAATCACTAACTTTGAAGGGTTGTTGTGGTTAATAGCACAACCATTTTATTTTAAAAGTACACCCCTTATTAACATTTTGTTTACAAAAAAATCACATTTTTCCATTGTTTTTTTAAACCCACTCACAATTTTCTTCTTTTTTTTAAAAAAAATAATAATTTTCATGTTTATAAAATCAATTTCAATTTTTCAAAAATCATCATTTTTAAAAAAATATAATTTTGATATTAATTGGTATCTTTATAAGACACTCATTTTTTATTTTAAAGACATTACTTATTATTTAATTTTTTTTAAAAAAAACTGAGTTTATGGAGAAAATAAAATTAGTTTTTTAACGGGGTTTAAATAATGAGTGTATTCTTTTAAGAAAAAAGGGGAAAAGTAGTGTTTCATAAAATAAATTATATTTTTTAAAATTAAAAATGAAAATGGATTATTTTGTAAAATGAAATATGAGCATTTTTAAAAAAAAATTGAAAATTAGATGATTTTTCTTACAAAGAATGTTAATAAGAAGTGATATTTGAAAAAAAAGACGTGCCACTTATTGCAACCAGAACTAAAGTTGG
Organism: Persicaria maculosa; assembly: GCA_963922045.1. Classification (NCBI taxonomy): domain Eukaryota; kingdom Viridiplantae; phylum Streptophyta; class Magnoliopsida; order Caryophyllales; family Polygonaceae; genus Persicaria; species Persicaria maculosa. The sequence continues at coordinate 12,783,245 of OY998257.1, read as the reverse complement.
TGATTATTTTTAACATTTTTAAAGTTCATGCCATTAAACGCAACTACCCCTAAAGTTCATGCTATTTTTCACAATTTGCCCTTTTTTTAAATAAGTTATACAATATAAGTAGACTCTTTCCAATCTAAAAAATTGCAAGTTAAACATCAAAATTTTATTTCATTTAGAAATAAAAATAAGACTCTTTTCAATCTTATATAATAAATTTTAAATATTCAAATGTTTTTTAAGAATTATAAATAAAATGTTAAGTCAAACACCAATTATATTATATAATTAATATTAAATACAAACAAGAATTTAAGTCAAAAAATACGTGGCCCACTTATGATAGCCCAAAGTCAACATAGAATAAAATATGTATATATCTACCGTTCATAAGGGCACTGCCCCTTTTTATATATAGATTTATACGTGTCTAGGAAACACTATCTTGATATAATTGAGAAAAGGTGCGTACAACTTGATCTTCGAACCTTATTTATAGTGGATATACTGGGATTGTTGTTGTAATTTGCTACCTGCAATTTGGAGTTAGTACCACTTCATAATCCATGTATATCATCACTTCAATCAGACGACCCCGGTACGTCAACTAAATGCACTAGGTAATACATGCATGACTAGCATTTTCATGGTATCTTTTAACATTAACTCACCTAATATAACGGTGTAATGAATTTACACACTACATTAGAGATCTTATTTAAAATTCACTTATTTATAACTGACAAATAAAAATAGCAACATTAACAAGCATTATTAATTAACCAAATTTTTTTTTACCAATTGATAATAAGGTATATTTTGATTATCTAAACAATAAATATGACTACCTTCTAAAAAAATACAATCCGTAAAAAGGGATTTCCCAATAACATGTGATTTACCGATGTTATAATTTATCGGTTTTTCCATATAAATTGATCTATATAATGCAAACTAACTATTTAAAAACAACACGCAAAATAAAGATTAGCAATATCTATTCTCATTATCCTTAAGCAATTTGAGGTGGCTGAGATCAACCAGGAAAATCAAAAAGTTTACAAATCATGTTGTCAGACCCTTTTGGACAACTACTATGTCAGTGTCATTTCAGGATAGAGATCTTGATGTTTTCGTTTATCAAAATGCTATTGATTTATGATTTACGAGCCACTTCAGGTATAAAAAATGTAAAATAAAGAAAATGTTATGTTTAATGAAAATTTACTAGTATTTACGTTTGGATTTTATAGAATTTTTAACAAATTTGTTGGAGCTTGAGTGTGAATTGGATTCTGGTTAGCTGCGACGCATCTGAGACGAGGGTCCGAGTCGGACAGAATTTCTGACTCAATGAATCCCTGCCTCACAAACTCACGCCAATGAAGGTGTGGCCTTTAACATCGCCCTCTTACCAAAGCAGGACGTTACTGAAACTCCCCCCCTTATATATACCCACTTCACACTCTCCCTCTGTTTTCATCCCCTGCCTCTCTCACTCCTCTGTTTCCACCTCCAATCCCCAGAGAGAGTGATTGGGCTCAGCTCACCCCCCCCCCCCCTCCCCTCTCAACCCCCAATCCATGGCTTCCCCTGTTCTCTTCCTCCTCCTCACTCTCATCACCACCTTCGAGGCCGTCCTCTCCCTCCCCGACGGCTTCCCTTCCTCCTCCTCCTCCGACTCCCAACTCTACCAATACCACCGCCGCCCCCGCTACTCCTCCCACAACTACCGCGACGCCCTCTCCAAATCCATCCTCTACTTCGAAGGCCAGCGCTCCGGCAAGCTCCCCCGCAACCAGCGCATCACCTGGCGCCGAGATTCCGGCCTCTCTGACGGCGCCTCCGCCCACGTAACCCCTCTCCCCACCTCCCTCTGTTTTCAATTCATCTCTGAAACCGAAAAAGGTCTCACCTTTATCCAATTTTGCAGGTCGATTTGGTCGGAGGCTACTACGACGCCGGCGACAACGTCAAATTCGGCTTCCCGATGGCGTTCACGACGACAATGCTATCATGGAGCGTTATCGAATTCGGCGGATTGATGAAAAGCGAGCTCCAGAACGCTAAAGAAGCCGTCCGGTGGGCCACCGACTACCTCCTCAAAGCCACCGCCCATCCCAACACCATCTACGTCCAGGTCGGCGAAGGGAACAGCGACCACGCCTGCTGGGAGAGGCCCGAGGATATGGACACCCCGAGGAATGTGTACAAGATTGACCAAAATAACCCTGGCACTGAGGTCGCCGCCGAGACCGCCGCTGCTCTTGCTTCCGCTTCCATCGTCTTCCGCCGGAGCGATCCCTCATACTCCCGCCTCCTCCTCACCAGGGCTATTAGGGTAATTTCACATTTCATTTTAATTCATCTTTATTTCTTACCACAATAAAAAAAACCCACTTACATGTCGTTTCGTTTAGGTGTTTGAGTTTGCCGATACCTACAGAGGGACTTACAGTGATGGCAGACTCAGATCCATTGTTTGCCCCTTTTATTGTTCATTCTCTGGATATGAGGTAAAAACTTTTGTTTTTCAATTGGATGCGCGGTTTTGTGTAATTTGTCTGAATTTAAGGGCTACTTTCCGCAATTTGCCTTTGAAATGGGGTCTAATTTGGGAAAAGTGAAAATTGGGTATAGGATGAGTTGTTGTGGGGAGCGGCTTGGCTTCACAGGGCCACAAGGAACCCAATGTACCTCAACTACATTCACCAAAACGGCAACGTTTTGGGTATCGATGAAGCCGATTACACTTTCGGGTGGGATAACAAGCACGCCGGTGCTCGGATCCTCCTCTCCAAGGTAAACGTCGACCCACTTCATATCACATATTCATATCAAATAGACTCACATTGTCAAAAAAGAGTGTTTGAAATTGATTTGATTGTTTTTGGCAGTCATTCTATGTGCAACAAATGCAAGAAGTGCAAGACTTCAAGATTCATGCTGATAACTACATTTGCTCTCTCATTCCCGGTGCCCCATTCTCGCAAGCCCAGTACACACCAGGTGCGTCGCATTACCTAGCGTGTTATTGTGGGGTCCACTTTGTAAGCTCGACTAATTAATTATTAATTTTTTAAAAAAAATCAACAGGGGGATTATTGTTCAAGATGGATGATGCAAACATGCAGTATGTGACCTCAACCTCCTTCCTCCTGCTAACATACGCCAAGTACCTAAAGTTCTCGCGCACGACGATAAACTGTGCTGGGACTACCATTACTCCCCGGACCCTCAAAACCATTGCCAAGAAACAGGTATCCCATTTTCGTATACATTCCATTTTTATTTCTCTTTCCGTGTAACATAGTTGATAACATAAGTCGATTTAAAAACATATATACATTCTTTTTTATTTCTGTTTCTATGTAACATAGTTGGATAACGTACGCCGGTTAAAATGTGTTGTTAGGTGGATTACATATTGGGGTCGAACCCGTTAAAGATGTCGTACATGGTGGGGTACGGGCCGAGGTACCCGCAGAGGGTTCACCACAGGGGAGCATCACTGCCGTCAGTTGCGGCTCACCCGCAGAAGATCCAATGCTCCGCGGGGTTCGCCTTCATGAACTCGCAATCGCCCAACCCGAACATCCTGGTGGGGGCCATCGTAGGCGGCCCCGACCAGAACGACCGGTTCTCGGATCGAAGATCCGACTACGCCCAGTCGGAACCCGCTACTTACTTCAACGCCCCTCTCGTCGGCTCGCTCGCCTACCTCGCTCACTCCTTCGGCCAGCTCTGATTGATCTAAACCACCCGGTGGGGCGCAACAAACCTAACAGAAAATATGTTACCGGGCCCAGTTTATTGTCTAATCAGTTGATGGGTTGTTTTTTTAGGGTTTTTTTTGTGTGTGTGTGTGAGGAGCCCCAATAGGTTGAGACTATTAGGAGGCGTAGATTTAGGGGTTGAAACAAAGGGGAGGAAGAAATTGCAGATATGGTGGCGCAAATGGCGTGGAAAAGGTGGGGTGGGGGGTGCTGATATTATTAAAGCACTTTAATTTATATATATGAATTGAAGAACTGTACTGTACTGTCAACATTGTGTAATGTGTTCTTCTGCCCTACAAAAAGGGGTGTGTGGAATTTTAATTTTAATATATAATATTATATGGTTTGGACTTTGGAGTCAAAAAAGAGAGTGTTTGGAACCTGTAATGTGTCTTTTTCCTATGAAGTTTTATACCTTGCTTGACCTACAATGCAGTTATTCACATTGCTCGGATCTTGATGCCTCCAATTTGACTATCCATCGTTCACTAACCATGTTTCACCGGTTGTTGAATAAATAGTTGAAATTTTTTTTTTGTGAGGTAGACCCTATTAAACTACCACCAAACAAACGAGAGCAAGAAGCTCTAGATGAGAAGCCAAGACAAAAGCTTCCGAGGAGAATTGAAGTCTTGAAACCTTGTCAACCTAGTTGAATTCTATGTAGATAGAGTTATAGATACTGCGTAGTTTATAGATAGATAGATATATTATAGATGATTAGAAAATAAAAAAAATCTATTTTAATTTGATTGGTTGAAAACTCTAAAATTATGTTGGTGATGACATGCAGGGATGGAAATGGATCAGGTTATGTAGGGGTGTGCATGATTCGGTCCAAACCGAATTTTCGGGCCGAACCAACACAAACCGAACCTAACCGAAATTTTTCGGTTCGAGAATTTCCATTTTTCGGTTTCGGTTCGGTTTGTGTTCGGTTTAGGTTCGGTTTGTGTTAAACCGAATTTTTTTATACACTACATAAATACATTGTATATATATTTGTATATTTTATATATACACACATACTTACTGTATATACATATATATAGTGCATATATACACATATATATACATTGTATTTGCAATTATATATATATATATATTTTAATCTTGTATACTTTATAAAGCATACAACTACAATGTATATATATACACTATATTTGTAACCGTGTATATATATATATATTTATTTATTTATTTGTAACTATATTTGTATACTTTATATTGGAATATGTGTATATATACTGTATTTTATATATATTTGTATACTTAATATTTTTTTTAATGGAAATTCGGTTCAATTATGTTAAAACCGAACCGAACACAAACCGAACCGGCAAATAACCGAACCGAACCTAATACTTTCGGTTCGGCTTTCGGTTTGAAAATTTTGAGATTTTCGGTTTCGGTTCGGTTTGGTTCGGCCCGGTTCGGTTAGGTTTTAGACCGATGCACACCCCTAAGGTTATGGATGGATGTACCTATTCCATCACCCATCCGTTAAGAAATTTCCTCCACCTAATCCACCCATCATCCACTAGCCCTTGCATCCATATCCGATCCATCCATCATCCGCGAGTTATTGGGTGGATCGAGTGAAATATATGGATGAGAATTTCATGTAAACATCCGTTGTAATTTTCAAAATGGAAATAAAACTAAATAAATAAAATCTTTTTTTTAAAATAAAATTTAATATATTAAAATTAAAGTACTCATCAAATTACACAAACACAAAAAAGTCAAACTATCAAATTAAGTTACATATATTAACTAATATGCGTAAAAAAAATATGATCAAGTTTCATATAATAAACAATTTTAGTGGATTGGGCACCCCTTTATCCATGCCCAACCCGATCCATCATCCATTTATTTGTCCATTTATTCGGATTTTCATCAAGTTTCATATAATAAACAATTTTAGTGGATTGGGCACCCCTTTATCCATGCCCGACCCGATCCATCATCCATTTATTTGTTCATTTATTCGGATTTTCATTCATATATTTAGGGTGGATTAATGGATGGATTGGATATTTGCGGGTTGATTTCCATCTCTAATGAAACCTCAGAAAAAAAATGTTTCTATTTTAACAGTTAGTTCTAGATTATAAATTATAGATTTTTTTATACAAGGTGGAAATTTGGGATTGGTCAACCGCGGTTGAACCACTTCCAAAGAGCGTCCTTTTGGACGATATCATCGATCTCAACCGGACAGCGCTCCTCAGCTATCGTCGATAGATGATCTAACTTTTAATGAGGAAAATAAAGTTTTTAGTTTTAAGGATCTCAAACCTGGATGATACTATCAACGAGGTTGCTTTTGAGTTTTGAGCGAGGAGCAACGCGTGAATTATAGCTTCAAAAGGTCTCCTATTCTGTTCCTCTCAGGCTATCACGTTAAGGGTCCAAAAGCTGCTCAACCCGTTGGCTAGTTGCTCAACTAAAATCTGTGTAAAATGCTAAATTTACCTAATTTAAAAATAATAAAAATTGTATAAAATATTAATTTTTAAAAATAATTTTATATTTAATAGAAAATTTGATATTTTATATACAACAGTTTTTAAACAGTGTGCCTATAAATTTCATATTTATTTGATATTCGCACAGTGAATTTTTCGTCAAGCGTATAGTTACGACACTTGCTTTCGGAGTTAGTACATATTTTTGCTTGAAAACAATTTGCTAATACCGGCTTTTGGAGATAAACATTATGCCGCCTTAAGAAGCCTATGTTGATATGTTGTTTTCAAATAAAAATAATTACCGACTTTGGAAGTCAATATTGTAACCATGGGCTTGGCAATATTTTGGTCATACATAGTACTATATCGTTTAATACAGGTGCTGTATAGACATATATTAAAAACTTGAATTTGGAAATTATTTTCTTAAACTGAAAAGGATAAATCCATAAAATTAAAAAAAAAAGATGAAAATTTCTCTTGGTGTCCACGGACTTTTAAATTCCGTGTGTGGTATCAAAGTTTTGACATATTTCACATGGTATCCATGATATTTTACAAAAGTTTATGTGATAACCAGAAGGATTTTTAATATTAGAAATTTGAGATTTTGATATTAAAAAATCTTTAAAAATACTATTATTGTATATTATTTTGGAAAACACTTTATAACATTGTGCATTAATTTGAATCTTGCTAAAAAAATTAATTTTTTTAATATGCATTTTGTTAGAGATAATCCAACCAATTTTAATATTTTCTTTCAAAATCTTTTGCATTTAATTTTGACTTGTTCTTAATGTTAATTTTTATTTTAAGAAAAAATTGCTAAAAATAATACAACTTACCACCCATGAACCAATGTTAGTTTTTGACATGGTAATCGGATGTTTGAAAATTTAATGACATGGTGCCATATCATTCAATGCCTAAATTTTTAATTTTTGTTGAAAAAAAAAACTAATTTTGAGTATAAATCAGATTCTAGAGTTGATGTACTTATCCAATTTATACTAAAAAATTAGTTTCTTTTTACAAAAATTAAAATAGTTAAAGATGTCACCCATGAAATCAATATTAGTTTTTGAAGCGACTACTAGATGTTTGAAAATTTATTGACATGGTGCCGCATTGTTCAATGCCTAAATTTTTAATTTTTGTAAAATAAACTAATTTTGAGTATAAAATAGTGTCGAAAATAGTGTTGAAAGTTCTAACAATCAGGTTGAAGAAAATGCTTGGGAAGCTGATAGCATTTAGCCAGAGCGCATTTGTTCCGGGAAGACTCATTACAAACAACGTGCTAGCGGCCTTTGAGATTTTTCACTTCATGAAAACCCGGAGAGGAGGGAAGAAGGGTCATATGGCGTTGAAGCTAGATATGAAAAAGGCCTACGATAGGGTGGAATGGGTTTTTCTGGAGCATTGCTTGAGGAAATTCGGTTTCTCAGAGATGTGGGTCTCCTTGGTCATGAAGTGTGTAAGGACGGTGAGTTTTTTGGTACTAATGGACGACACACCGTCGCCTGTCTTTCGTCCGTAGAGAGGGCTGCGCCAGGGGGACCCTTTATCACCGTATTTATTCCTCCTTTGTGCCGAAGGGCTGTTTGGAATGATTCGAGTTAGTGAGGCTCATAATAGATTGAAGGGGATTAGAATAGCGCCTACTACACCGTCGATATCTCATCTCTTTTTTTTTGCTGATGATTGTGTTCTTTTTCTTGGAGCTACATGTCAACAGAGCACGAAAACTATTCACATTCTCCATACTTATGGAGCGGCGTCCGGTCAACAGGTTAACTTCTCGAAATCATATCTCTCTTTCAACAAGAATGTCGATGAGGCCAAGAGACAAGAACTTCATGAGATCATGGGCATCCGCGAGGTGTCGAAACACAAACGGTACCTGGGTCTGCCAACGATGGTGGGTCGGTCGAAAAAAGTTATCTTTGAACAACTCAAGGAAAGAATTTGGAAGAAAATGAAAGGCTGGAAGGAGAAAACACTTTCTCATGCGGGGAAAGAGGTGTTGATCAAGGCAATTGCCCAGGCGATACCCACACATACCATGTCTTGTTTCTTGCTCCCAACGGGGCTATGCCGGGAGATCGAGATGCTTCTGTGCAATTTCTGGTGGGGGGAAAAAGCGAGCAGAAATAAAACGCACTAGATGAGTTGGAAGAGGATGTGCAGAGCTAAGGCAAAGGACGGTATGGGCTTTAGGGATTTAGAGACCGTCAACAGAGCCTTTTTGGCTAGACAAGCATGGAGATTGCTAGAGGACCCGGACTCGCTACTGGCTAGACTTTTGAAAGCAAAATACTTCCCCATGGGACGTTGCTTCAGGCTGAAGTGGGGCACAATCCAAGTTATACTTGGCAGAGCATTGTTGGCGGGAGAGACAGGCTAATCGAAGGGTTAATGTGGAGTGTTGGCAATGGGAGTGGCGGATCCTAAAGCAGTTAGTTGAGGGGGCGGAAAATTGACTTCTATTTTTTTTTTCAAAAAAATCATTAATATTTAAAGTTTTCGAGTTTAATTATAGTATTAAGTTGTGAAGTTTAACAAATGATAAGTATGATAGAAGTATATTAATTGGTAAATGATGTGAAAAATCATTTATATTACTTCAGTTTTGAAACGTTTATAACTTTTTACTCAGGTATCGGATTTGAGCTTATAATATATCAAATCGAAGCTATCGACGAGAGGAATATGTATATTAAATTTTATTTTTGATTGGGGGGAGACTGCCACCTCTGGCCCTCAAAAGGATCCGCCCCTACGACCGATATAAAGGTTTGGGAGGACCGTGGATTCCTAGATCAACGAGCTACAAGGTGATCGGGAATTTCCTCGGTGGCGACCCGTACATGAGAGTACTCGATCTCATCAACTGGACAGTTGGGCGGTGGGATGAGGCGCAGCTGCAACGGTTCTTGCTACCGGTTGACATAGAGGCGATACGGAAAATTCGCCTCGTGGATGTGATGGATAAGGATCAGCTCGTATGGTGTCATACAAAGAACGAAATCTTCACAGTTCATTTGATGTACCACACACTACTAGAGAGAGCTATGAACTCGAGGGATAGAGCGGGGACGTCGGACAGTTCCCAAGCTGAGAGGGCGTGGAAGGCTCTGTGGAAGATCAAGGCAATGTCGAGGGTTACCTCACTGATCTAGAGGGATGCCTCAGGGATTCTGCCATGTAAATCAAGCTTAGCATGACGCAAGATTACGGAAGATGGTGTAAGTGTTTAGATAACTGAGTCCTTGAAGGATCTCAGAGGAGCCTACTCCTGTATATATATCATTGGGGGAAAACCCTGAGGGTACAATCGTAAATATGTACAACTCTATCTAAAACATATATACGTGCTAACATCCTCCCTCAGTCGCAGCTAGAGGTGAGCGAATAGCAAGACTGGAACGAAAAGAAGTAAAAAGAGGAGTAGGTAATCCTTTTGTGAAGATGTCCGCATACTGATGGGCAGAAGGGACATGTAACACTCGAACCTGGCCTAGAGCGACCTTTTCTCTGACGAAATGTATGTCAATCTCGATATGCTTGGTACGCTGGTGCTGAACCGGGTTCGAGGCGAGGTAGACTGCGGAGACATTGTCGCAGTAGACCAATGTAGCGGCACGAAGTGGAACGCGAAGCTCGCAGAGGAGGTTGCGGAGCCAGCAGGTTTCCGCCACAGCGTTGGCGACACCTCTATACTCAGCCTTGGCACTGGAGCGAGATATGGTAGCCTGAAGCTTGGAGGACCACGATACCAGATTGTCACCAAGGTAGATAGCGAACCCAGAGGTGGAACGGCGAGTTTTCGGACAACCCGCCCAGTCTGCGTCTGAGTAAGCTGTGAGTGTGTCGAAACGGCCGCGAAAGAGGTGCAATCCCAGGTGCCCTTGATGTACCGGATGATCCGTTTGAGAGCATGTAGATGATGCTCACGGGGATCATGCATGTATAAGCAAACCTGTTGGCAAAAGCAATGTCTGGCCGAGTGAATGTCAGATACTAGAGGGCACCTGCTAGACTGCGATAGGCGGTAGGGTCATCAACCTTGGGTTGGGACTAGAGGCAGCATCAAGCTTGGACTTGCAGTCGACAGGAGTGGTAGCAGGCTTGCAGGATGTCATCCTAGCCTTGTCGACAATCTCAAGGGCATATTTCTTCTGATGAAGAAACAATGTATCCCGAGTGCGAGTCACGGATATGCCGAGAAAATAGCTCAGGGGACCAAGATCCGTCATGGCGAACTCTGAACGCAACAGTCCCATCAGGCGTGACAATAATGATGGAGAAGATGCAGTAAGCACAATTTCATCAACATACAGCAATAGATAAGCCGTGTCAGACCTTGAATGGAAGACAAAGAGGGAGTGATCTGACTGACTGCTCTGAAAACCAATCGCACTGAGGTACGTGGCGAAGCGCTGATACCAGGTGCGGGGCGCCTGTTTCAATCCATAGAGAGACTTTCGGAGAAGGCAGACATGAGAGGGGCGCGAACAATCATAGAAGCCTGGAGGCTGATGCATATACACAGTTTCCTGAAGGTTACCGTGCAAAAAGGCGTTCTTGACGTCCAGCTGGTGAATAGGCCAGTCCTTAGTGAGAGCGATGCTCAACACAGTGCGTATGGTAGCGGGTTTGACGACCGGGCTAAAGGTTTCGTCGCAGTCCACACCAACCTCCTAAGACTTGCCATTGACAACGAGGCGAGCCTTGTGTCATTCAAGTGACCCATCAGACCTGTACTTATGTTTGAACAACCACATGCAATTAATGATATTAGAGTCCCGAGGCCTAGGTGCTGGATTCTTGGGGTGTGGGGACTGTGGGTTGATGGTGGGGGGCAAAGGGGAAGGTATGTTCGTCGAAAATCACGTGGCGAGATGTCACTACCCGATTGGTATCCAAGCGAAGACAACGGTAGCCTCGATGGTGTGAGGAAATGCCCAAGAAGACACATTTTGTGGACCGTGGGGAGGGCTTATGGGGAGTAGTGGCACTCATATTGGGAAAGCAAAGGCATCCAAACACTCGAAGATGATTGTAGGACGGGTGGCGGTGGTAGAGTGCCAAGGTTGGGTTGGAGTTGCCAATTGCTTTTGATGGTAGTATATTGTGGAGGTAAGTGGCCATATGAAGAGCTTCAACCCAAAAAGAAGGGGGGTAGAGAAGCATGTTGAAGTAGGGTTCGTGTCTTGTCATTGAGCGTGTGGAGAATGCGTTCCGCTTTGCCATTTTAAGGTGATGTTTGTGGACAAGAGAAGCGGAGGGCTATCCCTTATTGTTGACAAAAGGAGCGGACAATGTTGTTGTCGAACTCGCCTCCCATGTCACATTGAATGGCCTTGATAGGCAAACTAAACTGGGTCTGGACAAACTTGTGAAAGCTAATAATGTGGCCCTGTGTTTCCGATTTATGGCGTAGTGGAAATACCCAAACAAAATTGGTGTAATCATCAAGTATAACCAAATAATAACAAAAACCACTAGCACTAGGAATGGGCGATGTCCACAAATCGCAATGAACAATGTCAAAAGGTGCAAAAGTATGTGAAAGGGAAATGCTAAAAGGAAGTCTTTTGCTCTTGGCGATCTCACATGAAGTGCAGATGCCCGAGGCTTTATTACAAGAAATGAAATTGCTAGAGCGGAGACTTTGAAGCACGTGATCGCCAGGATGACCAAGACGAGCATGCCACAAGTCGGAACTAAGGGTGATGAGGGCGGTGGGGGCGGACTTGCGGGCTGGGGCAAGTGGATAGAGGTCACCGGAACTATTGCACCGCATGATTGGGGTCCCCGTGCGAAGGTCCTTCACAAGAAAACCAAAAGGGTCAAATTGGACAGCCACGTGATTATCAGTGGTAAATTGACGAACAGAGATGAGGTTTTTGACTATGTCAGGGGCAAGTAGGACGTTGTTAAGGTGGAGGGGTGGGCCAGTGGGGAGGGTTGCTTGACCTGAACCGACAATGGATAGTGGGGCGCCATTACCGACATAAATGGATGGTAAAGTGCTAGAATTAAAAACAGTTTGTAGGTTACCTGGTGCGTTCGTCATGTAGGAAGAGGCCCCGGTATCCATATACCAGTTGTCATCCGGCTGCTGAAGTCCCATGGTGGAGAAAGCGGTGGAGAGATCGGTGTGTTGCGGCTGGGAGGCGTATAGCGTCGGGGAAGGAGCCGCAGAGGGTGGAGGGCGGTAAGGGCGAAGCATCGAAGGCGGTGGGTAGCCGGCCCACGACGGATAGGGGCAGGGAGGCGGGGTGGGGTACCAAGACTGCGGCGGGTATTGCGGCGGGGGCTGCGGCGGGTAGTGCTGCGGCCGCGGCATGTTGCTGCGGCCGCCGCCGCGGCCCCGTCGCGAGTTCCTCCCTTACTCTCGTCCGCCGCGCTGGTTGGGTGGCTTGGATTGGGTTGTTTGAGGGTTTCGGGGGTAAGGATCCGTGGGTAGGAAGTCCTTAGAGGACACTAGGACATGGGAAGGGGCTTGAGGGCGGCCCTGACGGCTTTCCTCCCTGGAAAGCATGCTGCGAGCCACCATGAATGTCGGCAACGGGGAAGTGTTACTTATCATCCCGCCGACGATGTCAAATTTGGTGGAGAGGCCATTGATAAGTTGAAGAACAAGGCGCTCTTCGCTGACTTTGTGTCCGACATCGCCTAGTTGATCGGCGATAGCCTTGATGGCAAGGCAATAGTCGGAGACGTTGGAGAAACTTTCCTGACGGGTGTTCATGAATTTCCCTTCAAGATCCGCAACCCTAGCGGATTGATTGTCATGAAAGAGGCCCTTGATGCGAAGCCAAACATCACGAGCGGTTGATTCGGGTTGGAGGACGGTAATCAACACATCTTCGGAGATGGTAGCATAGATCCATCCGAGTACGATGGAGTCGATGCGGTTCCAAATAGGCTCAGGGACATCATTGGGGCGGTCGGAACCGTCGATGTGGGCGAGGACATCATGGCCCCGACAAGCGGTGGTGAAGAGTTTCGCCCATGTGTGGTATTGAACCTTCTTGAGGTCTAGGGTTAGGGGGATTTGGTTCTTGATGTTGGTAACGGATTGGGCGGAATGGAAAGGGTTTTGTGGCTGCGGTGGGGGGTTGACAACGTCACCCATTGGTAGAGATAGGTAGCGGCGGCGGCAAGTAGGGGCGGCGGCTAGGGGTTGCGGCGGCTGCGGTTGGGAGCGGCGGCGGCGGCGGGTAAGGGGCAGCGGGTGTGGGCGGCGGCGGCGGCAGGGTGTGGGCGGCGGCGGCTTTGAGAGCGGCGGCGGCTGGATCGAATTAATTTGTGAAACGGAAAAATTTTAGGGTTTCACAAAGAGGCTGTGATACCATGTAAGTGTTTAGATAACTGAGTCCTTGAAAGATCTCAGAGGAGCCTACTCCTGTATATATATATCATTGGGGGAAAACCCTGAGGGTACAATCGTAAATATGTACAACTCTATCTAAAACATATATACGTGCTAACAGATGGGTGCTGTGAAGAGATTGTCCAGGAGGTCTTTGGGTCGGTCTTCACAAAGGGCTCAATCTTAGAAAGGCAATGGTGGGCAACAACAACATGGGCGATTTGGAAGGCTCGGAACAAGTGCATTTTTGAGGGGATTGTGGCGCAGCCGAATGAGATTGTCCAGGAGGTCGAGGACCTGCTGCTGGAATTTGAATCCTACAGAGACGTGCTGTCCCCACCCGGACGACAGCAACAACAAGGTACAATGGCAAAGCTTTAGCACAAACCACCGAGCGGAGCCTTGAAGTTCAACTGCGATGCGAGTCTCACTGAGGCAGGACATGCGGCGATAGGAGTGGTGTGCAGGGATCATTGGGGCGACCTGTAGTTCGGGGGGCAGAAGGAGAGTCAAAGCACCGGATGTGTGGAAGAAGCTGAAGGTGAGGCGGTGAGATGGGCGATTTAGCTGGCAAAGGAGCGAGGTATGCAACACGTTCAGGTCGAGTCCGATTGCTTGGCGCTTGTGACCAAATTGAAGTATGGGAGACTAGGGAAAGGACCGTTGCACAATCTCATCGCGGCCATTCTGAACATCGTTAAAGGCTTTGTGAACGTGGACTAGTGCCATGTGAAAGGGGAGGGGGGACATGGTGTTGGAGTTAATGCATATAGAAGGTGGGTTTTAAGGAAGGTGCCCTTTGGACTTCCCACATCCCACATGGAAAGTTCAAGGGTACCCTAAAGGGTTTTTAAGGAGTCTCTTCCACTACCTACATTGAGAGGTTGAGGAGGAGATGGGGCACCCACACGCGCGCCCGCCGCCGCCGTCGTCCGTCAGGCTCGGCTCGGCTCGGCTCGTGCTCCGAGATTGGAGTTGGAGTTAATTTTTTGCGGAAAAATTATTCTTTGAGGCCGAAGATATTACGGATTAGCTTGTTCGTGCTTATCCGCGAATATCTGTTTTTCACTGGAAAAAAATATCTTTTCCGAAATCTTTCCAAACCGTTTTAGATAAACTCGAACCTTCTGTTGATAGACTAAAATCTCTCCTTTGCTTGCGGGCTAAGGAGGATTTCGGAGCCTATATAAGGAGGGTTAGGGTTCTGCTTTGAAACACACAGCGAACACACAATCGCCTCTCTCCCTCTCCTGTTTTCTCCTACCCTTTTCCCGTTCTGAGCGCCTGTTCCAGTTCCAACTTCTCTCCCTCGAGTGCACCTGTGAGAGAAGACGGTGAAATCCTTGGGGGACGTTGCCTCGCATACGATCTGCACCACTGTCGGGGGCAAATACGTTTCTCATTCAGTGGCTTCCATACCACGCTTCACCGCAGTCCAGCCCCTTCACAGAAACAAGGTTCGGCCTACATTCCTAACGAGTTTGTTAGTTGCTGTATTCACAGGTTCCAGCAGGGTCATTGTCCAACAGTGAGAAACGTATTTGCAAAGTTGGATCAATGGCCGCCGTCGAGATCTCCTACAAGAAGCCGCTGCTCGATCTCTCAAAGCTGGAGCCTTTGGATGGCTCGAACTACAAGCGCTGGTCCCAGAAGATGCTGATCTTCTTTGAGCAACTGGAGATTGACTATGTGTTGCTGCAAGACCCCCCTGCCGCCCCTGCGGCTGCTGCTGATGCTGAGGGCGATGCGCTGCCCAACCCACCTGCGCCTTCTGCGGAGCTCGTAAAATATCAACGCGACAACAAAACCGCAAGAGGCTACCTGCTGAACCACATGAAGAACGTTCTGTTCGACCTGCTGCTGATCCAGAAGTCTGCTAAGACTATCTGGGAAATCCTAGACAAGAAGTACGGCACTGACGATGCTGGGAAGCGCAAGTACGTGACTGGACAGTGGATCCAGTTCAAGATGGTGGACGACAAGCCTATCATGGAACAGGTGCATGAGTACGAGAATTTGGTAGCGGATATACTGGCTGAAGGGATGAAGATGTGCGAAGTTCTTCAGGCAAACGTCCTGATTGAGAAATTGCCTGAGTCATGGGCACGCTGCCGCAATCACCTCAAACACAAAAAGAAAGATCTTACCTTGGAGGAACTCGTCAGCCATCTGAAGATTGAGGAAGCTAACCGACTAAAGGAAAAGGAGACCTCCAACACTGCTGCAGACACGGTAAAAGCTAACATTGTTGAAACTCCGCAGGTCAACAAGAAAGGCAATAAGCTGCCTTTCAACAAGAAGAACAAGAAGGGCCCTGGAGGACAGAACAACAAGCCTGCGAAGTTCAAGAAGAACAACAATGGAGAAAAGCAGAACAACACAGGCTGCTATGTGTGTGGTCGACAAGGCCACAGGGCGTTCCAGTGCCGTGAAAGGAAGGATGCTCAGTATGCTGCCCAGAAGAACAACGGAGGGCAGGAAAAAGGCATTGCAAACGTCGCTGAAGGAGTTGCTCCTGAAATCATTGCTGCAGTGGTCACTGAAGCTAACATCATTGGGAGCATGACCGAATGGATTGTGGACACTGGGGCCACAAAGCACTTCTGCGCCAACAGAGAGCTGTTTGATGAGTTCGAACCTGCAAGCGGAGCTGAGCAAGTCTACATGGGGAACTCAAGCCAGTCAGAGGTGCTGGGCAAAGGGAAAGTCTCGCTGAAGCTAACCTCAGGTAACATCCTGAGCCTGCAGAATGTCTTTTATGTGCCTTCCATGCGACGGAACCTGATCTCTGGAGGGCTCTTATCTCGAGCCGGGCTAAAGGGAGTCATGGAAGGTGACTCTATAGTCTTTTCCAAGAATGGAAAGTTTTTAGGGAAGGCTTACAAGTTTGGTGAATTGTTTGTTTTGCAAACTGTTGTTGATTCTGCTAATATAGCTTCTACTTCCGCTTATATCGTTGTTGATGTTGATCTTTGGCATGCTAGATTAGGTCATGTGAATGTTGAATCTGTGAACAAATTACATAAAATGGGCCTAATCTCAAACTTGGGTAATAATCATAAAAAATGTGAAATTTGTGTGGAAGCTAAGTTCACCAAGAAGCCCTTCAAACCTGTAACAAAGAGGTCCACAGAATTGCTAGAATTAGTTCACACCGATCTAGCTGATTTTAGGAACTCTGAGAGCAGAGGTGGTAAAAGGTATTACATCACATTTGTAGATGATTATTCTAGATACACCAAGTTGTATTTGCTGAGATCCAAGGATGAGGCAGAAAAAATGTTCTTAATCTACAAAGCTGAGGTAGAAAACCAACTTGACAGAAAAGTTAAAAGACTTAGATCCGATAGAGGTGGGGAATATGGGACAACGTTTTTGAAAGAATTCTGTGAGAATAATGGCATAATTCATGAACGTACTGCACCCTATAGCCCTCAATCGAATGGAGTAGCAGAAAGAAAGAACAGAACTTTAAAAAACATGATGCTTTCTATGCTTGTGAGTTCTGGGTCACCCGACTCTTTGTGGGGTGAAGCTGTTCTTTCTGCAAACTACATTCTTAATAAGGTACCCCATAAGAAGTTAGACAAAACCCCTTATGAACTATGGAAAGGACATCCTCCTAACCTAGGGTTGATGAGAATGTGGGGGTGTTTAGCTAAAGTTGGGATTCCTGCATTTAAGAGGGATAACCTTGGATCTAAGACTGTTGATGCCATGTTTGTTGGTTATGCTGAGAACAGTGCTGCCTATAGGTTTATGTGCTTGCATGACAGATCTATGTGTGAATATCGTGATGCTGAATTCTTTGAGCATATTTTTCCTTTGAAGAAAGATCATGATAGTATTCCTGCTGTTTCTGAACCTGCATCTTTGTCTTTACCTGCTTCTATCAATGTTGATGAACCTAGTGAAATAAGAAGAAGTAAAAGACGTAGAACTGAAACTAGCTATGGTCCTGACTTTGTGACTTCTTTCTTAACTGAACTCCGTGATTTAGATGAAATCAATGAAGCTCTAGTTTATGTTCACATGATAGAGGATGAACCTAGAAAATATAGAGAAGCTATGAGTTCTGTTGATGCTAGTTTTTGGAAAGATGCTGTAAACAGTGAAATTGAATCTATCACAAGTAATCACACTTGGGAACTAGTTGATTTGCCTAGAGGCTATAAGGCCATTGGTTGTAAATGGATCTTTAAGAGGAAACTTAGAACAGATGGTTCTATTGAAAGATTTAAGGCAAGACTAGTAATCAAAGGATTCACACAGAAACATGGAGTAGATTATTTTGACACCTATTCTCCTGTAACTAAGATTGCAACCATTAGAACATTATTTGCTTTAGCATCTAATTACAAGCTCTTAGTACATCAAATGGATGTAAAGACTGCTTTTCTGAATGGTGATCTAGATGAGGAAATATACATGGAACAACCTCCGGGTTTTGTGGTTCCAGGTAAGGAGAACATGGTTTGTAGGTTAAAGAAATCCCTCTATGGCCTAAAGCAAGCACCTAAACAATGGTATGAGAAGTTCCATAACACTGTGTTGAGTTTTGGATTTGTGGTTAGTGGATCTGATGCATGTGTTTATACCAAGATGTACAATTCTGGTTGTGTTATAGTGTGCCTATATGTTGATGATATGTTGTTATTTGGCACTAACATGCATGTGATAGATGAAACCAAAAGGTTTCTTTCCTCTCGCTTTGAAATGAAAGACTTAGGCGAAGCAGATGTGATTCTAGGTGTTAAAGTTACTAGAACTAAAAATGGCTTTACTTTGTCTCAATCCCATTATGTAGAGAAGGTATTCAAAAAGTTTAACAACTATGATGTGACGCCAGTTAGGACCCCATATGATGCTACCATAGAGTTAGTGAAGAACTCAGGTATAGGTGTTTCCCAAGAGGAATACGCTAAGGTAATTGGGAGTCTAATGTTTTTGATGAACTATACTCGGCCTGACATAGCTTATGCAGTAAGCAGACTCAGTAGATATACACATAATCCTAGCAAAGAACACTGGAATGCACTTAGAAGGTTAATGAGATACCTTAGAGGCACTCTTGATTGGGGATTACATTTTGAGGGTTTTCCCTGCGTTCTAGAAGGATATTGTGATGCAAACTGGGTAAGTGGGACTGATGAAATTTGCTCCACTAGTGGATATGTTTTTACATTGTGTGGTGCAGCTGTCTCATGGAAATCTGCAAAGCAGAGTTGCATAGCCCGATCGACGATGGAGTCAGAGTTTATAGCTCTAGACCTAGCAGAGCAAGAGGCTGAGTGGCTGAGAAGCCTACTGGCAGATATACCAATGTGGGGGCATCCAGCTCCTGCGATCTCTCTACACTGCGACTCACAGGTTGCCATTGGAGTAGCAAACAGCGGAGCGTATAATGGCAAGAAGAGGCATATACGCATTCGACATGAGACTGTGAGGCAGTTGATAAGAAATGGGGTACTCTCTTTAGAGTATGTGCGGTCAGAGAGGAACATTGCGGATCCATTGACCAAAGGACTTTGCAGAAGGCTAGTCCTTGACACGTCGAGGGGAATGGGGCTAAAGCCTGTGAGAGGAGGAATCTGTGGCGGAAACCATTAATTTGGTCGAACGCAAGCCATGGAAAGACTTCTATGAGATACACATCTTCCATTCCTATGGCAAGTGTATAGTGAGGTTGAGCTAACGCTCTTAATGATTCTATAGCCCAGGCATTGGGTGGTCCTTTGAGACGGACTTGATAGATCACCGAACAACGAATGAGAGGTTGAGCTTTAGAGCTCCTAATAACTTCATAACCCATTGTGGGGGTATTCTGTATTGAGACAGATATGTTGAAGTTACCTACGTGAGTGTGAGGGATTGGCAACCCTCCAAGGTGAGACTTAGGGCAGTCCTCACTAGAACACTCATGAGCACCCAAGGTGTGCCAAAACTTGGATGTCTTATGTGATAAGACTTAGCGGAACGTTACAGGACCCCGTGGAAGGTGTGTGTTGCTGGTTTACCCCAAAGTGGAGGAATTCAAGGCCTCTGGCCATTCGCTCTATCTGAGGAATTGCCAGTTTCACTATGTGCTGATTCAAGTCGCAAGACATCATCATTTAAGCACTAACCTCGACACGCTCAGAACTTGTTTTCAAAACCTCAGTTTTTAAACCCTTCTATCTGCATTTGTGGGGGATTGTTGGAGTTAATGCATATAGAAGGTGGGTTTTAAGGAAGGTGCCCTTTGGACTTCCCACATCCCACATGGAAAGTTCAAGGGTACCCTAAAGGGTTTTTAAGGAGTCTCTTCCACTACCTACATTGAGAGGTTGAGGAGGAGATGGGGCACCCACACGCGCGCCCGCCGCCGCCGCCGTCCGTCAGGCTCGGCTCGGCTCGGCTCGGCTCGGCTCGGCTCGGCTCGGCTCGTGCTCGTGCTCGTGCTCCGAGATTGGAGTTGGAGTTAATTTTTTGCGGAAAAATTATTCTTTGAGGCCGAAGATATTACGGATTAGCTTGTTCGTGCTTATCCGCGAATATTTGTTTTTCACTGGAAAAAATATCTTTTCCGAAATCTTTCCAAACCGTTTTAGATAAACTCGAACCTTCTGTTGATAGACTAAAATCTCTCCTTTGCTTGCGGGCTAAGGAGGATTTCGGAGCCTATATAAGGAGGGTTAGGGTTCTGCTTTGAAACACACAGCGAACACACAATCGCCTCTCTCCCTCTCCTGTTTTCTCCTACACTTTTCCCGTGCTGAGCGCCTGTTCCAGCTCCAACTTCTCTCCCTCGAGTGCACCTGTGAGAGAAGACGGTGAAATCCTTGGGGGACGTTGCCTCGCATACGATCTGCACCACTGTCGGGGGCAAATACGTTTCTCATTCAGTGGCTTCCATACCACGCTTCACCGCAGTCCAGCCCCTTCACAGAAACAAGGTTCGGCCTACATTCCTAACGAGTTTGTTAATTGCTGTATTCACAGGTTCCAGCAGGGTCATTGTCCAACACATGGTAGCACACGAAATTGCTGCAATTAGGCCTATTAGTCATTCTATTACTTTTAATCTATTTGCTTTTCCAGACTCTGTAGTCTCGTTCTTACTTAAAGAGATGGAATAGATTGGTTGGCTGGTTCTAAAAAAAAAAGAGTATAAATTGGATTTTAGAGTTTATTTACATATCCACACTATTTTTCCTATTTTTAATACTCATTTAAATGTGTCACAATAATAGAAATGTAAAATATGATTATATACGGTAATTTATCAAACCTTGTGGTTATCATTAGTTTTTTTGTAACACATTGTTGATACCACACGAAATTTGACAAAACATATTATGTACTACACATAATTTGCAAAAGTTTGTGGTTACCACGAAGACTCTCTTAAAAAATGCTAATAATTTACATCTAATCGAATATTTTTTTTGTTGATCTTATCTCATACACACTCTCTTCAATAAAATATGTCATTTACTATTGATGTATATTTTGCTAAACATTTAAATCTAATCGATTTTTTCTTTTATTTTATCTCATACTCACTTTGCCCAATAAAATATGTCAATTACTATTAATGTATATTTTTTTAAGAATGATAAAAACTATACTCCATAGTCAATACTATATAAGTCAACTTGCTATCATAGTGGTTTGATATCGCAAAATGCATGGTACTTTCTCCGACTTCTGGTTTCGGCAAAGGTCTAGCCAACACCGTTTTTCGAAGTCGGTAAAACTGTGACATTGGGGTGGTGTGAGCAATTTCCAATGGTATCAATTATTGAGGTTGAAATTTCCAAAAATTATGACCGTTGGAAAGAAGTTTCCAACACTAAAGGGTCACATCGTCTATCGTATGTCGATATTGAATCGGATATCGATGGCGGAAGTGCTTGAAGTGATTTGCTTACACACGAAGGTGACTTGCAGACTCAGGATGCCTTGCTGGAACCTTGTTAACACCGGATGTCGGTGATACTTCAATTGTTATCGGCCTACGAAGTCGATTCGTCCACTGTACAAATGGCCGTCCCTATAAGTCTGTAACAACCCCTATATAAAACTTATTGCGAAGACTAAAAACACCGTAAATCACCACGTCAATTTGGGCTTAAATGATTTGCGGTGTCCTAATTAATTAAAAAAGTATGTTAATTAATTAAAAATACTACTATGTTAGAATGGATGTGAATATACCAGAAGAGATTTACGGTATATTTAACAACATCCAAAACTTATACATATAGGCATTCCCTTTTTTACCCGGTCAGAATGTGCAAGTATAGACTATATAGAGTACAGACTCTTGCATAGATATACAGGGGGTGAGGAGAGACAGAAAGTGTAGTCAATCCTGGCCTTTGTTCTGACATATGATGGATGAAGAAACGACCAATACGGCAATACCCATCTTAAATCTTAAAATACACTTCTTCTTTTTTTGGTCATAAAATCTTAAAAAAACACACAATAAGAGGTGATTTGGTACGTTTGGAGTATGAAACACACAGTAAGAGGTGATTTGGTACGTTTGGATGATAACACTCCGTAACTTATACAAAACACAAACACAATATTGTAGTACACTAGTACAGACTCCGCATAGATATAGGGTCCGTATGAGACAAAGTTAAAAAAGTGACTAAAATTTAAAAACAGTTGAAATTGAAAAATTGTGTAAAATAAAGGTTGAAAGATTATGGAATAATATAAACACTGTATGAGACGAAAAAGAGTTTATTTGTAAAAAGTGAAGTTTATTTGGTTGTTATTAGGGATATTATGATAATTTTAAACCAAATAAAGACCAAAAAAGCTTTTTGTTTTAGTTTTTTTTAACTCAAATTTTTAACCACAATTAAATTATTTTGACTGTCTATACACATGTAAAAATGGTTAAAAATGGTTAAAAATTTAAACAGCTTAATTCTATTTTTTTTTTAGCTGTTTATTTTGCATCTATACACAGCCGTATCTGTATTGTAAAAATGAGAGCCAAAATCTGAAAATATTTAATACGGAGTATACATTTCATGGGGCTTATGCAACATTGGACCGGGAAAGGACCCAATACTTGTTTGTTTTGGTTTAAGTTATTGATCCAATAAGTTTTGGGTCAAATAAAATCACCTACCTAGAGACTTAAATATATATAATGGCCCATGAATTTAAATTATTTAATGCCTGTCATTGGTCCACACAACACCAAGTTTTTTTTTTTTGGGGTATCCACACCAAAACCTATCTAGTACCAGAGCTAGAATTTGGTATCATACCATTTTTCTAACTCTATTATCTATCAACACATGATAATTAATAATGAAAAATATGTACCATTATCAACCACGAAGTCCATATATTAATTTTAATGGTTACAAATACTTTTAATTGGTAAAAGTTAATATAGGCTAAATTCTAGAAAATCACCCCTTAAATAAACCATTTTACGCAAAATCACCTCTTAAATTTAAAATTCAAGGAAACTACCCTTTAAAAGCTAGATATTTGCAAAAGATCACCATCCTACATTTTACGTTAAATTTCATGTTAAAAGTGTAAAATTACTAGTTCATCTTTTTACAATTCTCAGCTGCTTCATTCTTGATTTAGCTGGTTTGAGGTTCTCTCAGGTGTTCATTCTTTACTTTTCGGTCTTATTCTCAAATGGAAAATGAAAGCTATCAAAACGCGATCCTCCTTTTACCCTTCAAATATATTAAAAGTATAAGGGCAAAATGATAATTTCCCACATTTAACAACAATTTTAATGGAAAATGTGAGATGAGTGGTATTTTACAAACATTTTGCTTTTTAAGGATGCTTTTTAAGGATGGTTTCCTGAAATTTTTTAATTTAAGGGCTATTTTATGCAAAATAGTGTATTTAAAGGGTGATTTTCTGGAATTTGACCAAGCTAATAATGATGTAATACCAAGTCATAATTTCGACATAAAATATGGGTCTTTCACATTCTCCGAAGCTACATCTTAACATGTTCTTTTATATTAATTCAATTCTAACCTTACAAGAAAGTAAAGACAGTAAGACACCATACAAAGATTAGAACTCCAAACTCCAAAGTTTACAATTCAAATTATATATGTTCACAATTCAAACTCAACATAGCTCATACAATTAACCGTGCCCTCCTCGTCTTCGTAGCTCATACAATTAACCATGCCCTCATCGTCTTCGTTGGCAATACCTTTGATTCTCGATCTTGTCTGGTCCTCCGTCACCCAATCCTCCCCCAACATCCTCGTTATTCAACTTCTAGACATCGACATTTTGATGGTTCATGTTTCCCTCGACACTGCGACACAGACCCGACTTTTTCTTTTGCATGGGTATAAATGGTTTTGTCCTTGCACTTCAAAGAGGCAAGGACCTAAAAATAAAAATTGGTCTTTAATAAATAAATATAACAATAATAACAACAATATAGGTTATCCTACATATAACTTAGGTCTAAAATTCGAAATGAACGCATTATTTTCCTGATTAAGATTAAGGGTTTGCAAGGGGGCCTCCCAAGAACAATAAAATTTTAGCTCAGATAACAAGTGTTTTATAAATTTATTGAATTGACAACACAAATCCGTTGTCGTCCAGCGGTTAGGATATCTGGCTTTCACCCAGGAGACCCGGGTTCGATTCCCGGCAACGGAATTTTTATCCACCGCTATTTTTTGGTCTGTAAAAGAGGATTATATGTTGCTGCCAAAACTTACTGCAAAATAAGCTGGAAATTTTGAGCGATTCTATGGGATTCATGTGACAAAAGCTGGGAAATGACGGTGAAAATGTATCAATAAAAATCATACTTTAAATATTAAAATAAAATTTCACATTATGAAATTACAAATAACACATTCACTGATCTCCGATCATATAATTCTCTATGTAAAAGAGGTCTTAGTTTTCATAAATGGCATTAACATACCCGATGCTTTGAATCTAATAGACAGGGGAAGGAGTGTAGGTGGGACTTTTGTATACCGGTGTTGTACTGTAAACGGGTTTGAATTCGACAGAAACTGTAATTGAACATCAAGAATTGAACTAGAATTGATCAAAATCAATGTACAAAGACTCCATGAACTCTTATAGCTTTTCTGTTACAATCAAGAAAGTCAGTTGCAACTGACGAAGAACAGAGTATTTATATTGGGAGTGAGGTAGAAGGAGCTGAGCTCAGTTGGTTTAAATGACCAAAATGCCCCTTTCCGTTTAGCTTACATCAGCTCCACATATACTATATATACCCCCCTCAAGCTGGACCTGTGCTAGGAAGAACTAGGCCCAGCTTGGAGCACAGAAAGATGTGTTGTTTGGCTCCTAGAGCCTTGGTAAAGATATCTGCAACCTGGAGAGAAGTTGGAACATGAACTGTCTTCAGAAACCCCTGCTGAACCATCTCTCTAATGAAATGTGCATCAATCCTGACGTGCTTGGTTCTCTCATGGAATACAGGATTGATGGCTAGCTGTTGAGTAGATTTATTGTCACAGTTCAATGGAATAGGAAGAGAAACCATGATGCCCAGATCCGACAGAAGACCCTGCATCCATACTAGCTCACTTGCTACCTGAGACATACTTCTGTACTCACTTTCAGTGGATGACTTTGACACTACCTTTTGCTTTTAAGTTTTCCATGAAACTAAAGAATTTCCTAAGAAAACAGAGTAACCTGACAAAGATCGACCCGTGTCTAAGCACTTCCCCCAATCTGCATCACTGAATGCTCTAATAGACAGAGAAGAAGTAGATGGATATGATAGAGCCAGGTTGAAACTCCCTTTGAGGTACCTTAGTACATACATTAGAGCATCCCAATGAGGCTTCAAGGGATTTTGAAGAAACTGACTTAACTGCTGCACTGTGTATGCAATATCAGGCCGTGTGAGAGTTAAGTACTATAATCTGCCTACAAGCCTCCTATAATCCTCAGGATGATTTATGGGTTCACCATCATGCACTGTCAGCTTTATCCCATGTTGCATAGGGAATTCAGCTACCTTGCACCCTTCCATTTTAGCATCAGTGAGAATATCTAATACATACTTCCTCTGGTTGAGCAAAATTCCTGTGTTTGATCAAGCAATTTCCATTCCTAAAAAGTATCTTGCCACTCCTAGGTCCTTTATGGTGAACTCTTGATGCAAAGCATCCTTAGTGTTCTTAATCTCAGAACTGGAACTGCCCATCAGTAACATATCATCCACATAAACCAGAGCAACTGTCATATGATCACCATTAATTTTGACAAACAGAGAGTAGTCATGATTAGATTGAGAATAGCCAAGTTTGACCATGAACTTGGTTAGTTCATGATTCCACTGCCTACTAGCCTGTTTTAATCCATATAATGATCTCTTGAGCATACACACATGACCAGGAGGAACTGTGTAACCAGGAGGTGCTTGCATATACACTTCTTCATCAAGAAAACCATGCAAAAAGGCATTATTCACATCCAGTTGATGTAACACCCAACCTCTGCAAGCTGCAATTGCTAAAATTATCCTGACAGTAGCTAGCTTTGCAACTGGTGAGAAAGTTTGCTTGTAATCCTTATCCTTAATCTGGTTGTATCCTTTAGCCACCAACCTAGCCTTGTATCTCTCAACTTGCCCATCAGGCCTGTACTTAATCTTGAATATCCATTTACAACCTATGGCTCGTTTGTCTGAAGGAAGAGGAGTGACTGTCCAAGTGTGATTCTTGGACAATGCTCCTAACTCAGCAGTCATAGCCTCCTCCCATTCTGGTATGCCCTTTGCTTAAGCATAAGAATTAGGTTCAAACAAGGTGCAAACATTAGCAAATCACTTGATATAGTCTCCTGACAGATAAGCTAAATTGCTCATGGAAAAAACAGCAAAAGATTCTGAAGCTGAAGACTCATTAACCCCTCGACTAGGCAAGTTTGAGCATATATAATCCTGAAGCTTAGTTGGTCTGTTCACTTGCCTTCTCAAAGGCATATGAGGTGCCACAGCTGAAGGACCACCATCACTGATGGAAGGGCTAGCTGCAGAAGAAGAAGGTACAACTTGCTGTTGTGTTACAGAAGGAGAGCTAGTGACAGAAGAAGAAGGCACATCATTTAGCAAAGACTCAGCATGTAAATCATTTTCGGAAGAGGTGGGACTGCTCTCTTGTCTCAAGAAATCTTCTTCAACAAAATCAACCATTTGCAGCTTGGACTGCCTGGAATCCATCTGTTTGAATGGAAAAATGTTCTCCTCAAACCTGACATGTCTACTCACAAACACTGACTTTCTATCAAGATCAAAGCATTTATATGCCTTTTGGCCAGGAGGATATCCAAGAAACACAGATCTCCTGGCTATCACTCCTAACTTATCTCTGTGGTCATTTGGTTGTACATCATAACATAGACACCCAATGACCTTCAACTGGTCATATCTAGGACATATTTTGTAAAGCACCTCAAAAGGAGATTTCCATTGAAGAATAGGTGTAGGCATTTTGTTGATGAGATGAGTAGCCCCTAAGACACAATCTCCCCAAAACTTAAGAGGTAATCCTGCTTGTAATCTTATGGCTCTGGCAGTTTCTAGTAAGTGCCTGTGTTTTCTTTCAACTCTCCCATTTTGCTCATGTACACCAGAAGCAGATCTTTGATGAATGATGCCTCTAGAAGCAAACAATTCTCTGTACCCTTTCTGAGTAAACTCTGTCCCATTATCAGTTCTAACCACCCTAACAGATACTTGAAACTGTGTTTCCACCATATTCAGAAATTCAGTAACCAATCTCAGCACTTGTAACTTGTCTTGCATCAAATAAACCCAAGTAGACCGAGAACAATCATCAAGAATAGTAAGGAAATATTTAGCTCCACACATTGATTGCACTCTATAAGGACCCCAAACATCTATGTGAATCAAATGGAAAATTCCATCACTAATACTCATACTTCTGTCAAACTGTAACTTGTGAGCTTTTGTCATAGAGCAAACATCACACACAAAATCTGTTACATCAACACCTTGATATCCAGATATATGTTTTAATTTGGAAATGGACACATGTCCTAACCTAGCATGCAACAAATGCACATTATTACAATCCATTTTAACAGCACTAAAAGACTTGATATCCTTCCACTGAGTCTGAGCAGATCCAAAAGCCTTCATCACATAGAGACCTCTATCTTCTGTACCCTTGGCTACAACCATTCTAGTTGTATGGTCCTGTAACCAACAAGCCATAGCATCAAAACCAAACCTCAACTTCTGATCATGCAATATCTTAGATACAGACAGCAAATTATGCCTAAACTGAGGCACCAACAAAACATTACTTAATACCAAGTTATCACTCAACATAATTGTCCCAATCTGTTTTACTGTAATAAAGTTCCCATCAGGCAATCCCAATTTAATAGCAGAAGACAACTCATGAACCTCAGAGAAAATATCAACATCAAAGGCAATGTGATCTGTAGCTCCAGAATCCACTATCCAAACATCATTTTGAGCTTTATTAATACCAATAAGAAATGAAGTACTTAGAGTACCTGCAAAGTGCACCACTGCCTGATTAGCTGAGCAGTCATAGTTCTCCACCTGAGCTTTCCCTTTCATCATTTTCATGACCTCATTGAACACTGCATTCACCATTGCTTGATCAGGCTTCCCCATTCCACTTATATCTTCATCAAATGGACTCTTTTGCTGAACATTCTCAAGCTGTGCAGCAAATTTGTTGGGAGGTCTTGCTCGATGGTCCTCTTTGGGACCCCTAAACCACTCAGGGTACCCAATAAGTTTGAAACAATACTCCTTGGTATGACCTTTTTCTCCACAATGATCACATTTCCTATCATACTTAGCTTTCTTATAATCTTTGTATCCCTGCTCATAATTTCTGGATTGATCTCCATTCTTGAATCTGTTCACAGCATTGGCTTCCCACTCATACTGACCAAACTGTCCAAATCTCTCTCCCTGCCTAGACACATTCAAAGCACTTTGATCCCCTTGGCTTGAACCTGTGACCCCCTTGGATCTTTCAATCTGCGTAGCCATTTGAAATGCCTTATTAATCCCTGGCATAGGATCCTTAGACAACACATTGCTCCTCAAGTTCTCATACACATCATTAAGTCCTATTAAAACTGCATTACTTTTGCCTTTTCTTCTCGTTCAACCATCCTTTTCAGCAAACCACATCCACAATTGTTCACTGCTCCACAACCACATACAAGCACAACATCTAACACCTGTAACTCATCCCAGATTTTCTTTAACTTTCCAAAATATGCCCCTACAGACATATTTTCTTGCTTGATGTTCGACAGATCTCTACGCAACTGATAAACTAAAGGATCATTCGATTCATAGAATCTTTCCTTTATCTCATCCCAAAGTTCTTTAGAAGATTCCACGTACATGAACCCCTCTGCAATTTCACTTGTCATGGAATTGATCAACCAGCACATCACCATTGAATCTGCACGCATCCATTTCTCAAAATCTTCACTCCCTTCCAGAGGTTTAACACAGCTAACAGTTATAAATCCCAATTTCGCCTTAGCACCAAGTGCCATTTTTATACCACGACTCCAACTAGTGAAATTCAAGCCATTGAATGGAGTAGAAACTAAAACCATTCTAGGATGATCAGAATTTGATAAAAATAGCGGATTAACATGTGCACTATTCATACCTTGCATTTCCCCAAACTGTATTCCTAGATTCGCAAAATTCCAACCCCGACCAGCTTCTGCACCTGGCCCTGGTGGAGTCACCGAGACGAAACTGCCCCGACCTTGTCCATTTCCCTCAGCTCCTATGCCAGATCCTTGGCTTTGTCCATTCGTAACACCTCTACCAACCATATCGAATCAAGACACAGATGATTTCCGAAAAAAAAACAAATTCCTCAATCGCTCAGTACACGTAGCAAATCTCAGCTTTCAAAACGCCCGATCGTCACCTTGAAGCTCTGATACCATTTGAATTCGACAGACACTGTAATTGAACATCAAGAATTGAACTAGAATTGATCAAAATCAATGTACAAAGACTCCATGAACTCTTGGAGCTTTTCTGTTACAATCAAGAAAGTCAGTTGCAACTGACGAAGAACAGAGTATTTATATTGGGAGTGAGGTAGAAGGAGCTGAGCTCAGTTGGTTTAAATGACCAAAATGCCCCTTTCCGTTTAGCTTACATCAGCTCCACATATACTCTATAACGAGAGTCTTGTGCTCTGGAGATGGAATGTATGCAGGGCTCTTGTATACTGGTGTCCGAGTGTAAATTGGAACCTTGTACACTGGTTTTGGAATGTATACCGGGGATGAAGGGTCTACGGGCTTGTAGATTGGTGTAGGAGGGACCTTGTAATCTGGCTTTGGAATGTATATTGGAATCTTGTAACTAGGAGATGAAGTGTACAAGGGCTTGTATATCGGTGTCATCGGGTGGTATACATGAACCTTGTAATCTGGCTTTGGGACATACACATGATGTGAGGTGTATACACGACTCTTGTAACCAGGGGATGGAGTATACACATGCCTTTTGTAAGACGGCGATGGAGTGTACATTGGTTTTGGAGTATAGTCAGGGCTCTTATACACAGGAGATGGATTGTACACGAGTGTTGGTTGGTAAACCGGTTTTGGAATATGAATTGGAGTTTTGTATCCCGGAGATGGGGTATAGACAGGTGCCTTGTACATGGGTGATGGAACGTATACAAGTGGCTTGTATTCTAGCCTATCGTAAGTCGGAGAAGGGTAGTAGTACGACGTCTCATGTTTCGGAGTAGAAACGTACACAGATGCTTTGACGTATGGAGACGGAGAATGAACATACGATGGAGCCTTGTGCTCCGACGATGGAGTGTACGGGCTATAGTAGTCATTGGCTTAGGCGAGGGTTGCCATGGAAAGGACAAGTAAGGAGGAAACCAAGAGGCCCATGGAAGCCATATATTTTAGACCCTTATTTTGGTGAGTTGCTAAATATTGGCTTGAAGGAAATCAAGTGAAGAAGATGAGATGGTGATTGATGAGGATCCATGGTTGGGGTTTATATAGGATTTCCATGTAGCCAAATGAATGTACGACAATGGAACTTCATTGGCTCCACGATTGCTAAAGAAACCAGGCATAAATCTATAGCTAGTGGATGTCTACATGTTTTTATGATTGAGGATTTCTTATTATGGTTTCGTTGGAGACGTGCAATGATTTTCTTGTAATAATTTCAAAGATTTTTGTTTCAACAAAGTACAATCTTCATGGATTATTCTATATCATCTACTCCACAATCGTTTAATTTTTCCTATACCAGGATCATCACGTACGCATCGATCATAAGCCAATTTGATCCGCGACTCAATCCATCCTACGCCGAATGGATTAAGAAGTTACCTGACAAATCCAAGCTGGGATCAAGCTAAACGAGAGGAAGAAGATGATCTGTACTCAGTTTGTTGTATCTCATAAAACTGTGTCCAAAATCTGTTACAAGTATTGTATATATAGAGGCCGGAAGAGACTTTATATTTGCATTTAGAAGCCTAACTTCATCTATTTTATACAATATATCCCTCTATCTATATATCCCATGCCAATACCCCCTCAATGCAAGTTGGATATGGGTTTACAAAAACCAATCCCAACTTGAGAGATAACCTCCTGTGTAGCGGTTCTCCAAGCGGCTTTTTCATAATGTCTGCAAGCTGAAGGGATGTAGGAACATGATATGTGTGCAGAAAACCCTCTTGTTACTTCTCACGAACAAAATGACAGTCTATACGAAGGTGTTTTGTACGCTCATGGAAAACTGGATTTGCTGCAAGATGCTGAGCAACTTTGTTGTCACAATATAATGGAATAGGTAATGAAATCTGAACTTGAAGATCACAAAACAACCCTTCCAACCACACTATCTCATTATAAGTATAAGACATAGCTCTGTATTCAGATTTCGAGGATGACTTTGAGACTGTGACTTGCTTCTTCGTCTTCCAAGATATAAGAGAATCACCAAGTAGAACACAATATCCTGATAGAGACCTTGTTGAGAATTGACAAGCAACCCAGTCTGCATCCGTGAATGCAGATAAATGTAACTCATATTTAGCTGAATAAAACAATCCATCTCCAATGATGCCTTTTAGATACCTCGAAACATGCTTCACAACTTGGAAATGCACGTGGCACTTTGGGAGCACTTATAAATTGAGATAGATGCTGCACAACATACGATTACATATAAAGTACCAAAAAGGTTTTGAGATAGATGTAATCGTTACAATTATTTTGGAATTATATAATGAAAACTTTTTTTTTCTATTGTTTATCCTTATTTGGATTAGTTGAACTCTTTTTATTTTTAGCCTTTGTTATTTTTAGAACAGGGCTCCCAAAACGTTGGCACGACCCTGTGGGTTTTCATATGTATAATCGGGTCAGGTGGGTTAGGTGAATCGGTCATCCACGGGTGGTTTCCAGCCCTACAACAATTCAATGTATCCTACATAGAGGTTGGTCTATGAGTCGAAATGGACGCACTACTTTTTCGATTAAGATCAAGGGTTTTTGCTTAGGGTTTCTTCTGTAATCATCCGAAGGGATGATTCATGTTCTTTATTAACGAAATCGCATGGTTCTTTCTTTTTGTAAAAGGGAAAAAAGAAGAAGTTAGGTGGGCCTCCTTGATTTTCAAGAACAATTTAATCTTTAATTTTCTTATGTCTGTGTTATATAGTATAAATTTGCAATCTATACAAAATTATTATATCATTTTTGAGTACCACAGATCCGTTGTCGTCCAGCGGTTAGGATATCTGGCTTTCACCCAGGAGACCCGGGTTCGATTCCCGGCAACGGAACTTTTTTCCCACCGATTTTTTGATCTGAAAAAGATGATTATATATGTTGCTGTCAAAACTTACTGCAAATTAAGTTGGAAATTTATACAGACTCTCTTAGTTTTGCAGGCTTGGCTTTGTTTTGGGCGACTCTATGGGATTCAAGTCACAAAGTCTTGGAACTGACGGTGAAAATGTATCAATAATACCTTAAATATTAAAAATAAAATTTCACATTGTGAAATAACGAAAGAAATTACAAATAAATAACACATTCACTGATCTCCGCTCATATAATTCGCTATGCGCGCGCCATTACGCTATGTCGATCCACCTTCTCTGGACAAAAGATGTCCATTGCCAATGATCGACCATTGTTTATCCGTCATTTACTCAAAGCTTCAGATTTCTAATGGCCGTAGCAGCAAAATTTTGCATTTGATCGTAGAGATAAATGTATTTGATATATGAAAATAAAAATGTTAAATTAGGAAGCAATAGAATAATATATTCGAGGGATGCTTGGTATAATCCATTTAAGGGTTCGACATTCCCACACTGAAATTCGGCATGCTTGCTCCAGGCAAGTGCGTTGAATTTCGGCGAGGGGCGTCGAACAGAAATAACATTGATGACAAGAACAATAACAAAATCAATATAAATAACAATATATTAATAGTATAATTGTATTTCAAAATATAAATAATGAAAGAAATTACAAATAATACATTCACTCATAATATTCTTTGGTCGATGAAGTAATACGTTTTATGTAATACACGTTTTAGTTTTCTTATATAGTAGGATGAAAATGTTGTAAGCTTGTGAAGGTTCTCGAGTCTAATAGGTTGGAGAAGGAGTGTAAACAGGAGCCTTGTAAACGGGAGACGGTGTGTACACTGGTTTTGGGGTGTACACAGGTTTGTAGACTGGTGTAGGATGGTATGTGGGTTTTGGGGTGTACACAGGTTTGTAGACTGGTGTAGGATGGTATGTGGGTTTTGGGGTGTACATAGGTTTGTAGACTGGTGTAGGATGGTATGTGGGTTTTGGGGTGTACACAGGTTTGTAGACTGGTGTAGGATGGTATGTGGGTTTTGGGGTGTACACAGGCTTGTAGCTTGGCGTAGGGTGGTATACAGGGACCTTGTAAATTGGTTTTGGGATGTAAACAGGGACCTTGTAAGCCGGTGACGGATAGTACACAGGAGATGGAGTGTACACAGGGCTCTTGTAAACCGGAGATGGGGTATATGCAGGGCTCTTGTAAACTGGAGATGGGGTGTATGCAGGGCTCTTGTAAATTGGGGATGGGGTGTACACCGGGGATGGAGTGTACACGGGCTTGTATACTGGGGTAGGATGGTATACAGGGACCTTGTAAACTGGTTTTGGGATGTATACGGGGCTCTTGTAAACAGGAGATGGGGTGTAAACAGGGCTCTTGTAAACAGGAGATGGGGTGTATACAGGGCTCTTATACACAGGAGATGGGGTGTACACAGGCTTATAGATAGGTGTAGGTTTGTATACCGGCTTTGGAACGTAAACCGGTGATGGTGTGTAGACAGGGCTTTTGTAAGAAGGAGATGGAGTATAGATTGGGGTAGGGTGGTACACGGGTTTGGGAATGTAAACTGGTGTCTTGTATTCGGGAGATGGGGTATACTGAGGCTTCTTGTACCCATGAGTAGATACATACACAGATGCCTTGGCCTTGTAGTATGGCGATGGAGAAGGAACATACTCCTCCGGTGATTTATACTTGGGAGATGGAGTGTACGAGCTATAGTAGTCGGCGGAGGCAATGACTGCCATCGAAAGGACAAGTAGGGAAGAAACAAGAAGAGCCCTGGAAGCCATTTTAGAACTCTCTTTTGTTGTTTTTTTTGTTGGTTCTAATATGGCTAGAGGGGAAGTGAAGATGAAAGATGAGATGGTGATTGTTTAGGTTCATGGATTTGGTTTTTATAGGCTTTCCCTATAGTCACCATGAAGAGAGACAACAATGGCACTTCATTGGATGCACGATTTCATTCACGTCTAATTCCAGCTAGTGTGGATGCCGACTTTTGAATAAAAAAACTAAGGTTTTAGAGGATATTAATTTTAATTTAATTAATTTAGATATGATTATAGCTGTAGCTAGACGTAGTGAAGATCCATCCAGCAACAAGATCTTACTAAAAAAAACAACAATAAAGGGTTCTAAAATGGCTTCCAAATCTTGGAATGTGGTTATCCTGACCACATCGCAAAATAGTTATAATAAAATACAAGTTTGGTTAAATATTTGGGTAAATTGCAACTAATATCCCAACCTTTAGGAATGGTTGCTTTCAATACCCTAACCTTGTAAAATTTCACAAAATATCCTAACCTATACCATTAGTTGCAATTAACACCCTAAATGAGTTTCTTAAATTAAAAAGTTACCCACATCAAACAAAAATTACAAAAAATCACCCATATTTGTAAAATATTTTCAATGAACCCCTAATACATTTAAAAAAAAAAGAGAATGAAATAAATCTCTTACAATTTAACCCCATCCGACCGAGCATCCAAAAATAATTATAATATATATATATATATATATAAAATATACTCCTTTAAAATATAATATAATTACTTTAGCATCTACTCATTTAAAATTTTAATATAATCAATCAAAATAATTAATTATTTATCTAAAAAACATACATTATAATTGAAATCTAAATTTATATAAGTCTGTCTCGATACATGCCGATTTGTGCATCTATATATTCCCTGTATATTATTTGATATGATATATATATATATATATATATATATATATATATATATATATATATATATATATATTGTCTTTTTGGTTAGTATTATGTTATATATACTAAAACTAATACATAACATCTTATAATATATCACACATAAATTTCATGGTATTAAAAAAATGATTCTATAAGAAATGTTTAACATAATAGTTTTACAAAAATAAAATAAAGTAGATTTAAAAAAATAAATGGTAAAAGATATGATAACCATTTGCAATAAATAATTATATAATAAAGCTATATTAAAAATAATATGGTAAAAAATAATAATTTTACCATATTATTTTTAATATATCTTTATTATGTAACTATTTATTACAAATGGTTATCATATCTCATACCATTTCTTTATTAAAATCTACATTATTTTATTTTTGTAAAAATATTATGTTTAAGATAAATAATTAATTATTTTGAGTAATTATATTAAAATATTAAATGAGTAAATGCTAAAATAATTATATTATATTTTTAAAGGAGTAGATTTTATATACATGTTATAATTATTTTTTAATGGTGAGTTGGGTGGGCTTAAATTGTAAGAGATTTTTTTAATTTCAAATTTTAAAATATATTAGGAGTTTATTGAAAACATTTTATGAATATGGGTAATTTTTTGTAATTTTTGTATGATGTGGGTAATTTTTAAATTTTAAGAATCTCATCCAGAGTGTTAAGTGCAACTAATGGTATATATTAAGATATTTTGTGAAATTTTATAAGGTTAGGGTATTAAAAGCAACTATCCCTAAATGTTGGAATATTAGTTGCAATTTACCCTAACTATTTTTCTCTTTATCAATCGATTTTGAGACGAAATTCTATAAGGTTTATATGATGTTTAAATATCTCGTATATATGTGGATTTGCTCATGGCCCTCTTTCACGAACAGAAATCGCATGATAACTGAATTGGTTGGAATCTGATAAAAACCCAAACCTGAAGCGAGGTGAACCCAAATTAAGTACGTGAGAGGAATCCAATATTTAAATCAAAGCATATATTTCACTAATTTGACATTAAGTTATAACTGTAAATTTTTTTTTTGCCAATCTTTAAAGCAAAATCAATTTCTTTGTAAAAGAACGCACGCACCACGTGTTGCAGTGTAGATTTTTTTTTGTTTTTTTTTAGTTCCAGGTGGATAGCTTTTTTTTTTTTGAACGAGTAAGAATTTAGTCGATTGCAAAACAGTCAACCAAGAACATCGAGACAGATGAGATCAAGAAAGGACTGATCAGGAGGTGGGGTCGAACTGGAGAAGGGGGACCGGTAATGGAATAGAAGGTTCGTGGTTCGATTAGCATCTCTAAATATGTGCATAGTGATCTAATAGCATACATATAGGATATGTTATTTATCATTTAATATATTTGGGCCATATTATGTAATAAAGAAAAGGTTGTATCTCCCTCTATAAATAGGGTAGTTTGGGATCTGTTACAACCAACTCTGTCAGATTGTAATACTCGAGCTTCTTGCTCTCTAATGGAGATTGTTAGTTTTCTCTCGTTTGTCATGGTATCAGAGCGAATGGCGTGATCTGAGTTTGATCAGCTTTCGTTTCCATTTTCGTTTTGTTTTCGCGTTTTGTTCGAAGATCTGTGTTCTTCGTTTGCTGTGATAACTCTGGTTTGGAGCTGTGATTTCGTGTTTGTCTTTTCTCTGAATTTTGGTGAGAAATTGAGTAATTAGTTGGGCAAAGATGTCAGAAGAGGTGAATTCGTTGAGGAATCATCGTGTTGATGATAATTTTCCCAGTAATGCGAGTGATCCACTGAAACTTTTGAATTCAGATAGCCTAGGGGCGCAATTGATTTCGTTTCAATTCAATGGAATGAATTATTTGGGATGGAGTCGAGGTGTTCGTCTGGCTTTAGGGGCAAAGAACAAGATTGGATTTATCGATGGTTCTTGCAGTCGTCCTACAGATCTTGTCAGATTGCAACGTTGGTTGCGAGCTGATTAAATGGTGCGATGTTGGGTGATCAATTCCATGGTGAATTCTATTTTAGAAGGTTTTATGTACGTAGAATCGGCGAAGCATCTTTGGGATGAGGTTGTCGAGCGTTATAGACAAACAAATGCGCCATTGATTTACCAGCTCAAGAAAGAATTGTGCTCTGTTTCGCGTGATGGAAAGAGTATTGCTGAGTACTTTAACAAATTGAAGCGTATCTGGGATGAGTTGCATTCCATTGAAGGTTTTCCTGAGTGTTCTTGTGGAGCTTTAGCTGCTTGTTCTTGCAATGTGGTAAAGAAGGTTAAAGATGCTGAAGCACGAAATCGTTTAATGCAGTTTCTGATGGGTCTTGGAGAGTCGTTTGAGGTAGTTCGTAATAGCATTCTGGCTATGGATCCTCTTCCGACTTTGAACAAGGCTTATTATTTGGTGTCTCAAGTTGAAAGTGGGAGTTCAGATAAAGTTCCAGATGGTGGAAGTACCAGTTCAGAAAGCTTGGCTTTGGCTGCGAATAAAAAAGGATTTCAGAGTGAGAAGAAAGATTTTCGAAAAGATAAGAAGGATAGAGTGTGTTTCCATTGCAAAGAAAAGGGTCATATCATGGATAACTATTTTAAACTGCATGGTTATCCAGACTAGTTTAAGGATAGCAAAGGGAAGGTTTCTGCTAACAATGTGTATGGTGAAGTTGGTGATCCTTTGGAACAAAGTGAAGATGGTGAGGATAATCACAGTGGCAAGATAGATCAATCTTTGATCAATGCTGTGTGTCAAGAAGTGATTAGGATCATGTAGAATCAACCACAAGTGAATTGTTCTACAGTCACTAACATGGCAGGTAATTCTTCTTCTTTCAACATGGCTTTGCTTGCTTCTATGACAAGTGATAAGGATTGGATAATAGATACGGGGGCAATAGATCATATGACTGCATTTTCCCATCTATTGAGTGATAAAAGGTTGCTTAAGACTCCTATTTTAGTTGGTATGCCTGATGGTAATACTTCCTATGTGAAGGAGGTTGGTAATTTGTGTTTGGCTAACAATATTGTTTTGCATAATGTTTTGTTGGTACCTAGTTTTAAGCGTAATCTGTTGTCTGTGCCTAGGTTGGTAGAAAACACCTCTTTAGCTATTGGTTTCACAAATGATTATTGGTGTTTTCAGGACCTTGGCAGTAACCAGGTCATTGGATCAAGCTTCAAGCTCAATGGCCTTTACAGGTTGCAAGCTGACAAGGTCATTGCAGCCTCTGGGGTTCCTTTTAAACTCAATAGGAGTATGTTTCAGTTGATGAATAAGGAACGTTTGGCTTCCAATGTGTCCTCTGATATATCAAAGTTGTTACAACTTCATGTTAGATTAGGTCATGCATCTATTAGTAAAATTGAACACTTGGGTCATCTTCCTTGTAAGGCTTCTTATTTGCCAAAGTGTGAAACTTGTGTTTTGGCTAAGATGCATAGGGCTCATTTTCCTGTTAGTAAAACTGTTTCTGTTGATTGCTTTGAACTTGTCCATCTTGACATTTGGGGTCCTTACAGGACTAAGAGTGTGTTAGGAGCTTCCTTTTTCTTGACTGTCATGGATGACAAGAGTCGTGTAACATGGACATTTTTAATGCAATCAAAATCTGAAGTTTTTTCTTTGTTATCTTCCTTTATTGCTTATGTTTCTACTCAGTTTAATGCTTCTATTAAGTGTTTTAGAAGTGATAATGGGTCTGAGTTTATCCAGAAGGCATATGTTCAGTTATTTGCCTCAAAAGGTATTATTCATCAGAAAAGTGCCCCTTATACCCCTCAACAAAATGGTAAAGTTGAGAGGAGACATAGGTTTCTTATAGAAACTGCTAGATCTTTCAAGTTACATACTAATCTTCCATCCGAGTTTTGGGCAGACTATGTTAGCTGCTACTCATGTGATCAATAAGCTTCCTTCACAAGTTTTGAAGTGGAAGACACGTCATGAGGTATTGTTTGGTAAGGTTCCTTCTTATGAAGAGCTTAAAACTATTGGATGTTTGGCTTTTGCTTTAGATCCAAAATGTAAGAGTGATAAGTTTGGTTCAAAAGCTAAAAAGTGTATTTTTGTGGGTTATCCTTTTGCCCAAAAGGCATACAAGTTGTTTTGTCTGGACACTAGGAAGTATGTGGTTAGCAGAGATCAATTTCCTTTTAAGAATCAAGTGCATCATAATGATCTTTGTATAATTGATAACTAGATACAAATGCCTTTGGTTAGTCCTGCTGATTGTTCTGACTTGAATATTAATGTTCATGAAGTTCCTAGTATTCCTTCTGTCATTCCTAATGATTTGAATGACAACAATGTTGGTTTAAATAACCAAAGTGATAACTATGGTCATGAGATTGTTAATGACAGTTTGGGTGAGAGTTCATCCATCAATGAGTCACAAAGATCTATTGCTCAAAGAGGTGAGATGGTAAGAGAAGAACAAGTTGTTCAACACAGAAGGTCTGTAAGAATTTCTAACCCTCCTGCTAAACTCAAAGA
The DNA here is from genome assembly GCA_963922045.1 of Persicaria maculosa. Classification (NCBI taxonomy): domain Eukaryota; kingdom Viridiplantae; phylum Streptophyta; class Magnoliopsida; order Caryophyllales; family Polygonaceae; genus Persicaria; species Persicaria maculosa. The sequence continues at coordinate 12,743,448 of OY998257.1, read as the reverse complement.
CTTTATCTGTCCATCTGTGAGGAATGGGTCAGAGTCTTTGTCGTTTATATCACAGGTTCTTGGTAATGTTGAAAATTTTTCTTCTGAATTTGTTTCCTCTTTTGTTAACTTTGTACATATTCCTGAGCCTCATACCTTTAACCAAGGTAAGAAAGATCCAAAATGGATTGAAGCTATGGATAAAGAGTTGCAGGCTCTGGAAAACAATAAGACCTGGCAATTGACTAAGTTGCCTAAGGATAGAACTCCAGTTGGTTCCAAATGGGTTTTTAAGTTAAAATATAAACCTAATGGAACAATTGAGAGATATAAAGCTAGGTTAGTAGCAAAAGGCTACAACCAGGTCAAAGAGAAAGATTATAAACACACTTTCTCTCCTGTGGCCAAATTTACATCTGTTAGAAGTGTCTTGGCCCTAGCTACAATTAAAAATTGGCCAATCCATCAGTTGGACATAAATAATGCATTTCTTAATGGGTTCTTAGATGAAGAGATATATATGTCCCCACCTGATGGATATGATAAGGCAAAACCTGGTCAAGTTTGCCTTCTCAAAAGGTCTTTATATGGCCTTAAGCAGGCTAGTAGGCAGTGGAATGTGGAATTGACTAAATTTTAGGTCTCTCTTGGTTTCATACAGTCTAGGCAAGATTACTCCTTGTTCATCAAGCCTGTGAAGAAAGGGTTGATCACAACCTTCGTGTATGTTGATGATCTCCTCATAATTGGTGATGATGAGGCAGAGATCATATTGACAAAGCAGAGGCTTCATCAGGCTTTTACAATAAAGGATTTGGGCCAAGTCAGATACTTTCTAGGAATGGAGATTTCAAGATCAACAACTAGGATGCTCATTCATCAACGAAAATATATTATTGATTTGCTAAGGGATGTGCAACTTTTGGATTGTAAAGAAGCTAAGTTCCCTCTACCCAGAGGACTGAGATTATCCTTAGATGAAGGGGAGCCATTCAATCCAGAACTTTATAGGAGATTGGTGGGCAGACTACTCTTCCTCAACATGACAAGGTGTGATCTTTCTTATGCAGTCCAACACATGTCTCAATTTTTTAGTGCACCAAAGGTTCCTCATTATCAAGCTGTTCTACACATTCTCAGATATGTTAAAGGGACTATCAATACTGGCCTTTTCTACTCTTCTCAATCCTCACTGAGTTTGACAGCCTATAGTGATGCAGATTGGGGAGCATGTCCCTTCACTGATCGTTCCTTGTCTAGTTACTACATTTTTCTTGGAGAATCATTGATCAGTTGCAAGACAAAGAAGCAGCTCACTGTTTCAAAATCTTCAGCAGAGTCAGAATATCGTTCAATGTCTTACACTGCAATTGAGATGGTCTGGTTGCAGGGGTTGTTCACTGATCTATGTGTATCTGTTCCTCTGCCTATCCCTTTGATGTGTGATAATCGAGCAGCTCAGCACCTAGCTGCTAACCCAGTGTTTCATGAACGCATTAAGCATTTGAGGATTGACTGTCACTTTGTTCGTGAGAAGCAACAAGAAGGATTTCTCTTGACTCAACATGTGTCCACAAATCTCCAAATTGCAGACATAATGACTAAACTTTTGGGAAAACAGCAACACAGGTTTCTTTCACTCAAGTTGGGCCTTGTATTTGACATCCCAGATCCAACTTGAGGGGGGAGGGGGATAATAGCATACATATAGGATATGTTATTTATCATTTAATATATTTGGGCCATATTATGTAATAAAGCAAAGGTTGTATCTCCCTCTATAAATAGGATAGTTTGGGATCTGTTACAACCAACTCTGTCAGATTGTAATACTCAAGCTTCTTGCTCTCTAATGGAGATTGTTAGTTTTCTCTCGTTTGTCATGATCACAGAATGGAAACCTCAAAAAAGGAGGAGACAATCAGAAATGATAATTTCTACTTCCGATCCCAAAGGAAAGATGTTGCCAAATTAATACTATTTATGACCATAATATTGTCTCCTTCAATGAGTAGATTTTCGATATTGAGGGCCTAAGCCTTTTTAAGATCTTACCAAAGAGCAAAGGCCTCACAACCGAAGACCGAGGAGAAAGGAGAATACCAATCTCACAGTAGATGATGTTATCTAGGTGATTTTGCCATTTCAGATGAGATATCTATAAGTGTCGTTGTTTTCTCTTGAGAGGGCACCGTCAAAATTTTGTTTGAGGTGCTTTGGGGGTGATTTAGACCACTTGGCTTTAGTACGTCTGATTGATGATCTAATTGAAGTCGGTGTACAAAAGGGTTGTGTGGCAGAGTTATCATCGAAGAGTTCCCAGAGAAGGAGTTGTTCTCTAATATAAGCGAGTATGGCAATTGGGTCGGGTTTAAGGTTATGGAAAAGAGCTTGATTTCTAAAGAACCAAATGCTCCACCAAGCTGTCGTGAGTAGGATGAAGTCCTTAGTTATGAGTTCATGTCTTATGTCATTTAAAAGATTTTGGACAGGGACATTGGTGTTAGTAAATTTGGTCATTAATTTGTGAGGGTCAATTTTGGTTTTAGCAGCTCAATTGTTTGTCTTGTGGTGGGCCAGTTTAGCAGTATATGATTGAGGTTTTCGAGTTGGGAGGGGCAAGTTGGACAACAGGAAAAGTGCCCACAACCATGAGCTGCCAATTTGACAGTTGTGGGATATCGTCTTTAGAGATCTGTCAAAGAAACCCTTTAATTCTTGGGTAATGTGTTGAGCTTCCATATCCATTGAAGATCAGATAATGAGTGTTTTTTCCTATGGTGTAAGAGTTTAACAATAAAGCTTGTAGAGAACCAGCCGTTGGAACTCCAGGACCAGTAGAGTTTATCTTGGGAGATCGCAGCCGATATGGGTTTTCTGGTGATGGTAGATATTAGGTCTGGTCTTAGTTGATGTTGTAGAGTATTTTGGAGTAGATAAAGGTCCCATTGTTTGTCGTTGGTAATGAAGGCAGAGACTTTAAGGTTAGTGTTGGTGGTGTCCATGTTATTGGCATGATTGCAAATGGGGGATTTGGCGATCCATTGATCAGTCTAGAAATTAATGGAGGTGACATCCCCAACTCGCCATGAGAGCCCTTCTTTGAAAATCGGAAGAAGCTGAATACGTTTACTTCATTGCCAGGAGATTGGGCCTTTATGAGTATAGGCTAGGAGTTGGTGGTTTTTAAGATATTTATTTGTGATGAGTGAGACCAAGAGGTTGGTGGGTTCAGCAAGTATTTTTCATAAGAGCTTTAGTTGTAAGGCGATGTTCATATCTTCGGAGGCACGTAGACCGAGGCCACCATTGGATCGAGATTTGCATACCTCAAACCAACTAATAAGAGGTTTGTGGCAGGGACATTTATTCCAGAGGAAGTTCTTGTTTATTTTATCTAATTCTTTGTGAATTGCGGTCAGTAGCATAAAGCATTGCATAAGGTGCAAGGGTTTGGCAGCAAGGTTGCTTTTGATTAAAATACGCCTACCTTCTTAGAAAAGAGAGTTAGCAGTCCATTTTGTTAGTTGTGCTTTTGTAGAATCAATAATAGAGGCAAAGGTTGTTTTGGTAACTTCCCCCAAGATGATAGGGCATCATAGGTAAGTTTGCAAGTTGGTAGTGTAGGGGATGTTCAGCTCTGAGCGGATGATATTTTTGATGTTGCTACTGCCATTATCACTACTAGAAAAATGCAATTAGACATCTGTTGTCAACAGCTGTCTTTCAAAAAAAGTTCTGATCTCATTGTGTGTGTAGTAGAAGATCAAACATTCCACATTGGTTTTAAGCAGATGTCTCTTCTTAACTAGAACCCCTCAATTTTGGTTGACATATTCACTTGTTGATGAGTATCCGTGATTTGTCATTTGAAAACATGTGAAGATGTCCTCCTAAAGCAAAAAAGTGACATTTACAGCTCTATTTATAAAATAAGTAATGTCTTAAGACAAAATAGACAATAGTTTTTGTTTTAGTGATCACGTTTATAATCATGTCTGATATATAATTTATGATTTTATATTGTTTTAATTTAACCCACCACATGAAATATAGGAATAACTGATGTATTTCCATTATACCAATATCGCATTCAGAGTATTCATTCTCTGTGTATTAATTTCATGTTCATTATATGTGATATTATATTGTTCTAAAATAATGCACTATTGTGGTTTTATACATAGAAGATGTCGTTTCCCACATTTATATCAGTTTTTTCAAAATAAAATGATGTTGTTGCTGCAATAAGACATCGATTTATTTGGCAGATAACGATGTTACTTTGACAAATATATATATCAGTTCATATATCATTTTAATGTTCAAACAGGTGTTGCACATTTATTTAAATGAATGAATTGATGTGTATAATTATACTAGCATCTGTTTCCATAGACTGATTTGATGTTAAAGATATGAACACACTACTATTTTCATATATAATCTGATGTTTTTTATTCGGATACACAACACGCTTTTGTCGATAGAACATTGCATTTTGTTTGTTAGGTCGTTTAATAAAAACATGTACATAAATACTAGCATCATATTGTAACATTTACAAAATACACCACCACTTTTCATAGCCACTAAATCGGCTAGCCACCACATCTCAAAAAGGCAAGGCTAGCCCACATATCTACGACATACATTACCTAGCCTGCCACACATTTCAAAAAACGTACAATCACTTTTTGATAAAGCCCATCACCATGAGCAACCGGCAAAATTTTAATAGATCTAAAAGAGAATATTGTCAAGGGCAAAAAAATAGAAAAAAGTTTTGAATATTGTTAGAGATGGGAGCATGGCCAAACATCCCTATAAGTTGTGATTTTAAGGATATAAAACAGAATAAGACACAGGATATCCACCAACTACCAATGGTTACAACTCTGCATATTCATGAAGTTGAAGAAGATTCATATGCATTTAACAATTGAGAAACTAATTAGAACCTGACAACCTTATTTTCATTGAAAAAATAAACCTTCTCTCAAAGAAGATCAATGCTCAAGTTTCCACGACGAAAGATTAACTCCAAGTCTCCTATAATGTTCCTCAAAATCAACAATAGATATGAAGTGAATCATGTTGTTACCTATACTAATGTGGCATAAAAAGGATTACAGAGCACATGTAATTTCAAGCTACCCTACAGTTGACATCACATATCCTCTTTAGCGTAGTGGGGGATACTTCAAAAAACAAATTGCAATCCATAGATGAAAGCTTTAATTATATTAGAAAAAGACATTGTTGATAGAAAATTGGAGAAAAATTATAGGCTCTTTTGCTATATGTTCCACAACAGCAAAAAAAAAGGACTTTTATCATTCAACTTGAGAAAAAGATCCATCCTCTCATTCAACTTACCATTCCATTTGTTGCAACTCCATCCTCTCATTTAGAAATCAATTGCTCAATGCATGACATACATTCCATTGGACCTAATTAAAATATCAGGTTGAGATAAAGAGCCAAAGATGAAAGAAAGGACTTCTATCAGATGATATTGAGAAACGAAGTTATATACCTTCACATTCCTAGCTGTGATACATGAGATAGATGCCTGCACAATTTTCTCAAGCATCTATACTATCAACAAATCAGGTGGGGATGAATCTAAGAAAGATAAAGCACCAGGCTGATCTCCCTGACAATGTCTTATTGGAACCTTGCCAAAGTTGCAGATAGCAGGACTGGAAAATGGCACAACCCTAGCAATGTTTCCCAGAGCTCTCACGACGTTTGATTTAACATGTGGATAAGAAGTCTTAAAAAAAATTACACCTAATTATTAGTACATGGCATGAGAAACGATGGGGATAATTTTATTTTTTAACTCAATCTCATAAAGGAAACACGAAGTTCTTTAATACTTTAGATTGAAATTCTTGACACATGAAGGGCTTGAAATTAGACTATGACAGTATAACAACATAATTTAATGAATCTACAACCCATTTATATATGTTTGGTTTCGAATTTTATTAACATTTCATCATTATAAAGAAAGAATCATAAGGAAGCAACACTACAAAAAGGTCTTCGACAAGAAATTTTTTCTGAATAAGTAGGTCACACGAATGGTTCAAGAGTTGAGATGCAAGCAGGTTACCTTATCCCCATCTTTTGTAAGTCGTAGGGCACATCTGTCCTTGCAAAGCTCAAATAGAAATAATAATAAACTATTAAAGCATCCATAGATGTAAAATAAGTAGTTAAGTACACAACAGGATGGGAAATCGCAAACCCTAGATGCAAAATATTGAACCTTAGATATAACTAGATGTCAAATGACCTTAGATTCAAAATCCACCTAATAGCAATGAGTCACAAGGAATAGTAACGCTGTCTACCAACAATGTGTACTGATAGACAAAATCCATACATAGATATGAAAGATTATCTGCCTCGACTTTTGGGAATTTAGACTTGCCCTCTTCAAAGTTGGTTCCAAAAGCACACTTAGCTGCCTTTGCAAAGTCTACAGAATTACCTTCATAACAAGCTTGCTTGAATCCACGAAACCAGCCTAAGGTGAAGAACAATGAAGAAAATCTGTATGAAATAATAATCTTAGTTGTATTTTTAATGTTGGTTGTGATTGGAGAACAAAAAGAATACCTCAGCTGCGCTGTCGAAGAAAAACGAAGCAACGAAGAGATTCTTCTGCCTATAGCCGCCTCTTAGACACTCCACTATGCACTTCATGTGTGTGCATGTGGATTCGTTCACTTTGAGAGCCTTGAATGCTAATTCCCTGCATTCTTTCATACTAGCACCAGATGGGAAGGCAGATGCTATGTACTTTATTCCTCCATATGTGTATGTCCCTGAGAAACATAATCGTTGTATAAGAATAAAGGATTGATGTTGTAAAAAAAAAAAGAAAAAAGACATTTCCATCGAGAGTAATTTTTGTAGCAGAGAGACAGAAGAATTTTTTTACAAGAAATTAATTTTGTAGCACGAATGTTTCCAAGCGAGCTATGATCATATCCACCTATTATAACTAACAGTCTAGATCCTCCTCTCCCCCCAATGGTGCTACATTGCAAGCGCAACCATAATTCCTTCCCAAGGCCGTATGGAGGAGGTACACCTGACAAGGGTTCAAACTTTAAGCCAATTAGCACCTTTTCCATGGCATTACGCGCCTAGGGGGCAGTCTAGATTGCTTTTTCTTTGCAATCAGATATGTAGTTAAAACGCGCGAGATGGTTAGACGCGTGGGACAGCGTTAGCGCGCAACGTTTCCTTGCTTCCTACTATGTATATACTTTGTAAGAACAATAGGATGATAATGTGGACCAGCTAGCAAAACACACCCACACCCCTAGCTTGAAGGAACAAAAGAAATATGCAAGATGGTCTTTAAAAAATTCAATGATAATATGCAAGATGGTTTCATCAACACCAATAACCTCAAAACTTGATATAAATGAGAAGCTCCGCGTACCATGATAATCTGCCAAAAGGCATGGATTGGCAGAATTTCCAGCCACCTTAAAAATCTCGGCATGTACTGCTAATAGTCCATAATGCAAGTAACCGCAGAAGATAATCAAAAGACCTTAATGAAACTCCAGCAAAATTTAGGGAAAGGATATATACAAGGTTGTTTAAGGTGAGCAAGGGGAACTGAATATTTGCGGACAAGTAAAAAGCGAGTTTATCTAAGAAAGTCATCATCTAGGACTTAACCTGTGGACATATAGGTGATATTTTCTTCCCTTGTGATACATATCCTTAACATATGAGTCCTCTCCATCAGTCATTGTTGGTGCTTTTGCTGCATCAATATCTGGGATCGCATATGCCATCTGAACAGAGCCTCCTCCAAGATCAACTACACCAACTGTACTAAAGTATTTCTTCCCCAAAATTTGCAACAAGTAATTTATGTCACCTTTCAATTTGGGAAAATAATTAAACATCAGATATTCTGTAACCAATTGAAAATGACATGTCACATTGTTTAAAAATAGAATATTAACAACTCAGCAAGAAATAATTTCCTTTTCCTCGATGGTAGAATGTGCTATAGCAAAACATAATGATGAGTAGAGTAGGGAAATAAGTTAACTGCAATATGCGCTCATGTAAACAAAGCATTTAGTTAGAACTGGAGTAATATAATGTTGAAATATGGAAAGATTGAAATAAGTGAGAATGTAGTAACAAGTTCATTATAATCTGAGTACTATAGTATATGTGTTCCAAGAAATGAGTCTGGAAAATATTTCTTATAGTAGCAATTCTAGGATCAAGTATTGTACATGGAAAGTACCATCTTCAAGATTATGTATGAGCATCCATAGTCAACAAATGCATACGCCATACATAATAATGATGATAGAAATCCTGCTCAATTTCAGGGGATGGAAGATTGCCAATAATAAATCCTTATTCTTTTTTTTTTCTTATCCCCTTGTCACCAATAAGAACACAAGCTGCATAAGAATAATGACAACAAGCCAGCACGAAATAACCTGTCCTCTGAATGATTTGCCATTAATGGAATGAAGGACAGAGCATCCATTTTATCATCTCTTAAGATTTTTTTAATTGTTTACCCATAATTTTTGTAGTGGTTTCATAATTACAACTAGTTATCTCCAAATCATAGCTTTTGGTAGTAGACATAAATGCCCTACTTAATCCTTCAGAAAGGATAATGATAGTACCAATGATCAAGCAAATGTAGAGATGCAAGATTAATGTCACAGAGTTTCATTCATATTCTCAATTATTCATTACCTCCCACCAAGCATTTAAAACCCACACATTACACATTCACTGCAACACTCATCAAAATTTCAGACTGAGCAGTTCTGAATCACACAACTCACTAACAAGTGAAACTCAAAAACTAACCTATCTTGATATAACGGTTTTTCTTTGCCATCTCAGTATGCAATACAACCTTCGTTTTGGGGTCAAAACCATATCCTATGAGATGAATCATAAACGTAAAAATTAGCATCCATAAATTGGAAACCATTTAACAAATCTAACCCTACCTGATCCCTGGTAGAGTGGAAAGGGAAAAGGGGAATACCTGGAGAGCATATTTAGTGGCGTCAGCATATTCTGCAACTTTCTCTCCTTCATATCAGCCAGCAATCCCAACATAAAATTGAAAAAAATGTCAAAAACCCTAAAATTAGCGCAGAAGAAAAGCCAAATCAAAAGCCAAATTGAACAACAAAGAAAATTACCGGCGTTGTAGGAGAGACGCTGGCAGTGACATAGATGGATGGAGGAGGGAACTTTGACAAAGTGACTCAGGCAAGGGGGACACCAAGAGAGGGATTCGGATGTAGAGAACCAAAAAACCAGGTCGATGACACAGAGGAGTCCCATGGAGTGATAGAGGGAGGGAGACGGCGGTGAGGAGGTGAATAGATGGTTTGAGTGGCTGGCGAGGATGAGGAGATATCAGATTCGGAAGGAGGGAGACAGAGGAGAGGAGGAGGTGAAGAGATGGTGTGAGTAGCTGGCGAGGAGGAGGTGATCTCAGATCTAGAGACAGGGAGACTATGTCTAGGAGGAGGTGAAGAGATGGTAAAGCCACAGGAGGCTAGATACCTAAGGCGTCGGCGATTTAGGCTTCTCTATTTTTACAACGGCTGAGTCGTACTCATCAGGATAGGCACTAAACCCAAGAGGACAATCGCCAGAGAGGAAGCTCGGATCTGGAGAGAGATGATCAAAGATGGAGTTGGGGTTTGGGGGCTCGGGTCTGGAGAGAGTAGAACGAGGTTGGAGGTAGTGAGGGGAGAGAGAAAAGAGATAGAAGCTGAACAAGGAAACTCCAATTTTTTTTAGGCGAATTTGCGGATATACCCTACCCAGAAAAAAGGGTTACAAAAGTACCCCTAGTTCTACCAAATTGCAAGGGATGCCTATTTAGGCATATTTGCAATAAAAGTATTGTGTGTTTAAGCATTTTTTAAATTAAAATAAATATATATGATTAGTATTTTCTGAAATTAAAAATCAAGAAATATGATTTTCGGATATTAAAAAAACATATATTTTTGGAAAATACAAAAAATATTATTTTGAAATCTAAAAAAAAAAAGAATTATGGAAAATGGAAAAAAACATAAATTTGGATTTTTTTTTCAAAAAACAGAATTTCAGAAAAACAAAAAAGATTTTGAGAAATTGGAAAAAAAAACAGATTTTCGGAAATAAAAAAAAAAGATTTTTGGAAATTTTTTTTATAGAATTAATAAGATTTCTGGAAATGGGAAAAAAACAGATTTTCTGGAAATTAAAAAATAAATTCGGAAAAGGGACTAAAATTCACATTTTTTTTTTCAAAAAACATAATTTCGGAAAAAGAAAACAGATTTTGAGAAATTGGAAAAAAAACACAGATTTTCGGAAATAAAAAAAGGATTTTCGGAAAAAAAATTATAGAATTATAGAATTAATAAGATTGTCTGGAAATTGGAAAAAACAGATTTTCTGAAAATTAAAAAATAAATTCGGAAAAAAATTATAGAATATATAAGATAAATATAAAATTGGAAAAATAAAGATATGATTTCCTTCCAAATTGACCATCCAATTTAAAAAAAATAAAGATATGATTTCATTGCCTTTGTTGCATTTTTATCAATTGCAAAAAAAAAAACTTCTTTTGGTTGATGATTGAATCCTCCCATGCTCTAATTTATTTCGTGCCCCATGTATAAGTATGTTCCTGGCAAATGTGAAAAGTTGGGTCAATAATAAGAAATTTTGGTTGTGAAAACGTGTTGGTATGTATCCTGACATGTCTAACAAGTATCCTGTCAACATGTAAGTATCGTCATGTCAACAATTGTTTTGTCATCCTGACATGTCTAAAAAAGTTGTTCTGATTGTTTTGTGAGCTGCTGAGAAATCTCACGACTCGTGATAGACCCTTAACGAGTTGTGAAGGTCTATTATCACTGTTTTGTGACATTCTGATAAGTTCCACGACTCGTGGGACTCCCTTTACGACTCACGATTTATGTATCCTGACATGTTTTAAAACATTTCCTGTCAGTATTTTAGTAACATCTTGTCATAATTTGTTTTTTCATCCTGTCATGCGGATAAAAATATCATGTCGAAGTATTTTCGTTCGCTCGTTCGGTCGTTCGGGGGAGAAGGAACAGGGAGATTTTCTGATTTTTTTTACTTTTTATCTTTTCCCATTTACAGTTTTTATTCTTTTTCTTTTTGTTTTTCGTTTTTATTTCTTTTTATTTTTTCGGTCTTTTTGTTTTTCTTTTTTCGTTTTTTTTTTCTTTTTCTTTTTTCGTTTTTATTTTACAAAATAGGAAAATTTGGCTTTTTTTGTTTTTTATTTATTTCACATATTTTTTTTCTTTTGGGCACATTTGCAATTTTATTAGGCATTTTTGCAATAAAATTAGGCATTTTTGCAATAAAGTAAAAAACAAGGCATATTTGCAAATGTCCTATGAATTTTGGGTATTTTTTGCTATTCTTCCTTTTTTTTAAGTGTTAACATTACCTTCAAATTTGGAAGCCTAGGCTACAAAATTTTTCAAGTGTTTTAATCCCGCTTTTTTCCCTGAACGCGCGTGTTTTTTGTTTTTTTTTAACTAATAATTTTACATTTGTTCATATATTTGACCATTGTATAAATTATTTTAAACATCACAAAAAATATTGATGTAATTAATTAATTTAACATCTGTTGATTTTTTTACAGAATTAAATCACATGATGTCTAATTGCAGTATTCTAGTAGTGTTAGTCGTGGTTTGGAAGAGGGGTTTATGAAAGTTGATGCTTTGTCCAGAAGCCATACGTTAGTTGTTTATGATTAGGTTTATTTAGTCACTGGCTAGTTTGTTGACGTTGGCAAATATAATGATGTCATCACCAAATGCAAGAAAGGGAATTTCAGGACTGGACCTGCACACGAAAATCCCAATTTGGTTGTTAGGTTTGCTAGTTTGATGTTGATCGAAGTTCTCTTGACAGCACTTCGGTGACAAGCAAGAATTAGAAAGGAGATAGCAGATCGCCTTGCCGGAGACCCCTTTGGGGCCAGAAGATTTCTGTGGTTTATTGTTGACCAGAACAGAGTAAGAGATAGTAATGACACATTCCCTAATCCAGGAAATAAAATTTCGATGGAAGCTGAATTTCTCCAGAAGAGTGAACATAAATTCCCAATTAACCATATCAAATGCTTTTTCTAAGTCGTATTTAATAGCAACCCAACCATGGGCTCCTTTTTTAGTCGAAAAGAGTGGAAGATTTCATGGGCGATGAGAATGTTGTCTTGGATGGCACGACCTGACACAAAGGCAATTTGCAATGGGTGAATAAGTTTAGGTATGATTTTCTTAAGTCGCTCTGTCAGAAATTTAGAGATCATTTTGTAGTGTATGTTACAAAGGCTTATAGGTCTGAAATGGTTAGTTGTTGCTTAGTCTTCACATTTAGGTATAAGAGCGAAGAAGGTATGGTTAATTTGGTTAAATAAAAGCTCACTATTGAAAAAGCTTTTTATGGCTTTGATGACAGAGGGGTCAACCACATGCCAGTATGTTTTGAAAAAGCCTGTCGGGAAGCCATCAAGGTCGGGTGATTTGTCGTTAGCTAGAGAGAAGACAACATTTTAAACTTTTGAGTTAGAAATTTGCCTAGTTAACCATAGGTTGTCTTCAACATTAATTTCTACGTTAATGATGTGCAGTGGCTCACAATTCATCGTAGTAGTCGCGGGGGGGGGGGGGTTCGAATCGCTTAATGAAGGCGGATCGAATTACAGATGTGGTCAAACTTGGCCTTTCGCTAGAGCCACTTTTGGTTCTTTTTGTAGTTTGGTTTCGGCTAAGGCTAGGATTGGGATATTATCAGTTTTACAAATATACTCGATATGAGTCCAAATGTTTTTATGGGTTAGGCCCCAAACGTTCCAGGCCAACAACTGTGTTTCATGAGTAACCATTGTTGAAAGGTCGTTTGGTGTGGCCAAAGATTGGGTGGGGATGCTGGTTTTGATTGAGTTTTAATGTGTGATCGGGGTCAATACAGACCTTAATTGTAGCGTTATTTGGGATAAGTGTTCTGTAGCCGAGTGTGTTGAGTATGTTTGTATAGGAGAGAGTTTGTCTCGGGTGCTCATAGCTAGGATATTTGTGACTAATATAATACTCGGGTCAGAGCGTTTGGATTGTTTATGCGAGTGAGTATTAGAAATTCTGTAATTCAAACTGAAGTCCACAAAAACAAGATGAAGTGCGGAATAGGCAAATAAAAGGAAAAGAAATACTCTAGATGGGGAAAGAATAGAGTATGACAATTTTTCAAAAATGCAGGAAACAGTAAGACCTTACCAGCCAGAGATAAGACCTTATCTGAAATGCAGAAACAAGTTAATAAAAACGTGGTGAACAATATGTAAAGAAAAGACAAGCACGAATGTAAAGAGCAGAAAGTAAAGCACACGATACTTGTTAACGAGGTTCGGCACAACCTTGCCTACGTCCCCGCCTAGGGTTATCCAACCCGTAGGATTCAACAACTTTATTTCACTTTATCTTATGAGCCCTAGATACAACCTCTAGAAGACTTACCCACTTCTAGACTAACTTCCTATCTAGCAACCCAAACGCACTAGTGAAATAAAGCTTCTAAGGATACCGAAGTACCCTCTATGATTGGGTAAAGAACCCTGTGTATAACTCAAAATGAATTGTACGATAAAGCTCAATAAACTCTCAAACTCTCAAAAGATAAAACAAGAAGAACAAGGAGAGAAACGAGATCGGTTGGTGTAGGAGACCAAGGATTCCAGGAGAACTTGTATGCGCAGGGGGTGAAACTTTTTTACTACGATCCTCTTGATCTCCTTATAAAGGCCGCCCGTCCGAGTTTGAATAGATTTGAACGCTTGAACTTTGGACGCCTGATTTGATGAGAGACGTTGCTATACTTACGGAGAGAAGAAGCGTTTCAAAAGCTACGCCTGGGAATTGATTTAAATTTGAAACGTTGAAGGCTGAAAGCTTGGTCATCCAAATCTCCTAAATATCTCAACAAACAAATTAATATCTACATATATATGGTTAGTAAAAGATAGACTTTAAAAGAATCAAACCAAATATATATATATATATATCGGCCTTAGTTCAAAACTGGCCCATCAAATAAATCTAGGCCCAATAATGGTCTAAATAAAGTCGAATTTACGAGCCTAATAAATAAGCTCATAAAAAACAGGCTCGTATAAAACTGTTGCACAGTATTGGTAAGGCCTTATCAAAACTAGTAAGGTCTTACCAAAACCTGGAAACCATGGTTTTGACTTTTAGTAAGGCCTTGACTGTGATGGTTTGTTTTGAAACGTTGAAGGCAACCAAAGATTGATTCAACCAAATCTCTTGAAGATCTCAACAAACCAACAACCTTTTGAATGTGAAGATTGCTCCACAAAATCCTCAAAGAGGCTTCTAGAAAGTCAACCCCAAATCTTCAATAACCAAATCAAATCCTGCACAAAATCTCCAACAAATAATTAAATATAAATCCCAATAAATAATCTAATTGATATTTGTATAAAATAAATACTACCTTTCTTTGTCTTCCATCATACATATAATATAACATCAAATATATATAATATACCATCAAGATAGACTCAACAATCTCCCCCTTGATGGAAGACAAAACAAATATCAATTATATATAAATAAATAGCATCGTGGAGCATCAAAGTAGCAAGCATGCAACATAACATCTTATAGCATAAGCAACCTGCATAAGCAACCTAATTTCTCCCCCTTTTTGTCTTCCAACAAGGAAGGGAAGAAATCAGATTTCACCAATTTAGCAGCCAGTCAAGACCTTGAAACTGATCTCAAGGCCTTGAGATGTTAGTAGACAGCATTACTCCCCCTACGATAATGCTTCCCTGTTCAACGTACCTATTAAGCTCCAAAAACAATATTAAACAGAGAGAATCATTAGTAGCACATAACATTTAAAAAAAATTATCCTTTATCACCAAGAGCGATTGTTCCAATCCATTTATGCTCTTTGATCTTGGTGATATCCTGCAAAACGAACAAACATCAACCTTTCCGGCTAGACCAATGTACAAATTTAGATTCATAATTAGGATAGACCATGTTTGGTGGTCTTGTCCCTTTAGGAACCCAAATTTGTCTTATCCGTTCATTTAAGCGTACAGGAAAGGTATTTCTAATGATGTAAGGGTCCTTTCTTCTATATGGACAAGTTTCCTTTACATGACCCTTTTTGCAACAAAAGAAACAAGTAGGAGATCGCCAACTTCCTTTTGCCTTAACAAACGTGGTAGTAGGTTTTACAGGAAAATTCATGTTGTATCCTATACCACATCGGTTCAAGGAAAGTTGTTGTTCTCCAAGCATCTTGTCAAGAGTGGCTTTGGATCTAGTGAATTGCACCAGGGCTGTTTGTTGATCTCGACATTTTTCAGATAATTTCACTTTTTCATTCTCAAGGTCATTGTAATGAGCCTTAAGAGATGAAAGGTTGACCTTAAGTTCGGAGTTTTCCAATCGTAAGGCCTTACCTTTAGTGATAAGATCTGAATTTTGACTGTCAAGATCTTGCAATTTCTGCGACAGCTTCCTTACGCACACTTCTTGATCCTTTACCTTCTCTTTCAAGGTGCTGATTTCTTTGCTGCAATTTTCTTCATTGGAAATCATATTTTTCAGAAATTCAGAGAGAACATCAATAGGACTAGAGATAAGGTTTCTTACAATACCATCGAGATGTTGATCGTCTTGGCCCGCCATCAAGCAAAGATTTACTGGATCATTTGCCAAATCCGATTCACTTGTAGAGTCTGAATCGTCTTTCTTTCGATCACTCTTCTTCTGCTTGTTCTTCTTCTTTTGAGGACACTCCTTCATCAAGTGATCTGTTTCACCACATTCATAGCATGTTAGAATTTTTGTCCTTTTATTAGGGTTAGAGGACTTACCTTCATGCTTTGATGATCTTGTATATTCTCGGTTTGAGAATTGATTCTTCATCTTTAGAATCCGAGCAAGTCCCCTTGTGATCAAGTCGAAGGGATCTTCCTCATCATCATTATCACTTTCGTCGTCCTTTGATGGCACATCCTCCTTGATTTTGAGCGCCAGATTCTTTACACTGGAGGATGGTTCACCGTCCTCTTCGTTGAGGACCATCTCATGCGTGATAAGCTTTCCAAGAAGGTCATCCAACGCTAGTGTTGTAAGGTCTTGAGCTTCCTCAATTGCAGTGACCTTGGGACCCCACTTTGCTTTGGGCAAACATCTGAGTATCTTTCTAACTTTCTCCTCATTCAGGAAAGTTTTTCCCAGTGAATCAAGGTTGTTAATGATCTCCGTAAAACGGGTGAACATTGCTTTCACTGACTCATCTTGATTCATCTTAAACAATTCATATTGTCTAAGATAGATACTAATTTTGGTCTCTTTGACCTGGCTTGTTCCCTCATAGGTAACCACCAATTTATCCCATATCTCTTTTGCAGACTTGCAAGATGAGATACGATTAAATTCATCGGTGCTTAACCCACAATACAGCAGATTTATGGCTTTGAAATTCTTAGCCACGCTTTCCAGATCTGTCTTATTGTATTCTGCTTCTGGCTTGTCCACACTCGTGCCGTTGGGATCTTTCTTCTTGGGTATATTGGGCCCTCGCATAATAATATGCCAAAGCTCCAAATCTTGATCAATGATAAACATTTGCATCAAAGATTTCCAGTGCATGAAATTATTCCCATCAAAGAGAGGTGGACGAAAAATAGATCTTCCTTGACCGAAGCCTTCACCTGCCATGATTAGACTCACAGATAGTAATATCTAAGGTACGTGAGTTAGGCTCTGATACCAATTGAAGTGCGGAATAGGCAAATAAATGGCAAAGAAATACTCTAGATGGGGAAAGAATAGAGTATGACAATTTTTCAAAAATGCAGGAAACAGTAAGACCTTACCAGCCAGAGGTAAGACCTTATCTGAAATGCAGAAACCAGTTAATAAAAACGTGGTGAACAATATGTAAAGAAAAGACAAGCACGAATGTAAAGAGCAGAAAGTAAAGCACACGATACTTGTTAACGAGGTTCGGCACAACCTTGCCTACGTCCCCGCCTAGGGTTATCCAACCCGTAGGATTCAACAACTTTATTTCACTTTATCTTATGAGCCCTAGATACAACCTCTAGAAGACTTACCCACTTCTAGACTAACTTCCTATCTAGCAACCCAAACGCACTAGTGAAATAAAGCTTCTAAGGATACCGAAGTACCCTCTATGATTGGGTAAAGAACCCTGTGTATAACTCAAAATGAATTGTACGATAAAGCTCAATAAACTCTCAAACTCTCAAAAGATAAAACAAGAAGAACAAGGAGAGAAACGAGATCGGTTGGTGTAGGAGACCAAGGATTCCAGGAGAACTTGTATGCGCAGGGGGTGAAACTTTTTTACTGCGATCCTCTTGATCTCCTTATAAAGGCCGCCCGTCCGAGTTTGAACAGATTTGAACGCTTGAACTTTGGACGCCTGATTTGATGAGAGACGTTGCTATACTTACGGAGAGAAGAAGCGTTTCAGAAGCTACGCCTGGGAATTGATTTAAATTTGAAACGTTAAAGGCTGAAAGCTTGGTCATCCAAATCTCCTAAATATCTCAACAAACAAATTAATATCTATATATATATGGTTAGTAAAAGATAGACTTTAAAAGAATCAAACCAAATATATATATATCGGCCTTAGTTCAAAACTGGCCCATCAAATAAATCTAGGCCCCATAATGGTCTAAATAAAGTCGGATTTACGAGCCTAATAAATAAGCTCATAAAAAACAGGCTCGTATAAAACTGTTGCACAGTATTGGTAAGGCCTTATCAAAACTAGTAAGGTCTTACCAAAACCTGGAAACCATGGTTTTGGCTTTCAGTAAAGCCTTGACTGTGATGGTTTGTTTTGAAACGTTGAAGGCAACCAAAGATTGATTCAACCAAATCTCTTGAAGATCTCAACAAACCAACAACCTTTTGAATGTGAAGATTGCTCCACAAAATCCTCAAAGAGGCTTCTAGAAAGTCAACCCCAAATCTTCAATAACCAAATCAAATCCTGCACAAAATCTCCAACAAATAATTAAATATAAATCCCAATAAATAATCTAATTGATATTTGTATAAAATAAATAATACCTTTCTTTGTCTTCCATCATACATATAATATAACATCAAATATATATAATATACCATCAAGATAGACTCAACACAAGAAACCCATTACATGAGGGTTTCCAGATTAACAAACTGATGAGAATTGCATAAGGTATAGAACTTAGATGCATGTGCGATTATATGTAAGTGATGAAGGAATTGGTGTCCTTTAATTGATGTGTAAAATACTAATGATATAATAGGATTAAAATGGAGATTTGTAATCTGAATAATTTAGGTAATTATAGTGCTTTGCTAGAAGCCAACTATAATTTATGGATAAATTGGATTTAATCTATTGCTATTTTATTCGGGTCCTATAAGGTCACACACAAAAGAGTATTAGGAATTGGATAATTGATTAATGATAATAATAAGTTATTATTGTTGATATAATATCTTTATGGAAAGATATTGTGGATAGAAGATAAAAGATAAAAGGTGATTTATTAGGAATAAGTTTGACCTACTTTATACATCATATAAGGAGACTTATTGAGAATAAGTCTTAACCTAGTTTTGAATTGTGCATCTTTTCTTCTCCCACCAAAAACCAATAGCATCCCTAAAGTGTTAGGTGTGAGTTGCAATCCTTCGATCGTTCGTTCTAGCAAACAGAGACAAGGAGATCCAATTCCGTGCTCGTGTGGACCAAGTAGAGGAGTCGCGCTTGAGGCTCTATTCTCCAAA
This sequence comes from Persicaria maculosa, assembly GCA_963922045.1. Lineage (NCBI taxonomy): Eukaryota > Viridiplantae > Streptophyta > Magnoliopsida > Caryophyllales > Polygonaceae > Persicaria > Persicaria maculosa. Next base: position 12,724,513 of record OY998257.1, on the reverse strand, counting down.
GGTGATTTCGAATCAAGGTTCCGCACAAGAAAAGGTATGACTTTTCCCCTCTATATCGTTCATATCAATTCATGCATGAGATCCCGAATTAGATGTAAGAAAATAGTTTTCTACAATTCCGCTGCGCATCTAATTTTCCAACAGTGGTATCAGAGCCTCTTGCATAAATTGATATGATCAATTAATTTTCTTGTTAGTTTGATTCAATTTAGCAATGTATTTGATATATGGAATAATTTGTATGATTAAAACTATGATTTTAATTTATTGGATATATAAAATTTGATATGTAAAACAAGTTTACAATCGGAATTTGATTTCGATTCGTACGACGCCAAACTTGTTACGACATCAATATCAATCTGACTTCACAAGTTTGATTTAAGTCAACTTCTAATTTCACCTAGATTGATTGGAATGTTAGTACGTGAAGTATTTTAAGCGACATCGATAAATATTTTTTTTTAATTTTGATTAAGAAAAAGGTTTTTGTTTTGATGTTTCTTCAATCTATTGGTATAATTTATACAAGAAATAATATTTCGTGTGTAAATTGTGAAAAATTTAATTTTATGAAAGTTGAAGTTGATTTAAATATAAGAAATTGAGAATTCATGATTTTGATGCATAAAGTTGACAAATTTTGTGTGAATTTGATTCGTACGTTAATTTCTCAAAGTTTTAAGTTTTTTGAAAACTTACCATCTTAATCCTACTATTGTTTGTAATGGTTACAAAAATTTCAGTGGGAGAAGATGAGACGGCAATTAGGGTTATGAAAGGTATATTAGGGTTTTAGTGTAAGATCCTAAATTACCTTAATTAGATATGATAGATATCTTATCCCTAATGAAATATTCTATCCAATTATACAAGGTAATAGTTACCATAAAATTTATTCCATATATATGATTGCTAATTTTGAATTAAATATCAAGAATAGTAAATTAGTTATTTTATTAGATAATTTAATTGATTTGTGTTAAATAGTTTATTAATATGATTAATATTCTATTTCTTGTTCATATTAATTTGATTAATATTTTGATGGTATATTAATTGTGATTAATATTTTTAATATTTGATATTATTGCATGCGGTGACTAGTATGGCCCAAGTAGCATAGAAAATACGATCTGCGTATCGTTATGTATTTTTGTACACGATCTGCGTATCGTTATGTATTTTTGTAATTTAATTTTCGAAAGTAAATTTATTTATACATTGTACAAAAGAAGATGCTACAAGAATCAAGGATGGAGATCCAAAAGGCGATTCTAGGATGGAGATCCAAAAGAAGAGCCAAGGATGATGATTCAAGGAGCAAGAAGAACCTTGAAGATTTATCTTTATAGGTTTTCTTTTCATTAGGGGCCATACTAGGATCACAATTTATTTTCGTGCATGTATTTGGTTTATGCTTGCATGTTTGATTATGTTGTTTGTTCACTTGATAATTAGACTTGCATGACAAACTTAGTTCCCTTAAAAGAAAACTGAGAGTATGCCTTTCCAATTCATAACCTATGAGGCCCTTGGAATTTGATGGATAGGTTTTGCCAAAGCAAGGTGTCCATGCTTTGACCTTGGGATAGTACGGGTAAATCTATATAAGGGATTTATAAGCCTTGAATTGGTTCTACTCAACAAAAGACCAAAAGACAAAGTTTTGGATTTTGAGGCATGGGATAGATTTACATAAGATGTGATCTATCAACCAAGAGTTATAAATGTTATAACTAGTAAAAGTTACTTACCTTGTCACATAAGAGTTAGGGTAGTGCCAAAGCACGCTAATGTCTTATCTGTAATAGGATCTTGGAATCATTTTATTCAAAGGGAATTTTATTTTAAGGATAAAATGGCATTAGCTTTTAAATTTAAAGCATGTTTAAATTTTTAGCTTTTGCATGACAAACATGATCCATATTTTGCATGTTTTATGTTGTAGATATCATGAATAGAAACGATAACCCAACAATCATCAATTTGCGATCAATTCTTGAGAAGAATAAGTTGAGCGACAATAATTTCCTCGATTGGGAAAGAAATTTGAGAATTGTTCTTAGGTCTGAAGGAAAAGAGAGTATACTTGACACCCCTATCCCAAAATTGACTGATGCCTCCACTCAAGCTGAGAAGGAGATCTTGATGGTCCAAAAGGGAAAAGGGTTCAAGAAAGGGGCATCTGGACAACAGAAGAACACAAATGGGAAAGGTAAACCAGTTACCCAACCCAAGAATACTTCTGAGAAAGCTAAAGTAGCTGTTGACCATGACTGTTTCTACTGCCATACCAAAGGTCACTGGAAGAGAAATTGCCCAAAGTATCTGGAAGATAAGAAGAATGGAACTGTGAGTTCCACTTCAAGTACGCATGTTATAGAAGTCCTATCGGCTAATGCTTCTAGCTGGGTATTCGACTCAGGCTGTGCAGGTTCTCACATTATTACGAATGTGCAGGGACTAAAAAGGCGTAGAAGCTTGGCTAAGGGAGAGGTAGATCTTCGAACTGGAACTGGAGCAAAGGCTGCTGCACTTGCCGTTGGAGATTATAGTCTACCTTTACCTTCTGGTTTAGTTTTAGAACTCAATAATTGTTATTTTGTTCCGTCTATTACTAGAAACCTCATTGTGGCTTCTGTCTTGGATTTAGAAGGCTACAATTATTCTTGTAAAGATAAACGCCTGTCTATTTTCAAAGATAACATTTTTTATGCCGATTTTGTGTTGAGTAATGGACTCTACATTTTGGATCAAACATCCGGCATGTACAACGTAAGTACCAAAAGGCAAAAATCAGACACAGGTGATAACACCTACCTATGGCATTGTCGATTGTGTCACATAGGCTTAAATCGCATGAAGAAGCTCCATAAAGATGGAATTCTAACATCAATTGATTGTGAATCTTTTGACACATGTGAGTCATGTCTAATGTGAAAAATGACAAGGTCACCTTTTACTGGAGTAAGTGAAAGGGCAACTGAGCTCTTGGCACTAATACATACAGATGTATGTGGACCTATGAGTACAGAAGCTAGAGGTGGGTACAAGTACTTCATAACTTTTACTGATGATTTAAGTAGATATGGCTACATCTACTTAATGAAGCACAAGTCTGAATCATTTGAAAAGTTCAAAGAATTTCAGAATGAAGTTGAAAACCAGCATGACAAGAAAATTAAGGCACTTCGATCTGATCGTGGTGGTGAGTATTTGAGTCAAGAATTTGATCATCATTTGAAGAGTTGTGGGATATTATCACAACGAACTCCACCCGGAACACCACAAATGAACGGTGTATCTGAAAGGAGGAACAGGACCCTGTTGGACATGGTTCGATCAATGATGAGTTTTACTAATCTTCCAATATCTTTCTGGGGGTATGCTCTCACAACCGCGATGTTCACACTAAATAGGACTCCATCTAAGGCTGTAGAAAAGACACCGTATGAGTTATGGACTGGAAGAGTTCCAAGTTTGTCTTTTCTCAAGGTTTGGGGATGCGAAGCATATGTAAAACGTTTACTAGCAGATAAGCTCGCACCCAAATCAGATAAGTGCTTCTTTGTAGGGTACCCTAAGGAAACTAAAGGGTACTACTTCTACAATCCCACCGAGCACAAAGTGTTTGTTGCTAGGGATAGTGTCTTTATGGAAAAGGAGTTTGTTTCCAACAAGTCAAGTGGGAGAAATGTTGATCTCGAAGAAGTTCGAGAGAAGCAACAAACTGAGCAACAAGAAGACATGGATCACTCCATGAATGAGGCTATGAGCTTTGAGGACCTGATTCCAGAAGAAGATGGAACTCAAACTCATACAATGGATGAGGTGGAATTAGAGGTGCAAGACCCCATTCCTAACAACCCACAAAATGTTGTGGTGGAACCTCCGATTGCTCAACCCACACGTAGATCAGAAAGGGCAAGATCGCTACCAAATAGATTTGCTGAATTCATATTGACTGCAAGTCTAGACATTTTGTTGTTAGAAAGCGATGAACCTACTACATATAAGCAAGCTTTGATGAGTCCAGACTCCAAGAAGTGGCATGATGCCATGATATCCGAAATGGATTCTATGTCTGAGAATCAAGTATGGGACTTGATAGATCCACCAGATGGGATAGTACCCATTGGGTGCAAATGGGTTTATAAACTCAAAACAGACAAGAATGGAAAGGTAAATCTATTCAAAGCAAGACTTGTTGCGAAAGGGTTTAAACAGATTCATGGTATTGACTATGAGGAAACTTTCTCACCAGTCGTTATGATTAGATCCATTCGGATACTCCTAGCAATTGCAGCTCATTATGACTATGAGATCTGGCAAATGGATGTCAAGACCGCATTTCTAAATGGATACTTAGAAGAGGATGTGTACATGACACAACCTGAAGGTTTTGAGGATCCACAAAATCCTAGGAAGGTATGCAAACTTAAGAAATCCATTTATGGACTTAAGCAAGCATCAAGGAGTTGGAACCTTCGATTTGATGAAGTGATCAAACAGTTTGAATTCATCAGATGTGAAGAAGAACCTTGTGTTTACAAAAAGTTTAGTGGGAGCAAAGTTGTATTCTTGGTTTTGTATGTGGATGACATACTACTCATTGGGAATGACATTCAAATGCTTGAGTCTGTAAAAGACCGGCTCAAGAAGAATTTCTCAATGAAAGACCTTGGAGAGGCCGAGTACATTTTAGGCATCAAGATCTATAGGGATAGATCCAAGAGACTCATTGGACTAAGCCAGGGAACTTATATAGATAAGATTCTGGACATGTTCAAAATGAAAGATTCCAAAAAGGGATTTTTGCCCATGCAACATGGTCTATATCTAAGCAAGAAGCAATGTCCAGTAACACCTGCTGAGCTAGATAGAATGAGTCGGATCCCTTATGCATCAACAATAGGATCCATTATGTATGCCATGATATGTACTCGTCCAGATGTTGCATTTGCCTTAAGTGTATGCAGCAGATACCAATCGAATCCAGGTGAAGCACACTGGAGTGCAGCTAAGAACATCCTTAAGTACTTGAGAAGAACTAAGGATGATTTCTTGGTGTACGGAGGATATGATGAGTTGATCGTTGAAGGATACACTGATGCCAGCTTCCAAATAGATAGAGACGACTTCCAATCCCAATCCGGATACGTTTTTATTCTTAATGGAGGAGCTGTGAGCTGGAAGAGCTCAAAGCAAGACACAGTGGCTGATTCTACAACAGAGGCGGAGTACATCGCTGCAGTGGATGCGGCTAAGGAAGCTATCTGGATAAGGAAGTTTTTAGCCGAGCTTGGTGTGGTCCCTAAAGGGGTTGAAGTCATTGACATCTATTGTGACAACAATGGTGCCATTGCTCAATCCAAAGAACCAAGCTCCAATTCCAAATCCAGGCACGTGCTCAGGAAGTATCACGTCATACGAGACTATGTTCGAAGAGGTGACGTGAGACTATGCAAGATACACACGGATAACAACATTGCAGATCCGCTGACTAAACCTCTTCCCAAGCCCAAGCATGATAGTCATACTAGAGCTAAGGGACTCAAATCCATTGGTGAATGGCTTTGATTTATATGTTTAAAGCATTAGATATTGATCAAGATTGTTGAAACATATTTGCATCATGTTTGTTTGAAATAAAGTTTCATTATTATTCAATTATGGTTTAGAATTGAATAAAATGTCCTAATAATTTATAATTATCAAATAGGATCGCTGCGAAAGTCGTGGTGGTTGAAACCCTATTAAGTGAACGGTTATTATGAATTATGTTTTGCCGTAGTCTGAATCATTAAGTGGGACATAAATGATTTAACATAGATTATTATGCAAGTTGATTGATAGTGCCAAGTTTCACGGGCTATAGGGACATGGAGATGTCTAATCAATTGCATGGACAAGTATGGTGGATACTTGTTAGGCAGACCTGCCTTAAAATTTTTCAAATAAGTTGAAGAATTTAAGGTTAAAATATTATTAGTAGGTTCCTCAGACATGAGTGTGATATCCCTCTCACTCGATGATTGGTAGCCTTTGACACTGTCAACCGCTGATCCGTAAAAGGCAGTCATAAAGGCATTGATTGGGGTTGCTAAAATTTAAGTGGGAGCTATAGTCACGCAAGATTGGAGAAGTCCTCCTATTCCGGATATGTGGATATCTGAGTAGGAATAGTGTCTGGCCACTCGAAGAGTAAGAGCTGTAAAATGCATGGCCATGCTCAAATGGATTAATAAGTAATCATTTGTTTATTTGATAGCTCAAGCTCAGGATCGAGAAATAATTTGAATTGATATGGGTAACATGAGATGCTATCATATCGTCAAATTGAACATTAAGTGACAAAGGAATTGAAATCGCACATCCACTTAAGGACAAGTGGGAGATTGAAGGAATTGGTGTCCTTTAATTGATGTGTAAAATACTAATGATATAATAGGATTAAAATGGAGATTTGTAATCTGAATAATTTAGGTAATTATAGTGCTTTGCTAGAAGCCAACTATAATTTATGGATAAATTGGATTTAATCTATTGCTATTTTATTCGGGTCCTATAAGGTCACACACAAAAGAGTATTAGGAATTGGATAATTGATTAATGATAATAATAAGTTATTATTGTTGATATAATATCTTTATGGAGAGATATTGTGGATAGAAGATAAAAGATAAAAGGTGATTTATTAGGAATAAGTTTGACCTACTTTATACATCATATAAGGAGACTTATTGAGAATAAGTCTTAACCTAGTTTTGAATTGTGCATCTTTTCTTCTCCCACCAAAAACCAATAGCATCCCTAAAGTGTTAGATGTGAGTTGCAATCCTTCGATCGTTCGTTCTAGCAAACGGAGACAAGGAGATCCAATTCCGTGCTCGGGTGGACCAAGTAGAGGAGTCGCGCTTGAGGCTCTATTCTCCAAAGGTGATTTCGAATCAAGGTTCCGCACAAGAAAAGGTATGACTTTTCCCCTCTATATCGTTCATATCAATTCATGCATGAGATCCCGAATTAGATGTAAGAAAATAGTTTTCTACAATTCCGCTGCGCATCTAATTTTCCAACAAGTGAACATATGAATATGTTCTGAGGGGTATGGCCAAATAGGAAGCAAATAGAGATAGAGCAATAAGTTGGTACATTGTAATGGGAATTCGTCAATATTTTAGTAGAGCCTTTAAGCCATAAGGATCATGTGACAGATAGAAGAACATGCGAAAAAAATAGAGAAGAAAGATAGATTTGAAGCTTGGAACGAAGCCGGCTTGTGGTTAGGGCTTTAGTTAGTGTAGCATTATTATTGTGTAATAAATAGGTAGTAAGGGGAGATTTATCCACAGGAGGAATAAACCACCATGTATTAATAAATCCATATTTTTGTGTGAAGTATAGAAAGCAGGAAGGTAGTAATAAAGCTAGTAGTCATTTATAAGATTTTGAGCATAAAAATACAAGGGTCTGTTAAGACAATGGCATTCTAGATAGTTGGTAGAGCATGTGAAACAAGTAGTCCTAACAGTTAATAGTACATACAATAACAATGGTAAATTTACACCTAGCATTTAGTTTAAGATAATAAATAGGTAAAGCTATGGTCATGAGTCGCAACAAAAGGTGATGGGAGAACCGTCTAGGAGTAGAGGTAGTCGATGTTGGAGACAAAAGCTAAGGGTAAACCAGATCATCATAAATTAGTTGGTGGTTTTGTTCCTCTCCAATGTGGAGCTTACAGTGTCCCCCCCCCCCCCCAAACACACGCACATTGCTCTTCCTCTTGACGGAGCTAGATTTTGAGAGATCTTGAGGTGGCATGTCGATGTTGTTGAAGAGTTTAATAACAATAGAGGTAGAGTGTAGTGAGTGAAATGAAGGCTCAGAGGCAGCCTCAATATTAACATTCAGTCAGTCTACTCAGGCAACCTTTTAGGCTTCTCCTCCAGGTAGTCGTAGTCATCAAGTAGATCATCCTCCTCCATGTAAAATTGAAGACATGGGAGGAACTCATAATCAATTTCCTCACCATATCCTGGGTAAAGCAATGGGTCAGGGAGGCCACCAAGGCTCTCAACAATGTCATCAATAGATGGCTGGGTAAAGGTGGTGGCAATGGTTAAGGGAGGGTTGAGGTTTATGGGGAGTGAGATTGGGTTGTTAGTGTAAGAGTTGGTGAGGGCAGAGGTGTAGACTAAGCTAGTGCCAACACCCATAGAGCCCAAGAAACCAGTTGACGAAACAAGGTTACTAAGTGATTCCCAGGGAGGCACTAGCTCAACTGGGGAAGGGTTTGGATTGCATGAAGAAGGGAGATGTTCATTGGTGTTGTTTGGCTCCAGGGAGTCTTTAGAGGCTTTAGATGAAGGTTTTGAATCCTTAGAGGAGATGGAGGAGGAAGATTTAGTCTCAAATGAGATTGTAACACCTCCCTTACTAGTAGGGTTTGTTACTGAAAGTAGAGATGGGGTTGGGGAGATTGACTTAGAGGACAATGATTGAAGAAGGGATGGTCCAGGGAACCACAGTTGCCACATCGGGAGGGCCCCAACCGTCGGAATTGAAGGGCTGATGGAGACTGGGGGAATCGTCCACGGTCGGTGATGTTCTTCCATTGTCAATCGTCCATGGTTCTCGAAAGCGTCAATGGCGGATGTGAGCTTTCTCCAGGTTCTCGAAAGCGTCCATGGCAGATGTGAGCTTTTCCTCTTCCATCGTCAATCGTCCACGGTCGGTGATGGTGAGAGGGAGAAGGCGAAAGGGGGTAGATCCATGAAAGGTATCGGGAAAGAGAGAGGAGGATGAGAGAGAGAAAAGGCAATAGAGAGAGATCGAATACTCCGTAAAATATTGATATTTTTTAATAAATGCACCAATTAATCAATTAATTGAAGCAATTAATTGTAATTGTTTTGAATTGGAGAAAAAAGCAAATCAAGTAACCTAATTGACATATCCCATTATTTCAAAACAATTAACCATAAAATTTAACAAAATTTCAAAATTTCAAAACAGTTTTTCAATTACAAGTAATTATGCCCACCCCTAATCTTGATTCTCGAATTTTAACTATGCTTACATTTTCCGGTGAGTTATTGTTAAAAGTTTGCATCCATCTACTTAAAATGTACTACCTATGTTCAACAATATAAGTCCTTTTAGATTTTGCACTTATTTTAAAAAGCTAAAAAATATAGTAAAATATTAACTTTTTCATCAATTTTTTAAATAATTTAATACTTATTAGTATTAAGTATCAATGAGAGATAAAGGGTAAGGTAGATTTATATTTTTTTTAGAACTTTTTTCCATATAAACAAGTTGTAATTTTGCAACGGCACTATCTTGCAGTTACAAAAGCTAGTGATGGAAATACCCACCCTTCAAAAAAGCTAGCGATAGTATCAATGTCGTTGCTAAGCCGTGGCCAAAAAGTTGCATTTGCGATGGAAAAAATCATGCCGTTTCTAACATCGTGTGCCTAATGCAATTTTGTTTGGTAGTGGATTCCATATACTTTTAAGCAAAATTAAGATTTGAAAAAATTTGGTCAAATATCCATTTAGAAAACTTAATTAGGTAAATGTCTATTTTTATTTAGCAATTAAGAAAGTGTCCATAATATTTTTATAATACCCACAATACCCTCCTTATATTTTACCCATTTCCCTCCCATCCCTTGTGTCCATAAACCTTCAGTTACATTTTAAGAATTCCTTCCTACACACGCCTACATCACAATCACGTCATGCCTAAACCGCCTCTAACACTCGGTAATAGTTGTTCTCCAATCTTGACTGGAGCACATCCAATGATAATGGCATTGGAAACCAATTAATGTTATACTTATACATAGTACTGTACATGATTAGTTATTTAATTGTACTCTTTCTAAACCAATTAGTGTGTGTTAATAGTAGATGGGTTTATGTAGGTATATGCAGGATGCCTCGTTCTAGGGTTTCAGTTTGATAACAAAGGTGAGTTAATATTGTGTGTGTTAATAGTAGATGGGTTTATGTAGGTATATGCAGGAGGCCTCGTTCTAGGGTTTCAGTTAGATGACAAAAGTGAGTTAATATTAGGTGACAAAGGTGGTGACATTAGCACTTATACACATATTCCAAGGATCCGATACGGTGATTTGTGATGACGCAAATGTGGTCGGGAAGAAGATAAAGAGATCCAAGGATGGGGAGCATTTCAAATTTCAAGTGGAGAGTCCCGGAAGGTGAAGAACCGATATATATAGTTGTATTGCAATTTGCTAATGCAGCTCCCTTTCTCTGTCTTAGCCTTAAACATCATTTACTTTTTTTTTTAATGTTAAATGTACATTGTGTTCAATTAGTGAATGATTACTTTTTATAAAATGTAATATACGGTTGTCCGTCTATCTACTCAATTCTTTTGTAGATTTTGTTTAGAAATGCAAAATAAAGATGATAGGTTTTAATCGACCTTATTTTATGGTCTGTTTGGTTATGTTGTGTTTTGATGACGCTATATTTCGGTGATATTATACCTATTTATTGTGATACCACAACTTGGTGAATTTTATATTTATTGGTGACATCCTATGTTGCACGGACACAAACACGGACACGGGGACACGACACGATACGAACACGGGGAAACGACATTTCAAAAATCATAGGATACGATACGTTAAGGACACAACAACATAAATAATATGTTGTTTTAAAGGTATAAATATAACTAATAGATATATACCTAATAGAGATTATTTTTAGGGGTTTTTGTTGTTGTTTTAATAAATTGGGCCAAATTTAGGGTTTTTTATTGGGTTTTATTAACTAAATGGGCTAGGTTAGCAGACTGTTCTCTCCCTTCCCTCATCTTCTCCTTTCTGTTAGACGTTCTCCCTCCTCTGTGCAACGCCATGCCCGTCTCTTCTCTCCTTCTCTCTTCTCTGTTCTCCCTCCTACAGATCTGCCGTGTTGCCCGCGTGTCCCACCGTGTCGCTGTGTCCTCACGTGTCCGACACATAAAACGGCGGTCGGTGGCGTGTCCGTGCAACATAGGTACGTGACATCATTTTGTGATACTTTGTATTTGTGAAAGTTTTAAGTGGTAATAATATCATAGAGTTTTATAGTTGAGAAAAAATATGGTGACAATGTTCTATAGGTGGTGACAATAGGGTGGTGACAATGTATTGTAGTTGGTGACAATAGGTTGGTGAGAATATTATGTCGTTGGGGACAATATATTACTTAAAATAGGTTGATGACAATAAGGTGGTGACATTTTTTTTGTCATTGATGACAATACGTTCGAGAAAATAATTTGGTGACATTGTTCTATAGTTGGTGACAATAGGGTGGTGACACTCTTTTGTCATTGGTGACAATAGATTACTGACATGGGGTTGGTGACAATAGGGTGGTAATGTTTTGTTATTGGTGACAATACGTTTGATAAAATAATATGTTGACAGTGTTCTGTAGTTGGTGACAATAGGGTGGTGACAATGTATTGTAGTTGATGACAATAGATTAGTGACATTGTTATGTCGTTGGTGACAATAAATTACTTATAAGAGGTTGATGAAAATAGAGTGGTTACAATGTTTTGTAGTTGGTGACAATGCGTTGGAGAAAATAATATGTTGAGTATGTTCCATAGTTGGTGACAATAGGTTGGTGATAGTTTTAATTAGTTAGAGAAAATAGGTGGCCGGTGACAGTTTTTAATAATTGGTGACAAAATGCTCTTTAGTTAGTGTTAATAGGTGTGTTTCAGTGTTCACTAATTGGTGAAAATAATTTTATACCGGTGTTTGGTAATTGGTAACAATAGGTGGTTATAGTGTATTATAGTCGGTGACAACAATTTATAGTTTGTGACAATCTATTCCGAGAAAAAATAATGTCAAAACCATATGTCCCCAAAATAAAAAATAAATTATCGAAAAAACTGTCACCAGAAAAACTCACAAAAAAAACTGTCACCAACAACTGTCATCAAAACAGGATGTTGCCCAGAATGGTCAATATTGACCGGTCAATGTCAATTATAAATGGTCAAAGAGAAAGGAGGGGAATGAGAAAAGTGGATAAAGGGAAGGAGGGGTAAAATTGTCAATTATGGACAATTAATTCATTTGTTTTAAAAGTGGACATTTACTTAATTATGTTTAGTTTTTTGGAAAATCACTAAATTAAGCCTTAAGATTTCCTCGTTGAATGTTTTTTTAGCAAAGAAAATATTCATCTTTAAATGCTCTAAATTTCTCGGTATTGACTTTATTATGAAGAAGACATAATTATGTGTAAATACCGAGGACCTAAAATAGTGGTAATAGAAAGTTGTGTACGTATAAGAAGGAATATAGGTTTCTCGCTAAAAATCACTTCACATTTGTTGAAGAAGCATCATTTTCCTCGCAAAACACATTTAATTTAGTGAGGAAAATAATTTTATCGTTAAAAATTTGGTCATAGAAAAGCATTTCTGTTTAGACCACTGCCTTAGATTGCAAAATTGGGGAACTCCTAATTTTTCATATAAAATGTGTTTTGTTTCCCCCTCACCTCCTTTCAATCACATATTTGAGAAAATGGTAACAATATCCCCTATATATACTCCTCTAAAAATAATCTCTCTTATCTTATTTTTCATGTAAATACGATAATTTTTTCTCTAGCTTATTTAAACTCACAAAACTTATTTACGATATATTTTTCCATACAAATATTATTTTTATTTTAATTACCTTATATAATCTTATCCCAAACATGCTCATGTGACCAAATAAACCGGAAAAAAAAATGACAACATCGAATTTGTACGAGCAGGGTGGGGTCCACTTTATTTCAACATAAAAAAGTTGGGTACGTACAATTAATATGCTTACATCACACATACATATGCTTAAACGTACGGACAATACAATCAGTAGGTAGGTAATTAAAAGAAACGAAAGCACACACACACATAGATAATTAAAAACGCGATTTTATGGGGATAAAACAAATTTAATTAAGCTAGGGCAACGATACATATCTCAGACCCCAGTTAATTAATTAACCAGCTGCGCGCAGTAGGTGATAGATGGATGGATGAAGTTTCAAGAGCAGGTAGTCTTGAGTAAGGTCTGGAGGGCGGGGTAGTATGGAGTTTTGGAGCAAACCTTAACAAACCCACTTCTGTAGCTGCAGCATTTTTTGGCGTCGTAGTTTGACCCCCCGCAGTACTCATGAGAATATTTGTTGTCCAAACCCTGCTTGCACTTGGCCACCATTTCAGCTGCAGCTACCGCTTCCACGGATTCGCGATGAGGGGGTGGGGTGAATATTTTCCCGAACGTGTGGGGGGCGGGCCCGAAACGGGAGATCCATGGTTCCAAGGACCTCGGAACACTGGCGCCGCTGGCGGACAAGGCCAGGAGGATGGCGCAAACGGCGGCGAGGAGAGTTGCGGCCTTCATTTTTCTTAGCTTGGAGCGGGAAGGTTATGGGTGGGAATTCAAGTCTTACAATTTATAAGAGTTGATATGAGAGGGGTGAGTTTGAGTAAGCTGCTGTTTTGGGGTATTTATAGATGCCAACATATCCTAAAACTATATTCTAGCTAGTAGTGGCGGAGCCAGAACCCGATGAGTGTGGGGCACACTAGTGTTGAACGACAAATATGAATAACACGAATTCATACAACACACAACGTCTTAAATACTACAAAATAGAGATTTAAAAAAAAAGAATTCACTAGTATTACAATTCGCTACTAGAAATCCCTTACGTCTTCAATACTACAAAATAGAGATGAAAAAAATAAAAGAATTCACTAGTAGGTACAAAGAATTCTTCATTAGTTATGTATTGAAATAGTTGATCACCTCAACAAGAAAGAGGGTGAATCCTGAAAATGTTAAAGGATAATTAACCTCATTATCAAACCAAACTCTCATATAAAAAGTCATCTCCCATATATCTTTTGTGCAAATATGACTTTGATAATATGCATACCAGAGAAAACTCTTTCTATCTTTTTAGAAACATCACCAATACCTTACAATGTAGAAAATCCGATATTTTCCCTCATTTAAACTTCCATATATAACTTCTTACTTAATCGTCTAAATGAGTAATATAAAATGTCGTTTAATTTTGAAGCTCCCAAGATAAATTAGTATATGAATGTCAATCTAAATAAAATATAGAAAAAATTTGGTGAAATATCCATTTACAAAGTGTAATTAGGTAAATGTCCATTTTTGTTTGGTTATTAAGTAAATGTCCATAATAATTTCATAATCCCAAAATACCCCTATTTTAATTTTCCCACCTTAACCCTCCCTTTCCCTATTTTTACCTGAGAGACTCCCACTGTTGCCAGGAATTCTATACTTCAGCTGCTACACAGATGTTTTCGTCGATATGCAACTGAAAGCAGTTTGGGAAGCATTTAATATTTGGGCCTTAATCTTTATGTTAGTTTATGTATTGGCCTCAATATCAGAAATAACTTCTCAATCTCTCAAAACTCTTTCTCTATTTCTCTCCCTATTCTATGGCACTAGACACCTTTGAATCAACTCTTCTTCCTCGTAGTTGATTTCTAGGCCTAGGTCACCTGGTTTTGGGTTTGATCTCGAACTCCTAGCTAGGATTTATCCTTCGCATCATCAATCGACGGATTTCCTGTCTCACCCTCGCTCTCACAATCGTCGTTGAGCCCATTGAGGACTAGTGCGTCCTGTCGTCGACCGTGACTCTTGACGAGGCAATAGCCCGAAGACGGAGAACCGAAGCTCCCCTTGGTCTCCTTCGCCCGCAGATGTCGATGCCCGGTTCACAGTACGAGGAACCGACATTGGCGAACCCCTGGGTGCAGCAAACACGTGCTCGAGAAGGTGCGTGAACCTGGTGCTGGACTGCCCTGCTCGACTTCCCGCTTTGTCCACACCACCAGCACCTCGTTGCTTCGAATCCGGAATTGGGGTATAAGCTCTTGGGCCCTTCTCGAATATGATTTTCATTTCTGTTTGTGAAAATGTTGCATCGATTAGTTGAATTGGGACGAGTTTCGAAATTTAATTTGTCCGGTTTATAGCTTCTCAAATGAGAATGTTTATAGCTTCTCGAATTAAACGACTTGCCACTTGGAGTGTGAACAATTAATTTAACTAAATGGACAGAATTATTAGATAGTTTAACCATTTGACCAAATACTTCTTATGTTGTAAACATTATTTCGTTTATTATGCTCTAGATGTGAGTTTTTATTGTGTTTTCCTTGAACCTACACAATATGTGGACAGAAGAAAAGCAAATCGATTTAATAGACTTCACCTACTCGATCGGACTCGGATTTGGGAAAACAAACCCTAGCATGTAATGATTTTAATTAGAAAGAAGAATATAGAGGTAAATCGATTTAATAGACTTCACCTACTGTCATAAGTATCATTATTTGTTCAATGTGTTATTAGCATGTAATGATCATATTCAGATTTTTTTGTGAGTACATTGCTCAATTGTATCACTGATGACACTTTATTTTCATTTTTTAGGGTTTGTGTGTTCCTAGCTATTTCAAATGGATCATCCAAATGGTTAGTGTTCAATCTAATTTCGTTCTACTTTATATGTTATTCAATTTCAAGGGTTTATTATTGCTTGTTTGTTTTGGTGACAATTGTTTGTTTTGTGACAACTAGTATTTAGCTTGATTCTATATCATCAACTTAAATGTGACTATTAGGGGTTTGCTTGATTGTTTGGGGGCTCAAATTGGTGGAATTTATGTTCAGTGTTTCAGAAAGCTTTAATCACTGCTTTAGAGTTGGAAGAAGCACAAATCCGCACTTTAAGGCTCAGTTCTCCAAGTTATTTTCTTGCTTTGATTATTCATCAGCCCGGTAAAGATTGGATTTTGATAACTATTGAAGTTCCGAATTTGTTGACACTATTTCAGTAGGCAACTATGGCGAGTTATGGGTTGATGTACTTGGTCCATTTGAGTCCCATAGATGGTAAAAAGGCTGTGAATTTGAGCCTTGGCCCCAAAGCATTGAGATGGTTACACTGAACGAACAAGTATCACTTAGAGTAGCGGGGGTGTATTCGTATAAGAAGAATCCGAGTCGAATTGTGGTTTTGAGCATGTTGCAGCCTGAAGGTGAGCTTCAATTCGGAGCTAGTTCAATCACCGTGTCTGATGAAGAGGATAACATATCCATAGTTGGTGACAATGGTCGGTGATATTGTTTCAATATTTTGTAGTTTATGACAATAGGTTTGTGAAAATCATTTGGTGACAATGTTATATTGTTGGTGATAATAGGTTGATGACAATGTTTTGTCGTCAGTGACACTAGATTGGTTATAATTGGTTGGTGAAAAATAGGGTGGTTACACTGTTTTGTATTTGTTGATTATAGGTTGGTGACATTTTTTGTAGTTAGGGACAATAGGTTGGTGACAGTGTTTTGTAGTCAGTGAAAATAGGTGGTAATGATGTTTTATAGTTGGTGACAAAATGTTGGTGCCTTGGTGGTAGTGTACATTAAATTTTATATGCTTAGCTTTGGCCCCTCTAGGGTCTATGCTCACCTATATCT
Organism: Persicaria maculosa; assembly: GCA_963922045.1. Classification (NCBI taxonomy): domain Eukaryota; kingdom Viridiplantae; phylum Streptophyta; class Magnoliopsida; order Caryophyllales; family Polygonaceae; genus Persicaria; species Persicaria maculosa. The sequence goes on along the minus strand of OY998257.1, from coordinate 12,707,916 downwards.
AGGGTTTTAGTTTGGTGACAAAAGTGAGTTAATATTAGGTGACAACGGTGATGATATTAGTACTATACACACATTTTAGGGTTTAGGGTCCATAAACCCTAAACCATATTGTACATTAAATTTTCGTCTGCTTAGCTTTAACCCTTTTAGGGTCTATGCTCCCCTAGTTCTAGGGTTTCAATTTCATAATAAAAGTGAGTTAATGTTGTGTAGTTGGTGATAATACTCTTGAGAAAATAATATGGTGACAATGTTCCGTAGTTGGTGACAATTTTATGTAGTTAGGGAAATAGGTGGTGGCAATTTTTAATAGTTGGTGACAAAAAAAATTGGTGACAATGTTCTTTAATGGGTAATAATAGTTGTGTTTCAGTGTCACTAGTTGGTGAAAATAATTTGAAAAAAATTGGTAACAACAGATTACTAAAGTAGGTTGGTGACAATAGGGGGTGTTGATAATGTTCTTTATTTAGGGACCATATATTGATTACAATGTTGTGTAGTTGATAACAATTGGTTTGTGACAAAGTTTGGTGACAATAAGTTGGTGAAAATAATCTGATGACAGTGTTTCGTAGTTGTTGACAATAGTTTGGTGACAATATTTTACAGTTGGTGATAGTATGTAGTTAGTGAAAATTAGTGATGACAATATTTTATAGTAGTTGACAAAAAGTTGGTGACAATGTTATGTAATTGATGACAATAGGTTGGTGACAGTGTTAACTAGTACGAGAAAAAAATTCTGTTAAATGTTACTAGAAAAAAAATGTCACCAAAAAAGTCAGTTGTCACCAAAATAACTGTCACAAAAAAACTGTCACCAAATGCAGGCGTTGACCGAAATGGTCAATGTTGACCAGTCAATGTCAAAATTAAAAATGATCAAGGGGGAAGGAGGAAGGGTTAGGGATGGGAAGGAGGGGTATTTTTGGAAAAAATGGACATTTACTTAATTTTGTAAAAAAATGGACATTTACTTAATATTCACATCTAAAATGGACATTCACCAAATTGAACCTAAAATATAACATTATTGTAGATTATTAAAATAAGATTAAAGTGATTAATATACCTTTAATTTTCGAACATTTATAACATTTTACTCAGCTCAAATATCGAATTAAGGCGTATTATATATCAAAATGAAGCTATACATATCGACAAGAAGAATACATATAGGAGATTCGTCGGATAACAGTTGGGGCACGTGACCCCACATGCCTTGCTTAGATCAGCTCTGCTAGCTAGTAACATTCGGTGTGACGTACGCTCGTTTGATTTTTCTTTTAATTACTTATTTTGCTATAATTTTTTACATATGTGATGGCAATCATTTTGGTCTAATTAGTTGGACCATTTAAAAAAAAAATCTGACTAGGAAGTGAACCAATTTAATAAATACAAACGAGCCACATCCAATTGTCCCTTGTTTGTTTGATATGTCCACTTTCCAACCTGTTTCCATGCACGAGGAAGGAGAAAACGTAATGAATAGATTTGTCGAGTACGTTAGGTTCAACTTGACGGGGAATTGAATAGTTTAATTTAGATTATGAATCTATTAATTCAGAGAGTGGAAACATGTATATATTTCTTAGGGCTACTATGGTAGTTAAGGTAAATAGATTGAAAAAGAATTTTTTTAAGGAAAAATATATATCTAGATGGGAGAAGAATACTATTTTTTTTGTATGAAAAATAAGATAAATGTGAATCTCGTATTAATTGAAAGAGTGGAAATGTATATATTTCTTAGGACTAGCTAGTTTGATATATGCATGTAAGGTAAATTGAATGAAAACAAATTTTGTATTGGAATTAAAATATATCTAGATGAGAGAAGAATGCTATTTTTGTATGGAAAATAATATAGGAGGGGTGATGATTAAAAGAGTATAGGGGATATGAAAAGGGGAAAAATAAAACCAATTTTGTATAAAAAGTTGGAAAAATAGGGTAATCATTAAAATTTTTAACAATGTATCATAAACTATAATAAATGGAACACATTCATTTCTTTTCTCTTTACCTTAATTTCTATGAGACACGTACCATTCGCTGCGCGGATCCGAGGTAACCTCCTTAACACCTCTATAGTCTTTAATAATGTTTTCTCTATAGTCTTTATCTTTCTTTTTTCCTAAAAACTAATGTCATTAATTAGGACAATCATCTTTTTCATTATATAAAATTTTGGCTCTCTTTTATGTTATCATATTAGATAATGAACATATGATATGTGTGTATGTTCATTGTCTACATTTCTACGACTATAGTCATTATCTATATTTTACATTTCTATATTTACTATATGACTTTCCCCATCTCTATAATATGTATACAAGTTATTTGATCTTTGTATTAATTTATAAATTTCTCAACATATGTTGACCTAATGGCATATGATAAGTATTTAAATTGAAATAAAAACATATTATATTGGTAAAAAAATATTTTTCATTTTATTTGGATGGCTATGATATCAAGTGCATGCTATTTGTTTGGGTGGCCATGATATCAAGTAAACCTGTCAAACAGGTCATTCGGGTCGGGTTCGGATCATTCGGGTCCCGGATAAATCGGGTTTCGGATCAATCGGGTTACCGGTCATTCCGGGTCGAGTCAAACCGGGTTTGTCCCGGGTTCGGGTCGACCCACCGGCAGTGGCGGATCATGAAGCACTTAGTTGAGGGGGCGGAAAATTGACCTCTATTTTTTTTTCGAAAAAGTCATCAATATTTAAAGTTTTCGAGTTTAATTATAGTATTAAGTTGTGAAGTTTAACAAATGATAAGTATGATAGAAGTATATTAATTGGTAAATGATGTGAAAAAATCATTTATATCGCTTTAATTTTGAAACGTTTATAACTTTTTACTCAGGTATCGGATTTGAGCTTATAATATATCAAATCGAAGCTATCAACGAGAGGAATATGTATATTAAATTTTATTTTTGATTGGGGGGGGGGGGGAACTGCCACCTCTGGCCCTCAAAAGGATCCGCCCCTGCCCACTGGATCAAAAACCTCGAACTTTTTGAAGACTTTAAAAATATTAAAATAATATCAAAATTAAATTGTCATATAAATACAAGAAATTTGGCCCAAAGGCCTAAGGCCTTTGGGCCAAATACAAAATGTCCCACGGATTGGGCTTTGGTAGTAAATGGCCAAAATATTTTCATAATACCGGTTTTGCCCTTGCCTTATACTCCCCCGTCTCTCTCCTCGCGCTTCTCTCCTTCCATCCAAAATTCTTGCGGTTTAGCAGTTTGTCCCAGTGATCTTCCGGTCTCTCTCTCCTAGCGATTCGTTCCTGATGGTTCCCCAGTGATCTTTGACTTGCTCTACGTCGTGCTCTCTGACTTGCTATCGGCATTGCTGTTCGACTTTCTCTCCTCGTCGTTTCTACATTTTCTGCTCTTCGTTTCGGTTTTCTGATCACCTTCTTCTAATGGCTTCATCAGGTACTTTCTTCGACTCTTCTGCTTCAATGTTCTCCACAACAACCTCGCCTGTTGTTTCCTTTGAGTTGTGGAGATATAGTTTCCTTCATTTCATGCAATTTCTGCTATTCGTTTCTAGGGTTTGTTTGTAGTTCAGTTGTTGTCTAATGGCTATCAGTTTGTGCTATGGTTAATGTCCCTTCTTCTGATTTCGTTTCCATTACCGCATTTGTTATTTCTTTTTGTTTTATGATGGTTGGTTACAGTCTGGTGTTAGGGGTACAGTTTATGGCTTGTTTGTTGACAGGGTTGCATTTTATTACTTGTTTTAATGGTTGGTTACAGTCTTTGTGAGAGCTTTATAGTTTATTAATTGTTTGCTGACATGGATACAGTTCATTACTTGTTTTGATGGTTGGTTACAGTCTGGTGACAGTGTTACAATTGATTCATTGGTTCAGTTTGTTGCTTGTTTGGTGATAGGGTTACAGTTTATGACTTGTTTGGTGACAGGGTTGCATTTTATTACTTGTTTTAATGGTTGGTTACAGTCTTGTGACAGGGTTACAGTTTATTAATTATTTTGTGACAGCGTTACAGTTCATTACTTGTTTTTATGTTTGGTTACAGTCTGGTGACAGGGTTACAAGTGATTTATGGTTACAGTTTGTTACTTGTGTGTGGTGACAGGGTTCCATATGACATTCTGCGTGTTGTGTGTTCGCAGTGTTTGGTGTGGTGACAGTATTAGTTTATGTGGTTGTTCAATTTGTTTTTTGCTTGTTTTTGGTGACAATATCTTATTTGTTGTGAAACCTAATGTTGACACTATTTCTATGCTATTTAGGTAAAGAAATTGTTGTCCAACAAGAAATTCCTACTGTGGATCCACCATCAGTTATTCAACCTGCTTCCTTCAAGTTTGTTGTTCCCAAAGAACGACGTTTTCGCGGGCACATTAATGTGTATTCAAAGCCTGCATTGATCAAAGTTCTTAAGAATGGTCTGTCTCCTGATGACTGGGTTTCTCTTATAAATGGTTGTTTAGGTCCAATTGTACGGGCTGGTGATCATCTTTATTTTTATCATCAACTTGTACATCAGATGCTCCTACACGAAGTTGAAACTTCTAAAGTTAATGAGATGTGGTTCCAAGTTGGGCAACATTTGTTTAGGTTTTCTCTAGCTGAGTTCTGTTGTGTAACCGGTTTGAGTTGGAAAGAACCTGGTGATGACATGTCTCCTTTTCCTCATGTGGATATGGAGGAGTTTTTGGGTGTACGGAACTGCACATTTATTGGTCTTCTCCAAATTTTCCTCAAGGAGCCAACTCAGTCTCCCAAGAAACTTTCCATGGCGTACTTGTTACTGATTGAGGGTGTGTTGCTCCCTCAGCATTCTAAAGCTCTTGTACGTCAATCTTTTATGGACCTTGTCTGTGATTTTGATCGTTTAAAACTGTATCCTTTTGGTCGGGTTGTGTTTCTGGAAACACTTGGTTTTTTGAAGAAATCTATGAGGTCTGATCAATCCAAAAAGGTTCCAAGGTTTGGTTATAATTTGCTTGGATATCCTGTAGTATTCCAGGTATTTCCCTTTCCTTTCCTTTTATGTTCCAATGCTTTTTTCTTCTTCTTATTATTCTTTACTTCTATTTCTGTTCTTAATGTTGCTTTGTTCTCAGGTTTGGATTTTAGAGGCAATCCCTAAGATTGCTGGCATCTCAAATTGTCACTTTGCATTCTGTGATGGATTACCAGCATCTCTTGTCTGGTATACTAGTGAATGTGATTACAACATTACTTATGATACGTGTTCTGAAATTTTCTCTAAACATTTGGTAAGCATTCTTTCTTGTCTCAGCTTTTATTATGCTGATCTCAGTTTCCCTCTTCCATGTTATATAGTTGTTGTCCTTTAATTGTAATTTTTGTTCTCTTGCTAGGGGACTGTCTACTCTTTGTATGCCTCGTTTATGGATTGCCCCGACCTCTTACATTCTGATGAAGTTGCTGATGATAGTGTAGATTCTTACATTTCATGTTTTGTTGGTATGGATGCTGATTCCAGTGATGTAGTGTGTCCAGAGAATTTACGCATCCAAGCGTATCGGCTCAAGCAATCAGGTGGTCGTCTTCTTTCTGGTGGTGTGGAACCTCATATCCCTTCTACGAATATTCCTACTAGGATGAAGGAAATAGTTAGAACCCCAACTTTGGGAAAAAAGGGGGTGGTGAGACCACCAGTCATCACTGAAGGCAGTTCTGACTTTGAGAGTCCTGTCCATCCGAGGAAGAGGTTGGTTACACAGTCAATGAGTACTGGTGACAGTCCTCTTCCTGTGAAGAAGGGTAAAGTGTTGAGACGTAATGCTGCTACTAATGATTCTGTCAAGGAGAAGAGAGTGTTGAGAAGTTCTGCTACTCTAGATGAGCCTATCAAGAAGAAGGCAAAGGTGGTGCCATCTCAGAAATTGTCAAAGAGTGAAGCTCCTGCTAAGAGTGAAGAAGAAGCACCGTGTGGTGACAAAGGTTTAGATCATGGTGACAAGCCCAGGAGGTCTAAGTTTAAGCTCCCTAGATCTATTCCTCCAAAAGGTGATGAGCTTCCTACAAGTGATGATGTTCCTGGGTTGGCAAAAGATTTTGTTAGGAAAGTTGTTTTTGAAGAAATTATTAGTTCTTTTAAGGCATCATTTGAGTCTTTTGAAGCTCAACTGAAAGACAGTGTTTCTAGGATTCTTGTCCTTGAGGAGAAAGTGCATAAACTAGAATCACATATCTTACATCCCAGTGATGACAGTGAGGCTTTTCTCAAAAGGGAACGTCAGGCATTGGATGATTCGTTGAAGGATGTGCTGCCTGGTATTAGGGATAACTGCTCTCAGTTGTCTGACCATGGGCATCTTTTGAGGGTTTGAATCGAGGTGATGACACCGATTCTTTCAATGATTCCCCAACTCTAGAGTATGTTGTTGTTAGGTCAACTAAGGAGTCAACTTCAATAGATGTTGATGTTGTTTGCACTGATGTTGACACTGGTCTTGTGGGTTCAAAGGAAACACTTGATGACAGTGTTGTCCCTTCTTCTGGCTGTGCTTCTCCTTCTCCCAAGGTTGATGACAGTACTGTTGCTCATACTGAAGTCCTTGTATCACAGGATGTAACTGTTAATAGTGATATTCCTGTTACCGAAGTTGTTCCCTCATATGAAGTAATTGACAATTCTAGTGCATCCACTTTAGAAAAAATTGTTGAGACTTGTTCTGCTGCTCCTACTGAAATCCTTCCTTCGGCTGATGAAACTGTTGATTTGAGTGTTGTTGCAACTGAAGTAATTGGGTTAGTTGAGATTGCTTTTGCTAGCTCAGTTGCTTCTACTGAAGTTCTTGATTCACATCCAACCAATGAGGACATGGTTGCTTCCAAAGAGGTTCTTGGTGACAGTCCTGTTCACACTTCTGATCTCCCTTGCCCTACTGATTCTCGTGATAACAGTGGTGCTGTTGCAACTCTTGTACTTCCTTGCTCGACTGATGCACCCGATGACAGTGGTGTTGTTGGTCCCAAAGTTGTGGTTACAGCTAATTTGAATGTTGCTAGTAGTTGCCCTGCTCCTGAAGTTGTTGGTGGAAAAGTTGATCATGGTATTGGCATCATACTTGGATACAGTTCTGATGTCCCAAAGGATGTGCCTGCTGACAGTGGTGATGCAACTGGTGATATTGATGATAAATGCAGTCTATTTCATAACATCACTGACGTCGCCTCCCTTGTTCCTTCAAATGCTGAGGATGATGATGACGTTCCGCTAAGGCGTTCTCATAGGGCGTTGAAATCTGCTCCTGCAGCCTATACTCCTTACACCAATCCTTGTAAACCGAAGAAACTTCGCCTTCCTAGAGTACCTAAACATTCCTTTCTCATCCCTGAGGAGCGTGTTGAATTTTATACCACTTTTCGAGATCTTGGGTAATTATCCATTTTTGATATGTGTTTTCTTCTTCGTACTACCACTTCTTATAATAAGTTTATTTAACTTATTATCTTACTTTTTAGGCGTGATGGAAAAGTCAGTGGCTGTGAGGTTGATATAAACAAGTTGTTTTTCACTGAATTATCGGGGAAGACAAAATGGCTTCGTGATCTTGTAAGTTCATATTTACATGTCTTTTTCTTGTTGCTTATATTTTGGTGCCATCAATTTGGTGACAATTAGGGTTTATTCTTTTTCTTTCACAGCACATAGACGAAGCACTTCATCATTTTAGAAAGCGTCTTCATGATTGTCCTGATCTAAATCCCAACAGTGTTGTATTAGACACCATTTTTTTCCCCAAGCTTGTGAACTGTGATATTGATCTTTTTAAAAATGGTGATGCAATTCCGGAGGAATTCTTCCACTATTTCCTTGGTCTTTATCCTGGCAATTATGGGAAGACTTGGGAAGGTGCTAAGAAGGTTTACGCTCCGTTCAATCTTGACAACGTGCACTAGGTAGCCGTTGAAATTGAGCTGGACTCCAAGATTATTCTTGTTTATGACTCCCAGTGTGGTTTCACTAAAAATGAAGAGCTGGTTTCGAAGTTTGCTAAAACGTGTGAATCGCTTGCTATTCTGTTGAGAAAGTGTGGTCTTTTTCCTATGATGGATGACACTCCCTTTGAAGTGGACAAAGTAGATGACTTGCCTCAAAATGAAGACAGGTACCTTCTGTTTTCCATCTTGTTGTATTTTGTTTTGTGACATTTTATCTGTCCACCTTTTGTCTCTTGTGTTTATTTTTTGCTTCTTATGTAGGGGTAGTTGTGGTGTCTACGTCAGCAAGCACATTGAGTCTCTGGTTTTTGGTGGTGACATTACGCTTGTGAATGATGAGTATGTTAATGCTTATCGTGAGAAGATTGTATATGATCTAATGAAGAAGCAGTGGACATTTGTTTAGTTATGAACTTTAAGTTTGTGTTAGTTGGACTATGTGGTGACAGTTGATTTGGTGACAACTTAATTTATATTTTGTTGATGTAGCAGTTGTGGTGACAGCCCATGGTGACACTCAGTTTGTGTTAGTTAGACTATTTATCTGGTGACACTTGAATTGGTGACAAGTTATTGTATATTTTGTTGATGTAAAAGTCGTGGTTCCACCCCATGGTGACACTTAGATTGTGTATTTGTAGGCTAATGCTCTAGTAATTTATATGTTCTTTTGAATCTTTTACTGTTTTATCCCTATTATATGTTACAACACTCTATAATTCCACTTTAATGTCAAGGTTTTATTATTTCTGGTGACATCTTCAAAGTTTTCACTTTGGTTACAGTGCCTATGGCCATGTTTTCGTAGTGGTGACAATATATGTGACCCCATTTTTTATGTTGGTTATAGAGTTTATAGGATTTCCTTTGATTATAGTGTATACATCCTTCTTTTCATGGTGGTTACAGTATATATGACCCTGTTTTAACGGTGGTTACAACATCTATGTCTATCTTAACCATTCATATGATGAAGGAGACTGTCCATCACATGTCTTTTGGCTTCTCATTAACCCCTTTAGGGTTTTTTCTTACCTTGTCCTAGGGTTTTCCATTTGATTACAGCAATAATCTATTAACGACGTACTGTACTTAACATTTTAGGGTTTAGGATTTAGGGTTTAGGGCCTTGGCCCTAAACCCTAAAGACTTAACCCTAAACCCTAAACCATACTGTACATCACATGTTCTTTTGGCTTCTCATTAGCCCATATGGGGTTTGTGCTTCCCTAATCATAGGGTCTTCCTTTTGGTTACAGTGCCTATGGCCATGTTTTCATAGTGGTGACAGTTTAGGTGACCCCATTTTTATGTTGGTTACAGCGCCTATAGGGTTTCTTTTGATTACAGTGTCTACGTCCTTCTTTTCATAGTGGTTACAGTATATATGACCTTGTTTTAACGGTGGTTACAGCGTCTATGTCTATCTTAACCATTCATAAGATGAAGGAGAACTGTCCATCACATGTCTTTTTGGCTTCTCATTAGCCCCTTAAGGTTTTTGCTTACCTTGTCCTAGGATTTTCCATTTGATTACAGTAATCATCTATTAACGTCGTATTGTACTTAACATTTTAGGGTTTAGGATTTAGGGTTTAGGGCCTTGGCCCTAAACCCGAAAGACTTAACCCTAAACCCTAAACCATATTGTACATCACATGTTCTTTTGGCTTCTCATTAGCCCATTTGGGGTTTGTGCTTCCCTAATCATAGGGTCTTCCTTTTGGTTACAGTTCCTATGGCCATGTTTTCATAGTGGTGACAGTTTAGGTGACCCCATTTTTATGTTGGTTACAGCGTCTATAGGGTTTCCTTTGATTACAATGTCTAAGCCTTCTTTTCATAGTGGTTACAATATATATGACCTTGTTTTAACGGTGGTTACAAGGTCATATATACTGTTGGGCTTAGTGTAATAAAATTGGACAACATGGGTGTTGGGCTTAGTGTAAGATTCATGATCCAAGAGGCCCGACCCATTTTCTTTACTTTATATATGTTTTGAACTTCAGCAACTTCCCACGGCAATTCAACTCTCTCCCTTTCATTTCACTGGTGTATCCCCAAGTCTGTTCATCTTCCTTTCACTGCTGTAGCCCTCTCCCTTTCGTTCCTCCACTCTCTTCCGGATTTCTCTTCAGAATTTGCGACTCCGCTTTTGGTATGTAGCCCTCTCCCTTTCGTTCCTTTGAAAATAAAAGTGATCGGTTAGGGTTTTTACACTATAACGTCCTTCTTTTCATAATGGTTAAAGTATCCTGATGTAATCAAATTTTTTATTGTCGTTTTTTACGATTTTAGATTACCTTTCCATTATCTTTCAGTCGATTAAATGCATATATTGGTGTTTGTGTGTTGCTGAGTTGCTACTGCGTTATTTTCTTTAATTGTTGATTATTTTCGACTGAAAATAAACGTAGTCGGTTATTGTTGATGCACTCTTCCAGAAATTTTTTTTCTTCTTTCTGTTACTGTAATATTTCCATTACCTTTCCTGTAATGCTTGATTATTAAGTGATTGGATACTATATGAGTGTATGTTTATTTTGTCTGTGTAGGTCTTCTATCCTTCAATGGCATTTCCAACTGTAACTGAAGTAGGGTATGACTACACTGTTGGTTCATTTGAAGTGGTAATCTCAGCAAGTGAGTCGTTTTGCTATGGACCGAGCCAACTGGTGGTGTCCATCCATTCTGATAGCCTCCCTCTGCTGACCATTAATAATTGCTCGGCTTGGAACGGTGTGCCAATGACTTTAGCATACTGCAATGAAGTGTTAACTGAAGCAGGAATCATTAGTGTGGTTCGAAATCAGGTAGCCAACCAGCTCTTAATGGAATACACTCACAGTTGGTTTCCGGACGACGCTGAGTTTGTTGAATATGGTCTCTGCCTCGACATCACTGTGGATGTACACTTCATTGAAGACTCTGAATCTGACATAGGCTCTGATTCAAGCTCTGAATTTGACATGAGCTCTGACTTTGATATGGATGTCGACCACCCAGATCCTCCAGCAGCAATTACAGAACACAGTGACACCTTAAAAGAGATATATCATCTTGAACAGGATGGAGAGAAATGCATAATATGTCTGGACCTGATGTTGGCATCGATGCCTGTCTTTGCCACACCATGTGCACATTTCTTCCACCCAGAGTGTCTCCGAAATTGGCTTACAGTTCAAGCCATTTGTCCGCTTTGTCGATCAACAATTTAGCCGTAGTTCTCTTGTATATCTGCTGTGAAAAGACAGTGTAGTGGCAACTTTTTTGGGGGACTTAATTTAAGCAAATGTAGGATATGAATGGAATTTTGTGTTTGACAATGGTTGTATCTCATTTCCATTCAAATCATACCAGTGTATTTTGAAAATTTTGGGGGTACTTGGTGTATGTATATGCATAATATGAATGAAATTTGTGTTTTATTATATTTGTTTGTGATTTCCATTCTATCATATTTGTCCTAATGGTTGAGTATGACATAGTGCTGACACTGATATCAGTTACAAGTAGTGGTGACACTAGACTTGTATTTTTTGATTTTGAATTTGCTCATAGGGTCTTCCTTTTGGTTACAGTGTCTATGGCTATGTTTTCAAAGTGGTGACAGTGCATATGTCAGGGTCTACATCCCTATTTTAACAGTTCTTAAAACATCTACAAGTTTTTCCTTTGATTACAGTGTCTATTCCCCTTTTTTCATAATGGTGACAATATCTATGTCCCTGTTTTAACAGTGGTTACAGTGTCTGTGACTCTTTTGCCCATTTATATATTGAAGGAGAACTGTCCACTGCATGTCTTTTGGCTTCTCATTAGCCCATATAGGGTTTTTGCTTACCTTGTCCTATGTTTTTTCATTTGGTGACATCAATCATCTCTTATCTACGTACTGTCCTTAACAAACCCTAAACCCTAAACCATAGTGTTCATTACCTTTTCTTTTGATTTATGGTTTAGGAATTTGGTTACAGTGTGTAGGAACCTTTTATTAATGTGATTACAACATTGATTACCCTGTGTTCATTTTGATTACAGTGTCTATGACTCTGTTGGTCATTGATTTATAAATCTTTGCAAAACTTTAATGATAGAAGAAGAAGAAACTGAAATATGGTGACAGTTTACATTCTGTCTAGTGTAATGTTGACAGTGAACAATTTATTCGATATAAGAAAACGATGATTACGGTGTCTATGACTTAATTAGTCATTGATTTATAAATCTTTGCAAAACTTTAATGATAGAAGAAGAAGAAACTGAAATATGGTGACAATTTATATTCTGTGTAGTGACCTGTTGATAGTGAACAATTTATTCAATATAAGAAAACGATAAAGTAAAACTTCTTTTCTTCCTTGATGCTTTGCCTCTGATTTGCCTCTGATCTCTAGCTATTGTGTATCCTCTTTGATGCTTTGCCTCTGATTTCTCCAGCTGAAGGCTTTCTTTTCTTTTGAGGGCGACCACATCTTTTATGTATCATTGGTGGGTGACATTTTTGTCTTTTGATGTCCTCTGGTACAACCCACTGTTCTTCATTTAGATAAGGATATATGGTCTCATGATAAGCCAATTTCCAAGCTTCAATTTTGTAGTAGCTGCTAATATACCTCAGAACACTCAGTTTTTTGTCCCCGATGACAGCAAGAGCATGTACACAAGGTATCTTTTCATAATCAAATACCTTGCATGAACAAGAGTTCTCCTTTAAATCAACCATGACCCTTTTCATCCCATCGACAACCTCAAACTGGAATTTATTGAGGTGCTTGACATTGTACATGCCTGCATCACTGCATCTTATGTACACTATATCACTTATCTTATTTGGAAGCTCAAAGCTGTTGTTTTCAGGTTCATTTCTGCGCTCATTGAACCATTTTGTTATCTTCTCTCTTATTGCATTCAGTAAGCCTATAATTGGGAATGATCTATCCAAACCAAAGACATTATTTAATGATTCTGCATTGTTTGAAGTCATCATATTGTACCTGTCACCTTTTGAATAAGCTCTTGCCCATTTCTCAAACTGTAATTCTTCAAGATATTTCTCCATCTTGCTGTTTGTATTACTGATGCAACCAAAGTAGCTGTTGAAATCATCTTCTGTGTAACTGTTTGTTGCGCTTTCAAACCATTGACAGAGTATATTCTTCTTGAATTTTGCCATTATATTTTGCTTCAAGTGCCATCTGCAGTAATAATGCTTAGCATTTGGGTAAATCAACTCTAAAGCTCTCGCAATGCTTTGATGACGGTCAGAAACAAAAACCAGCTCTTCACTTGATAGGATGACTGTTGCTAGCTTGTTGAAGAACCACTCCCAAGAGGCGTTGTTTTCTGAGTCAACCACTGCAAAGGCAATAGGGTATATTTGATGATTTGCATCTTGTGCAGAAGCTGTGAGAAGAGTCCCTCCGTATTTTCCTTTTAGAAATGTACCATTTACCACAAGCACTTGTACAATTGAATTGTATTCAGTAATTATTTGGTGACAATAATTTTTTCTTATGAAATGAATATGTACCTTTCGTAGGATTGGAAATGCTCGGATACATGGCCCAAAGGCAATGAACACATACTTGAACTTTGAGTTGCTATCAACTTCAATGAAGGTGACAGTTCCAGGATTTGCTTGCTTCAGGACCCAAGAATATGATGGCACTAATTTATAGTTTTCTTCTGTTGTCCCCATTATCATCTCCATTGCAAAATCACGAGCCATCCAAGATTTCCAGTAGCTAACATTCTGTTTGAAATCATTCCTCATCGTGTTTCTAATTTGTCTTGGAGTTGGACCCTGTTTCTCATCTACAAAACTGTATATATTATGTAAAACAGTGAATAAAATATGAAATGAACCATGATTACAGTGAATAAAAATATAAAATATGTAATGAAGAATTGATTGTAGTCTATGTCACCTGTGTTTGATCCTTTCAGCTATGATTCTGTAATTTATAGGGCGTTGCTTTCCTATTCGTACTTCCATGCTACAGGTATGCTCCTTAAAGTATTTTTTAATTATAAATACAGTTGAACCACCCACTATGGCGCCATGAATTTTCCAGGTGCAGCTCCCATCGACACTAACTGTTCTGTAATAACATGGTGTTGACTTCTTCACTTTGTAAGCAAACATCTCTTGTGCAGCCAACAATTCAACAGTATTTTTGAGACCTTCCTTTGTTCTGAACAGTTGTCCCAAAAATATAAGAATTTCTCCCTTTCTTTCACTTATAGGTGGTGCTGTATATTTTGTGGACATTGTACTGCCACTGATGTGACTTTCAATCCCTGTGTCATCTCCTTTACCATCCATATCACATCCATCATTTATGCATTCTACATCTTCATCCTGCACATCAAAGTCCTCTTCCATGACATTTGTAACCTTAGCAGAGCTGTAAGCCTGTAATACCAATTGATTTTTATCATTTATAGATTCTGTAACCTGTTCTTCAGTGATTTCCTTCGCAGTTGTAACATATAAAGGCAATGTCCAATTCACTTCCTTCAATTCATTAATTTGCAAAAAACTCCTCAAATCAGTGTCATTCTCAATTGAAAACGGCTTAGTAGTTTTCTTGAATGGATGCAAGTGACTGAATTGAAGAGTAGGAGACAAATTGTCACTGGTTGTGAATCTGTTCAGTATCTCACACTTCATCTCATCCAGGGTTACAGTCTGCCGGATGACAATTACCTTTGATGACACATCCCCAGCGAAAACTAAATCACCATCTTCCAACTTCCATTCTCCTCCAATTTTTACTGTTAACAGATTGGCCTCCATTGTACCTCATCATTGGTGACACGTATTAAATTTCAGAAATATACTTTGATGACAGAAACTATTTTTTGTTATCTCAGATACCTATTCTTATATATCTATAGTAGAGTATTGAAGTGCATTACTTTTGATTAAATCTAAGAAATACAGTGATTACAGGTACACAGATGCACTCAAACTCAGATATTAACATGGTGGTTACAGTGTAATTTTGATTACGCCAGGAGTGTCACGAAATCAGCAACTCCTTATATGACGAAACCAGCATCTTAGATCAGCAACTACATCAACAATGCAATCTAGATTACAGTTCTATAATCACAACATCAGCAACGTAGATCAAAATCCCCATCTGATGTCAAAATCGATGATAGTTGTTCAGTTTCTGCTAATGTAATCAATTGTTCTCCAAATCTGCAACTCATACAACAATTGTGCTCCCAATTACAGTACTATAATCAACGCATTCGTATTACACCATATTACAGATTATAAGAAAATTACCTATTGAAAATCGATTTTTGGGTGACAGTGGTGTGGTCGAACAGATTTCTCTTCAGATCTGATTGAAGAGCTCGAAATCGTCGATAATTGGGGCTGAAATCAATAGTTGTGCTCGAGATTGGAATCCAGATCGAAATCGCGCCTCGCCTCTGCCGAGCGGTGCTGCTTTTGTAAGCTTGCGTGAAAATGAAGAAAGAAACGGGAATAGGGAGGCAGGAGGCAGGGGCAAAATTGGAAAATATGGACACCCTCCTAATTTATTCCCCCTTTTGTCCTAGGGCTTAATTTTTGCCCAAAATATGGACACTTACCAAATTTTCCCATATAAATATGTCAAATTAAATGAAATAATATTATTATAATATTATTATTATCAATTTAATTATAATAACGAATAAAATTGCATGACGAATCTGTGTGGGGTCAATCGGGTGCTTGTTTGGCATCTAGATGGTGCTGATTCACCGGGTTGGTTTTGACCCACCGGGTCATCGGGTCTTGACCCTAAAATTCCCAGGTAATTCGGGTTCGGGTCGATTTCGGGTCTCGGGTCTAAAACAATGGGTTCAAACCCGTAAAATTACCGGACGTACGGGTCGGGTTTTTCGGATCGGGTCATGTTTTGACAGGTCTAATATCAAGTGCTATTTGTTTGATTATATGTATATGTGATATTTATTATATTTAATTAACTTGTTAAGGTTTTAAAAAGTATTATTTGTGTTAGTTGAACTTGAGTTTTAAAAAGGTATTTTGGGGGAAACATTTTCGAAGGTCGAAAGTTGATTTAACTATTTAAAAGAAGGTTTTAAAAGGGTAGTTTGTAATATCGTTTGACACTACTTTGTACTGTTGAACACATTATGTGTTTTACGACTTTTTTCTCGATCTTATTGTCTACTAATATGGTGACCTCCGGCTCAAAACTTTATGGCTCCGTCCATGTGAGTATGAACACAAAACTAAGCTCGATAAAAAAATTAGGCTTGATCTTGAGCTCGGCTCGATTATAAACGAGCTGAACATGATCACCTTAGTACTCGGGGTACTTTGGTAGTTAAGGTAAATAGATTAAAAACGAATTTTTTTATGGAAAAATATATATCTAGATAGAGAAGAATGCTAATTTTTTGTAAAAAAATTATGTACTAGGGGTGTTATGTGAGCCGAGCTACTCGTGTTCAGCTCAGGATCGGCTCGTATAAAACTCAGCTCGGGCTCGTTTATATTTGAATACGAATGAGTATGAGCAAAATTATAAGCTCGTCACGAGCTCGAGCAGAGTTTAAGCTTTATACGAGCTTGCTCGTTTAGCTCATTTTACATGAATAAAACAAGCCCAACAAGCAAAATGAATAAACGAGCTAAAAACCGAGCCTGAACAAAAAAAGCTAATTAAACGAGCTCGAGCTCGAGCTTGCTTGATTGCTCACGAGCCGAGTATGAACACAAACCTAAGCTCGATAAAAAATGAGGCTCGAGCTCGAGCTCGACTCGATTATAAACGAGCTGATCATGATCACCTTAGTACTCGGCTCGTTCTACTCGAATAACACCGCTAATATATATACCTTGTGCACAAATCTTGGCCTTTGATTGAAAGAAAAGGAAGACCATGATTAAATGAGTGTTTTATTTTTTTTAAATAGAAAAACTGGTGGGACCCACCTAAAAAGGTCTGACGCGCTTTTTTTTTCCGAATCTGATTTCGCTGTGTTAAAAAATCCGCCTATTTCACTGAATAATGTTTCATATTCTATCGAATAATGTTATATTTCATTTTTCCATCCATTTTCAGATCAAATTTTACCAATTCTACTGAATAATTTGTCACATACTACCGAATAATGTTTGTTTTTTGTCAATCAGTTTTAGTTTTGACTCCGAATTAATTTTTATGCATTCAGTTTTGAAATATAATTCGGTAGAATAGTTATATTTTTTGGGAAATAGAAACAACATTATTCAATAAAATGTATGAGTATTCAGTGGTATATGAAGGATTATTCGGTCGTATATGAGAGGTTTTTATGTTGTTTGTAAAACCGAAAGCTCCATATACCGACGAATAATAATTCAAATTCCACTGAATAATTAAAAACTCATTAACACTAACAACATAAATTCGACTCATTCATCTGAATAATTAACGAATAATAAATCGATGCATTCGAACTACATTGCATTCGAATGGAGGTCCAAATTAACAAACCATCCCGCCCACCAACCCGCCACCCATCCCAGCCCACTCACCCAACCACCCATCCCCGCCACCCATTCAACCCCACAAAAAAAAAAAGAAAAAGCAAATTAATGCCATAGAAAAAGAGGACGTAAAGAAGACGGAGACGAATCGGAATGGAGAACCCGAGAATGGAGGCAACCCCGACCACCAGCCATAGCCCTGAAAGAAGATCCAGCACCGCCTGGATATGAGCCATAGGGGAGAAGGAGTCGACCCTAGCACCGTCCGGATCTGAGCGAGAGGGGAGGAGGAGTCCACCCTACGAAGGTAGGCAATTCGATCATCCACAGACAAAAAAAGAAAATAAAATAAATATAAAGAAAATACCGGCAATTTGATCATCTTCGTCTTCGTGTTCACATTCACAGCGTCCCACCAATTCCACCTGCAACAAATTTTCCAAAACCTTTGAAAGTAATCTTCAATTTGTGATCTTTTTTAAATAAGGCCAAATTCGGATGAAATTGAGAGAAAAGAAGAGGAACTGATTAAAGTTTCGATCGGTTAATTAATAATCAAATGAATCTAACCGATTGAAGTTAATCGATGTGAGAAATGAGATGAAATTGAATTGGAAAACAAAGAGGAATCATGGAGTCATTGAAACTTCATACCAGAGGGGTTTGTGACTGGAATAATGGAAAACCAAATCCTCGCCGCCTCCCGATTGTCGCTGATTGAAAACCGAATCCATACATCAACAGCAAGGTCGATTGAAAACCGGCCCCATCACCACCGTCAACAGCAAGGTCGCCTCGCCCACGCCCACCGCTGCGTCCTTAGTTGTCCTTCGCCTCTCATCTTCAACCTCATCTTCGCCGTACGGATCTGGAACCAGCATCCCTTTGTAGGGTTTTATTTAATTTGTTTCCACGCGCTACACAGCCATTCGGGTGTGTGTGGGTTTCTTTTTCACGTATTTTTTTAAATCAACCCATTGACGTGACATCATCCTAGGCATCCATTTCATGTAGATCAACGATCCAGAATTGTGCACAAGGTACATCATAAGACATGTGCACAAGGTACATCATAAGACATGTGCACAATTGATCCATCTTCTATTTTATATATATATATATATAAGAGTTCTAGTGAAACGAATAATACGGTGTAACGGTGAAACGAATGAATATTATGTCATATTCATATGAATATCACATAATGTGAATATGAATATGTGAATATTATAATGTATCAATATGAATATGGTGTTATTCATTTTATGTTATTTGAATATAAATAATATCATATTCATATACCCATATTTACATCATATTCATAATCACACAACATAATTTTCATATTTTCATATTCATATAAAATAATATTCATATGAATATGACGTAATATTCATTCGTTTCACCGTTACACCGTATTATTCGTTTCACTAGAACCCTTCCCTTATATATATATATTACCTTTATCTTATACGAGTTAGTTACAGAAAATACACACCACAAAATTCCTTCACATTCACTTCATCTTTAATTATGCGTTCTGCTAACTTCATCTTGAGGCCAGGCAGGCAAAGTTGAAGTCCAGTTCAACGTATACGTACCTTACAAACTATATATCACCCACTTGGTTTCCCTCAAATATCCCCAGAAATTCCAATACTCCGTATTTGTGGTGGAAAGGATTTGAGTAGATCATCCAGGGGCGGCCAAAGGGCCGGGGTGTGGGTGGACCAGTCGTCTCCTCTGCGGAAGAATCGTACTAGTTTTTTTGGGATAACGGGTTTCTAGACTTTTTTTTAATTGTTTTTTTTAAGTTTATAGCCCCATAATAAACCAATCACATGTTTCCAAGGATGTTCGAAATTCGAATCTATTTGGAAAATGGAGTCGTTTGTGAGTGGGAAGATCAACCCTTGAAATTGGTAACACAATACTCGATCAAGATGTAGAACGACATGAGTCAATCGAATTAGACTAAGGTAAAAAAAAGACCCCATAATAAATTCTTTAATTATATATTATTTAAAAAAAACTAACATCTTTAATAATAAATTTGAAAAATGGGTAAAAAAAATTCAGAGATAATATATATTATGAAAATAATTGATAGTTTTTAGTATATTCATTTCCTAATAAAATATCTAAAAACATGCATTAAAATTAATATTATTATTGTAACACATCTCAATATTAATTGTAAAATAATAACTTGTGTATTGTGATACAATATTTCACCTTATATTGTAATATAGTAGTAATATCATATAGTAATACAATGAATAATTTAGTGTAATTATTCATGTATTACAATAAATACAAATTTTAAGGTAACTGTATTGTAATTGATTATTGTAATCTCGTATGTAAATACTACAAATAAAGCTCATGTCATTATTTCATATATATATATATATATATATATATATATATATATATATATATATAATGTATGTGTGTTATGCTATAAGAATTTCAAAAAATATATTGTAATCATCTTTAAGTATTTTTACAATAGTTTTCAATTTTATTAATAAATTATATTAACTTTTAATTAAACTAAAATATTTAAGGGTAAACAAGTAATAAAATCAACAAAAAGGTCTATATAGTTCAAAGATTTATTACGGGGTCTATTCTATTAAAGATTATCAAAAGGGTCCTAATACTCCAATTGTGTCTAGTTTTTTTTATGTATAAAAAATTAAGAAAAAAATTAAAAATAGAAAAAATAACACAAGTCTTGTAGAGAAGGAAAAGAAATTAATGCAAAAAGGTTAGGAGATAGGGCATTGCAACTTGCAAGTGTCGATAGAAAAAATAAGACAAGTCTTGTGTGTGACTTAGTTCAATCTAAAAACCATGCTAAAAACTCTAGTTTTAAAATAGCACATGATTTTATAGATTGGTTAAGCCTAAAAAACCGTGCTGAAAACTCATATTTTAAAATCACATAGTGATTTTATAGCTCGGCTTTATTCAGAAACGGGCTAAAATATGTGATCTTATAGATCGGTTCTATTTATAACCGGGTTATAAAGCTAGTGAATCGGGCTAAAAAGCCGATACTCACAGGTTTTTACCGTAATTTTAGTTTTCACCGGAGCGCACCCCTTTATATATATTTCCAAGTATTTTGAGGTTTTGCCGAAATCGATCGAGAAGATAGAGCATATATTGCAACTTGCAAGTGTCGACAGTTTGGGTTGGGACTTCGGAGTGGACCATAACCACGTGATGATCCCCCAGGCCCCAATATTGGAGTGACCATAACTACGTGAAGGTCTATTTGCGTTGCTACTTGGTGTCCAACTTGCTCCGTTTTCAGTCAGAAAATTCTACCGTATAATAGTCGAGGATGGGATGAGATGAGATTGATATATTCCATGCCAATTTTTGCTATATCTATCGCTAATCACCGTAATATGTTGTGGAGTGTTAATGACGAATATTGAGAGATGGTATCTTATGTAAAAAGATTTGATTTGATTTTGTTAGCCCTATCTTATCTTGTATTTTAGGTTAGGATTAACCTAGTTACTTTGTATATATTGTTGGACAATGACCCTGGTGGAACCTGCGAAAACAGCAACTTGCTCTAAAGAGCGTTAGGAATGTAGGCCGAACTGTGTTTCTGTGAAGGGGCTAGGGCTGTGGTGAAGCGTGGTATGGGAGCCACTGAATGAGAAACGTATTTGCCCCCGACAGAGGTGCAGATCGTATGCGAGACAACGTCCCCCAAGGATTTCACCGACTTCTCTCACAGGTGCACTCGAGGGAGAGAAGTTGAAACTGGAACAGGTGCTCAGAACGGGAAAAGGGTAGGAGAAAACAGGAGAGGGAGAAGAGGCGATTGTGTTCGCTATGTGTTGAAAGCGAAGCCCTCGACCTCCTTATATAGGCTGCGAAATCTTCCTTAAGTCGTAAGCAAAGGGAAGATTTGAGTCTATCTTAAGAAGATTCGGGCTTATCAAAACCGATTGAAAGGATAATTTTCTCGAAAATAAATCCAGTGAAAATCAGATATTCGCGGATAGTCACTAACGATTCTATCCGTAATATCTTCGGTCTCAAGTTATGATTTTCCGCAAAAATTTAACAATATCGGAGCACGAGCCGAGCAGGGACGGACGGACGTGTGGGTGCCCCATCTCCTCCTCTACCTCTCAATGTAGGTAGTGAAAGAGTCTCCTTAAAAACCCTTTAGGATACCCTTGAACTTTCCATGTGGGATGTGGGAAGTTCAAAGGGCACCTTAAAACCACCTGCTATATGCATTATCCCCAACAATCCCCCACAAATGCAGAGAGAATGGTTTAAAAACTGAGGTTTTGAAAACAAGTTCTGAGCATGTCGATGTTAGTGCTTAAATGCTGATGTCTTGCGACTTGAATCAGCACATAGTGAAACTAGCGAACCCTTCGATAGAGCGAATGGCCAGAGGCCTTGAATTCCTCCACTTAGGGGTAAAACAGCAACACACACCTTCCACGGGGTCCTATAACGTTCCGCTAAGTCTTATCACATAAGACATTCAAGTTTTGGCACACCTTGGGTGCTCATGAGTGTTCTAGTGAAGACTGTCCTAAGTCTCACCTTGGAGGGTTGCCAATCCCTCACACTCACGTAGGTAACTTCAACATATCTGTCTCAATACAAAATACCCCCAGAATGGGTTATGAAGTCATTAAGAGCTCTAAGGCTCAACCTCTCATTTGCCTTTCGGTGATCTATCAAGTCCGTCTCAAAGAACCACCCAATGACTGGGCTATTGAATCATTAAGAGCATTAGCTCAACCTCACTATACACTTGCCATAGGAGTGGGAGATGTGTATCTCATATAAGTCTTTCCATGGCTTGCGTTCGACCAAATTAATGGTTTCCGCCACAGATTCCTCATCTCACGGGCTTTAGCCCCATTCCCCTCGACGTGTTAAGGACTAGCCTTCTGCAAAGTCCTTTGGTCAATGGATCCGCGATGTTCATCTTTGACCGCACATACTCTAAGGAGAGTACCCCATTTCTTATCAACTGCCTCACAACCTCATGTCGGATGCGTATATGCCTCTTCTTGCCATTATACGTTCCGTTGTTTGCTACTCCAATGGCAGCCCGTGAGTCACAGTGTAGAGAAATCGCAGGAGTTGGATGCCCCCGCATTGGTATATCTGCCAGTAGGCTTCTTAGTCACTCAGCTTCTTGCCCTGCTATATCTAGAGCTATGAACTCCGATTCCATCGTCGATCGGGCAATGCAACTCTGCTTTGCAGACTTCCATGAGACAGCTGCACCACACAATGTAAAAACATATCCACTAGTGGAGGAAATTTCATCAGTCCCACTTACCCAGTTTGCATCACAATATCCTTCTAGAACGCAGGGAAAACCCTCAAAATGTAGTCCCCAATCAAGAGTACCTCTAAGGTATCTCATTAACCTTCTAAGTGCATTCCAATGTTCTTTGCTAGGATTATGTGTATATCTACTGAGTCTACTTACTGCATAAGCTATGTTAGGTCGAGTGTAGTTCATCAAAAACATTAGACTCCCAATAACTTTAGCGTATTCCTCTTGGGAAACACCTATACCTGAGTTCTTCACTAACTCTATGGTAGCATCATATGGGGTCCTAACTGGCGTCACATCATAGTTGTTAAACTTCTTCAATACCTTCTCTATATAATGGGATTGAGACAAAGTAAAGCCATTTTTAGTTCTAGTTACTTTAACACCTAGAATCAAATCTGCTTCACCTAGGTCTTTCATTTCAAAGTGAGAGGAAAGAAACTTTTTGGTTTCATTTATCACATGCATGTTAGTGCCAAATAACAACATATCATCAACATATAGGCATAAAATAACACAACCAGAATTGTACATCTTGGTATAAACACATGCATCAGATCCACTAACCACAAATCCAAAACTCAACACAGTGTTATGGAATTTCTCATACCATTGTTTAGGTGCTTGCTTTAGGCCATAGAGAGATTTTTTTAACCTACAAACCATATTCTCCTTACCTAGAACCACAAAACCAGGAGGTTGTTCCATGTATATTTCCTCATCTAGATCACCATTCAGAAAGGCATTCTTTACATCCATTTGATGTACCAAGAGCTTATAACTAGATGCTAAAGCAAATAGAGTTCTAATGGTCGCAATCTTAGTTACAGGAGAATAGGTGTCAAAATAATCTACTCCATGTTTCTGTGTGAATCCTTTGATTACTAGTCTTGCCTTAAATCTTTCTATAGAACCATCTGTTCTAAGTTTTCTCTTAAAGATCCATTTACAACCAATGGCCTTATAACCACTAGGCAAATTAACTAGTTCCCAAGTGTGATTACTTGTGATAGATTCAATTTCACTGTTTACAGCATCTTTCCAAAAACCAGCGTGTACAGAACTCATAGCTTCTCTATATGTTTTAGGTTCATCCTCTATCATGTGAACATAAACTAGAGCTTCATTGATTTCATCTAAATCACGGAATTCAGCTAGAAATGCAGTCACAAAGTCAGGACCATAGCTAGTTCCAGTTCTACGTCTTTTACTTTTTCTAATTTCACTAGGTTCATCAGCATTAATAGAAGTAGGTAAAGACAAAGATGCAGGTTCAGTAACAGTAGGAATACTATCATTATCTTTCTTCAAAGGAAAAATATGCTCAAAAAATTCAGCAACACGATATTCACACATAGATTTATCATGCAAGCACATAAATCTATAGGAAACACTGTTCTCAGCATAACCAACAAACATGGCATCGACAGTTTTAGATCCAAGGTTATCTCTCTTAAATGCAGGAATCTCAACCTTAGCCAAGCACCCCCATACTCTCATCAACCATAGGTTAGGAGGATGTCCTTTCCAAAGTTCATAAGGGGTTTTGTCTAACTTCTTATGGGGTAGCTTGTTAAGAATGTAGTTTGCAAAAAGAACAGCTTCACCCCACAAAGAGTCGGGTGAACCAGAACTCACAAGCATAGAAGGTATCATGTTTTTTAAAGTTTTGTTCTTTCTTTCTGCTACTCCATTCGATTGAGGGCTATAGGGTGTTGTACGTTCATGAATTATGCCATTATTCTCACAGAATTCTTTCAAAAATGTTGTCCCATATTCCCCACCTCTATCGGATCTAAGTCTTTTAATTTTTCTGTCAAGTTGGTTTTCTACTTCAGCTTTGTAGATTAAGAACATTTTCTCTGCCTTATCCTTAGATCTCAGCAAATACAACTTGGTGTATCTAGAATAATCATCTACAAATGTGATATAATACCTTTTGCCACATCTGCTCTCAGAGTTCCTAAAATCAGCTAGATCGGTGTGAACTAATTCTAGCAATTCAGTTGACCTCTTAGTTACAAGTTTCAAAGGTTTCTTGGTGAACTTAGCTTCCACACAAATTTCACATTTTTTATGATCAATATTACCCAAGTTTGTGATTAGGCCCATTTTATGCAATTTGTTCATAGATTCAACATTAACATGACCTAATCTAGCATGCCAAAGATCAACATCAACGACGATATAAGCAGAAGTAGAAGCTACATTAGCAGAATCAACAACAGTTTGCAAAACAAAGAGTTCACCCAACTTATAAGACTTCCCTAAAAATTTCCCATTCTTGGACAAGACTATAGAGTCACCTTCCATGACCCCCTTTAGCCTGGCTCGAGATAAGAGCCCTCCAAAGATCAAGTTCCGACGCAGGGAAGGCACATAAAAGACATTATGCAGGCTCAGGATGTTACCTGAGGTGAGCTTCAGCGAGACCTTCCATTTGCCCAACACCTCCGATTGACTTGAGTTCCCCATGTAGACTTGCTCAGCTCCGCTTGCGGGTTCGAACTCGTCAAACATCTCTCTGTTTGCGCAGAAGTGCTTCGTGGCCCCAGTGTCCATGATCCATTCAGTCATGCTCCTTATGATGTTAGTTTCGGTGACCACCGCAACAATAATTTCAGGAGCAGCATTTTCAACGACGTTGGCAATGCCTTTGTCCTGCCCTCCATTGTTCTTCTGGGCAGCATACTGAGCATCCTTCCTCCCACGACACTGGAACGCCCTGTGGCCTTGTCTACCACACACATAGCAGCCTGTGTTGTTCTGCTTGTCTCCGTTGTTGTTCTTTTTGAACTTCGCAGGCTTGTTGTTTTGTCCTACAGGGCCCTTCTTGTTCTTCTTGTTGAAAGGCTACTTATTGCCTTTCTTGGTGACCTGCGGAGATTCAACAATGTTAGCTTTTACCGTTTCTGCAGCAGTGATGGAGGTCTCTTTCTCCTTCAAGCGGTTGGCTTCCTCAATCTTCAGATGGCTGACAAGTTCCTCCAGGGTAAGATCTTTCTTTTTGTGTTTGAGTTGATTGCGGCAGCGTGCCCAAGACTCAGGCAACTTCTCGATCAAGACGTTAGCCTGAACTACTTCGCACATCTTCATCCCTTCAGCCAGTATATCCGCTACCAAATTCTCGTACTCATGTACCTGCTCTATGATGGGCTTGTCGTCCACCATCTTGAACTTAATCAACTGTCAAGTCACGTACTTGGGCTTCCCAGCATCGTCAGTGCCATACTTCTTGTCCAGGGTTTCCCAAATAGTCTTAGCAGACTTTTGGATCAACAGCAGATCGAACAGCGCGTTCGTCATGTGGTTCAGTAGGTAGCCTCTAACAGTCTTGTTGTCGCACTCGTACTTCACGAGCTCCTCAGATGGCGCAGGAGGATTAGGCGAAGCATCGCCCTCAGCAACAGCAGTAGGCGCCGGAGCTGCAGGGGGGTCTTTGAACAACACATAGTCAATCTCTGGTTGTTCAAAGAAGATCAGCATCTTCTGGGACCAGCGCTTATAGTTCGAGACATCTAAAGGCTCCAGCTTGGAGAGATCGAGCAGCGGCTTCTTGTAAGAGATCTCGACGGCTGCCATTGTGACAACAAAAATACGTTTCTTACTGTTGGACAACGACCCTGCTGGAACCTGCAAAAACAGCAACTTGCTCTAAAGAGCGTTAGGGATGTAGGCCGAACTGTGTTTCTGTGAAGGGGCTAGGGATGCGGTGAAGCGTGGTATGGGAGCCACTGAATGAGAAACGTATTTGCCCCTGACAAAGGTGCAGATCGTATGCGAGGCAACATCCCCTAACTAGTATATCCGCTATCCAGTCACGTACTTGCGGTTCCCAGCATCGTCAGTGCCATACTTCTTGTCCAAGGTTTCCCAAATAGTCTTAGCAGACTTTTGGATCAGCAGCAGATCGATCAGCGTGTTCGTCATGTGGTTTAGCAGGTAGCCTCTGACAGTCTTGTTGTCACGCTCGTACTTCACGAGCTCCTCAGATGGCGCAGGAGGATCAGGCGCCGGAGCGGCAGGGGGATTTTTTAACAACACATAGTCAATCTCCAGTTGTTCAAAGAAGATCAGCATCTTCTGGGACCAGCGCTTGTATGAAAGCGAAGCCCTCGACCTCCTTATATAGGCTGTGAAATCTTCCTTAAGTCGTAAGCAAAGGGAAGATTTGAGTCTATCTTCAGAAGATTCGGGCTAATCAAAACCGATAGAAAGGACAAGTTTCTCGAAAATAAATCCAGTGAAATAAGATATTCGCGGACAGACAATAACGATTCTATTCGTAATATCTTCGGCCTCAAGTTAAGATTTTCCACAAAAATTTAACTCCAACTCCTATCTCGGAGCACGAGCACGAGCCGAGCCGAACCGGACGGACAGCGGCGGCGGCGGGCGCACGTGTGGGTGCCCATCTCCTCCTCTACCTCTCAATGTAGGTAGTGGAAGAGTCTCCTTAAAAACCCTTTAGGATACCCTTGAATTTTCCATGTGGGATGTGGGAAGTTCAAAGGGCACCTTAAAACCATCTTCTATATGCATTATCTCCAACATATATTGACATTACGAATCAATGGAAAAGCACACATTTTTGCCTCCTATCCTTTTCTACATGGTATCAGGCTTTCCGATCCTAATTCCCGTCTAAACCTACTCCTACTCCACCATGGCCGCCCCTGCACCCGCTCTCACTCCTGCCTCACCCTACTACCTTCATCCCCCCGATCACCCTGGCCTTGCTATTTGCCCTGTCATCTTACGCGGTGGAGACTTCCCCGAATGGAAGATCGCTATGCGTAACACTTTCTCTCCTAAATACAAAGACAGCTTACTGGGTGCCTCTATCATCGAGCCTTAAGCTGGTTCCGCCGACTCTGCTTATTGGAAGCGTGTCAACTCCATGATGATCGGATGGATTGCTCAATCAATTGAGCCTTCCCTCCGCTCCAGCATCACCTATTTCGCTACTGCAAAGGAGCTTTGGGATGATCTTGATCAATGGTTCTCAGTTGGAAATGGTCCTTGAATCCTCCAGATTCGATCCGAGATTGCTCGTTGCCGTCAGGAAGGGCAGTCGATATCGGCTTATTTTGGTCATCTCAAGAAACCGTGGGATGAACTCACCACCTACACGGGAACCACCGTCTGCACTTGTGGTAATGCTGCCAAGGAACGCGAAGTCGAGCGCGCTCATCAATTTCTGATGGGTCTTGACGACGCCTCCTATGCGACTATCCGGTCCACGATCGTTGCTCAGGACCCGTTGCCTCCTCTCAACCGTATCTACTCACTCGCTGTCCAAGACGAACGCCTCCAGTCCATTGCCAAGGACCGCGAGGCTCGCTCCGACTCTTTTGCTATGGCTGCTCGTACTCTGACTCACCCTCCCTCTGGTAAGCCGGACAAAAGTGGCCTCCTTTGCACTCACTGCGGCCGCATCGGTCATGATGTCTCCTCCTGTTTCAAAGTCATTGGCTTTCCTAATTGGTGGAACCACGGCAAGGGTGTCGCTGATCCGGTGACAGGTGCCCCTCCCGGTCGTGGTCGAGGCTCCTCTACCCCGCCTCCTCCGCCCACCCCACCTTCCTAAGGCCTTGCTCATGGATCCACTATGCACACTGCCATCGCCAATTCAGCCTCTTCTTTAGGCTCTCAGCAGCTGATCGTTTCGGACAGAGATGCCTTCGGCTCTCTTGTCTCTGAAACTGATTGGAACTTGCTCTTTGAAAAATTCAAAGACTTCCATTCTAAAACTTTCGCAGATCGCCTGTCAGGTATTGCTTCTTCTCCCTGGATACTCGACTCGGGAGCCTCCTTTCACATGACAGGTGATGACACCCTTCTCCATGACCTTGTCGATATTCTGTCGTGCCATATTAAGCTCCCGAACGCGTCTATCTATACAGCCACTTGACGAGAGGGTTTCTCGACCAAATAAATTTATAGTCAAGACCCCCGCTATAGTATAGGGGAGTCAGGTTCGTCCTCAGGAGAGAAGTCAACGGTTCTAGGTTTAGTTGGTTTCAGGGTTCGGGAGTAGCTGGAAAAGGTGGCGGTCGGTTGTTGTCGATATCGACTGAGACTGGTCGATGTCGAGGGATGGAGAGGGGATGGTGGTTGGTGTCGAGTAGAATCTCTATAGAATTTAAACAATAAAATAAAATAGTAAAAGTGCAAACTTCCAAGGTAAGGGATCACCAAAACAATAAACAGATGTATAAATCACGAATAACATAAAAGAGCATGCTTTACATCAAAGAACCAACTTTCGCTAATTCCAACAATTTAGGTAAATCAACTCTCGAAAATAAACCTAATTGTTTCTACCTTTTCTTAATTAGGATTAATAAACTCGCGAATAAAAACCCTAATTACTATCCAAGTTTGCAACATGAATTCCTTGAACTTTCATCCAAGGGTTAAGCATAGAGGTAGATGATGATAGAAACAGACACAATTATGAATTCATCGATTAAGAACACATGCCTATCGTTGGGCTCACCCCAACCCTAGAAGAGGGGAATTAGAAACAAAACATGAAAATAAACAACAAACTTTAAATTAAAACTAAAACTTACAAAACCTTCAATCTTCACTCTAGGCTCTCCTCCTAACTAGTCGCGTCCGAAGACGACTTGGCTTGAATCAATAAAAATCAGCCCCCTAGGGCTTTATTTATAGGCTCCAATCTAGCTATTCTAGGAAAGGAACAACTATATCTTCTATCTAATACTATCTATCTATATAAAGATAAAACATGGAAATAAATAATTAAATGAACTATATCTAAAATAGATAAATCTTCTCCATCTTAATAGAACTTGATAAATGTGGAAGGAATCTTCTCTCGAAAATATCTCCATTGGACTTTGGATAGAACTTTGAGTAGAGCTCGGATATGCTCGAAATCGGCTACTGGGCACCAGTCGATATCGACCAACGTAGGTCGATATTGACCTCGTCTTCTCAGCTTCAGCTCTGACACTCGATATTGGCCTCTGTAGTGAAAATCGACCAAAGTCAGGTCGATATCGACCAAGTCTGGTCGATATTGACCACCTCTTCAGTTCTCAGCATTCTCTGGTCGATTTCTGGGCTTTCTGGGCTTTCTGCAGTTTCCAGCATGCTTCTCTGTTCTTGAAACGCACCTTCCCGAGTCCTCGTTCGTCGGATTGACGCATATGAGCATGCGTTGGAAAGCTCTTTCCGAGGGCTACAACTCTCATGAAGACTTCAAAGCTTGATTTGGAACGATGAATGGCGAAAAGTGGGCTTTCTTCCAGCTGCACCATCCTTAGCTTCTTCATGACTTTCCTTTAAGCTCCAAAGTGCGTCCGATTTCTGTGAAATATAACAAAAACTTGTGTAGACCTCCATATATTGCAAATAAGCATAAACTACATAAATTTTGTGCTATTCTAACCCAAATGTATGAAATGTTTGCAGAAATCGATATAAAAGATAGTAGAAAACATGGCAAATTAGGCTCACATCACCACTCGGGCAGGTAGTTTGCACCTATGCCTTGGAGTGACTCTCTCTAATGTGTTGCTAGTTCCTGGCCTTGACTATAATCTATTGTCATCTGCTTGTTTCTCTGCCGAATTGTCTTGCCTGGTTATATCTTCTGACAAGTGTTTTGTACTACAGGACCGCACTTCGAGGACGCTGATTGGAGCGGGTGAAGTCCGAGATAGGGTGTCCTGGTTGTGTTGGCTCACTCATCCGTCCTCCCCTCACATCCACTTGTGTCATCTTCCATCCATCGACTCTACCACGCTTTGTCATCAACGTTTTGGGCATCCTTCTCACCAATTGGTTCAAGCCTTTCCTAGTATTTGCATTTCCAATAAACGTTATCCTTGTGACATATGTTATAAGGCCAAACAAACACGACTTTCTTTTCCTATTAGCACCTCTCGGGCTACTGTTTGTTTTGATTTGGTTCATTGTGATATTTGGGGTCCTTATCGGATCCCCTCTACTTGTGGTGCTTCTTATTTTCTAACTTTTGTTGATGATTATTCTCGTACTACGTGGGTTTTTCTCATGATTCACAAGTCTGAAGTTGCCTCTTTAATTCGAAATTTTTGTTCAATGGTTCAAACCCAATTCCAGAAATCTATGAAATGTTTTCACAGTGACAATGGTTCGGAGTTCCTTGCTCTCAAACCATTCTTACAGGAGCATGGCATCCTCTTTGAGTCTTCTTGTGTCGGCACCCCTCAATAGAATGGTCGCGTCGAGCGTAAACACCGTCACATCCTCAATGTCTCCCGAGCTCTTATGTTTCTATCCTCCTTACCTTTGAAGTTCTGGGGGGAATGCGTCCTCACCGCGTGCTATCTCATCAACCGCACTCCGACCACTCTTCTTCAAGGAAAAACTCCGAATGAACTCCTATTTAAAAAACCTCCTGACCACTCTCACCTTCGTGTTTTCGGGTGCCTTTGCTACTCCGCCCAAATTCCACGCAGCTCCAATAAATTTGCTCCTCGCAGCCGCCGTTGCATCTTCCTGGGCTACCCTTTTGGACAAAAGGCATGGAGTCTCTACGATTTAGACACCCATGCTCTGTTCACCTCACGGGATGTCACTTTTCATGAACATCTTTTTCCCTATAGCAGCCCCACTCCTCCTGTCGAGCCATCTGTTCTTTATCCATCCCCGCTTTCTCATGACGACGAAGACCCTCCTTTAGTTGTTGTCGACGTCAGGGGGAGTCCTCCTTCGTCACCTCCTTCTCCTCCCCTTCATCGCAGTGGTCGCTCCTTGCAGCCTAATACTCGCCTACGAGACTATACCTGTACCGCAGTCCTCCCTGGTCATCCTATCTCGCCGGATCCTCCTTCGATCTCGTCTTCAGGTACGTTGTATCCCTTAGCCAATTATGTCAGTTACGATAATCTGTCTCTGCATCATCGCAGCTATCTCGCTGCTGTCACTGCCACTCCAGAACCTACCTCTTTCCATGAGGCTGTTCGACATCAACATTGGTGAGATGCCATGCGCGCTGAGATCGACGCTCTCCATCGCAATGGGACTTGGGAAGTGGTTGATCTCCCTCCTCAAAAGACCCCTATCGGCTGCAAATGGATCTTTTGGGTTAAGTATAAAGTGGATGGTAGCATCGAGCGCTATAAGGCTCGCCTCGTAGTGCTCAACAATCGACAGGTCGAAGGTACTGATTACTTTGAAACCTTTTCTCCTGTGGCAAAAATGGTGTCTGTCAAGGTTTTCTTAGCAGTGGCTTCCATTCGTGACTGGGAACTCCATCAAATGGATGTCCATAATGCATTTCTCCACGGTGATTTGCATGAGGACGTCTACATGACCATGCCGCCTGGGTTCTCCGTTCCGGGATCCTCCAAAGTTTGCCATCTTCGGAAGTCATTGTATGGGTTGCGCCAGGCACCTCGAAATTGGTTCTTCAATCTAGCCTCCGCTCTAAAGCACTTCGAGTTCACACAGTCCTATGCCGACTACTCACTATTCTCCTACATGCGCTCAGGGATTGTGCTCCATGTTCTGATCTACTTCAACGATCTTATTATTGCCGGCAACGACTCAGGTTCTATTGCTCGTTTTAAGGCCTTTATGCATACTCGTTTTCACATGAAGGATCTCGGCCACCTGAAGTACTTCCTAGGCCTTGAGATTACTCGGACTCCCACAGGCATTTTCTTGTCTCAGCGCAAGTATGCACTCGACATATTGACGGAAACTGGGCTCCTTGCTTCCAAACCGGTGAGCTTTCCTACTGAGCAGAACCACAAGCTGGCCTTGGACGCCAGCCCCTTGTATGATCACCCTGAACAATACCATCATTTGGTAGGCAGATTGATTTATATCACCATCACTAGGCTTGAGCTCAGCTACTCCGTTCACATCGTGGCTCAATTTATGGCATCCCCGACGACTAACCAGTGGAAAGCAGCCCTCCGGGTTGTTCGGTATTTGAAGGGTTGCCCCGGCCAAGGTGTCTTCCTGTCTCGGTCAAGTGCTCTTCGACTCAACGCCTATTGTGATTCCGACTATGCTACATGCCCTCTTACTCGCCGCTCCCTCACATGCTTCTTCATTATGTTAGGCGAGTCCCCAATTTCATGGAAGACGAAGAAACAATCCATAGTTTCTTGTTCTTCAGCTGAAGCGAAATATCGCGCCACGGCTTCCACTACATGCGAACTTGTTTGGCTCAAGTCCTTGCTTACATCCCTAGGAGTCTTTCATCGGCAGCCCATGAGACTCTGGTGCGATAATCAAGCTGGCCTTCACATCGCCTCAAATCTAGTGTTTCATGAACGTACAAAACATATTGAGGTTGATTGTCATTTGATTTGGGATCATGTCCAAGCCGGCACTATCATCACAGCTCATATTCACTCCTCTCTTCAGTTGGCTGACATCCTCACTAAGGCTCTTAGGCAGTCACAGTTCCATGTTCTCCTTCGCAAGTTGGGCATTCGAAATCTTCATGCTCCAACTTGAGGGGGAGTATTGAGATATGGTATCTTATGTAAAAAGATTTGATTTGATTTTGTATAGCCATATCTTATCTTGTATTTTAGGTTAGGATTAACCTAGTTACTTTGTATATATTGACATTAAGAATCAATGGAAAAGCACACATTTTTGCCTCCTATCCTTTTCTACAACAAATATTCGTATCTACTGCTTTATGGTACGATGGATAGGATAGATGACATGAACTATCGTTGTATGCAGCGGTGAATCGAGTAGCTAGGAACAGTTGCGGTTGTCACCATAGAGCTATGCGGTGGAAGTTTTAGGAACGGACTAGATGATTTTCATAATCGGAGTTCGAACAGAAAAACGAGAAAGAAACAAGAAGAAGGCATGGATGAATGTGTAACAGAAAACTCAACAAAACTCAGATTGATTGAAGTGAAGAAGATGATTTGTTACAACAGAAGAGATGAGCTTTATATAGAGCTCTTATCTCAGTCACGTGAGTAGCACGTGATGTACATAATACAAATCCGGTTGAACCCGGTTTTCTATCTATTACAAGTTAAATCTGGTTCAACATCAACAGATGAACTTGCTGTCATAGATCTTCAGATGATGTACAGATGTAGATGATGGTAGAACAGATCACAAGTGATGGAGCTTCATCAATCCTTTGAGCTTTAGCAATCTCTAGTATTACCAGCATCCCCCCTCAAACTGGAGAATGGTCTTCGAGACTCATTCCCAATTTGGATAATAGCTCTCTGTGATGTAAAGAAGGAAGTACTTTTGTTAGTACATCAACAGGTTGATTCTGAGTTGGCAAGTAACTGAGTTGCAGAAGACCATCTAGTACTTTCTCCCTGGTGAAGTGGCAATCAATCTCTATGTGTTTAGTTTTTTCATAGAACACCGGATTTTTTGCTATTTGAATAGCTGACTTGTTATCACAATTCAGAGTCACTGGCTTAAGGTCTGTCTCACCAAGCTCCATAAGTAGATTGACCAACCATGTCACTTCAGCAGCAGCAGCTTGGTTCATTGCTCTATATTCAACTCCTGAGGAACTCCTGGAGACAATCGGTTGCTTCTTTGATTTCCATGATATAGGATTGCTTCCAAACAGAACAATATATCCTGTCACAGATTTTTTTGAAATAGGACAAGCTACCCAGTCACTGTCTGAAAAAACCTGTAACTTTATTGATGATCCTTGTTGTAACATGATCCCATAGTGTAATGTTCTTTTGATGTATCTGATAAGATGATGGAGTGCAGCTTGATGATGAATGTCTGGAGCTTGTAAAAATTGGCTTAGAACCTGTACAGAAAAGGAGATATCTGGTCGAGTGTTTGTTAAGTAATTCAACTTTCCAACTAGACTCCTGTAACTTGTAGGATCAGAAATTAAACAATCTTTATCAGATGATTGTAATTTAAAATTAACAGGTAAAGGTGTAACACAATTTTTGTTGTCTTCAATGTTTGCTTCCTTAATGATTTCTGAGCAAAACTTCCTCTGACTAAGAATCAGACTGCCTTTGTCAGGGTGTCTTACTTGAATGCCCAAGAAGTAATTGAGCTTCCCCAAGTATTTGATACTAAAGAGCTCATGTAAGTGCTTCTTAAGAGCAATCACCTGTGATATATCTGATTCAGTAACAATTATATCATCTACATACACATCAGCTATTGTTAAATGACCATTAGAATGAGAAACAAACAAAGAAGGATCATATTTGGATTGAACAAAACCAAAATCTAACAGGGTGGAATATAATTTGTTAAACCAGTGCCTAGATGCTTGTTTCAACCCATTTAGACTTTTTCAACAGACACACTTGATTTAAAGGATTTGAAACACCTTGAGGCATGGTCATGTAAACTTCTTCATGTAAATCTCCATGGAGAAATGCATTGTTTACGTCTAACTGAAATAAATCCCAACCCTTATTCAAAGCAATAGACAAAATTACTCTTACAGTAGACATTTTTACCACAAGGGAAAATGTCTCATCATAGTCAATCCTATACTGCCGTGTGTATCCTTTGGCCGAGTATCTCTCTACTGATCCATCAGCTTTTAGCTTGATTTTGTAGACCCATTTACACCCTATGGCTTGTTTTCCTGCAGGTAGATCAACTAGAACCCATGTGTTATTAGATTGAAGAGCATCTATCTCTTTGTTCATAGCCTCGATCCACTTAGGATCCTTAGAGGCTTTAGTAAAGGATTTCGGCCTATGAGGGAATCATCATCATTAATTGATGAAGATAAACAACGAAATGATTATGTAAAACCAGATAACAAAGGAGATTGTTCTAACTGAGAACCAAAGTTGCAAATGTAATCTTGCAGATGAGATGGAGCCCTTATATTTCTGGATGACCTTCTAGGTGGATGAGGTGTAGGAGGTAAGTTTACTTGCTGCATCTCCTGTTGCAAATTATTCATATGAGGTGCAGGCACAATTTGCTGATCATCCACTTGCTGATTTATATCTTTTGTCATGATCTCAGCATTAGGATAAAATATATGATCAGGCAAATCATTTACTACATTAGGAAAAGGCATGCCAGTATCAAAATTAATCTTATGCAAAGGAAACTGAAACTCATGAAACTGCACATCCCTAGATACAAAGATCTTATGGGATTTCAGATCTAAAACCTTATAACCTTTCTGACCATGTGGATATACAATGAAGACATAAGGTCCATTCCTTGGATCAAATTTGGATCTATCAATCTTTAGTGTACTTAAAAAACACAGACATCCAAAAGCTCTTAACGTAGAATAATCAGGAGTCTTATGAAATAAAATCTCATATGGAGTCCTGAATTGAACAGCTGCAAGAGGAAACTTGTTAATCAAGTGTGTTGCAGTAAGAAGACACTCTCCCCCAATACTGGATTGGCAACTTTGACTGAAATAGGAGTGCTTTTGCAGTTTCCAATAGATGCTTATGTTTTCTTTCAACTACTCCATTCTGTTGAGGAGTATAAACACAAGTTGTCTGATATATGATACCCTTACTTGTGTAAAACTTCTGAGCTTCAAGACTGCAAAACTCACTGCCATTATCTGATCTAACAATCTTTACCTTGGTACTAAATTGAACTTCAGCAAAAGTAATAAAACTTTGTAAAAAAGAAAACACACTGCTCTTACTAGCAGCTAAATGAGTCCATGTAGCTCTATAAAAATCATCAACAATAGTAAGGAAATATCTAAATCCATTGTGTTGTTACTTTATAAGGCCCCCAAATATATATCCACATGTAATAATTCAAAACAGCTCAATGATTTTATTGATCCATTAGGAAATGAACTCCTGTGTTGTCTAGCATGAGGACAAACATGACATACATTATGCTTAGATTGTTTAGTAAGCTCTTTCAGAAAATCAAAATGAAACAATTGATCAAAAGGAACATGCCCAAGTCTACAATGCCACAAATCAAGAGATACAGCATTAGCAATCAGTGCCTTACTACAATTGTTATCTATATTCTCGGTTATAGCAACAGACAGAATTCTAGATGCATCCTTATCAAAAGTTTGAGAACTTGTAGGCACATTTGTAAGATATAATCCTTTTGACACTTCACCAAGCACATGTGGCTTGCTCATTGAAGGGTCCTGGATTAAACAATGAGAAGGAGTGAATAACATATAAGTATTTAGATCATTAACAAACTTTCCTACTGATAACAGATTGTAACCAAACTCAGGCACATGAAGAACATTATTAAGAACTATCTGGTTTTTCAATTTAATTGAACCAACATGACAGATTTTGGAATGCTGACCATTAGGAATAGTAATGTAACTGGGCATATTAAAGACTTTGTAAGAATTAAACATGGAAAGATCAGGGCATATGTGATGTATTGCCCCACTATCTATAACCCAATTGCAATTACTCCGATGAACATTGAAACAAAATCTGTTACCGGCCACCATGTTGGTGTCCTCACCATTACTCTGCTTACTCAAGAAAGCCACAATCTGATCATATTGACCCTTTGTTAAAGCTGGAGCAAGATCCCGATTCTCATCTACTGTGACATTTACAACAAACCTCTTGGACTTGTCACCCTTGAAATTGGGTGGATAACCATGAATTTTGAAACATCTGCTTATAGAATGACCTGCAACTTTACAGTGATCACATAAATAGTTTCCCTTCCCCTTTCCACCATTGCTCTGGTTTGAATTCTGATTCCCATTCTGATTTCCTGTCTGAAATCCAGTCTTTTGTCCATTAAACCTTCCAAACTGACTCCCTCCTTGATTCCCTGTCTGTGGTCCCATCTTTTGAAAGGAGTTGAAGGCTGCAATATTCTCATTCATAGACCCATAATTGTTCAAACCCCTCTGTGCTTCTTCATCAAGAAGCATACGATACACATCTCCAATAGATGGACTAGGCTTCATCAACAAAATACTTGTTCTAACCCCATTATATGAGTCAGGAACTCCAAAAAGAAACTGTATTACTTGTTGATTAGCAAGCAACTTAGACATTGTATTAGCAGAACCACAAGAACTACATGTTGGAATGTCAACAAGATCCAAATACTCGTCCCACAATTTCTTGAATTTCGTAAGAAAAAGGAGAAGGAAAGAAGAAGAAGGCATGGATGAACAGAAAACTCAACATAACTCAGATTGTGAAATGGTATCAGAGTGAGCGAAACACAAAAATATTTGATTTGTTTTTCCCTTTCCAAATTCGTAATTGAGTACGATTGTTCTGTCATTGTCGATTTCAAATCTTTGAAGCTTGGTCGACGATGGATCCCTAAAATGAAGCTAATCCTCAAGATTTGGAGAATGCGTTTTATCTGCATCATTCAGATCATCCAAGTTACAACTTGGCAACGCAATTGCTTAATGAAAACAATTACAACCATTGGAGATGCTCGGTAGAAGTTTCCTTGGTTGCAAAGAACAAGATGAGTCTCTTTAGTGGTAGTTTTCCGATTCCAGAAATGACTTAACCTCAATATCCTTAATGGAAGAGGTGCAACGACATGGTGATTGCCTGGATCTTGCACTCTGTAGAGAAACATATTGCTGAAACATTGCTGTATTTCCGCACAGCTCATGAGATGTGGGATGAGTTAAAGATGAGGTTTGGTTCTCCCAATAGCACTCGTCTTTATCAGGTACAGAAGGAACTTTTCAACACTACTCTGATACCATTTCACAATCTGAGTTTGAACAGAAAAACGAGAAAGAAATAAGAAGAAGGCATGGATGAATGTGTAACAGAAAACTCAACAGAACTCAGATTGATTGAAGTGAAGAAGATGATCTGTTACAACGGAAGAGATGAGCTTTATATAGAGCTCTTCTCTCAGTCACGTGAGTAGCACGTGATGTACATAATACAAATCCGGTTGAACCCGATTTTCTATTTATTACAGTTAAATCCGGTTCAACGTCAATAGATGAACTTGCTGTCATAGATGAACTTGGTTTCATAGATCTTCAGATGATGTACAAATGCAGATGATGGTTGAACAGATCACAAGCGATGGAGCTTCATCAATCCTTTGAGCTTTAGCAATCTCTAGTATTACCAACAATGATGAGTCCCTAAGAACCGACAAAGTGGGAGGGAGGGGAGTTGATCCTCGTGGAGAATTTAGTTCCATAAGAAAGTACTAACTCGCAAATAAGGTGGTCATCATGATAGCATATTGAGTTACTATTAAAAGAAAAAAAAACGAGTATATGTATCCCGCCAATGAGGGATCAAGTGAGCATAGGTATCCTTCAAATTCCGAGTCCAACAACAACGAGTACACGTTAGTGGATAAAGTTCAAAGTGCAATCTTAGTAGGGCAATAGACGGGTAGGTCGGTACGATATGTATTGTGCAATCTTGTATGCGAACTAGTCGTTCCAGCCATTGACACTTGGGTGTGGTACATCGTCCATGTCGTGTATATAGGTGGCAAAGGCAATTGGCTAGAACACACTTATATGGGTATCACTTACCATTGGGTCGATGACCAATATAATTTGAACGTGAGAGTTTTGGCCTTCTGCCTATTTGACGTGTCACACTCAGCTCGTAACATAGCTCGTTTGATTTTTAATTATTTTACAAGAATACAAGTTGACCCAAGAGTTTTTTCAATCAGTTTTGACAATGCCTCCGCAAACACATCCTCTATTGAAGAATTAATTCAATATTGTCGCCCCAGACTGGAGGGACATTTTTCCACATCCGATGTGCACCGCACATTTTAAACACTCCGTGATCACCAGTGGAAGGCCTTCTGTAAGCAAACCAAGGTGAAACCAAAGAAATTTCCTAGAGATGTTTCCACTGAGTAAAACTCCATTTATTTAATGATTCATGAATCGTATTTGTGTAGAGATCACCTATCCGCTTTCGCTGCCCAATACATCGAAGGGTCCAATATTTTTGGTGAAATTTGGGTAACGGCAAGAGACATAATGGATTTTTAAAGTTTCTTACGACACCACCAACATTTTTAGTCATGTTTACACCCCTACCTAGCTCACATTTGTTTTGTTTTGCCGTAATGAACATTGCAATAGCCCTAAATGAAGGGTTGCAGATATCGTCGATCTCCCAAACCGTAATAGAGATTAGAGGTAAATGGTTAGCCTACTACACAAACATTTCTGATATTTTCTTCGTAGCAACAATTTTTGACCCTAGAATTAAGGTCACCGGTCTTCAAAGATTTTTAGAAAAATATTATCTTATATTTGAAGATCATCCTGCTTGCAATGCACATCTTACAATTTCTAAAGTTAGAGGATTACTTCAAAACTTATATGTTGTTTATGTTAGAGATACTCGCCCATCTCAACTGCCCCCCTGCTCCCTCGACCTCGTCGCGCACTAGCATTAATGTGCGAACGAAGCCTCTTGCAAGAGATATTTTTGGCACAAAGAGATCGAGGACCTCATCGACCTCCCACTCGGATATAGACGAATATTTATCTACTAACTTTGACTTTGTTGATATTGAGGAGGATGATTTTGATGTTCTAGAATGGTGGAGCCGTATAGAAAGATTGTGATATCCTACTCTACAGGTAATTGCCCGTCAGATTCTTGGAGCACAATGCTCGACTGTTGCGGTTGATCAACTTTTTTTGTCGACGCGGAAAGATCTTAACAGCCCAAATATTGTCTATACCCCCGGAAAACCTCGAGATGCAAGTTCTACTAAGCGATTTGAAGCGAGCAGATGAAAGACCCAAGAGGAACCACCTCTCCATCGAACCAGACCCAGATAAAGGATTCGTCGACGAAACTTCATCGATCGAGAGCTCAAATAATGACATGGGAAGGTAAGTGGGGATTTAAAAAGGTTTAAAAATTATGTAGGCTTTGATTTTTGTTCCTCGAAAGAAACGTAGGCAACTGAAAACGGTGTAAGCCTTTCTTCCCCTTTATTTCCGCCCCGACAACAATAAATATGTTATTTAAAAACATTTGAAATTTTTTTTAATTCCTGTGACCCGGCGGGTCGGCATATCACCTTAATCCGTCGACCCGCCTTCCCTTTGGGTTAAATTTTCCCCACCCGTGACCCACCGGGTCCTACCCGTGGACAAGCATAATTCTAACTCCAACTTATTTTACCCAAGCACACTTGACTTTTCTTACACTGAACGAAAAAACTTATTAATATATAAACTGGTTTCTACTTAGGCAAAGAAGTGTAATATCGTTAACCATTCCGGAATAGTTCAACCGAAAAGGACTTGTGAGTAGTACCCAAAGGTCCCCGGTTCAAACCCTGGATGACCGCTCTTTATTTACCAAATTCAAGTAATATGTCAATTTTTGCTTTGTCAGACTAGTTCACATGAACATTTATATGCTGCAACGTACTTAATCTCTTTGCAAGTGCAGAAACTGATGTCTTTTTTCTGTTTGATCTTGAAAACAGTTGTGCCCCATTTGCCTTTCGAATAATAAGTATATGGCCTTTGGTTGTGGCCAGGCACTAAATTTAGGGAATGAAATTTCTGAGTCAATTTTCCTTTCTCACTTTCTCGCTTTCTGTTTGATCTTGAAAATAGTTCATTTCCATTCTAATTCGCTTTCTCGCATTCTTCTTTGGTAGACATGCTGTGAATGTGGGCAACACCTCTAAACGTGCATGCCCAATTTGTTGTCAAACTGATGAACAGACCCCCAGAAAACTCACACAGAAACCACACTAATGAGGGAGATGAGTTGCAGGTTCTTCTGTTACACAGAAGAGAACCTTTGAACACACAAAAGCTTAAACTGCCACTTCTTCGATTGATTGAAAAACTGAACATAATTACACCCTTAAACTTCAGCAATTGATAAAAGAAACTACCCACTACATTGCCCACTACCATGATCTTTACAACTGCAACACAACTACCCCTAACACTAACTGCTGTCATACTTGACCAATCTAACTTAACTCACACGACAATTAACTAACTCAGCTAACACTTAGCTTAGGAACTT
This sequence comes from Persicaria maculosa, assembly GCA_963922045.1. Taxonomy (NCBI): domain Eukaryota; kingdom Viridiplantae; phylum Streptophyta; class Magnoliopsida; order Caryophyllales; family Polygonaceae; genus Persicaria; species Persicaria maculosa. The sequence continues at coordinate 12,666,090 of OY998257.1, read as the reverse complement.
CAAATTATATTCTAACACCACCCCTTAATTTGAATTCCTTCAATCCTATCTTCTCCACAAAGTAGAAATGTTTTGCACTACCAAGAGCCTTAGTGCATATGTCTGCATCCTGACTGTTTGTCCCACAGAACCTCAATGTGACTTTCTCCTCTGCCACCAATTTTCGAATGAAATGGTGCTGAACATCTATGTGCTTTGTTCTAGCATGAAAGGCTGGATTTTTTGTCATTGCTATTGCTGACTTGTTATCACACCAAAGCTCAATTGCTTCTTTGTGATCACACCCCAAATCAAGCAACAGTTTCTTTAACCATAAGGCTTGCTTGGCAGCTGACCCTGCTGCTACATATTCTGCTTCTGAGGAAGACAAAGCCACAGTATCTTGCTTCCTTGAACTCCATGTGATTGCCCCTGATCCAAGCCCAAACACAGACCCAGATGTACTTCTTCTGTCATCAAGACAGCCAGCCCAATCACTATCTGTGAATCCTCTGAGTTTGAAGTCATCCACATGTTCATACCAAACTCCATAATCTGTTGTCCCTGCAATGTATCTCAAGATCCTCTTAGCTGCACCAAGGTGTTGCTTTGTAGGACCATGCAAATATCTTGAAACTACACTCATACTATAGGCAATGTCAGGCCTGGTGTGTGTGAGATAGTTCAAGCCACCAACTAAGCTTCTGTACAGCTTCTCCTCAGCTTCTGCAGTGCCATCTTCCCTTCTCAACTTCTCATTTGTATTCATTGGTGTTTGAGCAACATCACAATTCTCCATCTTGAACTTCTTCAACATATCTCTGGCATATTTTTCTTGACAAATAAATATGCCTTCCTTGCTCTATCTTACTTCCAACACCAGGAAATACTGCAACAGATGTAGATCTGTCATCTCAAACTTGCTCATCATAGCTTGTTTGAATTCTCTGAGCATCACTGTTGAAGAACTGAAGTAGATTATGTCATCTACATATAGGCACACCACAATGAACTCCTCATTGCTCTTCCTCTTCACATATAGTGTTGGTTCATTCACAATTCTGTCAAACCCATTCTTCAAGAAGAATGAGTCTATCTTGTTATACCAGGCCCTTGGAGCCTGCTTCAAACCATATAGGTCCTTGTTCAACCTGTATACTTTGTGTTCTTCCCCCTTTTTCACAAAGCCTTGAGGTTGTTCTACATAAACCTCCTCTTGCAGTTCTCCATTTAAGAAAGCTGACTTCACATCTAACTGAAACACTTGCAATTTCCACTGAGCTGCTAAAGCCAGCACAACTCTCACTGTCTCCATCCTTGCCACAGGAGAAAAGGTTTCTTCGAAGTCTATGCCCTCTTGTTGTGAGTACCCCTTTGCTACCAACCTGGCCTTGTACTTCTGAACACTTCCATCTGTGTTGAACTTGGTCCTGAAGACCCATTTCAACCCAATGACATTCTTATCTTGAGGCAAATCAACCAGCTCCATCTGAATGGACTTGATCTCCTCCTTCATTTCTTTCTCCCATTTATCATCACCCTTGGCTTCTTCAAAATACTCAGGGTCTGATGCAATCAAAGCTAACTCACAACTCTGATAGATGTCTGCCAGAGATCTGAACTTCCTAGGAGGGGACCCACTTGATGATCTTGATGATGAAGAGCTATGACTGCTGGGGGAGCTTGAGTTATACTGATGCACTGGGGTGACAGGAGCACTCTCATTGTGATCATCATCTGCTTCATCATCATCTTCAGTTGAACTACTGATGGGAATAACAGGAATTTCATCTTCTGTCATAGAGCTATTGCTCTTCTTCTCCCAATCCCACTCTGCTCCTTCATTGAAGACCACATTCCTACTTACAATGGTCCTCTTGTTCACTGGATTATAGAGTTTATATGCCTTTGACTGAGCTGCATATCCAATGAACACACATTTCTCTGCCTTATTCTCCAACTTAGTTCTCAGATTCACCAAAACATAGGCCACACATCCAAACACCTTAAGATGGCCAACAGATTGTTTCTTTCCTCTCCATACTTCAAAAGGAGTTCTATCCATCACTGCTCTAGTTGGAGATATGTTCAAAACATACACTGCTGTAGCAACAGCTTCACACCAAAATTGATTAGGCACTTTTCTGGCTTTCAACATACTCCTAGCCATTTCTATGACAGTTCTGTTCTTCCTCTCTGCTACACCATTCTGTTCTGGTGTGTATGGAGCTGTCAACTCTCTTCTGATGTCATTTTCTTCACAAAATGACATGAATTCAAAGGACATAAACTCTCCTCCTCTGTCAGTCCTTAGTGCCTTGATCATTTTTCCTGATTGCTTCTCTACAAGTGCCTTAAATTTCTTGAAACTCTCAAATGCCTCTAACTTGAATTTCAAGAAATACACGCAACTCATGCGGCTATGATCATCTGTGATGAGGAAAAAATATTTGCTGCCACCAAGTGACTCAGTTTGCATAGGACCACACAAATCTGCATGTAACAGTTCTAGGCACTCCTTTGCTCTCCAGGGTTCATCATTTGAGAATGAACCTCTCACTTGCTTCCCATATATACATCCTTCACACAGCTCCAACTCTCCTATCTTAGGCACTCCCTGAACCATGCCTTTTGTGTTCAACAGCCTTAGACTTTGAACATTTAGATGTCCAAATCTATGATGCCAGAGCATGGTCTCCTCATCATTCTTTGCTGTCATTGCTTTCTCCACATTTACTGCAAGATCAAGTGGAAACATTCTATTTCTTGTCATAGAAACATTCACCACCACTTGACCAGTTTTCTTTTCCTTGATCACACAAGTGTCATCCTCAAATACAAGAGAGTAGCCTGTTCCTTGAAGCTGCCCCACACTGAGCAGGTTGTGGGCCAACCCTGGTACCCACTGCACATCACCAAGTAATCTCACATCACCTTGCACACATCTGATTGCCACAGTGCCTCTTCCTTCCACCTGTAGCACTTTGTTGTCTCCCAATCTGACACTGCTCTTCTTGGACTCATCTAAGTCCTTAAAGATGCTCCTCGAGCTAGTCATGTGATTGGAACACCCACTGTCTAAATACCACAGTTCACTTCCCTTCTCTGCTACAGATGACAGTGCCATGAACAGCCTGTCTTCTTTCTCTACCTTCTCTGAGTAGTTGGCTCCTCTCTGCTCATTCTCTTGTTTTTCCCAACAATAAGCCTCTTTATGCCCAAATTTCTTGCAGTAATAACACTTTATCCCACTTCTTTGCTGTCTGGAATCACCATTTTGATTCCTATTGGAATCCTTCCACTGATCATCACCATTTCCTCTTCCTTGTCCTCCAGATTGGCCTCTTCCTTGGCCTCTCCCTCGGCCTCTGTAGCTACCTCTAGAGCCACCTCTACCCCTGTGACCCCCTCTATAACCACCCCTGTTTGAGGAGCCTTCTGATCTGGACCTTGAGGCATCATCCTTTGCCTGAAACACTTTCTCCTCCTTTATCTCAGTAGTTCTACTGAGCCTTTCTTCATGGGCTTGCAAAGAACTGGTGAGTTCTTCAAACCTGTAGGTTGACAGATCCCTGGATTCTTCAATTGCAGCCACAACATGGTCAAATTTCCTAGTAAGACTCCTCAAAACCTTACTTACCACAGTCTCAGTACTCACAATTTCACCATATGACTTCATGTGATTGACAATACCTGACACCCTTGACAAGAACACTTGCACTGACTCCTTGTCCTGCATCACCAGGGTCTCAAACTCTTTCCTGAGTGCCTGCAACTTCACTGTGATCACCCTCTTGTCTCCCATGTACTCTTGCCTTAGGATCTCCCAGGCTTCATGAGATGTTGTTACAGCATCAATCCTTGGAAAGATTTCATCATCTAAGGCAGTTTGAATCATAAACAAAGCCTTTGAATCCTTCTTTCTTTTCTCCCTCAACTGTTGATCAGGTTCTTCATTCCCATTGTCCTTGAACCCTTGATCCACCAGATTCCAAACTTCTTGAGACTTGAAGAGAGTGGACATCTTCAAGCTCCAGAAATGGTAGTTGATTCCTTTGAAAACAGGCAACTGAGGGTTGCTGGAATTCCCATTACCATTGTTCTGCATTTTCTTAGCAAGAACTTCACTCTGTGTTTCCCTTTGTGTTTAATCTCTCTTCTCTCAGCCCGAATCTAACCCAGCAACACAAGATTTGTGTTAGCTCTGATACCAAATGTTGTCAAACTGATGAACAGACCCCCAGAAAACTCACACAGAAACCACACTAATGAGGGAGATGAGTTGCAGGTTCTTCTGTTACACAGAAGAGAACCTTTGAACACACAAAAGCTTAAAATGCCACTTCTTCGATTGATTGAAAAACTGAACATAATTACACCCTTCAACTTCAGCAATTGATAAAAGAAACTACCCACTACATTGCCTACTACCATGATCTTTACAACTGCAACACAACTACCCTTAACACTAACTGTTGTCATACTTGACCAATCTAACTTAACTCACACGACAATTAACTAACTCAGCTAACACTTAGCTTAGGAACTTCAAATTATATTCTAACACAATTTGTCGAAGGTAGATTGAAACCAGGTTAAAGCTCTACTAACCATCTTGATCCTCGAATGTAAACTATGCTTACATATTATGGTGAGTTCTTGTTAAAAGTTTGCATCCATCTACTTAAAATGTACATGCTATCTTCTTCAAAATTGAAATCTGCCAGTAAGATGGTGGTTTGATGTTTTCTTGATACTGTTGTTTTTTTTCCCTTGAAATTACGTGATTTTAGCTTGTGGCAAGTGATGGTTAAGGTTCGAGTCTCTCTACTAGAGGCTTAAGGGGTTTATTTAGGTGCATTCTTTTATGTAATTATATGCATTTTTAATTTCATAGCAATGTCGTATTATGTTGCAATATGATTTTTTTTCCTAGCAATTGGAGTTGCAATATGAATAACAATAGATTTCAAATTTGATGTTTTTTTAACGAAGTGGATATGTTCTAATTACAATAATCAAACGAATTTGTGAAGCATATATAGGAATGTCATATGAATCTGTCACCATTAGCTCTTTCGCACTTCCTAGTTTGTGATTTTCACCTTCAGAGACGACTCTATAAAGGAGATCGATTTGTTCAGTTAGCAGTAGCAAGTGTAAATATTAATAAAAAATGCTAGAGCTAAATTATTGAATTATGATAGATAAATAGGGAGAGAAATGTATGTCCAGTGGATTGATTTTTTCTTGTGAGTTCTACTAGCAAACTTGTCTTGTGAATAAGACAATCTTGATAGCAAAACTCACAAGATCAGTGTAGACTATCACAAGTTGTGATAGTCGATTTGGACACTAATCTTTGTGGCAAGAGCTGTGTATATGAATATGTTTATGAAATAGGTTAGCATGATTTGTGCCTTTTGTTGAAATATAATTCACATTTCATTCAAATGTTAGTTATGTTTTATGTTAATCGATGTCGAGTAGAACTTTTTTTATTGAATTCAGTTTTCTGCAGTTTCTGTTTAGGTGAAGTAGTGGAGAACTGGGGTGCAGTTACCATGTTAGTTTTCAGCATTGTAAGTAGCTTATGTAGGTGGTTTGACAATCAATTGAATCATGGAGTTATTGGTTGTTCAATCAATAAATCTCTCTCTATTTTCTATTAACTATCATTGTGACATAAGGGGTTCAAGGTGTTGTTCTGGGGCTGTGTTTGAGTGCATTAGGGTGTGGTTGGTTCACCATTGTTGTGAGAACATTTGGTATCAAAGCCAACTAAGATTTGCAATCGGGTTTCTGTTCTGGGTTGAGTGATTATGAGGACAAACACAAAGGGAATCACTGTGAGAGAAGGTTCTGTTCAAAATGCAGAGTAACAACAATGGGAACTCAGGCAATCCACAACTACTTGTGTTCAAAGGAACCAACTACCACTTTTGGAGCTTGAAGATGACAACTCTTTTCAAGTCTCGGGAGGTCTGGAATCTAGTTGATCAAGGCTTTGAAGACAATGGTACAGATGAGGCTGATCAACAGTTGAGAGAAATGAGAAAGAGAGATTCAAAGGCATTGTTCATGATACAAAGTGTCTTAGATGATGAGATCTTCCCAAGGATAGCTGCATCAACAACAGCACATGAAGCTTGGGAAACGTTGAAGCAAGAGTATCTGAGGGATAAGAAAGTGATTACAATTAAGCTGCATTCACTAAGAAGAGAGTTTGAAACTCTGTCAATGCAAGACAAGGAGTTTGTGCAAGTGTATCTGTCACGAGTCTCAGGAATTGTGAACCATATGAAAGCATATGGTGAGAAGATGAGTACTGAGACATTAATGAGCAAGGTGTTGAGGAGTCTCCCCAAGAAGTTTGATCATGTGGTTGCAGCCATAGAGGAATCAAAGGATCTGTCAATTTGCAGATTTTAAGAGCTTACTAGTTAATTGCAGGCCCATGAAGAGAGATTGAGTAGAACTAGTGAGCAAAAGGAGGAGAAGGTCTTCCAGGTGAAGGAAGACAATGCAAGGAGTAAGAGTGAAGGCTCTTCAAGCAGAGATGGTCATAGACGAGGCCATAGAAGAAGAGGAGGCTACAGAGGTAGCTATAGAGGTCGTGGTGGAAAAGGTCATGGCAGAGGTTCACATGGTGGGTCAGGAAGAGGAAATGGAGGTGATCAAGGAAGAGATCAGTGGAAGGACTCAAACAGAAATCAGGGAAATGGGTCAATATCTCAAAGTAGTGGTATTCAATGCTACTATTGCAAGAAATATGGGCACAAAGAGGCACACTGTTGGGAAAAGCAGGAAAATCAACAGAAGAATGCAAATTACTCAGAGAGCAATGATAAAGAAGATAGATTATTCATGACATTCTCACTAGTAACTGAAACTACCAATGACATTTGATATCTTGACAATGGATGCTTTAATCACATGTCAAGTTCAAGAGGATTGTTCACTGAGCTTGATGAAACCAAGAAGGGAAGAGTCAGGCTAGGTGATAACAAGATGTTGCAGTGTGAAGGAAGAGGAACTATTGTCATCAAACGTGTGCAACGTGGAGGGAAGTCCTTGACAGATGTGCAATATGTTCCTAGCTTGGCTCACAACCTGCTAAGTGTTGGGCAACTGCAAGGCAGTGGGTACTCTTTGCTCTTTGATGATGATGAGTGCAAGATAAGAGAAAAGAAAACCGGGCATCTTGTTACATTAGTGGCTATGACAAAGAATAGGATGTTTCTATGTGATCTAGCATCAAATGTGAACAAAGCTATGACAGCAAAGCAAGATGAGGCTACCAGACTCTGGCATTTGAGGTATGGTCATCTAAATCTTCAGAGTTTAAAGATGTTGAGCACAAAAGATATGGTACAGGGACTGCCTAAGATTGGTGAGCTCGATCTGTGTGAAGGTTGTCTATATGGAAAGCAAAGCAGAGGCTCTTTTACCAACAGAGAAGCATGGAGAACTAAGGATTGCTTGGAATTCCTTCATGCAGATTTATGTGGGACTATGCAAACAGAATCTGTTGGAGGGAGCAAGTACTTTCTGCTCATCACAAATGACTTCAATAGAATGAGTTGGGTCTATTTTCTGAGAAGCAAGTCAGAGGCATTTGAAAGTTTCAGAAAATTCAAGATTCTTGTGGAGAAACAATCTGGCAAGGTTGTGAAGGCCTTGAGAACAGATAGAGGTGGAGAGTTTATGTCTCATGAGTTTGCCTCTTATTGTGAAGAGTATGGAATCAGAAGAGAGTTTACTGATCCTTACACTCCTGAGCAAAATGGAGTTGCTGAAAGGATGAATAGGACAATGGTTGAAATGGCAAGAAGTATGTTGAAGGCTAGAAATGCTCCGAGGAAGTTTTGGTGTGAGGCAGTAGCTACAGTTGTTTATGGGTTGAATGTATCTCCAACAAGGGTTGTCATGGACAAGACACCCTTTGAAGTTTGGAGAAACAAGAAGTCATCAGTTCATCACTTGAAGGTGTTTGGTTGTGTGGCTTATGCTTTGATCAATCTGAGATCAAATCTTGATGACAAGGCAGAGAAATGTGTGTTCATTGGGTATGTCTCTCAATCTAAGGCATACAAGCTATTCAATCAGGTGACAGGGAGAACTGTGATCAGTAGAAATGTTGTCTTTAATGAGGAAGCTGAGTGGGATTGGATGAGGAATGAGAAGGGAAGTGTGCCACCGAAAGTGATCGCCATTGATAGCTCCTCTGAGGAGATCAATGCAAGTGATGAGGCTGACATTAATGAGTTGAATACAGATTCTCCTTCAACTAAATCACCACAGAGTAGTCCATCAAGTAGTGCAGGATCGACATCTTCAGATTCTTCAAGTGGATCACCTCCTCCTCGAATGTTCAGATCCCTAGCAGACATTTATGAGAGGTGTGGGCTTGCTTTGATTGCAACTGATCCTGATAGTTTTAATGAGGCAAAAGATGAGAAGAAGTGGCAAGCTGCAATGAAAGAGGAGATGAGATGCATTTAGAAAAATCAAACATGGGAGTTAGTGGAGTTGCCTCAGGAAAAGAAAGCTATTGGCTTGAAGTGGGTATTTAGAACAAAATACCACACTGATGGAAGTGTGCAAAAGCATAAGGCAAGGTTGGTTGCAAAAGGCTATGCCCAACAAGAAGGGATTGATTATGAAGAAACTTTCTCACCAGTTGCAAGGCTTGAAACAGTAAGAGTTGTGTTGGCCTTAGCTGGTCAGTGGAAGCTACCAATCTTTCAGCTTGATGTAAAATCAGCTTTTCTGAATGGGGAGTTGCAGAAAGAAGTCTATGTAGAGCAGCCACAAGGATTTGTGAAGAGTGGGGAGGAAGGAAAGGTGTACATATTGATAAAAGCTCTGTATGGCTTGAAGCAAGCTCCATGAGCCTGGTATAGCAGAATAGATACTTTCTTTCTCGAGAATGGCTTTGAAAGGAGTGAGAATGAGCTCACTCTGTATGTAAGAAGGAAGAGCAAGTGTGTATGTTGATGATATCATATACTTTAGCTCTTCATCAGTGATGCTAGACCAGTTCAAGGCAACCATGATGAAAGAGTTCGAGATGACAGACCTGGGGTTGTTGCAATACTTCCTAGGCTTGGAAGTCAAGCAAAGAAAGGAAGGCATATTTCTCTGTCAAGAGAAATGTGCAAGGGATCTATTAAAGAAATTTAAGATGGAAGGTTGTGAAATTGCTCAGACTCCCATGAACACTAATGAGAAGTTGCATAGGGAGGATGGCACTCCAAGGGCAAATGAAAAGCTCTACAGAAGCATGGTGGGTGGATTGAACTAACTAAACACTCGAGGCCAGACATAGCCTATTGTGTGAGTGTAGTCTCAAGGTATATGCACAGTCCCACCAAGTAACACTTTGGAGCAGCAAAGAGAATTTTGAAGTATGTAGCAGGCACCCTGAAGTGTGGAATTTAGTATGAGAGTGTACCGAACTTCAAATTGCAAGGGCATACTGATAGTGATTGGGCAGGTTGCCTAGATGATAGAAAGAGCACTTCTGGCTCTTTTTTTGTTTTAGGCTCAGGGGCTGTCACATGGAGCTCTAAGAAGCAGGAGACAGTGGCACTGTCATCCTTAGAAGCTGAGTATGTAGCTGCAGGGGCAGCTGCTAGACAAGCTCTTTGGTTGAAGAAATTATTGTTTGATTTGGGATACAATCACACTGATGCAGTTGAGGTATGGTGTGACAACAGATCAGCTATAGAAATGACAAAGAACCCGACCTTTCATGCTCGTACAAAACACATTGATGTGCAGCAACACTTTATCAGGCAATTGGTGGCTAAGGATGAGATTGTGCTCAGGTTTTGTGGAACCAATGATCAAGATGCAGATATGTTCACAAAGGCTTTGAGTGGTGCCAAGCATGAGTTCTTCATGGAGAAGATTGGCATGAAGAGAATGTGAATTAAGGGGAGGTATTGAAATATAATTCACATTTCATTCAAATGTTAGTTATGTTTTCTGTTAGTCGATGTCGAATGACAGTGAAATTGTAATGGATGTCGAGTAGAACTTTTCTGTTGAATTCAGTTTTCTGCAGTTTCTATTTAGGTGAAGTAATGGAGAAGTGGGGTGCAATTACCATGTTAGTTTTCAGCATTGTAAGTAGCTTATGTAGGTGGTTTGACAGTCAATTGAATCGTGGAGTTATTGGTTGTTTAATCAATCTATCTCTCTCTCTGTTTTCTGTTAAATGTCATTGTGACAGAAGGGGTTAAAGGTATTGTTCTGGTGCTGTGTTTGAGTGCATCAGGGTGTAGTTGGTTCACCATTGTTGTGACAACACCTTTGCAGCCTTGTGGCTTACACTAGCCATATAATATCATATTTCTTGACATATAATTGTTGGTTTTCTTATATGATAATATACTTACCGTAAATGAATTAATGAATGACACTTCTGACTGTTAATTCATCTTTTGACTATTAATTTAGCTTATGACTTCTAATTCATATACCTTGCATTATCTTGTTTGCCATCTTTTGAAATTGAAATTGTGTATATATGTAGTGATTTGAATATCTTGATGTTTTTGATTTTTTTTGGATAAGGCTAATCAAGGTCTCTCAAACTTGGAGGAAATTTTTAACCATTCGCCTAGATTCTAAAACAACATTGCAGGATGATCAATAGACTCGTCTTTTTCCAACGTATTATAAGGGCATATATGATCAAGTCATATGTACCCATAACTTGAAACTTTGCAAGACAATATATTTGAAGTGTTGTTGATGAAGATGAATATTTTGTCTTGAAATATTGTAGGAACTTGAAACTTTTAAAGTATTCAATTACAAGATTGTTTTAGGAATATGCCAATACTGCATGTTCAGTTGTGGATTTGTGGGTGATTTATTGATTTGAATTGGAATTATAAGTTAAATTACAGGTTTATCATGGTAATATATGAATGGGTATTATAAAACCAAAAAAAATATACATAGCCTGGATCTTATTTATCCGGTATATATATCAATTTTATGATCAATCGAGAATATTATATACCTCGGACATTATTTAAACCTCCAAGCTATATACATGATACAAATAAACTTCCCAAACACCTAAGACTAATATACCCCGAATTATAATCCAAACTAGTTTATTAAAACCCTTATTGAAGATAGTATATAACCCGGATATTAGTGGAATATAACCCGGATATTACTGGTGGTGTGTTTTTTAGCTCCTTTTCTGTAGGAATTTGCTGGATTATAGACCCTCAATTTTTTTCTTCAAACATACGGGCTCAAGGCTGACCCACTTTTCACCCAAACTAACGTGAAGCCCGAATCTATATGTTGTCAAAATGTCAGATTCGGGGTATATGGCTAAAAACAGTGGCCTGGGTAAAATTCCTTTTTTGTACTACTGACGTATTTTATATATGAAAATAACAATGTTAAATTTGGAAGCCATAGAATAATATACTAGTACAATCCCCGCGCCATGGCGCGTATTTTAAAAAAAAATAAAAATAAAATTCTGTAAGTATAAAATTAAATAATCTATTATCAAACGTTAACATAAAACAAAAAAATAGATTTGATAAAGTAAGTAAAAAATAATAAAAATAATTATAAAAAATGTATAAAAATTATATGAGTTTAAGATTTAAATAGAATAGGTTGATTGAATGAAAATCCTAAAATAAATGTGGTTATAACACCTAATAAAAAATGCTTATGATTTAGTAGTTAGATATAGCCAGATTTATCAGAGAAACGTGTACAAATTACATTAGTTAGATTTTTTTTCTAGATTTAGTTGATTGGGAGGAAATAGTAAATCTAAAGTGATTATAACATATAAGCAGAAACATTTCTCATTTAATAGTTATAATAGATAAATCCCATTGGTTAATTTTTAAAAAAAATTATTATTTGAAAATTTAAGTAGATTAGGTGAAAATCCAAAAATTAAGGTTATTATATTAAAAAAATACTCCCTCCGATCGGTAATATTTGATGTTTTAGGAGATTAAATTTAATTTGATCAACAATATTGGATGTTTTAGATGTAATAATTACACTCTTTTTTACTTTTGCACTAATATCAATATAATTTGTACTTTTTTTCTTTAACCAATTACATTTGTGCATAATAAATGTGATGCGGGAGAAAAAATTATTTGATGGATTATTTAGAGGGGGAATGACATTTCTAAATTCTTGTGCATATCCTTAAAACATCAAATATTTTCGATCGGATGGAGTAATTTTCATTGAGTGTGTGTATATACACAAAGAGAGAGAGAGAGAGAGAGAGAGAGAGAGAGAGAGAGAGAGAGAGAGATTTGTTGCTTAAAAAAATACTTCATATATTTGAAACTATGTATTTTTTAAAAAAATAAATTGAATTAATCCCATTGTTTTAAAAAAGTTGTATGAAATAATATCAGGTAATGAATATATAATGAAATAATACTATATAGTTAATATTACCTTTATTAAAAAAAGTTTTAAATTAATCCCAATGGTTAAAAATATATTAAGAAATGATGTTATGTAAATAATATTAGATAGTTAAATTATCATATATACCATCTTTCCAATATACACAATTGATCAATATACATATATATATATATATGGATATATATATATATATATATATATATATATATATATATATATATATATATATATATATATATATATATATATATATATATATATATACCCATACTACGTACTATCCATATATCCATATATATATATATGTATATTGATCAATTGTGTATATTGGAAAGATGGTATATATGATAATTTAATGGGTATATATGGATACATGGATATTACGTAGTATGGGTATATATATATATGGATATATGGATATTACGTAATATGAGTATAAATATTGGAAAAAAAATCACGTTATTTCTAAATACGATATAAAAGGAGGGAATATAGATAGTTGACAAAAATACGTAGTATGGGTATATATATATATATGGATATATGGATATTACGTAATATGATATGAGTATAAATATTGGGAAAAAAATTCACGTTATTTCTAAATACGATATAAAAGGAGGGAATATAGATAGTTGACAAAAATAGGTTATATGGAAAATAAACTATTTGTAAATAAAAAATAAAATTATATATATAATAGATGTTGCCGAAAATACCGGCGCGCGAGGATGCGACACGTGGCACAAAAGCTTTGGGTTTAATTAATATATAGATACTAGTGTAGGTCCCGTCCCATGTACGGAGAATACATTAATATAATTAATATAGATATAAATAAAATTAATTTGACGGATTATAAAAAATCTAAATATTTTTTTTTATTTAGATACTTTCAAAATAAATATAGAATTCACATTTATAAGGTAATTTTTTCTTATAATCTACAATTAATTGAATCTCATGTCATTTATTAGATAACTGTTTTTTAAAAATATTTTAATATTGTTTTTTGTTAAATATATAGTATATATCTACAACTAATATTGTTTTTCCTTATATAATATTTACTCTTTTATAAGGTATTTCATCTTTCCAATTATATGAGTTAATGGTAAAATAAAATAATTTTTTATTAGATTTCCTTTTTGACTGGAGAAAGTTTTGCGAGATGCGGTCGTGCGCTGCCACGTATGCAGATGCACTCACACGCCGCCACGTAGGCAGCAATGCATCGGTTTTAGTACATGTATATGTATATAGATAGATATTCGAGGGATGCTTGCTATATTCCATTAAAGGGTTTGACACGGCTCCCACACTCAAATTCAGCATGCTTGCTCCAGGCAAGTGCGTTGAATTTCGGTGAGGGCGGATGCTATATATCTTCAATAATATTGATGACAAGAACAAGAACAAAATCAATATAAATAACAATATATTAATAGAATAATATTATTTCAAAATATAAATAATGAAAGAAATTACACATAATTCAAAATATAAATAATGAAAGAAAACTAAAACGTGCATTTCATAAAACGCATTAATGCGTTTTGTGAAATGCACGTTTTAGTTTTCTTATATAGTAGGATTACGATATTGTAAGCTTGTGAAGGTTCTCGAGTTTAATAGGCCGGAGAAGGAGTGTACACAGGAGCCTTGTAAACGGGAGATGAAGTGTACACTGGTTTTAGGGTGTACACAGGTTTGTAGACCGGTATAGGATGGTATGTGGGTTTTGGGGTGTACACGGGCTTGTAAATTGGTGTAGGGTGGTATACAGGGACCTTGTAAATTGGTTTTGGGATGTAAACAGGGACCTTGTAAGTCGGTGAAGGATAGTACACAGAAGATGGAGTGTACACAGGGTTCTCATAAACAGGAGATGGGGTGTATGTAGGACTCTTGTAAACCGGGGATGAGGTGTACACTGGGGATTGAGTATACACAGGGCTCTTGTAAACTGGAGATGGGGTGTATGCAGGGCTCTTGTAAACCGGGGATGGGGTGTACACTGGAGATGGAGTGTACACAGGCTTGTATACTGGGGTAGGACGGTATACTGGGGCCTTGTAAACTGGTTTAGGGATGTATACGGGGCTCTTGTAAATAGGAGATGGTGTGTATACAGGGCTCTTGTACACAGGAGATGGAGTGTACACAGGCTTATAGATAGGTGTAGCTTTGTACACTGGTTTTGGAATGTAAACCGGTGATGGAGTGTAGACAGGGCTTTTGTAGGAAGGAGATGGAGTATAGATTGGGTTAGGGTGGTACACGGGTTTGGGGATGTAAACTGGTGTCCTGTATTCGGGAGATGGGGTATACTCAGGACGCTTCTTGTAGACTCGAGAAGATACGTAGACAGAAGCCTTGGCCTTGTAGTATGGCGATGGAGAGGGAACATACTCCTCCGATGACTTATACTCAGGAGATGGAGTGTAAGAGCTATAGTAGTCGGCGGAAGCAATGACTGCCATGGAAAGGACAAGTAGGGAAGAAACAAGAAGAGCCCTGGAAGCCATTTTAGAACTCTCTTTTGTTGTTTTTTTTGTTGGTTCTAATATGGCTAGAGGGGAAGTGAAGATGAAAGATGAGATGGTGATTGTTTAGGTTCATGGATTTGGTTTTTATAGGCTTTCCCTATAGTCACCATGAAGAGAGACAACAATGGCACTTCATTGGATGCACGATTTCATTCACGTCTAATTCCAGCTAGTATGGATGCCTACTTTTTAATAAAACATTGTTGTTATAGAGGATATTAATTTTAATTTAATTTAGATATGATGATAACATCATAGCTAGCATTAGACGTAGTGATTAGTGAAGATCCATCCAGGGCCGGCCCATGGGCTGTGCGAATAGTGCAATCGCACAAGGGTTCAAAATTTTGGGGGCCTCGTATATATTATATATGTATATATATTGCAAAGAGAATCAAGGTGGCACAGTAGAGAAGTCGGTTAAGGGACAGCGCTTGTACCGAATCGGGAAGGAGTTCGATTCTCCCTAGCAAACGCAAATTCGGATTTTTTTTCTTCTAAAAACAATAATTACAACAGCCAAGGAGCAGCAGCCCATTCCGATTTTTTTTAGGCCCAGCCCATTCCGATTTTTTTCCTAAACCCTAATAAAGGGAAATCAATTCAACAGCCAACGCAAATTCGGATTTGTTTTCTTTGTTTTTTTTTTCGTCACAATTCACAAACTCACAAAGAATATAGAGAAAAGAAAAAAACCCTAATAAACGGAAATCGATTCAACTTATTCAACAACTGCAATCGTCTCTTCAAGCTCAAGGATTTCGATAGGTAATCTCAAATTTTAACTATATTCTTTTGTTAGTTTTTACTTTAATTTCTTAGATGATCATAATTTTTTTTTTGTTATTGTTTTGAACCTTTCTACCTTAGAAATCACTAAGTTGAGATTTAAAAAGATAGAATGCCTCCTACAAGATTTGAAAGTGGTCATGCCAAGCGCAAAAGAAAAGAGAAAGATAAAAATTGGTTGAAAGTAAAAAATGAGCTATTCGCAAGTTTGTAGAGTCGATACATAAGGAGCTATTCGCAAGTTTTCCCTTTGAATTAGTTTTAAAAAAAAGGCCTCTATATATAAGTTGCACAAGGCCTCAAAATATAACGGAACGGCCCTGGATCCATCCACCAACAAGATCTTACTTAAAAAAAAAACAATAAAGAGTTCTAAAATGGCTTCAAAATAACATAATTCCATTGTTTAAATTATTAGTTTACATACCAAAAAAACATATGGATTAATGGAGATACTCATAAAAATGCAAAGCACTAACTCAACTAAATTAAATTATTATTTTGAATAACAATCATTTTTATTAGTTGGGGGAATATATAAATTGTAGGAATCGTGCAGCCATTGCATTGCCATTGCAGTATATTCATGTGAGCAGAGGGAAAGCCTATAAAAACAGCCAAAAACCTAAACAATCACAATCTCATCTAACTTTGATCTTCAATTTCCTTCTAGCTATTTTATCAACAAAAAAACAACAAAAGAAAGTGTTCTAAAATGGCTTACAAGGCTCTTTTTTCCCTACTTGTCCTTTCCATGGCAGTTATTGCATCCGCCCGCGATTACTATAGCTCGTACACTCCATCTCCCGAGTATAAATCACCGGAGGAGTATGTTCCTTCTCCATCGCCGTACTACAAGGCCAAGGCATCTGTGTACGCTTCGACTCCTGGATACAAGAAGCCTTACATCCCTAAACCAGAGTACCACCCTACCCCAGTCTATACTCCCTCTCCTACTTACAAAAGCCCGGCCTACACTCCATCACCGATTTATGTTTCAAAACCAGTATACAAGCCTACACTTATCTATAAGCCTGTGTATAAGAGCCCTGTATACACCCCGTCTCCGGTATACAAGAGCCCTACATACACACCATCTCCGGTTTACAAGAGTCCTGTGTACACTCCATCTCCTGTACACTACCCCTCACCTACTTACAAGAGTCCTGTTTACATTCCAAAGCCAGCTTACAAGGTCCCTGTATACCACCCTACTCCTGTATACAAGCCTGTGTATACTTCATCTCCTGTGTACACCCCGTCACATGCTTACAAGGTTCCTGTTTATATCCCAAAATCAGTTTACAAGGTCCCTGCATACCACCCTACACCCATCTACAAGCCTGTGTACACTCTGAAACCCGCATACATCTCAAAGCCAGTTTACAAGGTTCCTACATACCACCCTACACCCATGTACATCCCAAAACCAGTGTACACACCATCTCCAATTTACAAGGCTCCTATTTACTCCCCAACACCAGTATACAAAAGTCCAGCATATACTCCTTCTCCGGTCTATTAGACTCGAGACCTCCGCAAGCTTGCTGCATCTTAATCCTATATAAGAAAACCTAGACGTGTAGTGCATAAAATGCATTACTTGAGCAAGAATGGGTCGATGTATTATTTGTAATTTCTTTCATTATTTATATGTTGAAATAAAATTATAATACGAAGTATTAATATTGTTGTTTATATTTATATTGATATTATAATACGAAATTCTATTCAAGGGACGCTTGTTATATTTCTTTAAAATATATATTTGACACCCCACACTAAAATTCTACCCATTTTGTAATTTATAATAGAGAAAATTACTAAATAGGTTGCATTGTTTAGATGGCCCAATTTAATAAACTATTCATCTATGGATTTTAATTGGCAAATTAATGTCCGCTCAATTAACCCTTTACCACCTCCTCTAATCTCTGTCTGCATCTCTCTCGAGTGCGACCCTCTCTCTAACCAGATCCTCTCCATTGTTGTTCCGTAATCTCTCCAATCTCTCTCCGCTCCTGTAATCTCTTGTCTTTATCTATACGTTTAAACTAGTTTAGTACCCGCACTATTGTGCAGTTTTTTTTAATTAATATATTTAATATTCCATATTAAAAAAATATATAAATTTTTTTGTTTATACTCTAAAGTCTAAACTCTAGTACTACTCACCTCGAAAACTATAACGTTATTTATTGAGTGGGGGCAGACGAACACAAATTGAACTAAATCAAGTCGATTCTCAAAGTTTTACTTTTACACTATCCTATAAAGTATAAACAAACAATTGCATGCATATACTATGATACGGGGTTAGCCGCAGGGTGGCCCGATCTTCGACAATCAAGACTCAAAAGACAAGAACGGAAGCAAAGACTCAACAAAACAATGAAAGAAAAACCGATAGAAGGGTGATTCGAACTAAGGTAGAACGAGATAAAGACCCCAGGCCTCCTAAGAGGGTAGGAACCAAGTATCAACGACTACAAAGCCCGCCTCTACAACCTTACACAACCAAGCGGACAACTTGGAGGCACAAGGAGGGGACTTGTGATTACCTGGATCACCAAGCTCTCGCGAGGTTGACGAACTCAAAGCAAACCAAGGAGGATCTATAACCAATTGCAATCGATGAGCAACGCTTCGAATCGATTGACTTCCTCACACTTGTGTTTCACACAAAGGCTGAAATTTTTATCAAATTGAACGTCTTTTTTTCTACAATGGAGATCAGCCCCTTCTTATAACCCTAAAGGCTGATTTTAATGAAAATAATAATTAAAAGAGAAATTAAAATAAAACCATAAATTACCTAAAATAAAAGTAAATAAGGTCTCTAAAAATAGCAACAAGGAAAGTTCCAACACTTAACAAATTCCCGTCAAAACAGTGACAGCTGCAAAGAATGTGATTTTCGGCCAAGCTCCATGTCGAATCTGGAAAAACCTTCAACAGCAAAGTTGTAGATCTCTTCGTCCTCGTTCCGACAAGGTATGGTACGATTAAATCCGATTAATATTGACTCCGTACGACTCATTTTACTGAGACATCAAAAAGCTGTCAAAATGCTGAACGAATCTATAAACGTCATTTGCACCTTTGGATCTTCCCCATGGTGGAGCCTTCTTCTTCCTCTTGAGGATGACAACATTCTCACGAGCTCGAATCTTAGGTCCATCCCCAAGTATAGGTGTGTCCGAAGGTGTCTTGGATGGTCCCGCATCATCCTCCCTTTCTTGAAAAGGATTCGACCTCGAATCCAAGGTCGCATAAGATTCCGCAAAAGCATCCACACGAGCTCCTGGATCAAATACCTCATGCCCATGGAAACTCCTCACAAGGCCGATTGTAGTAGGGGTTGACCACGTCTGGATGGTTTTGATCTTGGCGTCGCCATCTTGTAGACCATTAGAGCTTTCTACAAAACCAAGAAAAGAAACTTGATTAGTGCACAATTCATATTGTATTTCATCTTCATAAGGTTCTAATTGAATATGCACTTTAGCTTGTTCAATTATCTCTAAGTTTCCTTCCAATGCTAGCAAGTTTTCTTCCTTTTTCAAGGCTGGATTGTCAATCATATCAAGGCTAGCAATATTAGAACAAGTTTCACTATCAATGATCATATTACAAATTATGCCTTTTTCTAAGCATTTAGTATGACACAAATCTTCACTTTGATTATCATCACAAGGCATAGGTTGAACACTTAAAACTTTATGAACAATCAAAGAATCATCATGCTCATATTCAATGCAATCATCTTTAGAGGCAAGTAAACTAAGATTCTAATCATTATTAACATGCGCATCATTTTCACCACTAGAATTTGCATATCCATTTTTGCCTAGGGGATTAATCATGAAAATCTTCTTATTTGGACAATCCTTCATAACATGTCCTCTACCTTGGCATATAAAGCAAGGAATGTACATAGGTTTAAGAGTAGAAGAGTTAGGATTACTCCCTTTAGGGCCAGTAGATGCCCCAGAAGAATGTCGTGCCTCTACTGCCGTCAATCTTTCATTTATTCGTACCAATGTCTCATTCACGGCTTCCAACTGTTTGATCATCTCAGCTCTAGTAATCATATTGTTGCCCTGGTTAGACATGGCAAAGAAAGACAAACAAAGAACTATGTGACAGTTAGTAAAAATATAAACAATCTCACAAGTGTTTCTCTCACACACTTCTCTCTAATTGGTTATGATAAGCTTGTTGGGGCAATCCGCTTTGGGCAAATCAACACTCAAGCAAGGACTTAACGATCAAAAGAGAGTAAGCAAGGGAAAGGACAAAGAAACACGCAACAAAGGACTCGAAATCGACCCGAAACAGACTCGACAGAAGCTGTACCGAGGCGGGGGGGTCGGTACAGGGTCGGTATGGGGTCGGTACAGGGACTGGAGGATTCGACGCACGCGACAGGAGCTGTACCGAGGCAAGGGGGGGTCGGTACGGGGTCGGTATGGCCACTGCAGGATTCGACGCACTCGACAGGAGCTGTACCGAGGCTAGGGGGTCGGTACAGGGTCGGTACGGGGTCGGTATGGCCACTGTAATGCTCGACAGACCAAAATACGAAAAGAAAATGAAAGAAAAGAAAGACTATGATTTTTACCTCTTTTTGATTTCAACCCTTAGCAAGGACGTTGTGGTTGCAAGGTAGGGCTTAAAAAAAAATTTTGGTTTGGGAGGTATGTGTTTGAAGGTTGTCGACTAGGGCTATAACAATTTCACCAAATTTGGTCCTTGAAGGTTCTTGCACTAGATCTCAACAATCCTTTTTTTTTTTTTGAAGCTACTTTTGCCCCTAGTGAATTTTATCCTCCTAGGTCAAAGCTTTGAATGTATACTTTTTTTTTTACTCTTTCGGATGACTGTTTTTTTTTTTTTTTGACTAATGCAAGAACACTTAACAATGAAATAAAAGGACTGTTGAAAATTTAAACTATGGTGAAAGAAAAATAAAATTTATGTAGCCTAATGAAATATATATAGATGGAACTTTGGCTAACTTTGGTAAGTCTATCTATCTATGCCTTTGTATAACCTATGGTAGATAAAATGAATTATATCTACCACAAAATCAGAAATTAAATAGGCAAAATAGATAAAACAAATAGGTAAAGATAGAAAGTAACTAGGGTTATGAAACCTCTTTGTGTTTGACTTGAAGGCTGCCGAATTGGAGATCCAACGTGGGTGCTAATTGGCAAACAATTAGGGCTGCACAAAGGTGTTAATTGGCTCCACGTAGCTACTGGTTCGGCTTAGGATGTGTTTAGGGTAGGTGCAACCACATACATCACAAACAAAGGTTAATGCAATCAAATTCAAAAATTCAAGAAGTAAAAAACCAAGAACAAGGGACTCTATTTTTTTTTTTGTAGTGTTTTCGGACTGTGTTTTTTTTGTAGGGTTTTGTGTTTATGAGAAACAAAAAGACACAATTGATGTCGGAAACCAAAGCTCTGATGCCAATTTGATACGGGGTTAGCCGCAGGGTGGCCCGATCTTCGATAATCAAGACTCAAAAGACAAGAACGGAAGCAAAGACTCAACAAAACAATGAAAGAAAGACCGATAGAAGGGTGATTCGAACTAAGGTAGAACGAGATAAAGACCCCAGGCCTCCTAAGAGGGTAGGAACCAAGTATCAACGACTACAAAGCCCGCCTCTACAACCTTACACAACCAAGCGGACAACTTGGAGGCACAAGGAGGGGACTTGTGATTACCTGGATCACCAAGCTCTCGCGAGGTTGACGAACTCAAAGGAAACCAAGCAGGATCTATAACCAATTGCAATCGATGAGCAACGCTTCGAATCGATTGACTTCTTCACACTTGTGTTTCACACAAAGGCTGAAATTTTTATCAAATTGAACGTCTTTTTTTCTACAATGGAGATCATCCCCTTCTTATAACCCTAAAGGCTGATTTTAATGAAAATAATAATTAAAAGAGAAATTAAAATAAAACCCTAAATTACCTAAAATAACTTAAGTAAATAAGGTCTCTAAAAATAGCAACAAGGAAAGTTCCAACACTTAACAAATTCCCGTCAAAACAGTGACAGCTGCAAAGAATGTGATTTTCGGCCAAGCTCCATGTCGAATCTGGAAAAACCTTCAACAGCAAAGTTGTAGATCTCTTCGTCCTCGTTCCGACAAGGTATGGTACGATCAAATCCGATTAATATTGACTCCGTACGACTCATTTTACTGAGACGTCGAAAAGCTGTCAAAATGCTGAACGAATCTATAAACGTCATTTGCACCTTTGGATCTTCCCCATGGTGGAGCCTTCTTCTTCCTCTTGAGGATGACAACATTCTCACGAGCTCGAATCTTAGGTCCATCCCCAAGTATAGGTGTGTCCGAAGGTGTCTTGGATGGTCCCGCATCATACTAATTAAGGTCAATTGGAATAAATTATAAACAAACAAACAAAGTAGAAAGATAAAATGCTAAAAATTAGATCGGTGACAAGATTGCAAGAAATTAGAATTAAATTAGAATGATCAATAAAAAAAAACTTACAGTGAGAAAGACAACATTGATGGAGAGATGGTAGAATTTATACAATTGAAGACACAAGGGGTATTTTTGTATAAGAATCTTATTGAAGAGATCCAATACAGATTTTGTTAGTTATTTGAGTTTATCCGAAATTTTATTCAAATTCAAAATTGCAATCATATCCAATTCAAAATAATTTTAATAAAATTAATAAAAAGAAATTTAAAAATAAAATCAATTGGTTAAGATTTTGGGAAAAAATTAATTGATTAATTAATTATGTATTTAAATAAATAATTTGATTTATAATAAATAATAATTGAAGAGATCCGATGTAGATTTGTTAGTTATTTAAGTTTATCCGAATTGTTATTCAAATTCAAAATTGCAATCATATCCAATTCAAAATAATAATTGATTTTTCTAATATTTTAATTAGTTAAATAATAATTAATTAAGTAGATTTGTTTGCTTAGATAGATAAGGTAGAATCTTTACTTAATTAGATTTTCTAACTAACAAATCTTAACAATTAATAAAAAAATCCTATAATAAAAAAAATTCCTACTTTAAAGGAGAAGGCGCCACATGGGTTAGGCGACTTCTCTTTTAATATTATAATATTGATTCAGGTGTATAAATAAGTATTAAATTGTGAAAAAAATAATTAAAATAAATAAGATTTTATATAGTTTTTATCTCCTAAAACTACGTGCACAAAAGTCAGACATCGTTTATTTCCGAACGGAGGGAGTATGATATTATAAAGATTATAAATATAATATTAATTTTGTATCTATAATCGCTACTGTGGTGAAGAAAGGCATCATGTAAATTTTTTTACAAAGCTAAAAACCGCTACTAAAGCCAAAAAACTGTAGCAGTAAATTAAAAACGGCCACCAAAGCCTGCTAACCGTCACTACATTAATTAGAAAAAACCGCTACTTAGATTATCAGGTAATGGTTTTTAACTTGTGTTAAGTGGCGGTTTATTTGACTTAAAACCACTACATTTGCTCTTGAAACCCGCTACATTTTAGCTAATGCAGTGACAACAGATGTAGCGGCTATAAAACCGTCACATTAGATTTTAAGGGGCGGTTTTCCATCTTCTTGTAGCGTTTCTTGGCCGCTACCTTAAATCGTTTATGTAGTGACATAGCTAATGTAATGCGTGTGTTTTAGGATAGTGGGACGGTATATAATACAGTAGTATCGAGTACGGATCCCTTACAGCTCACTACCCTACGGTACACCTCTAAATTATTTCGGGTATAATTTTACTTTAAAAAAATTAAAATATATATTTACATTCCACGTATTTGTATTTACATGTTTATAAAAATTTATTAGAAAAAACATGTTTTAAAAAAAACATAACTTATTATATAATATAATTGATCTTTTAATTTTATAGATTTTTTAAAATGAAATTTTTTAAAATAAAAGTTTATAAACATGTAAATACAAGTACGCATAATGTAAATATATATTTTTAAATTTTTTGCAAAGTAAAATTATACCCGAAATAATTTAGTGGTACACCAATCACATTTCTTCATTCACTTTCTACTGTAAGTTTGCAGTCTGGATCCCCTATAACACCAGGTGTTACACTCGGTGTTAGACTTAATTATTTTGGATATAAATTCACATTAAAAAATTATAAAAATATATTTATTTTCTATACACTTTTATTAAAATGTTTATAAAATTTTATTATGAAAATTTATTATTAAAATTATAGATAATTAAAAGATTGATTATTTTAGAAAATATATTTTATATATTTTCAAAACATATATTTTAATAATAAAATTTTATATACATGTTAATATAAGTGTATCGAGTACAAATATAAATTTTAATTTTTTTAATGTGAATTTATATCCAAAATAATTAAGCGTAATATCGAGTGTTACAAGGGATCTAAATTGGTAACTTTGATAGTTTGGATCCCCTGTAACACTTTGTGTGTTACACTTTGTGTTACACTTAATTATTTCGGGTATAAACTCACATTAATAAATTATATTTATACTTTATATACTTATATTAACATATTTATAAACTTTTATTTTGAAAATATATGTTTTAGAAAAATAAAAAATTATTTTCTAAGATAATCAATCTTTTAATTATCCATAATTTTTAGGGAAAATTACAGAAAACCACCCCTTAAATAGTATTTGTTTACAACTCACCACCCATTCAACTATTTTCATTACTTTATCATTAAATATATTATATTTTAATATTTTTAAACTCAAATTTGATTGTAAATATATTCAAATTTTGAATTTAAGGGCCTAATTATATTTTAGGGATCATTGTGTTTATTTTTAAAAATAATAATCAATAAAGCCTAGAATTATTAACTTAATTTATGTTTGAAAGTGTTTATAAATTTTTAAAACATCATGTAAATTACTCTTATTTAAAATATAAATAAATAAGAGTAATTTCCATAATATTTTAAAATTTTATAAATATTTTCAACCATAAATTAAGATAATAATTGAAGATATTGGGCCCAAAGGCCTTTTCTATTTGCCCATTTAGTATTTGTCCTATGGGTTGAGTTTTATTAGCAATTGTCCAAAAAATTTTCATAATACCCTAAATACCCCTATTCTAAACCCCAATTAATTTCCCTATTGGAGTCCTTCCCCGAATCCCCGATTTCTACCGTACCGCCTCTCTCCGTCTCTTCTCGATGCCTCTCTCTCTCTAGCAAACAATCTCGCTTCGCTTTTCGCCCTCCGTCCAGAGCTCCGACCTCACATCATCGGCGCTTCTCTCTCTTGTCATCGGCGCAATTCATGGGGCTCCGTCCAATTTATGGGAGGTTTCGGTTGGTTGTTCAATGGCTCTTCCTGCTGTCCTTCGTCGGAGCTATGGCGGTTGTGAAGGCTTTCGGGGACGCCGCGCCTTCGGTGCAAGGCGAATTGATCTAATTGAAGAGATGGACATATATGTACCGTGCTTACTGCCAAGGGAGAGACGCAAACCGAGACTTCGCGGCTGATGCTCATCGATGATCACTTTGATGTCTGCTTCTCCAGGTTTTGCACCTTCAATCTTCAATTTGATTCTTAATTAGGTTGTAGAATCTTCAGATTTGGTTGAAGGTAAGCTTGGTCTTGATTGCATTGCTAAACGTGATTTAACACTGATAGAGATGGATTCAAACCTCTCCACGGCGCCGGTTCTCCTCCTCGACCTCCACGGCTTCTCCGGCGCCGAATTCGACCGGATCAAGCTCTGCGACTTCGGATCGGCCGATTTCATCCGCGAGGGGGAGCAATTGTCCTGATTTAGGACGTTTCCTGAACTCCGACCGCTACGCGCACTAGTTGTTACTAGTCCCTTTGGATTCGAGGCTTCAACGGAGCTTTGCGATCTCCTCTTCATCGCACCATGTAAACAAATCTACATACCTTTTTCTTCGTTTTCTCCTGTCAAATTGAATTTTTGAATTGATTAAATAGGATTTTGTGTATATGTAATTTGCCATTGTATATATGTAATCTGCCATTGATGGATATATGGCTTATAGGTGGAAGATTTAGTGGATTAGTGATAAGGCAATGTGGAATTAGTTGTTGTTCCTGATTTTGCGATGTGGAATTGGAATGCTTTAAGTTGATTTTCAATTTTGGTTAATTACTGCACTAATGAAGTCCGACATTTGTGTGATTTGGAATTTTGGCTGATCAATGACCATGCTATTCAGCCTCTTTTTTTTTTTAATAAAAGGACTTATCTCATATTTTTTGTATTTTGGAGATTAATGATTGTATGCATTGTGTTAAATTTACAAGTTTAGTACTCTTATGCCTATTAATGAATCATCATTTATGTCTATTTCACCAAAATATGGGTTATTTTTAGGGTTTGTGCTTCCATTGTCCTACGGTTTCCCTTTGGTTACAGTGTCTATGACCCTGTTTTTATTTTGGTTACAACTTCTATGACCCTCTTACCCATTCATATATTAGAGGAGAACTGTCACCACATGTATTAGAGGAGAACTGTCACCACATGTATTTTTATTTTGGTTACAGTGTCTATGACCCTGTTTTAATAGTGATGACAGCGTCTATAACTCTCTTACCCATTCATATATTGAAGGAGAACTGTCCACCTAATGTCTTTTGGCTTCTCATTAGCCCCTTTAGGGTTTGTACTTACCTTGTCCTAGGGTTTTCCATTTGGTGACAGCAATCATCTCTTATTATTATTTTTTAAAAATAAATAAAATAATCCCTAAAATATGATCGAGTCCTTAAATTCCAAATATGAATATAGTTACAATCAAATTTGAGTTTAAAAATATTAAAATATAATATATTTAATGATAAATTAAAGAAAACAGTTGAATGAGTGGTGAATTGTAAACAAATACCATTTAAATGGTGGTTTTCTGTAATTTTAAATTTAAAGGGTGGTTAAGTGAAAACACCCATATTTAAAGGGTGGTTTTATTTAATTTTTCCTAATTTTTAATAATAATTTTTTATAATAAACTTTTATAAATATGTTATTATGTGTGTATAAATATATTTTTTTAATATAAATTTATGCCCGAAATCTATATAAAATACTAAAATAGAGGCCTGAAACGGGCTCTGGTGCGATCTCGCGTCCACGGAATTTTCTGGATTAAAGCGGGATTATTTTTGCTTACGTGACATTTTCTGGAGTAAAGTGGTATTATATTTCTGGCCCACATCAATTAATAAACGAATATAGTTAGTTAAAAACTTATCTTTTTAGATCAATAATCTATCCAATATAACTTGAATTAGTTGTTATACATATTTATTATTTTCATGCTTTTGTTAATAAACTATATTATTTATTATTTTAAAAGATAAAGAAGGAATATTTGGTGCGTTATTCTACCTTTTAGATCAAATTGAATATAATATATTTATATATGGTTTTATTTTTGTGAGCCATGTCTACTGCGCACATTCAGATTGGGATTAGGCAAATATAATTGTTTGATTTATTGGCTCGTATTCTCGAGTTTTTCTGTCGAACTTAGAGCAACCCCAACAGCATCTGTATTTTATAAAAATTGAAAAATTTAGAGAAAAAGATGATTTTTTCTGTCCAACAGTCCCTGTATATGAATCTCTAAAATAGAGAAAACAGGAGAGAGAAGAAAATTTCCTGTATATTTACAGCAACTCAATCCCCCGCTAAACATTAATTGCTGTTGGGAGAGAGAGGGAACTTGAGCAGAGCAAGGTTGATGCAAGCGCTGATTTCCATTGAAGTTGAGTAGAGCAGAGCGAGTGTCGCCGTTGTCCATCACCGATCAAGGTAATTAAGCAGGAGCTCATCGCTGATCGATTAAGAGCGAGGGAGATGCAAGCGAAGTTGAGCAGATTTCCATCGAAGTTTTGTCATCGTACGTTGACGTTGCCACTGCTCGATTGGATTTCATCAAGCAACCATCGTTGAGAGAACGAAGCCCTTGTCGAGAGTAAGTTTTGTTCCTGATTCGATTTTCATTCAAATTCGATTTTTAAGGTTTCGCCCAATTCGATTTTCATCCCTCAAAGTCTATTTTAGTTGCTTTGTGATTTTTTGTGTGTTCATTAGATTAGCTGTTGCGTTCATTTGATTAGTTTAATTTTTACATCTATTGCTTCGAATTGTATGATCTAGTGCTACTGAATAGTGTTCGGTTTTTATTGTGCTCTTTATGTTTGGTCAAACATCTGTCATGTTTGGTACCTTGCGTCTGTATAGATGAAATTAGTTCATTTGTGGATTTGAAATTTGATTTATGACGGAATTGGTAGATTTAAGTATTTCAATTGCTCCTGATTTTAGGGTCATGTTGCTGTTATGGATCTCATGGTTGTTGCCTAACATATTTATAGTTGATTGAAATTAGTTCATGGTTGATGCTGAACATATGTATAGTTTATTGAAATTGGTTGATAAATGGAATATACACAAATTGGAATTGGTTGCTGCCTTACATGATCCGTCATGTTTGATGCCTTAATTTTTATACTAGTAGATTGAGATTGCTTCCATGCATATGTATACTTGTTGTCATTAGTTCATAGTTGATGTCATTATTAGTTCATAGTTGTTGTTCATAGTGTAGATTTTGTAATGGTGAAAACCATTTTCTTAATAAATGCATTTATTATATTATAAATTTTTTTATTTAGTATAACATATAATAAATGCAAAAATTTGTATAATAGAGAAGCTGTTGGAGTTGGAGGGTAAAAATTTTAGAGATTTTGGTATTTTGATCTCTATTTTAGAGAATTTTTACAAAAACTGTTGGGCTTGCTCTTAGTTATGTAAGTGTGCATATTTGTTTTCATATTTTTCTCTATTTCTAATTTAAATATTGGTAATTAAAATTAACTTTTTTTGGTCTGTTTTGAATATTGGCAATTGCCTCTTAAGTCTTAACCCCTTTTTTTATTTGGTTTCACTTTAATCTGAGTTCATCTCTTTGAGATGCTTTTATATGCTTCAAAATTTCTTTTTTTGAAATGGAAAATTTTTTATTCACAAATAATTATTTGATTATGGTACTAGCAAAGCAACATTGTTGAGCTATGAAAACCCAAACTTCAATAGAACCACAAAATATTACTACAATCATAACATGAAAACCCTACCCAACGAAATCAACGCGCCTCACGCGCTTTACTCTTCTCTCTCACATAGCCATCTCCCCTCCCTAACTCTAACAAGCTTACCGGCGCCGAACACAATCCCGCACACGACCACCGATCAATCTAAAGTCATTCCGTAATATAACTTGAATTAGTTGTTATACATATTTGTTATTTTCATACTTTTGTTAATAAAATATATTATTTATTATTTTAAAAGATAAAGAAGGAATATTTGGTGCGTTATTCTACCTTTTAGATCAAATTGAATATAATATATTTATATATGGTTTTATTTTTGTGAGTCATGTCAATTTGACTTTATTTTTTTAAGTCACGTCAATTAATTATCTAATATAATATTTTAATATAATTAATATAATAAAATACTCCCTCCGTTTCCTTTTAAGTGACTTTTTCAAGTCATGCACGTAGTTTTAGAACGATAAAAACTATATTAAATATTAATATTTTAATAATATTTTTTTAATAATATTATACTTATCACCAATAAGTATGAGATTATCGAAAAAAATATTTTAAAAAATTATTATTTCATATAGTTTTTCACACCTTAAAAAACGTGCATAAATAGTAAAAAGTCAATTAAAAGGAAACGGATGGAGTATAATTTATTAACAAAACGCGCAACCGCGGGTAACGAATACTAGTAAGTAAGTATAACACTCGGTGTTAGAGACGATCTGAACCGGTAACTTTGATACTCAAATCTTGTCAACATTCCGACAAAAAGGTTGACATGGCAACTGAAGTTATTTGGTACTTGAAATCTAACCCGAAATTTGATTTGCATATCCTTGATTATTCAGTTATTAATGAATTTGAGTTTAAATTAAATTTTCGATTTTCAACTAATGAATCCGACCGTTAAAAAAAAATCCGACCGTTGGAAGCCCTCTTTAGGCTACCGCCATAGCCCACAAGAAATACAAATTGAACGTTGGAGTTTGAGGAAGTCAAGTCAAATCAATCTAGCGCTCCGATCCCCCTCAAATTCTCTGCAATCCCTTTACCAGACGAAAATCCAACAAGATGGGGGAAACCCATGTAGTCGAAATCCCTTTACTAGACGAAGAAGAAGAAGAGCAGATGAAGACCATGAGAGCAATCCAACATCACCCGCTGACAGAGATCTCCGGCAGCCCCGGGCACCTCCTCCTCCTGAAGCTATGGCAGAGGGAAGAGCTCCTCTTTGCCCGAAGAATGGCTATGAGGGAGACCCGCCTTCACTCCCTGAAGCGCGAGATCTCCCACCTGTGCACCTCGTTCCTCCTCTTCCACGGTCTCTTCCTCACCCTCCTCTTCGCGGCCTCCACCAGTGGCGGTGGGAGGAAGATGAAGGAGGGCCACTACTGGTGGGTCCCCTCCTTATCGTCGCTGGCGACGTCGCTGGTGATGGCCTTCCTGGTGCAGACCAAGCTGAGGGTTTACTGGAAGGTGGAGAGGCAGCTGCAGAGGGAGAGGGGCGACAACAGGGCGCTCGGCAGGCTGGAGCAGGAGCTCCGGATGAAGGGGGCGGCCTTCGACCTCTCCAAGGGGATCGATCCCACTTCCACCAAGAGGATGAAGAGTTCGAGTGTCGAGATCAATTGGAGGCCCGTTTCGTGGTGCAGGCAGTACGCTGCCACCATCTGCCTTTTGTGCTTCACCGGATTTATCTTCCCGGCTTCGAAGCTCATCCTCTGCGTCCTCTGACTGTGAGAGTATTAGTAACATAGAGCAGAGCCCACAGATGTGTACTCAGCAGTCGAATTTCGATTGTAATTCATAGATACAGACAAAAGTGCCTCCTCCTCCTGGCATCTCTATATACACCGTTGTAATTGGGCACCATTTTGAATTCAATGAAACAGACTCTGCAGTACAACAGCTGCACATTATTGCTCTCTTTTCCTTCTCATCCCCAATCCCACAGCAATCGCCATTGCTGGCGGCCTTTATGGTGACATTTTGAGATTGTCTTAGGGTTTTGTAAACTCATTCTGAATGGTATTTGTTTTCTTGCTGACTCTTCAAACACTTGAAAATTGACTCTTGTAGGGGGTCATGGTCCTCCAGCTGGCAAGTCCCCTCCCTACTTTGGTCCCTCGCAAAGACTCGATTTCGAGCTGGAAATGGTCATTGTTTTCTGGTTGCAGATTGGCTCTAAAAAAGTCTTTCACGGATCAACAGCGGCGTTTTTCCCCTCACCTGGATGCTGAACCATCTCAAAAAAGGCATTGTGGCATGATAGCACCAATTGTCAATAACCAAGAAGAACCTACGAGTGTAGAAAACTCGAGGATATTATATCATGTCTGGGAAAAGATGTTCCTGACTTAAAAATCTCAACTTTCGGACAGCTTGATTGGTTAAAACCAGCTTCACTACTCCCTTCTTTAGCAAATGATATGCAACATATGTTGGCTGTTTTAGCTATTGCACTTGTGTTGTATAGATGTTGGCTCCTTGCAACTGAATCACCGACTTAAGCACTATAGCCTATGAATTGTATAAACACTACATGATGACCAACCAACACTTGGTAGAGGCTACACTTGTCCTACACACCTTGCACTTTTTAGTTAAACAGTCGCGTGTGCTCAATGATGTAAAATAGGTTCATTGAGAGGAAAACGTCCCATTTGTAACTGCAAGTTTAAACCATTTTTACCCTAACTGGAATAAGTTCAGACAAATTGAATTTGACATTGTGTCTGCATTGTAGGCTTTGAACATTGAGTTTCAGCAAGAAGCAGCCAAAAAGGTTGAGTTGTGGACTTGTGGTGATAGAAACAGAATTTCAATGACTGTAAATTTTGTCCCCTAAATTAGTGGAGAGTTTCAAAAGATTGTGTAGTAATTAGGTATGTGGGGAAGCAAAGTGGCTATTGTAAAGTACATAATTTTATCAGTTAATTATTGTTCAGCATATAGTTCAAAGAATGTAAATAGAGTAAATTACATTTAACCACCCTTAAATTAGGCTAGTTTTCACATAACCACTTATAAAATTATAAATTACAGAAAACCACCCATAAATTACATTTATTTTCAAAAGACCACCTATCCATTAAACCTCTATTTGTTTTGTTTGAAAAGACTAAAATACCCCTAATTCAAACTTAGTTTTTAAAGAAAGACCGAGGTGGCAATTGGGCGAGTCGAGTCGGATTCGGTTAGTCGGGTTTCGGATCATTAGGGTTTCGGGTAATGTCTAATAATTTGATCATTAGGTTGGGTCGGGTTCGGGTTTCGGTTGTATCAGGTTTTGATTGTCTCGGGTTTCAGTTATTTCAGTTTTGGATTGTCTTAAGTTTTCATTATTTCAATATTCATTTTAAAAAATTTACTAGAATATATCTTAAAATTCGGGTTATATCGGGTTTCGGTTCTAACGGGTTCGAGTCTTAACGGGTTTCGGTTGAATCGGGTTTGGTTCATTCGGATTTGGGTGAGTTTCGGTTATCGGTTATTCGGATTTCGGATACAAAATGGGCCGGGTTGGGTCGGTGTTCAGGACAATCGGTTCTAAAATGCATACAATAACCCTGGAGCTGGCAAAACTCGACCAAAACCGAAAACCCGACCCTGTCGACCCGAAACCGATTGTCTTGAACACCGACCCAACCCGGCCCATTCTGGACCCGAAATTCGAATAACCGATAACCGAAACTCAACCAAATCCGATTCAACCGAAACCCATTAAGACTCGAACCCGTTATAACCGAAACCCAATATAACCCGAATTTTAAGATAGATTCTAGTAAAAATCTTAAAATGAATATTGAAATAATGAAAACTTGAGACAATCCAAACCCGAAATAACTTAAACTCGAGACAATCGAAACTCGATACAACCGAAACCCGAACCTGACCCAACCAAATGATCAAATTATTAGACATTAACCGAAACCCGACTAACCGAATCCGACCCGACTCGCTCAATTACCACCTCAGTCTTTCCTTGAAAAAATAAGTTTGAATTATGGGTATTTTAGTCATTTCAAACAAAACAAATAGAGGTTTAATGAATGGGTGGTCTTTTGAAAATAAATGTAATTTGTGGGTGGTTTTTTGTAATTTATAATTTTATGGGTGGTTATGTGAAAACTAGCCTAATTTAAGGGTGGTTATGTGTAATTTACTCATGTAAATAAAACAAAAAATTTAAGGCCATAGAGAGCAAGTACTTTATGTGAATAATCGAGTACTTAAGGTAAGTAACAATAAGAAAAATACTCTAGAAGGAGGGTTGAATAGAGTATGGGTAATTTTCACAAACTTTCTACAGTTGTAACTTCAAGGGCTTTAAACCAGATCTAAGGCCTTGAACTGGAACTTCAAGGGATGATCTCAATGTCTTGAACTAGTTCCAGAAAGTTGTTTGTTTCTGCAGGCCTGTTGAGCTTACGAAAATAAAATATCAATTATAAGTGCGGAAATAAAATATAAAGGACACGTGAATTGTTAACGAAGTTTGGCTCTAAACCAGCCTATGTCTCCGCCTAGGGTTATCCAACTCGTAGGATTCAAACAACTATTATTTCACTTCTTTTGGATCCTAGATACAACCGAGAAGATCTTTCCTTCTTCTAAACACTCGAAGCCTCACCCACTTCTATCTAGTCAACTCAGATCCCCTAGAGTCCTAGATACAATTTAGAAGAACAACCCTTCTCGTAGCCTCATCCGCTACTATCTAGCCAACCCAAATCGCTTGTGAAATAATAGCCCTAACCACACCAACGTGTGTATACGTTTGAGTCTAGGGATACTCTTAGTATAACAAGAATGATTTATCCTATAACGCTCGTGTTTTTCACTTCTCTCTCAACTAAAAATAAAAGCAATTACAATGAGGAGAGAAAAAGAAACAAATGAACATCCGTAAGATGAATGCAATGGAGAATGATTTGCTTGTAGATTGAATGCTCGAGTTCATCTCTTCTTCTCCGCTTGCACTCTCCTTTTATAGGCTGCAGGGGCTGTTTTGTAGTTGTTTGAAGACTTGAATTAAATCCCACCAAAATCTGATTTTTGTTGCAAAAAATCAGCCTATTTGAATTCAAAATCTGCACCAAATTCTTCCACAAAATCAGCTCGTTTGAATTTGAATTTTGAATTCTTTTCCTCCACAAAACCAGCCCACTATCACTACTAGAATACTGCAATTAGACATCATGTCATTTAAGTCTGTCAATAAATCAACAGATGTGAAATTTATCTATGACATCCATAATTTTTTTTGTGATGTCTAAAACGGTTTACACAATGGTCAAATATGTGGACAGATGTGAAACTGATAATTCGGAAAAAAAAAATGCGCGCTATAAGGGAAAAAGGCGGGATCCAACACTTAGAAAAAAAATTGGAGCCCGGGCTTCCAAATTTTGGAGGTAATGTTAACATTTCAAAAAAAAATTAGACTTTCTTGTTTCCTTTTTCCAATAAGTTGTAACACTTGAAAATATCTGACCCTTCTTTTTACCTTTCCTAAAATTTATAACACAAAATATTTCTATCTTCTCCTCTCTCCCCTCACATTCAATCAGCTCTAAAACTCCTGCCACCATTCGCCGCCACAGTCTCAATGGCTACTCACAACAGATCCAAACACAACCCTCAGATCTGCCCCGATTTATTTCCTACTATGCCTCCCTCGACAAAGCTCAAATGGATCTACCCTAAATCCAACTGCAAATCCAAAATTTTCTCGATCCAAAGAAGAGGAGCTGTCTGGGGCAGATCTGCAAATGGGAGCCGCAACTACAAAACAAGGAAAAAGATCGGCGGTCGCTTGTGGTGGTGGAGGCTCTGGCTTGTCATTTCTCCCATCTCTCTCTGTCTCACACAAACACAACCCTATCCATTTCTCAGTTCCTAATTCCTATCATTGTCTCCTTCTCTCTGCTTCAAATCTGGCCCCCTTTCTCCAAATCCGGCCTCCTTCTCTCTGCTCTGGTCTCCTTCTCCCATCACTGGATTCATTTTCCTCTTATCGTCTTCAGTTGCTGTCTCGTTCCCTCTCTCTCTCGCTCTGGTCGGTGGCTACAAAGATGGTGGCCCTCTCTCATGGAACCCTAACCAGTAAGTCCTTTCTCGCCCTCTATAAATCTCTCTCTCTGGCTCTCATTTGTGACTTGTCTCTCGACTGCTAGTGATGGCCTAACCACGACAACGGGTGCCTCTCTCGTCGCTTAGCCCTCTTGATCCCTACGTCGCATGTAACCTTCTCTGGTAAGCACTCACATCCTCCTTCTCCCTTCGACTTTCCCTTGAGTTTTGAGACCTCGAATGCTCCTCTCAAATTCAAAGCTAGGGTTTTCGTGGTTTAATTTCATTCTCTAATTTTCATATCTAGGGTTTAATTTCATTCTCTAATCTAAGGTCATTGAAACAGTCGAGTCTGTAATCTAGGGTTACTCAGATGCAAATACGCCATCCTCTATATTCCGACGACATTTGGAGAAGCACAAAAAAACTAGAAATTGTCTGCTTATTCTTGTTCTGTTTGTTGCGTGCATGGTTATCGGTGATGGCGTGTTCACTCCAGCTATTGCTGGTAAGAACACTGTTACTTAGATCTCTTAATTTGTTTCACAAAATTTTCTAATGATAGCTTGTATCCACCCCTTCGGGAAGACATTATCAGGACAAAAAAATGAAATAAAAAAAGAGTGTGCCTATTATGGAAACTCATTTAGCCGCGGAAATGGTTATAGTTCTGGATGTGGCTTTAAGCTTTTTTTTTAAATATTCTTTGTTATGTCTACCATGGTTGGCTAATACATATCATGGATTTTTTTTAAATTTTTATTGTTTTGCAGTTTTGTCATCCCTCGAAGGGTAAAAGGCTGTGAAAAGATAGCAAGTCAAAGTGAGTTCAAATATCTTTGAATTTAAGTATCCAAATTCCAATTGTGTAATTGATAGAGGTAAGAATAGGAATCACACAAAAACATAGGGAAACTAACATGAAATCAAGTGAAACTCCATGTGCCAAATACTACCCAATGGACATAACATAGGCTAAAGCCACTGAAGCTGGTACAGAATAATTTTCACATCATGCTAGATTTGGTGGCTATCTTCAAGATTCTTCTCCTTGCCTGTAACCAAATTCACACTAAAACTCTCTGATTGCCTATCAATAGTCACAATGTTAAGGAAAACTTATACAACTTAAAGAAAAAGGTATCCGTAAATCCTAAATTCAGAATTCGGGTAATGGTTTTAGAGGTGGTGGTGCTGATCTTGATCTCCTAATCCTCTATTCATGAAGTAATTAGTTATCTGAAACTCACAAGAGTCTTTGTCACTGTCGTCTGCACTGTATTGGTTTGCCTGTTTGCTTTGCAACATCATGGCACATACAAGGTTTCCTTCATATTTGCTCTTGCTGTCATTGTTTGGTTATTGGCAATTTCCACACTTGATAGGAATGGTTGGATCTCCATTGGAGGAATGCTTTTTTGTATCACAGGTAAAAGGGACTTGTCTGTTGTCATGCTCCTTTGTATTCAAATATGCACCTCTATTTTAATCAACTAATGCAGACTATTCGTAAAATTCTACAGGAACGGAAACTATGAATCTGGATGTTAGCCATTTCTCACCTACACCAATAAGGGTAACTCAAAGCTGAAAACCATCTTTGGCCTTTTATTTCTCTCATTATTTATGCTATCATCTAATGTTAATTAAGGCAATTATGATTTAATATATACTTCTTGAATTGCCATGTTGAGCTTTTCTATTTCATGGGAACCTTTCCTAGTTGATGAAGTTCTCTTGAAGTTTAGTAGCTAGGAATCATGCTTCCTCTTGTCTAAGTTTCTAGGACCATTTAAAATCATAGATAAAAAATTCATTTGCTTTCCTATTAGCTCCTTAACATGCTCGTATCTTTAATTAAGAGCGGGGAAGATGATGGATAGGACATAATCTTTCATTTCCTAGATCAAGAGAAGAAATTAAGAGGAAGATATTTTTTGTTTACGGCTGGATTTTGGGACCCCTTTAAGTCTGGGTATGTATAATAATTATATGAATTAATATTCTTTGTCAAAGTTAGTACATCTTCAAAATTGAAAATTTATATATCATATTAAAATGGAGGCTTTTGCTGAAATCTGGAAACATCAACTGATGTTCTGAATTTTTGGCCATGTTTGATTGAATTTTGTGTGACTTTGTGTATATATGATTTGATCTTGATTGAACGAGCAGTGATGATGATTACTTAAATTTTTGACACCTCTTGTATGAGAAGAGCTTCTGATTCTAGAAAGCTTTTTGCTGAGCCCTTACAGCTACTCTCTGAGCTCAATTTCTCTCCTTTGTAATCTATGATTTTGTAAGCAAACTTGCAATCCAAACCAATTTGTTTGGTTTGATTTGTTTTCCCATCTCCATTGTCCTTTGTTTTCTGGTTTATTTTCATGAATCCCTAACCCTAAACCCTATATGTGTTGTGTCAGGAAAAGGCTCTCAGAAGAAGGCTTTGAACTAGTGGTTCGATATTCGTCTGCTCCCTAACCCACAAGGTACTCGTTTTCTTATCCCCTTTCTAATGTCCTTGTAGTTTAGTATTCCAGCTGAGCTATTGGTTTTACTACGAATTGGCTTTGCTGTGAAAATTTGTTATACCCTTTGAAGATTCTTGGTTGGGTTGTCTGGCAACCCTAGAAAGCTACAATCTGCATTTTTATTCGAGGATACACTTGTCCTACACACCTTGCATTTTTAGTTAAACAGTCGTGTGTGCTCAATGATGTAAAATAGGTTCATTTGAGAGGAAAACGTCCCATTTGTAACTGCAAGTTTAAACCATTTTTACCCTAACTGGAATAAGTTCAGACAATTTGAATTTGACATTGTGTCTGCATTGTAGGCTTTGAACTTTGAGTTTCAGCAAGAAGCAACCAAAAGGTTGAGTTGTGGACTTGTGGTGATAGAAACAGAATTTCAATGACTGAATTTTGTCCCCTAAATTAGTGGAGAGTTTCAAAAGATTGTGTAGTAATTAGGTATGTGGGGAAGCAAAGTGGCTATTGTAAAAGTACATAATTTTATCAGTTAATCATTGTTCAGCATATAGTTCAAAGAATGTAAATAAAACGAAAAAATCAAGGCCATAGAGGGCAAGTACTTTCTGGTAAACAGAATTTTCAATAAGCAAGAAAATATATGCTTGCTCATCATTTATCATTTGTCCTCTTCGTGTTTCTGCAGGGTGGAGGCTATTTGCATCCAAGAGGATTATCAGTGTATCACGTATTCAGGCACATCTCACGGTATTATTCTTTCAAGTGTCTGCCTCAATTTTTCAATGGTATCATGTACACCAGTACAAGCATGTGCATAGGATCAAATGTTAACACCTTTTATGGTGTTAAATGTTAACAAATCAGAATCGTTAGATAAAAACGAATAATTCTTGATACTCAAACGAATAATGACTCCCAAATTACCGAATACTAACTCTGCACTTGCCAAATAATCGATAATCCATTTACTTCTTATTTCAAATGAGCAATTTATCAACGAGTACTAACTCTGAACTTGCCAAATAATCGAAAAATTGACAGACAAAATTTACAGCTATTCGATAAGTTGATAATAATTATTTTTGCTAAGTTGATAGTAAGTATTCGTTAAGTCGAAGACCAGCGAGATGAACCATAAGTCGATAGCAGGCGAGCATTGACAGACAATATGCTAACATGGCTTTGCAATATTTTTGTGGAATCGAGATGGAGGGAGCTCTATTCACTTTCTTGGTAAGGTTGCTCTTTATGCATCTTAGTTATATGTTTATAATACCACACTTGAAGCTTTCGAGTTACTAAAATAGAACTTCTTACAACAATGGCTAGGGAGTTATCACTAATGATCTCTAGCCATTGCTATCAGACCCTGTTCTCAAAACCTTGCAGGTAATACCACATATTTGTACTTTTTCTTATTGAACGTGTTTTGTATTTTGTGTGGGTTACGACATCTCTTCTACACAATTAATTGATTTCATCATTGTTTTTTTCACCAATGCCTATCTAAAATGATTGAACTGTATAACTAACTGGACCGACCGTTGCTTCCCAAGTGAATATATACTTGTGATGCTCAGTAAATGTGGGTGGCTTCTGTCAATGGACAGACAATTTGCACTGCTTCTACCACCGGATCATCGGCCATATCGACAGTTCTCACTTCTCAGCTTCCAGAATACCAACTATGCCCAATGATGAGCGATCAGACTCCGTATAGGCTTATCATATCGGCTGCTCTCCTTAGGACATGTAATCTACCAAACAAGATCCCCTACAATCCAATTCCTACTCCACTAATTTATTTTAATATTTATTTAATCTTAAAAAGAAATATAAAAGAAATAATATTACCTTTTTAATTTTTAAAAATTTTAAAATATCATTTTTCAAAATAAAATTTTATAAATATATAAAAATAGATGTTAAGATTATAAATATGATTTTTAATGGTCTTTCTGATGAGGGAAATGTTTGGAATTATTCATGGTCTTTCTAATGAATCCCGGTGGGCCATATAACGTGGGAGGTCCACACGTCAGAGCGAATCACCCAAGCCGAACACAAGACCAACGGGGTTCCATCCTATAACCAATTGGCAATAAGAGAAGTAACCCACTGACTTATATGCAAGGCACGGGGTTCCGTATTTTTCGATGTGGAACAAATGTTCCAAGACATCACAACACTTTCTTTGCCAAGACCACTCTTGAGCTCTCCTGCTCCGACATTGATGGTCAGCATGGTAGAGAGTTAGCTGCCACAAATTACATGTCCTATGACTGCAAACAACGATATGCTAAGCATCCCTTCTAATCCTTTAATGAATTGTAATGTAATGTATCAGATTCCAGCTGCATTGAATTAAATCCATATATTATAAGTTGCTGAGTTTGAGTTGTTGACATTTTATACATTTATTGGCATTTTTTAAATAACGGGTGACAGTTTATATTTAGACGATCACAATTGATGAGATATTATACAAGTCCACATCTTTTAGGAAAATTAAAGTTATCTATCCATTTATTGTAATCAAAATATGTTGCCAAACATAAAATTGTGGCTTGATTTGCATCCACCAAATTTGCTTCAAGTTATTATTTTTCTTGAAAAGAATAAAAAAATACATATCTTGAAAAGCAACAAAACAACAAAATTCTACAATATTGGATAGGAGACCTTTTAATTTAAGGAAGGTAACAACAAAAATACATATTAGGAAGGAGATCTTTTAATTTATAGGAAGGAAATATTGTAACTGAAACAAACAAGAGATAGAACATACTCCAAAAAAAAGAAAAAAAAATTTGTTCCAAAAACAACAAAGCAACTAAACACAAGGCCAAGTAGAAATCACCATATATACATTTTTTTCCAAGTATTGTTAGTGACCAGTCATTGACATTATCCAAACAACTCTGCTTAAAATATGACAGAAGTTAAGAGAGAAATTACTTGGGATTTTTGCAAAAACATATACTTTTGTGATAAATTGATCTCTGGAAGAAAATACTGAACACTTGCATTGAGTAATCAAAGGCTATTGACAAAGTTGCGCTTGAATTCGCGGTATGCTAGGAATATGAAATGATCGATTAGCAGAAATAAACAAACATTCTTTTCAAGGATTGTTCATGATCATTCATCACTACGCTGAAAACAAGACCAAAATTAGGAGAGAAATTCCTATATTTTCACAAAATCGATCAAAGAATGCTGATAGATTACAAAGTAGTTTTCTTTACATGATGATGATGAGTTCAACAATGAAGCGCGAGTAGTCAACCGACTTCTAGGGTCGGGCTGCGGCCGCGCCCGCGCCCGCGGCCTCGCTGCGGGGAAGGCTCCTGGCCGCGGCTGGAGGCAGGAGGCGGGTAGGGGGCGCTGTCCAGATCGCTTGAGGACACCAGTGCGGTTTTCTCCTGCTTGAGCTTCGCTGCCCTCTTCAGAAGGTCACCCTGGTCTACACGGACAACGTTTCTGCTTCCTATCTCGCAAGCAACCCGGTCCAACATCAGTGTACCAAGCACATTGAGCTCGATCTCCACTTTGTTCGGGACAAGGTTGCTCTTGGACATGTTTGTGTTTTGCATGTCCCATCCTCCTATCAGTACGCTGATATCTTCACAAAGGGTTTACCTCGTCAGTTGTTCCTCAATTTTCGGTTCAGTCTCACTGTTCTGGAACCTCCACTTTCGACTGCGGGGGTTTGATATATTACATATTTACATATTGTATAGTGT
Organism: Persicaria maculosa; assembly: GCA_963922045.1. NCBI lineage: Eukaryota > Viridiplantae > Streptophyta > Magnoliopsida > Caryophyllales > Polygonaceae > Persicaria > Persicaria maculosa. The sequence goes on along the minus strand of OY998257.1, from coordinate 12,624,834 downwards.
ATGGGCCTATTGGCTCAGGCCCAGTCTTACTCACTTATAATCTATATATTTTGACACTATGAGGAATGAAACCCTAAGGAGGATTTTATATCGATCAATACACTCTCACAAATGCAAAGAAGGAATCTTGTGTTGCATCAAGCTAGAAGAAGTCTTCATATCTCGGTTGTTGTTGCTGAAGAGCCTTCCAATGTGCAATGAACACTAAATGCAGCTTCCAGGCCTTGCTATAGATTGGGTTCAAGCTCGGATTATACTTGATGGCATTCGACAACATACACCTTATGTCGGCCTCAAACTCACGGGGAGTAGCTTACAAATCCTTCACCATATTTGATCTTATTCTATGCAGACCCTTCATCAACTCATCGGACCCTTCATTAGCTCATCTCACCAGCTTCTTTAGTATCACAACGCACCTACAAAACCATCATCCGTTCCATACGAACCCTCTTCGAATTCCCACTAGAGAAACACATACTATTAAATTTGGCGGGTTTTTACTCGAGAAACACTAATAGCGAGTAACTACAATCTTTTTACTCGAGAAACACATACTATTAGCGAGTAACTATAATCGTTGTCGCTATTAAATTTGGCGGGTTTTACACAAGCTCCACCAAACAAATAATGAAAAAAATTAAAAATTCCTCGATGAAAGTATTTTAGCGATGAAACCATTTCTCGATAAAATCTCCAAATTCGTCGCTATTTTCCTTATGGTTTATGCGGCCACATTATCCTAATAATTAGCGACGAGTCAAAAGTTCAGTTAACTGAAGAGTCGCATGGAGGTTAATTAATTATTACACTAAAAGTTCAGTTAACTGAAGAGTCGCATGGAGGTTAATTAACCTCCATGCGACTCTTCATGACTTGTATAAGAATACACGGTAATGGGGGAAATGTGCGCGTGGAGGTTAATTAATTATTACACTAAAAGTTCAGTTAACTGAAGAGTCGCATGGAGGTTTTCTTGCATTTGGTAAATAAAGAGCGGTCATTTGGAGTTCGAACCGGGGACCTATCATGGAGGTTTTCTAATTAATTGCAAGCATATGCATTGACTACACCGGGGAATGCGCGTGGACGAGAATGGGATGTAAATTTTGACATGTGCAGACGGAAGACAGGATGAGTGTGGCATTTATTATGTCTATTATTTTAATTCTATATGGACTAATGAAATTACCTCTTTTGATCTCACCGGATCACTTTTTCTCACCTGAACCCTATCATATATGTGGACGAGAATGGGATGTAAATTTTGACACGTGCAGACGGAAGACGGGATGAGTGTGGCATTTATTATGTCTATTATTTTAATTCTATATGGACTAATGAAATTACCTCTTTCAATCTCACCGGATCACTTTTTCTCACCTGAACCCTATCATATATATAGAGAGAGAGAGAGAGAGATAATAAATCATTTGTGAACACCTCAAACAGTGTAATTTGTGAACAAATCTGGAGCGTTGGATTAAGAAGATCAGCGGCTGAGATTTAAAAGGAGAATTTAAAGAGAAAAATTATTCGTCTAAAACAACATAATTATTCATACATAAACCATAAGAATAAGTACGAATAATCATGTTACAACAAACAAATAATTTTGATTTGAAAAAACTATTCACACACATCAATAATTATATATATTACGCCAAACGGTGTGAATACCTCTTAAGGTGTGAAAGGTACCACAATAATTATGAATAAATTTTCTCTATAGGCCAAATTACAAACCCTTATTACTAAACTGTCCATCATTAAATCCAAATTAGGTAAATGTCCCCTTTCAACCGGCTGCTTGCAATCTCTCTTTCTTCCCCATTCCTCATTCCTTCACAGTCATCCATGGCAATTTTCCAATTTCAGATTTGGCGGGGGATCGATTTCGGATATGGTGGTGATCTCTTTGCCACTCTTCCACTCCTCCTCTTCGATTCCCCAACGAGAACCGGATCTTCGGTGAGAATTCATTTTGCAATTCACGTTTGGCATCGCTGTCGCGTTTCTCACCTCAATCGCTCTCATCTAGGTCGTTTTCCAGATTCATCGACCTCATCTTCGTCGTCTTTTCTCCGTTGCTCATTTCCTCCGTAATTGCATATTTGACGACTAGTTGTTCAATTGCAGATTTGATGACCGGTTTTTCAATTGCAGGGAAGTTGAAGGACCAGAGATGCTTGAAAGAGAGCTCTGAATTCAATGGCCGGAACTTCGATTCCAATTCGAAGACGAAGGAGCAGATGGAGAGGAGGCGAGATCGAGGAATCGACTGGAAGGTGACCGGAACTCCGAGCCTATTACCCCCGCTCCTTCGGCTTTCGAGCCTCCCACCGTCGTCATTCACCTTGCTCTTGAGTCGCGACTAGCTCCGATGAGTTTGTCGCTCAGTGCTTCGTCAATTTGCTCCGATCAATTTATTGAACTTTTAATAATTACAAAAAGATGACCATCTTTTATATTTACGTTTATAGCCCAAATTTTATGTGTTTATATTGTTCTTCGTATCTTTTTAGTGCATTTTCGGGTTGTTCTACTTGGTGAATTTGTTGTCCGCATAATTGTTGTCTGCATCATTTTTGGGATGTTCTATTGTTGACTGCATCATTGTTTTCCACATCTTTTTATGCATGTTAATGGTGAGAGCATCAGTAGTGTTCTCGACATTAGCGCTGTCAGCATTATCAGAATAACTGTATCAGTAATAACTGTATCAGCAATAATCGTGTCAGCAACTTCGGCGTCAGCAATTTCGGTGTCAGCAACTTTGGTGTTAGCAATTTCGACGACAGCAACACGGTGAACTTTTTGCTAATATGGATAGATTGGTGGACAGAATGCTAATAAAAATGGAAACTGTGGATATTCTAAACCCCCAATAATTATTCGTTTGATGTAATATAATTATTCATGTGTGTTAATAGTTTGTCTATATATTGTGATTGTTTAGATTCATGGTCGTGTTTTTTATAGGATATGAATCAAACTTCCAAAACATTTTATGCCGATAACAACGCTAATTAAGTAATAATACCAACATAAATGACCATATTAAACTTATATCTGTATTTCAAAATATATATAAATAATACAATGAAATAAATTAAAATAATACATTCACTCATTCTTGCAAGTACATTTAACGCGCGTAATACGTGTAGTTTTCATATATAAGATTAACATGCCGCAAGCTTGCGATGTTTCTCGAGTTTAATAAACTGGAGAAGGAGTGTATGTCGGACTTTTGTACACTGGTGTTGGGGTGTAAGTAGGAGCCTTGTAAATTGGAGATGGTGTGTACACTGGTTTTGGGGTGTACACGGGTTTGTAGACTGGTGTAGGGTGGTATGCAGGGACCTTGTAAACTGGCTTTGGGATATATGCGGGTTTTGGGGTGTATACGGGTTTGTAGATTGGTGTAGGGTGGTATGTTGGGATCTTGTAAATTGGTTTTGGGATGTAAACAGGGCTCTTGTAAGTCGGTGAAGGATAGTACACGGGAGATGGAGTGTACGCAGGACTCTTGTAAACCGGAGATGGGGTGTATGCAGGGCTCTTGTAAACCGGGGATGGAGTGTAAACAGGCTTGTATACCGGCGTAGGGTGGTATACAGGGACCTTGTAAGCTGGTTTTGGGATGTAAACAGGGCTCTTGTAAACCGGAGATGGGGTGTAAATAGGGCTCTTGTAAACAGGAGATGGGGTGTATACAGGGCTCTTGTACACAGGAGATGGGGTGTACACAGGCTTATAGATAGGTGTAGGTTTGTATACCGGCTTTGGAACGTAAACCGGTGATGGTGTGTAGACAGGGCTTTTGTAAGAAGGAGATGGAGTATAGATTGGGGTAGGGTGGTACACGGGTTTGGGAATGTAAACTGGTGTCTTGTATTCGGGAGATGGGGTATACTGAGGCTTCTTGTACCCATGAGTAGATACGTACACAGATGCCTTGGCCTTGTAGTATGGCGATGGAGAAGGAACATACTCCTCCGGTGATTTATACTTGGGAGATGGAGTGTACGAGCTATAGTAGTCGGCGGAGGCAACGACTGCCATGGAAAGGACAAGTAGGGAAGAAACAAGAAGAGCCCTGGAAGCCATTTTAGAACTCTTTTTGTTGGTGTTTTTTTGTTGCTAAATTGACTAGAGATGGTGATTTGTTTAGGTTCATGGGTGTGGTTTATATAGGCTCATGAATTAATATGCAACAATGGCACTTCATTGTATGCACGAATCACACACGTTGTCTGTCCCCCACAGCTAATATGGATGCCGACTTTTTAATTAAAAAGAAAAGATTAATTGAGGTTGAGGATATTAATTTAATTTAGTTGAGCAATTTGCCTTTGACGTAGTTAAGAATAACTTAAGATCCATCCAGCAACAAGATCTTACTAAAAAAATTAAGAAAGATTACTAAAATGGCTTCCAAATCCTTTATGTTCCCTGTTGAAATATAAATTTATTCCCCTATGTCTATAAAAGTCGGCTGGCCCGGTGGGGCTAAGACAAGCTGAAGGGAGGTCGTGTGTGCGGGACCACATACGGGAAATTCGAATAACACATAAATTCAACGAGGTTCCATCTCAAAACCAATCGGTTATAGAAGAATGAGCCCACTGACTTATATACTAGGCTCGTTATGTTTAACTTACGATGTGAGACACTATTTGGTCTCATTCACATCTCTTAACACGTCCCCGCAAGTGCAACGACACTTAAACCAGGATCGAAAGACGGGTGCTCTGATACCTTGCACTTAAATCAGGATCGAAAGACGGGCCGTTAGGCTAACCACTCTGATACCTTATCAAAGTCCGACTCGGACCGATGATACCTTGCACTTAAATCTGGTGCGATTCGCCTACGTGGAATTTTCTGGATTAAAACAAGATTATTTTTACTTACGTGTCATATTCTGAATTAAATTGGTATTATATTTTTGGGCTATATCAATTAAGAAGTCAAAATAGTTAGGTAAAAAACATATCTTTTTAGATCAATAATCTATCCAATATAACCTTATATCGTAATTAGATAAATTTATCTAATACGGAGTATTATATATATACGTGTCATATTGTGGTTTAATTTTATACCTTAATTAGTTATAAAATCTATCTTTTTTATAATTTACAGTCAATATCTAATTAATATTAAATCTTAACCTTTATTCACACAAAATTGTTCGTTAAATATATATTAGTTTCAAGTTCGGCGTTCAACATTGGCTTTTTTTGGGTAAGCTTCAAAGGTAGGTTTTGAATTTCATTTAAAAAAATATATTATATATATATATGTTGTTATATTGATTGTTCAATATAATATGTTTATATTGATTTGAACTAAATATACTCCTAATTTAGTTTATTGCTAAAGAAAATATAAATTAAACATCATTTTATTTATTAAAATACCGCACAACGGGCGGGTACTAAGACTAGTTGGCTATAAAAGGAGTAGTCCACCGACTTATATACTAAGGTCGTGTGTGCAGGCCCACATACGGGAGACTCAAACAACACATAAAGCCAACGGGGTTCCATCTCAAAACCAATTGACAATAGAAGGAGTAGCTCACCGAGTTATAAGCTAAGGCGAGTTGTGTTCAACTTTCGATGTGGGACACTTTTTGGTCTCATTCACATCTCTTAACAATATTGGGTATTTTTTCCACTAATTTGACCTTAATAACACAATCCAATAGTGACCCAACCAGATAATAACCCGAACTCAAACAAACAGAACCCTAATATTTGCTAGTTTAAACAACAAGAGTCTATATAAGTAGTATCCCATTCGACCTAATATTCCTTGGCTATCTTTTGGTGAACTTTTTGCGAAAAAAATATATATACAAAATAAATTACCCTCAATAATCGAATATTAAAACAATTTCCCTCACTGGTTTACGATTCTGCTTCAGGGTGGGGTTTGGCTTCATCCGTCGTCTTCATCCTCATCCGGCCAGTTTAGTTTAGGTTTGCCTAGTTTCGTTTATTGTAGAGTGCAGTTGTTTGAGTTTACACCAGTCTGAATTATTGTATATGTTTTAGTTTTTAGACGGTTCTTCCGTCTGCCGACTTGGCCGGTCTTCGAGTTACATAGATATGTCTGAACTCGAATTCTTATCTAATAAAAAAATATTAAAACAATTTCCCTATCCAATGTAAATTAACTGAGAGGGTAATTTGACAATGAATTTATTAACTAATTGAATTTGATAGAATAAGTTTTATCTTTAAATTGGTTATAATTATTGTAAATGGATTTTTCTTCAGTGCTATTGAATTGCATCAACATGACCTTCCATTTGATAGAATAAATTTTCGGGACAACCTCCCTCTAATAAAAAATGGATAACTTTCCTCTTTCAATTCTTGAGATAATCTCTTTTTTTATCCCGGGATAACCTTCCTATTTCTATCTTTGAATTAATCTCTTACTCGTTCTATCTTATGACAAAGTTGCTTGCCCCGACTTTTTCTAGAGTATTTGTTTGTTTGATTCTAGTGGTGATATCTCTTTGAGCTTTGTGGCCTTTCTTTTGCCGCCGTGCGAGAGGTCGTGGACGTAATCGAGATCTGACGGCTCGCTGCCGACCGAGTCCAAATCTGAGGTCTCCACTTTTGTTCCCCAGGGATTCCCTGCGTTACCTCTACCAACTGTCAGAAGTCATGGCTCACATTGTCCCGGTTCCAACACCGTTCGTCCTCACTAGTTTCGATCTTCGTTCTCTAGTTTTGTTCGTGGTGGACTTCTTTTGTTGTTTTGGTTGTTTTTCGGTTCTTTTCATAACAGTTTGTCCGTCGCCGTTCTTTCGGCCTCTCGTCTCACCGGGCATGTCCGGTGAGTCGAATTATTTCCGGTTCAAAAAAAAATCTAGTTAACTAGTTTTAATAGTAATGGATTTGGATATCGGATATTCAAGACCATTATTTTTTTTTTTTTGAAGCAGATAAGAATTAGGAAATACGCCGAAGAGCCGGCTTCTTTCCTAGAGCGTCCGAGCGGACGAGAACACGAAGTTCTGGATCATCAAAGAATCTGTCATCCTCAGGAATGTAGTAAGCCTCACGAGCCATCCTTGTGGCCCCCCCAGGCGAAATTCCTGCAAGAATCCCGATCTCCGACTCTGTAGCTAAGCAATCGTCGGCAGGGACGCTATGAGCCAGACGAGCAATCCTGTCTGCCACAGCGTTAGAACCCCTGAAAATATGACGAACAGCTACATTAGATAGGAAACGTAGTGACATAGACGTATCAGCCATCAGCAGCTCAATGTTCCAAGGGCACGCCCTGTCCCCTAAGAGAGCTTTTATGACGACCAAGCAATCCCCTTCAATGAGGAGGTTGTTGAGATTTAGGCTGACAGCCTTGATCACACCAAGATGAAGTCCTAAGGCTTCGGCATAGACAGCAGAAGTGTTATCACATTTGGCCGCTCCCCAAGAGACAATGTTTCCTACATGGTCCCGGATCACAAAACCACAAGACCCAGCTCCCGAGGAACAAAATGATCCATCAAAATTCATTTTATAGTGACCTACTGGAGGTTTATTCCAAGATTTTTGTTTATTTGAAGAAGAAGGCCTAGTGCCGGCATTAGCGTGGTCTTCTCTTTTATTATTCGTATTTGTGCGAGAACTGGTAATACCCTTTATATTGAAGTCATATTTCCATGTTTGGTAAGAGGAAGTGACGAACAGTGCAATACCCGGTATGGTGACAGCGTTTATATGACCGAAGGCTAATTGATTGCGAAAATACCATATTCCCCACCAAGCGAACGCAATTGTAGGAAAAGTTTTTTTTCCGAAATCATAATAGATATTTCGTAAAATATCATTCAATTTAGCATTAGCCAGTTGACTTTGACTCCGCTGGTAACGAATTCCTAATTTAGAAAGTAAGCTTATCGTTATGGGGCATTCAAGAATCAAGTGGGTTGTAGTCTCTGACGAGCACCCGCATAAGTGACAACCTGAAGGAACAGAGATGTGGGATCGCTGTAATCTATCTGAAGTCGGAAGACCGTCTCTTGCGATTTTCCAAAGAAAATGTCTGATTTTGTGAGGAATATCTGTTTTCCAAATCCAATTACATCCAAAGTCGTGGTTGCCCGCATGATTGGGCTTGATATTCGTAGCGAAACTAGTAGTAAACCATCCGTTTTTGCTGGGGCCCCAGTATAGTCTGTCGTTGAAGTTATTGTGTGGTAGCTTAATCTCTGTGATTTTAGTCAAAATATCTGGTCCCAGAATGCCTGACAATTCAGAGTTAAGTTTTTGGGTATTCCATGTGTTGTTCATCATAATATATCGGGCCACTACCCAATTTAAGGATTCGCTGGGTAGCGGAAGCATAGCATGGTCTTTCCATAATAGCTTCATCTGTAAAGCCTTATTGACCGTTTCAGCTTTTTGAATTCCCAAGCCACCCGATAGAGTGTCCGAACAGATATTGTCCCAACTAATTAACGGGGTATATCGATCTTGTTTGTTCCAAAAGAATTGTCGATAGGTTTTATCCAGTTCGTGTAGTATAGAGGAGGGTAACATAAATGCCTGCATAAGGAAGATAGGCAGCGCACTTAAGTTAGATTTAATGAGCACTTTACGACCTTCAACTGACAAGGAAGAAGCTTTCCATTTAGATAGCTGCTGTTTAGCCTTAAGAATTACATCCGCAAAGGTGTCTTTATTAACTCTGCCGTTTATTATAGGGCAGCCTAGATATTTTTCAAGATTGTTCGTCTTTGGGATTCCCAAAGCACTAGTGACGGTATTAGTCGTTGTTGTAGAAGTATTTGCTGAGAATTGAACACTGGATTTTGACAGGTTTACTTTCTGGCCCGAAATAGTACAGAAGCGTTGTATAATATTTGTAAGATTGTTGCAGGTGGACATACATGCTTTGCCGAAAAGCATTATGTCATCCGCAAAAGCTAGGAAGGGGACTTTAACCCCCCTTTGGCCGATCGTGAAACCCACATATTTAGATGTAGTAGAACTGCGCTGTATCGTTCTTGCAAGAACTTCTGCCGATAGAATGAATAGGAAGGGGGACAGGGGATCTCCCTGCCTGAGACCTCTTGTGGGGTAGAAAGGAGGTGTAGGTTCATCGTTTACGAGTACCGAATACGAAACAGTTTGCACACATTCTTTAATCCAAAGAATGAATTGTTTATCAAAGCCGAACTTGGAGAGAACAGCAAAAAGGAAGGACCATTCGATTCGGTCATAAGCCTTTTCCATGTCCAATTTTATAGCCATGTAACCTTTTTTTGCTTTGGACAATCTAAAGGAGTGGAAAATCTCATGAGCAATGAGGATATTATCTTGAATAGATCTCCCCTTAGTAAATGCACTCTGAAGAGGATGGATCAATCTGTCGAAGACCTTAGAGAGTCTTTCAGTTAGAATTTTGGAGATGATTTTATATACCGTTGAGCATAGGCTGATAGGCCTGAAGTGATTGACAGTTTGAGGGTTATCCTGTTTTTGAATTAGAGTTATGAATGTGTGGTTTATTTGTCGAAGCATTTTCCCGCTTGAAAAGAATGCTTTAACTGCTTTTATAACCGCTGGACCCACAATTGTCCAATATGTTTGGTAAAAACCCGCTGGCATCCCGTCTGGGCCTGGTGATTTGTCCGGTTGTATTGAGAAGAGTGCGTTCTTTATTTCCTTATTAGTGACAGTTGCTGTGAGCATAAGATTTTGTTGGGTCGTAATTTCGTTATCAATGACACTTAGATCGTTGTCGAAACTTAGATGGTGATTGTGGGAAGACTTGAAACGAGTTGCAAAACTTTCCGCGACCTCCGCCCTGATCAGATCGTGGTCCGACAAGGTTTCCCCGGAGGCCGTTTTTAGGAATTTAATCAATTTCCGGCCCCTTTTAAAAGAAGCTATTCGGTGAAAATAAGCCGAGTTTGTGTCGGTTAATCTTATATGGTTTGCCTTAGCCCTTTGGCTCCAGTATCGTCTCTGAAAATCGAGCATCCGCTCTCTCTTATTTATAAGCCTCTTATGGAGCTCTAACATTGTTTGGTTAGGGTTCGTAATAATTGAGGTTTGTAGTTGTAGGATTTTTTCATCTGTTTCAAAATTTTGAGTATGAATATTGTTGAAGGTATGCTTATGCCAATTTTTTGCCAGTTGTTTCAGAAGTGTAGTCTTCTTAACAAGTTTGTACATCAACGATCCATGTGGATCCAGTCTCCATGCTTGACGCACTAAGTTAGAGAATTCAGGTTTCGTTGTCCATGCCATTTCGAAACGGAAAGGTTTTTTGTTTGTATTAGACGAGGTTCGGAAGTCGATCGAAATCGGCGCATGATCTGACGATGTGAATGGGTGAATTTTGACGCGTAAACCGTCATATAAGGCGATAATATCGTTATGTGCTAACAGACGGTCCAACTTTGCGTAACAGTTGTTTGGCTCCCCCGTTTTTCGTTTTTGCCAAGTAAAGGAGGCCCCATGAGTGGGCACCTCCATCAGTTGTAACTCGTTTTTTAAGTCAGATAGTCTTTTGAATCGACTGTTGCTAGGTGTGATACCTCCTAATTTATCAGAAGGACAAGCTATTTCGTTTAGATCTCCAAGAATGCAGAATGGTTTTGTAAGTAGAGTCGAGTATTGGATGATTGAATCCCAGAAAGAACCCTTCGATTGTCGGTCTGGTGGAGTGTAAATTAGTAGAAAAGATGAAGTTTTGTCATGCCTTCGGTCGTAATAGTCTATGTGAATCATTTTGTGTTTGACTGAAATAAGCTTAATTTCCCCTTGTGAAGGCTGAATATCTTTCCAGAGCAGACAGACTCCTCCCGAAAAGCCAATGGCTGGATCGAAGGCAATGTGATTGAAACCACACTTCTTCCAGGTAGCTTCCAGAGGGACAATATTTGTTTTGGTTTCTAATAGGACTAAGACATTGATATAGTTGTTTCTGCAAAAAATTTCTGTATTCGTCCAGAAATTTCTACGTCGGATCCCTCGACAGTTCCACGATGTTATATTCATGGGAAACCTTTTATTTTGTGTGTCCGTTGGTCACAAGGATAATTCATTTTATACCCGCGTAGTAAATTAGCGCAGATAATAATGGTTAAGTTTGAAATGCCGGTTTGTATGGATAAGTTAGAATCGATATGTTCTAATTTGATTAATCTTGTATGCAGAGCTGTCGAATAGCAAATATTCGATCGAGCATGCATGAGATAAAGTGAATACCATTTTTGGCAAAGCCTATGTGTAATGGACATTTGAGAGCTTTGTAAGTAAAAACTTGATCGAGCATGCATGAGATAATGTGAATACCATTTTTGGCAAAGCCTATGTGTAATGGACATTTGAGAGCTTTGTAAGTAAAAACGTATGTAGTTGTTAGTTTGTATATAATAGTGTAATCCATACATGTATTGCATTGGACCAAAGTGAATATAAGGTAGTAAATGATAGAAAACAGTGTGTGCAGAATGTGGTTTACACCCAATTAGATATTTTGCAAAGGCCTTGTAGGGCTTTAAAGATCCAAGAAGATCATCATATGAGATTTGTGAGCTTTTGTTAGAAGAAGAATGTGTTGAAGGGAAACTCGAAAAGCTGCACACCCAAGCCAAGAAACGCACAAACGGACCCGTGCAGGTAAGTAAGCAGCGGCCAACACCACCACCAAAGATCATCGTGACTACCCACCGAAGGATGCAACCGACATCGCAGCCAACACCTGGCTCCTGAACAGCCCAACTGTTTTGAAGGTCACTAACGAGGCACTCGAGAGAATGATGTAGAATGTATACATATATAATGGAAATTGGTAATAAGCAACCGTGAGATATGCTAGCAGCACCTTGGATTTGTAAGAGTAATTGAGTAGGATGGTGAAAACGAGACCAAATCTTAATGATTACGACATATAATAAGAGTATGGTAATACAAGGCAAACGAATTCGAAAGTAAAATTGTAATATTATGTCGGCCTTGCAAGGCATACAAGTTCCTGTGATATTAATATGATAATTGGCCTTGTAAAGTTTGAAGTGATTGTTATATATATGTTGTGGGGCTTGTGAGCCATAGTGTGCAGCAACTAGGACTCCAAAGGTAGCAAGCAGGTAGCAATATGTGCCAAACCAAGCGCAAAAGGAAGTCGACACAGCCACCGCAGCTGAAAGCTGACCCAAGCGAGCAAAAGTGTATAGAAGACACCTGCACACAAGTAGCAAACAGCAGCAGGACGAGAACTCATGGTGGAAAAAACAAAACAGAAAATTAAGTAAGTAAGAATTCATTGAGAAAGGAAGAGCAGTGAGCATAAACCAAATATAGGATAGATTTAGAGCCCTCATAAACCTAGCACAACATACATGGTGGAGCAAAAGAGCTCCACTAATCAGAGAGAAATTAGTGACACACAGAGAGAAATAGCAGAGAAGAAGAGTAATTGTAAACAATTGGGGGCGATATACCCTTAGGCACATGGTGAACGTGCTTAAATAGGGTGGGTGCTGGTAAGCAAAGGAACCTTGGGGTTGTACTGGAGTGGAGAGAGAGATACTTACAGGTAGGTGCACGCAATGGCAGAGGATGAGGCAGATCGGCTGACAGGAGCCCGAAGAGAAGAGCCAGGCCAGCCATCGCAGAGGGGAGATCCAACCGTCAGGGTGTCCCAGATCCAACTCAACACTCATAAAGGCCGGGTCACAGAGCCAGTGAAGCTTGCAAGTGGGCCGCCGTCTGACCAGTGAGGGCCAATTCGGAGGCACCACCTCCTCCTTGCTTGCCGGGCTAGGGCTATCTCCCTTGGGAGTGAATTGGGTTGCGGTGGAGATGAGAATGGGGGTCCACACTTGCAAGAGACTACACGGTTCGACGGATGAGTGGTTCGTTGAGAGCGGATCTGGGTGCTTGTGCATACTGGCCTTGACGGGGGACTCGGGATAGCCATGGCGGCGGCTGCAACAATCGGGGTAGGGGAAAGGGGGGCGCGTATGTGCGCGTACAGTAGGGTAAAAGGGTTTTTGGAGTTGGGCCATTTTAAAATTAGTTCATTTCAAGACTTCAAGTGTGTGTTTATTCAAGACCATTATAAAGGCACCTGAGTTGTTACTACTTGAATTTTACTGTAAAATCACACATCTTGTTGGAAAAAAAAAACAAAAGATGAAGGTTATCTTACACCTCGATGGTTGATTCAAAAGATTGAACAAATTAACAAATCATATCACAATATCACAATTAATGATTTTTAACATATAAATATTAATAAACTTTTTATTTTTATTACATGTAAATATAATCTTAGAAATGCATTGCACTACTATAAAAGTTAGTATTAATCAACTAAATAATTTTGATTAATTAGCTGGGGGGGTAGACGTGTATGAGTCGTGCAGCCAATAAAGTGACATTGTTGTATATTCATGGTGACTTGAAAAGCCTATAAAGAAAAAACAAAGCCTAACAAACATCATCTCATCTTCAATCAATTCACTTTCCCTCAAGCCATTTTAGCTAAAAAAACAAAATCAAAAGAGAATTCGAAAATGGCTTCCAGGGCTCTTATTGTTTCTTCCCTACTTGTCCTTTCCATGGCAGTCATTGCCTCCGCCGACTACTATAGCTCGTACACTCCATCTCCCAAGTATAAATCACCGGAGGAGTATGTTCCTTCTCCATCACCATACTACAAGGCCAAGGCATCTGTGTACGTATCTGCCCATGGGTACAAGAAGCCTCAGTATACTCCTTCACCCGCATATAAGGCTCTAGAGTACACTCCATCTCCTCAATACAAGACACCTGTTTACATCCCTAAACCCGTGTACCACCCTACTCCAATCTATACTCCATCTCCTTCCTACAAAAGCCATGTCTACACTCCATCACCGATTTATGTTCCAAAACCAGTATACAAACCTACGCCTATCTATAAACCTGTGTACACTCCCTCTCCTGTGTACAAGAGCCCTGCATACACCCCAGCTCCTGTTTACAAGAGCCCTGTATACACCCCATCTCCCGTATACCACCCTTCACCAGTTTACAAGAGCCCTGCTTACATCCCAAAACCAACTTACAAGGTCCCTGTGTACCACCCTACGCCGGTATACAAGCCTGTGTACACTCCATCCCCAGTGTATACTCCATCCCCGGTTTACAAGAGCCCTACATACACCCCATCTCCTATTTACAAGAGCCCTGTTTACATCCCAAAACCTGTTTACAAGATCCCTGCTTACCACCCTACACCAGTCTACAAGCCCGTGTACACCCCAAAGCCAATTTACAAGGTTCCCGTATACCACCCTACACCAATCTACAAACCCGTGTACACCCCAAAACCAGTGTACACACCATCTCCAATTTACAAGGCTCCTCTTTACACCCCAACACCGGCATACAAAAGTCCTACATATACTCCTTCTCCAGTCTATTAGACTCGATCGAGAACCTCCGCATGCTTGTAGCATCTTAATCCTATATTTAAAACAAACTCAGACGTGTATCATCTAAAACGTCGCAAATTACTTGAGAAAGAATGAGGGAATGTATCATTTGTAATTCCTTTCATTATTTATATTTTGAAATACATTTATAATATTAATTTTGTCGTTTATATTGATTTGATATTTAATGTTGCATGTTGTAACAAAATTGGTAAGTTCTATATTGAAGGGGCACTTTGTTATATTGAAGGGACACTTAGTGTAATTAAAGCGTATTTTTAATTTCAGTATATGGGTAACTTAACAAAGTGGTCACTACGTTGCTGCAATCGTATATATATATATATATATAGGAATTGACTCTGGTGAAAACCTCAAATTGTGGTAAAAACTCGTGAGGACTACTTTATATCTCGGTTTTTTTGAAACCCGTGCTAAAAACCTCAATCACACGATGACTTTACAATTCGGTTCAACCTAAAAACCGTGCTAAAAACTCCAGTTTTAAAATAACACATGACTTTATAGTTCGGTCAAACTGAAAAATCGTGCTAAAAAGCTAATGTTTTAAAATTACATAGTGACTTTATAGCTCGGTTTTATTCAAAACCGGGCTAAAATTTATGACTTTATAGATCGGTTATATTCATAACCGGGCTATAAAGCAAGTGAACCGGGCTAAAAAGCCGGTCCTCACGGGTTTCTACCGCAATTTTGGTTTTCACCGGACCGCATCCCTATATATATATATATATATATATATATATATATATATATATATATATATATATATATATATATATATATATGTGGATTGACGATCCGGTGAAAATTTCAAATTATAGTAAAAACTGTGAGGACTACTTTATACCTTGGTTTATTTGAACCCGTGCTAAAAACCTCAATTACACAATAACTTTACAACTCAGTTCAACCTAAAAACTGTGCTAAAAACTCCAGTTTTAAAATAACACATGACTTTATATCTCGGTTAAACCTAAAAATTGTGTTAAAAACTCATGCTTTAAAATGACATTAGTGACTTTATAGCTCGGTTTTATTCAGAACCGGGTTAAAATATGTGACTTTATAGATCAGTTTTATTCAAAACCGGGCTATAAAGCTAGTGAACCGGGCTAAAAAGTCGGTCCTCACATGTTTTTACCGCAATTTTGGTTTTCACCGGAGCGCACCCCTATATATATATATTGACTCCGGTGAAAACCTCAAATTGAGGTAAAAACCGTGAGGACTACTTTATAGCTTGGTTTATTTGAAACCCGTGCTAAAAACCTCAATTATATAGTGACTTTACAACTCAGTTCAACCTAAAAACCGTGCTAAAAACTCTGGTTTTAAAATAACACATGACTTTATATATCGGTTAAACCTAAAAACCGTGCTGAAAACTCATGTTTTAAAATTACATTAGTGACTTTATAGCTCGGTTTTATTCAGAACCGGGCTAAAATATGTGACCTTATAGATCGGTTCTATTTATAACCAGGCTATAAAGCTAGTGAACGGGGCTAAAAAGCCGGTCCTCACAGGTTTTTACCGCAATTTTGGTTTTCACCGGAGCGCAACCCTATATATATATTATTGTGATGAGTTCTGAAGAGCTTATACATGTAGAGCACAGCATCCACTTAGAAAAATATATAAGAACATGAGTAACAAAAACAAGCAAAAGATAGGGAATAAAAATAAGATACTTACCTACTCCGTATTTTTTTAATATGTTAATTCTTTTATTGCAAACGAAATAAAAATATTTAGTTTAAAATATAATTAATTAAATGTTAAGTGAGACTGAAACTAAAGGAGTGGCTCAGTAAGGCACAACTTAATTTTATACATACTATATACACACTAAAATAGAGACCTAAAAATTAACTATGATCCAATAAATTTTAGTCATGTCGTACAACGACCTAATCTATTTATCTACGTGTCATCTTATGTGTATAAAACATTAATTTATTTTTTTAAATGTATTTCCAATCATTTATTCAAGATATCATATTCTAAGAAAATACTACTCCGTATGTTGGATGAATATTAAGATGAATAAATTATAAATCTACGGGTAGAAGGGTATTGATATCCACTTTGATTTTTTTGAAAATTTAGACGTAATGTTTGTGTATATATATATATATATATATATATATATATATATATATATATATATATATATATATATATATATATATATATATATATATATATATAATAGATAAGTAATTATGAATTTTAAGACAGATTATTCCAAATTAGTCTTTTTTTTAATATCATGATGAAGTTGTTGGTGTTTTTTTTCATAAGGTAAAATTTCGGCTCATCGAAACCTAGCCGATTGCATCTTGTCGGATGAGGTCTAACAGACCTAGATTTGTTTCAAGTGCATGCACCCACAAAGAGCGGCTAAGGTGTGCAACCTTATCAGCCACTCTATTCCCATTGCGGGGGACATACAAAAAGGATACTTCATGAAAGTATTAAAGGATTGTTTTGATATCACCCATTGTCAATTCAATCTCACAAGGACATTTTCCTTTCTGTGCTAGATGGTAGATAATGAAGTTGTTGGTGTTAGTTTATCTTGATTAAAATGTTATACTAAATTTTAATATAAATATGAAATCTCATATCTTAAATTTTTACAAAACCTCTTATCGATAGAATATTTTATCTTAAGTTGTTTTGTATAATCTTTTTATACTACGGTGTATTAAAAGATCCAAAGATTTTAACCAAACTATTATAACTTTTAAATTTCAAAAAGAAAATATAAATTAAACATTATTTTGTTTATTAAGAAACCGCACAACGGACGGATAAAGTAAAACTAGTTGGTTATAAAGATGGGATCATGATTCATGAAAAGTTGTCACATAAATCTATTTATAAGCAAAAGTGGTTAAGTGGCATCGTGAACATTTACCTTAGTATTATATTAGATATTAGATATTGATGAATCAAAGTATATTGATGAATCAAAGTAAGTGGACGAAGATGGTTACATTATAGCTTCACATTCTACCCAAAAAAAAAATTTAGGTTTACATGTAATATGGACTGGTTTTAAATGGGCCTGGGTTTCTATGATATTGGTGGGCTTTTTATAAAGAAGTGGGCTGGTTGGGCTACCTCTTTGTGGGATTAATAGACCGATCACAACTGAATGTGATAATAATGAGTTTCGATAAAGTTGATAAAAAAAAAATAGTTTGGTTTTTTTTCATCTTTATAAATAAGCAATAGACCCATTATAATATAAAAGAGAACATTTGAATTTATGATCTATTAATCACTATACGTCATTCTTATTTCTTACCAATGAAGCTGATAAGACTTGACAATAGTTTGCTAATCTATGCTAGAAGGATACTCCGTTCTTTTTTTTCTTTCTCTTTTTTGATTAGGTAAATATTCGAGATCAGACAAGTCTGATTCTCGAGGGGCCGACAAGTCAGCAAGTGAATACCGCTAAAACATACAGTACAAACGAAGAACAAGCATAATGAAAAAAGCATAAACAAACTCTACAAGAAGATGACTAAGCGGAACTACTCCTCGAACTTTAGGACGCTAACGAAGAATGAAGCCATGCATTCAAGCACTACCAAAAATAGTAGCACCGCAGGCCAACGGTACTGCAGGAATCTATCTCAGGTGGGTAGTGCAGACAAAACTCCAAGGAAGCTTAGAAGGATACTCCGTTCTACTCCATCTGTTTGGTATTATTTGATTTTTTATTTTTGAACACATTTTTTTAAATGTTAAAAAAATTATAAAATATCAACTTTTTTTATTTATTTAGTTTTTATAATTTCATATTTATTACTGCTTCCATTCAGAAATAGATGTCCCTTTACTATTTGACATGTTTTACTAAGGTAAAAACTAGTATAAAATATCAATTTTTTTATATTTTTAAACAATTTCATACTTATTACTAATAATTATGAAATTGTGTTAAAAAAATTGATAAGCCATCCGATCAACAATATAGGATGTTTTAGTTTTTTCACATATTTTAAGGAGTATGAAATTGTGTTTTTTCACATAATTTCATAGTTATCGACTTTTTATTTATTTATATTTTGCACAATAAAATAATTTTTTAAAATTAATATTTTATATAGTTTTTAGGTTCTTAAAAAAGATACTAAATAATAAAAATACATCTATATCTGAACGGGGAGAGTACTAATTAGTATAAAATTATTTTAATAAATTAATAAAAATAAAAAATTTATATAATTTTTATCATCTTTAAAAATAACACATTAAATAGTAAAAATGGGGAGTGGTAGATAGAAAACTCACACCCTACAACAATTTTTTGTTGTTGAGAATGACCGATGATCTCAAAATAAATTTGAAGCAGGTTTTTTTTATGTTTTTGAGATATTGTATTTACTTTTGTCGACAATAACTTCATATTTAGTCTATTAATGTCTTTTACCACTACATCCAATCACTTTATTGCATCCAAATGTAATAAGAGCAAGCCCAACAGATTTGGTAAAAAAATCTCTAAAATAGAGATTAAAATGTCAAAATCTCTATAAAAAAATTCACTTCAACTCCAACAGTTTTTCTATTTTACAGATTTTTACATTTATTACAAACTATAATAAATAAATGCATTTATTAAAGATGTTTAATTCTACATTTCTAAAAACTTCATTTAATCTTAATTCTAATATTTAGCCTCATATTTGTTGGTGAACTAGTATATGTTACCCATCCTCTTACACAATATATTTATTATTATTATTATTATTATTATTATTATTATTATTATTATTATTATTATTATTATTATATTCCCAGATGATATTTTTTTAAACAAAATCTAATGATAAATTTGATATTTATTTTTAAATGGTATTAATATTAAATTTAGATTGTTACTATAAAAGTTATCATGAAATTGGATAAAATATTATTCAAATTTAATCTTATTATTTTCAATTGGTTAATATATATTTGATTATAAATTAGATTGGTGATTGATCATATATGGTTAATTAATTAAATAATAAGGCTTACTTTATAATTTATGAAAATAAAATCATTCCAATATGAGTTATGAGTTCCAAGTGAATATTTTTTTAAGTGAAAATTTTATAGACTAATTTTTTAATGTGAATTTGATAGCATTAAATTGGATGAAATTAATTATCCTATTTTATTTAAAAAATTTAACCTAGAATTATGATGTTTGGTTTATCTATCTATATTGATTTAACATAATTAATTTATATATTATATCAAATCATATCAATTTTTTTATTAATTTTTAAAAATAATTATATTTTTATTACTAGTAAGTATGAAATTATATTTTTTTTATATTATGGGTGAAAATGTGGGGTTGTGTCATTAAATTCTATCTAGGGATAAGTGAACATTAAATTATAGAGATCAACTTCTCTTCCTACAAATTTAGAGATTTTTTCACTCTCTCCATCCATTTCTCTATTTTAGAGATGAGTTTAGAGAAGCTGTTGGAGAGAAAAAATGGCTTTTTCTCTAAAATATCTCATTTTCTCTATTTTAGCAAAGTTGTTTGGCTTGCTCTAACAACCTCAATGACGAAGTTGCAACAGTTGTGTGCAAACAATAGCAAATCTCGTCAATTTCGTTTATTTTCACAAAAATAAGTACATTTTTTCCTGATTTTTGCTGCAAGGTAATCTTATGGTATAATATAATTCGGGTGGTAAATAAAGGTTTTAAGTTTTTCTCCCAATAACTATGGGGTTTCAAAACCTTTTGCGTCATGTCCATCCAAACCTTTTGTTTTGGTTGAGAAATAGGAGTTTCAACTTTAATAGGGTGGTATTTTATAATATTGAAAAATTGGTGGGTGTATTAGAAATTAAATCATATTAACTTATAAGTCAGAGGACAGGAAAAGGAAGAAGACAGAAGAACAAGGAAGAGGGCAAGAGGATTGTAGATGCGAAGAAGAAGAACCAGGTGAACCTCCGGTGACGTGGGTGGGCGGTGACAAATCCGGATAGCAGCAATCAGTGGCGGATCTGTGGGGAGTTTGGGGTGGCTGAAGCCCCCTCTAGTACGGAAGAAAAACGTAAAAAAAAATATTTTGGATTTTTTGGTAATTTTTACTAATTTTATGGATAAAAGTAGGGGTGGGCACAAATCCCGCAAATCCCGATCCCGGTGGGATTTAAGGAAAAAAAAGTGAATCCCGTCCTGCAAAAATTATGCGGGACGGGATGCGGGACAAGACTATGGGATCCCGCAAATCCCGGTCCCGTCCCGCATATATATTATATAATTTATATATATAAATACAAAAATATATTTATATTTATATTTATATTTGTATTTATATTTATATTTATATTTATATTTATATTTATATTTATATTTATATTTATATTTATATTTATATTTATATTTATATTTATATTTATATTTATATTTATATTTATATTTATATTTATATTTATATTTATATTTATATTTATATTTATATTTATATTTATATTTATATTTATATTTATATTTATATTTATATTTATATTTATATTTATATTTATATTTATATTTATATTTATATTTATATTTATATTTATATGGGACAAGAGTTTTAATTTTGGTAGTACTAAAAATTTTAATAATTTAGTGATTTATATGATATATTTAGTTATTTTAAACATAAGTTACAATAATACTATAAGGCTTGTAAGTAATTTGAAAATAAAAAAATTACTATGGGCTTGGGGGGTTAGGGATTTGAGCTCTATGAGGCAAACAAAACAATTTATTCTCCATTTTGAAATAGTGAAATCTTTATTCAATTCTAATCGGTTAGGGTTACAGGAGGCTTGTGTTGCTGGCAATGTTTTTTTTGTATGAAATTATGTTGCTAGGAGTGTTAACATTATGGTGATATCATTCTATGAAGCATGAACTATGAAAATATTTTTTTTATTTTTTAAGTTTTATAATATTTTATTATTTTTATTTGAGGGACAAGTCCCGTCCCGTCCCGTGTGGGATAAGGCCCGTGTGGGATTAAAAAAAAAAGGTGAATCTCGTCCCGGTCCCGTCCCGAAAAATTTAAAGCGGGACGGGCCTTATCCCGGTCCCGTCCCCTTCCATCCCGTCCCACGCCCACCCCTAGATAAAAGAGTGTAAAATGAGTAAGAATTCATAAAGATAGCTTAACTTAGTTGGTAAGAAGGTGTATTTATTATCTGGAGGTCATGGGTTCAAACCCTTGTGACCTCTTTTTTTTTTAAATAAATAATTTTTGTTTCTCTTAGTTTTCTTCTACTAAAAATGTCTAATTAGATAAAAAAAATTAAAATTTTCTCCAATATATTAAAATAAAAACATTATGTCA
The DNA here is from genome assembly GCA_963922045.1 of Persicaria maculosa. NCBI lineage: Eukaryota > Viridiplantae > Streptophyta > Magnoliopsida > Caryophyllales > Polygonaceae > Persicaria > Persicaria maculosa. The sequence goes on along the minus strand of OY998257.1, from coordinate 12,602,971 downwards.
TATATATATATATTTTAATTTTTGTTTTTCCTTAAAAAATTGACTATTTTAACCACAAATTTAAGATATTTTCTAATATATTTATAAAAAATAATTTTTTGTACCTACATATATGTGACAAAAATTTTCTCAAAATTTTTTTAGCCCCCCCGGAAAAATTTCTTAAAAAATTTAAGATATTTTCTAATATATTTATAAAAAAATAATTTTTCATATATACATATATGTGACAAAATTTTCTCAAAATTTTTTTAGCCCCCGTAGAAAAATTTCTAGATCTGCCACTGGTGACAATGGCTCTGACCTTGGCAACGGCAACGATGGTGACTCCAACCTTGGCGACGGTGGCAACGGTGGCTCCAACCTGAGCAAAGTGAAGGATTAGAAAGTGTGACTCAATCTTTCCATTGTATGTGCGTTTTTTTCTAAATCTCCTGAGCAAAGTGAAGGGCTGAGCCTCGAATCGCCATCGAGGTGGGTTAGGAGGCAAGACACGGAGAATGCCTCGCCGGATTCCGCAAACGATTTAGGGAGTTGGGGTTTAGGTTGGGGGCGCGTGAGCCGGGGGCACAACGCGTTGATTTGCCCAAGAAGGGTTTTTTTTTCCATTTGTCATAAATTTAGATCAAAGATTCTTGGTTGTTTATTATATATGAACTGTAATTATTTGTTAGCTTTAAACCTTCCCTTTTTATGTGTATAGAGACCGTAGGTTAGACCATCCACAATGGTTTTGAGTATAATGTACACATTTGAACAAGATGTGTAAAAATACACATTACTTTTTAGTAATTTGCTTCATTAGTAAAATATGCATTTTTTACACATCATTCAAATACAATTTATTTAAAACAAAAAGTAAAATAAAATCATAAAAAAAAACAAACCAATAAAATTATCTTGCTTTTTTGTAAAAGTTTATGCACATGGGGGAGGTGGTGTGCTCAAATTTGCACATCACATGCTCAAATGTGTACATATGCACATACTAAAAACCACCAATGGAGGTAGCAAATGTCTAAAGAATACATATTTACACATTTGCATACAACCCGGATTACGCTATACCACAATGTTATCAGGCGGAAAATTTAAAACTCTTGGTTACCACCCGAATTACGCTATACCATAGGTTAACCTCTAAAAAAGCCCCTTTTGCATTTGTAATTATTTCAACCAGTGGCGCCAGAGCCAAAAAATTTTCGAGGGGGGCACAATCATATATGTGCGGTGTCGTTTTGGATTAAAGCAGTATAAAGAACTCTATCATACAACAACAAATGATGCTATTTTAGGATAAAATGTTGTCAGTTTATGATAAAATGACGTTGTTTTTGTGTTATAAAAATATAAATAAATAAAATAATTGAAGAAAAAACTAATAAAATAAGAATAGAAAACTAATAAAATAAATATTGAGTCAATTTGTAATTTGTTATACTCTTAATATATAAATATGTACAACTAAATATAAAAAATTAAAAGTTGCATAACTTCTTACCTAATTGTCACAATGAGTAGTATAACATCTCGTCTTGAAACTGTCGTTAAGAATTACAGTATGTTTTTTATAAGGTGAAGATTTGAGTGAAAACTGTAGTATGTGAATGGTAATTTAAGTAAAATATAAAAGTATTATAGTTTATTGAAATAATATTAAAGTGATTAACATACCTTTAAATTCAAACATTCACAACTTTTTATTCAAATATCGATTTATGACGTATTATATATCGAAAGGAAGTTATCAATAAAAAGAATACACATACATAATTCTTCGGATAAGGAGGGGCACGTGGTCCCCAATGCCCCCTCGGATCTACCATTGCTTACAACATGTGTATATATAAATTGATAAGGTAAGAATTCGATAGTCAAACAGGTCTGACACATCGAGAGGCTGACAAAGTCAGCAAACGACGAACAGTCAAAATAAACAAACAAAATAACAAGAGGCCGACAACATGTGTATATGACATGTGTACTTATACATGTGTGTGCACGTATTTTAATAGTTAATTAACGTTCGTTGAAATCTTTGTAAAGACAAATTGCCCAAAATATAGCACAAAGAACTTATAATAACGAAATCAAATATACTAAAGTTCATCAATGTTGAAACTTGAAAGTTGCAAATTGGGACACTACTACCAACAACAATGGTTACAAGAAAGACCATTAAATTTTATTCCCTCCGTTTCATAATCAATCAGATTTTTAGAATATAATTTTTGTTTCAAAATAGATGATTTTTTATGTTTTTCTATATAGAGAATTCTAATGATTTAAATTTATTGACTTTTTAAGATATTTTGATTAGTTAAAATGATATATATGTAATAAAAACCTAAAAAGTATAGCTTTAATAAGAAAAATTGATTAGGTTTGCAAGTACCCGCGGGCTACCCGCACCCGCTTTTGCGGACGGGCTTAAACATGACTTCCAACCCGTTAAGCGGGCTTAGCCCGTCCCGCACCCGCAACAATGGGACAAAATCTCAGGCAAAGCCCGGCCCAAACCCGGCCCGCGCCCACGTTTGCCCGGGTCTAACTACCAACAACAATGGTTACAAGAAAGACCATTAAATTTTACTCCCTCCGTTTCATAATCAATCAGCTTTTAGAATATAATTTTTGTTTCAAAATAGATGGTCTTTTATGTTTTTCTATATAGAGAATTCTAATGATTTAAATTTATTGACTTTTTAAGATATTTTGATTAGTTAAAATATATAGTGAGTATTAAAATATAATAAAATTTAGGGAAATTTCGTCTGGTAGCCACAAGGTTTGACTCTTTTCGCATGGTGCCCAAACTTTTCAAAAATTTCGCATGGTAACCACGAGGTTTCGACCAATTTTGTGTGGTAGCCACGAGGTTTGAGCAAATTTCTTATGTTAATCAAATTGGTTAAAAATCTTTTAGAATATAGGTAAAATCACAAAATAATCATAAAATATATTTTTTCACACAACAACCCAATTTTGGTTTTTTATTTTTAAAAAGTTAACTAAAACCATTTAAAAATTTTATAGTGTTATACATTAATTGCACGATAAATGAATAAATTATACAAAAAAAATAATGGTAGTTTTTTTTTTAAAAAAATTTTAAATCTGAAAAAGTATACAAAATTACCCAATGTAGTTGGTTTTTTTCAAAGAGTCATTAATAACCTTTCTAATGTTTTAAAAAGATTACATATTAGATATATAATACAAAGTTTATTTTATCCAAAATATTTTATTTAGTTTAAACAAATATGAATGAATGGTAATTTAAAATAGGTACTTAATTTATGGATTTGAATATAAATTAAGTACATATTTTAAATAATTTACTCATTTTTTATGTACTTATTTTTTTTTATTTTAGGTGATTTTTTTATAATTTACTCATTCTTTGATTAAATAATTTAATCTTCTTAAATATTAAAAGGGTTGTTGACAATTTTTTAAAAGTAAAAACACCAAAAATGAGTGATTAAGTGAGTGAATTATAATATATTTATCATTTTATATAATTTCTATATGATTTTTAATAAGTTTGGTTATCACACGAAATTTATCAAAACCTCATGGTTACCATGCGAAATTCTTGAAATGTTTGGATACCATGTGAAAAAGACCAAACCTCGTGGCTACCAAGCGAAATTTCCCTAAAATTTATGAAATAGTTAGTGAAATGATGATTTTTTTTAAAGTATCAATATATAATACTAAAACAGAGACGTGAAAATCCTATGTGGCGGGCTCTGGTGCGATTCGCTTACGTGTCGTTCTCTGGTGCAATCTGGCCCGAGTTTTTTTGACACGTCAATTAATGAGTAACCAATAAATTTAAGCCACGTCAATTAATGATTTTCTTTTAATCACATATCATCTTATTTGTCCACTTTAATTGATAATTACAATTAAACAATTTTAATAAGAAAATAAAATCAAAAACCGTAATAAAATAGTAATTTATTTTTTACTAAAACCAGTCCTTTCCGATCGGTGTATTCAGGATAGGGTTTCAAATTAACTAACAAGCCCTATTCAACAAATAAGAGTGAGATTAAATTTTTTTATATTTTTGACGATTTTTAGGGTACATTTATTAGTGTTAATTTTTTTTTGAATAAATTTATTAGTGTTAAATTGAAATTGGGTTGGATTGAGATTAATGATGCTTGTAGGCTTGAATTTTGATGTTGTTTGATTAAGGCTTAAATTGAGATTTTTTGACGATTTTAGAAAAAAAATTTACGAAAAAATCTAAAGAAATAAATTTTTTAAAATAATTAAGATTAAAACATTGAAGCTAACATCTACCGTAGCTTTTAAGTCAAAATTATTTTAAATTTTTATTTGTTATGAATTTTTCACGTTTTTTAAAAAGTAAATTTTATACGAATTATCATTTTTAAAATAAATATAATTTTTTCAAAGTTATTTTAATATTAGGGGTTAAAATATAAAATCATCAGACAACCGTTCTTTTTTGAATAAAAACATACCACTTTGTTTTTTGACATATTTTTTAAGAGAATCAAAATTGTATAAAATTTCAAATTATTTATTAATTTATATGAGTTACTTTGCAAATCTTAGCAAAATAATAATAATAATATAATAACATTAACCTGTGGATTGAATTTTACATAAAGAATATATAATACAAATCTTATCAATATAATAAAAATCTTAACCAATATCTACATTGATATTTTGGGATTTATTAAAAAAAATTGCATTTTTTTAATAAGAGAATAAATATAATATATTAATAAAAACATTTGTGTTTATATTTAAAAAATAGCACAATTGAAGATATAGAAATGTATTCACCAAAAGGAAACATGAGTGAAGAATTATATATATTTTTCTTATTAATTTATTTAAATCAATAAAAATTATTTTATATAAATAAAATTTATAAAAAAAAAACCGCGTATGACTCGGGTAATAATTTTTTAACCACATATCATCTTATGTATCTACCTTAAATGATAATTATAATTAAACAAATTTAATAAAAAAATATTAAAAGTATAGTTATCCATATCTTTATTAATATTTACCTAAAAGATGTATATCAAATCTTTTAACAAATAACCTTATTAATGTATCAATGAACAAATAATACCTGGCTTGAATAATAACCCTACATGCTGACATATGACTTGTTTTATTAAAACTTATGCCAATATATAAAAACTCATGTATTATGGAACGAATGAAGTAGGAATTAGTCGAGAATGAATCTATGAATCACAAAACGGTTTAGCCAACAATAAAGTCCGAACTGGTTTCATTGCGAACCCGGTCTGAATAAGATGTTCCCATCAAGTCTCCACAGCTGGACGTGCTCTGTTTCTCACATCACCACCCCTGACCTAAACATCCCCCTTTCCTTTTGACCTTCGCCTGCAACCAAATTCATAATTTCATATTCCAAGCTGCCCGTCAAACTTAGTCTGGAATTATCTATAAATGACACCCAATTTATTCCCCAATATTCAATCAATCGCCATCCGCGGCCTTTAATTTTGATTAGATTGCGGAAATCCCACTTGGGGTTTTGCGCGTTTTTTCGCTAAAATACAATATCAAGCGCCAACCCATCTTTAGGGTATAATCTGCTCTTTGTCCCTCTCTTTCTCTCTCCCCTTCCTTGCTGGCCGGAGCTTGGGTACAAAGTTACGGCCTTTCCGCATTTTAAGGTTTATAAATCTTTCAGCTTTCTGAATTTTGTTTATCTACTGAAACACAGGAGGAGGTAGAAGTAGAAGAAGTATCGTTAATGTGTTTGTGATGTGGCTAATTGCCGGCGAGACAGAAGAAAAAACTAGAGATTATACTTTATCCCTGTCCAATTTGGGGCTTTGAACTGAAGCTGGACGACAGTGCTCAAATGGTGATTTCTTTTTTCGTCTTCCTGTTCAATTTTCATTTTTTTTATAATGTTTTAATTTTCTGTCAAAGACTCAGCTAAAAAAAAACTGATAATGTTCATGTTGAAGGACCAAATTTGAACGAACTAGGGTTTGAGTGGGTACCAAATGTGAATTAATTTTTCAGAATTTCTTATGTTTTGATTCTCCTTGTTCATTTGTGGCTTCCGTTGATAATCAATTGCTTTTTTGTTGTCAAAATCGAGTTTTTTTTTTTTTTTGCTTCAATTTCTAGATGATGATAAGCTAATTTCTATTTCTTTGCTCTTATCAGAAGATCTGAAAATGGAGTTTAAAATGGCTGTCTGGATACTGTTTGTTCTATGTTTGATCTGCATACACAAGGGGGTTGGTGCATCGGATAGTTACCTGTTGGATTGTGGATCTTCAACGAATACATCAGTCGGTAATCGCATCTTTGTAGCCGATAAATATGCCTCCAATTACCTGTCCACCCCACAAGACATTACAGGAAACACTTCTTCTAATTCCATTACGACGGATTCAACGAATGGGACTCTCTTCAGAACTGCTAGGATTTTCACTGGTGTGTCCAAGTTCACCTTTTCGATCAGCCAGAAAGGAAGGCATTTCATCCGGTTCTATTTCTTCCCGTTTGTTTACCAGACTAATGATATGAGCCACGCGAAGTTCTCGGTTTCCACTCAAGAGTTTGTGCTGTTGAGTGATTTCACCCCTTCAAGCTCGGCCACAGTGAAGGAGTACTCGGTGAATGTGACATCAGACAGCCTTGTTATCACCTTCACACCCTCAGCAAGTTCCATTGCCTTCTTGAATGCACTGGAGGTTGTTTCGGTCCCTGATTCCCTCATTGCAGATGATGCCAACTTGGTAAATCTGGCTGGCAGCTACAAAGGCCTCTCGGGAAACGCTCTAGAGACTGTTGCAAGAGTGAATGTGGGAGGGCCTACGGTAAACTACGGAAATGACACCCTTTGGCGAACTTGGATTCCTGACGACAAGTTCCTCTCTAACGAGAACCTGGTAAAGAATGTGTCCAACCCATCGGGTGTTCATTACCAACCTGGCAAAGCTACAACAGATACTGCTCCAATATCTGTTTATGGAACCGCCAAGAGGATGAACTCGGAAGACAACCCTTCGTACAATTTCAACGTGACATGGGAGTTCGACGTTGACACTGGGTTTCAGTATTTGGTCCGGTTTCACTACTGTGACATAGTGAGCACTTCTCAAAACACTCTATACTTCAATGTGTTTATCAATTCTTGGTATGCCTCTAAAGAGCTTGATCTCACTGTGATGGCCGATAACAGATTGGCTACTCCAGTTTTCGTAGATGTTGTTACTTTGGAAGCTACTAGCAATAAGCTTAGTGTTACTATTGGCCCGTCTTCTTCAGAGGGCATTGATCCGAATGGTATATTGAATGGCCTGGAGATTATGAAAATGAGTAGTTCTAAAGGCAGTCTAAGCAGCAATGATTTTGTTAATTCATCATCCAATACAAGTAGCAAGAGCAAGGTTCGACTAATAGTAGGCATAGCTGTTGGAGCAGCTTGTCTTGTCATCTTGGGTTGTCTTCTTTTCTTATGCTGCAGGAGACGAAAGAAGCAGGCACTCCAAGGCCAATCGAAGACCTGGCTTCCTCTGTCTCTCACCGGGGGAAGCTCCTATACCATGGGAAGTAAGTACTCTAACGGTACTACAGCTTTGAGTGTCGTCTCCAACTTAGGGTATCGCATCCCTTTCTCCGCTGTCCAAGAGGCTACAAACAACTTTGAAGAAAGCTTGGTTATTGGGATTGGTGGGTTCGGTAAGGTCTATAAAGGAGTCCTAAGCGATGGGACCAAAATCGCTGCAAAGAGAGGTAACCCTCGGTCCCAGCAAGGGCTTGCGGAGTTTAAGACTGAAATAGAGATGCTCTCACAGTTCCGCCACCGCCACTTGGTCTCCCTTATCGGCTACTGTGATGAGAGGAACGAGATGATCCTAATATACGAATACATGGAAAATGGGACCCTCAAGAGCCATCTTTACGGATCCGGTCTCCCCAGCTTGAATTGGAAGCAGAGGCTTGAGATTTGCATTGGATCAGCCAGAGGACTTCACTACCTCCACACGGGCGACTCAAAGCCCGTTATCCATCGAGATGTAAAATCTGCTAATATCCTGCTGGATGAGAACTTCATGGCTAAAGTCGCTGATTTCGGGCTGTCAAAGACCGGTCCTGAACTCGATCAGACCCATGTGAGCACAGCGGTCAAGGGCAGCTTCGGGTATCTTGATCCTGAGTACTTCAGGAGACAGCAGCTCACTGAGAAGTCCGATGTGTACTCATTTGGCGTGGTTCTTTTCGAAGTGGTGTGCGCAAGGCCTGTTATAGACCCAACCCTCCAGCGAGAAATGGTCAATCTGGCCGAATGGGCGATGAAGTGGCAGAAAAAGGGTCAGCTAGATCAGATCATAGACCCAGCCCTAGCTGGAGACGTGAAACCTGAGTCCCTCAGGAAGTTCGGGGAAACAGCCGAGAAGTGCTTGGCTGATTTCGGCGTTGACAGACCTTCCATGGGAGACGTGCTGTGGAATCTGGAGTACGCGCTTCAACTCCAAGAGGCGTCCATCCAAGATGATCCCGAAGACAACAGCACAAATATGATCGGGGATCTCCCACCACAGATCAACAACTTCAACAACATGGATGAGGTTGATGATTCCTCAGCTGTCCGATTTGACGGAACCAATGTGGATGATCTCTCAGGCGTGTCAATGAGCAAGGTTTTCTCGCAGCTCGTGAAATCGGAGGGCAGGTGAATTTGAGTGTAACTATCATATCTTAGGGTTAAAAACCTCTTTAAAAATGTTGCTGTATCCCTGTATAAACCTCATTTAGATTTGAATATTATCATGTATGTAATATGTGTTTTTGAGTTGGTCTGTCATAGATCAGCTGTGATACAAGAAAAAATGGTTTTCAACTGTAACTGATTTGTGTATTTACATAGTTGGTGTTTATGAGCTTGATGTTTACACTCTATGAGAATGTATATCATGGGAGATCCCATTAGTGAATCCCTGAATGGTGTTATGTTTTGTGTTCTTTTGAGATATTTGGTGCTTTAATTTTTGGTATCTGATCAGATTTTGGAATTACCTAAAATCATTCCTAAAATATGATATTTTGTCACAAAAACCACTCATAAATTATCAAAATTACACCAAGTCACTATGTAAAATGAACAAATACCATGTAGATATATTGTAATTGTATCCCTCGTCTGCCAATTGTCCTTCAAGTCTGACTAAAACAAAATCATGTCCTGATAGCACTCTTTAAACAAGAACCCAATTCAGACAAAACCTCATTCAGCCGAAATCTGATCAATCCAAATCCTTTGGCTCGAAACCTAATTCAACCGAAACTCAATTAAGCCAAAATCTGATTCAATCAAAACCAATTTACTTTGTCCGGTTTTGGTTCTAAAACCTACCTTCATTACTCTGAATCATAATTCAACGCTATCTGATACAATCCAAAAAGATTATACTGTATTCAACATCTATTCACCCGAATTCAAAAATGACCCGACATTGGCAAAAACTAGTATTCCTGTTATTTGGGGGGGGGGGGGGGGGAATGGCAATGCTCCAACGGGTGGACAAGTGGTGTGGAGTAGGGGTAAAAGAGGTCTCGGCTTCGATCCCTGTCTTTGTCCCTTTCCTTGTAGGTTAAGCCTAGGGTCACGTGCCCCGATTTGCCACTAAATGGTCGGTAGAGATTCTCTAGTCCACAATGATAGTCCATTCTACGGTCAATTCATTTAATTGGGTGAAGTAATTTTTTTTTATTTATTTTATCAATCATTAAAACTATATTTAAATAAACTTCTACCAATCAAAATGAAAAGAGTACCGAATGGACTATTGTTGTGAACTAGAGGACCCGCACTGCCAAATGGGGGTGGGGATCTTTTACACTCTAGGTGTGCCCCATGATGCAACACCAAATTATTTTTGTTATAAAACAATGTTAAAAAAATTATAAAAAATATATTTAACTTACATACACTCATATTCATATATTTATGATTTTGACGGTCCCATGGCTGGCTCTGGTCGTGCTACCTCGGGATTTGTTATTCGTGATTCTCAGGGGTCGGTTATCTCTTGTGGACCTTGGTAGGGTGTCCGTTGTACAAGCGGAATGTCGCGATCTTCTGTTCGGACTCCAGGTGGCTTCGCTGAGGGGTTTCTCCCGACTCGAGATGGAGGGAGACTTTTTGCTTGATGCTGATCAACGCTTTGAAGGGGATCTGGCGGTGTCCTTGGGAGATTGAGATGGCGGTCTCGGATGCTCTTGGTCTCTGTCGTACCTTCGAGAGTATCAGTTTTTCGCACACTTTCAGAGAGGGGAACCAGGTTGCTGATAGGCTAGCGCATATTGGCTTCTCTTCGTCGTTTATCGCGGAGTGGATTCCTGCTAAGATCGACGACATTGTCCGTCAGAACGCTATTGGGCGGTGGATCAACCGCGGTTGACCATCCCCAAATCCTCGCCTTGTATAAAAAAATATATATATATTTGTGAATTTTTCTCATAAAAAATTATGTTTAAAAAATTATAGATAATGAAAATATGAGTTATTTTAGAAAATATTTTTCTATTTTTCTATAACATAATTTTTTATGAGAAAAATTTATAAACACATGAATATGAGTGTATGTAAGTTAAATATAATTTTTTAAAATTTTTTTAACATTGTTTTATAACAAAATAATTTTATGTTGTACCATGGGACACACTCTAGGCAGTCTAGAGTGTAGAAGATCCCCACTCGCCAAATGGTGTTGGTGGGTTCCCGTTATAAAAAAGAAAAGGTTGGAGATATGGTTACTGCTCTGATAGGTCTTTTCCTTATCAAAAAATCAAAAATAAAATAAAATCCTGTGCCAGGTGGAATGACCCAACAGTCACGGACTGACATCACATCTCCTCCGCCATGTCTGCTAAACTTGCCTGTTCTCTGCTAAACTTGCCTGCTAAACTTGCCTGTTCTACTTGCTCACACTTCACATCACTGAACTCAGCACCTTCGATTCTTCGACGCCCAATACAGTATATTACCGGTGCACAGGCGTTCATCTTCAGATGTAATCGATCCCAAGATGAAGCTCTAGATTTTTGGTCTTTCCAATTTATCCGGACCAAAACTTTCTGTGAATCGGAATTCGCCAAATTGGGTGTTGCAGAAGGTGGATCATTCCCTTTCTGTGTGTGCCAATGTTGGGGGTTACTGTTACTTCTGGAAGAGGAGGTCACTTTCTTCTTCTGTCTTCATCTGCTGCATTCAACTCCACATCAAACAGGTTCCCTTAATCTTTGAGTTCAGTAAATTTACATGTTCATCAGGAGCTTTTGTTTCAGAGATTAGTTTAAAATCATCATTTTGGGGAGTTGAATTAGAAATCATCAACTATCCATCTATGTGAATTATAGGTCCCAAATATTCCAATTTGAAAGGAACAAAAAAAGAAAAAAAAAGATGTAGCCTTTTTTTAGGATTGCAATGATACCTCATACTAGAAAAAACCAGAATCTTTTACAATTTCCATCAATTTGGTTAATCTGGAATTCTGATAGAGTTCTTAGTCTTAAAAAGCAAAGGTTTTTATTATGGAAGGAAAGTATCAAGTAACATTACTTTACACAGATTGTTACTTTGCCATTATTGGGACTGTAAATGAGACAGTGTGTGAGACAGATGATTTGGACTCGACTATCTTTTCGCGATTGAGATCATACCCCAAAAAAACGAAAATTGATTAAAATTTGAAAAAAAAAATAGTAAAGAGTGGGATTTTTGTGAGAGGGTGCAGGAAGACGGAAAAAAGGGGACAGTAAATCCGCTCTGATCTTTTCAAGGATACTCATGAAAGTGCAAATAACATTAGTTTGTATTAGCTTATGAATATAATGGATGAATTTGAGTTTTGACAAGGGGAAAGTTGTTTTAGGAGGGTAGCAAGTATCATCAAAGCAGTTAAAGATAATCATCCGACTGATTCAAGCGCTAAGCACGCTATCTTGTCAGCTAGAAAGAAGGACCGGATCAAGCTCCCGTATTATGAAGATGATCATGGAGGAAAACTACATCATATTAGTCATTTTTTCAACCATCCTGCTGGAGTTGAAGCGGTACTGAATGTCGATTCCTTGGAAAAATATGATGCACTCGATTCCAATACTTACAGGTACTTTGTATCTATGTGCTTAAATCAATTGTTAATTTCTTTTATGTTGTGGATTGCAATATATTTGTCCATGAAGCCGAAATTTTGTTTGTGCAGGTGCAGAATCCCATCTATTCATTTTATGAACTTTGATGTGGCTCCTGTGCTTGATTTGCTAGTAAAGCCAACTGCTGAAAATTGCACCGTTGAGCTGTTATCTTGCAAGGTTTAGTTCCTATATCATGAATGCTTCGAATCTCAATGACTGCCATTTTCCCATCATCCAGCAAATAGCATTAACATATTAGGAGAAAAACGGAGGATCAACACGCCTTTACAAAACATTTGCAGCTCAGCATGTTATGTAATTTTAGCAGGAAATTACCTTCACTAGTAATGCTAGTTTAACAGTTGCATATTGATCAAATTTAGTAAGATCATGTTGATATGCATCTGTACATTCACTCATTTGTTTTTTGTTGCTAGGCAAGTTATTGAAAAAGCTGATTTTGAATATATTTGCAGATTGAAGGTTCTGATATAATGGAAAGTCCAAACAAACAGTTTTCTGGTACTTTTTTTTTCTTAATATCTGAACTTAAATTGCTATCAATTCCTTGGTATATTCTCTAAACTGGTGGTTGATTTTGTTTTCAATTTTTTTCATCAACAGAAAAAAAGTTTCTTGTGCTTCCCTATTGCTGTCATAGGTATTCGCTTACCTGCATAATATTATTCATGTGGTTTAAACCTGCAGCCTCGATGACAAATAACATTACATGGGATAAAGATAATCCAGAATCATTTCTGTATGTTGATGTCAGCTTGAATATCAAACTGAAGGTATGTTTCCTATTTTACTGCTCAAATTCCTATGGTTAAGTGTCGTGGAATCATAAATTCCCTTTGGTTCTTGTACAATAAAACTCCTTAGTTTTACTAAACAGATGCACTGTTTGCTTTACATGTGCAGATGGACAGCTTGCCATTCATCTTGCTGCCTGTGTCTGCTGTCGAAGGCCCGGGAAATATGTTAGTCAGTTGAATTCTTCCTCAACTTTAAAGTTACCAAATACTTGACTAGTTGTCATATACTGTATGTTAGTATGAAGTGAGTGTGCTTGCTGCGTTTAGAGAGAAACTATTGCATTGATTGCGCGTGTTGATCAATTCGATCATTTTTTTTTTGTCGTGCAGAGTGATGGGAGCGCTCTTGGATCGGTTTGTTCCTCTTCTTTTGAAACAACTGTCACGAGACTATGGCGATTGGGTTAAGCAGAGTGGAAGCTCTCCGTGATTTTAGGCTGCATTATGACTTCCGTTAGCGTACGTGTGGCTTTGGATTGAATAGGTCCAAATGTTGCATTTGGTCGTCTGATGTACACAGGCACGAAACTAGGAATAAAAATTTGGGTGGAAGAGATTTACCTTATAAAATAAAAAAAAATATAATATTATAAAAGAAATAAAATAAATACCATTAATTTTAATATAGTGAGGAAATATTGAAATATATTCAAGTGACCTTATTTTTGTAATAGAAATAAAACAATAAAAAAGGCAAATAAAAGTTGAATGAATATGTGGAAAAAAAAGGAAGAGTAAAATTCTATACTCACCTCATCCTATGCATTCACATAAGCCTCGTCAACACCAGTATGACCATTGTTCATATGAGGACCGTGACACCTTGTCCTCATATCTCGGAAGGTTTCAAATGAAGATTGCCTATTGGAATTGTAGGGGCACAGGGAAGAGAACGTTTTGGACAGAAATTGATAGTCTATGTAAGAACAACCACATCCAGCTAATGGCTTTCGCATAAACAAAATATGAATCCATCCCAGATGACAAAACTTGGAAAACAGCGGGGTTTAATGAGGCTATCTGGTCTCCGGCCTCGGGATGTTCGGGTGGTCTGGGTATTCTTTGGAAATCTTACCAACTTTCAAACGGAATTATTTCGGTGGAAATTCCTTTACCTCGCATTATAGGACTTCGCTACGAAAATATCAATGATATGTTCAAATGCCTACTTTTGTTTGTATACGCACCTCCGAGCCCTATGGATAAAGATTCCTTCTGGGACTCTCTGAGTTCGATTGTGAGAGGCTCTTCTATCCCATGTCTCGTTATGGGAGACCTCAACGAAATTCTCTGTAGCGAAGACAAGCTAGGTGGCATCAATCCCCGCCCTTCCCGGTTTACAAGGCTACTAGAATTTAAAAATATATGCTCACTTATGGATCTTCCAACATTCGGCAACACATTTACTTGGAGAAGGAGTCTTGATGAGGAAAACAACATTCGAGAAAAACTTGATCGGGTGCTAGTTCAGCACCAGATTATTGAGAAATTCCCTGATCTAATTACTTTTAATGGTGCCTTCTCCTCCTCCGATCACTGTCCTACAAGTATTATTCTTGATAGTGGTTCGGGCTTCAAAGCCTCTCCTTTCAAGTTTGAGAATGCTTGGCTCCTGCGGAAGGACTTCCGGAACATTGTAAAACAATCATGGCGTGCGTCATGCCCGGGCTCGTATTTGTTCCAGTTAACGTCGAAACATAAAAATTCTCAAGAAAAAAAGCTAAGGAATGGAATAAGCATACCTTCGGAAATATCTTTTGATAATTACATGAAGTGGAAAATGAACTTATTTATATTCAATCCACCAATCACGGGGACAATATCCGATCAATAAATAATAAAGAAAAGAACCTGATTTTGAAAAAGGAAAAACTACTACTTTTCCAAAAAAACATTTTGGAACCAAAGAGCCAAAACTAAACACCTTAAGCTCTCTGATTCTAACACGACATATTTCCATCGGATTACGTCCGGTCGTAGGCATAGGAAACAAATCCGAAATATTACTACGGCGGAAGGTACTTTGATAATAGGTGATGAAAATGTGAGAAACGAAATTAAAAGTGACTTTGAAAAAAGATTTAAGAAAGAAATGATACTATGATAGACAATAACCTTTTAAATGAAATGCTTCTTCTAATCAACCCCGCTATAACTTCTGAAGAGATTGACTTTTTTATTCGTAATCCAACCAACGTTGAAATTAAATCAGCAGTGTTCAACCTTGGAAACAATAAATCACCTGGGCCTGACGGCTTCACTGCTGAATTTTACAAAACATATTGGGACATTGTCGGAACATCCGTCATTAAAGCGGTTATGGGGTTCTTTCACTCAGGAAAACTTCTAAGACAAATAAATCATACATTTATCTCCCTTCTTCCGAAGCGTGACAATCCTACCAACACTAGTCACTACCGCCCAATCAGCTTATGCTCCTCGCTATATAAGATAATATCAAAAATACTTACCGAAAGACTCAAAACTGTTGTTGGCAAGGTTATTCACCCTCTCCAAGGGGCGTTTGTGTCTGATAGGGCAATTCAAGATAATGTATTGGTGGCGCACAAAATCTTCCACTCCTTTAGATCCAGGAAGGGACAGGAGGGGTGGTTGGCAATAAAATTAGATATGGAGAAAGCGTATGACAGAGTTGATTGAAATTTCACTAGAATAGTACTAGAAAGATTTGGCTTCTACAACACGTTCATCTCATGGGTGATGGAGTGTGTTACGACGGTGTCTTTCTCAGTTCTTGTTAATAATGGACCCACTGACATGTTCTTTCCAACCCGTGGCCTTCGGTAAGGAGACCCCCTCTCCCCCTTTCTGTTCATTCTGGGTGCAAAAGTTCTAGCAAGACGACTCTCTGCAGAATCAGTTACTACCAACAACTCAATTGGGTTCTCCTTCGGCAGAAACGGCCCACGAATTCCCTTCCTCTCTTTTACAGACGACATTATTGTCTTCTGCAAAGGTAACGTGGAAGCTGGACAGAAAGTTCGAACGATAATCGATGCATACTGCAAAGTGTCTGGGCAAAAAGTTAATTATCAAAAGTCTAGTTTCCAACCAACAAAAGGAATCTCCAACACCAGAATTGCTGAGCTACGAAACTGCTTGAATATTACCAGTGAAAACTCACTAGAAAAATACCTCGGCTGCCCTATTATTAACGAAAGGGTTAACAAACAAACATTTGAAGATGTTATATGCAAGTCTAAAGAACAACTTAGTAAGTGGCGGGCGAGTGCCTTATCCCAACAAGGTCGAGCTGTCCTTATTGGTTCAAACCTTCCGCAAAACCTATGTACATTATGCAAAACTTTATACTTCCAAGCTCCGTACATAAAGAACTAGATCAGATTAATAGGAAATTCTTCTGGAATAAAGATCTCAAGTCCCGACCTCTCATTAGCTAGGACAGAATTTGCGGACCAAAAAAGTGTGGTGGCTTAGGCATTCGGAAAACTAAAGAGATGAATGAAGCCCTCCAAATGAAGTTACTATGGAAGATTCTAGATGAACCAAATAATGTGTGGGTTTCGCTGGTTAAACATAAATACTTAAGAGCTGATTCAATTTTTGTATACAAAAAGGGTGGGGATATGTCCTGGCAATGGGCAAAACTAATCGCTCTAGTTAACAAATTTAAGACAGGTCTTATTTGGTCAGTCAAAAATGGTAGATCTATTAAATTCTGGACCGATAATTGGATCACAATGTCAACAATACAATCTAGGGAAAACTGCCCCCAAATAGACAACATAGATGAAACAGTCAGCGATTATATTTTGGGTGGAAAGTGGTGGTCGGAGAAACTTCGCTACATTTTACCAACGAACAACGTCAATGAGATTCTGGACATCCCTCTGCCTATATCTTCCTTTGAAGATCGCTTGTACTGGTGGCCGGACAGAGCAGGTTGGTTTACAACATCAAGTGCATATAGGCTGATCACTTCGCCTTCATCAAATCATGATGATATAAATGCCTAGATTTGGCGTATTGATGCTCCACCAAAGATAAGTTTTTTTTTTATGGAAAGTAACACAAGATGGTCTCCCTAATGCAACAAGGCTTGCCTCTAGGGGTGTTTCTGTGCCTTCAACATGTAGTCTCTGTAATGGTGCGGCCGAGGACGAGGTTCACATCCTGATTGAATGCCCTTTTGCCCGCTCCCTTTATCAACTTCCTCAGCGAATTGCCTCAACCATAGATAACATGATATGTCGAGGTCGGGATATAAAACCGATCATATCCGTTTTAGGGCGACACCTCAACCTTGAGGCTAAAATGGTACTCGCCTTTGCCTGGTGGAATACCTGGTATACTCGAAACCAACTCATTTTTCGACAGATCCCGATACCACCACGACCCACTTCACTATAGTGCATTAAAAATCAAATACACAATTGGAAAAAAAAACCTACCAGTCGGATGTCGATCTTGATGTGAACACCACACAACTTACCAGAAAACAGACGCAGAAAAGCAAAACGACAACGATTAAATATACTAAATGGCGCAAACCTCCTTGGGGAACCTTCAAATTAAATTTCGATGGTTCCTCACTGTCTAATAACGACAGCACGGGTGGTGTCATTATTCGGGACTGGGAGGGCAAACCTATAAGTATAAATTATTAGAAGCTTGGTTCGCAAAGCCCACTAAAAGCAGAAGCTCTTGCCTTAAAGCTAGGCATCCAACAGGCCATCCATCTCGGTATTGAGAAAATCCATGTTGAGGGAGACTCATCCATAATCATAAACTATTTCAACAAAAACAATAAATGCCCTTGAGATATCGAACTCGTACTGTCCGATGTAAAACTTTTACTATCGACTTTGAAAAAAGTATCCTTCTTTCATGTTCCCTGTTTGGGCAATAGAGTGGCGGATAAGGTTGCACACATTTGCCACTCTGCCTAGGGAGTCGATATTTATAACGATTCTGGTCTTCTTGACCTCATCCGCAAGGATGCTGCCGGGTAGAGCTCGCTCGCCCGAAATCTTTCCCAATCAAATATAGCATGCAAGTAGTAGAAAAGAAAATGAGAAAGAACGCGCCCCACGCGCAGAACCCTGTGGCTTCCCGTTCCGACTCCCCATTCCCAAAAACACCCTCTTTGAGAAACCCTAATGCCAAAAGCGCCGCCTCCTCCCATCAAGCGTTGTGTCCCTTAAGATCTGAATCTGTCTCCTTAGTAGAAAAAAGCTTCGAATTCCTGCTACTCAAAGTTCCAATTTCAGATTTTCCTCCTCGGAAACCTGGTAATTTTAAAAATGGTGAGAGCTTTTCCTGTGCTCTCTATTTGATGCTGGTGGTGCTACTTTGGCTTGCCGCCTGGTGTTCCTTTTTTCGGGGAAATATACTTCTGTTCTCAGAGATCTGGAATCAACTCTGTGGAGGATTTGACCGTCCTCCCCCTTGGCCATCTCGGGAATGACCTTATGGGTTCTGCGCCCCTTTCTGTCATGATGCTAACTGCCGTACGGGGCATCTCTGGTCGGCTCCGTCCACCCGCTACCTTTCCATCGCTTCTGATCGCTGTAGCATGGGTATGCCCCTCTCCTTATCCTATAGCTCTCCTCCTTTTTACATCTATAAAAACAATCACCTTGGCTTTTGGGGAAGTCACAAACCCTCTTCTTCCTCTGCTTATTTACTCTATCAGCTCACTAATAGCTCTTATGTGGTTTTTGTTCTCATGGCTTCTTCATCCAACACGAAAGGGAAAAAACTCATGGGGGGCGACTCTCTTGCTCCCCCAGAAAACTCCTCCCGAAAGGGAAAAGCAATCCTAACTGAGGAAAATGCAGAGGGAAGCAAACTCAAGAAGGACAAGAAGAAGAAAACGCTCAAGGTGGACCTCGAGGGGCTGAAGGCGATCCAAAACAACATCCAGGAGAACATTCTTGCTCTCAACACCACCTCCCTATTCGCTACCATCATCGGCGACCCTGTCGAGGCAAAAGAGGTTCGAAAGCGAATCAGAGCCGAGTGGAGATTCCTCTCTGGTGGATTCCAACTTGTATAGATTGCGAACAAGTGGTTTGAGCTCCGCTTCGACCGTCCCGAAGATAGGGATGGCACCTGGGAACGCCGTCCCTTTCATGCAGCTGGTCAACTTCTGCTTCTCCGCCCCTGGAGCATTTCCTTCGACCCTTGGTCGGAATCGATCACTAAGCTCGACCTCTGGATCAGGATTCCAGGTCTGCCGATCAAGTATGTAAGTGACTCCATCCTGACATCCCTCATAGTGAAAAACAATGTTGGAGAGATCATCTGTGTTGCAGCTTTCAGCTCGAAGGGAGCCCGCCTCTGATACCCTCGCATTTGCATCTCCACTGATATTACTCTGCTTAGAGAGAGGAAGATTTCTCTGCTCAATGAGCAGGGAGAACTGGAATACTACCCCCTCTAGTTTGAGGACTTTTCGGAGGGGTGTGGAAGTTGTGGCTCTGCCGGCCATCTCTTCGACAACTGTCCGTTAAGGAAACTGTGTAATGCCCCTCCCGAGGGAGTGCTGGGTGGGGGCCTGGGTGGTCGCTCCTTGGGAGCTGAGGATCCACTCCCCGCTGAGGGGGGTGAGTGGGTTCGTGTGGCTTCCAGGAGTGCCCCCGTCCCCACCCCTCCTGCCTTCGGCCACTCAAAAGCTGATTTGTGGAGTTGTTTTGGTAAGAATATGATTGTCTCCTCTGACTCCTCCTCTTCTGACTCATCGTCTACTTCCATTGATGGGTCTACCACCCCTAAGGGAGTCCCTGCACTGACTGAGTAGGTTTCCTCCTTGCGGCCGGTGCTCACAACTTCCCCCATCACACTCACTGCTACACACCCAGATGATGA
This sequence comes from Persicaria maculosa, assembly GCA_963922045.1. NCBI lineage: Eukaryota > Viridiplantae > Streptophyta > Magnoliopsida > Caryophyllales > Polygonaceae > Persicaria > Persicaria maculosa. Next base: position 12,583,100 of record OY998257.1, on the reverse strand, counting down.
ACCCCTTCCCTATGATGCTGACACCTTCGGATCCGAGCTGTATGTCACTGATGATGAGGAATTAATGGACCTCGAGGTGGATTCGGGGCTCGAGGATGGCCAAAATGGATTCCGAGCTGATATGACTCTTGGCAACCCGGCCCAGGCTCCTTCTGCCGCTCTCCCCATGCCTGCTGCTCCTCTCGCTTCCCCTAGGGTGATCCGAGAGTTTGAGCAGCTCTATGTGGAGGGCTCGTCCAGGTCTGAATCAGGCAAATGAAAGCTCGGAGAGGAAGAAGGTGACATTGCATCCTCCAGACCGATGGGTGGCTGCAGCAAGCGGGGTCGTAATGACAAGTAAGCTCCCTACTTTCCCTCCTGCTTGGCCTCTTGGTAGTCGGGGCGCAAGCTTCTGGGGGTTGATGAATTCACTACCTTTGTGTACCTGGTTAGGGCTCTGTACTTCCTTTTGTGATGCCCTGTTATCTACTGCGTAGTTGGAGGTAGTTTGTTCATGAACTTGGTTAGATCTCTTTTGCATCGAATCAAATTATGTAGGCTAAGTGTTGTTTGGTACTTTAAGCTTAGGTGTTCTTGCCTTCATGACTGGTCAGCCTCTTCTTGGCTTCGAAAATGTATGTTTATGGCTTCCATGTGTAATTGTGTGCTATGTAGTATGTATGTTATGGCCTTGAAGGCCTGCATTAATCATTTTCTTTATGCACATTGCTTCTTTCTATTCAAAAATTCAGCTCCACCTTTGTCTGTATATTCTTCAATCTTAAATGCCACCCTCCCCTGGGCAATTATAACTATAATGGGTGAAAGCCCCACTATGATCAAACCATTTGAGAACAACCGCAGGAGCATGTCAATTGAACTAATCACCATTTGTTCCAAAAAGATATCCCTTGTAATTCTTGAATCCCCCTCCTTACGGGGGGCCTGTGAGCCTTCCTGCTGCTCTAGACAACAGCCCGAGTTCTGCAGTTGCTCAATGATCAATTGGTTGGGGGACTTAGCCCTGCTGAACAATTTGGTTGGAACACACGCTAATTTAATAGTGATCACTAGACTTCATGCAATACTTATTAAAATAAAACTCAGTTATATCTGTGAAACACCACTATTGGAACAATTTGGTTGGAGCACACGCTGATTTAATAGTGATCACAAAATATCGATATAAATGGATAACCACAGGTAAGTATAAGCTTGGCCGAGATAAGTCTCTAAACTACTTTGGTTTTTTTGCTTAGGAAATTATCAAAGAATGACCACCATGGGTTTAAGCTCATCTACCTCAATGAAAATGTTATCTCCAGTGTAACAAAAACAGAAAGATATATTAAGATTAAAAATGTCATAAGAAACCCATACTAAAATCAACCTTCAAAAGCGACAAGAAATCACAAGAGGGGTAGCACTTGGGCATGGGAGGGCTCACCTTAGGCTTGCCCATGTTAATATAAGGTGGTCATGATTATACGATATTGAAACTGTAGGAGAATTGGAAAAAAACTTTCTGGACTAACATAAAGGGATGGCGCACATTAGACCACATACAAATGCTTGTTTTGGTAGAAACAAAGACAGAAACAGAACCAAAAGATTCGACATGGAGAAACGCGAGATTCACAAATATTTGTTGGTCCCCGGCCTCGGGCCGCGCGGGGGAATTGCACTACTCTGGAATGAAAACTCATTTATCGACGAAACTATCTCGATGATTATTTATCTCCCTAGAATCATCGGTGTAAAATACGAGAACACAAAGGAAAATTTTGAATGCCTAATGCTTGTTGTATATGCACCCCCTAACCCGTTAGAAAAAGATGTATTTTGGAGAAATCTACATAGTCTGATTACCCAAAGCAACCTCCCTTGCTTAATTATGGATGACTTAAATGAAATTAGCCAACCATCGGATAAGTGCGGTGGTGCAGTTACACTACCAAACAAATTTCAAAGAATATTAGAATTCAAAGATGTATGTTCTGTAGTGGAGATACCAGATTTCGGGAACCCATTTACATGGAGGAAAAAACAATTCGGCCCAGATAACATTCTGGATAAACTTGATAGGGTACTAGTACACCACGAAATAATTGATATGTTCCCCGATTTGGCAACTAAAAATGGAGCATTCTCTAACTCCGACCATTGTCCAATTTCAATTAACATGTCTAAAACCGACTCCTTCAAACCATCCCCATTCAAATTTGAGAACATATGGTTACAAAGAAAAGACTTTAGAAATATCGTCAAACAAGCCTAGAGAGTGTCATGTGTTGGCTCAACTATGTTCCAAATCACGCACAGAACAAAAATCCTCAAAAAAAAGCAAAAAAGTGGAATAAACAAACTTTTGGAAACATCTTTCGCCAGCTTCATGACGTTGACGAAGCCCTAATAGAATTACAATCAACTCCACAATCTAATCACAATACAGATTCATACGCTAAAGAACAGAACCTCTTATTAAAAAGAGAAAATTTACTCCTCTTTCATAAAACTTATTGGAATCAAAGAGCGAAATCTAAACACCTAAAGTTAGCAGATACTAACTCCTCCTACTTCCACAGGGTAGCCACAGGAAGAAGAAATCGGAAAATAATCGGATCAATTACTTCTGCAGAAGGAACCCATATTACAGGAAATGAAAACATTAAAAAAGAAGTCCAAAGAGATTTTGAAAAAAGATTTAGTCAAGAACAAACGTATACGACCCCCCAACTACAAGAGTATATATCAACAATTAATCCGGTTATAACAGAAGATGAAAACAAATTACTCATTCAACAACCTACAAATAGCGAAATTAAAAATGTAGTACTTTCAATGGGTAACAATAAATCTCCGGGTCCTGACGGCATGACGACAGAATTCTATAAAAAATATTGGGACATTGTTGGCTCCGACATCATCAGGGCTACTAAAGCCTTCTTCCACTCCGGCAATCTATTAAAACAAATTAACCACACATTTATCTCCCTAATACCGAAAAATGACAACCCCTCTATGACCACACATTATCGACCGATTAGCCTATGCTCTACTCTGTACAAAATCATCTCAAAAATAATAACAGAATGACTAAAAACAGTAATGGGTAAAATTATTCACCCTTTACAAGGAGCCTTTATTTCCGACAGAGCTATCCAAGACAATATCCTAATAGCACATGAGATCTTCCACTCCTTTCGCTCTAGGAGAGGCGCTAAAGGATGGACTGCAATAAAACTCGACATGGAAAAAGCATATGACAGAGTAGACTGACAATTCACTAAATCAGTTCTTCATAAATTTGGATTCCACCAAAAATTTGTGGACATTCTAATGGAATGTGTGACTACAGTATCCTTCTCTGTATTAGTAAACAACGGCCCTACAGAACTTTTCAGACCAACGAGGGGGCTGAGGCAAGGGGACCCCCTCTCCCCTTTCCTCTTCCTTCTCGGGGCAGGAATCCTTGCTCGCAAACTATCAATGGAGGTTGAGACAAATCACAATAGCATTGGATTCAAATTCGGTCTCAACGGCCCATGCGTCCCATTCTTGGCATTTGCGGATAATATAATCATATTTTCCAAGGGTAGCAACTCTGCCTGCTCAAAAGTGAAAAAAATAATTGAAGATTACTGTAAATTCTCAGGACAAAAAGTAAACTACCACAAATCATCTTTTCAAACCTCCCCAGGAATTCCAAGAACAAGAGCACGAGACCTTGAAGGAATACTTAACATACCCCTAGAACGAAATCTGAAAAAATACTTGGGTTGTCCTATCATAAATGGGCGAGTTACTAAGGAAACATTCAGTGAAATAATATGTAAATCTAAAGACCAGTTAAGCAAATGGCGTGCAAATGCTCTATCACAACAAGGTCGAGCAACCTTAATAACATCTAACCTATCATCAAAACCTTTATACTCAATGCAGAGCTTCATGCTCCCGGTGTCAATCCATAATCAACTAGACCAAATCAACAGAACTTTCTTCTGGAACAAAGATGCACAACATAGTCCGCTCATCAACTGGGACAAAATATGTAAATCAAAAGCGGAGGGAGGATTGGGAATAAGGAAAGCCATAAACATGAACGAAGCACTCCAACTAAAACTCATACGAAAAATTCTGGCAGAATCGGAGAATTACTGGGTCAAAATCATACAATACAAATACTTAAAAGAGAGCCCCATCCTTACCTACTCCGCAAAAGGCAGTGCATCTTGGCAGTGGTCGAAACTAAGGACTTTGATTCCAAAATTTAAATCGGGGCTCATTTGGCTTGTCGGGGATGGGAAATCAATTAAGTTCTGGATAGACAATTGGGTAACAACAACTCCTCTTCTGGATAGAGTAGACTATCAACATAACATAAATCCACATGATACTGTAAGTGAGTTCATTATAGGTGGACAATGGTGGAGGGAGAAGCTTCTTTCCGTCCTTCTTGGACCTATAACAGAGGAAATATTGAAAATCCCCCTACCAATCACCCCTTTCAGAGACAGACTGTATTGGTGGCCCGCCAAAAAGGGCTGGTTTACAACATCAAGTGCATACAAATTAATCTCACATACATCACAAAGAACAACTGACGAATTTTCATGGATTTGGAAACTTGATGTGCCCCCAAAAGTGAAAATTTTTATATGGAAAATAAAACAAAAAGGGCTTGTCACGGCTACCCGCTTATCCCAAAGAGGGATTGCAGTGCCAAACACATGTATCATTTGCAACCAGTTTCAGGAAGATGATATTCACCTATTTGTAGAATGCCCCATCAATAATTTCCAACAGCAATTCCCAGAAGAAATATCTCGAAGAGTCCATACGATTCTATCCGAGAATAGAGACATGGACCAAATTCTACACATCTTAGGCTCCACTCTCCCGATGGAAAAGAGACAAAACATAGCAATTATATGGTGGACGTTATGGTTTGTTAGGAACCAAATCATCTTCAGAAATGAAAAAATCCCCTCAGCAGAGGGCCTCAAGAAAATGATCATGGATAATACAGAAAATTGGAAAAGAGCAAACAGATGGAGTGCAACTGAAAAAGAGGGATTGACAAAACAAAACCGAGAAAAGGACCTCACCAAAACCTCTAAAAAGGCCTACCGCTGGAGGAAGCAGCCGGTCGACAAATACAAACTAAACTTTGACGGATCATTCATATCGGCTTCAAACAGCTCTTTTGGCTTCATCATCAGGAATTGGGAAGGGGAGCCCATCAACATTGGTGGTAATGCTACTGGGGGACATTCCCCCCCTTATGGCGGAAGCGCTAGCTCTCTGCCTTGGGGTCAAAAAAGCTCGGGAATTAAAGATATCAGAATTAATACTAGAAGGAGATTAAAAAATCATCACGGACTATCTACGCACCCAAGTCGGATGCCCCTGGGAAATATAAATAATTATGTCAGATACCCAAGCCCTTCTCCAACAAATTAAGAATGTAAAAATATCCCATATTCCCCGCATTGGTAACCGGGTAGCGGATAAGGTTGCACACCTTTGCTACTCTACCAGGGAGCCAGATCTATATCTTGACACAAGTCTTTTAGACCTCATCCGCCAGGATGCTTTCGGATAGGGACTTCCCATCCAAATTATTACCTAATAAAAAAAATGTCAACCCACCCTTCATTCCATCTCTGGATGTACATAATTGTGATGATTAGAGACCTTCCAATTGAAACTGTCGACGAACAATCAAATTTATTGTTCAATTTATGTTGCGAACATTCGAATCTGATTATGTGCAAATCCAAAACTACGATCCATTTTCAACTAATCAATACTACCATAGATACCAAAATTGTTTGACATATTAGTATATAGATATAATATATGGGTATAGGAAACACAATATCTATATCTCTTGTTTGGCATATTAGTATATGGATATCAATGTGATATCCCATATACTGATTTTAGTATATTTTTTAAAGTTTTGGATATCTCTTCAATTTAGGTATATTAGAGGACGCCTATTCCACGCTTTTCTCCCTGCTTCAACTTGTGTTCAACACGTTCTTCTCCCCGTCGGTACTTCCCTTCATCTTGTCTCTCTTTCTACTATCTTTTCCCCAAAATGTGTATATACTCCCTCCGTTTGGCAAAACATGTTGTTCACTGTTCACGCACGTTAATTTACGATGATAAAAACTATATCCAATATTTATTTTTCTTCATTTTTTAACAATTTCATAGTTATTAATAGTAACTACAAAATTGTTAAAACAAATTTATAAAAAATAAATATTTTATATTTTTATCCTCTTAAAAAAGTGCGCAAGAATTAGGGGTGTTCAAAATTTGGTTCAAACCGAAAATTTTTACCGAACCGAGCCAATCAAACCGAACCTAAGAGATTAGATTCGGTTTTTGGTTCACAATTTTTAAAAATTTGGTTTTCGATTCGGTTCGGTTTAGGTTTGGTTCGGTTCAAACCTAACTTTTGTTAAATTAAATAAAAACATTATACAACATTATTTTAGGTTGAATCAATTCTCATAACAAATTTTTTTGATCCATTATAAGATATTGTGTGTATTTTTAAGAAATTTTCTATAACATATTTTTTTTAAATTAAATATTTTTTATACTTAATTGTCAATTGGGTTCGTTTATATTCGAAACCTAAACTGAACCGACCCTATGGTGTTAGGTTTGATTTTCGGTTTTAGTTTTGGTTCGATTCGGTCTTATTCTAAATTGATGAGCAACTCTAGCGTAAATATTAAACGATGTGTTGAATATTTTTTTTAGTTAAAAAAAAAAAGTTGTTACAGCAAAAGGTTGGGTCGGGATCGGGCTTGAGGGGAAAATGGGAAGCCCGACGGGTACCCGATAAGTAAACCCTAGCGGAGAATGGATGGTATAAAAGCGTCTCATTCTCCATCGCTCAATCTCTTCGCAGCTTTCAGGAGGGACAGAGGGTGAGGTGAGATGGTGTCGTTGAAGCTTCAGAAGCGGCTTGCCGCTAGCGTTCTCAAGTGTGGAGGAGGCAAGGTCTGGCTCGATCCCAATGAGGTCAATGAAATCTCCATGGCCAACTCTCGTAAGCTTCCTATCTATCTCTCACTTCACTTTTTTTTCGCAATCTCTTTTCAATCTTCTTGTTTCTTACTGTATTTTGTCTTAATTTGATTTGGATCGCTTTCGCTGAGGACTTGATTTGCTTTCGTAGCGGAAATGTATGTTTTTTAGTCTACTTCCCCCAAATTTTGCTTCTGGCAGCATGTTTTGCAATAGATGCAGATTAAGCGAGATGAATCGATTAATATGCATATCAGTTCCGCGCAATGAATCGATTAGTATTATCCTAAAAGGAAAATTTGTGAGAGAATTTTGTGTTCATGGTTCGCCTTCGATTAGTGTTTTGTAAAATTGGATTCAGGATGTTTACTGAGTGCTTTGTCAAATGTACACTGACATCTGGTTTTGATAAATGATAGAGTGAACCTCATTTTATATGTGCTTGTTCTTATGTTCAGGCCAGAACATCAGAAAGCTGGTTAAGGATGGTTTCATCATCAGAAAGCCAACCAAAATCCACTCCCGATCACGGGCACGTCGTATGAAGGAGGCCAAGAGAAAGGGACGACACTCTGGATATGGTATTGTGTCTTGCCATTCATTTATCTTTTGGTGGAGATCTTAGATATAATATTAATGTCCACTACATTTGCATTGCCAATATAGGAAAGTCATGTATTTGCATTGTTAATGAATATAGGATAGTGATGTGACTATATAATTTAGGTTCTCAAGACGAAAGATCAATTTAACTTGGTTCATGTGATACTGTATTTGATTCCAGCCCTACCTGTATCACTGGGCTATCAGATCTTGAAAGTTTGAAACTTCTATTTTATTCACCTGATACATATTGTGTACATGTTTACATGGTATAATGATCGAGCACGGCTAAGAGTGGCCATCTTCAAGTTAGGAGTGATAGGAATTTTTCTTGTCAAAGTGTTGCAGATATTTGCTTCTAACATGTGTTTGTCTTGCATTTTCCCATTCAATTGTCAACTAAGAAGAATTAAAAAGGGATGGATAAATTGTGTTACCCTGTGTCCCTGTTAACAAAATAAAGAATAGGGCCTATATATTTTTAGCTAATGTGATCAATTACAGGTAAACGTAAGGGTACCAGGGAGGCAAGGCTGCCTACTAAGATCTTGTGGATGAGGAGGATGAGGGTTCTCAGGCGTTTGCTCCGCAAGTACCGTGAGGCGAAGAAGATTGACAAACACATGTACCATGACATGTACATGAAGGTGAAGGGTAATGTCTTCAAGAACAAGAGAGTGTTGATGGAGAGTATCCACAAGTCCAAGGCCGAAAAGGCCAGAGAGAAGACGTTGTCTGACCAATTTGAGGCTAAGCGTGCCAAGAACAAGGCCAGTAGGGAAAGAAAGCACGCCAGGAGGGAGGAACGTTTGGCTCAGGTAAGATTTTCCTAGTGGCTGAGTATACTTTCACAGCTTTCCGAGTGATTACCCCATCAGTTTTGCTTGATCCATATAGTTTTGGGTTAATTAAATTAAATATCTTTCTTAAACTCTTTCCTTTCTCAACATCAGGGTCCTGGAGAGAAACCAGTTGCACAGCCAACACCAGCAGCAGCAGCTCAACCAGCTCAGTAAGTGAAGCTTGCGACTATCTCCATTGGGGAGGATGTCTGTTTTCATTATTACGTAACTTCTATCAGATTTAACTTGGGTTGCCTTGTTCTCTTTCAGGGCCACTAAGAAATCCAAGAAGTGATGCATAAACAGTTGAGTGCCCCGGTTTTCTGACCCGAGTTAGGTTTTTCTATCACAATTGTAGTAGTTTTGAAACGTTTTGTTCTGAGCTATTATTGTCTTTCATGGATCCAGTTATGTTGCAACTTCACGCAATTAACATCTTTTGCCTCAGTGTTGATGACACTTTTTTCAGTGATAAAAATTTGTGGAAATCAGCATGAATGGCTCTTTTTAGCTGGCATTGCTTATGTACCTCTAATGCAAAGATTAGCAGGAATTTCTTCATACATCAAAGTAAATGTCATATCCTCCATTGAAGTAGTCCATCACTAGCTTTACTGGCTAGCAACCAAACACGTCCTACACAACCGTAAAAGGGAATTACTATCATAGTTCAAATAGGAAGATAAAGAACAGTTACTAGGGCATCCATCTTTATAATTCAGAGTAATGTAATTGGTACTTCTCGACTTATCGTAGGTTGACTATGAAAGGCACCTTCACAGCTTCCCTTTACTACCACCACTAAGGTCGAAGTCGCTCTCTCTAGTCCTCCATGGATTGAACACCGTATGCAATTCCTTATTCCTCCATGGATCGAACACTGTATGCAATTCTCCCTTGAAGTACAGCGTTGGCAAAGGCGAGACCATTGGTTTGCTTCTCAGCCCATGAGCTCACTTTCAAGATAGTTTCATTTTCATCTGCCTTTATCCATCATCAATAACAAAAACAACAGGGTTCGTTTCTTAACCAGCAACAACAATCAACTCTTTTCCCGAAAAAGTAGAGATAGTGTTTCTAGTAGACCTAGAACTAGAACAATAGAACACATAAACCACATGGTAACAAGCCTCATAGAAGGAAAAAGAGAGAGTAAAGAAGTAGAAAAGAAGCATAGATAAAGGGGCACGACACCATAGCCCAGAACTCTAAACATCAGCAACCCGAATGCACCTCCTCTCGTGGATGACCTTCATTAAGCTTTTCTTCGGTCTACCTCTCCAGTGCCTTTTAAAAAAGATAGAATTAAAAAAATAATCCCAGGAGCCTATAATCAATAAGGCCTCGTTTGATATTCATGAGATTGAAGAGTTTATATTAATCTCTCCTTGATATACATTTAACAAGACTTGTTATTTCTTGAGCATCACTCCTGTTGAGGATTCAAAACATGGCCGACGAAGAGGACGGCACCGGTGTTGTCTTCTCGAATCAAGAACATGAATGGGTGGTCAGCCACGAAATCTATCTTGGGTGGTGGTGGATCTACACTATACCCAAACGCGCCACAGATTTGAGACGCTGAAAATGCAGCAGCTTCAGTCCCTTGCTCGTTCATATCAATGCAGGATTGATGGTAGATCTCTCCCACATACAGCTCTTCACTATCCATCGATGTCGAATCCACCATCTCGGTTAGTCATCCGGGTTTGAAGGGCAACCGCACCCCCAATTGCTTCAGAGTCTCGGATGCTTTAAAGTCGAATGAAATCTTGAACCTTGGAACCCTAAATTCGCCAACATGAACACTTTCACGAGGCAAGTGTTGATCCAACGACGGGGTTCCCAACAATTTGTTCTCCATGGCTGTAAAATATTACATGATGTCAATTACTCAAATAGCACTGTTTGTAAGAGAGTCATAAAGTACTAACACTTACCAGGTAGTCCATCTTTGGAATCAGGGAGAAATATGTACATAGTGAATAGGCGTTCGTCGTCTCCCTTCTCGTAAGGAAGGCCGAGAACTTTGAATCCGTCAAAGGCGCTGATAAGTTGTTTCGTCTCGCTGTCGCTCATTCTCATGAAAGGCACCATCACTTTACCACCATCGCGAAGGTGGAAGTCGAAGTCTCTAGTCATCCCTACATCAAAGAACTGACTCCATTCTCCCTTGAAATAGACAATGTTGACTAGTATGAGCCTTGTTAGACCATTGGTTTCCTGAATCGAACCGCAAGGAAGGGCTTCCTTAATGCGACCATTGGTTTTCTTCTCAACCCATGAGTTCACTTTCGACACAATCTCATCGCCCTTCATACACCATCAATAACAAAACATACCAACGTTAATACCTAATTATCATATACCTAAAAGTGACCTTGTCATTCATTTCTTTTTTCGCTAGAAGAAAGGATGACACCTTCCGCGCTTCAGCTGCCCTTTATTCCAAATAAAGTGTTGTGACGGATAGTGAGAAAGGAATAGATATTCAAACAAATAAGAGCAACACATCGTGGTTCACCAAACTAGCTATATGAGTTTTTCGAAATCAGATGAGGATACAAGATATGACATACCTCGACTAAGTAGTAATTAACCATGGAGACTCAAGCCCCTAACATCATTCAACAACAAATGTAAAACACCCTCTAAAGGGTCACACAATACATGGAATCCATTGTTAAGGGAAAAGGCAAAACTAGCTAAATAATGTGCAATGTTATAATTTTGCTGTAAATATGACTAAAACGGATAGAACATTCTCTATTAATGAAACCTTGGCAGCAAGCTGACTAGAGAGTAGGTCGGAAGGATCGAGCCATATGTAAAGTATATAGAGGTGGCAATCAGGTTGTTCATATCGGATTTGGGTATACTCATTCGGGTTCAATCGGGTATATTGTATGTTCGGTTAGGTTCGCGTAAGTTCGGATCAAATGAATTTCGAGGTAAGGCGGATTCGGATTTGGATTGTGCATTGGGTTCGAGTGAGTCCAGTCAGGTTCTCAGGTTTGGTCAGATTTTGCTAGCTCTAAAAATACATCGGTGATAGTATCATCAATTTCTATATCCGTCACTTGTGTTTATTTTTTTTCAATATAACGAGTAAAACACACAATTGTAAATTATAGTGTTCATCATTAATATAGAGGAGAAGCTTACTTTGGTCGTGATGAAATCAACGTCGAAAGACTCGAAACAGCTCGCCTTATACATATTCTCGACAACTCTTAGGAAGGGGCGGCTCAGAGGGAGGAGCTTGTGGATCCAGACGGCGTTAGCCTTCGAGATCAGGGGGGCACCTTTACGGCTGCCGTCAGCCAACACGACGGAAAGGAGCTTCGAATAGAGCTGGTTGACGTCGTCGACGGAGTCCGACTTGAGAAACTTGAGTACCTCTTCTAGGGTTGGGCCGCTCGCGCCCGCCGCGACGAGGCTGAGCACCACGTTGAGCGACAGCGGCGAGAACACCGTGTTGGAATCCTTGGCCTTGTCCAGCAGAACCTGCCGGGCGATGGTGAGGCCGGACGCGTCGGTGTGGCTGCGGACCAATTCTCGGCATTTTTGTAGCGCGTCCGCGTCGACGTCCGCGTAGAACCATGATGAGTACGCACGGGGGAGGGTCAGGGCGGCGATCGGCAATCGGGGAACGGTGGGTAGCACAGTGGCGGCGGCGGGGTGGCGCATCCCGTAGGGCACGGAGCGGCTCAGAGATCTGATCACCGTCCGATACATGGTCCTAAGGTGTTAATTGCGAGCTTTGAGTTTCACTTTTTAAAGCCTTACATATATATGTTTGTATAAAATCATTAGGGTTTATACAAGTATCTTGCGGCATAACTATTAAGTTAGAAAAGTGGCCGGGATTGGTAGGGTTTAATTTAGCTTATGGATATATATATATATATATATATATAAAATATGGATCAAATGTTAACAAGTCTTACTGTGTTAAATGTTAACAAATCTGAGGCGTTGATTGAGTGAAAATGAAAGGTTGTTGAGATTATTTGATTAGTTGGATTAATTGATAATTAAAAGTTAAAAAACACATTCTCACGTTAAAAATAAGCGCGTGTAACTCAAGCCTAATCCTATCCTACAATTGCTGCCATAGAGGAGATCGAGAGAAAGAGAAGAGCGAACAGACGAAGGGCGAAGCCGTGATTGTGTGGTCGTGCAAGAAAGAGGGCGCCTTTGTTCATCAGTAAACTTCCGGCGATAGCGAGCACCGTTCTGATAACCAGCTGGCAGATTTCCAACAACCAATAGGACGGGAATTTGGGAGAAGCAACTGGGAACGATGGTGATTTAGAGTAGATGTCGGGCGGCGCCACCACACGGTACTATTGAACTTAGGCATGATTAAGGTTTTGATTGTTTTTTGGATTGATTAATTTATGAAACAATGGATTTGGTAATTAGGAGAGGGGAATCTCAATTTTGCTAATTTGGTTTCAAATCAAATGGCGAGCAATATTAAAGAGGGGAATCTCAATTCTTAATTTGGTTTCAAATCAAATGGCGAGCAATATTAAAGAGGGGAATCTCAATTCTTAATTTGGTTTCCAGTTCGGCGATCATATTTCAATTTCTCTAATTAGAAGATAACAGACTTCAATTTGTTAGTTTTCGATGTGTTCGTTTGTAATTCAACTACTTCAATTTTGATATAATTAGTGGTTGGTTGATCATGTGCCTGCATTTGTAATTGGTGTAAATTAATGTGATTTGGCACTTCATTCTTTGTAATTCAACTGCTTCAGATGGGTTGGGTTTGGTAATTCAAAACGCTTCTAGATGATTTGAGTTAGGGTTTAAGGTTTATTAATTGATTCATGGATATTTAGATTTGAGGTTTGTATTCGGCAAATTCAAAACACTTCGGATGAGTTTGATTCATTGATATTTATATTCATTGATATATGTAGATTTATGATTTATTAATTGATTCATGAATGTATCGAATATTTGACAAATTCAGAGTAATTATTCGTTGATAATCAGGAATTATTACTAGCGCACATATACACACAGAAGAATTGGAGGCAACTGCTGTCCACTAGGCTACCCACTACTTGTAAACAGTTATGCAGTTACCTAGTAGTTTCCTATTCTACTGTCATCCTTGTGTAATATATATTGATGATTGTAAATCACTGAGATTAAGGAATGGAAAACATATTCTAGCATGGTATCAAAGCCATAGTAAAACGACAAACATCGTAACTCTCCTGGGATTGCTTCTTGATTTTTCTCCATGTCTGATCCTGAGATTACAGCTGCCATCGCGCAGCAAGTGCAAGCGTCCATGGCTGCAGTCAATTTGTCCTCCTCAACCACTTCTCTTCCAAAATTTTCTACCCTAAACACAATCAAACTCAGCCCCACCAATTTTCCGACCTGGATTCGACAAATTACACCATACCTTAAATCTCAACGTCTTATGGGATTCGTTGATGGCTCTTCTTCTTGCCCAAAATTATTAGGTGACAATGCTGCAACAGTTGAGGAGTGGCTGGCAAAGGATCAACTTGTTGTTGCGATCCTCACAGCCTCTCTTACCGAGCCTATTATGTTTCAAATTCTTGAGTGCGACACATCTCGCTCGATCTGGCTGCGTCTTCATCAACTATATGCTGCCCGATCTACTGCTCATATTCTACAGACTCGTCTGCAGCTTACTACTCTTAAGAAGAGCGGAGATGAGTCGGCAACTGAATATTTTAATCGAGCCAAATCTCTTGTCCTTCAAGTGCAAGCTGCTGGCCAAACTATTTCCGAAGATGAGTTTGTCTCATAAATTCTGGCCGGTCTTGGTTCTGACTATGATGCTATGGTAACTACTCTTCTCACTCAACCTATCATGCATGACTCTCCCATGCTTCTGTCCTATCTGCTGCTTCAAGAAACCAGAATCAATCGCAACAACACTCCTCTCCTGCCTACCCCACCTGCTCCTCTGACTTCATCAATCAACACAAATCCGGAGCTTAATTTTACGGCGAACCGCGGTCGTGGGAGTTATCGTGGTGGTCGGGGAGATTCCTCGCGAGGGCGAGGCGGTTATGACCGAGGTGGTAGTTCCCATGGTGGTCGCAGTGACTCCTCTCGTGGTCGGGGATCTCACAATTTTACCGGAGCACCTGACACAAGGCCTGTGTGACAGATTTATGATAAACGGGGTCATACAGCTCTTCGTTGTTGGAGTCGGTTTGATCAGGCTCTTCAGGCACCGACTCCTTCTTCTTTCAGGCACACAACACCACCACAAACTGGTATCCGGACACGGAAGCTACTCATCATTATACTCCTGATGTCTCGAACTTGAGGTTTGATCGTCTACCTTACGATGGCACTGATTCAATTTCGCTTGGTGATGGGTCTTCCATTCCTATCCAGAATCATGGTTCCTCTCTTCTACACTCTTCTTCTCGTTCCTTTCTTCTCTCTCGTCTTCTTCACGCTCCTCGTTTAAATAAAAATCTCCTCTCTGTTAATCGATTCTGCAAAGATAACAAGGTTTATTTTTCTTTTCATGGTGATTTTTTTCTTATCAAGGACTCCGTGACCAGAACTCCGCTTCTCAGGGGCCACGTTGAAGATGGTCTGTATGTCCTTCCGTCGAATTCATTCTCTGTCTCGCCACCATCAACAGGTTCACCGTCTCTGCACTTCACTATCGCTTCTCCCTCCTCATCTGTACATCTTTGGCAAGAACGGTTAGGGCACCCTTCTCCTGCAATCACAAAATTTGTCATCAAACGCATTGGATTACCTGGTTCATCAACTGTGTCGGGCCTCTCTTGTGTCTCTTGTTCATGGGCCAAGGCCCATGCTTTTCCTCATCCTCCCACATTTTCCAGATCTTCTCATGTTCTTCAATTGCTTTTCATGGATGTATGGGGACCTTCTCACACTTTGTCTGTTAATGGGAACAAGTATTTTGTGTCAATCCTAGATGATTTCTCTAAATTCTTATGGATTTTTCCTTTTCAAGTTAAGTCCCAAGTTCCTTTTATTATTACCAATTTTATTAAATTGGTGTCGAATTTCTTTGGTCGGAGCATTGTTTCAATCCAAACCGATAATGGGACGGAATTCAAACCATTGACTTCCCTCTTTCAATCTTTGGGTATCCTTTATCGATTAACATGTCCTTATTCCCACCAACAGAATGGGAGTATTGAGTCCTGTCATCGACGCATAGTTGATATCGGTCTCACTCTTCTACTTCCTCTTCGATCAATCCAGCAGTTCAGATTTCTCTAGTCCTCTCCTCTGAATCTCCGCCTATTCTTCCCCATCCAATGAACACCAGGTCCCGAACAAACAATAGTCGCCCTCTTGTTCGTACTGATGGAACCATTCCATGGCCCCAATGCTCAAACACAACCGTGTCCCCTCCTGAAGAACCGAGTTGCTATTCAGTTGCGGCTCGATTTCCTCAATGGCATAAAGCCATGGCTACCGAGTTCCAAGCTTTACTTGACACAAACACCTGGTCTCTGGTTCCTCCAAATCCCAATTTAAATGTCCTCGGTGTCAAATGGGTGTACAAAACCAAACGTCGCTCTGATGGCTCCATAGAGCGGCATAAGGCTCGATTAGTTGCTAAGGGCTTCAATCAGCTTCTTGGTATCGATTACAATGATACCTTCAGTCCAGTGGCGAAACCATCAACGATTCGTCTCTTGCTATCGTTAGCAGCGATGAACAATTGGACGACGACTCAGTTGGACATACAAAACACGTTTCTACATGGCACCCTTGAAGAGGAGGTCTATGTTGCACAACCCTAGGGCTTTATAAATCCTTCCTTCCCAGATTATGTTTGTAAGTTGAATCGTTCACTTTATGGTCTAAAACAGGCTCCTCGAGCTTGGTTTTCTCATCTCAGTGATGCTCTGTTATCCATGGGTTTCTCTTCTTCTCCTGCTGATAGTTCTCTCTTTTCCTATCGCCATCGAAATGACAATGTTTTCGTTTTGGTTTACGTTGATGACCTTCTTGTTCTTGCATCTAATCCCGCCTTGGCAACAAAGTTTGTTTCTTCTCTTGCTATGCAGTTTCCTGTGAAAGATTTGGGGCCTGCCCACTTCTTTCTCGGCGTCGAGATTGATCGAGATGCCACTGGTTTTCACCTCTGCCAATCAAAGCACATTCAGGATCTCCTGGCGAAAACGGGCATGACCTCCTCCAAGCCAATTTCCACTCCAATGGCAACCAACTTCGATGCTGCTCAAGAGTCACCTCCCTTTCCTGATGATCATCTTTATCGCAGCGTCGTCGGCAGCCTTCAATACTTGGGTTTTACGAGGCCGGATGTTGCCTTCGCCATCAACAAAGTGTCTCAATTCATGCACAATCCTCGACTGATCCACTGGCAGGCAGTTAAGAGAATATTGAGATATCTCAATCATACTAAATTCTACTAGTTTCACATCTCTTCGACGGTCAATAATCAACTATCTACCTTTTCGGATGCTGATTAGGGGACAGACAGATCTGATCGGAGATCGGTTAGTGCCTATTGTGTGTTTCATGGTTCCAACTTGATTTCGTGGACCTCTAAGAAACAGAATACCGTGGCTCGTTCCTCGACTGAGGCTGAGTATCGAGCTCTCACTATTGCCACCTGTGAAACCATTTGGCTTCAGTCCCTACTTGCTTCTATCGGTATAGCTCTGCCATCTGCACCCGTTCTCTGGTGTGACAACTTAGGCGCTACGTATCTTGCGGTCAATCCGGTTCTTCATCATAGGATCAAACACTTGTCTCTCGACTATCATTTCGTTCAGGAAAGAGTTGCCAACAAGTCCGTCAAAGTTGCCTTTGTGTCTTCTCGAGATCAAACAGCTGATGTTCTTACAAAACCACTTTCATCTTCTCAGTTCGAACTGTCTCGATCCCATCTCTACATACTCTCGATGGGATCGCCGGGGAGTACTAGCACACATATACACACAAAAGAATTGGAGGCAACTGCTGTCCACTAGGCTACCCACTACTTATAAACAGTTATGCAGTTACCTAGTAGTTTCCTATTCTACTGTCATCCTCGTGTAATATATATTGATGATTGTAAATCACTGAGATTAAGGAATGGAAAACATATTCTAACAATTATTCATATATATGGGGCAATTAGATATATGTTTCTTGAAATTCAAACTCATGAATTTATCAAATAGACTCATGAATTTATCGACTATTCGACAAGTTCAAAGTCACTATTTGTTGAAAATTAGAAATTATTCATATGTATAGGGGCAATTACATGTAGTCTTGTTGAAATTCAAACTCTGTCAAAAATTGTTTATGAATTGATCGACTAGTAGACAAGTTCAGAGTCACTATTCGTTGATAATAAGGAATTATTCATATGTATATGGGTAGTTAGATGCTATAAATCAAGAATTACATTTATATATTCTTTCAATCCAGCGAATAATTACTACTACCTCCGTTCGGCAAAACTTGACGTTTTACTATTCATGCACGCTTTTTTAGGAGATAAAAACTATATAAAATATCTAGTTTTTTTAATAATTTTTTTAACAATTTCGTAGTTATTATTAATAAGTACAAACTTGTTAAAATTTTTTTTAAAAAAATGAATATTTTATATAGTTTTTATCATTCTAAAAAAGTGTGCATGAATAGTAAATAACAAGTTTTGCCGAACGGAGGTAGTATCAATTTAGAGAATAATTACTATCAACATAGCGAATAGTTGCAAAATTGACCAACCCTTTTGCTATTACCTAAACGATAATTTCTCTATAAAAAACCTAGCGAATAGTTGCAAAATTGACCAACCCTTTTGTTATTATCTAAACGATAACTCATCTTTACACACGAATAATAACGATAAGTTAGCAAATAATTAATATCATCTTATCGAATAGTTCAAACAGTGCACCATACAAAAAAAACAACGTTACCCCACTAAAAAACACGTTACGCCAAAAACAAAGAGTAATACACGTGCACGTAATTTAGCAAGTGGGCAAGGAAAGAGGTGGGTCCCATTGATTTTTAATTAAAGAAAAAGCCAAATTGTCAAATAATCTCAGTCACCCATTTCATTCAATCAATGACCCAGATTTGTTAACACTTAACACTATAAGGGATAGAAACACATGACTCAACCTCTCTATATATATAGTTTAGTATTTATCTTTATATTTGATAAGTATTGTGATAGATATGTTGATGATGAAGCACATTTTGTCGTTGAATGTGGATTTACGAGAGGATCAAAGCGAAAAAGCATACGAAAAAATTCAACCAATCTTAGACACAACAAGAGATATTAGGTTGATAATGAGATGATTGGGAGAAACACTCGATAGGGTTGAGTATGCCCGAACTTCCTAAAAAGCATGATTTGTTCATTTTGTTTCCTTCATGCTAGTTAAGTATGGTATATTATTGGTTTTGAATATCCATGCTTGTCAGTTATATTATTTCGTGTACTTCATATATCTAAAGTGTACCTTATGCCTTTTGTGGTCACCTAGGATGTAATTGTGGATTGGTACTTATACCGTTTGTATTATTATTATTATTGTTGTTGTTATTATGATGTGTGTCATAAATAATGGAAAAAGGGTAAAGTCAGGTCAAGGTTCGGTTATACCTTGCTCTATAAACGTCTCATGAGATGCCCTTTCGAAATTGCAAATTTCTCAAATGGGTACATCTACCTATGGGTAGTAGGTCATCCGCCTAGTATATGCGGCCGAGGCCAGTATCACTTGTCCTAATGAAATGATAACATTGTTATAAATGTATTATTATTGTTGTGTTGTATATTATTTTACTAATAGGTGACCCAGTTTCAGCGATGTTATATCATATTCTTTCCGTACTCGGAATATGATTCCTAGGGTCTTCGGACCCACATCCCATTCAAACACTCGATCCTTATGGATCATCCGATTATTCTATTACAGTCAAACGAGTCTTGTATCCACATAAATAAATCTCTATTTTTATTTTTAGTCTACAGTCACCAATACCCTTTTATGGTCAATGGGTGGTATAAGTCTTGAACATTTTACTTTCTGCTGCTTGCTAGTTGTAAAAAGACTAACCGTCCTATTTTTCTTCCCTTGGACGGCTAGGGTCCCTGGTTTGCATACTATACCTCAGCCACTAATCCGCAGGTTTAGGTAAACGGTCTTGAGGCGCTGAAGAATAAAGGAGTTCATTGTTTTTCAGTTTTATTGTGTTTTTTTGAATTAAGGTACAAACGTTTAGAATTTTCGAGATTTGTTTTATTCATTCCGCTGCTACTATTTGAATATTATTTCTGCTGCTACTATTTCATTATTTCGGTTATTGTATTTGAACCCTTTATTTTGGGTAACTTTATTTTAGAATATTATTTTATGTTTAAGTCTTCCGCTGATTGCATATTTGCATGTTATCATCTTGTTTATGGGAGCATGGTTGCATGTCCCTATAAGCCTAAGGCGGTTACAAAGACATTAAAGTTTGCGTAATTGCTGGCGCTGCAACATTCCTTCAGTGTATTAAGAAGGGGTGTTACACTCTTGCCTTGCGAGATGGTCTTAAAAAGGCTCAAGAATTACAGATCCAAAAACTAGAAATAGAGGGGACTCTCAAACTATCATTCGCCATCTACAAAATAATGAAAATGGTCCTTGGAAAAATAGAACTGTTAATGGGAGACATCAAAATGATAACCAAAACTTTCGAGGAAACGAAATTCTCCTTCGTGGCCCACAATTGTAACAAAGTAGTTGATAAGTTGCACACCTTAGCCGCTCTATTAGTGGGATTTCGATTGAAACTAACAAAGATTTTCTTGATCTCATCCATCATGATGCAATCGGTTACAGGAAATACCAACAGTATTCTTATCTAATTAAAAAAATATCCTATTTGTGTAGGATCTATTTTTTTTATACAGGTAACGATTTGAAATATCAGACATAAACAGTCTAATAAGTTGAGAGGCCGAAAGAATCGACAAATAGAATAACCATCATGAAACAAAAAGGAAAATAAGCACGTCAAAGAAAAAAATGAGCAAGGAAGAGATCCGAACACATATGAGCATAACAACAATCAAATCGGTCCAATAAGAAGGTGAAAAAGACTCAGTGACTGCGAATAGAGAGAATACAAGGAGACAATAAGCCACCATGACGACTTCTGGGGAAGTGATCGATGTTCCCTCCACCTATATGAGGGATCTTCGAACGTCACAAACACAACCATGATCAACACAATACTCAGGACACACTAGACTCCAACCTCTTCCGAAACTAAACTTAGACATACCAAGACAACGGCTCCACTGGACATGTCAAATCCGGTGATGGCAAGAAGGGGCGAATCTAACAGATCATGGGATCGTCTTTTCAATTCTTTATTTGGTTTTCCTGAAGAATTTGTTCAGCATAAATTTTATTTTATTTTAATGGTCAAGGAACTAAGCTCGCAAATAAGCTTAGAGCAAGAAACATGGTAATGCACCTTGGCCTCCAAGCAGTACTCGAAATTATTATTTTTATCTTATTTTCTTTTCATAGTTTTCGTTGTAAGCTACTAAGAGCATTTCATAGCTTCTTGTGTAAATATTTATATTTTATCCAAAACCATTGTAGATGGTCTAAATAAAGCAATTGAATGGTATATTTAATTATATATGAATATTTTTTTTAACTAGTTTAATTAAATCAGACTCAACTGCTCTATGTTAATTGGATATCCCAGTTCAGTCGATAGATATCATTTACTTTCAGATGATGAGTCCTCGGTTAGGGATAAGATAAAATAAAGTTTCGTTTGATATAAGATTAGAAAATGTGAATTGAAAGAAATTAAATCTTTTGTGTATTTATAAAAGATAAAAATATTCATTTTCATATGCAGTTCTTATCCACCAAATAGTTTTAACTGAATTTTCAATTGTATAATAAAAGCTTGTTTAGTGTATGCAGAGACTAACTTTTGTTTACAAAACACATCCAACAGATTTCATGATCTTCCGAAAAACTCAACAATCTAAATTGTAAACAAACAGAACTCGCAACATGCCTCAAAACTGTGAAACAAACAAGCATGCTTTAGTTATGTGAATTTTAGTCTATGATTAGGCGCCGTCGTCCATTGCATTTGCCGGTCTAGGAACCAGCTTCTCTATGATGGCTTTCAGAGCAGGAGCACTAACAGCGCACTTCTGATCAGCGAAGCACGATCTGCCTTCTTCGGCTGCTTTGCAAAGCTGGGGGTCCAACGGCACCCTGCCCAGAAAGGGAATCCCCATTTCTTGGCACATCTTGGCTGCCCCGCCTCCAGTGCTGTCAAACACTTCAGTGGAAGCCATGAGGTTTAGCAGCTCAGGCGCCTTCTCTTGAATGAGTGCAAGGGCCCAATCAGATACGTCTTCGAATTGACCTGCCTCTGTTGGCTTGAGGAACTTGAAGTCGGGCAAACGTTGGCTGAGCCCACTCATGTTCTCTACCACACCAAGGACTTCAATCCCGACTTTCTTGCAGAAGTTCACCTCTTTTCGCACGTCAATTAGGGAGACCTGTCCATGAAACATTCATCATAACAAACATTAATTTCTTCTAGATCTAGTTCCCTTGTAGCTGACCACTCATCATCCAATATTGTTTGTTTCCTCTCAACCATTAAAGATTCGTACCTGTTGCGGTGTCGTGACAATGATTGCACCATCTATGCCGGTTGCTTTGAGGAACTGGGCTATAGAGATGTGCTCATCCGAGGTACCGGGTGGGGCATCAACCACAAGATAATCAAGCTCTCCCCAGTAGACATCCTTCAGGAATTGCTTGATCAACCCATTCTTGCGTGGGCCTCGCCAAATGATGGCATCATCTGGGTCGGCAAGCATGAAGCCAATCGACATGACACCAAGGTTAGACTCGACATACACCGGAGACCAGCCAAGGTTACTCTTGTGGATTTCTTGACCTTCTAGGCCAAGCATTTTAGGGATGCTCGGACCACATATATCAACATCTAGCAAGCCAACCTGATAATCCCTTTCTGCCAGTGCAAATGACAATTGAGCCGAGAATGTGCTCTTTCCAACCCCACCTTTCCCAGATAAGACTAGTATCTTGTGCTTAACTGTGGCCATGCGGTCTGCGATTTCCACCAACTCTGCAATGGGAACGACATTTTAACCATCAAACTACCCTTCTACAAAAATGATCAATTACGAGTTTCGTCACCAAGAAAACACTCTCGCTATGAAAAGCAAAAGTATTAATTCAAAGTACTCCCTTTTAGATCTATTTTACCAATTTAGCCACTTCAAATGCTTAATAGTGAATGTCAGACAGAATAAACATGGTTTCCAAAGATTATTCTACATCATTCTCACCCTAACACATGAAGTTTTGAACTGTACAGTTACAAGGTCAATAACTGTTGCACACATGGCAAGATGGTTTCGAAGGATCATAAGTCTGCAAGGATCAGGTTCAAGCTGCAAAGGTCAATAACTGAACCCTGGCAGGTTCAAGTGAACCCTGGCAGGTTCAAGTGTGTGATTCCCAAGTTTATCTCTATCAATTAACTTCAAAAATCTTACAATAAGATCCAGCAAATCGTTCTTTTACCCCGAAAAGAAACCAAAAAATCATTCAAACTAACACTTATATTCATCAAAATACTAATGCTATGAGCATCAGCCCAGATGGCCAGGAACTCTTACAGAGATTTATCATACAGAAATACAACTTTTATTTGGACAAATGTTTTTGGCGAGTTTTTAAACTAGTTTGACTTCATTTTGCACTTCATTTCCCATTTCAGAGGCGAATAACAAATGATCCTCAATTAGTATTTCAAGAAGTTATCAACTAGTTCTTTGAGTTTCCATTTTTCAGTTTCTCCTGCACTGTGCTTCATAAATACTTCATCCTCTTCAACTTATAATCTTTTGCATTCAGGACCTTTGCAAAATATGAAACTGGCAACGTATAGAACAGCTAGAACAAAAACAGCAAAACACCAAAACGATGCCGTTTTGAAAGTACAGGTAGCTGACAAACCTTAAGAGAGAGAAGGGGGAAATAGAGAGAGACCTGGATCAGGGCCCTTGGGAGCGGTGGCACAAATCTGTTGGTTAGGGCAACCTTCGCAGGAATCTGATTTGCCAGCGGATTCCGATTGAGGACCAGGGCAATCTACGAATTCGAAATTGCAAACCGCGAAATAATGAATTTCAAAGGTGGTGAACTGATAAACATCAATTGATGCTAAAAATGATGAATTTATGCGGGATAAGAGGATGAGGAGGGGGAGAGTCTTACGTTCGTTGGCGTTTTCGGGGATTTCGCCATGGGCGACGCCGTTCTCCTTCTCCATATCCACCGACTGTAAAACCACCACGAAGACCAGCAAGAAGACGGAAGACGGAAACTGCTCTGCTGCAGCAAATGCAAACGCAAGTGTGCGGCTTCCCTATAAAAACGACGCCGTACAGGAAAGAAACCACTAAAAATGTGGGCCCCGCTTCGGCAATTTTCAAATTTGTACTTCCGATTATTAACCAAACCGAAAACCCGCATGGAACGAATGATGTGTTAAATTGTTAATAGGCGTCGCAGGGATCTGATCCGGCGGGTCGTCGGGTTTGTCCCATTGGGTCTTGGATCATAAAATCCCAACCCGAACCATAACTTGGAACTGGAAGGTTTATGGGTTGACGGATTTATGTGATCCGGTTGGTCGGGTTGACCAGTCGGATCTTACCCTCATTTCATAAGTGGACAAACCCTAATTAAAATTTTACAAAATTGATTCTCAAAATCACAAACCTAATTTTCCAAAATTGGTTTTCCAAATTAAAACCCTGAAGGAATTTTATCATATATATTGAATCTCAAATCAAAGTTTGAACACAAATCGACAAAATATAAGCTATAAGGTGCAAAAAACTAACCTTTTTAATCAGATTTGGGAAGAATGTTGAAGGCTACAACTGTTGAGATTATTAGGGTTCGTATGGGACGGGGTTAATAAACTGACTAAAATTATAAACAGGGTAAAATTTATAAACTGTTGGTAAAAGTAGTTAAAAATTTATGAAAAAATATAAACTCCGTATGGGACGAAAAAGTGTTTATTTGTAAAAAAAAATGGTGTTTATTTGGTTATTATTATGGGTATTATGGTACTTTCAAACCAAATAAACAAATAAAGTTAATAAACACCAAAATAAGCTATCACAAGTAGCTTATTTTTTAAACACAAATTTTAACTGTTTTATTTTGGGTTCTCATACCCACTTTTTAACTGTTTATTTTTTTAACATCTTAAACGCTTTTAATTTTACCTGCTAAAATTCATTTCCATACACAATGTATTTCACTAATTCATTGTATGTTTATCTACATATGTATACTTGTTTTGTAATAGTATAGAACTTTATGTGAAGCAATAATACATAGGATATATATAGGCCTTGAAGTACTTGGGTGTTTAACCCATTAGGACTGGATTGAATTGAGCCCAATGGGCTTGATCTCCTAACTTATGGGATGTCAAGTGCTTGGCCCAGTTCCTAAGTAATATTGCTAGCCCATGGACTTGAAGCTGAGCTGGTGCTAGGGTTGAAGCTTTCACTTAGCCAAAACGCAGCGCTTTGTCTAGGGTTCCC
Organism: Persicaria maculosa; assembly: GCA_963922045.1. Lineage (NCBI taxonomy): Eukaryota > Viridiplantae > Streptophyta > Magnoliopsida > Caryophyllales > Polygonaceae > Persicaria > Persicaria maculosa. Next base: position 12,557,942 of record OY998257.1, on the reverse strand, counting down.
TTGTGATGTCTTTATAAAGGGTCCTGTTCATCACAAGCGATGTATTCAGAATCTCCGTCTCAAGGTATTCCAAAGAAAGAGAGAGAGAGCTATGACGATCTAGGGTTTGCTCCTTCAAGCTTCTTCCGCACCGTGTGATCGTCGACTCCTCCGGTGAAGATCTTCTTCTCCGGCTCTCCTGGTGGCGTAGGCAAGACGAAGCTCCTCCAGGGTCGCGTAGCTTTTGTGTCCTGGGTTTCCAGGCCTTGGATCTCGAAACTGTATCTTTGAGATCTTTGGTCTTAAAGGGAGTGTTCTTCTTCCCTTTGTCTTTGTTCTATGCTTTTATGTTCGTGTTTGCTTAGATGTTCATTGTACGTATAAACTCGCCCCTGTTTTGTAATCTTTACTCATTATAGTGGATTAAGGCTGCCTCTTGAGGCTCCGAGGACGTAGGATCTTTAGATCCGAACCTCGTAAAATCGGTGTGTCGTTTTTCTTGCTACTTTGTTTGATTTTGCCTTAAACGCTACGAACTCGCATCTCAAACTCGAATCTATGTGATATTCGCATATTAATAACAGTGGGGACTCGGGCCGGACTAAGTGACAATACTAGGAGTAGGGGGATGAAAAGTATAAAGAACGATAATAAAATCATCTTGCGAACAATAATAACTCATTGCAGAAAAGACTATTTTGTTGACTATAACACAAAACAAAAACATCAATGACAAATCTCATACAGGATAACCAAAAAAAAAACTAATCGACATTAAATAGGTCACATACCATTGAATCCTTGTCTTGCCTCCACTCTTTGATTCTAAACAAAATCCAACAATGAAGCATATTAGTAACATTTATGACAAATAGCAGGCTATAATAATCAAAATGAAAATTAAAATCACTTACTTTGAGTTGTTGGAGAAGGTTTAGTGGATGTTGCTTTGATGGGATGCACTGTCTTGCTCTTACATTTTCTGTTCAATTAAAAATAACTTCAAACTTAGCGCGTGTTTGGCAAAACAAGGGTTTTTTAGGGGTTGGGAGTTTTTTTAGGAGGTGGATATTATTTATGAGGTTTATGGAGGTGTGGGAGTTGGAGTTTATTTTTTAAAATAACCTTCCAAAAAACTTGAATGGTGTTTTGTGGTTATATGATTTGGGAGATTAATTTATAATTAAAATGACGAAAATGCCCTTAAGAAATTCATACCCTCTACTCCTCATATCAGTCCGCTTCGACCTGTGCATATCCTGGTACTGCAGAACACCAGTGAAACCCTAACCGAGGTCACCATCTTCTGCAGACGGGGCTGCTCCTCCACCGAGATCATCGTCGGCGCGGGTGTGGGTCACTGCGGCCGGTGAAGGAGAAGGTAAGCCCTCTGATTTTCAAGCGTTATGCTATTCCGAGGTCGATTTTACTATAACGAGGCACGGCTGTGTTCGAATTTCAGGATTAGGGAGGAAGGGTTGTGTGTGGCTTCTAATCTTCATCCTATTAGGTATGGCTTCTAATCTTCATCCTCTTATGTATTGTTTAGATCTTCGGTTGCTGGCTCATCCTCTTCGTGCTTGATTTATGATAATGGCCAAGCACTACTTCGTCTTGGTCCATTCGTGTGTGCAATCGTTCTTCCTTGAATGTTTTCCTTATATTTGCTTTGATGTATGATTATGGACGAACATAAAAAATCAGATCCATCCCTTAAGAAAGCATGATTCGCTCTAGGCTTAGGAATGCCTCTATTTGCAATGGTGTGTACATAGGATTGGGAATGAGTAGATTGTTATGTTTAAGTAATTTCAAGAACATATATAGCAATGACTCCAGAGGAGTGAAGCCTTTAACTCATACCAGCTCCTAGAACTTTTAGGACGAGTCTCTTTGCAAATTGAAATTCAGCTTGGTGTGAGCTAACAATGGGAGTCTGCACTTTCATCAGTTTATAACAAACAATAGAGAATCACACAAAAATGCTAGATGAGTAGAAACAAAAAAATGAAGTAAACTGAATATCCTAAGATCACACAAATTTTGCTTTGATTGGTGGCTTTCAATTTTTTTGAACTAGCATTACATTCAAGTATTAGATTGCTTCGATTTGTATTATATGATGTGACATGAAATTGTGAGCAACTCATCTTCTGCTGTGTATTATTTGATATCAGTTTCTTTGTCCGTATTGGGTGTCGGTATTGGGTTGTATTGTTTTGAGTACAGCTTGTGACAGTGAACATGGCAGCAACTAGCAAGCCCCCTCCAAAGGACAAGTCGTTTATGTGGTCTAATCAATTGATGAGGAAGTTTTTGGACCTACTTCTCGCATATCAGCAGAAGTTCGGTCGAGATCAACAATTCAGCTGGGTTGACCTAACCACGCAATTTGAAGAAGCTACCGGCAAGAAGTGTGGCAAGGAAACTTTGAAGAACAAGCATACCCAGATGAAAGAGTGTTGGAGGGAATGGAAGAACTTAAAACATGGTGAGACCGGTCTTGGTTGGGACCCCGCCATTGGGACCATCTCTGCAACTAAGGAATGGTGGCAGAAGAAAATTCAGGTATTGTCGTGGTTTTCGTTTGTTTGTCAGTTGACATTTGGTCTGCTGAGTTGTTCATCATCTTATGTACGTTCTTTATGTAGGAGAATGCAAATTATAAGAAATTTCGAAAGAAGGGAATCTCCCCGGACCTAGAGGAACTGTGGGACCAAATTTATGGGGGGACGGTTTCGACGGGGCAACATTGTGTGGCTCCCTCCATGGACCCGCCACCGGCGTCTGCACCACAGTCCTCCGCTGCGGCTGAAGTCTATGGATACTTTGACGGACAACTAGTGGATAGCGAGTATGATTTGGGGGATGATTTCGACAACCTCGCTAATGAATTTGGGAACGTCGACGCAAGCTTCCAGAATATAGTGCGAGGGATAACCGAGTCCGTCCCTCTAAACTAGACTGGATCCACCCCCATGCCTGCATCCACCCCCATGTCTGCGACCGCGGGCTCAGATCCGCAAAGGAAGCGAGCTGTAGGCTCTACACCCACTCCCACGACTACGAAACGATCCAACCGGCAGTTCACAGGATCCTCGCTGTATCAAAGACATGTGGAAGCGGTGGAGGATATAAGAGAGCAGATTATGGCAATGCTGCACTCAGATGAAGAGTCTTCAAACAAGGTGGAAGATCATGCTCAGAGGGTTATGGACGTGGTTGCGACAATGGTTGATGATGGGTTGCTTGTTGAGGGTAGTCCGTTGTGGTGCTATGCAGTTGATGCGTTGATCAGTAGTGACTGCGCCTCGACATTCTTCTTGGCGATGCCGAAGAATAGTTCGAGGCTTGCTTGGCTGCAGTGGCACTGTGAGAAGCATGGAGGGCAGCTGTAGGCTTGTTTGTGCATCGATATGGGTTATGGTTACATCCATGCATATCTTGTTTTTTTGTTGACAATCTGTGTTTACGTTATCCTTTATGTTGCGACCATATAGAACATCTTAGGTTTGTTGCAATGTTTTATGCGTGTGATGATGATTATCCGACAGTTTCTGTGAGTTTGTTTGCTTCTAACATTTTAAGAACATTCATGCTTTGTGAAGTACATTCATGCTTTGTGAACATTCATGCTTTGACCACGCAGTGAACACTCCCGCTATGCACTTCCCGCATCCTCCTCCAGGTTGGTGTATCCATGTTGACAATCTGTTTGATTGCTGAGAGCGAATGTTAAGTGTCGTTGACATATGACATTCAATGTTGAACGTACAGGAAGATACTATCTGTGTGACAAGGGTTACCCAGATCGGGAGGGGTACATGGTGCCTTATCCGAAGACAAAGTATCATCGTGCTGCATTCTTGGAGGAGCCAACGACAAATGAAAAGGAGGCCTTCAACTCGAGGCATTCGTCGTTGCGGGGAGCCATCGAGCGCACTTTCGGCATTTTCAAGGGGCAATGAAAGATCACAAGGACAATGCCAAAGTACTCGGTGCAAAAATAGGTGGACATCATCTTAGCATGTTTTGCTTTACATAACTTCATGCGACGTAGCTCGGAGGGTGACGAGGGCTACATGCCCACTGATGGTGAGGTCGGCATGGACGGACTACCCAACTTCGCCCCCGAGGACCATTCTGACCCAGACAATGATGACGAAGGTGAGGATGAGTCCTCCAGCGACGATGATGATGATAACGCTGACGGGATGAGAGCTCTCCGGGACAGTATAGCACGGAGGATTTGGGCAGACCAACACGGTCGCCGTTAATCGGACAACATGACGTTACCCGCTAGTCACGCACCCGTTTTTGTATACGTCGATTGTGTTTCAGTACGAACGTTCTCGGGTGCTAATATCTGCATATGTCTTGGATGGGCATTACTTGTCATTTTTTGGAGTAGATGGATACCCTCCATTAGCGTGGGGATTACTTGCCATTTTTTTAGTAGATGGATGCATGGGTGCACAAGAATGATGTCTCTTTCATGCAACATATGTCTTCAAGTATTATGCTTCGTATGAGAAATCATGATATCTTCAAGCATTATGTGTTCAAGCATTATGTCTTAAAGCATTATAATATATATTAAAGTAGTATGTGGTAGTAAGTGTCAATATTGAAAACTTTGAAATATGTAAGCATGTAACACATAACATTAGGTGTCCTCATCCCTTAATGTGGTTGTGCATTACATGTGCGGGAAGCCGCTCTACATAACATAAAAGTAAACTAGTCCAAGCAAAAGCAAAATTAGACAAGGCATCACTAGTAGATTGCATACGCAAATGCACAAGCAAATGCAATGTACTACATACAAACCGCAAGTCCTACAAACAACTTGCAACTAGGACATGATACAAAAGCTTACACTACAACATACTAGTAGTCATGCAAAAGCTTACCCTACATAAGCAAACACTAGCACTAGTAGTCATGCATAGTTACACCAACTCCTGCCCAACCACAATTCAACCGACCGACAAAATGAGGAGCATAAAAAGTCACAAGCAATTAGAAAGAGTGCATCATTCAGAAAGGGCTGGCCTCTCCTACATCTTCACAAAAGCTAGGAGGAAGACAAACACCATCACGATGATTATGGTTCGAGACCTCTTCTCACGACCCTTGGAAGTAGAAAGCTCCATCCACAATTTCACAATGTAGGTGGTGAGTGACGGAACCCTATCCGTAAGCTCTTCATTCTCGCCATTCACCCTCTTGAACTCCCGCTCGCGTTCACCCTCCCTCTCAATAAGCTCTGAGTTGAGGGCAGTGACCCTCGTGAACTCCTGCTAGCGTGCCGCATCCCTGTCCAGAAGCTCTGAGTTCAGAGCAGTGACCCTCATGAACTCCCGATCGCGGCGACCTAAGGTGTGTTCCATTTCGACGAGGCGCAAATTTAGTTCCATGTTCGGCTCTTCCATCTGACGGAGAAGTGGAGTATGTGAACTCGTTGCATCATCCGGCTCTGCAACCATGACCGGAAGGTCACTGTTGTTGGCATGAACCTGACTTACGTACTCCTCTTCCTGGTCAGCAGCGAATGCTGCCCACTGCACATCAAATAAACGGATTACACGTGTCTTTTCTTCAATTTGTCCTCCCCATAAACCCACATAGATTTGATAAATTGGTCTACCCCATCACAATCAACACTGGAAAAAAAATTGAGAATGCATGTTTTCAAGAGATAAATAAATAAATAAATATATATATATATATATATATATATATATATATATATATGGACATCTATATATGGACATGTATACAAAGAATGCATCTTTTCAAGACAGAATGCATGTTTTCAAGAGAAAAATAAACAAACAGAGAATGCATGTTTTAAAGAGAGAATGCATGTTTTCATCAGATGGTGTGATGATTGTTGGAAATATGTATGGACATCTATACACTAAACAAATAGAGAATGCATGTTTTCAAGAGAAAAATAAATAAGTGGTTGATGTTGTAGTCTTTTCTAACTTCTTGTAATTTAAAGTTGTAGTATGTTGATCAATCTTTGGACTGTTCACGTAGAGGAAGGCCACACCTTTCAGTACACTGTCAACTTTGATAATCTCTAATACAAAAAAATGTATGAAAATAATGGAATAGCAACAGAAGAAAATCAAGAAAGCATGATTTGAAATTCAAGGCAGCCAAAGAGCACAAGCAAATACTGAAATTTCAGATAATGAACATTTGAAAAGTGAAATTACCTATTTTTCTAAATTAACCACAAAGCATCATTGAGTACATAAAAAACTTTGATCCTATAACTGGTGGTGTGTCATGAAATGGAGATCTAAACATTATAAAGGAAGATCACAAAAAATTTCCAAGTGACACATCCAGCAATGAAAAATAGTGCACAAGGATAGGAACCAAAAAACATCTACCAATCAAAAGTATAGGTCAAGGACAACACCGCTGATATTTTCCAACATGAAACCCCAAAACCAACACTGCTGCTTTCAAACAAATTAACTTCTACCAGGATGCTAAAGAGTGAGAAGGAATCCTAAATAAATTATAGTGTATTGTTACCTCATCAGCATACGGTTCGTAAGGCTCTTCCCCTCCTATCCATGGGTACTTCTCGTGACAACCACTCGGCCAACTACCAGAAGTGTCTGACATGGCTGCAATGACAGAATCCATAAATTAGCATCACAAAAAATAGTGAAGAAACTTCACAAAACCATAAGTTTTGGAATGGGAGAGATTCAAAAGCATGAATGCTTGCTCGAAATAAGCAAGTGATTGACAAATACATACAATCTGATGCGCATCTCACACTTTAACTGTTAAAAAATATGATTTGAATAGCCACTGGAATTTCACCTTCCCAATAAAGTAGTGTTACAAACATAAATTACAGCATAGTCATGCAAACCCAAGTTGTTGGTTAAATTAATAAATCAAAATTTTGTTTTCTGCACTTTGAATAGCCACTGCAGTGATACAAATACCAAAAGGCAGCAATGCAAACTCTCCATAAAAATGGAGACTCCAACAAAAATGGAGACTCCAAAAAAAATGGCTAGTTTCCAGGGGATACCTAATTGTTAAGCATGACATGAGATCATCTAAATGCAGCTATAGGAACCAAATGAAGGAAAAAAAAAATACAAATACCAGAAGCAATCAAACAGAACACCTAGATATGTGAGGGCATCAAACAAAACATGTGAGGGAGATAGAAAACTCAGCCCCTAGATGGTTGTTAAGACCACACTGTCACAGCTCACATAGATGGTTGTTAGGACCACATGGAATTTCCACAATACAAATAACACAATTGTAAAGAATCAGAAATTTTAATGACAGCAATCCGTAGCGCACATCCTCCCTCTCTACCTCTCTCTCTTCCTTCCATCTTCCTTCTCCCCCTCCATTTCTGACCATCATCACTACAAATCCTCCATGGATCATCAACATCATTGCTTGCATTCTTAGATGAAAACTTAAAACCAAATTTCAAAACAAACACAAATGTGGGCGAAGGAAATGTGGCTGCTCCAGTGTACTCCCCAACACATATTTCAAAAACAAATGGGGGCGAAGGTGGTTTTTACAAGGGAACGAGTCATATGGGAATCGAGATTCTGCATAAACCAGTAAATGAAGCATCAATGTACCTGCTGAAACCCTAAAATCAACATAATCGACAGACAAAAAGAGGGATGAAAGTCTACTGGTATTTGTATTGTGGAAATTCATATTGTTGGTGAATGAGAAAGCCAAAACCCTAATTTTAGATTCGAAGGGTGAATGACAAAGCCAGATCTGGAAGGCAAAAGGCAAATCCGAGATCTGCCTTCCTCAATCTCAACCAAAAACCTTTAGCATAGATGGAGGATCGAAGATGGAGGGCGATAGAAGAGAAGGACGAGAAGGCTTACCTGGAACTCTGACGATCGTTCAGGGGCAAATGTGAACAATTGGACTTGGCACCTGATAGAAAACCTCCAGAAGCTGCCCTCCATGGGCTTTGGGTTTTCCATGATGTCACCTATTGAAACCTCTAACTGCACCTCCATCAACCTCCTTGCCAAACACCCTCATCTGAGCTTTTTTTTGGGGAACCTTTTATAACCTTTTCAAACCTGTTGAAACCTGTTGCCAAACACATGCTTAGTTAAGCAAAGTAAAACAAGTAACACATGCGCAAACAAGAAGCTATTTATATGTACTCCCTCCGTTCGGCAAAACATGTCATTTTACTATTCACGCACGTTTTTTAGGGATAAAAACTATATAAAATATCTAGCTTTTTAATAATTTTTTTAAAAAATTTCGTAGTTATTATTAATAAGTACAAACTTATTAAAAAAATTTATAAAAAAATAAATATTTTATATAGTTTTTATCATTCTAAAAGAGCGCGTGTCAGTGCGTGAATAGTAAACGACATGTTTTGCCGAACAGAGGGAGTATAATACATGGCCACACAAACACAAACCAAAATTTCATTACATGGATAGAAAAATCAACAAAAGTACACATGTTAATTGATTGGCTACGAGAAAATTCCTTCAATGCAAATGACATGATATGGTATTCAACTCATATTTAAATGAAAGAAGTGAGATTAAAATCAATGGGAAAAGGACAAAGAAAACAAAATAAAGTTTTGAGTCTTTGGACAAACACTTCAATGGCACCTCCTTTGAACCAAATTGGAGAGTGGTGCCAAAAACCGCTGCTATGATCCTTCCATTCACATACCCCAAATTCAATTCACAAATTCATAAACTTCATTCTCAAAGTCTCATACACTTAATAATTAAATGAAAAAACTAATTCCCAAAATCACAAACCCTAATCAAAATTTCACAAAAAAATGATTCTCAAAATCAAACCCTAATTGCACCAATTGGTTTCCAAAATCAAACCCCTAAACGAATTCTCATATGCTGCTTATAAATCGAATCTCAAAAATCAAAAGTTATCACATAAAGACAAAGTATAAAATATAAAGTATAAAACACTAACTTTTAAATTCGGATTTGGGATTGGGGGAAGAACAATTTCACCAATTGGTTTCATCACTCCAGTGGCGACTCGGAGGCGACAACTATAACATGGATATGAGCGAGTGGTATGAGACACTCATATCCCACATCGGAAAGTCATGAACTTCGATGTGAGTATATAAGTAGGAGCCCCACTACCCTAATGGCTAGCTTGTAGGGGTATTTCTAATGGCTAGCTAGGTAGGAATGGGATTCCGCTTGTATACCCATTACATTGGTATCAAAGTTGGGACCAGCCTCTCGGCAACAACATACTCATTCTGAATGTAAAAGGTAAAGAGAAAACCAGTTTTTGTGGGGTGTCGAGTGATGGGCATCGGGATGTAAAAGGCAAAAAAAAACTCAATCCTCTTGTTTGAAGCCATCGAGACGTCGACTCTTAAGGACGGTGCTCTATAATAGGGATATGGGTGGTATGGGACACTCATATCCCACATGTGTGTGTATAAGTGGGAGCTCCACTACCCCTAATGGCTAGCTTTTAAGGGTGGGGATGAGATCCCGCTTGTGCACTCGTTACAACAGCAACGTGCGAGCTGACAACCCGAAGCCAACTCAACGGTGCGATAGGTAGACGACGTCATGGCAGGGAGGAGTCGCATGCTGGCTAGCTTTTAAGGGTGGGAACGAGATTCCGCTTTGTGTACCCGTTAAAACAGCAGTGTAGGAGCTGACAACCCAGAGCCGGTCGCGGCGAAGCCAACATAGCGATGCAACGGGCAGACGACGTCACGGTGGGAAGGAGTCGCATTTCGCTTCGCCTTCTCTTGTTTGTTTCAACCGTGTTTCGCTTCGCAGTCAAAAAAGAAAAGAAGTTTGCCTTCTCCTATTTGTTTAAAGTTGAAAAAGGAAAGACGTTCAACCTTTGCTCGTGTACATTATAATACATGAATAAAAAAACAAAAAAAGTCTAATAGGATTCAAACTGAGAACTTCCTATTCTTCTGGGCGAAAGTTCTACTATGTTCTAACTTATTTTTAAGCAGAAAATTCTTAAGAAAAAAGCAAAGGAATGGAATAAGGTCACCTTTGGAAACATATTTCGTCAACTGAAAGAGGTGGAGAACGAATTGCTCAAAATACAATCAGCATGATCAGTAAATAACACACAAAGAACCAACAACAAAGAAAACTGCCTCATTAGGAAAAAAAAGAAGGAAAAACTACTTCTATTTCAGAAAACTTTTTGGAATCAAAGAGCCAAAACTAAGCATCTTAAGCTTTCAGACTCTAACACATCGTATTTTCATTGTGTTGCCTCTGGGCGAAGACATAGGAAACAGATACGCAACATAACTACTGCAGAAGGTAGATTAATAGTGGGAGAGGAAAATGCTAGAAATGAAATCAAAAATGATTTCGAAAAGAGATTTAAAAAAGAGTCTATCGATGATAGACTTCTAAATGAAATGCTTAACCTAATCCATCCCTCAATCACTACAAAGGAAAATGAATTCCTCATTCGACATCCATCTAATAATGAAATCAAATCTGCAGTGTTTAGTCTAGGAAATAATAAATCTCCAGGTCCGGATGGGATTACATCTGAATTCTATAAGAAGTATTGGGATATTGTAGGTGTATCGATTACTAGAGATGTTAAAGGCTTTTTTCACTCCGAAAAAATTCTTAAACAAATAAACCACACGTTTATTTCACTTCTACCGAAGCGAGACAACCCTTTTACTACAAGTCACTACCGTCCAATCAGTTTATGTTCAACACTATATAAAATCATATCCAAATTTTTGACAAAAAGAATCAAGACGATTATCGGCAAACTAATTCACCCTTTACAGGGTGCGTTTGTGTCAGACAGGGTCATCCAAGATAATGTTCTGATAGCTCGAAATCTTCCACTCTTTTAGGTCGCGTACGGGCCGTGAGGGTTGGTTGGCGATAAAGCTAGATATGGAGAAAGCATACAATAGAGTTGATTGGAATTTTACAAGAAATATTTTAGAAAAATTTGGGTTCCACCATACTTTCATCACTTGGGTTATGGAATGCGTAACGACTGTTTCCTTCTCTGTGCTAGTGAACAGTGGCCCTACGGATTTGTTCCTCCCCTCTCATGGTCTTCGTCAAGGGGACTCTTTATCCCCTTTCCTGCTTATCCTGGGAGCCAAAATCCTAGCTCGGAAACTATCGGCGGAAACAAATTTGGATAATAGTCCTATAGGATTTTACTTCAGAAGGAATGGCCCCCGGGTTCCTTTTCTATCCTTTGCTGATGACATCATCATTTTCACTAGGGGCAGTGTTGATGCAGGACAGATGATAGCGTCTATTCTAGCATTGTCTTTGGGCACTCTTGTGTAGAGTTTAGGGCGTTTTACTAGGGTATTCTACCTATTTCTTAGCCCTTTGTGTCCCATTTCGAGGAATCGGTGTCTATCGCTAGTTTGTTATGATTTCAGGTACTTTTGAGCGGTTTTGGAGCCGATTCAAGAGCTAAAGGATAATGAGGTGATTAGAGGCGCTTCCATGTGGAAATAAGTCATCAAAGACAGGCTAAAGGTGTCGAGAGATGAGCAAAAATATGAGACAAAGAAGCAAGCATATCAAGTGAATCACTCATAGGAGCTCAAGACGATGTAGCACGACTCGCGGATTAAGGGAGTTTGTGCAATTTTCAGCTACAGCAAGCTGCCACGACTCGTGGGAGACCTTCACGAGTCGTGACGAGTGAACATGTGTATTTTTTGCGCTACTGAGACGTGTCACGACTCGTGATAGACTCTTCACGAGTCGTGACAGTGCTAGATCCGGCCAGACTTTTCAGATTTTCGAATTTTCATTAATTTGTTTTGGGATTATTTTAAAAGGGATGTAATTTCCAGATTCTAGGGGGTTACGTTTTTAGGACAAGGGCTGGAAACACTCAGATTTTGGAGGAAAACTTTGGAGAACACTAGATTAGTTGAAGGATAAAGGATTACAGTCGAAAGCTTTGAGACGATTTCCGCTATAGAAGATCAAGTATTTCTCTTACTCTTCTTTGCCATGTCTTCTTATCTTGCTTTTGATTTGTTCTCTTTTATCATGTTTGGCTAATTCGATCGTTCTAGGGTTGGGGTGATTCCACTATGTTGAGATAGACCATACTTACTATTGCTTGAATGTAGTTTGATTTTTGTTTGATTTAATCCTATTGAGCGTATAGCCTGATTGATAATCGATTAGATCCAATTAGGGGTTGAGACCGAGAGGAGATAACCCTAATAGGAAAATAGATGATTGCATGAGACCGAGAGGTGTTTGTTGTCATTGGAGCTATAAGATTGAACCTGAGACATTGATGTTTGCTTATGAGTGACATAATAGCATGATTCAAGATCTCTTCAGGATCAATAGGTTGTCACAGATATTCTAGGTTTGTTTGTTCTAATGGAGACAGATATTTGAATGAACTGACTTAGATTCTAAGAGCGTAATGGACCTAACTTTAGTTTAACTTTGCACGAGAGTGATTGTTAACCGATTATGTACAATTTACTATGAGACCGAGAGGAGATTAGTAATGAACTTAGACAACCTACCTTTAAACAGAATCAAATTCATTCGAGCGAGAAAAATATCTTAAGTCTATCGACGACACATGGTGGTTAATCCCCAATTCTAGAATGTTTTCTCCATATTTGCTCAAAACTTCCATTGGCTTGTTTTAATTTGTTTTTATTAGTTATATCATAAAACCTCAATTTTGATCTCTACTATTTTGGCTTAGTCAATTAGTTGCAAAGATTCGATTAATACTCCTATAGTCCCTGAGTTCGACACCTTGATATACTACAACCAATCCTATACACTTGTGGGAGTAGGTTTCAAGCCTATCAATAGAGAATTAAAACAATAATTGACTCATACTATAAAGTCTCGGGACAAAAAGTCAATTATCATAAATCAAGCTTCCAAGCTACAAAAGGCATTTCGAACTTCATGATCGCAGAGCTTAGCAATTGCTTAAATATTACAAACGAAAACTCATTGGATAAATACCTCGGTTGCCCGATTATTAATGGCAGAGTAAATAAACATACTTTCGAAGACATCATCTGTAAATCTAAAGAACAACTAAGCAAATAGCGTGCCAATGCCTTATCACAACAGGGACGCGCAATCCTAATCCATACGAATTTATCAGCTAAATCATTGTATACAATGCAAAACTTCATGTTACCCGCTTCAATACATAAAGATCTTGACCGGATTTATAGTATGTTCTTCTGGAATAAAGATCTTCAACATCGACCGCTTATTAGCTGGGATAGGATTTGCAGACCAAAGAAGTGTGGGGGATTAGGGATTAGAAAGTCTAAAGAGATGAATGAAGCCCTTCAAATGAAACTACTATGGAAAATATTGGTTGAACCAGACAATGTATGGGTTACTCTGATTAAGCACAAGTATTTACGTTCTGCTAATATTCTTGAATACAAGAAACGAGGTGACTTCTCTTGGCAATGGGCCAAACTGACTACTCTCATTGATAAATTCAAATCGGAGCTTATTAGGTCTGTTGGAAATGGAAAATCTATCAAATTTTGGGCGGATAATTGGATTACAACCTCTTCTCTACAGTCAAGGGAAGATTGCCCCCAAATTGAAAACATGGAGGAAACAATTAGTGAATACATTATGGGTGGTAAATGGTGGATGAAAAAACTTAACAATAGGCTACTGGTTGACATAGTCAAAGAGATCTTGGACATTCCTCTTCCCGTCTCTACTTTTGAGGATAGGCTATATTGGTGGCCTGATAGAGAGGGTTTGTTCACCACTTCGAGTGCATACAAACTAATCACATCTTAATCTGCTTTGACCCTAGATAATAATGCATGGATATGAAATTTGGATATTCCACCTAAGGTTAAAATTTTTATGTGGAAGGTCTGCCAGGATGGTCTCCCAGCGGCCTCTAGGCTAGCCCATCGTGGGTCATTTGTTCCTTCCACTTGTAGCCTGTGCAATTGTGCGGCCGAAGATGATGTTTACTTTTTGTTAGAATGACATTATGTGCGTTCTTTGTTTCATTTTCCTTCTCGCATAAACTTAACAATATCCAGTATGATAACTCATTCTCGAGATATTAAACCTATCATTTTCTTCATTGGGAACAATCTTGCTTATGCGGCTAAGGTGGAAGTTGCCTTTGCTTGGTGGTCAGCTTGATACATTCGGAACCAACACGTGTTTAGGTAGGTTTCTATCCCGCCTAGAGATACTTCAATACATATTATTAAATCTCACAAGGAGAATTGGAGTAAAACATCTCAAATTGAGTGTAGTCTAGATGAGGATTTCCTCTTACACATACAAAATTCCAACCACCCAAAGAAGAAAAAGAATCATAATAAGGTTACATGGCGTAAACCCCTGAGGGGAATCCTAAAGCTCAATTTTGGTGGATCCACAATTACAAACAATGACAGCTCGGCTAGAGCCATAATCGGGGATTGGAAAGGACACCTAATACAAATATGCTATAAAAAAACTTGGTAAACAAAGTCCCCTAAAAGCGGAAGCTCTTGCTCTAAACTGGGAATCTAACACGCTACTCGACTTCATATCGACAAAATCCACATTGAAGGTGATTCTAGTATAATTATAAACCACCTCAACCAAAAATCTAAATGTCCTTGGGAAATTGAACTAATCATGTCAGATGTTAAACTCTTTTTATCGATTTTGAACGAAGTTTCTTTCTTTCATGTTCCCCGTTTAGGCAACATAGTGGTTGATAAGGTTGCACGCCTTTGCCACTCTGCTTGGGGTGTCGATATTCACAACGATTTAGGTCTTTTAGACCTGATCCGAAAGGATGCTGCCGGGTAGAGCTCGCTCGCCCGAATTCTTTCCTAATAAAAAAAAAACTTCATATTCTTCTAACTCTTCCATTTTCTTCCCTTAGACAAATGTGGTAAGCAGATTTTTGATACAATTTACATTTTCAATACATTCATGGGGTATCCTAAGTAGGGGTGGGCATATCTGGGTATCCGACACGAATCGGTTATCCGTGTCGGATACTCGAAACCATGTAACCTCAAAAGCTCGATCGACTTCCTTTTTTCGATTTTGTGTAATTCGATCGACTTCTTTCTTTCTTTCAATTTTATCTTATGGGAGTAGAATAGGCGGCGGCTGTGATGGAGCATTTAGTAATTAGGTTTTTTGGGACAAAAAAAACGCAGAACGAAGCTTTGAAAATAAAAACACTAGCAGCGGGAATCGAACCTGGGCAGATGAAGACCACACTTGTCTTATCTTCACCACTTTACTAAGTGAGCCATGAGATTTTATTGTCATTCTAGAGATTGTATTTGTACTAGTAGTATAATAATAGACCTGAGCATGGGCCGGGCCGGGCGGGCTTGGGCCGAGCTAGAGCCAAATTTTCAGCCCATTACACCGGGTCGGGCTTGGGCTAGGCCCGATTTTTGGGCCTAGTGCCTTGTCCAAGCCCGCCCTCATTGCCGGGCCGGGCCGCCCATCGGGCCAAGCGGGCCTAGCGTATCAAATTCATTTTTTATCCGAAATGAAACTAATTTTTTATTTAAAAAAGAGGCAAATCACAAATTATACCGATACTTTTAAATGTGAGGCAAATCTGAACACAATAATAGCATACTGACAAATGCAATACAAATATTACATATATACCTAATAGAAAGTTATACATACAAATATGCAAAACACTGTAAACGTGTATATACGTGTATATATACACACTGTAAGTATATATATATATATATTGTAAATGTAAATGTATACATGGGACATATATATACACACTGTAAGTGTATATTGTATATATGTTGTAAATGTGTATGTGTCCCATATACACTGTAAATATATACATTTCAAATGTGTGCGTGGGACTGGACGGGATTTGCAAGATAAGGAATCCTCGTCCTGCGTCCCGTCCCGCATAATTTTTACGGGACGAGCCTGGGATTTGTGCCCACCCTTAGAAATTGTGTATATATTTTTATTATGTTATATATAATACTATATATAACTTATATAATTATATATATAATATTAATATATATAAAATCGGGTCAGGCCTATCGGCCCGCTTGGGCTTTACCCTCTGCCCAAGCCCGGCCCTCTGGGCCTACCGGGCCGGGCTCGTCGGCCCGCTTGGGCCAACTTCTCCGTCCAAGCCCGCATATTTTTCCGGGCGGGTTGGCCCATGTTTGCTCAGGTCTATATAATAACATATCTAAAATTTAAAAAAAAATTAAATGGTTCGTGTTTTTTCGTGTCGTGTTTTCGTGTCGTATCAGACGTGTGGGGTTTTTCTGCACACCCCTAATCCTAAGTTCCATTCTTAGATACTACCTCCGTTCGGCAAAACTTGTCGTTTACTATTCACGCACGCTTTTTAGAATGATAAAAACTATATAAAATATTCATTTTTTAAAAAAAAATTTTAACAAGTTTGTACTTATTAATAATAAATACGAAATTGTTAAAAAATTATTAAAAAAACTAGATATTTTATATAGTTTTTATCTCCTAAAAAAGCGTGCATGAATAGTAAAACGTCAAGTTTTGTCGAATGGATGTAGTATTACAGATCTCTAGCCTGTTTCTACATTCATGGGATATCCTAAGTTCCATTCTCAGATATTACAGAGTATCTCTATAGCATTTATAAATGAGTTTCTAGCCAAGGGTGATCGTTTTGAAGATGAGTCCTCAGTTAGGGATAAAAATAAAATAAATGTTCATTTGGTATAAGATTAAAAAATGTGAATTGAAAGAAATTAAATCTTGTATTAAAAAAAAGTTTGTGTATTTATAAAAGATAAAAATATTCGAAAGTGAAAAACAAGGGAAAGTGAGTAATTGTCACACGAATATAAGGATATGTTTAACCAAGTTGAAATAAAAGACTTAAAATTTGAAATGAGATTAAATAATCAAAATTTTATATGAGAAGGGGATATGTTTAGCCTTTTTAGGTATTCTTATTTGGTGTTTGCTTTATAATGATTTGTTTATCGCCGATTTTTGTCTCCTGAGCGTTCAAATCTGATATATCAAAATCCTTTCCTAAAAAAAACAGAATTTTAACTTATAAATGAATTACACATTCATTTGAGTTTTGACCGCTTCCTAAAAACGCTCTCTCTTTTAGAGCTCCAAAACCTCTCATCCGGGAGCCCTTATGTCTTATTCGAGAGCCCTACTCCGGCTCCAATCGCCCTACTCCGGCCTCGAGCGTTTCTATTGGCTCTGGCCTCTTTTACTACATTGTGGTCACCATGTTTTGTTTGGTGGCGAGGCTCCTGATGTAAAAAAATCAGAAAACCCTAACTGGAAAATCATTCTCCATTTTTGTGCAAAATCCGAATTTTATTTGGGGCTTCCAATGAAATTGGGTTCATCTTCCTTCTTTCATCTTCCCCCTTGTGTAATTTGAGCAGCAAACTCCTTCTCTCACACTTGTGCTTGCGTGCCGTTTTCCCTCCTCCGGTTTGTTTGGGGTGGTGGGAGTTGCACGGCATGCCGAAATCAAAATCGCGTCATCTCGTGTTTATGCATCAATCCATCTGCTCTGGTCTCCGGCCCCGCGCCTTCTCCGGTGAGCATCTTTCTCGCTCTGTTGGTCGGACTACCTTCTCGTCTCGGATGCGGCGCTCAAGCTTGCCTGCGGTCGTCGATGATCCTCGGCCGGGGTCCCTCCTCTGCGTGTCCACCTGGCTTGCCCTTGTGCGACCCTGTTCAATCTGTGGCGTCATTCGCCGCCGGCCTCGTTGCAACCTGGGTCACCGTCGTTTCCTTCTCTGCTCCGTGGCTGGTTTTGGTCAACTATCCTGTTTCATCTCTTGCCCCATGGCTTTGGGCTTGTTTTGGCCCCATTGTGGCCTGTTATGGTGGTTTCGAGCCTATGTGTGTCCTTTGCCTTGGGTCCAAAGTTGGCCCTAAGAAATTGGTACATTTTAAATAAGATTAATAACAATAATAATAACTATCTTAATATAAATAAATCTCATGAGGGTTCAATCCTTAAATCCCGGTAGGGTTTCTGGTGCTTGGTGTGGGGCTCTGCGTTTGGCGTGATTGAACTTTCTTCTCCGTTTGGTGGGGTTCTGGCTGTCGAAGTCGGGACAGGATGTGGTCGTGGTAGTGTGTATCGAGGCGTCTCCTTTTCTCTGAAAGACTATTTCCTTGAAGATTCGTCTTCACTGCCCAGAGGTGACTCCTGATGTACCGCTGGTCTGCGGTGCTACTTTAGGGTAGTGCTTGGCTTCGTCCGTCGTCTACGTCCTCATCTCGTTTGGTTTAGTTGTGTTTAGTTTTTGCCTTTGTAGTGCGTTCTTGCCTGTATTTTGCGCCATCTTTGTATTTTATGTTTGTTTATATCCGTCTGCCGACTTGTCGGCTTTCTAAGTTCAGGTATGTCTGACTTTGAATTTTTACCTAATAAAAAAAATTACACATTCATTTAATTTTCTTTTTATTTTCAACCTTAATACCAAATGAGCCCCTTGTGATTGTTTGGATTTGCAGGGGTTACAACCCGAGCGAAATATTTGCTTCTCGATGGCTTATGTTGGAGCTAGGGTCGATACCGGTCACCGAATTCGGATTTGGCAAGATGCATCGCTCATCGATGAAGTGGCTCAAGCTACATGAGTCGGCGAATTTGTAGCTTGTTTGTGCTGATAAGAAGCTTATTTGTGTCGATAAGAAAATTCCAATCCTACACCAAAAGAAGCCCAACTCGAAAAGGCAATACAGCACACCACCAACACATAACCTAACCGATCAAATGTCAACAAGTTCAGGCGAAGGTGCGTTCAATTCATGCAAAGGAGATCATTGAATAAGGTATCAATTGCGAATTCTATGTCTTGGGCCTCCCCAGCTCGATTCTCTTTCCGCCAAGCTTCTTCTGGTGATCTTATTCGAATCGGATGGGGTTCATTCAGGAACTCTCAGTGCACCACTTCAGAATCTTCAAATCCCTGCGGTGTCCAAATGTGAGCTTCCCGGTAGTATATGGAGATTGTTGGTCAGCTGAAATGATGGGAAATCGGCAGAAATCAGCGCCGTCAGCAACTCCTTTCGAAACGTTGGAATGAGAAACTCCTTGAGTTGTTTTCATGGCTCAGCCGGAGTTGCCTCTCCCCTATGAACTCGGAGCTCCTTTGCTTCATGTCGCTTCTGCCGGACAACTGCTGAAGCAACGACTCATCTGGGTTCCTACAGATTGCCAGTTTGACTACGAAGCTCACCAGGCTTCCCTTGTCGGAGCCTTCACTTTCGACCCCAATGTGTCCTCCCATGAGATTTACAAACCTGGTTAGAAGAAAGAAGGGTCAGTCAAATGAAGGGTATTGGTTTTTCGAATCCTATGTACCAAACAACCTCAATAACTAACTCCATAGGACATTACAAGAAATAAAGCACATACCGCTTACAAATAGCGAGTCCAAGTCCAGCACCAGCCCCATTTCGGCGACCACTTTGAGACTGGGTGAACTTATCAAAGACAAGAGGGAGTTCTTGTGGGGCAATCCCGCATCCAGTATCCTTAACCTGCAGCCACCAAGAGGAATTTCAGCCAAATGCTGATCCAGGACAACCAAAACAAAACCGAAAAATGGTCTTTCCTACAATGGGAGTTGAATCATCTGGAAAAGCCGAAAAGTAGACAAGGGAATTTGACCAACCTGGACTCTCAAGTAGAACTGCCCTTCATTTGAGGATGTATACATATCAGCAGGCCGCCAATCTCTCATTGAATCGGGTCTCGTGACAGAAGCAACAATTGAAACCCCACCAACCTTTGTGAATTTCACAGCATTGCCCACGATAAATAATAATGTTTGCATAAGCCTTTTCTCATCGCCAATAACATACACAGGAACCTCTGGTGCTACGGCCAGTGTCAAGGACAGCTTCTTCACACACGAGATTGGCTTTATTGAGCCGATTACCTGCAAGAACCAATGCCTCCATTATGTGATGCATAGTTGTTGATAAGGATATATAGAGATATATGATAGAATTGTTACCTTCATAAAAGCTGCATGAAGATTAAAAACCGCGGAATCTAATTCAAGGCTCCCATCTTCCAATCTAGATAGATCAAGAACATCATTAATCAGCGTTGCTAAAATGTTGCTACTCTTAAGTATGGTCTCTATCATCACTCTTTGCTCAGGAGTCAATTCTGTTTCCAGAAGAAGTGATGACAATGAAATGATCGCATGCATCGGTGTCGTCATTTCATGGTTCATGACAGCCAGAAAATCATTCCGAGCACGGATAGCCATCTCAGCCTCTCGCCGGGCTAGATCCAGAGCAATATTCTGCTCCAACAGCTGATCACGGGCCCTCATTGATTCTTCCAGAATTGCGGCATGAGAAAGAGCAACAGCCACCTACACTCAAAGCGAACACCAGTACGCAATATGCAATTTAGCAAAGTCCTTCATTTTTCAAACTAAATGAGTAAGAGGATGTTCTGATGCAAACATTATGGATGTGCTCAAGGGGCAAATCATCTGCATTTACTTTACATCGGCAAGGATATAGTTTCTTGGGAAGTGGGAACAGAGAACGCTTGCACCATATGACGCCTTCTAAAGATTTCGTTGAATAATCACGGATGTAACTTAGAAACCAACAGGAAAAATGCAGCAACAGAATTAAGTTCATAAATCATTAACAGAGCTCTAGCACAGATAAGCAGCGGCAGAACAGCATAATATAGAGATACATCAATGAAGAAAGGAGAGAGAAAAGAACCTGGTCAGCAACAACTTCAATCAGCTCCAATTCATGCTCACGGAATTTTCGTGCTCCATCTGATGGAAGAACCAAAACCATCACAGCATAGCTTTTTCCTGAGACATCAGGCCAATCATTTATTTGAAAATTGGACAGATTTAGAAGAGGAACGCGAACAGCCACAATCTCAGGAACCACATATCTCCCTACTGCTTTAGTCTTGACCAGTGGACACGTATGTGGTATTCTCACCACCCCAGGATTATTAAAGATTTCAGCAACCACAGGAAGATTCATTGACACAGTAGACCCAACAGGTATTACATTCTGTAGAGCATGAGAAAGCCGCAGTATCATGCCTGTCTGTGATGGCATCCAAAGCGAACATTCCTCTAGCCCCATTGTCCGACCCAGCTCAACAAGAGTAGTTTTTAGTATTGTATGTCTGTCAAGGGTGCTCCTGATCTCATGCGTCAGCATTCTCACATGCCTACCAGTTTCTTCTTGAGTGAGAATGAGACCCATCTCCCTGTCAAGTTCATCTGCCCTTCTCTTAAGTAAGGACTCTCTTGTCTTTACACTCAACAAATCAGGAATTATGTGAACAAGCATCAAAGCAGTAACACAAGATACACCAGCTGTAGACATTTTTGCAATAGTCATCACCACTGCAACAAGTTTCGAGTGCATAGAGAATGTCCACAAGCTGATCAAGTGAGTTGCCCCGCATAGCACAATGAAGGCGCCAAACTGAATAAGCACCCATCGATATGGAAAGAATGACGACTTTTTCACAAAATAAATAAGCTCCAACGGAATGGAAAAATAAGCAAGAGCAATAAAGAAGTCGGACAGATACTGGTACTTAACCAGCAATTCATCAGCAAACCAGTGGGTATCAACACATTCACAGGACTCCATCATCAACAAGTGCCTGAATCAGCCTGAAAAAAAAGTCTATGTTATAGACAACTTTCAGCTTCAAAAATTGAGTAGATAACCAGAAAACACAAGATTCATTCTAGACTATTATCAATAGGGGTGGCAAGACCCGACCTGCCTAACACCCAATCCGACCGACCCACGGAATAAAAGTCCATACAATTCTCAAAATCAAATAAAGCCTAAGGAATGAGTGGAGAGAGAACGGCCAATAAGAGCAAAAGCCCATAAAAATTCTCATAAATCACCGTTAATTAAAATGGAAAATTTGAAAAATACTGCCTACAAAAGCTACGATGACGTGTATTTTCGAAAAAGATTTTGAGTACACAAAAAGATCTGAACACTAAAACAATTTAAATTATTATGGAGGGTGTAAATTATAAATGGAAAAGCAAAGAACTCATCGGTTACAAAGGGAACTAACTTAGATGCCCCTCATATGCATGCACAAGATGCCTAAAGGATTTCATTAAAAAGGTTACGAGCTTAGGTCTGTCCCGAAGGAATGGAACATTAAATTAGATACATGTACAAAGTACTTAAGGATTTTGAGGAATAAATTTCATCTGAGGGAAGGCTGCATTTGGACGAGCAACCCCCCGAGCATGTTCATTCATCCCTCTAGAGAGTCAAAAGAGCTTTATAGGCAACAACAGCATAAATATGTACATTAACTCGATTGCTTCTGACAGTTCTTCATCCAACAGAACTCTTTCCACAAGGCTAAACTTCTTAAAACCACCCTTGTTCAGTCCATTGTTCATAAAACCACCCTTTAAATTGAAAAATTGCATTTAAACACCCTTTATCCATCCTTTGTTTTACAATTCACCACCCGCATCCATTGTATCCTTATTAAAACGTTAAGAAAGAAAAGCGTGAAATATCCAAATACCTCTTATTGATACATATTTAACGTTTTGTATTCTTAGTAGCGGGTGGCAAGCTGTTTACAAAAGACAGATAGCGGGTGGTTAAATGCCATTTTCAAAATAACGGGTGGTTTGTGGAATTTTCCCTAATATATATCACAAAGAAGAGGAGTTCTATGTGTACAGAACACTAAGCTTTATGTGTAAGATGAGAGTTTCTGGATTTAGTGCCTCCAATCACATAAAATGCCAATCCTTATGTTACTATTAGCAATTGGACTTGAGAACCAGTTACTCCACAAAAAATTCTCTGGATCAGCCTAATTTGAATGAAAGACAAGATCTTCATGATTCAATGCCACCAATCACATACATCTACCTAGAAATAACCTTTTCACAGAAAAATCACATCTTGGACAAATTAAGGCAAACAAATCCAACTTACAAAATTCATCTTCCAAAAAAATTACCCATTTAAAACCACATCCAGACATTCAAATGCAACCCAAATCGGAAATCAATCTAGGTAATAAACCTCAAATTGGAGCAATCAAAGCAAAGCATCAAACGTTATCAAGCCTCAAACCCTAAGAACTAAAAACCAGATTCCAAATAAACACCAAAT
The DNA here is from genome assembly GCA_963922045.1 of Persicaria maculosa. Classification (NCBI taxonomy): domain Eukaryota; kingdom Viridiplantae; phylum Streptophyta; class Magnoliopsida; order Caryophyllales; family Polygonaceae; genus Persicaria; species Persicaria maculosa. The sequence continues at coordinate 12,534,714 of OY998257.1, read as the reverse complement.
CGCACTAGAAAAAGCACTGAAATTCAAACCAAGACGAGTTACCTGAGGGGAGAACACCGGATTAAAAATGAAAGTTGGAGCTGGGAAGTGAGCTCGCACTTTGCATGTGAGATGGTGAGAAAAAGAGGGAAAAGAAGAGTAAAGAAAAGAGAGAGGGAGGGTTTGTGTGAATTTAAGAGGTGGGTTTGGGAGATAAATTAGGAAAGGAGAAGGCGTTGACAGTCGTAGCGTCTGAATTCAACCACCGGCGCGTTGAGAAGGGAGATCGGATCAGATCACCTGGACATATAAAAGAAAGAAAAAATTGTTAGTCTCTCTCTTAAAATATCTAAGGTACCCATGTTTAGTCAAAACTAATTAAAATATCTCAACTTTTAAAAGGGTGTTAAAAAATATCCTCTAAAAAAATAACTCAATCTTTGGGAATGTGGTAACAAAGTATCCCGATTCTTTTTCTTATTATAAATCTAGACAAAACGATGACATGTAATTTGCGAAATTAAGATTTTAGTAAATTTTGGATGATATTGACTTGTTTTAATAAAAATGATATCATCTGACCAATTTTATGTCGTTGTTTTGGCCTAATTGTCGTAAAAATGAGTCGGGATACTTTGTTACCACTTATCCCAAAGGTTGGGTTGTTTTCTTACGGTTGAAAAGTGATGATATTTTTTTAAACACTTCTACAAAAGTTGGATTATTTTTATTAGTTTTGCCTCACATTTATTCTCTAGAAATCCTTGTGTTGCCTCTATCAAGTGGTTAAAGGGAACTCTCGTATGATTTTCGGTCTAAAAACGCTTGCTTGGGCCGATCTCATTTCATCGACTTTTGTTCTAGTATTTTCTTCTTTGTTGATGTTCTTTCTTTTGTTTGGCTTATAGAGTTCATGACGGTTTGTTCGTCCATCGTTGTTTCAACCTCTCAATTTATTTGGCGACATGTTGTATAATGTTTCAAATTTCTTTCCTTCTAAAAAAATTGTATTTTACTATTCATTACATTTTATATAAAAAAAAATCATACTCTCTTTGTTTTTTCATTTAACACTTTACTATTTATGTATATTTCTTAAATATGTAAAAATTATATAAAATATCAACTATTTTAATAATTTTAAAATAATTTTATATTTATTATTAATAAATATGCAAGTATCAAGTATTTTGAACGGAGCTAATACATAATATATTTCCTTTGTTGCAAAATAAATATGCTTTTAGTAAGAAATAAAAAAAACTCTTGTCACCAACTTTTCAATATTCTATAATATCTAATTAAAATTATTCCTCTTAATAATGAAATTTTAATTTATAATGTAAATTTAATAGATAATTTATAATTTTAAGGCATATTTTGTACTTTTTAAGTTTTCCTCTTTTAATTTATAATTTCAATTTAATAGATAATTTATAATTTTAAGGAATATTTTGTGAGATAGGAGTATAACTTTTCATAAAATCACTCGTACATGATCAGAAAATGACATAAAATGATCCTTGAATTTGGTAAATAAAGAGCGGTCATTCGGGGTTCGAACCAGAGACTTATGGATATTACCTACAAGTCCTTTCCGGTTGAGCCATTCTGGAATGGTTGACATAAAATGACCCATAAATGAGGAAATTACATAAAACTACTCATAATTTTTTTTAAAGAATCACTCGCAATACCTACAAGTCCACAAGTCACTTCATGTCTTCATCCATCACTTGCACAACCAATTAAGGTCTTCTATATCACTATATGCATCACAAGATTAGTTTGCCCTTGAATAAATCTTCAAAAAAATATATATTGACATTCACACTTCAAACAACTATATATATATATATATATATATATTTCATTTTAAAAAATCATATTTTAAAAAATTTTATAGTTGAAAAAGATGATTTTCTACAAAATGTAATTATAAATTTTTTCAAAATAAAATTTTATAAACTAGTTATTTGGATTATGAATATAACTTAATTTTTTTAAAGTTTATTTAAGGGCAAAATAATTTTGTGGCGCACAGAGTAATGCATTATATAGATGATCTTGAATTCTTGATTGCTTGCCACACCACATTCCACCCCATTTACTATAGGTTTTAACCAGTAAAAGTTATGCAGGTGAATTGGTCACCCTGTGCGATTTCCCATATATCTCTTTTTACATGTAAAAAAATATTAAGAAAATGTTAAAACGCTACTTCATTTATTCAAACGAGTCTTATTAGGCTTGTCGCCTATGAGTGATTCTTTAAAGGAAAACCAAATTTATTAGAGCATCTCCACCAGATTCTTTAAATGAAGTTTTTGGAGTTTTTGGAGAATTTTAAGATTTTTTTTATCCAACGGATTTCCCATCTCCTTCTCCAAAATGAGAAAGCAACAAAAAACAAATAGAGAAACTTTCCTAAATCTGCAACATTCTCCAAAAATAAATCATTCTCCAAATCGTAGAAATGAGAAAGTTGTTGAAGTTAAAACAAAAATAATTTGAAGAATATGTATTTTGTTTTCCTATTTTAGATAAATTTTGAAGAAGCTATTGGAAATGATCATATAATTTTCTGTATTTTTTAAATTAAAGGGTGATTTTGTGAAAAAAACTTATATTTCCAGGGTGATTTTCTGTATTGCTTAAAAAATGTGAAAATATTTATTTTAAAATAATTTTTTTTAAAACCGGCGGCCCAAACCGCTGAAAGCACACGGGGCGCACGTGCACCATCTTCGTGTGTTCCCTATAGAGGACTCGTGGAGAGTGGGTTGACCACTGGTCTTGTGTCATCTTGAGGTCTTAACCATCATAAATTTATTTTATAATAATGTGATTTTTATGCACTTTTTACAAGTAACAAACATAGTGGACTAAATGAATTGGTGTTAGTTTACAAGAGGGTGAAAATCATTCTATTTATTTTGATATAAGAAATTTTGAATGTATATGATGTGTGGTAATAAGATTAAAATATGAAATATTCATCTTTATATGCGATATTAAAGAACTTTGGTTGTCAAAAAATAAAATAAAATTAAATCTACCACACTTTGCAAAGTGATTCAATTTCTTGCTAAAATATTTTTCTAATAAATAAAATTTTGATTTGAATGTTTAAGTTTATAAAAAATATTAAGGGTCAAGTTTTTTAGAGCATGCCCAAGAGTTTCTCTAAACCAATCTCCAAAATAGAGAATTATAAGTCAAATATTCTGAATATGTTTTTACCCCATTCCAACAGCCTCTTCATTTTAGAATTCACCCCAAAATATATAGAGTTTTCTCCAAATTTAGGGAACGATCTCCATATTTTCTCTCCATTCTCTATTTTGGAGAATATAATATGGAAGCTCTTGGACCAAAAACCATCTCAATATTCTCCAAAAAATGAAGATAGGGAATCTCTTGGGGATCAAAAAGGGATTGTTATACACAAGGTCCATTTCTCGCTACCAGTGCCGACCTCTGGAGTCGTCAAGAATATTGTAGACACTGGTTCCCTAAGACAACAAGTCGCAGCTGAAGCCGACTTCCTAGGTCGGCATTATCAAATTTTTGATGATTTTTTATTTGATATGGTATAGACTTGAAATTAATGCATAATTTATTACATCATATATGTATCAAACATTGATGTAATCAAATAAGTGGAGGAAATATATCCTACTGTGTTCCTCCACTTATTTGATTACATCAATGTTTGATACACATATGATGCAATAAATTATACATTAATTTCAAGTCTATAACATATCAAATAAAAAATCACCATGGTCATTTTAAAGTTGATCAAATCAAACATAAAATCATATAGATATGTTCAAATAAGTAACACAACTTCATAATTGAGAAATTTGAAATCATAAAAGCTAAATATTTTTAATTTGGAACCGCCAAGACTTTGTTCAATGTCCGTCAAAACTTTTCCATGCCAAACCCAATTTGCATCCCCGAAGGCCGCCAAGTCTTTTTCTTACACCCGCCAAGGTTTCGTTCCATTCCCGCCAAGTTCCTCCCCCGCCAAGGTGAAATTCAAGACGGTGTGGGTCCGTCAAGTGTCTTGGCACTGTCTTGATGGCCGCACAGACCGTTGTTTTAGAACACTGACTACAGATTAGGAAAAGGGGAAAAAAGAAGGTGATTGGTTGAAAAATGAGAGATTTAAGGTGAAGATGCACCTAAACAAAAATTGTTATGTTTTAAAAACATAGATAGATAGATTTTATCATTAAACTAATTTGAAAATATTGTGTTAATTACAATCTGTTGATGGGCTTAAAATTTTTTACAATCTATTGATGGGCTTAAATAAATTTTACAATCTATGGATGGGCTTTGTTGCCCAATATAGTTCGGCCAAATTATGAACTCATGAGTGGTGGGTCGGTCGAAATCTGTTTTCGTTTTCGAAGGTAGGATTGATATTATTTTAGAAGGTAGGATAGACAAAAAGGTGGTCTTGTTGTTGTAGAGCTTATTTCTGATTGTTTCATTAAATTTGTTTTTTTATTTTTTTTTACTGTATATTTAGGCGATTCTCGTCTACTGATTCGTCGATTTCTCGAGAATCAGGTTTATATGATCTCGAATCTTTACTTCAAAAAAAAAAATTTGAGTGGTATTATTTTAGAGGCGTGGTAAGAGCATCATAAAAATGAGTTTTATTTTTTTTAATTCGACCAAAATTTATATATATTTGAATATTCTGTTAGATGTAAGGTTAATTTAAATGTAATAAATCGGGTAAGAGCAACTCCAACAACTCTTGTAAAATAGAGAAAGTTAAAAATTTTAGAGAAAATGTGAGTTTTTAAGGTCCAACAACTCCTCTATATTCATCTCTAAAATAGATAAACCTTGGGAGAGAGAAAAAATTTCTCTAAATTTAGAGGAAAATGGCAAAAACTCTAAAATTTAATTCTCCTCAATACCAATGCAAATTCATTATAATTCATCAACAATTGGACAAGTTTTTTATATTTATACAAAAATTAAGTTATGAGTATTTGTTATAATAAATTAAATTGAATGTTTTGCAAGAATTAACTCAATATTTAATTTAAACATGTTAGTTTTAAGTTATGTTAAAACTCATGTTATACGTAGTCAAACTTATACTAGTTTACATTTGAAGTTATGTTAAGTTTAAATGTTAAACTTCATATTTCAATTAAACTTATTTACGTTTTTGAAAATTTTAACTTAAAATTCATGTTCATCTAGTTATATGAAATTATTTAACAATTTGCATAGAGTTTAAGGATAGTTAACATTGAAATTGTTTGAAATAGAGAGTATATATATAGTATGTAATAAATGCAGAAATTTGTAAAATAGAGAAGCTGTTGGAGTTGAAGTGTAAATTTTTTAGAGATTTTGATATTTTTTCCTCTATTTTAAAGAATTTTTAGATGAGCTGTTGGGGTTGCTCTAAGTTTGTGCATTTTTTTTATTAGGAAAGAATTCGGGCGAGCGCACTTTACCCGGCAGCATCCTTGCGGATGAGATCTGTAAGACCAAAATCATTGTAAATATCGACACCGTGGGGAGAGTGGCAAAGGTCTGCAACCTTATCAGCCACTCTATTGCCTAAACGGGGAATATGAAAGAAGGAAACTTCTTTCAAAGTTAATAGCAGGAGTTTAATATCTGATAAGCTCAGTTTCCCAAGGACATTTAGTATGTTTGTTTAAGTAGTTTATGATTATGCTCGAAGTCGATAGCAGGAGTTTAATATCTATGGATTCCAAGTTTCAGCGCTAGCGCTTCTGCTTTAAGAGGGCTTTGTTTCCCAAGTTTTTGATAACAAATGCGAATTGGTCGACCTTCCCAACCTTTAATTATAGCTCCTGGTGAACTGTCATTATTTGATTTTGTAGATCCATCGAAGATAAGCTTAAACGTTCCACTTGGAGGTCTACACCACTTAGTCTTACCATACTTCTTTTTGGCACTGGGATAGTTGGAGTTGTGTGTGAGTACGAGAAAGTTCTCATCTAGGCTCTCCTCATATTGAGAGGTTTTCTTCCAATTCTGGATGTGCATTTTAACAATTTGTAAAGAATTATCTTTCGCAGGTATAGAAATCTGTTGGAACACATATTGGTTCCGAATATACCACGCTGACCACCAAACAAAAGCAAGCTCCGCCTTAGCTGAAGGGCTTAGATTGTTTTCTATGACCAAAACGATAGATTTTATATCTCGAGAGTGATAAGTCATACTGGATACAGTTGCACTTAATTGTAGAGGAAATTGATAGAGAGAGTGCACAAAGAGGCACTCAAACAGAAAGTGAACTTCATCCTCAGTCGCACCATTGCACGGACTACAAGTGGACGGAACCGAAACTCCACGGCTGGCAAGCCTTGCGGCAGTCGAAAGACCATTTTGACACACCTTCCATAAAAATTTTTTTATCTTAGGTGGAACGTCTACTTTCCAAATCCAGGCGTTGGCGTCTAAGCTTAAGGATGATTGTGATGTGAGTAGTTTGTATGCACTTGACGTAGTGAACCAGCCAGATCTATCCGACCACCAATATAGCCGATCCTCAAAGGAGGATATAGGAAGAGGAATGTCGAAAATTTATTGGAATATATATGCTAGGAGGAAGCACATTACTTAGTTTCTCCCTCCACCATCTCCCGCCCATAATATAGTCATTAACATTTTCTTCTATATTACCAATTCGGGGACAATCAGCTCTAGAATGCAGGGTTAAGTTTGTGCATTTTGTTTCACTGTATAATATTATTGACAGGGTTTCACTTTTTTTTTTTTTTTTAATTTTGGATGGGGCAAAATTGAATGATTTTGGCATTGACTGTAATAATGGTTTGTTGAAAATGGGGTAACGGTGAATTTGTAATTTATTTGATCCGAATATGTATGATTTGACATATTTTTCAATTAAGCTTCTGCAACATTCTATCCAAGGTGAGTTGGCATGAAACTTTTTCCCTAATCAAATATTCTATTTCGAATACTAAGAGTGGAATTTTTTTAAAACTAGTACGGAGTACTATTTTTTTACAACCAAAATGCTGCTTTCATTAGCATAAATTATCATGCACAACACTCTCTATGTCTACAAAAACTCGCATTGGGAATTCAGAAATGAAACTCTCTTCAGCCTAATGCCTGGTGTCCGACCCTGTTAGCTTATAGGACCATAGACACAAGCAACAACATTTTTCACCAAGCAAATATGGCCGTGACACTTACTTCTCAAGTTGGTAGAGGCTTTCGGTTCAAACTAGCTTAGTAACTGGCCTTCCAAGTCGAAAGATATAATAAGGTTTCTTTACAACCTGTGTCAATAGGCTAATTTCAACCAAAAACCTTTATCGACTTCAGAAGCCAGTATCATAATCATGCACTTAGACGAAAAATTTGCCGTGAAAATTTACGTATGAAGTGTAAAAGAAGGTGACTTTTGTATGACAAGTCCATTTCAAGAATCTCATGTCCTCACAAAAAATGAGTGGACTGCAGCCCTTTGTTGTACTTACCCTATTCACATGCCATATCTTTAAATTGAAAAGTAACAAAATGGTACAAATGTGGCCTCCAATTGATCAATTCCGGTATAAATGTCATATTGTACAACAATATTGTTGGTCGATTTAATTATAGAAGAGTGAAATGTAAATAAATCGGTTTGGAACTCGTGGAGTTAAATCTTACGGAACTGAACTATTAAATTGAATTAAATGAAAAACTAAATAAATTTCGAGATTTCAAATTTGAATTGAGGGATCAAAGAACCTCAATTGGATCAAATCAAGAAAATCTTGCAATGTATGCATCAAGCATGATGAGTACAATAGTTTTAAGTTGAGATTGGAATGACGTATCTCAAAAAAACTTGTAAGACAACAAATTTGACGCATACCAAGCCAAAGAACCTCACTCGCCATTGAAGAAACAATGGTGATGATAACTTCGGTCTTTCTAATTTATATGATAAGCGATCCATGTTCAAAAAGAAATTAACCCAAAAAATAAAATGAAACACAATTATATATGAATATATATCATGAAGTACCAAAACGAGTTTTTTTCCTAGAACTACCAAAAACATTGAATTCGATAGAATCATCTCCATCCATCATCTCTCCCAGCATCACTTGCAGCTCCTCCAAACTGTCTTTTCTGCAATATAAACACAGTGCAAAGAAAATGGTGATTAATTACTTATTACTTTGGATTAAATTACAGGAGATATGCATTATTTTAATATATATACATATATAAGATTACTCTAATCTAACAAAAATATTTAAGATAACCCCCAAATTAAACAAATAAATAATATATAAGATTATTTTTTAGGGTTTTGAAAAATTTTGTAATTTTATTTAGAAAATTAAATCCATACCTGGTGTCTTGTGCACTCAATCATTGCCACCATTTCTTGCATGAAGTCAGAAAAGCCCTACAAATTAACATATATAAAAATGTTAAAACTAACTCAAAGAAGAAATTACAATTAATTAAACTCAATTTATCAGTAAAGTGAACTGTACTAACTTCATCTTCAATGTCTTGCTGGTCATCTACCGAGAAATCAATCAATCCAGAATCATACAATAATCTCTTGCCATTGTCAGATAACACTGAACACAACAATTGTAATAATTGTATTGATTTATATAGTTTGACAAATAGTATTGATTTTGTGTTAGATGGAGTTAATAATTCCACTACCTGAATAGGCCTCTTGAATCTGCTGAAATCTGTTGTTGGCGTCCACCGCGAGAAGTGAATCGTTCTTCATCCATCTATCCGGATGCCATTTCTTAATCATCCCGACACAAAAACACGTACAATCAATGATCAGATTCCATATATGTTACGGGTTTCTTGAATACCGACTATAGTAGAATATTCGTGTGGTAACTGGTAACATACATACCAAAGCGAGCTTTCGATAAGCTGAGCGGATCTCTACCGGGGAAGCCTGCTTGCAGAGGCCAAGCACCGTGTAATAACACTTCGATGCAGCCGCTGCATCGAACTTGGAGTTCGACATGTCGGAATTCGAGGCTTGGAGCTTTTGGGATTTGTGTTTTCTAGGTGCTCTTAATAACACTTGAGGCTGCACTGCAATTTGCAGGTGTAGGAGAAAGTTCTAGGCCGCGGTGGGCCCCACCGCGGCCTAGCTGAAGCTCTTAGCTCGTACGATCGCCTGTGAATTCATTGGTTAGTTGGAACATGTGGTTGTGGACTTATGGTGGTATGTTGTCTTAACATTTTATGTGGTAACAAAATAAACAACACCCACAATTATACGAAGAAGAACAACAACTATCCCAGTATATCCTAACCGAGTGTGAAATGAGATCGAAATGGTGCGGTGCGCCCAACGCGTCGTGGTAAGGGTGGATTCAAGATGTGAAATAGTTGTTATGACAGGAGAAGAAATGAAATTCATGTAAATACAAGTGAAAGCTCATCTTTGTACAATCAGAGGTCTCATGAGAAAGGCAGGCAAAAGCCCTGAGACCAGTTTAATTACAATCTCAAAAGCCCACAAACAATGATCAGTGTCATGAAAACACCACACCACACCTACTAAACTAAACACAGACGTTTTTCCCTTCTGTTTTTTTTCCCCTTAGTGTACAAAATGCTACAAAGCAACTGGTGTTATTGCTGGAGTTTGATCTATACGGGCAAAGAAACCGAAAAAACGTGATGAAGACTGTAACTTAAGGAATTAACCACTCTTCTCAATCCTATATATATATCGAATACCGATAATCAATCAAAAAAACCGAAAGGTGAGAAAGCAACCCCATAGTTTTTTTCAGTGTTCTACTTCCTGTTGCCGTTCTTTCGCTTGGCTTCAGCTGAGAGTTGTTGCTGTCTTCCGTTCCTTTGCAGCGGAGAACCGGCCCCTTTTGCGAGTTTCCTCGATGGTGACGGTCCTACTGCTGGAATCATACCTTGGCTACAAAGTTATTGAGGTTCATGTTACATCAAAAGGTCATTTAATACACTCTCCTGGAAAAGGAAGGATATATAGTTCAGTAATGAGTACCTGAAAGGAGTGCTCTTTGCTGTCTTGGCATCTAATCTCTTATTATTCTTGGAGCTGAATCCATTGGGATGGCTTGGAAGTTTGCTGTGGTTGAATTGCCAGAGCAAATCTGCCTCGGATGAATCACTAGTGGCAGCATCAAGCTCGTCTAATTCATCAGCATTGTCAAACCGAGTAGGGGTACCGTTGAACATGTTGAAGGATTGTTGCGGGTAAAGCTTGGAAGAATCGGTGAAGGGTTCCTGGTAGAAGGAATCGGGCATACGCATGTTGTCGGTTGACCAACATGGCAAGGGCTTCTCAGCTCTTGATGGAGCATCTAGCTTGTTCACCATGACCTTGTCTACCCAATCACCTGAACCAATCTCTTTATCATCCTCCCTATCGTTTTCCCCAGGGCTATTGACCGGGGGCCAAGGAGGAGATGTCCTCAATAGCTCGTCGAGATCAAAGCTTTGCCTCTTCTGCCTTGGTGCAGATTTGGTACATACCTGAAAATTAGTAGGAACATCTGATGATATTTTGACAGTTTAAGAAAGGAAACCATAATCTCTAAACGGATAAATTTTTGGTCCCCAACCTTGGAGTACTTCTCATGTTAGTCCATAACCCATATAAAGTATCCCACCAAAAAAAAAACCTATATAGAACTATGCAAGCATACTCCTTCCGAGTAAGGCGAGGTTATGAATTAAATGTAAACCAACTAGTACTACGGACATTGTTGTGCAATATGTAGGGTTAGTTAGAGGTTCTGGGGTCAGGTTTTGGCCTATTGATTGTTGGAAAAATAACTCATTGCGGGAAAAAATGATTTGAAAAAGGAATCAAAATGTTGGCACAAGTCCTTTCGGTCTCGTGCACTCGAGGAAGAAAGGTTGGAATCAAAACTCATAACTGCAAAGAGAGAAGGGGCAGATTGGTTGTTCAGTATATGGCACTGTTTCTTGTTCATTGGTCACTCCTTTGATCAAGTCGCTTTTGTAACACCACTTGTATTTGCCTCAATGTATTTACCGGTTCAAAACAAACTAATCAAATTTCACTTTATAACAACAAAGACATCTTTAAGAGTTGTTACCTCCATATTGCCCAAATCTCCCATAGGTTGCCTGTATCCACCACTGTCAACCATCATCTCTCTGCCTTGATTATCTGAACTGAGAGGGGAGGGAACTCCTCCAGCTTTCAGTCTATACATGTCAGGGCTTGCTAAAGATTGGTCTGACTCCTTTCTTGCCAAGGCTGCCTTGAGGGTAGCAATCTGGGAAAAAAAAATGATAAGAAACAAAAAACCATGATAACATCAATATATCAAACATAGGGGAAGTGTGTGATAATACCTGTTCCTTAAGTTCCTTCACATCTGCACTGCTATCTTTGTTTACTCGAGCAGCACCGAGTTCAACTGTCGCTACTCGCTCTGCAAATTTAAGAGTACTTATGGTCTCTCCAACAGCATCAGGTTCAGGGCTTATGTGAACAAACATAAGAGTCTTGGCTTGTCCTCCTGTGATTAGTGAAAGTCACAAAATTCTTTAATGGAACTTAGATCATAGGGCTCACTGATCAGTGCTTATGTAAACTGAGTAGTAGTTAAAACTCACCTAGTGAATCTTGGAGTAGTTGTGTTAGTTTGCTATTCCTGTAAGGAACATGGGAGTTTTTCTGGGAAAGGGAAGCAATCACATCACCCAAAGCAGAGAGAGATTTGTTAATATGCTGTGCCTCTTTTAGTCTATCCCCGGTCACCTCCGATTTGTCTACCCTCTCACTTCCTGCCAGGTCAACCAAATGCATACAGCCCCGAAGAACAGCGCCAGATGTGAAGTCTTTTCCTTGGACATGAACCGTTAAGCAACTGCAGCATATTCACACTAAGTTATCATTCCCTTGTGTAATACTAACATATAACTATATAAGATATAGAACTATACCTATGGGATCGGCTGCTACGGTCATTTAGGGCCGTTGAGCCCACTGCCCGATTCCTTTGTCCAAGATTCATCAGGTTAATAACATCGTAAGTTGACGACACATGAACAAGGGATGCATCTGGTACATTGACTCCATTCTGGGAGCTATTACGAATCTCTAATGTATGAACAAGTTAAGGAAATTCTTGGGACAAAGGTGTATATGGCAAACATTTGAACAAAATGAATTCATCAGAAGAGAACATACCATTACTGCGTAAAAAAAAAAAATAGAAATGGTATTAAAGAAAAATAGAAATGCACCAATTAATTGGCAAAGTGAAGGATATCTTTTCTGGAGACTGTCACTAGCAAGAAGATCTCTGACTTGCTCATTATAAATTTCAATCATCTGAACAGAAATATCATAATGGAAGGTGTCCTTTCTTTGATCAGCAAGATAAAACAAGTCACTCAATGATCTGTAGTTTACACCTTGACTGTGCTCAGTGAGGTCTCTAGGTCCAGACTGGAGAGGTTAAAAGAAAAGGTGTAAGCTCAAAGAACAATGAGCTAACTTATTCACATAGGAATGGGAAAATGTATTACCATAGTGTGAGTTTTCCCTGATCCTGTTTGACCATAGGCAAATATACAAACATTAAAACCATCAAGAACTGAGCGAATTAGTGGTTGCATATCTGAAAACACCTCCGCTGCAAATAAAAATACAAGAATGGTGTGAGAATTAGATGTGTGGTCACATTAGATGTAAAACTCAACAGTCCCAGAAATGCATACCTTGGGTTGCTGATGGTCCAAAGACCTTATTAAAGCTAAAGGCTTTGTGACCTTTTCCGTACTTGGATGGGGTCTTAATAGTAATGCATCCTTCTTCAATGCTTTCAACACTGCTCAAGTAGTTTGATTGCCCATTTAAAAAGGGCCTTACACGACAGTAAACTCGGATACTCCCTACGCATATCAAAACAAAAGGCAAATTTAATTAGATTGTACTTGGACTAAGGCAAAGATCAGATGGCATGCCATGGATATTGGTGTGTTACCCTTCAGGTCTTGTACTTCATTATACAACCTGCGATTTTCTTCAAGGACTTTATGATACCCAGAGGCAGCATGAGCTAGGCCATGAATGTGCATGCCTACAAGAATGGCATCAAGGTGAATGAAATACCTATCCTTCTCTGCCTTTACTCTCTTTCATTCTCTGTACAAATAGGTAGAAAGGAAAGAATTGACAGTTTGACGTCAATGGTTTAATCCATACCAAGATTACGGAATTCTTCCTGAAATTTTATTTGCATGAACTGCATGCCAGCTTTTGTAGTGGAAAGAGTTTGCTTTAGACCCTACAACATGAAAATAACCTAAAATGCATCAAGAAGCTGACAGCAGTATATAAGAGCCCGAAAATCCCACAGCAACTATGTACCTGAAGATCCTCTCCTTGGCGATCAAAGATCATTTTCTGTTTTAAAATCAATCTTTTTGACTCCTCGTCAGAGATATGTTTATTGTGTTGGCATTCAGGTTTCAAGATCGAAGGGTTTTCTCCATCCACCTTCAATTTCAAAATCAAATATGAAATCCATTTCCTTATAAGAAGTTAGAGAGGAAAAAAACATAATTTTGTCTAATTTGAATAATGCATCATAAGATTAGTTGCATCAAAAAGAAAATGCACAAAGTTGGTAATGGGGAGCGATGTAGATATTACCTTTCTGCTATCATTGGAGATCTTAGAAAAAGGCTTTCTTCCTTGTGATGTGAATGTATCTTTTGGTATCTGCTTTTTTTGGTTAATCCAATATGGCAAGGTCAACATTATGGCACTTACAAAGTCTAATATTGCATTTCTGATGAACACACAGTATTGACCAAACTTTCTATAGAAAAACAAATGAAAGAACAGATATCCAAAACGTACCGTGTCACCTTGGGCCCCCACACGGTGCTCAAATTCTTCAACAACTTTGCTTAGAACTGATTCTATGAGCTGCATCAAGCCATCAAGTATTAGGGCTTTACATCAAAGGAAGAAATATGCAGCAATAACAAAAACTTTCTTAGTTTATCCCGTTCAAGCATGATATGGGGCATCAAAGGAACAAATATGTATAACTTCAAGGAAAGTACATATGAATAACTCCTCCCTCTAAAACATACTCACATAATCACAAGAAATCAGAAGTAAGCTGCAATTAAATTGTTCCTAAATTTTCTAAAACAAGGTATGAAAACTCAGTAATTCTGAGTTTTCACACTCGGAGATCAACCACGAACTGTGCTAGCCCTCTCTCCCTGTAAGCTTGTGTTCAGCAAGCTGTGATATGTGGAATTTTCTCTCTGTATTGTTTTGATAAAAAAGAACCTTTACAAAGTGTTCCTGCAATCTATATATATACAACTGCATCCCTAACAAAATAAGGTTCTAACAAACTTCTAACCAACCCCTCTTGGCTATACATGATCACTAACCTGGGCTAACTATGGTTGAGTTAAAACTCACCTCTTATATCCTCAATACAATGTGAACAAAATAGCCTACAATAATACCCTTGTTGAAACAATTGACAAATTAAAACTAACCTGCGGAACTTCTTCAGGCCTCTTATCAGAGAGAAGCGCATGAACAAGTGCATTTAAAGATCGAGAATCGGGCTGTGAGAGTATAAAAAACAGGTGTTATTTTCCGTGATGGTAAGATGGAAAGAAAGACGAAATATTATCAAAATACACTTCGGTATTCCTGACCATTGTATTAATGTCAGCATCGTGAGACAGAGCACTAGAAGATTTTCCATTCATTGATGAGGTCCTCGACAAGGAATTGGTGAATGGATCTGAGTTTTTGCGCACAAACTGTTTCACTGTAGAAGTTGGCTTTACATTTCCACCAAATTTCCACACTCCAATACTTCCACTCTGCTTCCATTCATGATAAGATTTGAGTGCTAGAACAGAATTTATTACCCTCGCTGCTACGCCTCCCTGAACACAAATTAATAAGATACATGAGAAACCTGAAAAATTAACATAACATTTCCTTTTACAGTGAACAAGCTTGTTTGTAAACCTTCCTCTATAATCATTCAGAATAAAGCAATAGTACAAGTTGGAGACCTCTGTAAGCTGTAAGTACATAACTTGCTTAATTGCTAAAAAATCACTTTTTGATACAACATATGCATTTTCTATTTATACAAGCTGATTAAAGTGTTATTTCTAATTTGATAGAAACTGGAGTCTTACTTGCTCAAGATCGGATGCCTCGAAAGTAGGGAGGGCTAACTCCTCGGCCGCAACGAGGAAGTTTCTGACATTTTCAAAGTATTGATAAGCAGACAAAGCTGCTCCTTCAGGTATGACAGTGGAATCATTTGGGCTTTCTACCACCTAAAGGATTCACATTATTAGCACCAAATGATTGACAACATCAAGGTAATTGCAAATTCAGACAGCAAGATCACCTTTGGAACTGCCCCAGGCTGCACCTTATTCAGCACATTACAAAGTATCAACCCGCTTCTCAAACCGAGCAAGAACTCTTCCTCTGAAGGCTCGGCTGGCAAATCTCTGGCCGCCACCACCCCAACCATCTTTCTGAGCCAACTGGCTGCCTCATACCTTCTCAAAGCTACAGCACGCAAAATTGAAGCTAACTCAGTACCTACCATCACTACAGAAATGCACTAAGATCGTTTATGATCTACATTCATCAAATTGAGCAACACTCTTTCAAATGGAGGATCAGAACTAAATCCAAAGCAGCTTGATCTAAACAATTCCAATCAAAATCATTGAAACTGAAAAAAACAAAAAAAAAATTAGATAGATGGTGAGAGACCAGCTTCTTCGGCTCTTCTAGACGCCAAATCAAGGCCTCGATGGCGATGCCCGTGCTGTTGAAGAACATCTTCCACCACGGAAGCAACACTGAAAGCGAGCGCTTCTTCTCTGGCTGCCATGGTTCCTCCTCCTCCTACTCAGTCCGAAAATCCTGTATATACATATTCAAAAACCAGATCAGAAACCTTCCCGATTCATCCGCTCCAAAATTAGAAAACACACAAACGAATGATTCCGGGAAAAAAACAACACAGTGTCCAATTTGCACCAAGAAATCAGGAAATCGGAGTGCTCCTACCCCCAATCGGTGCCGAAACCTGAGTTGTCCAAAGCGGCACAGAAATTTAAAGAGATGCGATGATTGAAAAGTAGGAGAAGAGATATTTTGGTGTGTAGGGAGTAGTGTTAAAGAGCTAGAGTCGTCCTCGCCATGGAAATGGCTCCCATGGACCCTCAGCGTGATGAATTTCTCTCTCTTTCTCTCTCTCGCTGGAGGTATCCTCCGACGTTGGATGAGCTGTTGAACGGTGTAGCTTTTGCTTTCTCTGATGCTTTTCGGTTTTTAAGTAGAGAGAAAGGCAACAGAGATGAAGTTTGGTTCGGTATCCCTCTCTTTCCCCCTCTCTCTCTGTCCAAATCCTTTTTTATTTAATTATTTATTTATTTTGCCGAACCTGCTTGGCTTGGTTCGTTTGTAGTTTGAAAACCATTACTCAATTTCAAAAAAAATTACTCCTACCTAATTACTGTTAATTTTTGAACCAACTGATTTCATTAGGGTGTGATTAGATTGTATGATTATATAAATATAAACTAGTGTGAGTACCGTGTCTAAGATACGGGTATTTATTTAAAATTTTGGGTTACATTCTAAATTTTTAATGTAAATATTTTTTTAAAGTTAAAGGGTAGTGATATGTTAAAAAATGCACAAAAGAATTTGATCATGTATGGAAATGATGGAATAATACAAACAAAAATAATGGTTTATTGGAAAATTTATTTATAATTCTTTAATCAAATGATTTCTCAATAATAATAAAGAGAAATACAAATCCAATAATGTAAAATGAGAATTGATTACAGATTTTTATAATGTGATAATAAACATACAATTAGAACATAAAAATGAAGAAAAATCATAGGCTTGTACTTTGTATAAACTCTAGGGGCTAATGCATTCAAAATAAAAGTAAAGACATTTATTTAAAATAAACAAATAAATATAGGAGGGTTAATCATAAACTCCATTGATTATAAATATAGATGGGAATCACAAAATTACAAATATACGAGGCTTATTAATAAAATTCTAAATATTTTTTATTTTGAAAAATATTTATTTATTTATAATATTATAAATTGAAAATGAATTATAGAAAAAAGTATATCATATAGTTTTATTCCTTAATTATATCATTTATTTTATTTTTTAATTAATTAAATAAATAGCTTGATAGTGGGGTTAGTGGGGTTAGTGGAATGTAATTAAAAGGTGGTTATTAGGGATGATTAGGTGTCAGATGGTGTCAACTGTCAAGTAGGTGTTAAATGGAAAAGAATTGAAATTAGAAATGATGTGGCATGCTCCAAGTTCTGACATGTTGATCCGAGCTCTCTCGTGCAACCACCTAGGATTGCCTTGCTTCTCGTTTTATAATTAGTATAGATATTTATAAAGTGTTTTTTTTTAACCGAAAAAAATTTGGTTGAAAGGGCGATCCAATCTAGCCAAGGGCATCCAAGCAGATGAGTTCTGCTAACGCAAAATTGTCAGGGACAGACAAACCACATTCGATATCGAGATGCGAAAGACAGTCGACGACACAGTTAACTTCCCTGTAAATATGGCAAATCTGGAAGAAGAAACAATGCAGAGACAGTATAGTGTCGGAGATAAGCATTTCTACATCCCCAAGACAAGATCAGCTACCTTTGAGACAATTTATATTGGTAAGATTGTCTCATTCGATATGAAGATTGTTAATATGGAGTTTAGATGCAGCTTGAATGCCTTTCAGAGAGAATAACCTTCCAATCCGATGACCGAATCTAGTGGCGAAGGTCCCGCCCCAGAGACAAATATTTCTAAAGTATTTGGTTAAAATAATTATAAGATATTTAAAATAACATGATTTTAAAATAAAATACCTTACGAATTATGTATATCAATTATAATTAGAACCTTAACGTAATAGTGAGTGTTTAATTGATTCCATCTCCATAAAATTTTATTTTAAATTAACATATTTGAAATATATCAAAATTAAGTTAAACAAACCCTTGAAATCCAAACACAAAGTGTAGTGTGATGTTCTACTTAGTAAAAAAACATATTTATATCTATAAAATTTTATATAATGATGATTATGTATAATTAGTGCAAGTGATTAGATTTTCAGGCAAATCTACATAGCTTATCATAAATACAAACAATGTTATAAATATCGGATATATCGGTCGATATATCGGGGATATTTAGAATTCACTACGATATTGCGGTATATTGGATGAAATGTATCGGTCAACGTCATATATCCAACGCTGATATATCAGGTCAATATCGGTGATATATCGGGACAATATCACCGATATTTAGAATTGCCAACATTGGTAAGATAACTTTAGCCTTTATGAATGAAGTTGTTTTTATTTTGTCAAGTTAATTTATTTGGTAATTTTACAATTTAAATATTATTTTTTTCATGTATATTTGTGCATTTTAAAGTATAAATATAATATTTATAGTTAAAAATTAGCGAAATCGATAAATCCGATATATCATTTTTACTCCTAACCGATACGACCCCGATACGCGATATTAAAACTTTGTATACAAACAATGTACAATTGGAAAATAAATGAATAAAATCACGGAGACTATATACACCGTAAATTAAGAATTACTTCTGTTGTTAAGTTGATAGTTCTCGTTGATTTCGACTCATACAAAACCAATTTCCACTTGTGTATTTTTTTAATATATATATATATATATATATATATATATATATATATATATAAAATTTAGTGTGAATAATTCTAAGGAGTTGTCCAAAAAAATTTCCACTCATACAAAAAAAAAAAATTCAAAGTCCAATTTAAACTCTAATTAACTAGTTGTCCACCATTTATTCTAATTAGATAAAAAGTCCACCGTATAATTTTAGAACTATAATACTAGAACTATAATACTATCAATTAAAAAAATCTTCATTCAAATTCCTCCTTCCTCTGATCATCTCTTTCCCTCTCCTCTTTCTCCCGTCTCCCCTCTCATCTTTCTCGTCTTTTTTAACAAACTAAAGGTTTGGGAGGTGTCATGCATGTGAGACGTTGTTAACCCACAACCTAATAGCGTTATTTCAGACGATGGTAAGAAACTTTGGGTAAGAAAAAAGAGCTCCCTGATTTAACATATGTCAGAGGTGTACCACCTTGTTTGCTGCTTGATTGACATCACGAAAGACATGAGAACAAATTGCGAGCTCGAAAGACTAGAGAAAAAACTGGGCATCGGAGATGTGCATCTTGATCTCCCAAGGACACTGGCCTCCAAGCTCCATTGATTGGAGTTGATGATCGTGAGACTATCACCCTCAACCTCGATCTAGCAGAAACCAAGTTCTGGAGCTGCTGCTAAAGCTTCTGCAATCAACGCAGAGGCTGAACCACAATGAGCGGCATCGTAAGCCATGATTGTCTCTGTGTGATCCCGAATGACGAATGACAAAGCCAACAATTGCCAAACCAGAAGGGATTGGAGCCATCAATTTAATTTTTAACGTGCCTTTCACTGGTTTCTTCCACCTAATGTTTTTCCTTTACCTAAGCATCAGTTGATGTCGCACTTACTCTGTTTCAAGTTCTTCCCAAAATAAGGTTTTTGAGTCTTTCAGTTGTTGCAAGTGTTGTCTCAGGTATCCTACGTGTTTGAGATTGTCCGTATATATTTCATTAAAGATAAGTTTGTTTCTTAGGATCCATATTCCCTGCCAAGTAGTAGCAAGAGTGTCCTTTTGAGATTTGTCAAGCTTGGCAAATATGACATTTATAATTTGTCGCATATTCTTATCTATTTTGTTGACAGTTTGTATAAATTCATTTAATTTTGTTGTTAAGCTTTTTAATCATGTTAAGAGAGTGGTAACAGCTTGTGAATAGGTGCTCAGGGTCCTCGTCTGTATGATTATAAAAGATGCGAGTAAGGGGCACTATTGGCACCCCCTTCTCCGCTAATCTTTTGAGATTAGTAATGATTATGAAATTATTTTAAATTTTTAATTAAAAATTTGATATTTTATAAAGTTTTTAGCGTAAAAAATAAATTAGTATAAATTTTGAGACGAAGGAAGTAATATATAACACTTTATATGACATTTCATCGTAATTGGTAGATAGAATTTTGAATTAAATAAAAATAATATAAAATTTAATTTATTTAATGAAAGCAATGATATAGGAGATGTATATGTAACTTAATTTTTTTTATTAGATAAAAATTCGAGGTCAGATAAACCTGAACCTCGAAGGCCGACAAGTCGGCAGACGGAAAACCGTCTAAACAAACACAAAATACAAAGATGGTGTAAGATATAAGCGCGCAATAACACCAGTGCCGGCCCTGGGCATGTGCGAGTGGTTACGGGGCCTCATTTTATAATAAGTTTACTATATATATAAAAAAAACTTTGTAAAGTAACTACAAATACTAAGTAGCGTATTGGTTCTGCTAGGCAGAAGCATTCTGTCTTTATTAACATGTCCGGAGTTCAATCCTCATAAAGTCCTCTTGTATTTTTTTTCCTCTTTCTACTAGGTGCTATTTAATTTTGCGTTTTCCCATTATTTACTCATCCATTCTTTAGTCAATACTTAATTGCATTAACATTTCCCCATTATTTAAAGATTATCACAATTACAATACTATTTCCCATTATTTAATTGCACTAACTGTAATACTACGTAGCATATATGTTAAGTGTAAATATTATAAATAAAACATCACAATTTGTAATAGAGGGAAAGTTAGATGCAATAATATATAAGCTACTTATCTACATCCTCTTACATTCTTATCACGTTATTATTCAATATTTAGTCCAATGTTTTTATTTCTACTTTAAAGATTATTCAAAAAATATACTAAAGTGATTTAATATAAGAAATGATTAAATTAACAAATTAGTGTATACTCGTAAAATTTATTATTGATGAATAAAATGTACTAAAAACGATTATATGCTAATAAAAATAACCTAAAAATTTAATAAAAGAGATTAAATTAAAAAAGTTAGATATAAAATTTATTATTAATAAAATTTTGAATAAGGCCTCCAAAATTGATGGGACGGCCCTGAATAACACTATACAAAAGCGAAATTAAATACAACCAGACCGAACGAGATAATGACGTAGACGACGAACGAAACCAAGCACTACCTGGAAGCAACATTGTAGACCAGCAATACATCAGATAATGTAACTTAAATATATCATAGCCTCATAGGTGATTTGCATCGAGTATTTGTAATTTATATGTAAAAATATTTAGAAAGATGAGGTGGGTGGGTTACTTACCAACAAAAAAGAAGGTCGGTTGAGTTGTCATATTCTTGGAGGATCATTGAATCACCGGTATTTACCCATAAATGAGATCATGATTAATTAAGGATTAAAAGAGGTCATCTTCCAATCTGATTTAGCTCTACTTTCTTAATGGCTTTGGAAGCTGTACATTGTTCAAAAGGTAGGCCCATATTTCTCCGGAAGTTTAGGCTTTATAGTTTACACTCAACCACCATAGAAGCTAAACGTCAAGGGTTTAATAGTGAATATATATTATATATATAGCCCGGACACAAAACGGAAGTTAAAACATAGCTTAGGTAAACTTAGGCGGTTAACCCTGCGATAAACAGAAATCGTGTAAATAAATAGATTACTATAATAAATATACATATAATTCTAATTAATGGGTTTTTTTATAAAAAAAGGGGTTAAACAAATCAAATCGTTATCTATCTTTGTTTTGATATATACTAAGTATCAATTCGATACCCGAGTAAAAAATTATAGATTTTTGAAAGTTAAACATAAATTAATTACTTTAAATATCTATATCTATATATCTATATAATCTATATAATATACTAAAATAGAGGTCTGAAACGACTTCTGGTGCGATTCGCATACGTTTCATATTTTGGATTAAAATGGTATTATTTTTTCATACGTGTCATATTCTGGGTTAATACGGTATTATCTTTTTTAGCCATGTTAATTAATAAGCCAATATATTTTTGTCATCTCAATTAATAGTTCCACTTATTTTTATAGATATTCACCCTTATATCTTAATTAGTTATAAAAGTGATCTTTTTAGATCAAATAATCTATCTAATATCTTTTTAGAAAAGTTATCTATTATATTTTAACACAACTAAAATTATTTTACTTTAAGTTATTTTGCATAATCTTTTTATTTTATTTTACATAATATTTTGATGCTAAATATTAGATGAGCCTTTTCTTATCTTCTTCCCGCCCTAGGAGTAGGAGTAGCACAAAAAGAGGAACCCGGTAGGGGTATTGACCCAATATATTAAAGTATATCTTTAAAACTTTTACTGTTATGGATTTAATTTGTATCTAACTTTTTATAAAAAAAATTATCAATAATATCTAAAACAAATTGGATAAAAAAAATAAAACAAATAAAAGTGACATTCTAATAATTTTATAGTTCAATCTACTTTAAAATATATATTAATTTTCATAATGTTATCATTTAATCTACTTGCAAATCTATCTATATATGTCGATTTTGCATAACTTTATCCTTTAATGCACATGCAAATTTGTAAGGGTTTATATTTAACCTTTTTTAGCTACAACAATTAATGGTCCAACATCTTTTATCTATGTCAACCAATTACTCGACTATTTTTATCAACATATAATCTTATGTATCCACACAAATTAGTGACTATAATAAATTTTTAATATAAATATTTCACTTCATAACTTAAGTTGTTACAAAACCTATTATTTTACCTTGAGTTATTTTATAAATATATTTTATCTTGAGTACCTATTTATCTTTAGTCATTAAAATTGGCTATGTTAATAAAATTTAATTATTAATTAATTATAAAGTGAATATATATATATATATATATAGAGAGAGAGAGAGAGAGAGAGAGTGTAGTAGTATATATACTTGAAACAAAGATGGTATACTTAAGATATTTTCTAAACGATGAAGCTTTTTAATAAATAAATAAATTATAAAATAGATAGGATAGTAAAAGTTTTTGACATGTGTATTATATTCTTATAAAAATATATTTTAACCATTTTTTTTAATAAGAGAACAAACACGATTAATCTAAACTCAAGCATATGTTTACATTCTCAATATACTAAAACAGAGGTCTGAAACGGCTTCTGGTGCGATTCGCATATGTATCATATTCTGGGTTAAAATGATGTTATTTTTTCATACGTGTCATATTATGGATTAATACGGTATTTATCTTTTTGAGCCGTGTTAATTAATAAGCCAATATAATTTTGTCATCTCAATTAATAGATCCGAATTTTTTTTTAAAATATTCATAAATAATTAAATAATTACGAAAATATTCAAGCTTTCAAAATAATTACAGAAATATTCATTTTTTGCAGGTGGAGCAGAAAAACACGGTCTGGGTCCGCGTTTTATTCATAGAGCAGGAGAGAGAATTGGCGTCTGGGTGGTTGTTTGAAATTTACGAAAGAAACGCGGTCCCAGACCGCGTTTCTACTTTAAAATAAAAAAAAATGGAGAATAAAAGCAGATGCCTACCTGGCACTAGAAACGCGGTCTCAGACCGCGTTTCTAGTGTTGACTGGGGGCCCACCAACTACAGTTGCTGACTGGGCTTTGACAGAAAAGAGAAACGCGGTCCCAGACCGCGTTTCTCTGTTGGGCTTCCAGAAAAAAAAAGTCAAAAAGGAGAATAAATGTGGTTGTTGACGGTTGCACATAAAACGCGGTCCTGCTCCGCGTTTTTAGTGCGTTAACCCTAAGGAAACCACCCCACCCCTCCATCTTCATCTTCTTCGTCCCTCTTCGTCCGTCCGCGGTTTCTGCTCGTCTTCAAGGTCGAAGACCCATAGGCGTTCTTCTTCGTCCTTCTTCGTCCGTCCGGCGGTTCCATCATCAAAGGTATCCGTTGGCCTCCTTCTTCGACTTCGATCACACAAACATCTTCAAGATTCGATGTTAGTTTTTTTTTGTTTGAACGATTTTAGATAGGTGGTTTATATGGGTTGTTGTTTGTTTTAATGGTGTGGTAATTGTGTGTTTGTGATAGTAAATCGAGGTTAGTGTGATTTATTTAAGTATTTTGTGTGTTTTGAATGATTATGGATTAGGAGATGAAATGTTAGGGGTTGTTGTTTGTTGAATGTTTGAGGATGTTGATTAATTAGTGATTATTATAGATCCGAAATCTTATGATAGTTGTAGATCCGAAATTGTGGGATGATTACAGTTGAAACAATTAAATTGTATGAATATGGAAGGAGAATATGTTTTATGTGGCATGAAATAATAAGGGAGTATATTTTAAGGGGCATGATAGATTTTGATAGATTCTGTATAATAGGACAATAATAGATTCTATATAAGAAAAAAAATTATAAGAGTAGAATTTAATTAAGTTAAATATATATATATAGAGGAGAAGACGGTGTAAATAATAGATTTTGATTGTTAAGCGAAGGTAGGTTAAATAATTTTGAAATGCATGTTAAAAAAATAGAGTCAGTATGTAATTTATTTGTGATTCTAAACAAATTAAGTTCTTTGTTTAGGGAGGCAAAAATGGCAATGCAAGTGAATCCCGGCCCACTGGTGAATGAGGTGCTCCATAGACAACATCTTCATAGGTCAACTGATGTGTGGAATCGGGAGGAATATGTGAGTATTGTTTTCATGACATATACAATTACATGAAATGTTACAAATAGATCAGATGCTTATGCTTGTCAGTTTTATATTTGTAAACGAATGGTGTGATCCAACATAGACTGCACTTGCGTAAGTTTGGGCGAGATCTAGCTCCAGACCATAGAGTCATGCAGTACATAAAGGCGGCAGGATTCGAATGCATCTACAAGCTTGGTTCCCAGTTTGAGCTGGACAACGAGCTAATAACGACGTTGATAGAAAGATGGAGATCTGAGACCCACACCTTCCACTTCAATGTTGGGGAGGCCACTATCACGCTCCAAGATGTTTCAGTTATATTGGGGCTACGTGTTGATGGTCTGGCAGTTACTGGAACAGCATGCTACGATTGACCAACTATCGCTGAAACATTGCTCGGGCAAAGACCCCCTCCAAATCAGATTAGGGGTTCGTCTATGAAGGTGGCTTGGCTTCGACAACTACTATTAGTGCCCTTACCAGAAGATGCGGCGGAACATGAAGTGCAGTGCCAGGCTAGGGTGTACATTCTACTTCTACCGGGAGGTGTCCTGTTCGCTGATAACAGTGGCGGTCAGGTGCAATTACTGTACCTCCCACTGCTAGCGGTTTTAGAGGCTGCTAGCCAGTACAGTTGGGGCAGTGCAACATTAGCCTTCCTCTATCGACAGCTTTGTAGAGCTTCAGAATGGGAGAAAGTTGAGATCGTAGGCCCCGTCATCTTATTGCAGGTATGACAACCGCTTCATTGTCTGTTTTTTCTAATTATATAACTTGTTACCTTATAAACTTTACAATGACACCAGTTGTGGGCATGGGAGCGCATACCCATTGGACGACCACGCTGCATTATCCCAATCGGTGAAGGTGACGACCAAAATGCAGTTCGAAGGGCGAGAAGCTAGGAAGAAGACAGGCTATGCTACCGATCCTCCTCCATTTAGCTCTCAATTTGTAGATGGGGGGGGGGGACTCTTTAGCTATGAGATGGCTTCATTGCTCATACTCCTACGGAACTACCACGAAGACGTTGATGTACTACCGTGATGCATTCGATCGCCAAACTTCTGATCAGGGTAGTCAGTTTTTTCATTACTTTCCACCATCGTTTATGTTAGAATGACCAAAAATCTTAAGGAAGGTGAATTGCATTACTTTCCAATCCAGTTTGTGTGGGAACCCTACTCCAGCGACGTGCTAGCTTGCCTTGCACCCATATGTAAGGAAGGTGAGAATATCTAGCGATCTACCACACCTCTCATATGCTTCGAGATTGTAGAGGAGCACCACCCAAAGCGTGTTTCCCGCCAGTTTGGGGATGTGCAGGTGGTCCCCCCAGCGTGTGGATATGATGAGGCGTTGCACAAGATGGATCGAAGGGGAAAACCTCAGCACAACTGGACCCAGGTTCATGCAAAGTGGATCCAATTGTGGAATGATCGGGAAAACTCTGTTCAGGCCATAGCTGAGGTGGATGATGAGGATGAGGCTATTGCACAATATATGGCTTGGTACGCACGTATCACCAGACGCCTCATTAGCCCAACTGTGAGTGCGCCGACGGGGGTTTATCAAGCAGTTGCTCCTGACTACCACATGATGGTGAGCTAGACAACATATCTTTACATATTTGACTTGTTGAATTAATATAGAGAACATAACTTTACATGTTCGACTTGTTAAATTAATTCGACTTGTTGTCCAGGGGAACTTCATTATGGATGTCAGTGCTCGAGCTACCCAAAATGCAGAAGAGTCGCATAATTTCTACGTCGCACATCAATACAACTCGATGATGGGAAAGGTGGATGAATATTGCAACTACATGACAACGCAGGGTTCACAGCTTCTCAGTCAAGTGTCCTACAACCCCACCCAACCACAAATTCCGACTGGACCCAGAGTGCAGCGACCACCTCAACCAGAAATGCCACCAACAGATTATGGAGTGTCCTCCCAGCCAGAGATGCAGACACCATCATCCATGGTTTTTCCTTCCTATCCGTCATACGGTACTCCGGGTGGCACACCCCCTTTCATGATGGACCCATATAACCAGCCACGATTTATCTTCCCCCAGTCCACCTTCGTCGCGGGTGGCGGATCTGCTTCGACCCAGTTCGGTCCTGCTCACACTTTGACCCAGTTCGGTCCTGCTCTCACTTCGACCCAGTTCGGTCATGCTCCTACATTCTTGACCACCCCGCCTTGTCATTAGGGCCGGATTGTGTATGCCGACCCCAACAACCTTTACGGGGCCACACGTCTAGCTCGTCCTGGTCCAGACCCGAACTTGTTCTCCCAACCCGAGGTTGAGGAAGATGAATAGGTTGCGTAGTAGCTTGTGTTTGTTTTTTTTATTTTGGGATGTTGCTATAGACGCTTTTGTAGTGTCATCTGTTTTAGTTTCCATAACATGTGTGCTTGACTCTATTTTAGTTTCATATGTTTTAGTTTCTATATCAATATGAGCAAGGTTGATACCTTTCAAACACCATGTACAACATACATAAAACATACAAAAAACATGCACCCACCATACATAAAACATACATACAGATTAGTCATCAACCCACCATACATAAAACATAGTTCAGCTCCACTTAATAATTCTGAAAACATACATAAAACATACCACCATCGTACAAATGGATAACAAAGCAATTAATGAGTTCTTAAAAGGAAGACAAACCCAACAAACGGACAAACAACACTTATCAACAACACATAGGAGATGTAGAAGGAGCATAAAGCTCACGCGCCAGATGGGCCCGCACAACTCGGGCAACTTCTTCTGTTGTGCCCATAACCTCGACAGTTGCCACAACGCACTTGACCTGGGACTCCAAAATCCATCTCATTCCTAATCCTTCTTGATGGGGTTCGACCAACATCTCGTAGACGCGATTGATCGGCGACTAACCTGGGACCTTCCACTTCTGGCCAGTTGAATG
Organism: Persicaria maculosa; assembly: GCA_963922045.1. Taxonomy (NCBI): domain Eukaryota; kingdom Viridiplantae; phylum Streptophyta; class Magnoliopsida; order Caryophyllales; family Polygonaceae; genus Persicaria; species Persicaria maculosa. The sequence goes on along the minus strand of OY998257.1, from coordinate 12,506,955 downwards.
GTTCACCTACTGGCATAAATGTTGCTTGGTATGTCAACCAGTATAACTCCGTCGTTAAGTACCTGTCCACTAATGGTACGAAGGAAATTCCTTGAGATCTGCAAACCGCCAAGACATGTGCGCAAGGTACCCGCAACAACTTCCAGCTAGCACATGTACACATCCTACGACGTAAGTTCAATGTGTACGACCGCCCACTTTGCCTACCCTGTGACCCCCGGGGGTTCAAAATCACCTCAAATATTCCATTCTGTAAATCAAATGATATGACATGTGCATTTCTTCCAGCTTCAATACCTACTCCAATCTTCCCATCGGTCGCTTCTGTCAGTGGGAAATCTTGCGAGATGCGAGTGCCTGCGTCCCCTCTCCTCCGCACGAAGTAACTGTTCACCTTATAAAAGGTTTGTCGAACAAGAGTTGTGATTGGAATATTCCTCGCACCCTTCAGCACAGCATTAAAAACCTCAGATAAGTTAGTTGTCATCACACCATACCTCGCCCCCCATCCTTCGATATGGCCCACTTCTCAGGCTCAATGGCAGCTAAGTACTCCCAGGCCTCGAGGTTCATCTGTTGGAGGGCGCGACACCCCTTCTCAAAACCCTTTGTGGTAAGCTGGTAAGCAGTCCAGCCTACCATGTCTTTCACCTTATGATCTTGGAACGCGGAGTTCACATTAGACTTCAAGTGTCGAATGCATATCCTATGATGTGAACACGGAGCCCTCCATCTAGGCAGCTCCTCCATGGTCTTCAAGATGCCCGGATGTCTGTCTGAAATAACACATAATCCGAGTCTCTGAGTGACGTGTCTCCCTATACAGTCCATGAACCAAGCTCAACTATCTCCATTTTCACTCTCCACAATTGCAAATGCTAGAGGGAAAAGCTGATCATTTGCATCCACACCTATTGCCATTAACACAACATGCTTGTACTTTCCATACAAATGGGTGCCATCGATCGATATCAAAGGACGACAGTGTGCAAACCCAGCAATGGATGGTCCGAAAGCCCAGAAAACACGACCGAATATCTTCTCCTACAGATTTGGGGAATCCAGATTGCACCATTTAACCACTGTTCCCGGATTAGTAGCTTGTAGCACAACCATGAACCTTGGCAACTCCGTGTACGACTCCTCCCAATCACCATAGATCTCTGCAATAGCTTTCTGCTTTGCCCTCCAGGCTTTCATGTATGACACACAAATCCCATACCTTTTAGATAGATGCTCTTGTATGGCACTTGACTTTGTGTCTTGATCCTTGCGAAGAAACCCAAGAATCTCATCTCTAATGAAACTTGAGGTGATGTTACGATTATCCAACTGCAAAACCTCTCCAACGCAATTGGTTGCATGAGGCCCATTGTAATTGACGACCATCCACATATCAACAGTTCGATCAACACGACGAGTAGATAGTCTCCATGTGCATCCACAACTATCCTTCCTATCATAAACAACCGTGTACCATTTTGGACTCACCTTCTTTGTCCTGTATGGCTTACTCATACGCACAGAATACTCGGTCAAATCACATTTCAGCTCCTCCAGCGAGTTGAACATTTGTCCGCGAAAAAACTGTCTTCCATCATCTAATGGGACGTGTGAATTTAACCCTGGCCATGAAGTTATTATCATTGGATCAGCTTCAACTATATTCCAGCTGGAATTAGAGGCCTCGCCCCTAATCGCCGCCTCCCTAGTAGCATCATCGTCCTCTTCAGAATTATCCATGTCGTCTTCGTGATCAACACCAAGAGCGTCAACATAGATCTCACTCAGTTGTTCAACCCCTTGCTGAGGTATGTTGTTATGCTCATTCATCCTATATTTTCATTAACATTAAGTTAGTTCATCAACAAATATTAACTAAAAAATCCTACAAGTTCAACAAGTTCTTCATGATAACAAAGACAAGTTCATATAAATCAATATAACTCCAACAACAATAAAACCATTATATTCTTTAGCATATAATCTTACATCTTACTCACGATAAAGATTCAAAACACATAATCTTACATCTTACTCACAATAATAACTACTTAATCCTGTGATTTTTAATTAAGGATTCAAAACACATAATCGATCTTAAGCACAAGTACGAGAGAATGAATATTAAAGATTTCAAACATCTTAATCATTCAAATAAGAGCGAAAAAATTCTAATAAGATAGTGAAACTAACCTTAACTAAATCTTCAGGCAACAATGTGAGAGTATATAGATTGAATATTTGATAGTTTCAACCGGCACTATTTTGAGAGCTTCATGCGAGAGAAGCAAGAGCAAAGGGACACTGAATAGGAAGGGATGAAGTTCAGGTTTGTATACACCTAAAAACGCGGACTAAGTCAGCGTTTTTATGCCCCAGATTCCCCTAACCTAGTAGGGGGAATCGTTGCAGAGGGCTATGGACAACAAAAACGCGGTCTAGCCCCGCGTTTTATTTGTAATAGCCCTAAAAGAACCTTTGACCATTTTTTTCTGTAACCAACAGAGAAACGCGGTCTGGGACCGCGTTTCTCTATGGTGTCCCATCCGACTCAGCAATTTCGTAAATTTCAAACAACCACCCAGGCGCCAATTCTCTCTCCTGCTCTATGAATAAAACGCGGACCCAGACCGCGTTTTTCTGCTCCACATGCAAAAAATGAATATTTCTGTAATTATTTTGAAAGCTTGAATATTTTTATAATTATTGAATTATTTATGAATATTTCGAAAAAAAATTCAATAGATCCACTTATTTTTATAAATATTCAACCTTATATCTTAATTAGTTATAAAAGTCATCTTTTTAGATCAAATAATCTATCCAATATATTTTTAGAAAAGTTATCTATTATATTTTAAAATAACCAAAATTATTTTACTTTAAGTTATTTGGATAATCTTTTTATTTTATTTTACATAATATTTTGATGCTAAATATTAGATGAGCCTTTTCTTATCTTCTTCCCGCCCTATGAGTAGAAGTATCACAAAAGAGGAACCCGGCTTGGGCATTGACCCAATATATTTATCTTTAAAACTTTTATTGTTTTGGATTTAATTTGCATCTAATTTTATATAAAAATTTTTTTTTTATCAATAACATCTAAAACAAATTGGATAAAAAAATAAAACTAATAAATGTGACGTCCTAATAATTTTATAGTTCAATCTACTTAAAAATATTTATTAATTTTAATAATGTTATCATTTATTCTACTTGCAAATCTATCTATACAAATGTCGATTTTGCATAACTTTATCCTTTAATGCACATGCAAATTTGTAAGGGTCTATATTTAACCTTTTTTAGCCACGATAATTAATGGCCCAATATCTTTTAGCTATGTTAACCAATTACTCGACGTCTTGACTAATTTTGTCAACATATAATCCTATGTATCCACACTAATTAGTGACTATAATAAATTTTTAATATAAATATTTCACTTCCTATCTTAACTTGTTACAAAACTAATTATTTTACCTTGAGTTATTTTATAAATATTTTATCTTAAGTACTTATTTATCTTTAGTCATTAAAAGTGGCTATGTCAGTATATATACTTGAAACAAAGATGGTATATTTAAGATATTTTCTAAATGATGAAGCTTTTTAATAAACAAATAAATTATAAAATAAATAGGATAGTAAAAGCTTTTGACATGTGTATTATATTCTTATAAAAAATATATTTCAACCATTTTTTTAATAAGAGAACAAACATGATTAATCTAGACTCAAGCATATGTTTACATTCTCAATATACTAAAAGAGGGAATTGCACAAACTAACCCACTATCCGAACAGGTTTGCGCCCAAAACCCACTATCCAAAATATTTACAAAGGTTAACCATTCCCCCTCAAAAAATTGCAATCCAGCCGGTGAGAAAGGGAAAATGCAACCAGGACAGAGGAGAGAGGAAGTGAATGTGGAGAGAGAGGAACCGGGGGAGTTAATGAGGAGAGAGAGTGGGAAAGAGAGTGAGAGAGGGAGGAAGATAAAATTGGAAAGTTTTATTAAAAAATTGTAAAATCTATTGTCGATCTCACGGGCTTACAAAAGAGAAAAAGAGAGGGCAACAGTCACTCATGCAAACCTGAGGAAAACAAAAAGAGAAGGAACAAGAGGAAGAAGACGACAGTGCAAGAGAGGAGAAGAAGAAATCGAGCCGACATTGAATAGGGCGATTTTGTGAAGTAAGTAAACCCTAGCTCGACCGATTAATTACCTATTGCTTGGATTCGTAGAGGAGGAACCGATTGGAAGAACCTAAACTGTTTTTTATTGTATGAAAATGGGATAAAGGGGTTGAATGGGTTGACAGTTCGCAATTTCCCCCTGTCATGTAGGAAGTAACCGACGTTAAGTTAAAAACAAAGGGTGTGCGCGACGGGTAGAGAAGGGAATTTTTGGGAATAGGGAAATTGGAGAACGTTTATGTCGAATCCAAATTATTAGGAGTAGGGTAACTGTAGATACGTTCAGTTTAGAGGGAAATTGGCCGAAATGGGGCAAATTAGGGTTAGGGAAAATGTTAGAAAGGGTGAGTTTTCATATGTGTAGGTTGAAATTGGGGAGGGGAACTGAATATTAATGTCAGTAGGTCAAAATTTCAGATGAAAAATTTTGAAACTTGTGTGCAATTGGAGACGTACAAATTGAATAAGTCGACTGTCATGTATGAATATTAAGGTGTCATGTATAAATGTCTTGGTGTCATGTAAATATGCAAACTGATGGGTTGGATATGTGGAAGGGAAACTGCAGGGTTGAATATGGAACCATTGGGGTGCATTCAACATTAAGATGAAGATGTGTGACATTTGATATGCATAGGTTCTGAATAATTAATTGTCATGTACATATTGAATTCTGGAATGTTTGTGGGACTGATATGAAGGGAACTATGGGCTGGAGGACACTAATTGATTTCGAGATTACTGATTTTTGGTCTCCCAACATGCAGGATATCTACTAAATATCAAAAATGTCGCAGCGGAGTGGAAAGAAGATTGTCGACCCTAGAACTCAAACCTCCGGCGCGATATGATGGGCTTTCGTTCGAGTAATGTAAGTTGTGATTGTCTTGGTGCAGCGTGCCTGACATGTTGAAGTCTGTGCAGGCTGTGTACGCTGTTGAGGAAGACAGACACTTCAAAGCGCGATATAACCAATACTCTCGGTTGCAGCTCCTAGTAAACATTGACAACCGGTTGAGTGAGTCCCAGTGGAAGCGCCTGATGGACAGCCTGTTAGGGGGCGTTGCAAGACTGGACACAAGGGTCCAGTTCTCCGGGCAGCTTGTACACTACGTTCTCCAACGACAACTGAAGACGAAGAAGGAGCATGAAACGTGGTACAAGATCCATGATGCGGTCGTGAGGTTCTCAATAGCTGAGTTCGCCCTTGGCACCGATCTCAATAGCTGAGTTCGCCCTTGGTACAAGATCCATGATGCGGTAGTGTTTGATTTCTTTGGAGTTGGCAAGTTGAGGATGTCCGAGTTCGAGGTGATGTTCCATGTGGCAATGGCATTTGAGAGATCGTCAGCCAGAAAGATTAAATTTGGCCTGCTGATGCTGGTCGAGAGCGTGTTGTTCGGGAAGGAATCCCGAAACTACATTCAGGGGTGGGTGGTCAACCTCATCACCGACATTGAAAGGTTCCTGGCCTATCCATGGAGTCGGCTTTCCTACGAGCAAACGAACGAGTTCCTGAACCATGCAATCGAGAGGAAGCTCCAACACAATGGCAACAGCTCCACTGCACCACGTCCAACCTACTGCCTAATGGGATTCCCCCTCGCCTTCTAGGTTCATATAGAAACCTCACTGGACGCCTTATGAATTAGTACTAGTCATCCAATTATTTTATATTAGACAACAATTGACTTTGTACTGGATAAACGATGTTTGCAGCTCTGGGTGTACGAAGCCCTCCCTCCAGTGGGCGTCCAATGCGCGAACATCAGAGACGAGAAGTTGTACCCTAGGTGTCTACGATACGAGTCTAAAGAAGGGAACCTTGAGTATGCCGCCATCGAAACTCGACTACGGGAGGCTAAGGAGGAGCTCGGGTAATTCGATGACCCTGACGTTGTGAGACCGGTTCTCATCCCCGATGAAGTGGAGGAAGCTACCCGTTTATACCGTGGTGCCCGATACACTCACGATAAGCGGGACAACTTCTTCGATGACATTATACTGGCGTTCATAGCGGAAAATGCGAAACCCCTACGGAAGAAACAATGAAAGGAAGCACCTGGGTCAACACAAGAATCAGGGGGGTACGCAGACATAAGCTGCCATCTTAGAGATCGAGTCAAGGTTATTGGCAAAGTTGGAAGACATGACGAGGAGTATAACCGCGGAGTTAGGATTGAAGATGGCCACGCTTGATGAGTCGATTGAAGACTTGAAGAGGGCATTGGAGTCAGAGGAGCAAGGGGAGGTTGTGCCAAAGAAGGAGGTAAGGTTATCTGTGTGTCATGGCATCATATAAGGAGCGTCATGTAATTGTATATAACTGTCATGTCAAGATTATTGGATGTCATATAAATGTCAGTACATGTCATGAACATACCAGTATCTATCAATTTAATTAGATGTCATATGGATAGGTTCATGGAGTAGTGAAGAACAAGGACAAGGAGGAGAGACAGCCGACCAAGGAGGACAATGAGGGGGGGGGGGCAGTCGGAGAAACCTACTCTGGACATTGGCGAGGTATGGGCACTTGACTGTCCTGTCAATGTTATTATCTGTCATGTTATATGCACTCTGGTGTGCTGGTTGCAGGACGAGTTGGTGGCACCTGTGGCCTCCCAGGTTGATGTTGAGACTAAGGTGCTCCTCCAACGGCACGGTAGGAGGACCCGTCTACATCCTGATACGTTCTCCCCGGGGGAGGTAAAGCAGCCAGCGAAGAAGCCGTGTGTGGGTAATAAGGCATCGCAAGCAGTGGATGCCCAGGACCTAGGCATGACGACGAGGGCAGATGTTGATGTGTTCTCTTCCTGGATGAAGGACGGAAGTGACCCTGTCCGGTCGGTCGAAGGCAACCTACTGCAGAGGGAGTTCTTCAGGGTACTCCAATCACTAATCACTTGGGTCACATCCGAGGTTAGGTTCCCACAACGTGGTTCTATGGATCACCTTCCTCGTCATATGCTCTTCCATCTAAATGGTTTTCCGTGCGTGCAGCATATCGAGCAAGCATGCACCCTCCTGCGAAAGGACATCAAGGACGATGACAAGTACGAAGACGTCGCCATCCTTGATTTCTTCTAGGGGTATTTGCTTAAGAAGCAATTGGCGGAGGCGAAGGGGAAACTTGACGTGGTCAAGGGAGACGAGAAGCTGACCCACTACTTCGACGACAAGTTACCGGAGAGGTTCGCAACGGGGTGGGCCGTTGTCGACCGGGTGTTGGCGCCTTGTATCTCAAGAACGAGCACTGGGTGGCGCTAGAGATCAATCTCACGGAGTGGACATTGAACATCTACGATCCCGACATCAACCTAGTTGATGAGCGCCATATGGAGGGCTTTTTGAAGCCAGTGACCCACCTCCTCCCCATTCTGATGAGCAGCCATGCCGAAGCTTCGGGTTAAATGGGTTGACAAAGTCCCGAAACCCTTGGCATACAAGAGGGTGAAGGGGATTCCCTAAAACAAACAATCGTAAGTCGATATTTCCACTTGTTCCGATTATAAACAATTGTCGCAGGTTGGGTGAACATATTTCGTTGTCGTGATGTAGGGGCGACTGTGGTCCATATCCGCTACCTGCAGCTCCTCGCGGCCGGCGACACCGAGTTCCGTGGCCTTGATGATGACTTCATTGCGGCGTAACGCCAATTCCTTTGTGTTGCCATCTTTCACGGACGTCTTACACCTCCATCCGATCCTTAAAAGTACTTCCCAATTGGTTTTAGCTGTTGTTGGTTGGTTTTAGACTGTTATTGGTTCTTTTTAGACTGTTGTTGGTTCGTTTTAGACTGCTGTTGGTTCGTTTTAGACATTTCGCTTTACAATTGTTGTTGGTTTGTGGACTTGGTTGGTTAGTAATAATGTCATATCAAGTTCATTATCTGTCATGTCAAAAAGAGGTTACTGTCATGTACACTTCCATTAAAAAAGCCCCCCACACAAAGTAGAACAAAGTAGACCAAACCAAAGGTACAAACTGGGGTAACTACACATTGAATTGTAAAAGGTGGAGCGCCTGCGTTTACAAAGGCATCATACTTCACACCAAAATGGGGTAACTACGTACTTAATTGCGAAAGGTGCGGCGCCGCTTCTGGAAGTTCCTATCCCACCGCTAGGTGCGGCGCTGCTTTTGCAATTTCCCAGCTACACCCGCCCACTCTATTGGTTCACTTTTGACAGTCGTCAGAAACGCTCCGGACTTCCCTTTTCTGCGTTGGTATGCTTCGTCTACTTCCCTCACCGCTCGCTCCGCCTCGTGATCTCATGGGCTGACTACATATTCGACATCACTACTTACACAAATTACTTGCTTCCCACATCCAACTGCGACTGCGTTCTTCGCAAGCTCCAGGTCCAACTCCTCACTTGGTTGTAACTAGACACGTGGATATTCTAACTGGACAAGCGGATCTTCTAATTGGACAAGATGGTTTTTTCTGACTGGACACCGATTCATTGTCCATCAACACCTTGTGCTCCCAAAACTTTCACTTCTTCATCCCCTGCCAAGTGGGGGTTCGTCTGTGGGTGATCTTCTTGGGTCACGGGTGGCCCACCCTCGACTGAATAGACCTTTGTGGATCCTTCTGTAGTGGCAACTTCTCCACCAACCTTGCGTATCAGGGAGACATGGAGGTCGATAGGCCAGGATCGTTCTCCGGATAGACCGTTTACAAACTTGTAGGCCTGCAGGTCTTCGTCATCCCCAATGGAAAAAGGTCTGCACCCTTCCTTTTTCGGCTTTACATATGTGAGCTTGACATCATGCCTCCTCCCATCGACATTAAACTTGGCCATCAGCTGTTTCTTCAGGGAGACGTAGTCAATACTTTCGTCTACCAGGACGGCATTTTGGCTCCTTGACCCCTTCACGGCCCAAGTGCCCTCTTCACAAGCCCACCATCCTCCAAATAATACAATCATACAGATGGAAGATTTGTCCCCTGTTCCATTAGTTAGAGGGGGACACAGTCAGTTTTACAGGAAGATGAACATATTTTAGGGAGAAACGTATCGCATAACCTAAATAGAAGGAATACTTACTCATTTTCTATAAGAAGTTGGTGTTTGTCCAGTAAACCCCAATAGGTGCCAGGCGCTTGAATGGGTTTATACTCTCCCCCTCCTCCCTCCTCTCCCTCTTATTCCCTTTTGGTGCTATTGCCTGGGCGGGAAACAGTCTCTCTCTCCCGCTCTCTCTCTCTCTCTATCTCTCTCTCCTGTCTTATCCACTGTCCTGTCTCATAGGTTCTCTCTCCTTTGCAGGATGCCCCTTACTTTTCTCTCTCTCTCTGATTTTTTTGGTGAAATTATATTTATTGGTTTGAACTTCTTATCGTTTCAATATTGCTGATTATTATATTTTTCTATGGTTTTGCATTTAATGAGTATGAAGTGTGAGTGGGAAACCCAGTTTGATACCAAGGTCAAACATTGAATAAAACGCCCCAAAAATATGTCCAGTAGACAACCATTGGATGCCCAGTCGGGGATCATTGACCGGGGAGTTGATTGTTATGGTTGTCATGTATCGTTGACCTACAAGAAGTAATGCCACTTCATTGATGTCATATCAAAAGTGACACGTGCCATGTATATATCAATACACTGCCATGTTAAGGGTAGACAACAAGAAAACAGTTCACATTAATGTCTTCTGCTATTGTTTTTTTTTTGTCTAAACGGTCACATGCTAAATAGTGTTGACATTTCTCATACACCCCACTTATATATGCTAGCCATTCACCATCCATACTCCCCAAAATTCGGTGAAGTTAAATCCCCATTGTCATTTAACCACCTCTTCAACAACCATTCAACGAAATGACATCCTCATCACACCACTGTGCCTCCTCATCTGGCCTCTCTCCCCGACCCGTCCCTATTGTTATATCATCCGACAGCTCGGATGATGGATGAGAGTGCAGGTTTGTCAATCATTTCATTGGTTTAGATTTGTTCTACTTGTATAATTATACTACCTTATTTTTTTTTATGCAGGACCAATGCCGCCGCCATACCGACGAAACACTACTAGAATTCTGTCATCTAACATCGAGTGATTAACATCAGTCACAAAAACACGTAATGTTAAATAACTTTTTCACATCGTTTTTTAAATTTAAGATGTCGAAAATAAAACAGACATCATCCTATTTTTTTGACCGATGTTAAAAAAAATTTGAAAAAAAAAATAAGTGCGCGAGAATGAAATTTGAACCATGTTAAATCCCGCTCCTTCTTTTATCCCACACTCAGAAAAATTTGTAGACATTTTGTTGTTTCTAAAATTCATTAAAACTCAATCCCAACCCTTATAAAAAAAATTGAAAGAGGTCAGCCTTCTTTCTTCATTTTTCATTCTTCATTCTTCAGTCCTCCCTCCCGCTAGCTCTCCCGCCCTGGACTCGCCGGAGCCTGTACTCGCTGGCGGGATTCTCTCATCTTGTCACTCCCTCCCTCCCTCTCCCATCTTCTCCTGTGCTTGTCGAAGTCGAACTCGTTGAAACCGAACTCATTTGAGCGTCGTTCCCTGAGCTCCTGCTTGTGCTCGGTCAAATTCATCCCCACCAAGCCTCGAATATCAGGTAATTTCTTGAAATGGTGTTTGGTTAGGGTTTAATTTGGGAAAAGTTGGGTTTGATTTTGATGAAAAGTTATTCTAGGGTTGCTCTAATTTGGGGAAAGTGGGTTTCATTTTCATTCGCATCTCCTCCTATACTTTCAGATCTGAAAACCCCTAACCTCGCTCACCACCACCGCCTCGCCGCCTTCCCATCTCTTCTTCTCCTCCTCTCGCCGTCAACATTGCGCCATCTCTTTATCTGCTTGGCCTCTCCGCCACTGACGAACGGGATCTACTCCTTAAGCGTGTCTCTCCCTCCGCTGTCCTCTTCCTAGGCCTCGGTGCGCTCTCTTGGACGTGTTTCGGCTCTGTCCAGGCTCTTGTCCTTCTTGGCTCTCCGTCTCAATGAAGAAGGGTGTTGCTCGACCTTTATCACCGAAGAACTCGATCTCGTTCATGGCTTATAACTATCTCCTAGAAGCTGCTCCTCCAAGGTCTCTCACTCTTTCTGCTTTCTCTTCTTTTTAGCCGCTTTCACCTCTTTGAAAAATAATCTCTAGGGAATGTTGATTTGCTGTTTTTCTCCACTTTGTTGCTAGAAATGCTAAGGCACAAGCTGCTACGACACTGAGAAGTGGAAAAGAACTTATTGATCCTTAAGAACTTTTCCTTTGATTGAAATTCCGTGGATTTTCCATTCAGATTTCATTTATGAGTATAACAATAATCCTAAGCATATTAATCATAGTGAATATGGACTTATTCTTATCTATGGTGGTTGTCTTTTGGTTGAATTGCTCTTTGTTGTGGTTGTATTTATTTTGTTATTTGATACTTTAATCTCCATTGCTCTTTGTTGTGGTTCTGGAATATGCTAGAGTTCAGAAGGTCTGAAAGTATTTAAAAGCTCATTATATTAGTTTTAATTTGGTTCTTAGACTGTAATGCTTTAGATCTTGAGATTTCATCATCCATAGTAATATAATGTTGAAGTTTAAGATGTGCCTCATTGTAGAAGGAGTGAATAATTATAGGAGGTTAAAAAGTCATCAAATGCACTTGAATATTTCTTCTTACTCATCGAGGAAGTTATCAAATGTATCTTAATATGTTTTCTTATTTCAGCTGACTATTCTATTTGATTCTTTTCTACTAACCTTGAAGTATTTATTCTACTTATTAAGCTAGCTATATGATTGTGCCAAGGCATTCAGGAACTTTCCTTGGTTGTGTTTGCCATGTTCTGTTTCTAACAAAAGGGGATTATTTTATGTTGCAGGATGGGAATATACTGGCCTGGAAGTTAAATTCGGCTACCAACTGTTTTGAACCTGCTACATTCTTGGAAGGCCATACTCTTACGGTTGTTACTCTATTTGTTGGAGCTAATAAACTTTTCTCTGGTTCAATGGACAACTCAATAAGGGTAAGCTAGTTTCTGAACATGGATGTGTACTTTAACTTGTGAAATGTTCCTCTTTTGTCTGATACATGGATTCTGGTATTCCCATCCTCCTGTCATGTCACTTGTAAACCTATTGTTTGGTGGTTTCATGCTGCAAATACATGCAGGATGAAAGTGAGAGCATTACTCGTTATATGATACTTGGAAGAGAACCTATTATTCTTGGAATCAACAGTACTTACAAGGTAATTCATCATTCTTGCTTCTACCAACAAGAGAAACCAATTCTAGTATATTGCATCAATAGTTTATTAGATACAATCTGAACCTTTATATGCTTTATTCTAGACAAGCATCTTCTTCATCTTAGAAGAAGGCCTTGGAGTACTCCTCAAAGCATTAACTGTGTTTGTTATACGTGACATCAACTTGACAAAGGTAGCTTAACTAAAGATACTGCTTTTGATATATTAGTCTATTACTATATTAGTTTGGATGAATGTTGTCTAATCTTCTATCTGTCTGCTTTAGATTGAGAGTCGACCGGAGAGGAATCTCCCTCTTAAGGGCTGTTGATGACTTTAATAGAGGAACTTCCAGGTGAGTAGTGTTGTTATTTGGAACTCTCTGAGCAAAGTTATCTTTTGGTGACTCGAAAGCACTAACTTGATAATATCAGTACACACACTGGTTTCTAGCAGATATTTTGACTACCTATTCTTTATTAACTTTGAAGCTTCAATGGTCGAGCCTCGTGCACATCAGTAAGTGTATGAGTAAGTGTCTCTTGCATTTCTGTCTTGCTTTTGTTATTGATATCTTTTTGTTTTTATTTGATTGTGATGTTTCTGGGTCATAAATATCACAGAAAATAAAAGAGAATAAAGAGTAATATACTTTACTATGTCTTATGGGTCATAATTTTTGTATTTTTTCTTGTCATATTGTTCAGTGCTTCAGTGCACAATCTGTCATACTTTTCTCTTCATTTACCATCACTGATAAATCACTTCCATTCTCACTGATAGTCCAGAGGTTGTAGGCAACTTCAATTCCTGTTATTTCTCATTACCTTTATCTTCTTCCTTACTAGTTATATTACTCTAGCTACGTAGAATATACATTTTGTGCATCAAATGGTAGTGTGCAACACTGTAGCTTTTCTCAATTTGAGTTACATGAAGTAGGTTCTTCCCATTTATACTCGATCTTATATGACATTTCTTCTTGAGGTTTGTTTTACATGTTTGGGATGCACTCTTATAATTTCATTTTCTTACTTACTATAAAGGTTTAATAAATGTCTTTCTTAAGTTTCACATGCTTTTTCTGCTATTATGAAAGAACATTCTATCTAATTTAAAGCCTATTAGCTTAAATGGTAGAGCGTTGTGTTCAAACACAAAGATGTGGGTTCGAATCCCGCATAGGCTACGATAACAAAAAAAAAACTACAAATATGTCATTTAACATCGGGTAATAGCCGATGTCTTTCAAAAAAAATCGATGTCTATGTTGGTGATGTAAAAAGTCAAAAAATTTTAACATCGGGCAATAGCCGATGTCTTTGTATGTTATAACATCGGAGATATTTTATAATCGATGTTATACCATATCAAAGACATCAGATTTTAAAATATAACCGATGTTATAACATACAAAGACATCGGCTATTACCCGATGTTAAAAAGTTTTGACTTTTTACATCACCCACATAGACATCGATTTTTTTTTTGAAAGGCATCGGCTATTACCCGATGTTAAATAACAAAATTCTAGTAGTGAAATCAAAAAGTAGAGATCGTCGGCGGTGAGGCTGGGATGCTCGGGTCGTTCTACGAGGCAACCGTTGTACGCAAAGTGGATCCTAGCCACTAGGAGATGTAATATGTGACCCTTCTACACAACAACAGAAGAGACCTACTGAAGGAAATCATCCCAGTTTTATGAATTCGTCCCCGTCCACCTCGTACTTCGTATGACGCCTACTTGGTCGACGACCGTGTCGACTGTCGCATCAACGATGGGTATTGGTCCGGTAAGGTCGTTCGTGTGTCCGGTTATGGGAATGACCGAACTTTCTCGGTCAACTTCCCGCTGAGCAGGGAAACAACTGATCATCGTGCTCGCAATATGCGCCCACACTTCGAGTGGAATGGATCCAGATTCACCACGCAATCGCATTTTCGCGACCTGTTACCATAAATTTCGATTTCAATGTCGTGTATTTTGCTACTATTTGCTACTGTCTTTTAAATGTTTCCTCCGATGTTGTATTTGTTTAATGCTAGTGAATCTGTCTCCCAGGTATCGTGTCCATTATATTTCAATATGTGACATGTCGTTTTGCATCAGGTGTCCATTTAAAACTAACCGCTTACACGTCAACCTAAAAATTACCTCTCCCCCACCTTCTTCTTTTTCGATGGTTTTTCTCTGAAACTTAAGATTTAATTATAAGTATATTTCTGCCCCCTCAATTTCACTTTCACTATGACTCTTAAACTTGGACCAGTCACATTAAAGCATAGTAGTGTCGACATGAGAGAACAAAATCATGGCATCCAACTATAGGTAAATATTATAAATGAGCACAATTAAGATAAGATGTCATTATAGTGAATCTACTTCTCCCAGAAATCTTGTCCAGTCGATTCCGCATATCGTTTTGCTCTGCTTTTTCGAGCAATCTTGTCTAGTTAAATTCAATATGTTACATGTGGCGTCGCTATTGATGTCTAGTTAAAAATTATTGCTTACACGTGATCCTTTAAATAAAGCCCCACCCCCTTCCTTCTTCAATTGGTTTTCTCTGAAACTTATAATTTAATTGAAGGTATCTTTTTATGCCCCCTCACTAACACTCTCACTGATCTCTCTCTCCTCTCAGACTGCACTTTTCTTTTTCACCTCCCTCTCTCTCTCTCTCACTCTCTCTCTCTCTCTTGTCCTCTACAGCTGCAAAAGTGTACTTTTTCCCTCATTCTCCATCTCTTTCTCTCTCACACACACACTTGTCTTCGCTTTTCAGGAGTAGAGCTCTCTCTCTCTCCCTCTCTCTCTCTCACTTTTCCTGCTACTGAAACCGTGTCCAGCTGTCCCCCATTGGGTTACCTGCTACCGGTTACAGCTTGGAAGCGGATATCCGTTTTTTAGCAAATTTTTTCAGATTGGGTTACTCATGCAAAGAATCCGGATAATGGGGTTAGTTTAGCGAATCACCCATACTAAAATAAAGGTCTAAAACGACTTCTGTTGTGATTCGCATACATGTCATATTCTGGATTAAAATGATGTTATTTTTTCATACGTGTCATATTATGAGTTAATACGGTATTATCTTTTTGAGCCATGTTAATTAATAAGCCAATATAATTTTGTCATCTCAATTAATAGTTCCACTTATTTTTACAAATATTCAACCTTATGTCTTAATTAGTTATAAACTTGATCTTTTTAGATCAAATAATCTATCCAATATCTTTTTAAAAAAGTTATCTATTATATTTTAACACAACTAAAATTATTTTACTTTAAGTGATTTTGCATAATCTTTTTATTTTATTTTACATAATATTTTGATGCTAAATATTAGATGAGCCTTTTCTTATCATCTTCACGCCCTAGGAGTAGGAGTAGCACAAAAGAGGAACCCGGCAGGGTATTGAGTATTGACCCAATATATTAAAGTTTATCTTCAAAACTTTTGTTGTTTTGGATTTAATTTGTATCTAACTTTTTATAAAAAAAATTATCGATAATATCTAAAACAATTTGGATAAAAAAATAAAACAGATAAATGTGACATTCTAATAATTTTATAGTTCAATCTACTTTAAAATATATATATATATATATATATATATTAATTTTCATAATGTTATCATTTAATCTACTTGCAAATCTATCTATATATATGTCGATTTTGCATAACTTTATCCTTTAATGCACATGCAAATTTTACTCAACTAATTTTATCAACATATCCTATGTATCCACACTAATTAGTGACTATAATAAATTTTTAATATAAATATTTAACTTTATATCTTAAGTTGTTAGAAAAACCTATTATTTTACCTTGAGTTATTTTTATAAATATTTTATCTTGAGTATCTATTTCTCTTTAGTCATTAAAATTGACTATGTTAGTTGACCATAATATCTAATGATAAGATTTAATTATTAATTAATTATCAATTGAATGTAGGGATTAAAAATTAACTGGACATATAATAAGACCAAATTAATGAAATACCCACCAGCCGAAAATTATTAACAAATTGTCCACCGATCATCACATGACCCCTGCACGTGCCCCTCTCAACGCACCCCATCCTAATCATCAGTTTCCTCCCCCCCCCCCCCCCCCACGGTCCGTGAGAATGTCAACATCCCCATTTTCCCCCACAATTTCGCTTTCGCTATTCCCCCTAACAATTTTGCACCCCCAATTTCGATTATATATCTTCTATCATCATATATTTTCTTCTAAATCCATTTGCCAGCATATTTATCCACATATATATAAGCATGTTTAAAATAAATTCTATTATCATATTTTTGAATTAAATATTTAGACATCAGATCATAGCATACTAACTAACTAAATTCCATTCAGCATAATCAGCACATACTTCCACGCTAAAGTCACTTATCAGCATATATATATATATACACTTCACAGTGAAGACATTCCCCCATAAAAAGGTATGACATATAACTAACAAGCATTCAAAGTTGCATACATATATTTGCATTAATGAAGATTGAAAACATATGTGGATAAACACACTGTCAAGTAGAAGCTGACACCCGCTAACAAATAACTGACAACACTTAATAGATACCTCATTTCGAACATGAAATATAGCAGACAAACAAAGAAACAAAATGTCAGCTTCTAAATTTACGATATAATAAGACTTAATTGAGTAAATATCCGCCAAACTACATTTATCCACCATGACAGATACACAAATTGAGTAAATATCCATATAATAGAATGTCAGCTTATTAAGTCTTGTTATATGGATATCATTTAACAGATGTCAGCTTATAACCAAATGAAAGATAGCTTAGCTACCATAACAGATAGTTAAATTTCAAATATGACAAATATCAACATATACATTACGATATATTTAACAGAAATCCCAGAAGTATCTTACAAATTTACGTATCCCCCAAGGATGTTTACAAAAATAGAACAAGACATTACTAA
The DNA here is from genome assembly GCA_963922045.1 of Persicaria maculosa. Lineage (NCBI taxonomy): Eukaryota > Viridiplantae > Streptophyta > Magnoliopsida > Caryophyllales > Polygonaceae > Persicaria > Persicaria maculosa. Next base: position 12,489,540 of record OY998257.1, on the reverse strand, counting down.
ATAAAGTGACAAATGTTTTAACTTCTAAAATTATGAAGCTCCATTTTCAGCATCCATGGTGGACTGTCAGCATCCACTGAAGGCTTGTTAGCATAAAGTGAAGCTCAGACTCATGTATGTCAGCATCCCCAGAAAACCTCATCACCAATATCAATTCCCCCCTGTGACTTTAATATCAGCCTCTTCACACGCCAACCCACCATTTTTAACTCCTCCTTCACACTGCATATCATCACTAACTCCCTTGAGTTTCCCCTTAAGATCAATAATCCCTTCTTCCAACATTACAATCTTACTTCTAACCATCTCAAACATGTTCTCCACTTCAAACACAACTCCTTCTCTCATTTAGGCATCTCCCCGGTGTCAGCTCTGATATTGGCTGCATCCCCCCACCCTAATGTCAACTCCCTTATCCCCTTTATCAGCTACATTACACCATTTGTCAGCTCTCGCCTTTTTATCAGCATTCTTATGACCATCCTTAATCTTCCTAATATCAACCTCTACCATTTTAGAGAACCCCATCCTCAAAATGGAACCCATAAGTGCCTTCTCTTCTGCCTTTTTTCCCCTCTTCAAAGCCAACCCCTAAGGGCCATGAGAACGACCAAGGACCAGCCAATCGTAAAGCCAACCCCCTAATTAGGATTGGCGAAAATCGATTTGAAACCCCAAGGGGGGATCAGGTAGTTTAGGCCGGCGATGACACCATGAACGACAATGAACAAAGACCAACCAAGGAGGACAGAAGTCGAGTACAAACATGCAGGCGGAAGCGAGATCGAGCGCAAAGATGCTAACGGAAGAGTGATTGAGCGCAGCACTACAACCTGCTCAAATTTGGGGAGATGATAAAAAATTGGTGCAAAATTAGGGATTGGAGATTCGGATTGCACAATTTTGTTTTGGCCTTCTTACTTTTTATAACTTAGGCAAGACGCTTCTTCTTCATTTTTTTATGATAATGTAGAGGTTCCGGGTTTTCGACTATTCCATCACGGGATCAAGCACTAGCATGTAAAGCACTCGAGCCGAAAAGCCAAGCGAAAAGCCGCAAGTCAAGCTCAAACTCATGCCTTCATGAGTATCCACCCTAGCACAATTTGTTATTAGTGGAATTTGAACCCTTGACCCCATCGTAGTGAGGCACAAGGAAGCAATGGCCTCTCTCTTACCACTAGGGTAAGAAGTCATTGGTTAGGCAAGATGCTTCAATTGTTTGCTGAATTATTTTCTTAGTACTACTTGCCGAAATATTGAACCTACGTATATTGCGGTAAACATTATTTCATAAATCAAATTAAACATTGCTCCCTCTAATTATAAATATAAGATATTTTAGAAGTAATATTTTGATCAACAATATAAGATGTTTAGATTTTATAGGTGATGGATTAGTAATGATTAATATTGATTTGTCTGTTCTTTAATTTTTAAATGATTTTAATTTATTGCAAAGAGTAATGAAATGAAGAAATTTATGAAAATGTCAGCGTAATTACAATGATTTTAAATGAGGAATTGACTTCTTTAAAATGTGTGTTACTTGTTAAAAAGTCTTAGGGCTCGTTTGGTAAAACGTGGGAAGTATAGTTCCCGGGAAGTTAACTTTCTAGGAATTCAGTTCCCGTAAATTGAAAATCATGGGAATTGAGAAATTGTGTTTGGTTTTGGATTTTGGATTATAGGAATTGAAATAAGAAAATAGAATTTTCCTATTAAAAAGGTGGAATTGGAACTTACCTAGAGGGACTAGGTAAGTGCACTTTCTCCAAAATAGGGGAATTTAAATTCCTAGGAATTCAGCTTCCTGAGTTTTTCTGTAACAAAAAAACCAACCAACCGCTGGTATTATCTCCAATTCCTGGAAATTTCTATTTCCTGGGTTTTTGGAATGTCAACCAAACGAGCTCTTATTCCACGTATTGTTGATAGGAGGGAGTAAGTGTTATTTAACGCTAAATACTCTTATTTAAAATATTCAGTTTGGTTTATTAATGCATTTATCAAATATCTAAACCATAGCCATCCCAAAAGCAAGAGCAGGTTGGGCGCTTGTCCAAGACCCAAAATAATATGGGGGTGAAAAAAATTTCGATATATATGATACAATTGGAATCAACCCATTTTCTATATATATAACGATGGGAAAGATAAATAAAGTAAAGGCATCCACTGTATTAATTGAAAAGCAAAAAAATAGAATTATAATTAAAATAAATGCGTGTACTTGCATGTCATGAGAGTTGTAGAGTTGAGGGATTACTCAACTTAGGGATTTAAAGAACTGGAGGAGACGTTCTTCAATATCGGAGTATGCTACTGCTCGTCTAGCATTGAAGGAGAAGAGATGAAGTCTTTTCAATTTTAAGGTTCTTGACTTTATGACACCACCACCACCAGATCAACCTCCAACGCCACCACGACATCCGTCAACCCTATCATCTACTGTTCTTTTTTTTTTGGTGAACTACCATCTAATGTGCATTTGATTCGTTTTGAGTTCGAATGCATGCTATATTGGGGCCTCTTCTCTTACCATAAGATTATTTTCTCTTAATTTGTATTTATAAACTTGATTGATTTAATCAGTAGAGACCATGAAACTGATTCAATTTGATTTGGGGATATTGATTAAATTAGAATGGAAATTTGGAGAATTTGATTCAGTTTGTAATATCTGCTCTTATTTTGATCTCCTTTTTAATACGAAGATATAGCAACAATGATTTTCCTTTGGAATTCATCAATGAGATTTTAAGTATTTGCTTCTTCGCGGCTTACAGTTGGTGTATGTTGTCTAACTGCTCATTAGTTGTGATGATGCACGATAAAAATGGGCGGACGCGAGTCGAGATTCAAACTTGAGGCATCCGCTGATAAAATGCCCGCAGTCTAAAGTGGTCAAATGTGGGAAAACCCACTAACTCACCCTCATGGACACTTGTCCTAATCCTAATGACACGTGTCCTAATTCGAACGACACATGTCGCCACCTACGAGACAAGTGTCGGGCAAGGTGCTAGATGAGCTTGCTATAAATAGGCCCCAAAGCCTCATCCACAAGGGTCTGTTTTTAGAATCTTTAATGGCTTAGGCCGGGATTAATAGCTTTAAGAGCTCCTTTTCGAGTTGGGATCGTATCGGCTAGTGAGAATCGACATTTGTTATAGTCAAAGGGAGGAAGGTGGTCCGCGAAAAGCTCAAACTCGGATCGGCCCAGATTATTGTACGCGAACGGAAATCTCGTCGCGCATCTCATATAAGTCCGATAACCCGAGATCATTCGCGTTCTACTTGATCCTGGAACCCGTCAGAACAAGATTCTGAAATTGAGATTCGTCAAGTTAGGATGATTTTGTTCCTTTTTTATAGTAGGCAAGAAGAGATATGTATTCAAAACAAACATTCATCCCTGAACATTCAAATGGATGATTTTGTTCCCTCATTCTCCCTTTGTTATTGTGATTGTTTTATTGTCAATTGAACCCTATTTTATTTTAGAAATGATATGGATATTAAATCATTCAAATTTGTTTTGGTGATGATTACAAATTTTAAATTATTTGGGCTCTTAATTATTATTCGCGAGCCTCCATTATATTTATTTATTTTTAAAATTATATTTTAAAAAAATCAATGTGTAAAATTAACCTTGATTGCGTGCATGTGTTCCATTGGGGTAAATTAATTGAATCGTGCGAATAGTCATGAATTAATTAGTTACTAAATCAAACAAATTTAAACTTTTTACTATTGGCTTTTATTGTTTGTGTAATCTTAGTTTCGAATCCTTAATGCTTTAGTGTTACCACTTTTGGGTTTTACTCGTTTGAATTGTATGATGGATGAGATTTTGGAAAACCTTAATTATATTAATAGGATGATGAAATAATAAACTACGTACTTCAAATGATGTAATATATAATATATAATTATATATTGTCATCATACCCATATAATTGCTTATATATATGTTTTTTGCCTTAAGATAAAGGTTGGTTTAATTATATCGGCTGGATCACGTGCTAGAGATTTACCACCGAAGGTGGGTTTCTTGTCATAAAAAAGGTTGACTTAATTAAATATACTTCATCCATTAATTAAAAACTATATAAAATATTAATTTTTAAAATAATTTCATACTTATTACTATTATTAATTATTTTGAAAAAATTTAAAAAAATTTAATATTTGATATTTTTATCATTCTAAAAAAGGATGCATAAATAGAAAATTAAAGGACATTTTTTAATTAATAGATAGAGTAACTAATTAGATTTATTTCCTTGGATTATTTTGTTCGTATCAAATAAACCTAAAATTATATATTTTACAGATAATTCTTAAAACTAAAAGGTCAGTTTCATAATCTTTTTATTACTTGTATAAAACTAAAAATACATTCAAAGAGTAATGTGGAGAATAAATATTTTAACCACTACACTCATCAATTTCTTAAAAAAAATTGTCAAACTGTTGGGAACAAATATTTGAAATATTTGACCGTTTACAATCTTTAATATTGGTACTATACACATTAATAAATCGAATCACTTCTTGTTTAAAAATATACTAATACTTGAAATGTTAACTAATACTACATCCATTTGGAAATATAAGTCTAATAACTTTTTGACATATTTTTTAAGGAGTTAAAAACTATATAAATTAATATATATATATTTTTATTTTTTTTACATAATTATATACTTATTAATACTCCCTTTGTTAATTAAAACTTGTCGTTTACTATTCATGCACGCTTTTTTAGAATGATAAAAACTATATGAAATATTAACATTTTTTTAAATTTGTTTTTATAAATTCATAATTAATAGTAACAAGTATGAAATTATTTAAAAAATATGTTAAAAAAGTTAATATTTTATATAATTTTTAACACCTCAAAAAGCGTGCGTGAATAGTAAAACGTCAAGTTTTAATTAACGGAGGGAGTAATATATATAAGATTATGTAAAAAAAATAAAAAAATATTATTTTATATAGTTTTAATTTAGTTATTATTGTTGACTATAATACTATGCATATAAAGTTGATAACAATTGATGATTGGATTTAAACCATCAAAAAAAAATTAATAGTTAGATTTACTCCCCTCTTTGGCACTCAAATCCCTCAAATCCTACCCACACTTATTTTTATTTTTATCTTAAATAATCTTTTTGGGAGATAAAATCTCAACTTCACTCATAAAGTTAAAAGAAAAAATTGGATACAAAGTACAAACCCGTAAAAAAAAATGGCTTAATGAACTTAGCTAACAATCGGCGGTTAAAACATCATTTTCACCTTTTCGGTATTGCTCGTTAAAATATTCCACTAAAAAGGGCAATTTTTCCTTTATTTAATATACCTTTCTTTCAATCAAAGAGTACCCTATCCCTATAACTTGGTAGAATTGGATACAAAATGAATATATTATTTTTACTAAACAACAAATATAAATGTTATTAATATAAGATGTTTAAATAATCGGTTTGGGCATAGGATAAGACACTAAATTGGAAAAGATTCTCTACCAAAAAGACAAGCGACCCTAGGAATCTAATTTAAAAAAAAAGCTAAATTAATTAAAATTTAAAAAACATTTCCCAATTTAGGGTCTTATCCTATGCCCTTGGGACATAGGATAGAAAAATCGTTAAATTATTATTAAAAATCTTTTTTTTTTAAACTTTCGTTATTGATTTTAGACTTGAAATTGGAATCGCGTTCCCTATATACACCGCAAATTAACGTCCAATCCGACGTTGTAACAACATCGAATCTGACGTTGTAATTTCACTTTAAAAAAATCCAAACGTTGTAACAATATTGAATTAGACGTTGTTATAACGTCTAATTCAATGTTGCTAATACAGCCCAGATCGGCCTAATATAAGATATTAAAAAAAAATTGATTAACAACGTCCATTTGGACGTTGTGTGTGTCTTTTTTGTTGTTGTTGTGGGTGGGTGTCTAGCAACGTCCTATTTGACGTTGTTAGCCCGGTTCAGTCCGATCCGATCTTTCACTTCACATATTACAACGTTAGATTTAACATTATAATATAATAACACTACAACGTTGATTAATAACTCTAATCCGTGAATTTGCGGAGTACATAGGGACACCGGATTTTAAATGCAAAGTAGGGCCGGGTGCCGGGTGGTTTTCGTGAGTGATGCGAAGAAGAGAACACACCCTAAAATCCAGACAAAAGGGGAGCGGTGAGGAGGGGCAAAATCGTCCATGAACAAAGTTGAGCAAGCTTAACGTTCAAAAAATTCAAATATTAGGTTCGGTTCCAAAGCTAAAGGTACGTACTGGGGTCAGGGGAGCGTAGGGATTTCCCTTTTTATTTTAATTCCTTTTTGTTTTTGGGATTTTTACAACGTCACCGAGCCGTTTACTTTTGAACCAAAACAGGCATAAAACGACAAATAGCATCCAGCCACGTGGTCACTCCAAATATAGAATATCTTGCTTCGTAATTTACCAGTCGCCGTCGCAGTTTTATTTTTGGGAGGTGGTTACATAGGTGATATTACCTCAATCAGGGTCTTTTTTAAAAAAGATTTATAATGTATAATATTATATGGTTGTTGTTAGATACACTGCAAATGGTAATTAAGGATTTGCACGTCGTAATTAACGTGCATGCACGTCGTTATTAACATGTAAATGTAGGGGTGGCATCTAAGTGCACGTCGGTCTGCACGTTGCTTTGGACGTGCAAGGCTGCACGTGACTAATGACGTGCACATTTGCACGTGGTCAACGACGTGCAAATGTGCAACTTGTCCGATTGGGTTTAGGGTTGGGTTAGGGTTTAGGGTTTAGGGTTAGGGTTTAGGGTTTAGGGTATAGATGTTTATGGCCAAGGTGTTAGGGTTTAAGGTTTATGGTGATGTTTAGGGTTTAGGGATATGTTAATAGAATGGCTGCGTAATAGAATAAAATTCAATAATTTTAGGAAAGGTTTTCATTCGAATAATATGCGAATAATATTACAAGACACGGAAAAAAAAAGGTTTTTCATTCGAATAATATGCGAATAATATTACAAGACACGGAAAAAAAGGTTTACATCGATAATTGTAATAGACTCGTGGAATAAACTCTAGACAAAGTGTAAAGGGCGACCGGCATCGACACGTAAGGCTCGGAATTTGTCAAACTGAGCTTGAAAAGGAGCATCCCATCCTTCGACGCTCGGTAGATGATGTTGAACCCATTCTGGTGCAGGCGGCGGAATAGGAGCGTTAGGACGCAACCAAACCTATGAGAACGGAAAATTAGAGTTAGAGTATTAAAATATAGATGAAAAGTAATAATAGGATATATAAGACGTTTGAAGTCGTACCGCGGCAAAATGGTCTTGGTTTCCGAGTGGACCGTACAGCATCACCCAAAATGTCCATCACCTCGTCGCACAGCTTGTGGAACCGAGGATCCTGTGACAAGGCCCGTAGAGTGCCATGGATCTCATGAATCCGCTCCTCTCGATCATGGGGGACAACCGCAGGCTGAGGCAGGTCCACCCATGGATCCATCGTGATCGGGTGGACGGGCGCTGGAGGGTCCGGATGGCGTGGCGTGGTGGTCAACACATACGGCCGGCTCTGAGATGCGTACCACGCCATGTAGTCAGCAGTGACACCGGCCTGACAATCCTCGCTAGTCCGTCGGTGCTCACCGAGTGGGTAGAAGCGATCGTCATCCTGACTATGCCACCTATTGTGCTGGGTGGCAAACGTGGCGACATACCTCCTCCTCAAGCTAGCGTCGCGGGTGACCTGCCTCGGCGGGATGACGGGCTGCGGGACCCCCTGGACTCGACCAAACTGCCGCAGACACCGATCGGGCATATATGGCTCCTCCTCACCGCAGAATGAGATCGTGTCGCGGTAGGTGGACGTCCGGTACTCGCCGTCGAAGTCCAAATCACGCCCAAATGGCATCCAACGAACCTACAAATAAAATATTCAAATGTAAGTCATATCTACGAAAAATATTAAATATATGTATAGTATCGGTGACTTACATCATCGACGGTAAGGCGGTCGACCTCCTCCCGCATATGTCGAACCCGCTCGAGCTTGCCCTCATCGTCCATGCGGGTAGGAGCCTTTGGAGGCTCGAACTGGGTGTACCATCGTCGATCCGCAGTCCTAACCGGATCGCTGGACAGAGCCCCACGGAAACGCGGGAAGTATGCCCAGATCCAAGCCTTGACACAGAAAAACAATTTAGTAAGATTGAGACTAAAATAATAATAACCTATAAAACGAAAATCGTGGACTCGTACCTGCAGTAAAGACGTGCATCTATCTAAACCCTTTGCCTCTGCTCGGGTAGCCTCTCCTAGGCCCCTGTATCCGGAATCCGACCCGGCTCTGCGACTTGTCAACGAACAAAGTCGCGGCGAGAGCGATGGATAGGTATGCCAAGGCTAAATCTCGCTGTCGGTCAGGGTCATCTCCTGGCAGCCCACCTCCCACATATCCCCCATCCATCGGACCGTGTCGCTCGATCCATCGATCCGTAAGCAGCCCAACGAGGTAGCCTCCAGCTCGTCTGTACGCCCTCAGCGTCTCGGCAGGTAGCTGGTAGTACTCGGCGATCGTGGGGATAAGCTCCACATCGGCTAAGGCTGACAAGCAAGCCTGTCCGTCAATCCGCAACCCTATCAAGCAAGCCTGTCTTTTAATGTCTTTTCAATTCTTTTAAATTCTTATAATGTCTTTTAAAGCCTTTTAAAGTCTTTTAATGTTTTTCATGTCTTTTAATATGTTTTTAAGGTCTTTGAATGTCTTTTAAAGTCTTTTAATAACATAACAACTAAAAACTATATACTCATAAAACTATAAACATATAATAACATAAAAACTATAAACTAAAAAATATAACATCTATCAACTATATACTACAAACTATAAACATATAAAACTATATTATTAAATAAAAACTATATTATAAAACTATATAAAATAAAATAAAAACTACATAATAACTCAAATAAAAACAATATAAATTAAAAACTAAATAAAATAAAATATTTAAATAACTCAAATACCGGTGGGGTCGGGACGGGGGAAACCTTCATACGCCGCTTCCGCGGCGGTAATAGTGCCCGTGTCGCCACCGCCTCGGGCTCCTCCTCCACCACCTCAACAGTCGCCGGCGCCACCACCTCCGGCACCACCACCTCCTCCATCGTCGGCACAAGGCCCTCCTGGTCCACACCTCCACCCTCCGCCACCACGACCGCCCCGACCTCGCTACCTCCACCCTCCGCCACCACGGCCGCCCCGACCTCGCAACCCCACACGGCTTCAAGATCCGTCGTCGGGACCACCATCTCCGTCTCCGTCTCCATGTCTCTATGCTTTTTTGGGTAAGACTCAATGTGCATGTCATTTGAGTGCTATGATATTCTTGGATGTGCAGAGTGCACGTCGTTTTGGACGTGCAAAATGTGCACGTCATTTTCTACGTGCATTTGTGCACGTTCTTAAAGACGTGCAGACACGGTAACCAAGACGTGCCTGCACGTATATGTGTTGTGTCCCCATCCAACTTGCACGTTTTTTGGCGTGCATTCACGTTGCTTTTTACGTGCATGCACGTCGTAATTACCGTGGAGATTTGCGGTGTATATAGTTTCCGCGTATTATATTGTAGGCAAAATTACAGAAAACCACCCTTTAAATATGGGTGTTTTTACTTAATCACCCCTTAAATTTAAAATTACAGAAAACCACCCTTTACATGGTATTTGTTTACAACTCACCACCCATTCAACTATTTTCTTTAATTTATCATTAAATATATTATATTTTAATATTTTTAAACTCAAATTTGATTGTAAATATATTCATATTTTGAATTTAAGGACTCGATCATATTTTAGGGATTATTTTATTTATTTTAAAAAAATAATAATAAATATAGCCTAGAATTATTATCTTAATTTATGGTTGAAAATGTTTATAAAATTTTAAAATATTATGGAAATTAATCTTATTTATTTATATTTTAAATAAGAGTAATTTACATAATGTTTTAAAAATTTATAAACATTTTCAAACATAAATTAAGATAATAATTCTAGGCTTTATTGATTATTATTTTTAAAAATAAATACAATGATCCCTAACATATAATTGGGCCCTTAAATTCAAAATTTGAATATATTTACAATCAAATTTGAGTTTAAAAATATTAAAATATAATATATTTAATGATAAAGTAACGAAAATAGTTGAATGAGTTGTTAGTTGTAAACAAATACTCCCTCCGTTAATTAAAACTTGACGTTTTACTATTCACGCACGTTTTTGAGGTGTTAAAAACTATATAAAATATTAACTTTTTTAACATATTTTTTAAATAATTTCATACTTGTTACTATTAATTATGAATAAAAACAAATTTAAAAAAATATTAATATTTCATATAGTTTTTATCATTCTAAAAAAGCGTGCATGAATAGTAAACGACAAGTTTTAATTAACAGAGGGAGTACCATTTAAAGGGTGGTTTTTTTGTAATTTTGAATTTAAGGAGTGGTTAAGTGAAAACACTCATATTTAAAGGGTTGTTTTATGTAATTTTCCCTATATTGTAATAGATGTTAGGAGTAATATAATACAATATATATGTTATAATTAACGGCCATTTAAGTTAATTTTTATTATTATTTTATACAATTTATAAGGTATAATGCGTTTGTTTGGATACCATATATTATGACTTACGGAGTATTATTTATTATAAGTTATTATTTAAAAAAACTCTTATTATACATGGGTTAAGTGTAAAGTGTATCGCCAATTGTTGATTAAAAACTATATCCTATAGTATACTTGAACGAGTTGTGGAATATGAATAAAAATTATATAGGAGAGTTGAATATATTTTCAAACAAAATTGGAACTATAATGCATTTGTTTGGATACCATATATTATGACGTTGATTTGGATCAAAATGATGTTGTTAAAGGACCAAAACAAGTCCGTTTGGGATTATAGCTAGCAAAGTCTTTTTAGGACTCAAAATGAGGTCGTTCTGAGCTCGAAATGGATCTGTTTAGAACTACAACGATGCAATTTTTTTATTTATTTTACTTAAAACAACAACACTTTGTCGAAGCTTGAATCCAAACAGAAGAACGAAAATAGAAACAGGAATTTGGTTATTCAAGATTAAAATTTAATGATAAATACTTTTGAGAGGGAAATCAAAATAGTGTATATATACTTATTATTTATTTATTTTCTACATATGCCCCCTTAAGCCCTCCACCACTGATGCGAAGATTATGAACAATGTATAGCATAGAAGTATTTATTCAAACCGAAAAACTATAGTTAAAAATATCATATTACCATTTTTCATATTTTAAAACAAAATTAATAATTATACTACCATATTCTCATTCATGACAACATATTGATAGACTTTTTTTTACTCTAGTTTAAGCAATTCGATACTTATTCTCAAAAATATTTAAACCTAAAGAGAGTCTTGTTTAAAAATAAAAATAAAAACTTGTATGTTTTACATTTATATTAGTTCTTTTGTATGAGTAAAATAAATTTCTTGCTCTAGCTAGAATAATTAATGTACGTATGTCGGTAACAAGTGTGTGTGTGATAGCTTTAGATCGATGAATAATGTGGCCACCAAGGCAATGAGGGTCGCCCCATATATGCATGATTTGGTTGAGAAATCAACAATTACCATATATCCCCATGTGAGGATTTCACATCACTCTCTTTTGCTTTTCTTAACAAAATAAAAATAACTTTACCAAAAAAAACATAAAATTTAGTGTCATATGCATAAATTTAAAAAGTTATTTTAAAAATGATACTCATAGACATATATTAGAGCGTCTCTAGGAGTTCTTCTACTTGGTTGGGGTCGCGGAGTTCGTAGTTGGGACTGACTAGAGTCGTAGTGGTTCTTTCAAGGCGACTCCGTATCCAGGAAGGAGCTTTTTTAGAGTTTCATCTACACTACCCACAGGAGATTGATTCCTACTGTACCGCTGACATGCGGTGTTACTGTTCAGTGGTGCTTAGCTTCGTTTTTTACCGGCTTCCTCAAGTTATCAAGAGTAGTTCTGCTTGGTCTTCTTGCTGTAAAGTTTGTTTCTGCTTGTTTCGATGCGCCTTTTTTCTGTTTTTAATGTAAGTTTAGACGGTTTCCGCCTCTCGAGAATCAGGTTTACCTAATCTCGAATCTTTACTTAATAAAAAAGGACATATATTAGAAATCTAAAAAAAGAGAAGAAAGTCATACTTTCAATACAATGATTTTGTGGCTAATGCATTAAAAAGGCAACAAAAAGTTTTTTTTTTCAAAATCTATTTTGAGTTTTTCTAATGTGTCCCGATGAGTGTGTACATATTAGAAAATTTGTTTTAAAAATTGCTACACAAGTTAGTTTTGGCTTTTTTTATTTATTGAAAAATGAAGTAATTAAACATATCATATTGTCTAATGAATTTTTTTTTAAAAAAAAAGACTGAAATAGCACAAATCATCATAAAAAAACATAAGAAAAAACACCAATAACAAAAAAAATACTAAATAAATTAACTAGGGTCGATAAAATGGCACTAGCGAAAAACAGACCTAAACAACAACAACAACAACAACAACAAAAGAGTGACTCTTCTCTTATGATATATGGTAGTTAGAGACATGTGAAAACCTCATATTTTAACTAAATCGTCATTAAAGCTTTAATTATCGATCACGTCTACGATCTCTCATACATCGGTAAACAAAACCCCAAATAGCTATTACAATATATTGAGATCCTAATTTCATCTATTTACATTTTATGTCACGTTTTTCTCTTCCTTGCAAATAAGGCCATGTTAGGACCACTGCTAGCTGTCTCTCTTCTTGTTTGTCGTTTTGCCAGACTATATAAGGCCTGTCATTACAGTTTTTTTATAAGAGTGAATGAATCAGCTGCTATGGCTGAAAGCCCTAAATGAAGTTTCCTTCCTCCCTATAACGACCATGAATGAAGTTGCTTTTTTGAGCTAAAACTTGTTTGACGCTTGATCTAGTGATCTCACTGATCTTGGATCCAACAGTAAAGTTGGATTTTGACATGGTATCAGAGCTCCCAGGTTCAGAATACATTTCCGTTGAAAACCAGTAATCGTTGAAGAAGATCTTCAATGGCTGATGATAACTCTGTTCATGGAGGAAGTGGGAACCATGAGGTTCAAGGTAATCTAGCTGATCCCCTTTTTTTAGCTAATTTTGATAACCCTGGATCGCAGCTCGTAATGAGCACTTTTGATGGATTGAATTTTCTGCCATGGATGAGAGGAGTGACCATGGCACTAGGAGCAAAGAACAAGATAGGGTTCATAGATGGAACTCTTTCTAAACCTGTTGACTTAAATACGATTGAAGCATAGAGGTGGATCAGGGCAGATTTTATGGTGAGATGTTGGCTTCTGAATTCAATGTCCAACTCCATAAAGGAGTATATGTTGAGTCTGCTAGGCAACTATGGGAGGAAATTTCATAGAGATATGGGCAAGCAAATGGCCCCTTGATATATCAACTTAGGAAGAAGATAAGTGGGATAACCCAGGATGGCTTGACAGTTGCAGAGTATTTCAACAAGCTTAAGAGGATCCATGGATCAACTCCAAGTGCTTGAGAGTGTTTCGATGTGCACATGTGGGGGAATTGCCCAATGCAGATGTGAGTTACAGAAGAGAATGAATGACATGGAGATGAGGAACAGGCTCATGCAGTTTTTGATGGGTTTAAATGAATACCATGAAGGTGTAAGGAGTCAGATCTTGTCAACTGATCCTATCCCAAATATCAACAGAGCATATTACTTGATTTCTCAAGCTGAGAGTCAAAGGAATGGAGGAGGAACTGGCAGCACCACTCAGGACTCAAGTGCTCTAGCTGCCAACAGACAAGGAAGTAGACCTCCTTATAGAAGTTACAATCAGAATCCTAGCTATAATCAGAGTCCAGCAAATTTAGGGGCTCAAGGAGGGAATATGGGATATCAGGAAAGGAAGGATGGCAGAAGGGAGTACCAACCCAGAATGGACAAGGCAGAAAAGGCAAAACTGAAGTGCACCTTTTGTAACCAGAGAGGTCACACAGTGGATCAATATTTTAAAATCCATGGCTACCCTGATTGGTACCAAGGATTAAAGGACCTAGTGAAAGGATCAGCTAACTCTGCAGGGATGCAAGAGCAGGATAGCCCATTAGATGATGACAGAGCTCATGGAAGGCACACAGATGGAGGAGTTGACAGGGCTCTTGTAAATGCTGTTTGCCAGGAGGTCTTCAAGATGATGAAAGGGAAAGGGCCTGCAGAAGGTCACTCGTCTGTAAATTTTGCAAGTATGTTTGTACTATCTAATGTGCATTCTGTAGATAGATTGGAAAACAGAAAGGAATGGATAGTGGATACAGGAGCCAATGATCACCTGACTGATGATGAATCCTTGTTATATGACAAGATCAGATTGAGAAAGCCTATATATGTTGGCTTACCTGATGGCCATATTGTCATGGTAAATGAGTCTGGGAAAGTACAGTTATCTAGAGAGTTGTGCTCCAAAATGTGCTTTATGTTCCTGTATTTAAACATAAATTGTTATCTGTTGGAAGAATGGTAGAGAAAGATGGGTTGAGAGCCATATTTGATATGCATGGGTGCATTTTTCAAGGCCTTGGATGTGATGAGGTGCTGATGAAAGGGACCAGAAAGGATGGCCTCTACAAGATTCCTGAGGTGTACTCAGAAGACCCAAGAGTCAAGTGGAGCAAACCATCCATGCAGTCTTCACCTTATGTTTTTGCTTCTGCTAAAATAGATGTTCATGTTCATCATGCCAGGCTAGGACATACATCTGTATCTAAGCTCAGACATATAGAGTTCTTGAAGAATTTTGTGCAAGACAATTTGTTTTGTGAGACTTGTAGCTTGGCTAAACATCACAGGTTGCCCTTTAAATTAAGCAATTCCATGGCCAATGGCCTCTTTGATCTTATTCATGTTGATTTATGGGGACCATACAAGGTTCCTAGTGTTACAGGAGCAAAATATTTCCTAACTATTGTAGATGACTACAGTAGAGTGACATGGACATATCTGCTGAGGGAGAAGACAGAAGTATGCAGGGTAATCAAAGATTACTTCTCATATGTTGTGACTCAGTTTGGAAAGAAAATCAGATGTGTGCGCAGTGATAATGGAACAGAAATTGTGAATAAAGATTGTGGGGAGTTATTTGCAGCAGAAGGAGTAATACATCAGAAAAGTGCACCATACACACCTCAACAAAATGGGAAAGTAGAGAGGAAACATAGACACCTGGTTGAAACTGCCAGGGCAATGAGGATTCATGCAAATTTGCTTGTGAAATACTGGAGTGAGTGCATTCTTGCAGCTACTCATGTAATCAACAAGCTTCCCACTGCTATACTGGAATGGAAGACTCCTTTTGAGAGGCTCTTCAAGAAGAAGCCATCTTATGATGAGCTGAGAGTGATAGGATGCTTATGCTATGCTCCTATTGACCACACAGTGAAGGACAAATTTGGTCCAAAGGGCAGGAAATGTGTGTTGCTGAGCTACCCACACGGTCAGAAGGCATACAGGTTATTAGATTACCAAACAGGGAAGATTTTTGTTTATCAGAGACGTTGTGTTTCATGAAGATAGATTCGCTTTCAGAGATGATGATCACACTGTGAGTAAAGGTGATGAAATCATGCACAGCTTACCCCTTGTCAATCATGCAGATGATTATGAGGATTGGTGTTACCAACCAACCAACACAAGCCTAAATACATCCCCTTCATCAAGCCAGAATGAACCTCCACCAAATGAACCTTTAAACACCACCTCACAAAACTCTGACCACATGGTGTCACACTCCCCTTGGAGAGCACCATCACCCCAAAATATACCATAGAATCCTTACCTAAACCATGATGACTTTCCTCCTCTGGGAAGATCATCTAGACCCTCAAACAAACCATCTAGACTCCAAGATTTCATATGCCCTACTTTACCTTCAAACTCAGACCAACTATCCATATCCTTTCTAGCTAATGTACTAGGAGACTTGTCCATTTATTTAGAGGACTTCATAAGGTCATTTGCTAATATGATCACCATAGCAGAGCCAAGCTCTTATAAACAAGCTGTCAAAAGTAGCATGTGGCAGGAGGCTATGAACAAAGAAGTCTCAGCATTGGAAGGGAATCAAACCTGGATCATGACAGACTTGCCACCAGATCATAAAGCAATAGGTTGCAAGTGGGTGTACAAGGTTAAGTACAAGCCTGATGGTTCAGTAGAGAAATACAAAGCTAGACTCGTGGCAAAGGGTTACAATCAGGTGGAAGGAAAGGATTACAAACATACTTTTTCACCAGTTGCAAAGCTTGCTACAGTGATATTAATTTTCTCTATGGCAGCCAAGAAGGATTGGCCAGTGTTTCAGTTGGACATCAACAATGCTTTCTTACATGGGAGTCTTGAAGAAGATGTCTACACGATACCTCCAGAGGGGTATGACAGTAAACTAAGGCAGGTTTGCAAGCTAATAAAGTCCTTATATGGGCTAAAGCAAGCCTCTAGGCAGTGGAACTCAGAGTTGTCACAATTCATGGTTTCTCATGGATTTGTGCAATCCAGAAATGTTTATTCATTATTCATCAAACAGGTCCCTAAGGGAAAAGTTGTGGCACTGGTATATGTAGATGATTTACTGTTGACTGGGGATGATATGGATGAGATTAATTCCATAAAGAAAGCATTACACAGAGCTTATACCATTAAGGACCTAGGACTGGCTAGGTACTTCTTGGGGATTGAGATATCTAGAACAGTAGATGGAGTTTCTCTTCATCAAAGGAAATATATCTTAGATATCATTGCAAATTGTGGCATGACAGGATGCAAACCATGTGGTTTTCCAATGGCAAAAGGATTGAAATAGTCACCAGAAGTAGGAGTTCCTTTAGCAGAACCAAAGAGATATAGAAGACTTGTGGGAAGGCTCTTATTCTTGAATCTCACAAGGCCTGACCTGTCTTATGCCATCCAGCATTTGAGTCAATTTATGTGCAGTCCCAGGGAGCCTCATATGGAAGCTGCCTTACATGTGATCAGATACTTGGCTGGACTTGGATTGTTCATGGCAAAGGAATCAAATTTTGACATCACTGGATATTGTGATGCTGATTGGGATCGGGGCTTGTGCATACAGTTCTAGATCTCTCAAAAGATATTGTGTGTACTTTGGAAGCTCTCTTGTCTCATGGAAGACAGAGAAACAGCAAACTGTTTCAAAATCCTCAGCAGAATCTGAATATAGAAGCATGTCCAAGACAGCTAGTGAACTTGTGTGGATTGAAGGGTTGCTTAATGATTTGTCTGTGGTGGTTCCTCTGCCAATCACCCTACACTGTGATAGCAAAGCTGCAATTCACATAGTAGCCAACCCGGTTTTTCATGAAAGAACCAAACACATCAAGGTGGATTGCCACTTTATTAGAGAGAAAGTCCTAGAGGGATTCATACATACTCCACACATTCGAACAGGATTGCAAATTGCAGATGTGATGACAAAGCCAGTCAGTGAAGAACAGCTCAGATTCTTCATTGGCAAGTTAGGACTTGTCAATCCTCACCCAAGTCCAACTTGAGGAGGGGGTATTGAGATCCTAATTTCATCTATTTACATTTTATGTCACGTTTTTCTCTTCCTTGCAAATAAGGCCCTGTTAGGACCACTGCTAGCTGTCTCTCTTCTTGTTTATTTTGCCAGACTATATAAGGCCTGTCATTACAGTTTTTTTTATAAGAGTGAATGAATCAGCTGCTATGGCTGAAAACCCTAAATGAAGTTTCCTTCCTCCCTATAACGACCATGAATGAAGTTGCTCTTTTGAGCTAAAACTTGTTTGATGCTTGATCTAGTGATCTCACTGATCTTGGATCCAACGGTAAAGTTGGATTTTGACACAATACAAAACTAGAACTAACCCATCAGAAACCAAAAACCGGACAGTAAAATCCACTTTGTAAAGGGGTTCATATCTTTAAGTTACGTACAAACTAATTTTGGTTTTTGTATATGAGTTGAAACCCTCACTTTTATTGGAATTTCATATATTTCAATCATTCCTCTTATACTTAATTACTTTTTACTCTAAATAAGAATCTAAAAGGGAGGGTAATAAATAAGTAATAACCATGGTTTTAAGGTTAATCCACATGCAATGATTAAACATTGATCAACCTCTAAATCCTATTAATCTCATCATTTGCTAAAGTAATTTTTATTTAATTTTTACATGCATAATTAAAAGGTGAAGGGACAAGCTAACCTTTCTTTTAGAACAAATAAAAAGGAGAGGTCGAATGTAGTTGGCATATTATTCATGGAAAGAGTATGATTGTTTTTTTTTTAATTATATATGATGAATGGTTTCACAATAGTCAAATATATATATGAGAGGAGATGTCACTCATTGCTCTTCCACCACGGCCAACTTATATATCAGTAATTCTTCCCTTTTTTTTTAACTCTTTTTTGGTCCTTTAATTTTCTTGATGTGTACTCTCATCTTGTACATGAGACAACTAACTTTTACAACACAAACAATATCATACAAGTTTTTTAGTAATTTGCATACTAATGTTCATAGCATATTTTTTGAGGCTACAAATAAAAGAAATGCCCCAAAGGTTAAGATAGTGTGAATTTTAAAGTGTTGTAAACACCAAACATAATTTGCAATACCTATTCTTAGAGTTATCCTACAAAAATTTCCGAAGATATGATATACATATACATATTTCAGTATTCAATATTTTTATTGTCGTCTGTGTTGATCTTGGATCTTTCAAAAACACCCTTTTAATTAATCGGGTGGGAAAATGATACGTAAATACATCCTGATCTCTAGTACCTTGCTCCTCTGTAAAATACACTCGATTGTTGTTGCATATTGTTGTTATAACACAAATTTTCATAACATTTTAATGTCGGTAATATAGAATTGTTAGATGCAATTTTGACCCCAGTCGGGATGGTCCAGTTACTGCTAAAATATAATTTTATTTTGAAATAATTAACTGAGCTCATCCTTTTTTTAGCTTGTTGCATCTCCTAGGGTTATAATATAAGCTATATATACATTGTTCAAATTTTAAATTAGGGGGAAATTGTGGAAAATCATCATAGGGTGCTTGTCAGTTACTAAGATTGTGTGGACTTGCTTTAAGCAAACTAAATTAATCATGACGACGACGAAGGTCCATGAAAAAGAGACCACAAATTAATATATAAAAACAATAAACACAAATACATTTTGTTTGGTTTTATAGATCAAATATTTAGCAAGAAATAATAATTATATGAATAATTAGTATAATTAATTAGGGCATATATATTGGAGTTGGAGACAACCAATTCAACCAAAGGAGATGAATGATGAAAGCAATGCACACTGGCCTTTCTAGTCATTTGTTCGTTGAGTGACTTTATACCTTTTGAACCGACCAAACTATGTATCATCAAGGTGTGGAAGACGCAATCAACCTCTTTTTATTCTTCTTCTTTTTTTTCCCTATTTCTTTTCTTTTTCTTTGTTACCTTTTTTTTCACCTCAATGATATATGTTGTATCATATTTGTAATTCATTTTTCCCTATATATGTTCATGCTAAATAAAATCCAATCATATTTTTCTTGTGAATGTAACTTTTCTCTTATTGAATACTCCCTCTGTTAATTAAAACTTGTCGTTTACTATTCATGCACGCTTTTTTACAATGATAAAAACTGTATAAAATATTGACTTTTTTTTAAATTTATTTTTATAAATTCATACTTAATAGTAACAAGTATAAAATTACTAAAAAAATATATTTAAAAAGTTAATATTTTCTATAGTTTTTAACACCTCAAAAAGCGTGCATGAATAGTAAAACGTCAAGTTTTAATTAACGGAGGGAGTATAAAATATCTAAAACTTTGTGGAGGAGCAATATATATATATAGGGAGAGAGAGATTAGTTCTGTTGTACACAACCTTTATCGTGTATCATATACTCAGAAATTATTCGTCTATTTGTTCATGATGATTCGTCTGTTTTCACATAAATATTCATCTGTAAAAAAAATGTAAAAAATGTAAATTTCATTCTAATGAATAATTGTCCAATACCACCAAATAATTTCATTCCACAGAAATAATCTCCCAATACCAATGAATAATCATAAGTTACTTTTAATCTCATTCGTTGATCTTTTTAATTTAATGGCCTAGATTTGTTAACCTAATACACAATAAGAGTTGTATACATTTGATATATTATATATGTATAAACTTTACTTGACCTACCTAATATGAGGTGTACTGATATATTGTTGTTTCGATCAAGAATGATTTTTTTAACCTATCTTAGTAGTTATAGATCTGAGTTCGAATATGTTAATTAGTCAGTGTGATTATAAACAAAAATATTTGTTTCTATAGAGAGGTTGGTTTCGGTGTACACAACCCTTACGGTACGATGTACAAAAGTCTTATCGTCTATTTGCTCATAATAATTCGTATGTACAAAGAGTGCGAAAAATGCAAATTTTTATTCTCACGGATAATTTCTCAATACCAGCGAATCATTTCATTCTAATGAATAATCTTCCAATACCACCGAATAATCAGAAGTTACTTTTAATCTCATCTATTGATCTTCTTACTTCAATGATCCAGAGTTGTTAACATGATACATCATAAGGGTTGTGTACATATGATAATCATATTGTCTATATATATAAATTGTAAAATCAAGTAAATGCACTTGAGCTTATATGCATGCATTTTATACAAACTAAATCAGATATTATCATAGATTCATAATGCCATTATTTCAAATTAGTGATTAAAGCTTGTGGGTAAGCTCAAAAATGTATCAAATTAAGCAAATCCTTACAAGTTTGTAAGGTGCTTCATTTTTAGTTAAATTATTAAAGTGTGACATATATGATATCTCAAATAAATTAATTTAGTGGTGCTATATTTATTCATTGGATTCAAATAAGATGTGTGCATGATATTGATCCAACTATATAGTTGAGAAACCCTATCCATTACATATGATTTAGTTTTCTGCCAATGTAATTAATTATTGCAATAGATACAAATTGGGACACCCACATGACAAGGAACATAAAAAAGTGGATGCAAAGGCAGTGTAGTGGTCCTCTACATCCAAATTGTATATCATAAAATTAGGTGGTTTTTTTCTAAACAAAACCCTAGCAATCACATGAGGATATAACTAGCCTAGCTAAGTACTTTTGATGGAAAAAAGGGCTTAAGCACCTTTTGGGCTGTTAACACATTAACACCGGCCCTTAATGAGTTGTCAAATTATAACACACACCTTCACTTTGCCACTGATTCATCTCCTTGCAACAGTTATGCATATCAGCATATACAAAAAATTTTGGCACAAATTTGTTAGAGAGTTCATCTTTATCGTCGTTGTTCATCGTGTGTCGCTATTCGTAAATCTCTCTCGTACCACTTCGAATCAAAAGAAAAGTAAATTGCATGCCCCTCAAGCTCTTCAAGATGATTTGAAGGTGAAGACAAAGCTGTTTTTGTAAAAGAAAGTGCATTCCCTACCACCACATTATCCTTGCAAACAAAGAGAGGAAGCACAATAAAGGGCATTGAGTGATTAACCAAAAGCATGCTTTACAAATGGCATCCTAAGACTAATATATATCATCATAATAATACTGTACAATGGATGAAGGCATGTTATTGTACTCAATTATACTTGAGCTCTCATCCATAATAACATGAATGATATCGGCTTTGTCGATTCATATCCATATATGAATCGCGGGACAGAAAGAAATGGATGCATCGAATCATAGCTCACAATAAACCAACCAACGCAACTTTCTCGTTATAGTGATGTACACTCTTAACATCACAATCGGGTTTCAAACTTCGTATTCAGAATTGCCTTCAAGGCAAGTTGAGAGTTCCTATGATTGATTGACATTAATGTGTGGATTTGGGAGAGGTTTAGAACATGCAAAAGATTTGTAACACACTCAATTCACAAGAACTTCTTTCAAAGGTAAGATATTAGCATGTGTAGTTTGGAGACTGAAATGTCAAGTTCAACTACCTTACCTTGTCGAATTCAGCTGATAACCACAGCTTGGAAAAAGAACGGAATACCAGTAGGCACGCGCACTGCGTGCACACAGATACGGAAAAAAAAAGGGAGAAAATCACTACGCACGCAGAGCTAGTGCGTGTGCGCGCGCGTTTAGGGTTGCGTTGTGAGATGTTTTGGAGGGTAAATAAGTAAATCTAATTACCCTTCTGTAAAGTACCCATCTTCCCTAACTGGAAATGTGGGAAAGGAAGAGATTCTTGTTTGGTGTCTTACCTCCAAAGATAATACCAGTAGAAACCCTTCCATGAAGCAAGGTTGTGTTGGTTGATTACTTCAGTTGGTACTCTATCAACAACCTCTTCAAAGTGTCCCTGTTTACCAAAAATTATCCAAGTACAGCACAGGCAATCATAATCAATCTATTAAGTATATAAATCATATTTTAACCAGGCATTCAGCATCCAACTAATGTCTTTATTTTTTCTTCAATCAACTATGCTTTCAATGGTGCTTCACAACCAGGACAAGTGTTTTTATCATCATCATCATCAATATTTTCATTTTTTTTCATTTACCAACCTTGAGGATGGATATTTGTACGCATCTAACAGTGCGCTTCAAGATATGGTAGCACATAATTAACCATCCTAGCTAGATACTCAAAGCTTACAAGAGCTGAGATCTAGCACTAGAGTGCCTGAGGTTGGGTGTCATGCATTGACTCTACCAGAAACCGGTGAATCATCTCAAAGCTGGTAAATGTGATAACAGCAGCTGGTGTGGTCCGGACCAAATTAGTTGCACACCCACGGTAAAATCCTGGGATGCCGTCCTTCTGATATACTTTCCTAACGCAGTCTACCACCCCAGAATACCGTTTTTCTGAATGGTGCCCCTGTTCTTGGAGCCTTGAACGTACCACCTGTAAACATTTGGAAGGATAAACAGAACATAATGTAACCGCTAGATGTTGGATTGGAATGAAAAGAAAAGGCTTTCACGTGGAGAGATGGGGGCCTCTTGCTCTAGTGAACATATTGCAGCACTTTTTGTAACAAGAGATTACATTAATCAATCCAAACAAATCAATAGCTTAATATAAAGCTCTTGGTGCAAAGACCCCTTGTTCTCTTTTAGGAGCTTTTTCAAAAGTATATCAAAATAGCCCGTGAAGATTTATTTTTATTTGTTACCAATTTCAATTGATTTTAAGTTTTTTAACTTTCTGAGTTGGGATCCCAGATAAGCTACAAATAACGGCGTCAGTGAAGAGCACAATCTGGACGCACTATTGATTTCAACATACGAGCTTTATGGCCTGATTTCAGCTTTAAAAAAGAAAAGAAGCCACCAAAGCCAAAAGGCTCCACAATGTTCCCTATCAAGTACTCTGTATCAAGTTATGAAAGTTTGACCTTCAATGCAGAAACTGCTCCACTCTATTTGTATTTAATCTTAAATAACAAGCAAGTGGAAAGAATATAGTACCGATAATTAAGTAGGGAATTAATTTACTCAGAGCGTTGATGGCTTATGTTTATTGTCACTAATAATTGTACCTCAATTGGTTAAATAAGCCAGGTTTTCTAGTTTTCCCTTGCCAATGAGTTTAAATAGGTAGAGACAGTAATCCTATAACTTTGGTAAATAACCAACTAACCAAAAAAAATGCCAATCAATACATGAGATGATTCTTGAAGGTGAAAAAGATACAAAAAAACATCAAGGGAGAGCCCAGATGTTCTGAAGTCACGGATTGAGCAGAAAAAGCCATTTAGAGTTCTTTCAGAAGAGTTATTATTCAATTATGGACACATGATTTTCTAATGAAATACGACCTTATCTTAGAAAAGTACATGCTACCGATCCAGAATATGCAAGTCTCACCTCATGCGGATATGTCAATGAAGATGCGAATATTTTGGAAACTGAGGAAGCAACGGCAACATCAGTTGCAGGAAGCTTGTCCACACAACAATTTGCTGGTACAATGCAAGAAATATGGTTGATTATGAATGTAACCAAACTTTTATCTTCTTTCGGCAATATAAGATCTTATTTCATAAAAGAGCACGAAAGATTTACCGCGATTTGCAAGGTAAGACTTGATTTTCTCATACATAGGAAACTGAATGGCTACATGACTGATACCAGCTAATGCAGGAACCAGCCCACTGTCCACCATGCACAACACCAAAATAAAAATTAGTAATATCCAAATTTGCAAGTCAATACTTGTCATTCACAGAGTCAGCAAATACCTATACAGTCCACGAATACCCTCTTCATGAGCTATTTTTTGTAGAGCAGAAAGTGTGCCCTTATATGGCTTCACCGCCATTCTCATTCCTTGAGTCTGCAAATAAACAATGTCACTGCTTTAGAAACATTTTTCTTCTCAGAAGATGCATTCACCACTTGCATGCAGCACCTGCATTGTATATAAAAGTATACCCACATTCTGTAAGTATCACTCTAACCTTTCCCTTATCTCTCAAGTGCACTCATCTTGCTCTTATAGGTTTAAAAATGGATATAACTGCTTTATGTCTTTAACAACCATATAGGATAGGATTCACTCTCCTAGGCAGAGGTCTTGCAAAATGACAGGATGAGAAGATGGAAGAGTAGGAAAGGAGAGCAGAAAAGAAGGGTGGAAGGGTAGGAGAGAAGAAAACTGACATGAGCCAACTGAAGAGGGAGTAGAGAAGGTGGACTTGGGGTGCTGTGGGACAGGGGTGCTGTGGGAAGGGATGAAAACAAATGGAGAATAGAATTCTAATCAAGAATGTTAATTCCCAAGGTTAAATGTGCCTTCGGTATAATTTTTTCACTTTGAAAATTGAAAGATGAGCATTTTTGGAGAAAAACATTATAAAGCACACAGATCTTCGTCATTTTTTATCCTCCCCCTGCGGAAAATAGCACACAACTTTTCACAACAAAACATTACTAAACACATCAATTCTAATACCTAATCACATGCCGCTTCTATCATTTCAGAAGTTCTAGCTAACAACAATAACAAGTTCTAAAGGAACTGTCAAGGAGAATATATTTTCTCTTATACAAGGACCAACCTTTAAAAAATAACATAATGTAAATCTGAACTTAAAAAACAGAGTTTTGAAATGCAGTAAAGTAAATGTAAAATCAGGATTGGGAAAAAGACTAACTTGGAGTCTTGTTTTTATGACCCAAAGAGGATTAGTAGCAATGGTTGTCGCAGCACCAGCACAAGCAGCAGCCATCATATTAGCACCTAGCGAGAGTGGCTGATTTTCATCTATTATGCAGAACAAGCAAGAACTTTATGTAACTAACTCAATGAGACTGGTCAGTCAAATAAACTCAAGTACACAAACAATGCTACAACTTTGTGATACATAGACATAAAAAGTAAAAACATAAAACTTATTGTAAGTGAAGAATTCACCATCTGAGGAAAGGAGGCTCTTAAGCTGGTCGTATATTGTAAAATAAACCTGCAAAGCATACAAATGTCTCAGAGTGATAAATCGGTTTAAGATTGAAATTAGCATAATATAAAATATACTTCATTTGATTATCATCTCCCATCTGGTTGACTACTAGTGTTTAGAGTCCTCAAAGTTTCAATCACTGATTTGCTGGTTAGATCTGTAAACCAGCCTTCTAAATGATAACTAAAATAAATTTTAAATATCTTCAGAATCTTGTATTCTCAAAACCATCAATGGAAGGAATCAGGGCAACCAAGCATATCAATAAGAACCAGCACTGAGCTAAAAAGGGATAACTGATA
Organism: Persicaria maculosa; assembly: GCA_963922045.1. NCBI lineage: Eukaryota > Viridiplantae > Streptophyta > Magnoliopsida > Caryophyllales > Polygonaceae > Persicaria > Persicaria maculosa. The sequence continues at coordinate 12,463,506 of OY998257.1, read as the reverse complement.
TTATCTGAAAGAACTTTTGTGGGGAAACAGAACTTACAGCCCAGTTTGGAAGTAATGCCAGAACTGTGGGAGACAATCCCCGGTACATTCCACGCAAGCCCTCCCTCTGAAAGATTTGTCCTAAACTTGTAACTATAACACCGCCTGTTTTAAAGAACATGTCAGGCACAATACGAAGCTTCATTGATCATGTGACTAAATACTCACATCCTGCCTACTAGTTAATCAACACCTAAAGATGTAACATATTGCACTTAACCTTTGACCATAACTATATCATCACCTGACAACTCCTAATGCACATTTCGGTAATTCAGTCAAAACAAGAAGTTTATAAATCCATTGAAAATCAAAGCTACATCTTTCTATTTATCAATCACTAACTAAACATGTATTACAAACTCAAAACACCCTTCAATTGTCACTTTCCTTCACAATTGAACTGTTTCACAACTGCTATCTGCAACTACAACTCGAAGTGGATTCTAATAATATGAAAATGAAAGCACCAAACCACCAGTATTGAGCAGCATCAAGAATTGGAATCAATAACTACTCAAACAGTGTTCCAAACTGAAAACAAAACACAACCATGAAACAAAAAATAATTCTATACAAACACACACACGCACACAAACGAATTACCTTTACCATTCCCGTTAGCCACCTGCGGAAGGCCGTGAACCTGCAGCCTGGTCTTGATAACATCTAAAGGACAAACAAACGTAGCAGCAATAACACCTACACACAAACAAACAAACATCACAATCGGATACTCACAAAATTAGGGTAAAAGAAGGGTTTAATTTCAATCCGAAAGCAAATTGGAACTAAAATGCAGCACTCGGAGTGGATAAAGAAGAAAAAAGATAAAGACTTGGAGGAATACCGGCGGCAGCCCCGGCACCGGCATTACAGAGAACGGAATTAGGGGCGTGAGAATCTGTAGTGGCCATTAAAACAGTTGAATTTGCAGAAATAAGCGACAATTTGGTTGGAGTCAACAAAATCCTCTCTGGAGAGGGCAGGAATGGCGGAAAGCAAGGGTCGCATGGCACAGCAAAGATGGAAGTTTGGAAATTCAACGACGGGGAGTGAAATGCAAAACAGCTCCTCGAATTTGTTTGACCAAAAACAGGATTTGTGATCTGAGATCAGCAGATGAATGGAATGCAAGGCTGAGGTTTAACGGAGGGTTTCGATTGGATCGAGAGAGAGAGAGAGAGAGAGAGAGGGAGGGTAGGTGGGAAGGGACGAGACGGGAGCGATCTCAGCCTATCAGGGAAACTTTCTCCGAACTCTCATTTCCTTTATTTTATTTATTTCGTATTTTGGTCACGTTTCTAATTTCTCCAATCACAACATTTGTTTTTTTTTCCCCGAAATTTTGGGTTTGTCAACTGGGGTCGTTTGGTATTGATATCTAGATATCAGATATCGGATATCAGCCCCGATATCTGATATCTAGTGTTTGGTATGACTTAGATATCGATATCACTTAAAGAGATATCGATATCTAGTGTTTGGTATCCTACAGATATCACTTGATATCTCTGATATCTGTGTTTGGTATCGCCAGATATCGATATCAAGTGATATCTAGATATCAAATTTAGCCTTATTTGATATACTGATTTTTTGGAGGTATAACTTGATATCGATATCACCCGATATCGATATCTTGATACCGAGACCGATCAAGATATCAACCGATATCGATATCTTGATATCGATACCGATATCTTGATATCTAGATATCAATACCAAACGACCCCTAAGGTTATTCCACTGTCCTAGAGCTTTCCTACGGACGTTAGTCTGAAACTCCAGGTTGGAACTCCGAGAAGACAAGTCGGAAGCCAAAGTTAGGTGTGTAAAATGATTTGCTGTCGTGTTTGTCTCTCTAAAGATTTGGGAAACGTAGGTCATATTTAAGGAACCAAGTAGAAGGAGAACATTCGAAATAAGAATTTCGATCTCCTAGGGGGTTGTTCAGGCTCCATTGATCGCATTCAGGATAGCGAGATAATCACTTTCGAAATAAGAATTTGTTTTTTTTTTTGAAAAACAATGAACAAATATATTACTCCCTCCGTTAATTAAAACTTGACGTTTTACTATTCACGCACGCTTTTTGATGTGTTAAAAACTATATAAAATATTAACCTTTTTAATATATTTTTTTAATAATTTCATACTTGTTACTATTAAGTATGAATTTATAAGAGGAAAAATCCAGAGCTAGATTTGCCAAAAATCTCAGCCTAGATTTCTCCCTAAAACTCCTAATTTCTACCCACTTCCTTGACTTCATCCCCAAATCAAATCTGATCCTGGCCATAATAAGCTTTTGTTGAAATCCTCTTTGTGAAACCATGGCTTATGCCCTCTCTATCTACCAATTGTTTGATGAAATCGGTTTCGATCTTCTTGTCTGGTTCTCCTACCTCGCTGATGTGTTGCTTGGTCGGACTTCCTGCTGTCGGTCGGACTGGTACTCTTCCTTCCCTCTGGGTTTGTCCCCCCGTGGCTTGGTGGTGCCCGAAAGGTCTGTCTCGGCGCGCCGTCTGCTTTGACCATCTCCGACCGCCGTGGTTTTGTGGGTGTGTGAGGGTTGTTTTGCGTTTCTCCTGCATCTACTGGTAATGGGTTCCCTTGGGCCCGATTGTGACCCGTTGTTTGGGCCCGATTGTTGTTAGCCTTGGGCCCAAAGCAGCCCGGGAGTAAAATTAATATTACCAAAAAAAAAAAAAACTCGAGAGTTGGGTAGATTTGCCGAGTTGCTTGGTGGTGCGGTTTTTGGCTTTGGGGCTAGCAGTTTAGAGCGGTGTTCTTCCCATATGTCGACGTGCGAGAGGTCGTGGATGTGATCGAAACCTGAAGGCTCGTCGGTAGAGTCCATATATGAGGTTTCCACTTAATTCCCCAAGGATTCCCTGCGTGCCTCTACCAACTGACGGATGAGTTGTCGCACCTTGCTTCGGTTCTTTTTTATAGTACTAGCTTGTGTCTTTAACTGCACCCTTGTAATTTGGTTTTATTTTGTTTAGTGTTGTTTTGTAATTTGCTTGTATTGACGGTTTGTCCGTCGCCGACTTCTTCGGCCTATCGATCCATCGGGTCAGTCCAGTGCGTCGAATTTTTATCTAATCAAAAAAAAAATTAAGTATGAATTTATAAAAACAAATTTTAAAAAAAAGTTAATATTTTATATAGTTTTTATCATTCTAAAAAAGCGTGCATGAATAGTAAACGACAAGTTTTATTAACAGAGGGAGTATAATACAATGTTATGTAGTATAAGTTATAATACATGACTGCCCAAATGAACTCATTTACATACTATATGTATTAATTATTCAATAAGTTAATTTATCAAAAAAAAACTTGCAAAATCATTTTCATATTGTAATTAACTCCCGAGCATTTGAGAGATAGAAATGTTCATACAAAAAGAATTTCACAGTTGAGAATTAACTAAAAGGTTTCAACACGAGAAAGATGAATATCCGCAACACCCAAGAGAAGGTCAAAGGCAGGGCATGAGAAAAATGCTAAATGGAAAAAACTTACAAAAGGATTCGTCAAGATAAATTTTGATGGATCAACCATCTCCTCAAGGAAAGGCGCGTATTCATTATAAAAAATGAGATGGGAGAAAAAATAACGACTGAACATAAGAAATGTGTGAAACAATAAGTGCTGAAAGCATAGGCCTTAGCGGCTCTAAAAGAGATCTAGGCAACAAAAGAACTCGGCTACCAAAAATTGAAAATTGAGGATAATAATCTCCCTATTATTAAGTCACTTAAAGTAATCTTGACCCACCCATGGGAAATTGAGATGATCATCCCATATGCCCTGATTCACTTAAAAACTTTACAATGCTTTATATTCTTTCACGTGACTCGCAACGGTAATTTGATGACAGATAAAGTTACTCACTTTTGTCGTCACACCATTTTCTTATTCCAAATCACTTAGGTCTTAAAAACCTTATCCGCAAGGATGCGCTCGGTTGCACTAGACGTGATCCTAATGGTCCCACTAAATCTTTTCCTTGTAAAAAAAAGTGCAAAATTTTATTTTGAAAGATCTTACTTTAAAAACTATTTATAAACAAAAAGGCAATTTTACACAAAATATAATAATAATTATTATTAAAATACGATTTTGTCGAAATCAAATTTACTAAGCTATAATTGCTTCCCATATGGAAAAAATAGCCACAACAAAATGTCCACTCAAATTTATAACCCCATTCTTTCACATTTGCATCCCTAACTTCATTCGAGATCTTGTGCAATAGCTCCTCCAAACCTATGAGGAATAAACCTTTAAACCTACGAGGAATCGAGTTCGAGTCTACCTTTAAACCTGTAGGGAAAATGCTAATCAAATGGAACAAATGTAAGGGAAGAACATGTAGAAATGCTTTCAAATTATCAAAGCTACAAAAGATAACATTTTTCGAAAGTTCACTCAACACAAGCAACTATGGCAAAAGAAGAACCAGACCTTAGCAATCCATTTGTAATTTCGATCTCAAAAACATTCCTTATTGAGTGCCAGATTTCAGCTTCTCCTCGACTAGCTCAAGACACCGGTACAAAACGAACTCAACCGGGTTCAGCCCACATATGATGTCCATTGCAATCTGGTCATAGTCATTCCTACTCTCTGCAACTATTCCTGTCACCAAGGTTCTTAAAGGCAGAAGCCAGTCGTTGTACACCTTCTGTAGACTGCTTTCGGATAACACCCCGGTGTAGTTTGTACCTCCTGTTGCATCAAAGAAAGATTGGCATGAGGGTCAATTTTGATTTATAGCATTCTTAATTAGGGGTTTTCTCTTTTCAGTCAGATCTAATTCCTCTTCCTGTACAACATTTCTTCCACTTAGGGCAATCGCATAAGATCTCATAGCATTTCCTTTCATGATAAACTTGTGTGTTTAGCACAAAGGTCCTAGAGAAAGTACAAGGAAAATTTCATGGTTCACAGTTCACAAGTCTTTACCTGTGGACTCTGCTATCAAGATATATCTGTACAGATTGAGAGCAGATAGAACCTGCACAATGTTAAACCGTCAAACAACATGTTCTCCATTGCAAGTAATGAACCATATTATAAGAGGAATGAGCAACAAAGAAAGTACAGCATCGCTTTGCTCAGGAAGAGATGGAGGCCCTCCGGAAGGAGGCCTTAGAACAAACTCCACCAAATTCAGCACACCATGACACCATGTCGTACTTGAACTCGCGTACTCTTGTGGCAGGTCTTGTTCATTTTGTTTACGGTAAGTATTTTGCAAGATCTCCCTAGCACAATCAAGAAGGATAGCTATCTGCAAAAGATTCCAATAACACCATCAGCAAAATGGGCATTTTAGTCAAATCAGCAATACAGAGAAGGCTCATATCCATGCCATTATGCTAGAAGGACCTCACCATGGAAGATGAGCTGCTATTTCTCACCAAAACTTCCAGGATGTCAAGCCTTACAGAAGATGGATTGTCAGCAAGTACCTGGTCAAAGTGTTTTCCATTGTTAGAAGTAATAATGATGGAAAAGATATTTTCCATTGTTGAACAAAGTAAATTGAGTCCACAAGGACGAAGATATATCAAATAAAATAAAGTAACAAAAAAATAGAGATTTCATCCGTGTTCCCAAAGAGGGAATGTTTTCACCTTCGAATAAAGTGAAATGAGCAGCAGTCCTATATTTTTTTTGATACTATTGCAGAAAGTGGGGCAAGGAGAAGAAGACAAAGGCATGGGAAGATAAAGATGAAAAATGCAGGAATGGTAATGGACAAGGATATTCTGGGTTTGTTGTTGTTGGTAACGGGCAAGGAAGCAAAATGCATATAATTTGGCTCCATAAACATCAACAGTGTGTTAAATTTAAAGCAATTCTGAAATAACAGCTGAAACCCATAACAGTAGGCCAGGAACTAACCCTCTTCAATCCAGCCAAGGCATTCTTCCTCAGAGAGACATCGGGAGAATACATGATAATTTTCAAAAGGGCCTGGAATTTGCAATCAACAGTTAGTGACTCTAAGATGAAGTATGCTGAATGAGGTGAGGTACTGAGGTGTCAAAAGGGGAAAACCTGCAAGGTAGCAATGAGAGCAGGAGTGTGGAATGAACAAATCATATCCTCATCAATCTGCTGTTCACATACTTTCTCTGTTATGATGAGTAAGAAGTCAACAGCATCTCTCTTCAATTTCCAAGGAAGATTATCCATTGAGAATATATGTTTCATCATGCCAATAGCTTGCCACCTGCTATTCTGGATGCTTCTGAGTTCACCCTTTATGCCACTCATATCTTGCTCAGCAGATTGAGCTACCTCATCAGAGATGTGTGCCCAGATTACTGAAAAAAACACGGAAGGAACTATTCATTTTTGTTAAGAATGCAAAAAGACCAGCAAAAATTGACCGAGCAACGAGGAGCAAAAACACAGAATTTGCAAGAGAAAATGCAGACCTGAAAGAACTGCTCCCTGTTTGACAAAGGAAAAGCAACCTAAAAATTCATCTGAATCATCTGTTGAGGTCAGAAAATAGATTTTAAGAAATATGATAAATAGCTACACAAGCAGGCCTTTTAAACACGATGGTGTGCATAACAAACAAGGAGAACTTACCACCAACAATAAGATCCATAAATTGGTTAACAGCAAGCCCAGTTATTAGATCAATGTAAGATAATCCACAGTATGGGAACAAAGTTTCCAGTTGTGAAACCAAATAAACACAACTTGAAACTTCTTCTCCTAACATGATTGAAACTAGTGTCTGCAGGGGGTGAATCGAATTAAAAGAAACAGCTCACAATAAATACAAGAATGATAATGAAAGTAGCACTTCGAACAAGAATAAAACTCATTTGAAACACAAATGACAACATACCACGATTTGCAAGATGAAAAGCCCAAGTAAGGCACGCAGTTGTTCATTTTCTCTACCATCCTGTTATTAAATAAACGATGAGGATTAAACACAGAATACAATAAGAAAAGACTACATTAATGTGAAGAAATAAATAGTTTTCCAAGACACACACCAACTTCTCACAAGTTGCTTTTATTGAAAAAGCAACACCTAACGCTCTTTGAAACAGATCTTTGGAGCCTCCAACTCTATCATCAAGTTCGGTGGATGCAGTCTTTAAAGCATTCAGGACAACAGGAACAGCTACTTTCAGCTGCTCAAAATGGCGTCTCCTAATCAAGAGGACCACTGCACAGAGTATGAAACGGAAACAATTAGGATTTAGATTCAGCAGGCTTCGAAAAATACATACTCACTTTTCATACCCTACTTGCATCCCCAACAAGACAGTGACTGAGTGACCTATGAGAATAAAATCAAATGAATCATTGGCTCAATCGAGATTTATATTTTTTTTGTTAGCATGCAAAATACAAAATGGCCATGACGTATTATCCCCTAGCTTTTGACACGTTGATCAAAGATTTGTACCTTTGGATAAGCCTCGCAGGAGAGGAGCAAGGTATCCAGGAGCATCCGTTGTTTTGCCAAAGGAATCTATTGCCTGCAGCAATTACTTTTAGTGGATAATCGAGACATTGAGAAAAATCCAAACAGAATAAGCCTAAGGGTATTTCCAATTCTCCCATTAGGGAAAAAAAAAAGCAAAGTGTCCTTGAATAAATTCAAAGAAAGGTTGATATAGAAGAAGCCCCTACAACTATGAGGGATAGCTCATCAGTCATAGGAATATCAAGCAGGTAAGGGAACTTCTGTTGCGTACAGGAGGACATAAACCGCACCCAGAAATCGCAGCCTCTGGTTAGATAAGCAATATCAGTCCACTGGTGCATTGCAAATGTGTCATGCAGGGAAAAAGGATTTTTCAAATATAATCTTTTGATAGTTGGCTCATTGTGGGAGGAAAGAATCTATCTTTAGATAACTGGGAATTGGTCAGTAATCCTAATGAAGACTCATGGACCTGTTACTTCGTTTCAAGATATGGCCTTCAATGGCAATGTGTTAACTGAAACCAGAAACAACCTAGTCTCCAGACTCTCCACTACTACACCCCCCCAATAGAGCATAAGTCATAGCAGCATTACATGTACAGTGTTATCCTAGACAACTGCAACAAGTTGCATCAGTTTGTAACTTCTGTTTTGTAAATCTTTGATACTGCTTTAATCTAGGCTTTTCATTTCCGATCCTCTTGAATAGCTAGTACACAAGCTTTGGACAAATAGGTTACACCAGGAATTACCTATTTCCAAGTCATTCTTAAACTTCGATGGTTTAACTTGCCCATAATATTCAAGTAGATTTGCACTTTATATAATGATGGATGCCTTCTAGCATGCAAAACTGTTCATTCTTTTGAAGATGAGTCCTGAATATCAGAAAACATGAAGTCCATATGAGGAAGGAATTTTTATTTTTATTTTTTGAAGAAGAAACATATAAATCATACAAGGCAGGATTGACTGATCCACTACCTACATTCTCATCAAAGCATGAAGTTATAAAATAACTACTATAGACACATAATTGGTCGTAACAAAGAACATCATACCTCACAAAAAACTGAAATCAAGTCTCGGGGACTACATTTTCTTGTGAATAGATCAATGATGTCATCAACTATCTCAAGGCATCTATCAGATACTCCTGAGAACTTAGCAACAGCTTTAGGTAGCTCAAACGAAAATGCATCAAAGACAGCCTACATCAACAGAAGATTTACACAGAAGAGGAAATGCTTATTATATCACCAAAGAAAGAAAGAAAAAAAGAAAGAAAGAAAGAATGCACAATGATAAGAAACAAGAAAGTGCTCTTAACTTTGAGGATGCCAAATGATGCACTTAAACATACTGGATTCAAGACATTAAGAATAAGCCAAATATTATAACATCTTGGACTTTCAACTACAGAGAGCTTTCCCTATCTTATTTTTAGTAACAAGATTAAGCTGCCATTGCACAACAAAAATACTGTATTTTTGCAAATCTCGAGATGAATCCGGCTCAAAGATTCCCCAAGAAACCATATCAATGACTAAATTGAAAATGTAGCAACATCAAGAAGGCAAATTACCAAAAACAAAGGAAAAGAAAGGGGCCATCAATCGACCCTAATTTGAAGAACATTAAAAGCATCTTAAACATACAACGCAAAATGTTCAATTGATTCATCTGTACTATTCTACAACTTTCCGACCCCTAGAAACTTCATAACTTTCTTATCATGGACCATGAGTCCAAACGAAACCCCAACCTAAATCTCACACAACTAAATTCTCTTTCGAGCAGAAAAAAAGCATTGGATTGTGCAAACCTGGTCCAAATTTGGATCAGACAGATAGCTATGGAGCTGCGAAATCACACAAATGGCATTGGTTGTGACATCCTCATTGTCCGGGTCGGATATGGCAGCATCGGAGACCGACAAGAGGAACTCGCCCAGCTCACCGATCAAAGCTTCCGACTGGCCGATATCCCCGCTTTCAACTGCCTACGAAATTCAAACCAGAATCACAAAACCCTAACAAAAAAGAAGGCAATTCACGGTGAAAGTTGCAGAGGGATCAAAGAGGAGAGAGATATACTGTGGAGCAAGAAAGGAGAGATTGTTGGAGGAGGTCAGACGAAGTTTGATGAGTTTCTTCGTTAGGCATCATCGTCCAGCTCTGTCGATTAATCGCATATGGTATTTTCAACAAATTGGGAGTTTTGTGCAACCATATATGTACTCCGTATCATATAATATATAATTTTTTTTATATAATGTAAGAATTCGAGGGGTCAGACAGGTCAGATACGTCGATAGGCCGACAAAGTCGACAGACGATGATCCTCAAAACATACCATCAAAATGACAAAAGGTGTAAACCAGGCAGATGATACAAGTATATAAATACTAATAAAAATATTTACAAACCATTGCACATATTTATATATAAAAAAAATAAATTATATAAAACTATCGTTAAAATAGACTAGTTTTCACAAAAAACACCCTAAAAAAATTCAGAGAACCACCCATAAATTTAGTGTTTTTCAAAAAACCACCAATTACAACTTTTATGTGTAAAAAGTTATAAAAAAAATTTTAAGTATTCATATTTTTTTAAATATTTTGGTTAATTTATTGTCTAATTAGGTTATATTTAATATAAAAGGTGAGAATTTAACATTTTAAAACACTTTTTACATATTTATGATCATGGACTCATGGGTGGTTCTTTGAAAGAAAAATAAATTTATGGGTAGTTTATGTAAACTTTTATTTTAGGGGGGGTTGTGAAAGCTCACCTCACATAAAACTTTTATTTTTCAAATATGTTATAATAATCATGCAGAAGCTAAATATATTTTTTAAAATATTTTTAATATTAATTTAAGGGTTAAATAATTTTGTAGGACAGGGTTGTGGGGCGGGAAATTGGGGCAGAGGAAATTCATTGCGTTAGATGAGGTGGAGTGGGATAGAGGTGTAATTTAATTTAATTGAAGGGTATTTCGTCATGCTCTGGCTCGTCCCTCTCTGGTTTCAAGCAGATGGGGTAGAGTGTGGTTTCAATCGGATCTTCCAGCCGCACCAAAGGTTCCTCGTCTCTCGCTCTGGCTCACCCGCTCGCTCTCACTCTCTCGCTCGCTCGCTCGCTCTATCTTTTTAGATCAGGTGATTCTCCCAATTTGCTTAATTAGTCGAAGAAACACTCATTTTTTGTTATTTGGATGGGATGATTAGTTTGATTTGCTTAATAGCATCTCGTCATTTAGCTCACAATTTGCACCGTAGAAAACTAGGTTAGAAATTTAAGAAACACTCATTTTGTGTGTTTTGTTGAGAAGCTGATGTAAACGTGCTTTGTTGGTATAACAGATTTGGCAGTAGAGGGGACCATGCTTCTTGCTTCAGTTTGATTGCTTCCCTTTCTGCTTCGCCCCAAATTTCTCACCCTTTATTCATCTTTAGCCCCAAATTTGGTTTCTCATTACTAGGGCTTAGACGGTGAGCACTTTAGTCTGAATTTATTTTGTTGTAAATTTAATTGATGATATTAAAACTTTATTTGACTTGCAAAAATCATCTATGTGTAGGAAATTATTTCTTAATCATCGTCTAAATTCCTGTTTGCATTCTCGTTCACATTCCAGGTGAACTGTTTTTCATTCTGAGAACTTTTTTTGTCTTGAATTTCTAAAATCTGACCGCAAATATTTCTTATGTTACATTTTGAGAACTTTTGTATTTGAGTGCTTTTTTATTTGTTAGCCTATGGTGATGTAACTCGAACTCGTCACACTCTGACCTGCCTAATATTACTCGTTCGTTTAGTATGCATCCATTGTTATTTGTTAGCCATAAGTTGGTTGCATTGTGTTGTGTTTATTCTCGTTGGTGTGAAATAAGCTCCCTTATGGTTTTACGTTGATGTCAGTAATCTCATGAATAGACAACTAAACTGATGGTTTTGGGTTCTTATGGTTTAAATTCTTTCTGCTTGCTTTAAATGAGATCAGATGTATGCAAGAACTATGCATCATTGCTTGGATTGTATTTTACTGTTCTGCATTTCTTTGTGTATTTATTCATTAAAGAGCTGTCTATCTTGAATTTAAAAGTGCTTATATATTAAAGCATTAATATTTGATACTGAATATGGTTGCCTTTTGTGTAATCCTTGATTCTGTTGTGAGGTACTTAAAAAACCATAATTTTTTATAAAAATCCATAATTAACTAATTAAAAATAACAAAATAATACAAATTACCAGTTTATTAAAATATCATACTACCTAATCTCCATTTTGGTGTGGGGGCTCTTTTGGACTTTTTTTTTGGTGTGTTCCTTATTTCATCACACGTGTGGAATGCTGATTTCTATGTAATGTATCCTATTGTAATTTCCAATATCCTAGGTGAAGGGTCTAGGACTGTACTCCAACATCGACAAAAAAAAAAGCCAGAGGTATGTGATTTCGTATTTCCCATCTTCTCTTTTTGTTTAATCTTCCTCATGTGATGGATATCTTCTTTTCTTTCGACTTTATTTCTGGAATCTTTAGATCTTCTTTAAAGAGACTATCAAAGTGACCACAAAATTCACCATTACCACTTACATGAAGACAACATGCTGGATCATTGCCATCCTTCCAAGAGTCTTGGAGAAAGCCCTTGTTTAGGTATAATTTCTAACATTCTATCTGATAATTTCTAATATCCTCTATGATCAATGCCAAGCTTTCTTATTTGTAATTAAGTCCTATAAATAATTAAATATTTTTCTTTTTGTCATTTTACTCTCCTCTCTTTCACTTCATTATTTCTTTCTGTAATTAAGATTCTTCTTTACACTCACTTTCCTAGAGACCTTAGTTTAAACCAACACAATGGACCTATAACTCCAGAGAAATTAGCTGATAGTATGACTACAATATAAGTTAGTTGTGCCATTGACTATTCTCCTATATCTATGCTCTAGGGCACTTGATGATGTGGTTTATCATATGCCCTTAGGGCATACAATAGATAAACCAATAAACTAAATATATCGTCGTTCTACTAATATATTAATAAATTTTGTGAAAAAAATTTCAATTAAAAAATAGATAGAGAGAAAAAGGTTTAAAAACACACAATCCAATATAAATTATTCCAATTCATTACATAGAAAACCAAAAACATTAAATATTGATGATCAATTTTTTTCATCTACAAAATCAAATAAAAATGATACTTGATCAACAATACAAGATATTTTACCTTTCTGCATGTATTTTAACGAGCTAAAAACTACATAAAATATAAATTTTTTTTATTACTAGTATTAAATTGTGAATTTTTTTAAAAAAATTAATATTTTATATAATTTTTAGTTTTTTAAAATATGTGCTGGCCCAATTAAGCGCGTGTTTGGTGTAGGATGTATGGAGATGGTGGGAGATGGACGCGGATGAAAAAAAAATTCCATCTCGTTCACGCGGCGTTTGGTGCAAGATGGGAAGAGTTGGCGCTGGAGTTGATTGGAGATGGTGGGAGATGAAATTGTGGGCAAAAATCATCTACATGGGGGTGGATTGTGGGAGATGGGAGGAGATTATCATAAAAGGAAGCCGGTTTTGCCCCTTTTCCATTTCAACAACAACATCTATTCAGATCTGGAGGAGAAGCGACGACCACCTGCGCCGACACCGAAGATCCCGAGCCGCCATCGAAGGTAAGCATCTCCTCACCTCTCCTTTGCTGTGTACTGAAGCCCCTCTCCTCTCATCGGCGTCCCCTGTGGACCTAAGGTGAGTGACGTCGGCCTTCAATGGCGGCGCAACGAGAGAAGGGGTGGATCTAGGGTTGCCGACATGGGATCCTGGAATCCCACAAAGGGGAGTCGAGACCTCCATTGGGAAACGCCGATTGGAGATGCGTAACCCTGTATTGTGAGTGTCTCTTGTCGATGAAACCCTAACTGTTGCAAGTGGGTTGTTGGGAAGATCTGAGGTTGTTTGTTGATCTACTGTGGTGTTGTGTGTGGGTGAAAAGTGGGTGAAAAGTGTTGTTGATCTACTGTGGTGATCTGAGATTGTTTGTTGATCTACTGTGGTGTTGTTTGTTGATCTACGGTGTCCATGTGTTCATGTGCAAATGTGTTCGTTGGACTGTCTTCCTTTGAAGTAATTTTGCACTTCCTTTGACCGCAGACCGTCAGCTTCACACTGAAGAGCTCTTCGTGACATCCTAATGAACTGAGTGCAAATTTGTGAGGCTTGATAGCTACTCTGTTTACTGCCAGTAAAAGCTAGCTGGATGCTTACTTGCATATCTTTTCCTTGCTTTGTTTCTTGATTTGGTTTGCATATTTGATATGAAGTTAATATGTTGTTAACGCTGATTCACGTGAGCACATGAACAACCATCCATGACAGTGATGTTTCTGGTGTTCATGTCTAATTTGAAGCAAAATTGTGCTTTTGCATTAGTTGCATCCCTGATTAACATAAATTGAAATGTTCATGTGTACTGTTATGTAATGTTTTCATGTGATTGTGCATTGTGTTGTTCAAATGTTAGATAATGTAGCTCACAATAGTGTTCAACCAAAGGTGAGGTAATGAGAGCAAAATGAAAGTGGTCATGTGTTAGAGATATGTAATGACAGATACAATTGACAGTGTGGGTGAAGTTGATAAATTGGAGAGTGTGTGTGAAGTTGATCAATTGTGTACTGTCTGGAGATGTGTTGTTGAAGCTCTGATAGGCTGTTCATGTGTATCTTGAGGTAATGACAGGGTTATTGGTAGTCAGAGAGATGTCTTGCAAGTTGAGTTAAGGAGAGAGGAAACTGTAAGGCACACACGAGAGTTGAATCAATTGGTCAAGTGGGTCAGTGATAGCTGCCCTCATAAGTGAGTAAATATAGTTGAATCAATCCATTTATGTTGACTCTTCACAAAAAGGTCAGGAGGTTAACAATATGAACTTTCCAAGTATAACCAGTTGCAGATACATATGGTTGTTCTCCTGCAATTTCATATGCCTTTATGAACAATATGTTGCTGAACTTATGATAGGCTGTTTCCCTCATATTAAGATCATGGTTTTATGACCTTTTGCAATGCTATGTTTCCTATGCCTTTATGCCTTTATGACCTGTTGCTGAACTTATGATAGGCTGCAATTTCATATGCCTTTATGACCTTTTGCAATGCTATGTTTCCCTCATATTAACCTTGTGAATGGTTGTTGTCTTGGTCAGTTAAGATCATGGTTTCATCATCAGGAAGCTGGCCATCCGGCTGTCTCGAGAAATACCCGTGGATAGGAGGGGAGGAGAGGATCCCCCCTTGGTATGAGCAGGTAATATGGAATTTGAGAACAATCGATAACTAATAGGAAGTGCTGGTATTTTACGTTGGTGTACTAACAACGTTGTAATTTGTCGCAGGAGATGCAGGCCATGGCTGAGGCATGCTCCCAAACTGCCCCAACTGACTACGAGAACCGCCCACCGCTTGAGGAGATTCCTCCGGCTCCAGAGGACCCTCATATTCAGCAGTTGGAGGACATTGCCATGGAGCTGACCACGAGACTGTATGCTGCCGAGGCCATAGCACAAAGGAACGGAGAGGAGCTGACTAGGGTGAACGATCTGAACACGGAGCTTGTTGAACGCGTGTCTTCGCTTTCCACGTATGCGTGCAAGGTTTGGGCTGACCTGGTGGCTGCGAAGAGCAGAGAGGAGTGCAACAAGTGGATGTTCTTGGTGATGAGCGTCATCGCCATCGACGCCCTCGCCAAGAAGTAGCCCGACCTATCTCCGACAGCCAAGCTTATGTATGATAGGGGTAGTAATGTAGAAGTTCGAATGGAAACCCCTTTTTGTATGTATGGTTAGTACGTTGGACAGATGTGTGAAATGTGGTTGCAGTCCCCTGCCCAGCAGGTTTTTGGATGTCCGTAGGGGATGCTGCAACGGGGAGATGCAGTTGTGTTGCCTGGTGTGCAGCCCATTTTGTAGCATATGGCTGCTAACATAGACAATTGACGACTTGGTTGTAGGCTCATATAGGCCTCCGTTTTCAACCGTTAAGCTAATCGAATGGCATGTATGTATTCATATAGCTTGTTCGTGAAGATTCTACTTATGAGTAGCGTAGCACATTATGCGTGCCCAAGTTACGGGGATCGAACATCACGACATTGTTGTTAACACAGATCGTGTTGAACTACATAAACCCTTTGCTACGGACGATATAATACCATTTATATATACACGACGTACACGTACACCAAAATGCACCTGATGGCACCATACAAAAATGTAATTAAACATACAAGCCCCGGGGAACAACAAACATAGACACTAGCGCCGTGCTCGCCTGTCATTCCATATTTGCCTCGCGATCTCGTCACGGAGCCGCGACATACCTTTCGCCTGGATGTCCTCGTCATCGTTGGACGATGAATCGACTTCCTCGTCATCCTCCGCTTCATCTACGTTTGCCGCATCATGATCTGGGTCATCAGGTTCCATGAATGGGCTAGAGTTTGATTCGTTGAACTGCAAATCAATATCCCCGACTGAACGTCTAATGAAGTTGTGCAGTGCGAAGCATGCGATAATAATGTCCACTTGCTTGTCCACCGGATACTTGTGCATTGATTTCGTAATCTTCCACATACCCTTGAAGATCCCGAAGGACCTTTCAACGGACCCCCTCAGCGACGAATGTCTCTGGTTGAAAGCCTCCTTCTCGTTGTCAGCTGGTTCTTGCACAAAGGCTTGCCTATGGTATTTGGTCTTCGAGTAGGGGATCATGTATCCCTCTCTCTCTGGGTATCCCTTGTCGCACAGGTAGTAACGACCCGGGGGAGGGTGTGGAAAATGCAAACTCGGGGTACTGATTGCATGTTCAAGCACACGAGCATCATGAGCGCTCCCCTCCCAACCAGCTGATATGAAGGTGAAATTGAGGTCGAAGTCGCACACGGCGAGGACGTTGAACGTAGTTATCCCCTTCCGGCCCCTGTAAGGCACCTGCTCCTCACGGGGTATACAAGCTTCTATGTGTGTCCCATCCAGGGCACCGATGTACCCCTATAGAGTTAGTGCCATGGGTGAGTGTCTCGACAATATCGAATGCATCCACAGTTGAGAGGTAAATATCGCACCTTGAAATATCGACTATATCGACTATCTTCCGCGATCTGCTTCGGTATATCAGTGAAGTTAGGGTCCATTGGCCTGATGACGTCGCGTGCAAGTCCATCCCATCTACTGTTTCTCCCGACTAGGGCATCCAGAACGTCAGTGATGGCTTCGCTAATCGTCGAGGTCGATCGCTGAAAATGCTCGCAAGAGTCACGTTGTGACGCACCCCATGCCATTGTGTTGACGAATATCGCAACCTTCTCCATAACCGACATGTTGAATGAGCCCCGCAACCTGTACCGGTGATGTAGAATCAAGCAGAGGTTGGTGAACACGTGTTTGGGCATACGAAACACTTGAACAGAACGGAGGTCTGTTTCGTGTGATAGGATGTCCGTAATCCACCGATCACCCGTGTACTCCGAAATGTAGCACGGGACCTTGTGCACGTGCTTATAGTAATGAGTCGTATGCTCAACCGCATCCAGATGCACAAGTAGCTGCATCATAACCGCTTTCTTGTGGCGTGCCCGGCGCTCAAGCCTACGCCTTCGCCTGGCACTAGATGATTCGGCATCCATACGCTAGTAGCTGCAAGGTGCGATAAATGAGTGCAATATCCACGAGGACACAAACATATGAAAACACTCAAACACACATACACACATCCACAATAGAAGCAATGGTCCCATAGCAGTCGATAATAGAAACACTCATGACTACCAACACGGACAGGTAACCATAATGAAAAAGAGTACCCACATCAATCGAAAATACGTTCAACAACCACGACCACAAGTACAAGACACACATAAATATTCTACCAAAGTCGTGTCAAAGTAAGACGGGGTCCTTCCGTTCCCTAGGTAGAACAGGTGAGGATAATTGAACTGTGGAAAACTTAAATGATATGTGCCACACGCATGGTGTAGGGGTCACACGCAGTCACTCCATAGTCGTCGTCGTAGGTAACTACATGTCCCCCCCGCTCTTTCGGAAATGGTACTTCAGCCACGCCACTCGCACCTTGTTGCTTCGCTTACAAGCGAGGAACATCCTAGCCCGTTCAGGGTTGATCAATGCCTCCATTGCAAAGCACAACAACGGGCTCTCATCTTCAATCAGTCCATCTGCTACCAACTCATCAAGCACCTCCATAACCTCGGACTCACGATCCTCTGAGGTCTTCGACACCTCGTCCTCCGCAGTAACGTATGCAAGCAATTTTTCACTAGTCTCCTGCACGACCTCCATATGTCTTTGGTACAGCGCCGACCCAGAAGACTGTCTCGCACTACGTCTCTTCACTGATTGAGAACCCGAAGACCCCGACGCTCTCTTTCCAGACCTCACTGGTAAGGTGGTTGAGACAGGAGTGGCTGTCGGGGGTGGAGGCACTGGGGGCACAGGGACACCATTTGTCGTCCCACGAAGCAGGTCTGGAAACCGGGACAAGTCGAACCCGTCGATGTTGTCGTCGTCCCCGCCAAGGTCGAATTCAGCTCCGTGGGGCTGGTTGGATGGAGCCCCCTCATCGCAGACAGTGGACATAGGAATAGGCGTCTCAGATGGATCCATAGACGGCACGACACAATGGTGGCCCGTGGCCACCGTACCTCCGAATATCTGATCCCATGCGTCTTCGATGTCGGGAGGCACCCCCTTCTTCCTCAGTTTCCGAAATTCCTCCTTCTCCTATAAGAGGAATACAAAACTTCTTTATGGCAGACGACAATCTTAAGCAGACAAGCTTCGTATCAAAACATATATGGTCATACCCACAACACCACGAAAGCACATTACTTACCTGACATTTTCGCTCCCACCATTCGTCGGTTGCGTTGATACACCCTCGTTCGTAGTCCCAACCCAAGCCGGTCTCGCCGTGCTTCAAATCTTTCCAATCCTTCCATTTCTCCTTCATTCCCGCGTACTTGTTCTTCAGCGTGTTCGGGCCACATTTCTGACCAGTCATTTCTTCAAATTGAGTTGTTAACATCACCCAACTGAACCCCTGTTCTCTCCCGTATTTACGCTGGTAACTGATTAGTAGGTCCAAGAATAGCTTCAACATTGTCGGCGTCCATATCAATGTCTTTTCTTTAGCGGCCTTATCCTTCTTAGGCTTCTCTTTCAATGGTGGTTTGCTACTCGAAGCCATAGACACTGGATTACAGGCACAGAAAACGTTTTTGAAGTTGGGCATTGTTACTTCAATATTTGAACATCACCCCATTAATCCAGGGGAAGAAACGTACCATAGTTACTGAAGGAGCATCCGAAGGAAATTACATAGGATACACATACAACATATAGGTGCAGCTACTACGCAAACATAGAACATATAGGCAACAACAGAGACCTTTAACTACAAACCTTGTATGACCGCTTTGTGGTTGCATGTTTCAGATGATATGTCCTTATGAAGAGTTCATTATTTGTTTAATTTTCCGTCTATACTGTAACTACACACATAGAACATATAGGCAACAACAGAGAACTACTACTTTTCTGTACATAGGAAACACAAGATCAGAGAATTTGAACAGCAATAGTCAAAATATATCAAAGCTTGAACATCAACAGAGAACTAGTACTTGTTGTCGATTCCAAGTTCATAAATTTGATTTCCATTTATCTACAGATTGCTTGGGTCTTCATCTGGCAACACAATTGGTCATATAATTTCAAGGTGCAGCTACTACGCAAACACCCAATTTCTATCCTTCATAATCGAGCCCAATTTCAAGGTGCAGCTACTACCCAAACACCCTATTTCTATCCTTCATAAAACGAGACCTATGTTCTTCAAAGTCACTATATTACCGATTCGGCAGAAGATCTCAGCTACGCATGCTTCGTACTACCAATTTCTAACATAATACGGAGGTACAAGAACGTCGGCGCAAATACCTGTTCACCAAGCTTGCTCACCGTCGACGGTGATGGCTGCGGGCTGTAGGTTCGTTCCGCGCAAGGACCCCGCCGGATCCAGGTCCACCAGCTGCTGTAGCTAAGGTGTCGACGGCGCCAACCTCCGACCTTCGATGGTGGTTCGTCACAGCACCAACCGGGAGCTTCGACCTTCTTCAATTTTGGTTTGAGAGAGTGTAGATCCGGATTGACGTTTGCATAGGGTCCACCGACAACAATGGGGAAAGGTAGGGATATCTTCATTTATATACCCGAGGGCAATTTGGTCATTTTGTGTAAAAATCATCTTCTACCATCTTCTAAACACCAAACACAAAAACGAGATTTTTTACAAATACCATCTCCATCTACAATAATCTCCTCCATCTACCAAAACCATCTCCATCTCATAACATCTACCAACATCTCAATACATCTCCATAACAACATCTACTGTCAAACACGGCCTAAGCCTACCTCATAAGAGGATCCGATTCGGCCCGAATCCGGATTGGATCGGGTTTCGGCCGTGGAGGATCCGACATCTCCTTGTCTTCTTCCACGAGCTGCTGAGCCGCTCACATTATGAAATCTGGCTCCTCTTCGTTCCATTGCGATTCTGTTTTCCGCTCAGTTCCCCCATTATCGATACTGGTGAGTTCTCACTCTTGCAGTTTCACTGTTCTCAGTTTTTCATTTTAGGCATTGTCGTTATCGAAATTTCTGTAGTTTTTGAGTTTTTGCCTTGTGGAATCTGGAGAAGTTTTGATTCACCATTTTTATCGTCCATTCGAATCATTTTAGGGTTTCTTAAAGAGCCGCTTTAGATACCTCTGTTCCCCAAATGTCTAATCTTAAGCTGTACTGAACCTGTCGCTTTACCAAATTCCTGTCATTGTTAGGGTTTTTTCAGCAATCGAAGTTGATTTGCGGATCTCTCGACCGGTATGCTAGCGCGAGGAGGAAACTTTTTTGATGCGAATCACTGTCTGATTGAGTGGGATGCAGAATTAGTGCTCAATCAGTGAGTGTAAATCCCTGAATAAACTACAGGGAATGGCGTTTTCGTTGGCTGTCTCGCCATTCATGGTAGATAGATCCGTTTTTAGTCTAAGCTCTGACTTCCTACCTTCAACTTCTCTGCCTAGGCTTGATGGCTTCGGCAAGAGTTTTCTTCACAGGAAGAAATTCAAGAATGTGTCTCTTTCTATATCCTGTTCAGCTCCAAAACTGGTTCGTGACCGGTCATTAGATAGGCACATAGTGAAGCAAAACAAAGTCAGGTTTGTGCAGAAGCTCAGGACTTTACTCCTTTCAAAGCCGAGACACTTCATGCCTATCCAAATCCTCGGGAAATGTAGGTCATATCTAAGCATTCCCAAGCCGCGCTCGCTCCTCTCCATGATCCGCCACTACCCTACTATCTTTGAGCTCTTTACGGTTTCGTATCCGCCCACACCAATGAATGCCACAAGGGTTTTTAATCAGCTTTGTGTTCGTCTGAGCCCTGCTGCAGAGGCACTGGCAGCTGACGAAGCACGTCTTAAGAAGACTGCGGCCGCTAGTTTAGCAGCCAAGCTCCAGAAACTTCTGATGCTATCTACTCATAAGAGACTTCTCTTGTCAAAGCTCGTTCATCTTGGCCCAGATCTTGGATTACCTTCCAGCTTCAGATCCCGCCTTTGTAATGAGTATCCTGAAAAGTTTAAGATTGTTGACACTTCGTATGGTCGAGCCCTTGAACTTGTCTCATGGGACCCAGACCTAGCAAACTCGTTGCCAAAGATGAAATGCCAAGCACGTGATTTGATTGTAGATAGGCCCTTGAAATTCAAGCATTTGAACCTTCGAAAGGGGCTGAATTTGAAGCGGCCTCACAATAACTTCCTGATAAAATTTGAGGAATTGCCAGACATCTGTCCCTACACGACTGCTGCTGGAGAGTTTCCAAAAGAGTCAATTGAGTCAGAGAAAAGAGCTTGTGGTATTGTAAGAGAGATATTGGGAATGACCCTTGAAAAGAGGACCTTAGTTGATCATTTAACTCCTTTCAGGAACGACTTTGGTCTTTCCAACAAACTGAGGGGAATGCTGGTGCGGCACCCAGAGTTGTTCTATATCAGTTTGAAGGGCGATAGAGATTCTGTATTCTTGGTGGAAGCATATGATGGTGATGGAGTTCTGATTGAGAAAGATGATGCTTTGGTGTTGAAAGATCGGTTGTTCACCTTAGTCATGGAGGGGAAAAGGAGGAGAGAACGGAGGAATGTTATATATAGTGGTGGTATCAGCTTAGATAGGCACACTGCTGATGTGGTCAGCTATACTGCAGAGGATTATAATTCCGATGATATTGAAGGCGATGCAATTGACCAGCTTTTCGATTGGGATGATCCAGATTTTGAAACTTATGATGATGATGACAACAGAGATGATGATGATGAACGGCGATATTTGGAGTCATCACTGGCCATCAGGCAGAAGAGGAACTTTTGGACAAGACAGATACCTCCGCATATAGAGCGCAATGATGATGAACCTCTGGAGCCCTGGTAAATTTAGTATTATCATGTTTTGTATATTTGTATATTGTATCCTTTTGAAAGCAAAATGTTTTGCTTTGCACGTATTTATTCATTTTTGTTACTTGTGAAAACTGTTAATAGCTTAAGATGTGCACTTGTACAGTTGACTGACAGTTATAACACGAGAACTTACCTGCATGAAAAAAGAGTAGATGATAAATTGGTGTTGCTTTGCAGCTCATTTCCAAGAACATGCTTTGATTTCTTTCCCCAAACTTATTCTATTTTTAGCATGCCTTCAGACAATATGTTTTCCGAGAGGAATTCGTGATATCTTTTGGTAGTAGTGCAAGTAGTACATTGCACACTGGAGCATCTTGGATGAATACTTCCTAGAATTGGAAGGGCTCATAGTTGATGCTCCTATAGCAACAAAATGGCTTCTGATGACTGCACAGCACAAGAATTGCTGTGTGGACAGATACGGGTCGAACATTAATCAAACCTATTTTAGCTGTGCACCATCATCATTTGGCTGGAGATGAACTCTGTATCAAGGCAGGTATTACATGTGAAATTCATATTTTGTTGATTTGTATCATCAAATAGAGTTAATTCATTGTGCTATCTTGTGGAGACTGTAAAGTCTGGCTTAATGTTCTGACTGTGCAGCACAGCTCTAGCCTCTAGCTGGAAAACTTTTGTGTACTTGTCAAAATCATATTTCTAGTGATCCTTATTTGATTGTGTGGATCTTCAAAACTTGGCTGAACGGTGCAAATTATGTGTGAGAATTGAGATCATTACTGCATTACTGGTCCTCATCCATGGTCCTGAAACCTGGATATTGTGTGGCTAATTTCCTAAATTTTTAATTATGGTTTTCCCTTCTCTTGTCACAATGTTAAACCACCCAAGCTATAACATTCCAAACAAGGTGGTGCTATTTGGAACTAAATATACATCATCATCATCTCACAACGTGTCTAATACTCTAAATCTATCTATGCTCATTTAGTCATTTACGTCACTGTCATTCTTTGCCATTTGCATTTTTTTTTGTTTGTTTTACTCATTTATTTCGAATACACTAGTTACCCTCCGCGCACTATTCTAAAAAACTCTTCAAGACCCATCTAAACCCTTGAATTGCTCCGTTGACCCTTGAATTGCTCCGTTGTGAAGGCCGTCAAGGTCGTCGAAACTCGCCTAAACTGAAAAAAGCCGCCATGAAATGCATAGACAAGCCACAAGAAAAAAATACTCCATCCGTTCGGCAAAACATGTCATTTTAGAATGTTATTTTTGTTCAAAAAAACTTATCATTGTAGATATTTTGCACTTCACTTTACAAAAATACCCTTGACATGATTGATGATTTGTTAGTTGTAGTTTTCGATAAAGTAAAAAAGGAGGGTAATAATTGAGGGTAAATTAGTACATTTGTTAATTGCCTTAAAACTTGTGAAAGAAGCTAAAATGACATGTTTTGCCGAACGGATGGAGTAATAATTTTGATGGCCTTAATGAAGACCAGTTGGAGTCCATTCAACTTTTAGAGGGCTATAAATTCTTGAACCTATGAATTTTTTACAATTTAAATAAACTAGTGATGATTTTTCTAATTATTGTATATTAAGGGATAGAAAAATAAAAAAAAAATTGAAGGTTGGGTTTACCGGCTAAGAACACAAGGAAAACAAACATATAAAAAGGAATTGATTTTCATATTGTATAATGACATTATTGTAATTAAGTGAAATAACATTTTCATATTGTATAATGACATTATTGTAATTAAGTGAAATAACATGGATACTCTTTATTCATGACTATACGAGGCAACTCCCTTTTTTATATATCTAACTAGTTGGTTCTGTGTGGTTGGCACACAAGCTAACTAACTTTTGCTAGTATTTTTAATATGGATTTTCTATGCTGGATAAGAAATAAAATTGGAAAATATTTTTCTTAAATATACCTGGTTTAGCCATTCTTAAAATAGATTACGGGGTTCACCTATTTTCTTTTAGGGTTTTTTCGATAGAATATCATTATTCTATATTTTTAAGGCACACAATAGATAAACCGTTTCTAATAAACTGCATAAGTATTAAAATATATGTTAATTAGCCATAATTTTAAATTGAGAACATAGTGATGGATTGGGCATGTTGAAGGGGCGTTTGGTCTAGTTATTAGTGTGCACTTGCGGGCTCTGCATCTGAAAACCTGACAATAAAATTTAAATATGTCTACACCTAATAACTTATTTGTATCTATGTTATACTACATAAAAGTTAATTTTGATTTTTTTTTTAACATTTCAGAAGTTCAATTTAGTATTAACTAATATCATTATGATATTCCATGATATTGTTCATTCTCCTTTGAAGTATTTAATATAAACAACTTGTATTAAAAGCAAGTGAGTAGGTAAAAATGTTTATTTTATTTAATATAGTAGTAAAATTTTATTTAATATGAAAGGCTTATATTTTTAATGATATTTAGTAGTAAAAATGTACTAATTTACTTAGTCTATCAAATGTAACAATTTATTTTATCTAATAAAGTAGTAATTACCGAAGATTGTTTTAAAGGTAAGTGCGTAGGAAAAAATGTGTTTAACTTCAAACAATTAATGCACTTTAATTCTATATATTATAACATTAATAATTTAGTTACATGTCATTTTTTGTTTAAATAATTGTAATTGAACCAATTTGAAAGTTCCAGATATATATTTTCTTTTTTAAATCGATAAGCAATAAGCAATAATCAATAATATGTAATCAGTAATATAAATCAAATCATAAGCATTTTTTTTTAATGTGATATGTTAACCCAATCATATCAATACTATATATTAACATGAAATCAGTTTTGTCTAAATTTAGAGTTGTAAAGAAAAATAAATAAATCCAACTATATCGCCTAATAAGCCAAAAGTGGTGCAAAAGAATTAAACCAAATAAAAAAAATATATTTTTTAAAATGATTTATATGAAGTTGTGATAGATTTTCTTATTATTATAAATTTAATGATATACTTTTTTTTAAAAAAAAGAAAGAAACAATATTAGCTACTGGCTAATAACAAAAACAAACAATTGTGTTTATCATCTTCAATTTTCTTTGTTCGCTCTCATTATCGATGACTTCTCCATCTACTATTTTATATGACCTCTTGATTTGTCGGACAACGTTTTGTCTAATATTTTGATTTTTTTTTATTTTTTTAACAAAATATTAATTGAAAAACAATGGCCAATATTGTACAATCTTGATAAAGTAATGACATGTTTTAAAATTATTATACATTTTAGGGATAAGGCACAATGTTATTTTTGTAATTAAATGAAAAACAATGGGTAATTTTTAAAAAACTATTCATAAAACAACTCTCTCTTTTATACCGTTAAGAAAGATAAGACATTTTATTTTTAATATGTTTTTTAAGACCTTTTAATTTTTTTTGAATGGAGTACTTGTTTTTCTGATTTTTTGACTTGTTGTTGATCTTTTTGACCTCTTAATCAATTAAGCCTATTCGATATATCAAATACTCGACTAACTAGACTCATTTTCATTTTCAATTTAAAAAAAATGTACATTATCACATTAACAAGAGGCTTAATTCAGGCTTCACAAACAAGCACATGGTTAAAAAGAGAGAGAAAGCAATGTGTTTGGAAAGATTGGAAAGAATGTAGATGTAGGTGTAATTGTGTAGACGACATCCAACTTATGGGCCAACAATAGGAATCGGTCCCCGCTACGACCTAGAACAGTCCCACCAAGCCTAGCCATTAACATGTTTGTATATCGAACATAGGTTTATCCAAACAAGCTATTATCATCGGTACCAAATATTGCAGTGTAAGTTATTTAGGTCGGGTCTTTCGATCACATGCCCGATCAACATAGCACCCTAAGCCACGATCAAATCCCCCAATGCAGCAGGTTTCATTCGTGATCAACGCTCGGAAGCCAACCTTAACCCAAGTACATGATAAACCAAATTTGAATTTCACAGGCAGTGGCGGATTCAGAAATTTTATTCGAGCTAAAAAAAATTTCGAAAATATTTTTTTTTCTAGGTATGTATGAAGAATATTTTTTTTGTTTATGTATATTAGAAAAAACTTTAAATTTATAATCCAAATAGTCATTTGGAATAGAAAAACATAAAAAAAATTATATATAATTTTTTTTTGTATACGTATATATAGAAAAGAAAGTTTTTATTTAAATATATTAGATAAAATTAAGCTAATTCATTATTTTTTTACATTATTTTATCTCTAAAATTAGTAAAAATTTCCAAAAAAATCCATAATTCTTTTTTCCCTTATAAACTAGAGCGCTTCACCCAACCCGAGCCCCCGTGGATCTGCCAGTTGTTGGAGGACCGATGAGCGCAAAATTGGCACTTGGAAATGGTCGGAAATTTAAAGACAGAGAAATGGGGAGTTGGATACATCACAAGAATCTCGCGGCAAGGCAACGCCCAACCACCGTGCACGTACATAACCACACACACCTTACACTCACACCTCTTTTGTGTTGCTCCTTATCTCTTTATATTTGTTCATCAATAGATACACCGAAAGTGAAATCTCCCTCGTTCTACATTAAAGCCACTCCTCCCCAACAAGGCAACAACCCCACCGCTTCCACCATCACCGTTCCAATAGGTCATTTTATATCTTCGCAAAGAGAACCACATCGAATATGATCGAATTCAAAGCAATATGAATCAAACAGTTCAGAGAGCTAAGCTAAGATTTGTAATACAAACACAAAGGGCTATAGCTCATATGATAAACAAGATGTCTTACTCTATGACTTTGCGGAAACAATAGAACAATAGCCTCCCAATTAATCCAATCCAATTCACAATTTTCCATAGACTACAATTGATGCAACTACCAAGTAGATCAGTTCAAGTTTCAAAGTAACCAGGATTGATCTCTAATCCCCGATTTTCATTTTGTGCATTCAATCCACACATCACCCTGAAGCTGATCGATGATAAAAATGTCAATGTTCACTATACTGATCAAACTCAGATGATGATAGATATATAAAAAAGAGATGAGCCAGAGAAAGAATCGAAAGAACAAACCAAGTTGTGACTTTGTGAGTGGTGATGGATTGAATTTACGACGATGGCTGATCGTGCAGATCATAGGGCGCCCACAGAGAATCCAAAGGGCAGGCCCGTCTCTGATCAAGCCGTATCCATGGCTTCCCACTGCCACTCCAATGTAGGAGGCTCACCGGCCCTTCATGAAGCTCCCTGCAGCTCCCCCTCACATTGTCTCCTCCAAGGCCGTGCTGGTTCCACCTGTGCTCTATCGGCGCAACTTCCCCGGCGAACACTAGCAGGAACGGCGGCAGCGACCCTAGCTCGTAGATTCGCTGCCGGCCGTTCTTTTGGATTTGCATCCACCTCTCGATCCGCTTCGTGTATCCGCGCCGCCTCCACTGCTCCAGATCGATCACCATCACTCCGGTGTTGAAGTAGCACGGCTTCCTCCCTGCGAAGACTCCAGAAAGCCGCGCGTCCGACCAGAAGGCGGCGGTGAAGTACTTGGTGAAGTTTGCGTGGCAGTACTCCGGCGCGCCGATCGTCCTCTCCCCTAGGCTCGTCGACCAGAGCCTGGCGATGTCGTCGACGACGATGAGATCGGAGTCGAGGTAGATCACTCGCCGGACGCAGGGCTCGAGGAGGTCAGAGAGGTAGTTCCTGGCGTAATTCAGCGGCTGATCGAGCGCCTGGCGGACGGATGTAGAAATTAGGGATCTGACGACCTCCGGATCGAAGTAATACACCTTCAATTTGAGCCGAGGGAAGGTGGATCGAACTAAGGTTTCGAGATTCGCGGTGTCGTCCGACACCATAAAATGGAAGAAGATATTCTCCGGACAGAGGGAATGTTGGAGGATGGAATTGACGGCGGCGATCGATCCACGGAGGTAGTCGGTGTCGAGAGTGATGGCAACATGGACCAAGGAAGGATCGCAGACGGAAACGGAGTGATCGCCGGCGGCAGAAGAGCACTCCTCAGCGTTTCCAAACTCCGACGACTTCCAGAAGGATCGGTGGACGGCGGAGGTGGAAAGACCGAAGTGGGAGGTGGATCGAACAGCGGCGGCCGGCGGGAAAGAGTGGAGGGATGCGGAGAGGAGGATCAAGGCCATCGCCGCCAAGAAGAAGGCGGAGAATCGGAGGAGGCGCAGCATTATTTGCGCTTGCGGGGAAGTAGGAGGTAGTTGGACAATCGATTTGATCTTTAATCAGAAACCAAAAATCAAATCGATTGTTAGGTTGAGTCTATCCAGAAGTCGCGAATCAGATCAATGGAATATTCGATTGTAGAAAAGATGAATGGAAGAGCATTGGCAGCAAGGAGGGAGAACTGGAGAAGGAGAAGCATCATCCATGGAAGATAGCTCGGTGCTAATTTGAGCCGGGGTGTTGTATTGCGCAGTGACCACTGACCAACCCTGACAACTCGCACACAATACGAAACGCCTTGTTCTTCGCTCCTCGTGCGCTCTCTCTCTCTGTCTCTCTGTGTGAAGCTTTAATGGCGGATTCAGAAGGTTCCACAATCTACAGTGCTTTGGCAGAGATTTTATATTTTAATTACCTGTGACTTTCATGGGAGAAGGTGAGGAGTGATGACTGTAGAGAGATGATGGGGAGAGGTTTTTATGGTAAATTGATGCAAGCTCTCAAGGCAACATGTCATTTTATGAATTTTTTTTTGGTGGGCATCATTTTATGAATTAGTTCAACATATTTTGGCGAAGAAAATGAGGGTTAATTTTATTTTATTTTTATAATTAAATACTTTAAACTAATAAGTACTATCTTCATTTCAAAATATATATGGGCTTTTAGTTATCTATCCGGGATTTAATTAAACACTTTATTTTTTTTTAAAAATATTGCTATCATTCTACTAATTTTTTCATAAATTTTATTATATTTTATTTTTTTAATACTCACTACACATTTTTAACAAATCAAAATATTTTAAAAAGTCAAAGATACACAAATCATAACAATAGAAAACATAAAAGACTATCTATTTTAAAACACAATCTTTCATCTAAAAACTCATCTACTTTGAAACGGAGTTAGTATTAAATTGTGGAAAAATGTATTAATTTTTTTATATTCTATATATATAGCTCTTAAAAATGTGCATCTAAAAATAAAAAAAATCTTAGGTCATGTTTGGTAATGGATTGTTTTTTTAGAGATAAAGAGGATTATTGGCAAGAAAATTGTTATTTTTGAATTATAAGGGTTGAGGAGATGGAGATTATTTTGTAAAAATAATCCCATGGGTGTTTGACGAAATGAGAATTATTGTTGGATAGTTATGAAAAAAAAGCAATAATTTCCATCACAATCCCCTCAAACTCAATCTCAAAAAACGGGATTGTTCGACAATAATCCCCATTACGCTAAACACCAATAAACTGATTTTTGCTTATTTAATAAAACATGATTGTTCGACAATTAAATTGAGTTTAAAATTATGCACGTATCCTGCTTATCTCATAAAAGAACGATTTCAAGCCAAGCTCAATATGGGCTGGGCTTTAATAATGAGTTAGGCTGGGAGGAAAAAAGCCCAATCTATGATGTCTAATTTTCTTATTAGCTCAATTTCAAAAATAGGAACGTTAACAAAGTATTTATGTGGATTTGCGCTCTACCGACTATCATGTGTAAATTCCAAGTTCGATCTGCGATGCATTAATTAATTTAATTCTGTGCTTGTTCAACAGGGAGCACAAATTTTTTTATTTTTTTTTGGGTTAAGTACTGAAATCGATATTTGCTCTTGAATTGATATTGCTACTTGCCCACTAATCAGTGTGCTCAAGTTTATTATGCTCACTTGTCAATCTCTTGACGAGTATCCATATTGTTAATTGCCCACTAATCAAAGTGGTTAAGTTTATGCTGGCTTTTCAAAATCATTAAGAGTTCATACATAATCGAGTGAGATTATAACTCAAAATAAATTAACACTCATTAATTTATACAATATACTTTTTTGAGAACAATTTATACAATATACTTGAATTTTGCTTCTTTTTCGATGCACATCAACAACAATAATAAGTTTAGAGTAAAGTTTGAGAGGTTGAGATGTATATATCTTTTTCTTGACCATATCATTCGAAAGGTATTTTCAATTAATCTAACTATTAACACATAAAAGAGACACGAATAACATAAACCAACCTAAAATGAAAAAAAAAAAAATAGAAAACGACGGGCGAGGAAGAAAGAGATATGGAGTTAACAAATCAATAAAATGAAAATAATGATGAAAATAGATACAATTGGGGTCTTCTTTTCGTCCTCTATCAAAAGTATGAAATGAAAATATTATGAAAAAATGATGTCATGTGAAGAAATTAGGTTAAATCTCTGATTTTATGTAATTTCATGTAAAGATAAACATGGAAGATAAGATAACGAAACCTAAGTATACAAAAATAAATGTGAAATATTAGATAAACCAATTACATATGGAGTATAAACTGTATAATATATAACAAGGCTCAATAAGATCAAATATTTTGCTTTAATAAATAATAATTGCGAGGTCTAAGCTCTGAGTATCTAACCCGTCTAAATTAACTCATTATCCACGCTTGTGTTTAAATTAACCCGCCTAAACATGCAACTCTTCCTCCAAGGTACCAGTTCAGCCAAAAAAATATCTTCTCTGCGCGGATAAGAGCTTCTTCACTTGATTCCGGTGTCTCGCATCCCTCCGCCTCCGCCGAGTCATCTGGTCTTGCCTCCACTTCGCTCTCTTCCAACAACTCCGTTGGTTCTCTTTCTTTTACCAGTATCCCCATGGATTCATGCTTTAGCCAACCGAAGATCTGCCTGGGATGTCGTTGGCCGGATCTACCTCCCCCAACTTCGCTGTCTCCGTTGATTCCCTCCATTTGCATCTCGTCCCTAATTACCGCTGCTTCCATCGCCCACCTGAAGTGAAAGCAAATCCGATGAGCTAATTGGACGGAGTAGATTCGGTGGGGAGATTGGAATCGAAGATGCCAGAGTAGTGGTGGGGTAACTGCTTGCACTGGAAGCAAAAACGACAGTTCTAAACTATGTTGATGAGGTCAACTTGAGAGAAGAGGTTGATGATGTCGGAGCAGGTCTTGCAACTGAGCAACGTATAGGGGAGAGCCTAAATTTTGGGGGTGAGAGTAGATAAGTGAGTAGGGGACTTTGGTTTTAATTATTTACTAGTTCAGTACCCGCATCTTGTGCGGACGTTTTTTTAGTTTAAAATAATTATATGTGTATTATGTAACACTATATATATGTATATCATGCCTACTATGGGATTTGTTTTACTTTTTATCAATTAACAACCAACAATTCTTATCAATTAATAACAAATAAATCCTAGCATATCTTTCATTATTAGGGTGATAATATTTACACCCATAAATTTTACTATATGCACCACACCTACGCCTCTTGAATCACACCTCTGCTCCTCTTGAGTCACACACCTGTCCCTCAAGAGGCGCAGCGTATTTTACATTAAAATACCTTGCGCCTCTTGAGGGGCAGGTGTGTGACTCAAGAGAAGCAAGGTGTATTTTAAAAAAATATAAAAAGTGAGATATGTGGTGTAAATAGTAAATTTTGTGGTGTAAATAACATTGGCTTTTTTTTAGCAACAACCACCACAAATCCTACGCCATATCTTTTTTTTTTGTCTTTGGCAAGCAATTAATTTAATTAACAAATTAACAAATCCTATATAAAAAAAACCTACTTTAAGGAGAAGCCGCCACATGAGTTAGGCGACTTCTCCTTTAGTATTATTAATCTATTCTATATAAAATACTAAAACAGGGGCCTGAAACGGGCTCTGGTGCGATCTCGCGTCCACGGAATTTTCTGGATTAAAGCGGGATTATTTTTGCTTACGTGACATTTTCTGGATTAAAGTGGTATTATATTTCTGGCCCACAGCAATTAATAAATGAATATAGTTAGCTAAAAACTTATCTTTTTAGATCAATAATCTATCCAATATAACTTGAATTGGTTGTTATACATATTTATTATTTTCATGCTTTTGTTAATAAACTATATTATTTATTATTTTAAAAGATGAAGAAGGAATATTTGGTGCGTTATTCTACCTTTTAGATCAAATTGAATATAATATATTTATATATAGTTTTATTTTTGTGAGTCACGTCAATTTGATTTTATTTTTTTAAGCCACGTCAATTAATTATCTAATATAATATTTTAATATAATAAAATATAATTTATTAACAAAACGCGCAGCCGCGCGGGTAACGAATACTAGTAAAATACTAAAGCAGAGGCCTGAAACGGTTTCTGGTGCGATCTCGCATCCACGAAATTTTCTGGATTAAAACGAGATTATTTTTGCTTACGTGTCATATTCTGGATTAAAGTTGTATTATCTTTTTGGGCCACATCAATTAATAAGCGAATATAGTTGGATAAAAAACTTATCTTTCTAGATCACTTATAAATTAACAAGATGAAAAGAGAAAACTTATCAATTAATAAACCGTTAGTGGACTATCTATTTTTTTTTTTTTGACGCAAAATAAGGATTAGGTTGGGTCGTCCGGAGCGGAGACCCTTCCTAGCGCGTCCTTCCGGACGAGAACTTGCAGTTCTGTGACCTCCTCAAAGCAATCGTCGGCAGGGCATGCATGGGCACTTCTCGCGAGATAGTCTGCCACAGCATTAGATTCCCTGAAAATATGACGAATAGCTACATTAGAAAAGGACGAAATATCCATTAAAATATCCGATTGCAGAAGTTCAATTTCCCAAGGGCACTTCCAATCCCCTAATAAAGCTTTTATGACCACTAGGTTGTCACCTTCAATCTGTAATTTAGTGAGAGCTAATTGTTTGGCACGCTCAATGCCCTTCTTAAGGCCTAAGTTCTCAGCGCAGATAACGCTGGCATTTAAACAACGACCTCTACCAAAAGAGGTGACGGATCCTACCGAATCGCGGATAACGAAACCGTAAGAAGCATCACCATTAGGCAGTACAGAACCGTCGAAATTTAATTTATGAACTCCATGGGGAGGTTTTTCCCAAAGATCAGAACGTTTTTTCCTAATGGCAGAAGAATGAGCATTAGGAAACGATCCCGTGTGGAGGGTTGTGGCCCTATCTGGTTTTTGGTTCGAGTTATAGTGAATGAGATCAGAATCTAGATTCTTGGACTGAATCCAGCAGTGCTTTGTAGTTTTATATAGCAACAAAACGTCCGTTGAATTCACCTTATCTGTGTGTTGGAACACTAGTTGGTTTCTGTGGAACCACAAGGACCACCATACCATAGCAAGTTTAGCAAAAGGTTGTACCCCAAGTATCTGTTTTATATCATCTAGTTTGAAAATCGTGCTTCCTCGACGAAGCGGGCCGTTACGAGGAATTGAAATATTCAAAATATTCAGCATTGTAGTAATCATAGGACAATCTAGTAGCAGGTGGGTTAAAGTTTCGTCTGAGTTGTCACAAAAGGAGCAGCCCGATGGAACCGAGAAATGTGATTTTTGTAGTCTAGAAGTGGTCGGCAAACCATCGCGAGAGATTTTCCACAGAAAGTGACGGACCTTAGGGGGAACATCCAATTTCCAAATCCACCGGCAGTCATAATTCTCTAAACCAGTATGTATTGCCAAGGTAGAATTAGCCGATTTAGTCGAGAACCACCCATTTTTACTTGGGCCCCAATACATACGGTCAGACATAAGATTCGTAGGTAGGGGGATATCCAAGATATGATTAATATCTTGGGGTGACAAAATGTTATTTAACGAATCAATCATTAAAGAACGATTCCAATTTCTGTCATTAGTGATGAAACACGAAACTTTATTAAGTAGTTGGGAGTCCGGAATAGATTGGAGAAGTCTCTGATTAAGAGGTTCATTGAAAGCCCAATTATCCTCCCAAAAACTAATAGAATTTCCATCCCCGACAGACCATCGTAGAGATGGTACAAATTTTTCTCTAATGGACATTAAACGCCCCCATTGCCAAGAGGTACTGCCTTTTTTTGTGTAAGAGAGCAGATCCTTACCCTTAAGATATTTTTTTGAGATGACTTGGACCCAGGTATTGTCCGGTTCGGATAAGATTTTCCACAGAAGTTTCATCTGTAAAGCAATGTTCATATTCTCAGCTTTGTGTATACCAAGACCCCCTTTGATAGAGTCGGAACAAATTTTGTCCCAACTAATCAACGGAGTGGTATTATTACTTTTGTTCCAAAAAAATTGTCTATAGACTTTGTCCAACTCATGGAGAATATGAGATGGTAGTAGAAAAGCTTGCATAAGGAAGATAGGTTTAGCACTTAAATTAGCTTGGATAAGTACTCTTCGACCTTCAGCCGACAGACTGGTGGCTTTCCATTTGGTTATAGAAATTGCGATTTGAATATGTATGGTAGCAAAACACAAATACTGCATAAAGCCTCACAAATTTAATTCACAAACCCCAAATTAAATTTATAAATTCATAAATTTCATTCTCAAAATCACATATACACAATAATTAAAAACACAAACTTGATTCTCATAATCAAACCCTAATTTCACCAATTTTTGCCGCCTAATTTCACCAATTTGATGAGAATAATAGAGAGTTCGGAAAGTGGGAATATAATTAAATAGGGGTAGAAACATAGAGAGCTTTTTTTTTAAAAAAAAAGGGAGGTGGGAATTTTTTTTAAAGAGGCTGGCAGGGATTGAACCCCCTAACCTTTAATCTCATTTCATTTTCCTCCCTTCCCATTTACCAACTAAACTAAGCAGATTAGTTCATTCAATATCCATCATAGTTTTACTTATTACAACAATACCATATATATAAATAAACTATTTTTTCTCCAAACTCAGGGGCACGTGGGTCGAATGGTGTTGCGGCCGCCTACGCGCGCCACACCCTGTGGCCGCCCCTGACATAAATATAAACCTGCCCTAAGAGCATCTCCAAGATTCCAACATATTTGCAAAAAAAAAAATGGAGACATAAATATCAAAATGTTCAAAATTTTTATGCGCTAATAGTTTCTCCATTTAATACATACGGAGTAATATAAGTACTCCCTCTGTTAATTAAAACTTGTCGTTTACTATTTATGCACGCTTTTTTAGAATGATAAAAACTATATGAAATA
Organism: Persicaria maculosa; assembly: GCA_963922045.1. Classification (NCBI taxonomy): domain Eukaryota; kingdom Viridiplantae; phylum Streptophyta; class Magnoliopsida; order Caryophyllales; family Polygonaceae; genus Persicaria; species Persicaria maculosa. The sequence goes on along the minus strand of OY998257.1, from coordinate 12,428,140 downwards.
TTAACATTTAATTAAATTTGTTTTTATAAATTCATAATTAATAGTAACAAGTATGAAATTATTTAAAAAATATGTTAAAAAAGTTAATATTTTATATAGTTTTTAACACCTCAAAAAGCGTGCGTGAATAGTAAAACGTCAAGTTTTAATTAACGGAGGGAGTATTGTCTATTTTAAATAAATTAAATTTAAGTTCATTAAAACCAATAGAAAATTCATCAAAGCTTACCAAAAAATTTAAAATAAAAAACAATTCGAAGGGTTTTGCAAATTTATTCAAAATTTTATGGCATGAAAGGGATTTGGAAGTGCATGTGGGAGATCGAGATCGATTTCGGATGCTCTCGGACTGTGCAACACGTTCGAGAGAGTCATTTTCTCCCACACATTTAGAGAGGGGAATCAAGTAACTAATAGGACGGTGCATCTAGGGCTAAATTCGACCATTTGTGGGGCCCAGTTGACTGAGATTGACGACTTCGTCTGGTAGGACGCTCTTGGGCAGTGGTCAACCGCGTTTAACTATCTCCCACACATTGGGACATGTTTGATTCAGACATTCCGAACCAAACATATCCTTATTTATTACTCTATCTTTTACTTCTTAAAAACTAAAACTAATCATCTATTAATTTATTAATAGTTATAAGGGCAATTGTATAATAAATTAGCCCTAAATACCAAATGACGATTGGGGCGTGTTTGGTTCGGACTTGGGGTTTCAGTCTTGTGTTTTTTCCAAAACTAAAAACAGATTTTCAGAAACACTTTCAGTTTTGAATACCGATTATACAACAAGTAAATTTGAAGATTTTATTCGATGATTGTAGCTAAATTAATAATGAAACCGGTGGAAGTAGAAACTCTTGCAGGCATAATATAATACCAAACGGTCTTGTGATTTGTGAATCCAGCAGGTTAGGTGCAGCACATATTTGCATAACTGGAATTTTGCTTGTATTAAGTAGAAGACGAGTGCTGGTTCACGCAATGGGCAAGGATATTTGCTGAAAAAGTCCTATTTCGATCAAGATAAGGCGCAACAAGTTTGATCAATAGCTCGATTCTCTGCTGAAGAAACCAATCCCTTGAAGGGGTTGTGGGTAGTCCCACATTGAAAAATGAGGTGAAAACCAAACCAAAATATAAGGGAAGGTGAAGCCCCTATACAATGGTTTAAGTTTTTGTATTAGAAGGGTGGATCCCGACCTTATAATAAAAAACAAATTAAACCCGAAAACCACTCCGTTAAATACAAGTCTAGTCCATTTTTTAGCTTCCGAAAACCACCTAGCTTCTAGCTTATGCACTTGTGGTGGTGTGCTTTCAGTGATCAATATATACTTGTTGGCAAACTCTGAGAGACAACCACATTGCTATAAGATCGTCGCCAAGGATATGGTGCTGGTTGTCCTGTCATGGCTCCTCTGGTTGCTCGATGTCTTGCTTGCATCTTTAGCTATCTTGCCCGTCTTACGAGAACTTAGAGATGGAATGTTGTGTAGGGCTTGTGAATTGTGATGAAGGAACAAGCATTCTTCTTAAAATCCCGATTCGATCCTACGATTCCAACGATCTTAAGATCCAAAAATGGAAAAACGATCCCGATCTTTTTTTACAATTCTAATATAAAATATATTAACTTCATTTAAAAAAAATCATCTATGTTGTGAGATCTTACAATTATACGATTCGATTATACGATCCGATCCTTATATCTTTTTTATCGATCCGATTCAGAATCCCGATTTTAACAACATTGGCAACAAGGTAACATCTATGCAACTTCTAGCTATATGCATTGATTCGATCCAATTTTCTTGCTTTAGGAACAAGTACTTAGGCCTATTTGTGTTTAAAGTCTTTGGGCTTTGAAATTGTACTTATTTTCACCTGTATATTTCCATAAAAGTGCAAGATTTAATCGATTGATCGATGTGATTTTCCTGTGATGAATCAAGTAGTGGATGCACTTGATGAAGAAAAAGGGACAAAAATCAAAACTGCGGTTAGGGTTTTTTAATACCTATTTATCAGTGAATCTCAAGACTCAATTATCTCATACAACAATATATGAATTTCAACTTTAGATTATAAAATGGAAAACAATACATAAAACTTCTTATTTTTTGAGCAATTAAATTAAATTATACATTCTAGAACTAGCTAGGACATACCTAAATTTAGAACAATAAGGAATGCAATTGAAATAAGGAGGTGGGTGACACAATTGCAAGTGGATCCAGACATGGTTGGGGTAACCGAATTTGGCGCGCCTGGAGGGTAGTTATAGTAAAAGGGGAAGTACGGCACAACCGGGTTCGGAGGTGGCGGCCCTTTTCCACCGCCCTTGGAAGGGTACGCTGGTGGCGGATACTGCATCACAGGCGGTTGCTCGCAGGGGTTGCAAGTTGCCGTCTGTGGAGGAGGAGGAGGAGGGCATTCGGGCTCAACTGGCGGCGGAGGAGGTGGAGGAAACGTAGGTGGAGGAGGGCATTCGGATGGCGGAGGTGGAGGTAGAGGAGGCGATTGCGAACATGGCTCGCAAGTTTCACACATTGCGCATTCGAGTTGATCGGTGTTGGATGCATTGGTGGATGAAGTTGGTGATGATAAGAGGAGTATAATGTTAAGTAATGAGATCAAAGGATACATGAATTTAAGATTCATTGTTGTATTTCCTTTTTGGTCAAGTTTCTCCCTCTCTCACCTTTAAGATGAAGTGATGAAAGAGTTATATGATGTAAGGCTAAGTTGTGAATCCAATTTGAAAATATAAAGGATGGGTATTGAGAAAGGTTTAAGTGTTTGGAGCAAGAGAGAAGGCAAATTGCTTATGAGTGAAGTGAAATAAAGACTAGACAGATTGCATGTGTATTGATGGCCTCACCCTCCATGTGATGCTTCATATTTTTTTATTGAGTAGTAATTCAAGCTCACACAATACTTGAAACTTGAGAGGCCGAGTGAACTGTCAAACATACAATAAAGTCGAAAATACATAAAAAGAAAAAAAGGCGCAATCACTACATAACATGTACTCTAAAATGAATGAAGCTAAGCAGAACTAGAACCGAAATGTCGAGGACGCTGAAGAAGAACGAATGCTTCATGATATTCAAGTAGACTATCTCTAACAGTTTCTTCAAAATAGGAAGAAATTTTTTTTGAAATTCTGTTCACGCTCCAACAACTTCTCCATTTAAAACATTTTAGAGAAGTTTAAATGGTGCGAATTTGAGAAATCCGCTCTATTTTTATTTTGTTTTGTTGTATAACAAAAAAAAATCGTTTAAAATTATCTAAAAATCTCAAAATCCCCGTTTTGAATAAGCATTTGGGAATGCTCTAAATTGTTATTTCACTCATGTTAGAACCATCACATTGATCAAGAGTGAAAAGTTGTCATTCGAAAGATGTTGTAGGATTGATTGTTATAATTGATTGCAAATCAAAATTGTAGCAGTGAGTTAATCAAACCGATCGTTTATCGATTTGAGGACTTGACAGAAAAAATGTGCTCCCTGTGGAACAAGCACACAATTAATGCATCGCTGATCGAATTCCAATTTTACACATGATGATAGTCGGTAGAGCGCACATCCAAATGAATACTTGTTTAATTTCAAATTGAGTTAAACTAGTGTGAGTACGGTGTGTTTGGCAACACAGAGAGCGTTTTGGAGCTTTTTGTTTTAATATTATATAGTTTTAAATGAAATAAAACTAACATTATTTGTTAATTAGCGTTTTGGAATTGAATTCCCACCAGCTACCCACCCAAGCTTTTCGGAGCTTCTCCTTTTATATACACAAATCTCCTCTTTTATCAGCTAGTTTTATCAGCTACCCATTCAACTAAGGTTACCAAACACATTACTAGCTTAATTTAACATATTTTACACAATAAATCGTTCAGCTTCAGCTACCCATTCAGCTTCCTATTCAGCTTCAGCTACCCATTCAACTCCAGTTACGAAACACACCACGTCTTCTGTGTAAGACACATGAATTTGTTTGAAAATTTGAGTTACATTATAAATTTCTAATGTAAATATTTTTAAAAGTTAAGTGATAGTGATATGTTAAAAAATGTACAAAAGAATTCAATAACGTATGAAAAATAATGGAATAATACAAACAAAAATAATGGTTTATTGAAAAATTTATTTATAATTCCTTAATCGAATAATTTCTCAATAATAATAAAGAGAAGTACTAACCAATATAAAATGACAACTGATTATAGATTTTTATAATATGCGCTTGTGAACATATAATTAGAACATAAAAATGAAGAAAAATCATAGGGTTGTACCGTTGTACAATGCATAAACTCTAGGGGCAATGCATTGAAAATAAAAGTAAAGGCATTTTTTTTAAGGGAAAACTAATTAAAATACCCCCAACTTTAGGGGTATGTTAAAAATATATCCACACCTTTTAAATGTAATAAAAATACCCCAACCTTTAAAGGTAGTGTTAATTTATTGCCCCCGATTTTTTTCATGGGCAAAAAATGCTGATAATTTTTTTTTAAAATAAAATATCGGGCTATCTCATTAATTAATTTCCTTAAACGTGTAAAAATATTCACTTCAATTCAAGATTAAAATAAAATACCTATAATGATAAAAGTTTTTTTAATCATCCTGTTTACAAATCAGCACTAAAAGTCCGGTATAATTCTTGGTTTGATGGAAAAAAAGGAAATGAGAGGGGTTAGACATACAGAACAAATTAACAAAATCAAAATTTGGTTTTATTAAACTGAAATTTTGCTAATTTGAACAAGCACCACTTTCCTCTAAGTGGCGATGATGGTGAGTTTCAAGAGACAAAAAGAGTTTCAAAAAGATCGATAAAGAGAGCAGATGCATCAATAGAGTCCAAATTTTGTAGGTTATTTGTGAAAATAACCGGATGGGTTTAATAAAATCAAAATTTTATTTTGTTTGTGAGGTCTAACCCTCATTTCCTTTTTTCCAAGAAACCAACAATTATACTGGACTTTAGTACTTATTTGTAAACCGATTGATTTTTTTTTTTTAAATTTTGTTATCATTATAAGTATTTTATTTTTATCTTTAATTTACGAGATTGGTAAAAATGGGTTTTTTTAGGGGTTGGGTATTTTTTAGGAGGTGGAGTTTTCACCTTTGGGGGTATGGTAAAAATATATCCTCACCTTTTAAATGTAATAAAAATACCCCAACTTTTAAGAGTAGTGGTAACATATTGTCACCGGTTTTTTCATGGGCAAAAAATTATTAATTTTTTTCAAAATAAAATACCAGATTATCCTATTTATTAGTTTCCTTAAAAATTGCAAGAATATTCTCGTAAATTAAAGATAAAAATAAAATACTTATAATGATAAAAGTTTTTTAAAAAAAAATCAATCTGTTTACAAATAAGTACTAAAGTCCAGTATAATTGTTGGTTTCTTGGAAAAAAGGAAATGAAGGTTAGACCTGACAAACAAAATAAAATTTTGATTTTATTAAGCCCATCCGGTTATTTTCACAAATAACCTACAAAACTTGGACTCTATTGATGCATATGCTCTCTTTATCGATCTTTTTGAAACTCTTTTTGTCTCTTGAAACTCACTATCATCGCTACTTAGAGGAAAGTAGTGCTTGTTCAAATTAGCAAAATTTCAGTTTAATAAAACCAAAATTTTATTTTGTTAATTTGTTCTGTACGTCTAACCCGGCCCTCTCATTTCCTTTTTTTCCATCAAACCAAGAATTACACCGGACTTTTAATGCTGATTTGTAAACAGGATGATTAAAAAAACTTTTATCATTATAGATATTTTATTTTAATCTTGAATTTAAGTGAATATTTTTACGCGTTTAAGGAAATTAATAAATGAGATAGCCCGATATTTTATTTTAAAAAAAATTATCAGCATTAGCCCGATATTTTATTTTTTAAAAAATTATCATCATTTTTTGCCCATGAAAAAAATCGGGGGCAATAAATTAACACTACCCTTAAAGGTTGGGGTATTTTTATTACATTTAAAAGGTGGAGATATATTTTTACCATACCCCCAAAGTTGGGGGTATTTTAATTAGTTTTCCCTTTTAAAAATGAGTGAGGCTATAGACAAGATGACTAAATGACTATTGACAAGATAATCTATATAATACTTTAATTTAGAAGACTTTTGATAATGTGTCAACACCTCCTTAATTTAAGGTTTTTCAACTAATCACAATTTTCTCTTATTATTTCTTTTTCTTTTAATCTCTTTCATACATTTACATTTTTTCCCTTTTATTTTTTTACTCATTTACTAACCATTGGGTTTAATTCAAATTATTGAATTTTCAACTAATCACAATTTTCTCTTATTATTTCTTTTTCTTTTAATCTCTTTCATACATTTACATTTTTTCCCTTTTATTTTTTACTCATTTACTAACCATTGGGTTTAATTCAAAACATTGAATTAAATCTAATGTCTACTATATACATAATAACCTATATCCATATCTATATAATACTTTAATTTAGAAGACTTTTGATGATGTGTCAACACCTACTTAATTTAAGGTTTTTCAAATAATCACAATTTTCTCTTATTATTTCTTTTTCTTTTTCTTTTAATCTCTTTCATACATTTACATTTTCTCCCTTTTATTTTTTACTCATTTACTAACCATTGGGTTTAATTCAAAACATTGAATTAAATCTAATGTCTACTATATACATAATAATAATAATAATAATAATAATAATAACAATAACAATAATAATAATAATAACAATAACAATAATAATAATAATAATAATAATAATAATAATAATAATAATAATAATAATAATAATAATAATAATAATAATCTATATCTGTAACGGCCCGGAAAATAAGGATCTTCTTTCCCCTAATTGCCCTCCCTTGGGCCTAGGAAAGAAAACCTAATTATCCGAGTTACGTTTAAGAAGGCATGGTTACCTTCCAACTAGATCTTACAAACCGAGTACAAGTCGCAAGTATTCGCAATAAAAGAAGCAAGGTTTAAATCAAAATACAATCCAAAAGAGCGCCACGACTGAGTCGGGTCAAAACGATGCAAAAGATTTTAAAAGTGAGAAAGTTTAGTGGTCTCTCAAGCTCTCGATCTAACGCCAAAAGTCTGAACCCACCAAGCATCCATATGAGCAAAGATAGCGGATAACGGTTACCTGAATCTAAAAAAAAAGAAGGGGATCTAGGTCAATCATCGGGTCACTCCTGCGCGTGTGTAAACACTCTGAGAGGCATATAATAAGCATCCTATTCCAAAGATGAAATGCGTAATACAAAACGGAATTTAAACAGATAAGCATGCTGATACGTAAATGCAGAAATAATAAAAGAAGCGCGCCAATTACAAGAAATGCCAAATAGTATGTCCCTCTAGGCTCCTAAGAAATCCTATAGCAACTCACCATCAACGGAGCTACCTCACTCTACGGTGCAGGCCAACCCCACGCAATGAGCCTACTAACTATGAAAGGAATGCAAGCAATGACAATTATATAAGGCCTAAGGCTCTAAGAGTCCTAATGCACTTATTAGAAAGCCTACCGCATCATCGAGTGCAAGCAACTTTCTATACCAAAAGCCTACCGCATCATCGAGTGCAAGCAACTTCCTATATAAGCGCCACTAGGATGACAAGAATAAAGAAAAAGGTCTCAACCAATAAACACCTATAACAGCCGTTTCTCGCAAAGACAGATAGCAAGACATATGGTTTCCGTTTTGATCCTAAGCATGATTCTAAGTCGTATGGTGCATGAACACTAGCCTACTATATAACACCCAGTGCATAAAGCGCCCATCATGAGTAAGTTCAAGGAACTTACCTGGAGAAGCGCAGAATTCAAGTAATACAGTAATCAAGCAAATCCAGACAGATCAGAGACCACCTAGAAGATAAGTAACATAATAATTAAGTCTAAGTCTAACTTACACAAAACATATCAAATAGCACACATAAGATTCACATAAAACATATATAAGTTAATCATCCCATCATCATCATTAACATTAATGTCTCAATTTAATTTCTCATCTCATTTCCACAACTTGGGCATATTCTCATCATCACATCTTATTCATATCAACATCATCGTCATCATCATCATCATCATCACCATCATTCATCTTAACTTAACTCAACATCTTATATCATCACAATTCCATTCTCATTCTCATAAATCATCTCAAGATCTCAACATATAAACTCATAAACAACTCAATAAACAACAATTCTTTTAAAATCATACTTAGCCAACTCCCGATATTAAACATTTGAATCCTTAAACAAATTTTCCAAAATTATATTATTAAAATAATGTCGGCTTATCGGTTTTAAAACAATGATCCATTTGAGAAACATATCTCAAAATACAAGTCAAAGATCACTATCGAAAATATTAACTATGATTTCAACATCCTTTAAAATAGTGTGAGAAACCTTAAACCTCTTTAAACAATTTCTCAAACATTATTCAACTAAATAAAACACCAAATCATCCCATTTTAATAAACCACATAAATAAAATAACATTAATAAATCACTTTAACTTTTCTAAAAACACGTGTTAAAACATCATATCATAACATATAATATGCCAATAATTCTACATTTAAAACAACTTATAATGTATAAATAATTTACAGAATATATAATAGTTTCATTAATAAACTAGGATAATTATAATATTAATAATCTAATAACAATTATAAACATGTAAAGCAATTTTAGTAAGCATTTAACATAATCATATAACTAACACTTTCAAAGTGAATCTTAATAATTTAATTATAATAAATATCAAGTCAATATTAACATTTTTATAAAAATAACATCTAATAAACATTTCTAACATTTTTATCATTAAATAAATATATAATATATAATTAACTAAATAATAGGTAAATAAATACTCAGCATAATTTAATAAGAATTAACTATTAATTATATAATTAATTATATAACAATTATATTATAGGTGAAATAAATTATTGAACAAACCAAACATACCCAAAACAACCAGCCCAACCGAAAGCAAAGCCCAACCCCGTAGCCCCAGCCCAGACCCGGATCCAAACCCGGCCCAAACCCAGCTCTCTTCTCAGCTCTCTTTAATGAACCGGCCCCCTTTTGCCCGAACCGGACCAAAATAAAAAGAAAGAAGGAGAACCGGGTTCATCACCCATCTTCAACCTCCCGCCCTTTGCATCTCCGCTCGATGTTGCGCTTCCCGGCCCCGCTCGACCTTGACCCTCAGCTCCCCTCGTCCCTCTGCTAACGCTCTCTCGTCCTCACCCCTCTCTCTCTCTCATGCTCACACTCTCGCACAGCCCCGCCTTCAATCCTCGCCCGTTCGCCCTCGATCTCGCCGCTCGCTCTCGAGCTCACCGGACCTCTCTCCGACCCGCTCTCACTCTCCCTCTCCGACCAATTGAAGTGACAGGAGCACAAATTCAAAAAAAGGAGGATTGGAAAGAAGGTTCGGGAAGCTCACCGAGGGAAGGGTTCGATGCTTGTCGGAGGCTCGGGTGGCTTTGCTGCGGCTCCGGTGGCGGCTCCGCTGCTGCTCGGGGTGTCGAGGAAGGTGGCGTCGAGGGCTCCTTGCTGGCCAGTTGTGGTGGGGAGAAGCTTCCAATGGCGTGGGAGGGTGTGGTGGCTCACCGTGGTGTCCTCGGGCTCGCCGGAAAATAGGGGAATGGTGGTGCTCAACTTTGATGGAAGGAGGAGAGGAGTTGAATGGTGGAGCTGGGATGGTGAAGGCAGGAGGTGGGGTGAGTGAAAGGAAGAAATGGGGGGTATGGGCTACGTCTGATGGGATATAGGAGGGGAAAGGGGTGAGGTGAGGGAGTGGTGTGTGAGTTGAGTGTTGAATTGGGTAAAAGAAAGTTAAATTTAATACCCGTAAATAAATTCCAAAACCCGCTATCCGACTTTAACCCGATTTAATTAAAATAAATTTAAAATAAAATTTCGAATCTGAATTAGATAAGGAAACCCGAAAATATTTCTAAGTCTTAGAATAATAGAGCGAAATGAATTCATCTTTGAATTAAATAACAAATTTATGCCGGAATTTGGTCGAAAGAGTTCAAACAAATCGTTTGCTCGAGGACAGAATTATTCAAAATTTTCCGAGTCCTTGGGAATTAAATCAAAACTAATCAATATTAAATCAAACTTAAATCGATCTTAATTTAGAAAATAATATTTTTTTAAATTCCGAGCTTTTACATCATCCACCTCTAAAAACAACTCTCGTCCCCGAGACTAAAATTACTTCAAAGTAAGAGGAGGAAGTTTTAAAATGTGAGTCCAAGGACCATGTTCAAGGATCCTGCAATCATCTCGGTTGCGTCTTCCGGGATTCTCACAACATCCTAGTCACGGTCGTGACATCTCCAATTGGTCTTGACAAGTATGCAATAAGCGCCCCTATCACATCCTCGCTTCGACTTTTCGGGAGTACCACAACTCTAAAAATTCTACAATATCATCACTAGGTCTTAGCAAGCACCCTACAAGCGCCCCTATAAAATGCTTGTATCCACTTCGTGAAGTATCATAGATTGACCCGGGACTTGGAAGTATCAAAAGGTTCCGCATTTGGAAAAGATTTGCCTCAAAACCGATGAAATTTTCGATCGCGTTTGGTCTTTCAAAATTCAAGTTAGTCCTTTTTAACACCATTCGAAATCCTTTAAATCCAACGTTAATCAAGCAATTTCAAAACTCAAGAGGTGGAGTCATCCACCTCTAAGGGCTAATCCCATATTCTCTTCCTAGGTTCATCTTCCAAAATCAGTTTCAATTCTATCAATCTCAAGTCATATCATGAATCATAAGCCATATAACTCATCAAAAGCATATCAAGGATAACATCGTACTGGCGTCCTATTAGCAAATCATTACACATGTCATACCAAGCATATCAACATCAATAATAAGGCACGGAACACATCATCCTCAACCATGTACGCGCACGTAAGCATCAAGATAAACACCTCATGTCATAATACCTGATGTAGAAGGGTCGGAGCGCCTTGAAGCTCCCATGTGGTAGACGCGGGGCGGTGGGGGCAAGCCAAGATCTATACCTCCTGACGTATGTCCTCCCTCACAAGCTAACCTAAATGGCTCAACTGATAAATGCGCAAGCCCTACAGTAGATCCTCGGCCTCCTCGACCGCTATCTCGGCCACCTCTAGCTCCTCCATCTCCTCGGCCTCTGCCGGCCGGTGCCCCTCTCCCCTGTCCCTGGGGGTATGTCACCTGGGCTAGTCTAGGCGGCTCCTGAAGTTGAGGTGTTGGTGCATCTATAGACCCTCCATCCTGGGGACAATAAGCTGATCGGTGTCCTATAACTCCACAAGTGTAACACACCATCTGTCTCCTTGGGCATCTCTATGTGGGGTGTCCATCCTCATAACATCCCTGACATGTAATGCTCTGAACTCGTATCTCCTGGAGGGGTGTGGTACTGCTGGTGCCCAACGTGTATCTCTCCTGAACGCTCCTCTGAAATGGTCTCCAATATCAGCCATATCCCGGCTAGACTCTATAGCTCTCGGCCTCTTTTCACCTCGAGGAGGGTGAGAATACTAGTAGGTCGCAGCTGACAGAAGACGTTGTGTATCGTAACGCAAGATAACCTCTAAGAATCTATCAAAAGGGACATCGCCCAAGCTGGAAGCATGTAGAAGCACGGCTGGAGAGAGCCTCATAGATAGCAGTCGAATACGACTCGCGTCCGTCTGGCATAAATGCCCGCAATATACCAGCTCCTTCTTGAACTGGTGAACAACCTCAGCAACTGATAGCGTCTCATCATAACTCCCCCTGTAGAAGGCAACCTCTCTAGCAGTCTACAGTCCGGGCGGGCTGTACTCGCAAAGCATCAAGGACCTGAACTCATCATACGTCCAATCTACTCGTTCCGCCTTGTATACGGACCATCTGTCGAAAGCATCGTCTCGTAGCTGACCGGCCGCCAATCTTTGGCGCTCCCCTAGTGGTGCCTCGATCAGCTCAAAGAGTCCATCGATGACTCTAAACCATAGCTCGATGTCTGCTGTCGGATCTCCAGTAAATAGAGGCGGGTTGCTCTGTGAAAACCTCTTCACCCAATCAATGCGCCTCTCTGCTCGAATCCCGACCGCGGTCGCATCTGCCACTGGCTGTGGTGCCTGCCGCTGTCCCCTCTGCCTCTGAATCATCTCTAGTATCGCCTGCTCGAATCCGACCCTGTCTGTAGGCATCGGTTGCTGAGTAGGGGTCTCTAGCGTCACCTGTCGGGCCCTCTGAAGCAACTCGCGCACCATCTGCTCGAGTCCGGCCTGATCTGTGGGCATCGGCTGCTGAACCTGATCCTCTGGTGCAATAACTCTCTGTGGACCCTCTGGAGTCTGACGTCCTGCCGCCTCCTGAAGAACTCCTCGGATCATAGCAGTAATCATCTCCTAAAGGCCTACTCTGTCCATAGGCATCTGCGGTGGCGGTATTGATATCTCGACCTGCTCTGTCTCGTGTGTCTGAACTCCAGTAGTAGCCTCATCAGCGACTACCCGGCGAGGGGGTCGTCCTCTGCCCCGACGTACTGGGCCCCCACGCCCAACTGCTCCGTGACGCGTGTCAACCATAACTACTGGACAAGAGAAGGGCGAGCCTTAATCACATATCACAGAAGCGATCATCGCAGTTTAATCTGATCCCCTTCAAGGGGGATCTCCCTCGGGCTTAGATCATACAAGTTCACCAAAGCTACCTAAAAGCTGCCCTTCGAGGGACAACTGACGGAGGGGGCAATTACCTCTCGATCTCTACATCCTAACCCCGCTACTCCAACCACCACGGTGCAAACTCCTTGGAGTCTTCTAGGCCCATCTGTAAAGTATAAGCTATGTTTCGCCTACCCATTCTCCAAGTCTACATCCATAAGGGATGAGCTATCGCCTCGTTCTACCCCGGCGATCCTATCTCTCAACTAAAAGATCCTACCAATTTTATTTTTGAAATTCTCTTTGCCCCTTTTGAAATGATTTTGAAACTTCTTTAAAATAAGAAATCAGTGGGCGGTTTTGAAATTATTTTGCAACTCATGTGTACTCGGATTGAGCAACCTAGGCTCTAATACCACTTCTATAACGGCCCGGAAAATGAGGATCTTCTTTCCCCTAATTGCCCTCCCTTGGGCCAAGGAAAGAAAACCTAATTATCCGAGTTACGTTTAAGAAGGCATGGTTACCTTCCAACTAGATCTTACAACCCGAGTACAAGTCGCAAGTATTCGCAATAAAAGAAGCAAGGTTTAAATCAAAATACAATCCAAAAGAGCGCCACGACTGAGTCGGGTCAAAACGATGCAAAAGATTTTAAAAGTGAGAAAGTTTAGTGGTCTCTCAAGCTCTCGATCTAACGCCAAAAGTCTGAACCCGCCAAGCATCCATATGAGCAAAGATAGCGGATAACGGTTACCTGAATCTAAAAAAAAAGAAGGGGATCTAGGTCAATCATCGGGTCACTCCTGCGCGTGTGTAAACACTCTAAGAGGCATATAATAAGCATCCTATTCCTAATATGAAATGCGTAATGCAAAACGGAATTTAAACAGATAAGCATGTTGATAAGTAAATGCATAAATAATAAAAGAAGCGCGCCAATTACAAGAAATGCCAAATAGCATGTCCCTCTAGGCTCCTAAGAAATCCTATAGCAACTCACCATCAAAGGAGCTACCTCACTCTACGGTGCAGGCCAACCCCACGCAATGAGCCTACTAACTATGAAAGGAATGCAAGCAATGACACTTATATAAGGCCTAAGGCTCTAAGAGTCCTAATGCACTTATTAGAAAGCCTACCGCATCATCGAGTGCAAACAACTTTCTATACCAAAAGCCTACCGCATCATCGAGTGCAAGCAACTTCCTATATAAGCGCCACTAGGATGACAAGAATAAAGAAAAAGGTATCAACCAATAAACACCTATAACGGCCGTTTCTAGCAAAGACAGATAGCAAGACATATGGTTTTCGTTTTGATCCTAAGCATGATTCTAAGTCGTATGGTGCATGAACACTAGCCTACTATATAACACCCAGTGCATAAAGTGCCCATCATGAGTAAGTTCAAGGAACTTACCTGGAGAAGCGCAGAATTCAAGCAATACATTAATCAAGCAAATCCAGACAGATCAGAGACCACCTAGAAGATAAGTAACATAATAATTAAGTCTAAGTCTAACTTACACAAAACATATCAAATAGCACACATAAGATTCACATAAAACATATATAAGTTAATCATCCCATCATCATCATTAACATTAATGTCTCAATTCAATTTCCCATCTCATTACCACATCTTGGGCATATTCTCGTCATCACATCTTATTCATATCAACATCATCGTCATCATCGTCATCATCATCACCATCATTCATCTTAACTTAATTCAACATCTTATATCATCACAATTCCATTCTCATTCTCATAAATCATCTCAAGATCTCAACATATAAACTCATAAACAACTCAATAAACAACAATTCTTTTAAAATCATACTTAGCCAACTCCCGATATTAAACATTTGAATCCTTAAACAAATTTCCCAAAATTATATTATTAAAATAATGCCGGCTTATCGGTTTTAAAACAATAATCCATTTGAGAAACATATCTCAAAATACAAGTCAAAGATCACTATCGAAAATATTAACTATGATTTCAACATCCTTTAAAATAGTGTGAGAAACCTTAAACATCTTTAAACAATTTCTCAAACATTATTCAACTAAATAAAACACCAAATCATCCCATTTTAATAAACCACATAAATATAATAACATTAATAAATCACTTTAACTTTTCTAAAAACACATGTTAAAAACATCATATCATAACATATAATATGCCAATAATTCTACTTTTAAAGTATAAATAATTTACAGAATATATAATAGTTTCATTAATAAACCAGGATAATGATAATATTAATAATCTAATAACAATTATAAACATGTAAAGCAATTTTAGTAAGCATTTAACATAATCATATAACTAACACTTTCAAAGTGAATCTTAATAATTAAATTATAATAAATATCAAGTCAATATTAACATTTTTATAAAAATAACATCTAATAAACATTTCTAACATTTTTATCATTAAATAAATATATAATATATAATTAACTAAATAATAGGTAAATAAATACTCAGAATAATTTAATAAGAATTAACTATTAATTATATAATTAATTATATAACAATTATATTATAGGTGAAATAAATTATTGAACAAACCAAACATACCCAAAACAACCAGCCCAACCGAAAGCAAAGCCCAACCCGTAGCCCCAGCCCAGACCCGGATCCAAACCCGGCCCAAACCCAACTCTCTTCTCAGCTCTCTTTAATGAACCGGCCCCCTTTTGCCTGAACCGGACCAAAATAAAAAGAAAGAAGGAGAACCGGGTTCATCACCCATCTTCAACCTCCCCCCCTCTGCATCTCCTCTCGCTGCTGCGCTTCCCGGCCCCGCTCGACCTTGACCCTTAGCTCCCCTCGTCCCTCTGCTAACGCTCTCTCGTCCTCGCCCCTCTCTCTCTCTCTCTCTCATGCTCACACTCTCGCACAGCCCCGCCTTCAATCCTCGCCCGTTCGCCCTCGATCTCGCCGCTCGCTCTCGAGCTCACCGGACCTCTCTCCGACCCGCTCTCACTCTCCCTCTCCGACCAATTGAAGTGACAGGAGCACAAATTCAAAAAAAGGAGGATTGGAAAGAAGGTTCGGGAAGCTCACCGAGGGAAGGGTTCGATGCTTGTCGGAGGCTCGGGTGGCTTTGCTGCGGCTCCGGTGGCGGCTCCGCTGCTGCTCGGGGTGTCGAGGAAGGTGGCGTCGAGGGCTCCTTGCTGGCCAGTTGTGGTGGGGAGAAGCTTCCAATGGCGTGGGAGGGTGTGGTGGCTCACCGTGGTGTCCTCGGGCTCGCCGGAAAACAGGGGAATGGTGGTGCTCAACTTTGATGGAAGGAGGAGAGGAGTTGAATGGTGAAGCTGGGATGGTGAAGGCAGGAGGTGGGGTGAGTGAAAGGAAGAAATGGGGGGTATGGGCTACGTCTGATGGCATATAGGAGGGGAAAGGGGTGAGGTGAGGGAGTGGTGTGTGAGTTGAGTGTTGAATTGGGTAAAAGAAAGTTAAATTTAATACCCGTAAATAAATTCCGAAACCCGCTATCCGACTTTAACCCGACTTAATTAAAATCAATTTAAAATAAACTTTCGAATCTGAATTAGATAAGGAAACCCGAAAATATTTCTAAGTCTTAGAATAATAGAGCGAAATGAATTCATCTTTGAATTAAATAACAAGTTTATGCCGGAATTTGGTCGAAAGAGTTCAAACAAATCGTTTGCTCGAGGACAGTCAATTTTCCAAATCCAGGCGAGTGGGTCGGGGTTGGTTCTTCTAGTTCTCGTGAAATGATCTAGAGCACTCGCGGTTGAAAACCATCCATTTCTCCTTGGTTTACAATATAGTCTATCTTCGATTTCATTTGTGGGAATATGAACTTCCAAGATTCTTTCAACAATGTCCAATCGGAGGAAGTCTTTTAATCTATCCACATTCCAAGTTTTATCTGGTTTTAAGAACTGGTCAATCATTTCTTGTTCTTCAGTGTTGCCTATGGCACATATATTGTTTTCCTGGAGGTTTGTATCATCGTTTAGCCAGTTATCTTTCCAAAACCTTATGGTTTTCCCGTTACCAACCTGCCAGACAAGACCTGAGCAGAATTCTTCTTTAATCTCCATCAACTTCGCCCATTGTCATGATGTGTTCTTTTTCCTCGTATAATCCCAGATGCTCTCTTCCTTCAAGTATTTTTCTCTAACTATTTTCACCCATTTATTTTGTGGTTCTGTTATTATTTTCCATAGTAGTTTCATTTGCAAGGCCTCGTTCATATCTTTTGTCTTCTGTATTCCTAATCCACCTTCATTCTTCGGTCTACATACTTTATCCCACCGGATAAGTGGTTTATATCCTAGGTCTTTGTTCCAAAAGAAACTTTTGTTAAGTCTGTCGAAATCATTATGTATACTTGTAGGGAGCATGAAGTTCTGCATGACATAACTTGGTTTAGCAGCTAAATTAGCTTTAACTAGAATCGTCCAACCTTGTTTGGTTAGTTCGTTTGCTCTCCATTTCGTTGATTGGTTCTTTGATTTTCCAAGGACATCTGCAAACGTGCTTTTGTTCACTCTACCGTTTATAATAGGGCAACTGAGATATTTTTCTAAAGCACTTTGGTTAGCTATTTGCAAGCGGGATTGGATTTGTTGTTTTTGGTTGTTTGTGATCCCTTTTGTCACTTGGAATGCTGATTTTTGGAAAAAAAAATTGGGGTTAGAGATGGTTTTACTTTTATATCCCCATCTAAGGGCTCATTTGGTTCAATGTGGGAATTGAAATTCTTAGAAAGTTACTTTATGGGAATTGAATTCACGAGAGATCGAATTGATGGGAACTGTAAAATGTATTTGGTTGATTTTTTATTTTAGAGGATTAAAGGGGGAATTGAAAATTTTCAAATACAAAAGGGTAGAAGTTAAACTTATATGTAAGTGTTTAACTTCCTGAATTCCCGAGTTTTCATTTTTTAAAAATATAAACCAAACGCAAATAATTCTCCAACTTTTTGAAAATTTTTACTTCTTACATTTTTTAGATATCAACCAAACCCACTCTAAAAATCTATATCTATATAAAATACTAAACGGCCTCTGGTGCGATCTCGCATCCACGAAATTTTCTGGATTAAAGCGAGATTATTTTTGCTTACGTGTCATTTTCTGGATTAAAATTGCATTATATTTTTGGCCCACATCAATTAATATATTATACAATTGAATTAATATATCTCCTAAGATTTTTAACTAATTAAATACAAATTAACGTGCCTTTCACGGTGAGAGATTTTTACCATGCGGAAGTTTTTTACCTAATTAACCTAGCCTAAATTACTTATCTTTGATCGATTAATCTTATTTTTTATATAAAATAACGCGGGTTGATGTATCCTTATATCTTTTGGATAGAATATCTACGGTGTTAGTTAATCTTAGCTATTAAAATTTTTAATCAACGGGCGAGTGATCCAATTTTTAATCTTATCTTTTGGATAAATATCATGGCACGTTAATATATTTACTCGCATGGATCCAGATAAGTCAATATAGTTAGGTAAAAAAACTTATCTTTTTAGATCAAATAATCTACCCAATATAACCTTATATCTTAAATGTAGTAATAATATCGCACAACTTATCGTTTTAGCTATATTATATTATATTAAACCATATATAATTATTCAATTTCGGTTATTTTTATCTATAATGTTAACCATACAGTATATCTAATTGAGATAAATAGATTTTTCTTTCACCTTTATTTATAAAGAAGGTGTGCCAATATGGCATGCGAATAGGGCATTTCAGTTGAAGCTAGAACCGAAGGGAACATACGTTCGATCATCCTTCAATATTTTGATGAATATTTAGGTGATGGAGATGAATAATTAAGATTTAAGGTTAAATATTTATAAAAATATATTCAATTTGATCTAAAAAAGTAGAATATATATTATACACGTAATACACTTATTGTTGAAAACATATCCAATTTAACTAATCAAATATAATAATATATATTGGACCAAAAAATCTAACGAATGAAATATAATAATATATATATATATATTGGACCAAAAAATTATAATAATACCAATCCAAATCCTAATAGGCCGATTGTTTAGAAACTTTAAATTGCATTGGTTGGAGTAATTTGAATATATTTGTATAATAAAAATTGTTATATAATAAAATTTATTAAAAAATCGCACAACGGGTGATTAATAAAACTAGTTTATATTAAATTGTAATAAGTCCTTTTCATTTGCACCCCGACAACATTTGTTCGTGCTCTAATTAATTCGATAATTCCTTATATTCATTCTCCCATTCGTTCTTCCTTTTCCAAGTTTGGTTCTCCTTCTCCTGATTACACTCTTATCTCGATCTATTCCATCTTTTGTCATCATGGTTGTCAAAGTTAGCCCTAATATCCACTGGAGTTGTTAGCGAATCTCCCCTTACCTGTTTTTTCCTCCATTTTTTGTGTTTCCGCTCACATAACCAAAACCCTAAATTTTCATTCCTTCGATGTCTTGTCCTCCGTTGTTTATACTAGATTGTCAATGCAATTGTTCACTGCCTTGGTCACTTCGACATCTTCCTCCTCGGCATCGATCTACTTCAACCAACCCCAGTATCTAAATTGTCATCAACCTCAACTATTTTAACTTCAGTTTTGTGTGCCGACTGTCTAATTAACCTCAACTATTTTAATCGAGCTAATTAATTAGCCTCGACTATTTTGAACGAGGTAATTAATGATCCTCGTCTAAAACAACCGAGCTAACTTTAGTAATGGGACAACTAGTGAGCTAGTCTCTTCCTCCATTTATTGAACTGGATTGGGGCTTTGATTCAAAGCGGAAGCTTTGACATAACCTGTTGTATTTGTATATACTCCATATATATGATAACAAAGAAATTAATCTAGCAAGCAATATATGTATAACTAATGCCCAAGCCCATATAACAAAATTTTGGAAGGGGCTCGAGATATATTAACGAGGTAAGCCATGGGGCTCGATGGATTTGGACGAGAAAAATTATAAACCTCGGTCAACTGGGTCGAGCCCTCGTCTGTCCCTCGACCAAAAAATTTGAGCCTCTTCATCACCGTTTGTGAGGGTCCTGCGTACCTTCGGAAATGTTTGATGAGGGTCCTGCGTACCCTCAGCAATATTTGATGAGGCTCATGCGTAACCTCGACAACGTTTGATGAGGCTCCTGCGTACCCTCGACACCTTTTACTGAGGTTCCTTATTTAGCTCGTCGTCTGCGAACTTCGATAATTTTTTTGAACGACGGCCACAAATAATTATCGAATGTCATTCGATAATCATCTAAAACGATCGATATACCAATTTGAGTCTCAATCAGTTGATATCTTGACTAATTTTATCGATTTTACCCTGTTTTCGATCACAATAGTTCGTTTAACGTATTTAGGTTTCGATTCGTAGAAGAGAGAGTTTTGGATCATTTTGCAATTTTTATGGAAGAAATGAAAAGGACATGCGTGCAATTTATTTGAAATTATCTTGACAAAAGTCGTTTTGGAATCTTGTCTAAAGCCGCTATGTTTAAAAATAACCTTGTAAAAAAGATGAATGATGTTTGGTGGTTATAAGGTTTGAAAGTTATATTTATGGTAAAATATCTAAAATGCCCTCATCATCTCTCCCCTCATCGTCATCTCTCTACTCTAACATGTGGCTGTCCATTAGCTTGATTTCCAATTCCAACTCCAAAAAACAAAGAATTCCAATTTCACCAACTTCGACTGTAGCAAGATGACAGCCTCGCCACGGTTCCGGGATCACCCACCGGTAGAGCCCTATTCATTTCGCCTACTTCTCCAATAGCTTCAGTTTCAACTAGATCTTGTCGGGTTCAACTGGATCTCGCCGGATTCAACTGGATCTTGTCACCGGACGCCCCCGAGCTTGAGTCCCATGTCATGGACTGCCGGACTGGATGGCGCAGGACGAGGGAAGAAAGAAAATCAAAGGGCGAGGTAAAAAAAGAAGAGAAGAGGGTGATGTGGTGAGGGGCAATTTGGAACAATTTTTAGGCACCCAGAAAATAACCTCCTGAAGCTTGGGGTGGGGAGGTACCATTTCCATGAAAAATAAGCCCCACCTTCACCTTCTAAGGCTGTGTTTTCCACTAGATGGAGATTAAAGGGGTGGAGATTATTTTTAAGAGGTGGAAAGGGTGGAGATATATTTAACGAGGTGGGAAGGATGGAGATTAATATCGAAAAATATCTCGTATGGTGTTTGGTTGATTCGAGATTATTTATGAATGAAAAGAGGTAAAATACCGAAAGTACCCTTAATTAATAAAGTGGGTGACCAATTTGATTTATGGGGTCATCAGTTCATCACCCTCACGGGCTCATTCATTCAGAAGAAGGGAAGCTGTGGGTTGCTGCTGTCGCCGAAGTTCGGGGGTTGCTGCTGTCGCCGGATCTGCACCGTCGTCTACCTTCGCAATCGCCTTCGAGCTCTCCTCTACTCTTCGACCTCAGCGTGGCGTGGACGAGTGTGCGGCGTGAGATTGTCTCAATGGGCAATTTCTGGGTTTTATCTCCATCCCCACCCCTTCCATCTTACCCCCCAAGATAGGCAAGCCACCCTGTTCCACCTCCTAATCGCCTCCCACCCCTATCTCCTCCATCTCCAGCCAAGCGGTGCTGAGCTTTCCCACCCCCACCCTATCCACCCCTTCCACCCCAATAGTAAAGACAGGAAAACACAACCTGAACCCCATGAGAAACCTCTCACCAAACAAGCAAAACATGAGTTTCTTTTTTTTTTAACCTCCTAAACCCCTAAAACCTCCACCTCCAACTAATATCAAACACAACCTTAGGTTATTGTGGATGGAGTCAGGTTTGGGTGGACGATTCACGGAGGGGTAATTATTAATTAGCGGCGATTATTGTTGTTAATTGAGAGAATTGAGATATCAATGCGGGAATTTAGCGGCGAGTATTCACTAAATATCTTACTATCTTAGGGGTTGTTTTTTCATCATACGGTTAATCTTTCAAAACTTTATTGTCTAAAAAACTACTCCGCGTATATACTTAGAGTATGTAAAAGCAGTATTTACCGTTCTAGTCGGGGTGGACCAGTGGTGTGAAACAAAGGGGAGTAAGGAGCTTTCGGATTCGATCCCTATCTCCGTCCCTTTCAATTTACCTTGCCAATCGGCAACATCAATTGGTAATCGATTACAATCGACAACGACATAATACTTATCTCATCATTTTTTTAATGGATGATCTGATCTTGTTTGAGAGAGACATTAATGAGAACAATGGCAAATCCATAATTTTTTTTTATAGGGAGCTACAAAAAAACTTTGAGAATTTTTTTTTCCAAGTATGTATGAAAAAATAAATTAATATTGATGTACTTTAATGTATTTTGCAATTCTTATAGTATGTTAATTATATGAATGTTTATGTACTTTGTTTTATTTTATGAATGTTGATATATTTTGAATCTCACTCATAAATTATACAGAAGTTAAGGTAGGAGAGTTTACAACTTGGTGTTTTAGGAGTGTTTTATGGCTTTTTTCATATATATACTTTTCAGTTTGATTTTTTTTTAAAAAAAATTAGTTTTAAGGTTCGGTTTTACCACTATCCTTGCTCTAACATGTTCTCGGATCAGGCAATCAACAAGATAGATAAAAATGAAGGTTTTTTTCCCGCCTGGTACCCTCCAACTAAGGCGAATTTCGTGTGGTAGACCAAAAATTCTAATATTTCGTGTGGTACCCCCACAATTACTAATTCTTTCACCTCGTAACCTTATGTTATGTGAAAACGTTAAAAGCTCAAAAAAAAAGGAGAGACATAGATTCAATAAGAGAAGGCAAGGGCTCAACTCCATTTGAACAGAGTGAAAGAGAAAGTGACAAGGGTTCGTCGAGGTGAGACTGAACGGTTCGGTGACAAGGGCTCTTTGAAGGTGAGATTGAACGGGAACAGAGAGCAGAGGACCGATGAAATGGTCTAGACAAAAGGGTGCAACTTTGACTTGGAGAGGTTTATTCAATTTGAACGACATTCGACGGAGAGAAGATGACTAATCACCTTGATTCAAACCTGTTTACCACACGATTTGAAACCAAAGGTATGTTGTTTCTTTGAAATTTCCCTCAATTTTGCATTCTTAATTGTTTTTTTGAAATAGGGGTTTTTCTAATTAGGATTTTCTAAATATATATACATGCCTGACAACCAATTCTTCATTTATCAAAACCTCTAATTGATGTGGTTTTAGATTAACTGAATTTCACTTATAACATGCATATTATAAATGCAGGTAGGAAGCACCATGGTTGCTTCAAACATACAAGACCCAGTTAACCTACCATTATATAGGAAGTAACATTTGGGTGCTATTTTGATAAATTAATAGAAATTAAACTGTGATTAAGGATTAAATGAATTTCACCTGTAGATTACCTATTTTCAATTCAATCTTGCACTGTTGCTCGTTGATGGTGTTGGATAAGCAATCACTGCAGAAAGTGCACTGGTTGGTATCTCGAACAACTATCTCGCATTCATGTTTTATCTTAGATTTGAAATTAGGCCTATTAGCTCAATCGATAGAGCAACGTGCTTATTGTGCACAAAGATGTGAGTTCAAATCTCATATAGGCTTTTTAGATCCCCGATAAATGTTGCAATGAATTTTTGTTAGTGATAGAGAAAGGAAACCAAAGTTACACATGAATTATGATATAGCAGGTTCATTAATTTTCTTCATGCTTACTTTATGTCATCATACATACATACATCAAGCTGAACATGTATGACATATTTAGCCAAAAAAGAGAATATATTACTTACTGTTTTGGATAATGATAACAAACAAAAATAGGTTCATCGTTGATTGTTTAATGCCAAAGTGCAAGGCCAAAGGGATGAACAACCATCCAAATATTTTTACGTGACAAAAAATTCCTTGCTAAGTTTAAGGCAGTAAACACTCGCGACTAATATTCCAATTCAAGGTGCTGAAACCATTCCACCATCTTGAAAAGTTATAATTACTTTATCTAGTACTTAATTTGCGGAAGATTTATCAATAATTATAGTTATATTATATATTTTAATTTAATTAATAGATAATTCAGTGAATAATATTAATTGAATATAATATGATAAAAATAGATTGATTAATTGCCTTAATTGCTAAGATTTTAAATTGAATATAATCGACGAGGAGAATACACCTAGGTAGTTCGTAGTATGAGAGGAGGGGCACGTGACCCCCCAGATCCCCTAGCTCCGCCCCTGGCAAAAAATGTTGTTAATTTTTTAACAAATAAATTAAAATAACAGACTATCCTATTTATTAGTTTTCCTAAAAATTGCAAGAATATTCTCTTAAATTAAAGATAAAAATAAAATACCTATAATGATAAAAAAAATTTTAAAAAAATCAATCAGTTACAAATCAGTACTAAAGTCCAGTATAATTGTTGGTTTCTTGGAAAAAAGGAAATGAGGGTTAGACCGAACGAACAAAATAAAATTTCGATTTTATTAAACCAATTCGGTTATTTTCACAAATAACCTACAAAACTTGGACACTATTGATGCACCTGCTCTCTTTATCGATCTTTTTGAAACCCTTTTTGTCCCTTGAAACTCACCATCATCGCCACTTAGAGGAAAGTAGTGCTTGTTCAAATTAGCAAAATTTCAGTTTAATAAAACCAAAATTTTATTTTGTTAATTTGTCCAGTCTAACCCCTCATTTCCTTTTTTTCAATGAAACCAAGAATTATGCCGGATTTTTAGTGCTGATTTGCAAACAAGATGATTAAAAAATAAACTTTTATCATTATAGGTATTTTATTTTAATCTTGAATTTAAGTGAATATTCTTACGCGTTTAAGGAAACTAATAAATGAGGTAGTCCGGTGTTTTATTTTAAAAAAAATTATCATCATTTTTTGCCCATGAAAAATCGGTGGCAATAAGTTAACAATACCCTTAAAGGTTGGGGTATTTTTATTACATTTAAAAGGCGGGGATATATTTTTACCATACCTCCAAAGATGGGGTATTTTAATTAATTTTCCCTTTTACAAATAATCTTTTTTTTTTCACTTCATACGGAGTTTATATTTACGGGTTTTCTATCCTATGCCCCAAGGGAATAGGATAACAAGCTCAATCGGGAAACATTTTCCAAATTTAAATTATTTTTAGTTTTTCTTAAAATTGATTTCTTAGGGTCGCTTATTTTTTTTGTAGGGAATCTTTCCCGATTAAAGTTCTTATCCTATGCCCTTAGGGCATAAGATAGAAAGACCGTTATATTTAACACAAAGTTTAGTCATTTTTTCAACCCGTGCTCCATACGGATCCTAAAGTCTATCACTTTGACTTTTTTTTTTTAATTACTACGGAGTTCTGGTATATTGGGCCTATAGCCTACAGTAAATCTTTCGTAGTACTATTTTAGGTGGTTATCAATCCATCGAATCGGATATTGGTTGAATTATGGGTCGAGTATTCACTAAATATCTCAGGGGTTGTTTTTTCATCAATCATAGATTCATAGGTATCTCTCTCTTTTTTTTTATTAGAAAATAATTCGAGGCCAGACAAATTTGGACCTCGAAGGCCGACAAGTCGGCAGACGGAAGCCGTTATAAAGAGACAAAATACAACGAAGGTGCAAGAAACAAGCGCAAGAGCTCTACAAAGAGAAACTAAGCCCAACTAAATCGGACGAGATGCGGACGTAGACGAACAAACGAAGCCAAGCGCTACCAACAGCAACACCGCAGGCCAGCGGTACAACAGGAGACTCCTGTGGGCAGTGAAGACGAACCTCCAAGGAAGCAGCCTTCTGGAAAAAGGAGACGCCTCGATACACACTGCCACGACCCCAGCCTGACCCGACTCCGAACAGCCAGAACCCCATCAACCGAAGAAGAAAAGCCAATCCCCCCAAACCGTAGAGCAACACCACCTGAATCGAAAACACACCATAAACCCAAGCGGGAGATAAACTAGCCCAACCAGGAATTAATAAATATATATATATATATGTATATATATATAACTATTTATAAAACCCCAATTTCTATTTTATTTATTTATTTATATTTATTTATTTCTTTTAACTTCTACCCGGACAGCAATGGGCCCAAGGCACTTATGGGCCCAAAAACAATAGGCGGGCCCACTGCGAGCCACACAAGCCCAGGGAGAAACAGATGGCAAGTTTTGACAAGGCAGGGATGAGGAATATCACTGGAAAAAGGCCAAGCTTGCAAGGCAAGCATCACAAAAGGCCGGTGGAAAAACCGGGGAGAAACCCGGAAATCCAGGCCCAACTTGATGCCCAAGGAAGTGGCGATCTCAGCGGCGCCGAAGAGGAAGGAGGAAAGGAGGACGGACGAAACCATCACCCAAGCATCGCACCTTAACCAAGGCGCCGGAGAGGAGCAGACTCGGTCCACTCGGAAGAACCAGCCACGGACAGACGGGAATCCGAGAGGTGGCGACAAAGCCGGGGGAGCTAGAAACCGACACCGGGATTGAAACCCCCCATCAACCACATGGAGGGATTTCAAGGAAAGGCATAGAGGGAGGTATTAACATATCAATACTGATTGTTGATTTTGAATTAGTTACAGCACCTAGAGGGGAGTAAGTTTGTTTAATTTTATCACATATGTGAGAAAAGCTAATTAGGAAAAATAGCTAATTAGGAAGAAACAGATGTAAAAAAAATTGATTCTCTTCAATAAACACAAATTGCTTCTGCACGCACAGCCGAGGCAGCAACAAAGTGAACAGAGGCAGTGGAAGCACCCTGCACCGCCGATTCGAGCCCAATCAAGGGAGTAGAAGTGTGCAATTAAGCCATGGGAGAACCCCCAAAAAATCCAAGCTTAAACCCTGCCATGGCTCACGCACGAGGTCGATCGGAGAATGCCCGAGATAGGCGGCGGAAACAGAAGTTTCCACACCGCACCCAAACCACCGGAAAACCGGAATCCCACAAGGCCGAAGCCGGAGTTTTGGTGACACCCCAACAGAGACAATGGAGGTCCGGAGGGATAGGGCGGCCGAAGCCGAGGTAGGGCGGCCGAAGCCGAGTTGGGCCGGCCGAAGCCGGGTTTGGGACTCTCCCTCTCTCTTCGGTTAATTATAGTTATATTATATAATTTAATATATTTAATTAATAGATAATTCAATGAATAATATTAATTGAATATATTATGATAAAAATAGATTGATTAAATGCCTTAATTGCTAAGATTTTAAATTGAATATAATCTATATCTATTAGGGTAAATTGCAACTAATATCCCAACCTTTAGGGATAGTTGTTTTCAATACCCTAACCTTGTAAAATTTCACAAAATATCCTAACCTATACCATTAGTTGCAATAAATACCCTAAATGAGTGTCTTAAATTAAAAATTACCCAAATAAAAAAAAATTACAAAAAATCACCCATATTCATAAAATATTTTCAATGAACCCCTAATACATTTTAAAAAAAATGAGAATTAAATAAATCTCTTACGATTTAACCCCACCGACCCACCATCCAAAAATAATTATAATATATATAACATACTCCTTTAAAATATAATATAATTACTTTAGCATCTACTCATTTAAAATTTTAATATAATCAATCAAAATAATTATTTATTTATCTAAAAAACATACATTATAATGAAAATCTAAATTTACACAAGTCTGTCTCGATACATGTCGATTTGTGCATCTATATATTCCATGTATATTATTTGATACGATATATACTGTCTTTTTTGTTAATATTATGTTATATATACTAAAACTAATACATAACATCTTATAATGTATCACACATAAATTTCACGGTATTAAAAAAATGATTCTATAAGAAATGTTTAACATAATAGTTTTACAAAAATAAAATAAAGTAGATTTAAAAAACTAAATGGTAAAAGATATGATAACCATTTGCAATAAATAATTATATAATAAAGCTATATTAAAAATAATATGGTAAAAAATAATAATTTTACCGTATTATTTTTAAAATATCTTTATTGTGTAACTATTTATTACAAATGGTTATCATATCTCATAATATTTATTTATTAAAATCTACATTATTTTATTTTTGTAAAATTATTATGTTTAAGATAAATAATTAGTTATTTTGAGTAATTATATTAAAATATTAAATGAGTAAATGCTAAAATAATTATATTATATTTTTAAAGGAGTAGATTTTATATACCTGTTATAATTATTTTTGGATGGTGGGTTGGGTGGGCTTAAAGTGTAAGAGATTTTTTTAATTTCAAAATTTAAAATATATTAGGAGTTTATTGAAAATATTTTATGAATATGGGTGATTTTTGTAACGACCCAAATATAATTATTCGGGTTACGTTTCGAAGGATTGGATACCTTCGTTCGGATCTTGCAATTCGAGTACGGGTTGAGTTTTTAAAACAAAGTTTTTTATACTCAAAGAAGGGATTTCTCACCCTAAATTCGCTATAGGACCGTTGGGTACACCGAACCTGTCCTACTTGTCTAAGCCGCTCAAAACGTTTTAAGTTCGAAAAGCATAAAGAAAGAAATCTCATAATACAACTTGCCACGGTTTGGCCGGGTCAAACCAAATACGAGGAAAATAAGTAGCAAAAGTGTGGAATTCATAGTCGGTCTTTCTCTCCCTCTCACTGCGCCATAGGATATCCCTCGCCATAACAGCACATGATCAAGCAAAGGTATGGGTACCTGAAACTAACCACGAAGTCAAGGTCGAGCCACTCATGCGGGCCCTGAAGACCTCGCTGAGGACATATAATATGCCTATACCTAGATAAAGGATGCTCTAATGCAGTACGGAAATATTAAACACACAAGCATGCTAACAGTTTATATATATGCAGAAAGCGATTAAATGGGATCCCGCACAGAATGCCAAGTGGCATGTCCCTCTCCTACTCCCGCACCCATGCTCGTTAGTGCAGGAACCGACCGCGTTTTATACTCCCGCACCCATGCTCGTTAGTGCGGGAACCGGTCGCGTTCAATATCATAACACCATCAATCGTATCAATAGTCATGCTCGTCAATTTAACATTCTGACTCGATGAGGACTAAGCCCGATGGGACTGGACCGTCCTATGACCCTAGCAAATGACTCTAGGACTCACAATTTAACGGCCGTTCTACCATTCGCAAAGAGAATACGGATGCTTGATTAATTGTGCAACCTAAGCATGATACTACATGATTATGCGGGATGCAACACCTACACACTATATGACACATCAGGCATGAGGTTCTAACTTGAGTAAGCCCCGGAGGACTTACCTGGAGGTGCAGAGCAGCAAAATAAGGTAGTAGGAGTAAGCAAGCAGGTCACAGATCACCTAGAAATTATTAAACAACATGTATAAATATAATGCACAGAACGGGATCCATTTATCACTACACATCACCATCACATATTAATCATAGCATCATCTTCATCATTTATCTCAACTTATCTCAACATCTTATATCATCATTTCCATAACTTACCCAATCATACTTTCAATCCATGTTTACTTAACTTACCCAATCATACTTTCAATCCATGTTTACTTAACTTACCCAATCATACTTTCAATCCATGTTTACTTGCAGTTATATCATAACCTCACAAATCAAGTTGTTAGTCAAAACAATTAAACCCAAAATCATTCTTAGCCCATTTCCAAATCATGAAATAGTAACCTTTAAAACTATTTCTAAAACCTCTGATTAAAACAATCATGACCTATTACTATTTTAAATCTTTATTCTAAGGGCTTAAATAATTTCCAACACTTCAGAAATAATTCAATTTATATACTTTAATTTAAGATCGACCCCTTTTAAAACATCGACACATATAAATCAACCTTCAAATAATCATTTATCGAAATCGGTTAAATATTTAAATAAGTAGTTAAATAAATAATATTTAACCATTAAATACCAAATAAATCATAATTAATAAATATATAAGTAATAACTAAATAAACTCCGATAAATAAATAACGGATAAATCCGAACCGAACCAACGCTTTTAACCCAAACCGAACCGAACCGAACCCGCAAACCCCAAACCCGGTTCAAGCCAAATCCAACTAAAATGAATAAATAAATAAATAAATTAGAGGTGGGCCCGCCTGGAAGTCTTCTTCTTCCTCTTCATTCAAACGGAAACCAATTCAAACGGAGGTTCCCGCCTATGAAGCCTCGCCCCCCACCGGCTTCGCCTTGCGCTCTCGGCCTTGCTCTCGAGCTACCGGAGCTCTCGAGATCACCCGATCATCCCGCACTCAGCTCACGCACACTCCCGACTAGTCTAAGCATCGAATTAGGCTCGAAATCGAATTGAAGCAAGGAAGAAAGTGGAAGCTCACCGAGTGGGTTTTTTTTCGTGACTTCGGAGCTCTCGATCGGAGGTCTGGGCATCGTTAGAGGCTTGCGATAGCTTCTCGGAACTGCACCGGATGTGGGTGAGCATGATGGTGAAGTCCGAGGGCGGTTTCGATCGAAAACGAAGGAGAACGACTTACCGGAATGAGGCTTGCGTTTAACAAGGAAATCGGCTCTTCGGCGACTCGTCGGCGGAGCTGGCGGCTCCTTGGCGGCTCCGGGGTGGTGCTAGGCAGCTGTTGGGCTCGGTGGTGGTCGGAGGAAGGTGGTGCAGCTGTTGGTGGAGCTCGGTCGAAGGCGTTCGGATTGATTTCGGAAACAAAGGGATCCGAAGGTGGGAGCTGTTGCCGGTGGCTGCTGGCGGTGGTGAAGGTGATGGTGGCGGGTGTGTGGTGGTGGCTGGTGGCTGGGGCGTCGAGGGATGCTGGTGTCGGGGCTCGGGCGAAGGTGGACGCCATGGACGATGGTGAGCAGGTGAAGGTGATGAAAGTGATGGCGGGAAGGTGATGGTGAGAGGATGGTGAAGGAAAGAGTAGGTGAGGGTGATGATGATGAATGAATGACGGGGTGAGGAGTGGTTTAAAGGGGCATTGTGAGTGATGGGAGTGGGTGGAGATTGAGGGTGAAATTGGTTAAATCCAATACCCGAAAATAAATCCCGAATACGCGAATTTTGAATCCCAAAATTAATTCCCGGACGTTAGTTTCTCCGAATCTCTCTCTCGATTGATTAGATTTTTAAAATTGAACAAGGGATATCGCCATCCGATAATTATTTAAATTCTTGAGGTGAAAGAATGGAATCGTTCGTCAAAATTTTAAATTTAGGTCGGAATCCGCTGAACAAGTATTAAATCTGATTTAAATTCATTTTTAATTTTCTCTTTCCGAAAAATTATGATTCAAAAATCCGAGTCTTTACATCATCCACCTCTAAAAACAAGTCTCGTCCCCGAGACTAAAATCATTTTAAAACAGGGGATGAAGTTTAAAGTTGGTGAGTCCAAGGATCAGGCCATTGATCCCGTAAGAACCTCATAAGTGCCCCCATGAGATCTCACAATATCGTTGTCATGATCATAATATCCCAATAGGTCGTAGCAAGAATGTGATATGGGCCCCTACCACATCCTTATTCTGACTTCTCGGCCATATCATAACTCAAAAGCATCATAGCGTCCCACTAGGTCTTAGCAAGCAATCTACAGGTGCCCCCATAAAATACTTGTATCCACTTCGTGAGGCGTTATAATGGAAGCTCGGGTTGTTTTAGTTTTCCCAGAAATCCAAATTAATCCTTTATAAAGCACCATTCCAAAACTTCAAGTTCGACATTAGCCAAAAGCATTCCCAACTTCTCAATCTTCCTACCATCCACCTCTAAGGGCTAATCCCATATTTTCTTCCTAGATTCCACATCAGAATCATGTTCTAATAATTTAGTTTCATGATTTCCAACATTCCGATTTCCAGACCTCATAAAATATCACAATCATGTAGCACATTCAATAGCATGCCCCAGTTTCATCGATAATAATCATGCACTATAACACATCTAGCACACCATCACCCATAGAAGGATTTATCACATCACATCACAGAAGTTGCACGCCTTAACACTCAGATAAATCACCTCATACCTACACTAATTGTCAGAGTCATACAAGTTATCGTTGCACATCAACATTCCATCAAACTCAAGGAGGAACTATGTTAGTACTAATACCTCACTATTGTCTATGGTAATTCATCGGAGAATCAACATCGTCTATAACATAGGAATTGCACAGCATTCGATCTCAATTACTGCATATCCATAGATCACATCCGCAAAAACACTTGCCTATAATTACCAACCATAACAAGACACGACCATTATCCATCACCTTTCTCATCAAGATTAACCTCACCTAGGTCTACCAACTCGAATCCGATACTCGTTCTAACTACTATTTCATCCTGCTCATATACGAACCTTCTAGCCTCATAACTATCTGCAATTCAAGGCCTAAATCCAAAGCCAAATACTAGGTATCCCAACTCTTATTCCATCAAGCCATCTAAGACCCATAACTTGGAGTTCCCAATCGCCCAAATTCCCTAATTCGCCAAGCTCATTAACTTGACCATCTACCAAGACTCCTTATCAAGTACAACCTCGTCCTAGGGGTTCCCTACCAGTCCCATCCATTACCCTTAAAGAGAATTCCTAATTCGCCTCAACACTCAAATCTTGCCTCACTATCTCAACTCAAGTCCTCAACTTAACCTCTATTACGATCGATCTAGGTGTCCCTTAACAATCGCTTACTCTTCCTAGGTTCTCAAGAATCCATCTGACTATAATCTCTCAAGAGACATCTCGAATCACCTTACTACCCTGATCACACTTCCCACCCTACTAAGCACTCTCGCCAAATCATCCACCTCTAAGAATCCAACTCTTACTGACCAGCTTTACACATGACATTCTCACCCCTATATCCTCGACGTTTCCAAAAAGGGTTCACCTCCTAAGCCACTCTCGTACCCCAAACAACACAAGCATCTTATCTCACTAGCATCTACTCAACAACCTTCTCCCGACAAGCTCTAACGCAGAAGACCATCTAGTGCTAATTTCTAACCACAAATCTCCAAGTTCCTCATCACCCGCATCTATCCCAGGTAACCCATATCACATCCCACTTATCTAGCTCTCAAGACCCAATCGATCCAAACTATAGCAATTTATCTCCCAAAAGATCAAGACAAGCCACATGTGCACCATACCGATTTTCCATTCCGAATCTTACTAAACCTTAACCATTCAAAATCCTCAAATCGTCCTACTCTGAAATCCTCATCTCAGCATATTCCTAATTTCCCCAAATCACGTTTCCTCGAACCTTGACATCTTACCACCCTAAGCCTGCTTTTACCGATCATCATGTCCACGGAATCTCTATATCATCCTCACTCGAATTTCCCAAGTACCGTAATTTCACCAACCCTCTAAGATCCATCTTCTCCTAGCATTCCCAGTCCATATTCAAAATTACCCTATATCGAGCCTCAAGCAATCAATCCTACATGCAACCTCCACGATATTCTCGCCTAGCTGCTAGCCTTTCCTCGAAGGTTCATCTTACATCCTCAAATATGTCGATAGCCAAAACAATTCCCACATACGATGCTCGATTCCTGTCCTATGCTAAAATCCTCCAACAACGCACCTAGAGTCCTTCACTCACAATTTCGACAAACATTTCCAATCTCACCTAAGCAACCCTCAAATACTCATCTCACATACAGTCCCGATATCGCACAACCTAATCCCCAAGACCTACGATTTCCCGAGCAACCCCATACTACTCATCTTAAGCAATTCATCAACCTCATTCCTTACCGAAATCATTCCCAGCCACAACACATATAGTCTAGTCCCAAAATTCTATGATTTCTCACACATTCCTTATTCGATCGTCCTCAACGCTCTCCAACGCCCGCTCCTAGTCTACTTAGACACCATCATTAGCACACTAACCTGTCTAACGACATTTCTCTTACAAGAACTCCTCGATCAACTTCTAGCTTACCTAACCAGCTTCAGAACTATCCTAACTACCTATACCCACACCCTCTCTCAAGATTATCCTAATGAACTAACCAAGCCTACAAACAACTTCTTCCTACTCTACCCACCTACACTACCTCCGCTAAATGCGACCTCTCCCTCGAAACCTCGCCATCCTAACCCTAATCCTCACCTAAGACCTACTTGTAAGCTCATTCGACACACTTCATAATCACCATCTCCTAAGAGTCTTAAAACTCACTCGGCTCTACCTAAGATAACGCATTCTTCTCGTACCCCATCTCACACGACCAACGACCAAATCTGAAGACCTCAAATCAACCTACCACTTTCTGACCTAGCTTGCCGAACAATATCATGACTCGTACTCAAGAGGGAAGCACCATCAACATATAGGTCATATACCTTACTTACCAGCAAGTCAATATACTAGCATCAAGGCACATCATCATAGGCACAAATCGGACAAGCAATCAATCACTACCAATTCATCACATTCATCATCGCACACTCAATTAGGTCAGCTCTAGGCCTATCACACAACATCAATTCTGATTACTATAGAAGCACCGCGATTTGAATTAAGAATGCTCTTCCTCGAGTCAGTTGGAAGGGTCTTGTTCACGACTGCCATCTTCGAAGCATGTTCGTTCTTTTTGCCATCGGTGACGTCGTTCCTGGAGTCTATGGGCCATGGACCCATCACGTTTCCTCTGCGCTACTCTGATGCTATCTGGTTGTTCGCTCTTTCTTCCATGTCGACGCTCATGAAGGAATCATAAGGGTTAGAAGTTACGGAGGTGGGGGAGAGACGGGGGCGAACAACACGACTTACTTATGGATTCAGACATAGACCAGGGCTAAAGACAATGAGACCAGAGATAAGATCCTAACCCAAGAGTTACAACGATGCCCTTAGGTCGTTCTACGAGGTTATAACAGCGGCAAGCAACACATAGCAATCACGAAGCATCTAAATCATATTATTTCACACTAGCATGTACCTATATCAAGAATAGGGACCTATGCATTTATAACATGTTCATATAATCAACTTCACATGCACGCGGAACAAGCTAGCAATTGATTATCTCATTCACTAATCATGTTTGACACATTAAGATCTTGTATGTGTGAACCGACAATAGACATATGCAGCATGAGTTATGTAGGCCATGGAAAACATTATAGAATCTCATATGTATTATTCATCACTCATTTTAGGTACACACGTGAGCAGGTCAGGACAATGTGGTATCAATGCAAGCATGTTGAGTGGCACCCTAATACTCATGCTAGAGGGTATGGTTAGGTCGTATAGCAACTATCACATCAGGTACAATCATTGTTCACATAGTATGACAAGTAGGGTACATAGTCATGCGAGGACCTATCATTGGAAGGTATACATCCTACATGATACTAGCAATACTCATTAAGCATATATACAGTTAACGAGGTTCACTTGGATTAACGTAACATGCTAAGAATTTCATTTTATATGTTAAACATACAACGAGGGTCAATCACACTATCATGGACCTAATGGGGAGGCAATAGTCATGGAAATTCCATACTTACAACACATACATCTACTCATAAGTGCAATCATGCAAGATATCAAGCGAGTCATGCTGAAGTACACCAACACATCAAGTTATGCAATCACAAGAAGGCTACTATTATAACTGGAAAGAATTCTCTAAGGGCAAATACCGACTCATCGCCCTGTTTCCCCGTGGGACACTAGTATGACTCGCTTGGTAAGACACAAGGACATTTGCACTGTTTCCGAGAGGAGATGGTAGAATTCGAGTTTAGACTTTGGTGGTAAGAAGATATGGTCGACCAATATGAGAATCAAGAGGAATGGCTTCATAAGACAACTCACTTCTAACTCGGAATCATTTCAATAATCACCCTACCCAACATGCTCAGGTAACAATAGTTAATCGACCGACCTGGTTTCCCGTAGAGGATGTCGTCATCAGGTAAAAGACTCGATCGGAACATCTATAGGTGGGACACGAATAGGACTCAAAACGAGGGGGACAGACACTTTTCGACCTTTACTAATGTGCCTAGACATTTCGTGGAACGGACGACAGAATCGGGATCACCAAGGAGGGTCGAACCATGGAAGGGCAACTTGACAAGTCAGAGAATTCGATTAGATAGGCACATGGTTTCCTCCCACTATCCTGTTTATACAAACATTCATTACACATTTCGAGTTAAGGTATTCCAATTAGATCTCTAGCCTAGGCATGATAACACTCAACACAGGAGCAATCAGCGAGATAATATGATCCCCTTCGAGGAGGATCACCCTCAGGCCCAATTAAATATATAAACACAGAGACGACCTATGCCATCCTTCGAGGGACTGCTGACCTGAGAGGCAAATACCTCACGACCCACTAACCCAAGGTACTCCAACCTCCGTGGTTCCTTGGAGTCTTCTAAGCCCATCTGTAACAAAAGCTAGTATTTTGCCTACCGTTCCCCGAGTCCTACATCCATAAGGGATGTCTATCGCCTTTCTACCCACTCGATTTCCCTTTTTCCGATTTTACTTATTTTATGTCAAGTTTATTAGCTGTGTTTATTAATTTAGCCATATTAAATTCATTTTACCCTTTAAAACTCTTCAAAATGCTTTAAAAACATTGGGCGGTTTTCAAAATGATACTTCAACCCATTTGTACTCGAATCGCGCAACCCAAGCTCTGATACCACCTTTGTAACGACCCAAATATAATTATTCGGGTTACGTTTCGAAGGATTGGATACCTTCGTTCGGATCTTGCAATTCGAGTACGGGTTGAGTTTTTAAAACAAAGTTTTTTATACTCAAAGAAGGGATTTCTCACCCTAAATTCGCTATAGGACCGTTGGGTACACCGAACCTGTCCTACTTGTCTAAGCCGCTCAAAACGTTTTAAGTTCGAAAAGCATAAAGAAAGAAATCTCATAATACAACTTGCCACGGTTTGGCCGGGTCAAACCAAATACGAGGAAAATAAGTAGCAAAAGTGTGGAATTCATAGTCGGTCTTTCTCTCCCTCTCACTGCGCCATAGGATATCCCTCGCCATAACAGCACATGATCAAGCAAAGGTATGGGTACCTGAAACTAACCACGAAGTCAAGGTCGAGCCACTCATGCGGGCCCTGAAGACCTCGCTGAGGACATATAATATGCCTATACCTAGATAAAGGATGCTCTAATGCAGTACGGAAATATTAAACACACAAGCATGCTAACAGTTTATATATATGCAGAAAGCGATTAAATGGGATCCCGCACAGAATGCCAAGTGGCATGTCCCTCTCCTACTCCCGCACCCATGCTCGTTAGTGCAGGAACCGACCGCGTTTTATACTCCCGCACCCATGCTCGTTAGTGCGGGAACCGGTCGCGTTCAATATCATAACACCATCAATCGTATCAATAGTCATGCTCGTCAATTTAACATTCTGACTCGATGAGGACTAAGCCCGATGGGACTGGACCGTCCTATGACCCTAGCAAATGACTCTAGGACTCACAATTTAACGGCCGTTCTACCATTCGCAAAGAGAATACGGATGCTTGATTAATTGTGCAACCTAAGCATGATACTACATGATTATGCGGGATGCAACACCTACACACTATATGACACATCAGGCATGAGGTTCTAACTTGAGTAAGCCCCGGAGGACTTACCTGGAGGTGCAGAGCAGCAAAATAAGGTAGTAGGAGTAAGCAAGCAGGTCACAGATCACCTAGAAATTATTAAACAACATGTATAAATATAATGCACAGAACGGGATCCATTTATCACTACACATCACCATCACATATTAATCATAGCATCATCTTCATCATTTATCTCAACTTATCTCAACATCTTATATCATCATTTCCATAACTTACCCAATCATACTTTCAATCCATGTTTACTTAACTTACCCAATCATACTTTCAATCCATGTTTACTTAACTTACCCAATCATACTTTCAATCCATGTTTACTTGCAGTTATATCATAACCTCACAAATCAAGTTGTTAGTCAAAACAATTAAACCCAAAATCATTCTTAGCCCATTTCCAAATCATGAAATAGTAACCTTTAAAACTATTTCTAAAACCTCTGATTAAAACAATCATGACCTATTACTATTTTAAATCTTTATTCTAAGGGCTTAAATAATTTCCAACACTTCAGAAATAATTCAATTTATATACTTTAATTTAAGATCGACCCCTTTTAAAACATCGACACATATAAATCAACCTTCAAATAATCATTTATCGAAATCGGTTAAATATTTAAATAAGTAGTTAAATAAATAATATTTAACCATTAAATACCAAATAAATCATAATTAATAAATATATAAGTAATAACTAAATAAACTCCGATAAATAAATAACGGATAAATCCGAACCGAACCAACGCTTTTAACCCAAACCGAACCGAACCGAACCCGCAAACCCCAAACCCGGTTCAAGCCAAATCCAACTAAAATGAATAAATAAATAAATAAATTAGAGGTGGGCCCGCCTGGAAGTCTTCTTCTTCCTCTTCATTCAAACAGAAACCAATTCAAACGGAGGTTCCCGCCTATGAAGCCTCGCCCCCCACCGGCTTCGCCTTGCGCTCTCGGCCTTGCTCTCGAGCTACCGGAGCTCTCGAGATCACCCGATCATCCCGCACTCAGCTCACGCACACTCCCGACTAGTCTAAGCATCGAATTAGGCTCGAAATCGAATTGAAGCAAGGAAGAAAGTGGAAGCTCACCGAGTGGGTTTTTTTTCGTGACTTCGGAGCTCTCGATCGGAGGTCTGGGCATCGTTAGAGGCTTGCGATAGCTTCTCGGAACTGCACCGGATGTGGGTGAGCATGATGGTGAAGTCCGAGGGCGGTTTCGATCGAAAACGAAGGAGAACGACTTACCGGAATGAGGCTTGCGTTTAACAAGGAAATCGGCTCTTCGGCGACTCGTCGGCGGAGCTGGCGGCTCCTTGGCGGCTCCGGGGTGGTGCTAGGCAGCTGTTGGGCTCGGTGGTGGTCGGAGGAAGGTGGTGCAGCTGTTGGTGGAGCTCGGTCGAAGGCGTTCGGATTGATTTCGGAAACAAAGGGATCCGAAGGTGGGAGCTGTTGCCGGTGGCTGCTGGCGGTGGTGAAGGTGATGGTGGCGGGTGTGTGGTGGTGGCTGGTGGCTGGGGCGTCGAGGGATGCTGGTGTCGGGGCTCGGGCGAAGGTGGACGCCATGGACGATGGTGAGCAGGTGAAGGTGATGAAAGTGATGGCGGGAAGGTGATGGTGAGAGGATGGTGAAGGAAAGAGTAGGTGAGGGTGATGATGATGAATGAATGACGGGGTGAGGAGTGGTTTAAAGGGGCATTGTGAGTGATGGGAGTGGGTGGAGATTGAGGGTGAAATTGGTTAAATCCAATACCCGAAAATAAATCCCGAATACGCGAATTTTGAATCCCAAAATTAATTCCCGGACGTTAGTTTCTCCGAATCTCTCTCTCGATTGATTAGATTTTTAAAATTGAACAAGGGATATCGCCATCCGATAATTATTTAAATTCTTGAGGTGAAAGAATGGAATCGTTCGTCAAAATTTTAAATTTAGGTCGGAATCCGCTGAACAAGTATTAAATCTGATTTAAATTCATTTTTAATTTTCTCTTTCCGAAAAATTATGATTCAAAAATCCGAGTCTTTACAATTTTTTATAATTTTTGTATGATGTGGGTAATTTTTAAAATTTAAGAATCTCATCCAGGGTGTTAAGTGCAACTAATGGTATATGTTAGGATATTTTGTGAAATTTTACAAGGTTAGGGTATTAAAAGCAACTATCCCTAAAGGTTGGGATATTAGTTGCAATTTACCCTTAAAAGAAAGACATTAAGTCTTTAAGATGAGCAAATTAATGAGACAAAGTCACTTGCCTTAATTATAACTCCGTGTTCTGTAAAAGATTAGGCGTCACGACTCATTGTGATACTCTATTTCTTTTTAATCAAGACATAAGATATTGTCATCGTCAAATATCTGGGAGTGTCCAAACGCATCATACATACGATACAATAATCACCCAATTAGTGTATATCCAATAATTTGTACATAGAAACTTCTGCAAAGTCTCCACTTAAAAAGAATCCTTGATTAATCCGATAAAACTTATACTCTTCATCATTGTCCAACATCATCTTTAAAGTGTTAATGCAATATGAGGACTTACAACCTTAAATTAGGATTTTCTTTCCTAAATTTAATTGCACATTATAACGGCTTAAAAATACTAAATAATTGGGCATTATCTCAACTTAAAAGAAATACCCGTTTACTCCATGTATATAAATGAGCATCATAACGACTTATAAAAACTAATAAGAAAATACTATGAATTATATATGTGTATTATAACGACATAAAATATCCCAAAATCTTAAGATAATGAGAGAAATTTTACGAGTAAGATAAACGATGGAAACAGATGAACCACAATATACGGTAACTTGATAATGAGTTGGGAGATGATCATATAAGACCATGTTTATCAAGAGATACTAGGGATACTAGGAAAACAAATATTTTATTATTCTCTTTGCGACACATCATCCTAGCATCCTATTCTCATTTTTCTCACTTTATCAGTAGCATTCCTAGTATCCCAAAACCCATCTTTTCATACCAACTCAATTTATAAATATACCCCTCTCCAACCATTATTAACATTCTCGATTACATTATTATATTCATTTATTATTATTCAAATATTAATATAAAATAATATGATTTATAAACTAAATAGCCAAAACTACTCATATCAACTTCCACATTTAAAAAAATATTTTTTAATAATAATTTATTTTATATCTTGCATTATTTATTATACCAAATTATTCCATAATTATAATTCAATTTTTCAGATTATATTTGACATATTTATAATCAAAGAGAACTATTTTTTTAAAATATAGTCAAATATATTCGAAATAGATGTCTAAATGTAGATAAAAATGAATCTAGTATTGTGGTAATTTATTTATTTATTTATTTTACATTTTTATTACCGAAATATTAATTTTAATGTGTAAAACACAAAATGCCCAGCCAAGATCTCAGCCGTCCATCAGCGCCCAGGTGGCCTCCATCCGACTCCCCTCCCTGCAGCCTAGTGAGGACGCGGCACGTGTCCACTTTGGCAGCTGCAAGTTGCATGCCTCCAATTGCTCGAACGCGGCGTTTGGCCTCATGCTTCAGCCCGTGCGACGTCGTTTAATTTGTACCCGGGACTCCGAAAATTTGAAGAGGGATCTAGCTGGTCTGACACGGAAAGAAATAAAGCAAAGTAAGTATAGATACTAACGGAGAATCGCCCTAGTATCGATTAACCAACTTTTCCATTTTTAATATTAAATTCCCTAATATCTTCGACAGTAAACGTAAAAATGCCCTAACATACTATTACCGTATACGTGGGATGCTTGATTTAGTG
The DNA here is from genome assembly GCA_963922045.1 of Persicaria maculosa. Taxonomy (NCBI): domain Eukaryota; kingdom Viridiplantae; phylum Streptophyta; class Magnoliopsida; order Caryophyllales; family Polygonaceae; genus Persicaria; species Persicaria maculosa. The sequence goes on along the minus strand of OY998257.1, from coordinate 12,386,841 downwards.
AATGCCCATTAGCCTCCAAATTTATAGGGTGGTTCCACTAATCAGTGGCGGAGCTAGGGGGTGTTTCGGGGTGCTCGAGCACCCCCGGCTCGGAAAAAAATACAAAAAAAATATATTTTTTTTTGCATATATTTAGTACTAGTGTAGGTCCTGTCCCGTGTACGGAGAATATATTAATACAATTAATATAAATATAAATAAAATTAGTTCGGCGAATTATAATAAATTTAAATATTTTTTATTTATATTCTCTCAAAATATATATAGAATTTACATTTATAAGGTAAATTTAAATAATCTAGATATAAATAAAATAACACTTATCAAATAGTACATATTCATCAATTAATATTTTTGGTAAGTATGACTATGAAATAGTTTTTATTTATATTTTTGTCAATTAACTAAAATTTAGATAGATAGATCGTGGCTTATATAACTTTCTATAAACTATGATAATATATTATTTTATTAATTTTTTTTCCTAGAATCAACCACAACTCGCCACATAGGATGTTTTTCCTAGAATCAACCATAACGCGACACATAGGACGTTATGCATCGGTTTTAGTATATGTATATATAGATTTTTAAGGTAATATAACATATTTAAATGATATTTAAGGTAATATAATATATTTAAATGATATTTGAAACAATAGTGTTAACTAGCTCAAGTGGTAATCAACTAATGATTCATTTACACATATCCACCAACTTGTCTTTCAAATAAAAAGAGAGAGGCATGCAGCTATTACTCAAAAACCGAAGCAAATCCAAATGACTTACAATTTAATTACACTTCTTCCCTCTTTATAGGATATTTGTAGGTAATGACTCATATTCTCAAATTCTACACAACTTGTCCTTTTTCTCAAAACTCATTTCCCACTATATGTTGATTCCCCCAAATGGAATTAATTTGTCCAAAATATTGGTAATTAACTTCAACTTATCAGAATAATAAGCTTAAAACCATACATAAGATTTTACGGAGAGTTCTTATCTGTTTAAACACATAGTGTGTATATAATTTGCCAACTTGAACTTAAATATGTCCCAAATATCCAAGGAATTTTAGATTCTCTTTAATCAACTCCTAACCTGCTACCCGACTTTCCTTGAGACTTTCCTTGATCGAGTTGGTTGAGTCTTATGTCATTTCAAACTTGACATAGATTTTAACTGGTTATAAACTTTGTATTCAAAGCTCTTATTAGCACACATCATTACTCACAAAGTGACGTCATCAAAGAGGAAATACAATGTGGGTATTGCAACAAACTACTGGCAAGGAATAAAACACTAGTATCCAAAAATAAAAGCAATGGTGGTAGGTTGACAACAGTTACTAAAGAACTAGTGTCCAGAAATCAGGTCGAAGATATGCCTTTTCTGTCATCAACTATATTTTACATGCCACCATATTATCCTTAACAAGTCATTCATCACATATTTATTTGTCATCCATTACTGAATTACATGTCACTTAACTATTGTATTTGATGAACACCCCAAAAGATCACAAGTTTAACCGCCAGATTATCATATAATTACTCGTCATCCATATCGAATTTACATGTCACTGATCATACCGGATTTACATGACACCCTTTACTATTTTACTTGTCACCCCTAAGAACTTCACCTATCATATAACCCATCTCCCCTATAGAGCACCCCTCAGACGGTAGTCATGCCACATAATGTATTTTATATGCTGCCTAGACGATTTTACATGCCACGTGAACTGTTTTACCTGACAGGCCTCATGAAATGCGTTCTGATGACAACTGTTAAACTATATCTTAGTTGTAATCAAGCAAAATCTGTATGGTTTTAGTGCATCATTTGGACATTAGTTTATAGAGTATATGTATATATTAACAAAAACAAAACTTTCCTTTGCCTTTTTTTTATAATATATTTCCAATTGAGTGCAACAACAAGTGATTTCAATCTTACGAATATTTAATGTGGTTGTGAATAAAGAATCAATTGGCACCTAAAACAAATGGTGCATACAGCTTCAGATCGACCTGAAGATTAGAAATTTGAGTCACAGATTAGAATAAAATCATTCCAAATATTCTACCAAACCATATTCTACCAAATCAAATAAATCCACAACTTCATATGGACCTAAAAAGCCCAGTGCACAAATTCGAAACCAAATAAAAACACCCTAACTAGCGGCGGGTAAATATTAACTGGTGGCGGGTTATTGTAAACTCGCATTTAACTTCTCATGACAGCTCCAATGTTGTTAAAATCAGGATTCTGAATCGTATCGTTAAATTGAGTCTCTCTTATTGCTTCGTTAGTCTTAATCGCCGTGCCTTCTTTGGAATATGATTAATGCTTTTGGTAATTGATGTGGGGAATTGAGCATTTCGCACGGGAATTTTTCTCGGTTCGTCGTTTTTAGGAGGATTGCAGAGGACTGATTAGGGTTGTTTCATCTTTCATGTTAGTTCATGGTTGATTTGGCCAATATTTACAAATCAAACTACATAAAAGTGGGCTCGAGTGGATTGTTTCCAATGGCCATGAAGACTTTAAATTCTACAAGGCTAAGATTTTTTTTATCTCCTCACTTTTTTGTTTCCATATTTCCTTTTTATCAGTGTTGAATTTTCCCTTTTTTCAACACCTGAGGTCCTAACACCTGAGGTCTTTTTTAATGTTCCTCGTCTCTTTCGTTGGCTTTGTAGATATGTGTTGGATATTGTTTCTTTATGTGTTCTGCTCAATCATTTAGAGCATTCATGATTGATGGTAATGCATGGTCTCTTTGAGCATAGGTTCTTGGTGAAATTGGAATCAATGTTGCATCTAAGGTATGTGTGGCCACGGGTCATGGGTTAACCCGTGACCCAACGGGTTGTACGAGCAATGTTCTAAAAAACACTTGGCAGACACTTGGCGGCAGGATATCGCTAAACGCCAAAACGGTTTGGCGGCCTTATTAGCGGTTTCTTGGCGGACAAAACAATTTTTCTTTATTTTCTTATATTTATCTCATGAACTATGTATAGAACATATATTATGTAATAAATCATGCATTTATTTCAGGTCTATGACATATCAAATAAAAAACCATCATGGTCATATTAAAGTTGTCCGAATCAAACATAAAATCACAAAGATATGTTCAAATAAGTATTACACCTTTATAATTGAGAAATTTGAAACCATAAAAACTAAATAATCTTAATTTAAAACCGCCAAGACCATTAAGCCTCCGTCTCGTGTTCGTCGAAACTCTTCCCCGCCAAGCCCGATTTGCACCCAGTCAAGGCCGCCAAGTCTTTGTCTTGCACCCGCCAAGGTCGCCAATGTGCCTTTTCATACCCGCCAAGGCTCTCCCCCACTAAGCTACCCTGCCAAGGCCGAATTCAGGACGGTGTGAGTCCGCCAAGGCCATTTTTAGAACACTGCATACGGGTCATTGACCCGGCGGGTTGGTAACCCGGCAGGTACGGGTCAAAGGGTCGAAGGGTCAGCTCGGGTTTCGGGTTAGGGTTAGGGTCGGGGGTTTCAAACCCGCCGAGTTGACATATTTTTTCAAAAAAATTGACTTTGAAATGTGGGCCCCACATGTCCGGGATTTTTTTTAAAAAAAATTATAGTCGTTGCAACGGCTATATGGCATAGGGTCAATCTGCCCGAGCCTATAAATTCACACCTCCTCTCCTCTCCATAATTCATTTCCTACATTTTATCAAATTATAAGCATCCGAAAATTCTCATTTTGTTAATTTCATCATAATGGCAGATCAATCCGATTCCGGAAGTGAAGTTGAAGTTTGTACGAGTTCGTTGTTCACGCATCATTTCTACAAGGTCGTGTTAGGCCCGGGCAAAATCAAAGTGATTTGTCGATATTGTGCTCATAAATATAAGGTGACGAATAACTTGGGCTACAGGAATTTGAAGAAACACATTTCTTGATTTTGGAAAATAGAGAGCGGTCATCCGGTGTTTGAACCATGGACATTTGGGTATTACCCGCGAGTATTTTCTGGCTGAACTATTCCGGAATGGTTGAGGAAGCACATTTCGAAGAAACATCCAGACAAGGCCGAAGTATCGGGATCAGGCAATTAGCTTGTATTGTGTTAATTTTATGAAGTAATGAAGTTTGAAATATGATGAAGTATTAAATAAATTAGGATGTAAGTTGTTTTTAATTTTCTTGTCATTTCAAGTTTAGAAGTCGGAAATCGATCCCGACCGAGGAGTCCGGTTTGGGTTGTAATCGTTGTTCGACTTGAAATAAACTTGTGTGTTTTGTAATTGTGTATTATTATTTGGTTTAGCACAACTTTGAGTGAAAGAAATTAGTAAAATAATGATTAAAACGTGAAGAATTTATTAGATTTGAAAAAAAATGATTTCGAACCGAATTAAATGTAAATAAAACGAAAATCCATAAAACCAAGTAAAAAATCAGCCGTTAACCAAGCTCAACATTTGTAAAAATTAAAACAAAAAAAATAGAGGCAACGTTCGAAATTCCAATGGCCGACCCGCCGGGTCGAACGTTGCTCAACGGTTGGATGGTGGCTTTTCCCTCCCAATTTTGGCTATAAATAAACCTCATCTACCTCCCATTTCACTCACACCTTAAACATCTCCTCTAATCTCATCTCACTCTCTCTAATCGCTCTCAAATCGTGAAAGTCGAAAGTCGGTGCTTGACGAGTCAGAATTTTAAGAATTTGACGCTTTTCATCACCAAATCCTACTCTCAATCCTCATTTTTCTCTTTTAATGTTTCAATTATTTCATTATTTATCATATTTACATATTTACGTGATTTTGAGTTTATATCTAATTAAAATTTATTGAGAATGTCTTCCCGAGGTCGAAGTAGCGTTAGCGGAGGCGGAGCCCCATCGTCGAGCAAAGGGAGCGGACTGAGTGGTCAAGGCTAAGGCCAATCGGCAACGCTACTTGATGATCGACGCGAGGAGGAGATCGAGGAGGAGGTTTCCGTTCAGGGAACTCCTTCTACGATCCCCACTCAAGTGTCCAGCTTGGCGGCCGATGCCGGGACCCCAAGGTCGAGGTCGAAGACACGCCATTGACATTTATGGCCCAATTTCAGCCACTACATTCAAATACTGGTTCACGAAGGGTCCAAGGGCGCCACAGGGGGATGAAACCAGTTGCTCTGCCAATTGTAACTTTTGCGAGACAATCTACATGCACCCGAAAGAAAGGGGATATGGGAACTACATACACCATATCCAATCAAAGCATCTAGAGAAATTAGGATTGACCAAAGATGCATAGGTAAACGGGGTTCGGACTTATACAGGTAAAAGAACTACGTGGGCTTTCATTCCTCTTCCCCGGGAGGATACGTAGGCAATTGAAAAACCGATTCATACCCTTCTTCCCTTTTTTCCCCAGCTCATTTTAAGACAACTGAACAATATTTTTCGAATTCCCGGGTTAGGGTTCAGGTCACCTCCCCCAACCTGGTAGGTAGACCCTTCGACCCTCTGACTCGCTAACCCGAACCCGCAAACCCGTGGGATTCCCCGGTCCCTCCGACCCTTGACCCGACAGGTCGAACCCGTGGCCATGCCTAATCTCAAGTACGCACTATTGGATTTTCTATCATGAGTATCTCATGATGTTTCCATACTTCACCCATACTAATATCTTTCTCACTAATTTTTCAGTTGTTGACAGCTCTAAACGGGAAAATTGCAGGAAAGAAAATCGAGGATGTTGGCACGTGAGTTTTCTGCCAAATTCTTTATTATTTTGCATCATCTCCTCCTATTTGGGCTTTTACCCGTTGATTTGTAGTGTCATAGAATTTCATCCATGCTTGGGTAACCTAACTTGCTTTGGAAGTTGCTCATTTTATTTGCTTCCAACTTGAGGCTAATATTCTATCTCTAAACGTTAACAAGACAAGTACTACTACGTCTATGATATTAACCCACTATGATGATCTTTTAGTTGGTCCTCATACTAACTTACCTTACTCCGCATCCACCACCAGCTGACCAATGCCTTTCGACCCTCGCGAGCAACAACCATTGACGAATATGAATGGATCAACTTTATGCATTTCATATTTTTCCTCTTTGTTTTTATAATTTTTAGTTACAATCTACTATGTTAGACACAGGCCCGTGCCAGGCACCGGTTCGGGTGGTTCAACGGAACAGGACCTCGAAATTTTGGGGCCCAATATATTTTAAAATTTTAGGGCCCTTTACCTTGGGTTCGATTCCCATTTTTTCCCAATTTGACTTCATTTTGCTCATCTTCTTTATTTTGAAAGCAACATTTTCATTTACATTTTTTTTCGTGTTAACAAATTGATTAAAAATATAAATTTGAAAGCAAAATTTTCATTTTCATTTACAACCTAACTTTTTTTTAATACAACTATTTTATAATTTTAAAATTTTGTAAGTATAAATGGATTTACGGTCAAAATTTTAAATTAAAAAATAGTTGATGCGTTCTTAATTCTTACGATTATAATGTGGTATATCAATTGACTATAAAAAATCTAAATTTATCAATATTATAAGACTAAACTTTTTTTTAGAACAGGGTCCCGAAAAAGTTTGGCATGGCCCTGGTTAGACATATGTTGTTTAATGTTCATATAATCTTATCAGTGCTTTTTTTGTTTTACATATCGATACCCGTGAATAGCATTGGACTGTACTAGTACGTCATTCCTTATTATACAACAACCAAACCGAAATTTATCGATACAATTACGCTAAGAAACACAAATCCTAAGTCGAGAAAATCAGTCCGAATTCGAATCAATCCCTAGTTAGAAGTTGCATAGATGTTATTACCTCATTCACATAATTACAAGTCCTACATAACAAACCATCTCTAAGTTCGGGTAAGACGGGCAAGATAGGTGAAGATGCGAGCGAGGCAAGCGAACAAGGCACCGAGCAACCAAAGGAGCCATGACAAGACCACCAACGCCCTGTCCTTGGCGAAGATCTTAGGCAGGTGGCCTCGGTCCGAGCTTAGCATCACCCTATAAACTGCTTCAGTCACGGCATAAGCAGTCACTGGGTCCGAATCCTCCGCCACCACACCTTGCTCAGTCAGGCACACCACGTCGTAGGCCCCTGTGGCCTCAGAGATCCCGAGGAATCGACAGATTTTAATCCTGTATTCTATCCTGTCCTCTGCGGACAGCTTGTCTCCATGGGTCAGGATTAAGATCGGGTTCTCATCTGCAAGGATACCCGAAAAGAAATCATTTAGTAGCTAAAATTCGACGATCTTGATGACGAAAAAATCCAACAAACTTACTACATTTTCTTAGAGATGGAGAGCAAAAGACTTCTCTTATGGCCTCCAACGGCTGCGAATCACCGGCCTTCAAAGCTTTGCATATCTCAGCGATGTTGGCAACCACCATTGCGAAATTCACCATCCTCTTGACGAACTTGGAGGATGATCTCCACGCACGAGCATCCATGGAATCGATCCTTGTTAGCGCTTCCTCATCATGATCGTCGCCCGGTCTCCAGCACGGCTGGTTGTGGTGCACTCCGTCCTCCATCCAGCTCGACAGCTCGTCAAGGCCCTCGGCTAGGTGGTCGTAATCGAGTCCTCTCGAATCATACACGCAAAACCCGTTCTGCACCGACCTCAACACATTATGCTCTTCCATGAACATTGTCGTCGCACACCCCGGAGGATTTCCTTCAATAACATTCCAAATATCTGATATCTAGTGTCTGATAACATTCTAACACAAAAGCTTAAGTCAGAAGTCAGAAATACCTGATGATGTGAGGGCAAACGGAATGATCCCGACTCTGCCAAGAACGCTATACATAAGGTTAACAAGAGAGCTCTTGCCGGAGCCAGAGAAGCCGACCAAGAGAATGGTGATGACCGGCGGAATCTCCATCTCTTCCTTAACGATACCGCCTGTCGGAACCCACAAGTCGCCGGCTCTATAAGTGAGGAGCTTGTACCGGAGATCGTCGAGCCCTCCACTGGACGCCAACTCGGCCAGCCTCTCGAGCTCCCTCACCACCCGCACCCTCGGCGTCAAACTGCAATAGGCCTTCGACATATCGACCTTCAAGCTCTCGACCTCGTCGGTCGAGAGCGTCGAATCCCACCATCGGTGTACCGAATCCGAGCCCTCCTCTTCATAGCAACTCCCCTTGCAGGTCTCCATCTCTCCAAACAGCCCAACGTTTGGCAAACAGTTGATTTGAAATGCTCCAACGAACTCCAAATGATATCCGAATTAACAGCCTCAATTTATGAACTAGAAAACAAGATTGCATCATCTTCCTGGAAGCTGCACAGATACTGACTGATTACCGTTAGTGTTGGATATATTGCCCTCTGAGAGATCACTCAACGAGGGCATTTTCGTCTTTTTTCACTCGCCATGATTTCGTAGTTCGTACATAACCTGCAAAGAGCCAAAAGAGTACACCACACAGATGTTCAATCACAGCCCCAATCTAGTTAAAATAAAAGTCGAAGAAAGAGATAAAATACTCCGTAGTTCAATAGATTATAGGTTAGAGGTTCAGATCAATTCAGTGACAGGATTTGATTATCAATACTCCGTGAATGATAGAGGTACGGACAAGGAGTGAAAGTTTCCTCAAAATCAACTCTATATTGAATACGGAGTATATTCTTTTGCTATAATTGAGCTTTAAATCGTTTAACAAACCATATTACTTAACTATGCAATATGCATCCAACCTAAGCTTCACTTTTAGAAGTAAAATTCCAATCAAAACTACTTTTATAAACATCAACCCAGGGCAGAAAACTAGAAATTAGCGGTTGTTTGAAATATTTTGCGCCAATTAACTTGCAAATATATAGCGGTTAGGGCTTGAAATCACCGTGGGTGACCAACTCAAAACAGTCCTTAGGTCGACATTCTCCTCTAAACTATAAACTTCAACCAATTAATTTTTTTAGCATGTTATATTAACATTAAATTAATATATAATTATTTCTTAAGATATTTACATATTTTCTAATAAATGGGTTTAATTCAAAATATTTGAATCAATAATTTTTTAACCAATCAAATTATAATAGAGTTTTTTTCGTAACATATTCTACATTTTTAATCAATTAGTTGAATTCAATAAACATTGAATTAATATATTATCCCTATCTAAAATATAAATCTATATCTAACTATTAAATAAGAACTTTTTGCTACGGTCTTATAAATTGTTAACAAGTGAAAATTTTACATATTTTTTAATCATCTATATATATCTAACTATTAATTAAGAATTTTTTTCTTAATCACCTTAATTTTATGCTAAACAACTACAACCTTCTTATTTTATGATAACTTTGTTAATATTTTTTTATAATGGTAATATTTAATATTATTAATATTTTTTTCAAAAAAAGACGTTATGGCGCTAATACTGTACTAGTTGATATTATTTATGAAATTATCAAATATGGACGATTTATAAATATTTATAAGTTTGTCTTGTTACTCACCTCCTTTTAATATTATGATGAATCGGGTGATGGGTAAAAATGAAACATTAGACAAGTGGGCGATGGATGAGACGAATTTTTTTTTGGTGGGTGAGATGAGTATATTGAAAAAATAGTTCTATCCATCTATAACCCAATCTATTTCCACCCCTATTGCAACAAAAAAAAAATCCAATTATTTTTTCACCAAAGTTAATACTCCGTATGAATTTAGTCAATTTAATAAATAAAAAATCATACTTTTCCGTTGCAAAATTTGACCAGAACTAGGACTTCTCATCTAAACTTAATTTTAATTAAAATTGTGATAGAACGTAATTAATTTGGTTTGGATAGAATTTGATATCTTTAAAATTAAAACATTAGGGATATACTGTATATCTAACTTGCACCATTTTTGGTAATGAGGGATATATACATATATCTAATTTATCAATAAACTTGATTATAAAAGAACAAACAAAAAGGAGCTCGAGGTTGGACGTGACACTGCAAAGGTTCCGGCGATGATGATTGATGATGCTTCGGTTCAACGATCTCTCCGGCCTCAAAACTAAACGGGTGAGTGAGTGTTCTTGTTTTCGATGGTACTCGGAAATATCCCCGAACAAGATAGGGCATGAATAAACACTTACAATGTACATTTACATGTAACAGATTGTGTTCGAGGATGGGTTCAAAGTGGGTTCCTGCGCCATCACCATTGAGCTGCTCAAAGAACTTACTGCAACGCGTCGAAGGATCGGAGAAACGATCAACCAGACTGGTTCGGTAACAGAGGCAGTCGCGAGAGAGATGTCTGAAGGGCTTACTAGTCGACACGACCAGGTATATAGTTTTGAGTTTTGGAATGTGTGTTATTCATGATGTATTGAGGCTTTGTATGTGTGCCAGATGCTTCATATGCTGGATGACTACTTAGCCTTGTTGGAGTGCTTGGTTCACTGTGTGGTCCATGTTGATTCGAGTAGCTACGAATCATGAATAAACAAGTGGGTTTCCAGGCTGAAGATACGATGGACGAGTGCCCTCTCTAAGTCGCGCAACTTAACGTTGAACGCCACCCCAAAGTTTTACGAAATGGATAGCTTGCAACACGAACGCGCAATGACCCTTTTCCTCTACGGGAGCCTTCTTCACGAGCGTGCTCTAGAAGAGCCTTTGGCTGGTGAGAAAACGCTATCTTGCTCCTTACTAGACTTGGCGCATTCGGTCACCCTTCTAAGAAAAGCAGCTGGAGTTTTCGAACACCTAGCTTCGTACATTCTTCCATTGCTACCACCCTTAACGGGATCAAAGCCAGCAGAAGTCATACCTTGCGTATCCAACGCTCTCAGTTTCATGTGCTTGGCCGAAGCTCAGGTTAGTTCTTCCTCGTTAGTATGGAGTCCGAGTTTATAGCTTTCTGTCGCATGATCTCATACACTGTATGGTTTCACTTGTATAGGTTGTTAGCGTAATGAGAGCGCATCAAAGAGGAACCACAAGGAGTCTTCTAGCAAAGCTAAATACAGGAGTAGCGGAGTTTTTCAATCAAGCCAGTGTTGCCCTGCAAGCAGAATGTAATGTCCCCAAAGACCTTACTTCTCGGTTTCGGTTAGTACAAACGTCACCCGTAATTTGTTCTCTCATAAATCCAAGCTCCTAACCAGCACGACTGTTTATGCAGGAATTCGTGTCGTGTTCCAGAGGCCTGTATACAATAAGACTTAGGTGCACTACGCAGAGTGCCTCAAGGAAGACGGAGACTTTGGCAACGCGATTGGTCTTCTGAACCTCGCGATGAGCAAGGCTAAGAAGGAAGGATCTAGGGAATCGACATGGAAATCCATCATTGGTAAAGAGGCGAGCAAGTTGGATGATATGAGAAAGAAGTACGAGTACGAGAACAACTTCCTTATGCAGGACGCCGTTAGAGCACGAGCTGCCTTTGCCTGAGAGCAAGAGGATGGTGGAGCTCATACCTTACCAGCCTCGGAGACGGAGAGTGCAGACTGTGCAGTTGGAGTCTTGGAGAAAGACCTTCGTTTTATAATGGTACGAATGTCTAAAATGCGAACACCATTCCCGAACACTTGTAGACTAAAAAATAACCGTAGTACATAGCAACTTAGCTCGACTATGCATATCATTTTGTAGTGACTTCATAAACTTTAAAGAATTAAAATTAAAAATACAAACTTAAAGCTGAAAGGATAACTGACCCGGACTCTTCTTTTACCAACACGGGCAACAATCACGGTGTGCTTTGAGGGAGAGCACCTAAAATAGTACCGAGTTGTGTTGGAAAGGGACTTGAAAACAACGAAACTTATAAATCCCCGAAACTGGAAACATTCCCCCCCTTGAGGCCTTAACCAAACTTGAATCCACCGGATGGAACTGCTGGAGCATCGCCGCCTCCAAACTGAAATCCATTCTGGGTAGTATCTCCAGCAGCAGGTGCTTCCTCCTCTTCATCATCAACCCAGTAGGTCTCAAGAATCTTGACAGCTTTCTCGTATATTTCGTTGTTATCGTGGCTTTGCAAGCTCTCTATCTTCTCTAGCCCGTCAGCTTCGTCAATCATCTGTGCATAGGCATTCACATCTCCAGTGTGACCCATGGCCTTCTCCGATTCCCCGACTTTGATGATGTTTTCAAGCCCTTCTAAGCACACTGTAATGATCCTTGGGTCAGGGCAGAGCAACAGATCACACATTGGCTTGATGCATCCCTGGCTGACGAAAAACCTAATCACAAGATATAAAAATAATAACCATGTAAGTTACCCGACTGAAGTAGATCGATAGTCCAGCGCCAAATTTTTTTCATTGGGACAAACACAACCAGAAGTATAATAATCATAAGAATCTTAGGAAAAAGGAAATCATACTTAATTTGTTCGTGGGAGCCACCAGAAGTAGCATTTGAAATTGCCCAAGCAGCTTCTTTCTTGATATCAAATTCAGCATTTTGAAGTAGCTGGACTAAGGGGCCAATTATTCCAGCTGTAATTACAGCCTGTGTTTAACAAAATCCCAAAAAGGATTACAAAATTAAATAAGCACATCCAGATAATCATCCTGTAGAATCCACTCATAATAACAAAAAAGTGCAATAGGAATAATTAACACACCTGTATCTGTTCCTTGGTTCCTGCAGTAATGTTTGAAATGGTCCAGCAAGCTTCCTTTTTTATACTCTTTTTGTGATTGCTTGTCAACAAGTTCAGAAGGCAGGGTAACGCTTGATGGTCTATGATAGTCTATAAAAGAAAGCGACATTTATTAGAATGAATTGAAAAAAAAATCCGATAGCCTTGAAACAGATTTTAACTGTTTGTTTTGCCAATTTTAAACTACAGGGATTAGAACTTGTTACTAGTGTCCTGCAAATCTGTGTTACAAATCCTTTGTATCGTAAAGGATGAACAGGCAGTGATATATACCTGTGTTTGCACATCATCTCCAGTCACTATGTTTCCAACTGTACGAAGAGCAGGAATGAGAACTGATGGAGATGGATGACTGTCAAAAGGACTCTCGGTAAGTAAGAATTCACAACCAACACAACCACAAAATAAGCATGATATGGATTTACTAATACTCACAGCAGCAGTTCAACAAGCCTAGGACAAACTGAAGCTGCAATAACAGCTTCAATCTTGTCATTAGTACCATCAGATAAATATGACAGTGCCCAGCAAGCATCTGTCAAGATTTCATCATCGGTTGAATGAATAAGGCGCTGGAGAGTTGGGAGAGCCGGCTTTGTCTGTCCAACATGATTAATAACAGCAACAAAGATTCAGCATTAGCACACAATGGATGGATAAAATATCAAGAAAATCGGACAGAAAAGAAATCACATATAAACCTGTTCAAAGTGCGGTTGCGGTTTGCCTCTGCAGAAGTTTGATAAAGTCCAAGTTGCATTTCTCAGCATAGAGAGCTTTGCATGCTCATTGAACTGAGCCAACAATGGCATTAAGGCACCGCATTGTAGGACAAGGTCACGATACTTTGGTGAGTCACCAGCAATGTTTCCTAATGCCCAGACCGCCTGCCATAAAATTGCACAACTCAGTACACAAAAGAAATTTTCCATTTTTTGTTGACATGCACTAAAGTAACAATAGTTTCATCGCAGTATTGAATATTACGAATTATACCTGTTCACGAACATCATCACTTGGAGAACCAAGTAGTTTCACAAAGATAGGTACAGCATTATGATCTATCACTACCCTAGTGTTCTCTGATGTCCCAGAAGCAATATTTGTGAGTGCCCAAGCTGCCTCAAACTAAGACAAATGCGAGAACAATATTATGAAATTGATACAGAATATTATGAAATTGATACAGATTGACACAATCCAATATAAGCTTTACGAACAAACCTGAAGTTGTGGATAATCATCACGATCAAGGAACACAACGAGACGGGGAACAATACCAGATTGCACAACTTCGTCAATAGGAGGATTCCTCTCTGCCAATTATCAAATAAGCCACGGTTAGGTTAGCTCCTCATCAAACCAATTCAATTGAATCGATTCCCTAGAACAGTTTTGTTTGCTCCGTGTGGATCGTATTAGCACAAAAGAGATCAAAAATCAAGAATAAAAACCTATTGAGAGCAGCTTCCGGAATTGAGTGGTGGCCTCAAGTTGGGCAGTAGGATCATCCGAAAGGACACCTGCAACCAATGATGGTATGCTCTCTATCTGCAAAAAAAGAAAGTAAAAAGGTAACAGATCACTCGATAGCAAATTCAACTACCAAAAAACCCTAATTCAAGCCAATTTCCAGTCCAGAAACCAATCAATAACATCAAACAAACCTAAAAACGGCTGATCTAATCAAAACTGCAAATTAAAGTAGATACAGAGTAAAAGAAATCACAGATCGTACCTTCTTCTCCGAGACAGATGCTGAAGGAACAGAAGAGGCGAACTGCTGAGCAGACTGACCTCCCTCACGGCGCTTCTTCTGCAAGCTCTCCTCCCTCTTACTCTTCCGAATCTCCACCATGTTGTCCTCTCTCCTCCGCCGGCCCTCATCGGCGTCGACGGCGACCTTGTAGCGGCTCCGGCGAACATCGGTCCTAGCGCTCGGCCTCAGAGACATGGTGGAAGCTCAAAATTTGAAGCGAATCGGCCGGCAAACCCTAGGAGAGGGAGAGAGAAACGAAGTGGTGGAGGAGGAAGATGGGAATGAGTGAGTGATTGATTGATTGATTGGGGAGGAGAGAGAGGAGGGTTTTGGGGGCTTCAGGAAAAGCGAAGAGGAGAAGAGATGGAAACAGGGGAAGGGGGGAGTTTATATATTTTGCGAATCGGAGGGTTTGGGGGAGCGAATTCGAGAGGGCCAGCTTAGAGAAAGGGGCCTGGAGTTTGAAATAATCACGAAATTGCCACTGGATTTCAAATTTTGAAGGGTGGTGAATTTGGGAAATGGGGATTGTTACCGTTGCTTTGCATTTTGGGCCGTCTGATGTCCATCGATTGCGGGATTTTAAGCAGATATAGTATTAATTAATTCCTAATTTCCTATGAGCTTAAAAAATAATATAATATATAAATATAAATAAATTATCATTATAATCCCTAACATTTTAATTTAGTTATTATTAAGGTATTCAAAATTGTACTTTAGTAATGAAAAACGCTCTCTCTCAAACTCCCTCTCCCAAGAAGAGAACTCTAATACCGTTACCCTCGTCCCAATCCATATCAATGAAATCAGGCCCGAGCTCAACCCCAAGAACGATGCCACCGTCATCCAGTTCTAACTCAATAAAACCATATCCGATCTCAACCTTAAGATCTGCCCTAAATCAAAATAAACAACCTCCGAAAAACTTACTTAGGGGTCGTTTGGTGTGGGGGGTATGGATATGAGATAGGGATATGGAATGGTTCATATCTATACTAGGTGTTTGGTAAAAAAAGGATATGGATATCAGTTTGATATCCTGATATACGGATTGGGCTTTTATTTTGGCTTCCTAATATCAAAAAAAAATTGGGGCATATCACGCATGCTCTCTTCTCCTCTCGCTCTCTTTCGCTTCTCTGACGTTGGTTCCTGCTTCCTCTTCATCGTTGCTGCTGCTCCTCCTCCATAGGCGAGATATGTACTTTTTCTCCTCTCTTTCTCTCATTTTCCTTGTCTACTTTCCCCTCTTCTCCTGAAATTAGGGGTCCATTCGGATTCCTAATGTATTTTAATTATAAGTAAAATACATGTATTAAATTGAAGTAAAATATAAGTACATGTATTTTAATGTATTTTGATTATAAGTAAAATCCAAGTGCAAATTCCATTTTTCACATAGAAAGTGGGTGGAAGCCATTGATGGGTTCTCAAGATTCAGATCTAAAAACAAGGGGTAGAGAATGGAAGCCATTGAAGAGCTCTCTAGATTTAGATCTAAAATGGGAAGAGGAAATGGAAGCCATGGATGATCCTTATTTCACTGTTTTGGTTTTGATTGAAGTGGGGAAGAACCCCAAATATTAATAATAGCTTTTGTAATAAAATTATTATAATTAATTCATTTTATGAAGTATCTTCCAAACACTACTTATTTTTTAAATGTATTATAAACATAGTACATGGGAATCCAAACAGACCTTAGATCTAGGTTTTTGTTTCGAATATTTTTTTATCTAGGGTTAGTGTCGATCTAGGGTTTTCGTTTTGGTTCATCTCATGTCGATCTAGGGTTTATATAATGTCAATCCTTTGTTAAGACTTAAGATGCAATGGGTGAACATTTTGAGTGAGGTTTTTGTCATGATGAGACAAAATTTCAGTTTGTTCAACTCTTTGGGTTTTCATGTTTCAGAGTCTTCATTTCCAAGTGTCTGATGTTTTTATGTCCCTGGAACGGTATGGTTATGTTGTCCTTGATAAGTGCTAGATGCTTGTGTTTAATTTTTTAAATACAAAATTCTAAAATGCTTGGATAGTTATTGAAACACATAATTTCATGAGAATGCTACTTGAGATAGTAATAAAGATGTTTGATATCGATAGTGGTCGTAACTTGTTCTATGTTTTGTTTCTTTGTCATATAGAAATGGACGCATTTAAGTTTGATTTGATAAGGAGAAAGAAGGAAAGAAAAAAACTCGTGCAAGCAACAATCTCACTTCTCATGAAATTGATTATGCTTATTAGTCAGAGGGTTAGTGAACAAGTCTTTCAAATTAAGGAAGTACAAAAGCATAAAAAGGATAAGATGATTCATAGATTGGCCAACCTAAATAGGCTTGACGAAACCCGATTTTCAGAATCCCGTGTCGGCGGGTTCCGGGATCAAGTTGAACACGGGCGAGCTCAGACGATCGGGCTTACTTGAGACGCGCGACGAGATTACCGTCGGCGTACCCAAACCTGTGCCGATCCGAGCTCAAGCCATTCGCGGACAACTGTCCTCCCTACAGGGCCCCATCAAGTGTCGGTCTAGCCGAGACTAATCCCGCTTAAGAAGGGGGGCTCAAGGCCAGGGAATCCGGCCTAAGCCTCATCAGATTCCAGTTTCCCACCCCTTCAATGAAGTTTGTGAGCTCTATTTATAAGCAAGGTACACTGGGGCATGGGCGACATTTGTCCCTGTGATGACGACATGTGTCGATCTGAAATGGACATTTGTCTAGGCTTGTATCATAGTGGGGTTTTCCAAATTTATACGGGTTTTCCGATCCGCGGATAGTTTCTAGGCCGCGGATGCCTCGAACCCGAATCTCGGCTCGTGTTCACCCTTTTAACATCCTGCATATAAGGTTCTATTTATATAGCGGGGAACCTTATTTATTTATGATTTTTGTGAATATTATTATTTATATTTCGGGCATCATCACAGCTCCTCGAATTTCAGTTAAGTCGTGACTAAACTAGGGTTCGATAATGATGCATCATAGGCACATGTTTCTCATTCATATCCCTTGTTCGAGAGGGGCTTAGTTTTATCTCTGTGAGCTTATAAAACTACCAGCAGAGGCCCTCTGTCATTCAAGAGGGACTTAGTTTATACTCATTTAAGAGTTATCTCCGCGAGCTTATAAAGCTACCAGTGGAGGCCTTCTGTCACTAGAGAGGCTTAGTTTATACTCATTTAAGAGTTATCTCCGCGAGCTTATAAAGCTACAAGTGGAGGCCCTCTGTTACTCGAGAGGGACTTTGTTTATACTTATTTAAGAGTTATCTCCGCGAGCTTATAAAGCTACCAGCGGAGGCCCTCTGTTACTCGAGAGGGACTTAGTTTATACTCTTTTAAGAGTTATCTCGCAGGGACTTAGTTTATACTCACTTAAGAGTTATCTCCGCAAGCTTATAAAGCTACAAGCGGAGGCCCTCCGTCACTTGAGAGGGACTTAGTTTATACTCACTTAAGAGTTATCTCCGCGAGCTTATAAAGCTACAAGCGGAGGCCCTCCGTCGCTCGAGAGGGACTTAGTTTATACTCACTTAAGAGTTATCTCCGCGAGCTTATAAAGCTACAAGCGGAGGCCCTCCGTCCCTCGAGAGGGACTTAGTTTATACTCACTTAAGAGTTATCTCCGCGAGCTTATAAAGCTACAAGCGGAGGCCCTCCGTCACTCGAGAGGGACTTAGTTTATACTCACTTAAGAGTTATCTCCGCAAGCTTATAAAGCTACAAGCGGAGGCCCTCCGTCACTCGAGAGGGACTTAGTTTATACTCACTTAAGAGTTATCTCCGCGAGCTTATAAAGCTACAAGCGGAGGCCCTCCGTCACTCGAGAGGGACTTAGTTTATACTCACTTAAGAGTTATCTCCGCAAGCTTATAAAGCTACAAGCGGAGGCCCTCCGTCACTCGAGAGGGACTTAGTTTATACTCACTTAAGAGTTATCTCTGCGAGCTCATAAAGCTACAAGCGGAGGCCCTCCGTCACTCGAGAGGGACTTAGTTTATACTCACTTAAGAGTTATCTCCACGAGCTTATAAAGCTACAAGCGGAGGCCCTCCGTCACTCGAGAGGGCCTTAGTTTATACTCCAATCTGGGAGACAAGTTCTATGATTAGATGCCCGACGCGGAGCAAGCTCAAGCGTCTTGGGACTTAATAAAATCATCGATCCGGGAGGCTAGCTCTATGACCGGATGCCCTATGCGGAGCAAGCTCCAGCGTCCTGGGACTTAATAAAATCATCGATCCGGGAGGCTAGCTCGACGACCGGATGCCCGACGCGGAGCAAGCTCCAGCGTCCTGGGACTTAATAAAATCATCGATCCGGGAGGCTAGCTCTACGACCGGATGCCCGACGCAGAGCAAGCTCCAGCGTCCTGGGACTTAATAAAATCATCGATCCGAGAGGCTAGCTCTACGACCGGATGCCCGACGCGGAGCAAGCTCCAGCGTCCTGGGACTTAATAAAATCATCGATCCGGGAGGCTCAGTGCGTCCACCGGATGCCCGACGCGGAGCAAGCTCCAGCGTCCTGGGACTTAATAAAATCATCGATCCGGGAGCTCAGTGCGTCCACCGGATGCCCGACGCGGAGCAAGCTCCAGCGTCCTGGGACTTAATAAAATCATCGATCCGGGAGCTCAGTGCGTCCACTGGATGCCCAACGCGGAGCAAGCTCCAGCGTCCTGGGACTTAATAAAATCATCGATCCGGGAGTTCAGTGCGTCCACCGGATGCCCGACGCAGAGCAAGCTCCAGCGTCCTGGGACTTAATAAAATCATCGATCCGGGAGCTCAGTGCGTCCACCGGATGCCCGACGCGGAGCAAGCTCCAGCGTCCTGGGACTTAATAAAATCATCGATCCGGGAGCTCAATGCGTCCACCGGATGCCCGACGCGGAGCAAGCTCCAGCGTCCTGGGACTTAATAAAATCATCGATCCGGGAGCTCAATGCGTCCACCGGATGCCCGACGCGGAGCAAGCTCCAGCGTCCTGGGACTTAATAAAATCATCGATCCGGGAGCTCAGTGCGTCCACCGGATGCCCGACGCGGAGCAAGCTCCAGCGTCCTGGGACTTAATAAAATCATCGATCCGGGAGGCTCAGTGCGTCCACCGGATGCCCGACGCGGAGCAAGCTCCAGCGTCCTGGGACTTAATAAAATCATCGATCCGGGAGCTCAGTGCGTCCACCGGATGCCCGACGCGGAGCAAGCTCCAGCATCCTGAGACTTAATAAAATCATCGATCCGGGAGCTCAGTGCGTCCACCGGATGCCCGACGCGGAGCAAGCTCCAGCGTCCTGGGACTTAATAAAATCATCGATCCGGGAGCTCAATGCGTCCACCGGATGCCCGACGCGGAGCAAGCTCCAGCGTCCTGGGACTTAATAAAATCATCGATCCGGGAGCTCAGTGCTTCCACCGGATGCCCGACGCGGAGCAAGCTCTAGCGTCCTGGGACTTAATAAAATCATCGATCCGGGAGGCTAGCTCTACGACCGGATGCCCGACGCAGAGCAAGCTCCAGCGTCCTGGGACTTAATAAAATCATCGATCCGGGAGCTCAGTGCGTCCACCGGATGTCCGACGCGGAGCAAGCTCCAGCGTCCTGGGACTTAATAAAATCATCGATCCGGGAGCTCAGTGCGTCCACCGGATGCCCGACGCGGAGCAAGCTCCAGCGTCCTGGGACTTAATAAAATCATCGATCCGGGAGGCAAGCTTTTACGATTGGAGGCTGATGCTGCCTACGACCTTCATATCTTTTATATGCAACTGTACCAAAAAGTATCTTATTATTTTTAAATTGAACTACTGCTGGCACCGATCAGTCGCGAACGTCGCCACCTCTTCTCGCCCATGGAAGGTTCATTTAATACTGGGATTTGCAGCGGATGAAAAATCGGCAAGGGAATCGGCGAGTCTAATCAATCGTTGCTGCCCTCCCGACGCGGATGGAATCGCGACCCAGACTGTTGTGAGCTGATGATCCGCGGAGAAAGTCCTAAGCAAGACAGTGGCGAGCTTTACTTTCAATCTTATGCATCTACAAACGGTAGATCTACCAGCACTTAGGGACTGCCGGCGGTCAATTTTGAAATTAGCCCAAACCATCCGTGAGTAAATCCTCCAGTGCTCTTGATTAACTCGGATCAAAACGTCGTTGGCGACCACCAGTCACGAACATCATCACATCATACCGTCCGCGGACAGGTTTCCTGAACTGGATGGGCGAGGGTGACAAACCAGTCAAAGGAAATCGCCCATGGATGGGTGTCCGAAGCGAAGTATCGAGGCAATCAAAACCGCTCTCCTCAAGCTTTAGGGGGAAATTGACTTTATTAAAAGAAAAGAGTGGTCCTTCCAGGCCTTCTTCCTCTCACTGCTTCCCTTTTCTGCGGCTGTGTGCCCCCGCAGATACTCTCTTTCTTTGATTTCTTTACGTCGAGCGTCCGTTCTTGGATTCTCTATATGCGCTCGAGCCTCAAACCGAATTGAGAGACTGTTGGCTGGCCATAACCTTGTTGCATGCTTCAAATGAGTGCCCAACTTTAATCTTAACTGTGCATAGGAGGAAAAGCCCCATGGAATCCCCAACCGTTATAGTTCAACGGACTTTGTGAATAGGACCCTAATTGGACTGCCAGTGGTGTCAAGTATGTATGGTCATGACTCATGAGTTCGTGACCATGATAAACCATCTTCGCGGACGAGCCCCGCACTATGGGGTCTTCTGCAAATTAGTTTGTAATATGCCAAAATATATATATGCGTACAGATAGGCTATGGAGGCAACCAACCAGTATGTATATATAAATACATATTCACACAATATTTTATGATAGTGGGTAGGCA
Source organism: Persicaria maculosa (assembly GCA_963922045.1). NCBI lineage: Eukaryota > Viridiplantae > Streptophyta > Magnoliopsida > Caryophyllales > Polygonaceae > Persicaria > Persicaria maculosa. The sequence continues at coordinate 12,365,543 of OY998257.1, read as the reverse complement.
TGCAGTTTTGAAACCGCAAGTTAGTTTGATAGGGAATTTTGCATAATTGAATCCCAAATAAAGTCTAGCCCTCTGGCTGATCTTTCCGTTATATATCTTTTTTTATCAATTTCATCCACTACTCATATTTATCCAAACAAACAAACAACCTCTTAATTTTAATATGCAAGTGTCTAATTGTTGGAGCTATCATCCCGGTCTAACATTTTCGTGGGGTACCATTTGCTTTGGCTGAATTAAGCAAGCAAGTAGCTCCTTCATCGATATTTCAATATATATGGGCTATAACGACAACTACACCATTTCAGATCAAAAGCCTATAATTATTTATACAAGGGGTCAAAAAGAGCTTGTAGAAAGAATTTAAGGTTTACCCAATTGCATGCATTCAAGATTCAACACTTAAAATGAGATCTATAGATCGATCTGTGCATCTCCCAAATAAATTCGCGTACTAGTTTTCTTCCGCTATCCATTCATCAAAAATAATTTTAGAAAATTGAATTCAGTCGGAGCTAAATCAGTAGGTACTCCGTATTGATTTTAAATTACCTCTTAGTGTGAGAGGTTCCCACAGACGGCGCCAGTGACGAAACCCGATTTTCAGAATCCCGTGTCGGCGGGTTCCGGGATCAAGTTGAACACGGGCGAGCTCAGACGATCGGGCTTACCTGAGACGCGCGACGAGATTACCGTCGGCGTACCCAAACCTGTGCCGATCCGAGCTCAAGCCATTCGCGGACAACTGTCCTCCCTACAGGGCCCCATCAAGTGTCGGTCTAGCCGAGACTAATCCCGCTTAAGAAGGGGGGCTCAAGGCCAGGGAATCCGGCCTAAGCCTCATCAGATTCCAGTTTCCCACCCCTTCAATGAAGTTTGTGAGCTCTATTTATAAGCAAGGTACACTGGGGCATGGGCGACATTTGTCCCTGTGATGACGACACGTGTCGATCTGAAATGGACATTTGTCTAGGCTTGTATCATAGTGGGGTTTTCCAAATTTATACGGGTTTTCCGATCCGCGGATAGTTTCTAGGCCGCGGATGCCTCGAACCCGAATCTCGGCTCGTGTTCACCCTTTTAACATCCTGCATATAAGGTTCTATTTATATAGCGGGGAACCTTATTTATTTATGATTTTTGTGAATATTATTATTTATATTTCGGGCATCATCAAGGCTGACTAGAGATAGTGATGTTATATGTAAGAATGAGCTTCGTGTCAATAGAGAAACTTTTGGAGTGCTATGTAGGATGGTTCAAGATATTGGGGGATTGTGTGGAACAAAAAACATGGATGTTGAGGAAATTGTTGAAATGTTTTTGAATACATTGGCCCATCACAAAAAAAAAGGTCAATAGTGCATTACTTGCTAAGAAGTGATGAGAGCGTGAGTCGATAATTCAATCTTTGTATTCGTGCGGTTCTAAAGTTGCACAATCACATGTTCAAGAAGCCTACACCAATACCCAAGGATTGTGAAGATGGTAGATGGAAAATTTTCAATGTACCGTAAAATTGGGACTTGAATTGCTAATTGGCATAATTGAGTTGTCTTTTATCAAATAATAAGAAGTCTTGTGTCAATTATCTTGTAGAATTGCCTAGGAAAGGTGACCTTACAATGAATGTGTTGAGCGTCTGCACACCCAATATGGAGTTCATATATATATTACCTAGTTGGGAAAGTTCGGTACATGATGGAACGAGTTATTATATTAAAATAGTCATGTCCTTCCATAGTTCTATAAGATACTAATCATAATTTGTCATGTCTAGGATGTTATTACTTGGTAGATGTTGGATACATAAATTGTGAAGGGTTTTTAGCTCCATATAGAGGTCATCGTTATCATCTAAAAGAATGGGGGGACCATGAACTAGAAAAAACGGAGGAATATTTAAACATGAAACATGTTAAATCTAGGAATGTCATAGAGAGAACTTTTGGTCTATTCAAAGCGAGATTTGCTATTCTACGAAGTAGTTCCTTTTTTCCAATACGAACACAAGGTCGGATTGTTACTGTGTGCATTAATACACAACCTCGTTCGCAAACACATGCCAACTGATGTTGTGGAGGGACTTACATTTGAAGAAGAGGAGGCATTCGATGAGAGTGAAGAGGAGGAGGGTGGCAACGACGAAGTGAGTGAAAAAGAGAGTGATGATGAAAGAGATGCGGTTGAGTTCATTACTCAGATTAATATATCAAAAGATTGGACTAATTTTAGAGATAACTTAGTCCATGCTTCTTTTAGCAATTGGATGTCTAGTACTACTTGACATGTAAGACTATGATATTTTTGATGTTTGAACTTAATGTGAACTTGTTTCTAAGACTATTTCGTATGTTTGAACTTTATGTACTCCTTCGTATGGTTGAACTTTATGTAATATGTTTCACCTTGTTTGTAAGACTATTAACCTTGTTGTGTCAATATGCTTGTTATGTAATATGTTTCACCTTGTTTCTATTGGTGTCATTCAATATGTATTAGACCTTCTTGTGTACTTGTGTCAACAATTCAACATACTTGAAATTTCTATTGTCAATACTCATAGGATGACAAAGAATCGTGAAGTTGCTGAACGTGGGAAAAATAAGAGGAAGTGGACGACAGAGGAGGTGGATGTTACCTTGGATTTTGTATTGAAGCTAAAAGGTGATCCTCGATGGAAATGTGAAGGTGGATTTAGGAATGGTTTTCATCAACACTTGGAAGAGAAGTTGGAAATTTTCTTTCTAGGAATTGGATTGAAGACTTCACAAATTGAATCAAAGCTAAAATTCTGGATTTACATGGGATGAAGAAACTTATACGATCAATTGCAAGAAACAAGTTTATGAAGACTATTGTAAGGTAAATTCTTTATTTGGTTTTCTATTCCATTAATCTTATGGTGTATTAGTAATTTACCGAATTTTTGATTTTGTTTTCTTTACTGGATTTTGATTTTGTTGTTTGGTAGATACATACAAGGGTTGTGGGTTTATAGAAGAAACAGTTTCCTCAATTTAACAAGTTGGAGCTTATATTTGGTGAAGACCAAGCAACCGGTGATGCAACTGAAGATGTTGAGGACATGCTTAAACATAGACAACGAGTTTACTAAAGAAGAGACACCAAGGGAGGGGACTGATTACATATCTAGTGACACGGGCTCAAAAAGGCAAAAGGTTAGTAAAAGTTCTCTTGGAAACAATAATGCAAATGTTGAATTTGCAGCTGCCATGAAGGAAATCGATGGTCATTTCAGTACCATAGCTGACACCATGTTAAGATCAGACAATCGTGATGAATTAGTATCGACACAAAAGAGGATGTTGCTTTCCGAGATATCTATGTTGCTAGGAATTTTTTTAAATGGTTGTGATTGATGCTACTAGAGTTATTTCGAAGTCCCCTAGCAAGCGTGATGCCTTCTACAACTGCCCAAATGATCATTGGAAGAAGTTGTACGTGCAAAACATTATTGTTCGACTCCATGGTTCTTCAGGGGCTGCTGGCATCTTGACGGTACAAGGGTGGTTTAGAAGTGTGTTTGCAAGGCCATTTTGGTGGTATTTTTTTGAAAAGGTGTATGCCTAAACATCCATCAAACATGCAAGGTAACTTGCCTATTAATTTTTTGCACATATGGAAACGTTTCATGTTGGTAGGTTGGTAAAACACGTGGGTACTTGCAACATACTTGTATGATATTGCAAATCTTCTAGTACTTTATAATATTTTAATCTTATGTTACTTGCAACATATTTTTTTATTATTGTTGGTAGTTTAGTTCATCATATAACAATTTTATTCATTTTTCCAAATCTCATATCAATCTGATATCTGGATCCAAACAACATATATGAGATATTAGATATCAGCTTCATACCCATAATTAAATTGTGATTTTCACCCAACTAATTTATTTTACCACAATTAAATTGTGGTCTTCACCTACTGAACGTGTTGCTTCCCTCACCAAATCATCTGCTCACGGCCACTATTACACACTTCTACACAATTCACCTCATATCTAGCATTTTTCTTACTTCAAATTTATGGTTTATAAAATAGCATACTCATGTATATTACATGGAAAAAATATAACAACGTATGTACGCTCCCTTCTCTCTCTAAAATTCTAGAGAGGGTGGGGGGGAGATCCAACCCTGGCTTCGCCGGCCTCAAACCAAATCCGACTGTCTCGTATTACGGTGGCTCCGAATGTCAACCGCTTCAACCTAGCCCCGATAATCCATTTCTGATTCCGATCGAAACCCAAAATCAATTTGGGGCTTTTGAAGATCTGAGTCTAATCCCCCCATTTTTGCAACTAATCAGTTCGATTCGTGCAATCCCATCCTTCTTTCTCCCCTAGGGGTTGACTAGTTCAAATGGCTTTCCAATCAGTCCCTTCCTGGCTCCCTTTTGTTGGCACTAGGTGGTGGGTCGCTGCTCTCGGTGGCTTGGTCTTCTTGGTTCACCGGCATCTCGGCGTGGCCGAGTCTTCCCCCCCTCCTTGATCTCCCTCTGGGCGCTCAAGCTTATATCCCTCTCCTGTTTATCCCGTATTCTTGTCCATGAAGCTCGATGCCGGTGGGCTTCATTCTCCGCTGGTGGTGTAAAATCAATTGTTCCCCAGGTGGTGCTTGGTGGCCGCCGGTCTCTTTCTGCCACCGATCCCCTCGTTGTCGTCCTAGCACGTACTATCCCGATGACCGTTGTTGGCCATTTCTACAACGGTGTTTTTGTCGTGGGTTGTTGGGACGGCTTTCTCCCGCTACTTTGGCCATGGCTCTCCTTTGGGCCCGTGTGACCTGAATTCTAAGCCCATGGTTTGTTCTTTACGCCCAAGGCTTAGCCTTGGGCCCAAAGGTGCCCGATTAGGAAAAAAATTTAAATAAAGAATAATTAGACAATTACTAGTTATATATATAAATATATATATATATTCCTAGATCACGCAGTCATTGAAGAAGAAAGCTCTCTTTTGACGATGGGAAAACCCCATTTTGGGGTTGGTGAACACCACCATTAAACACCTCTTCGGAGTTCAGAAAACCACTTCTTCAGAGGTAAAGGAAAACGCTCGGAAGGAAGACGATCTCTCCTCTCTCTAGCTTTCTTGTGCGAGAGAGCCTTGACCCCGGATTCCATCACCGTACTCTAGATCCGGTCGCATTAACCCAACTCCGGTCACCCTCATGCTGTCGCGGTTTCGCCTTCCCATTTCTCATGTGAAATTCGTGTTCTAAGAAACCCTATTCCGAGTTTCCTTGCTTGGATTGGAATAAAAAACCTTAAATTGGGTTGGGGTTGTTGTTTTTGGGTGTTTCTACCCGAATCTTCTTTTGTTTTAGCCAATTTCGTGTATAAGCCCTCTTCTTTCCACCGGGTTGCAATGTTTCTTGGGGCTCGTGTTCCGTCATTGCTCAATAACCGTCGGTGTGGCCGGCCTGGTTTAACTTCGGTGAGCTTGGGTGGAGCCATGTGTCTCTGATGGTGGCTTGCCCTGCTCCTCAATCTTGACTATCGCTGATTTCCGACTTGTCGTTCGCTGTCTTTAGCAGCGTTCTGATTTGGTCCGGCGCCGCTCTCATCTCCGCCCTTGCCGGTGTTGGCTCCTCTCCACCTTTCCATTGTGGTGGCCACCTGAGGAGCAGTCTGCCCATCTTTGCGTGGTGCTGGTTCGACTATTGCAGCTTCCATGGCCGTCTTGTTCTACTACCCCAAAAACCAAAAAAAAGGCAAAAAGATGTATATATAGTTATTTTTAATATGTATATAAAATTAATAAAACCTCCTGAAAAGGCTTAATTAAAATCATGTAAGGATTTCGGTCTGTCAGACCTCATCCATAAGGATGCTATCGGGTAGAGCTTGCTCACCCGAATTCTTTCCTGATAAAAAAAAATCATGTAAGGATTTGAAAACCCGCTCGAAAGAGCTTAAGGGCGTGTTTGCGAAGAGAATTTTTTTTAGGAGGTGGAGGGGGTGGAGAGGATGAAGATTATTTGTATAAAATAATCTCTTGCGTGTTTGGTTGAATGAAGATAGGTTTTTTATTAAATAAAGTGAAAAGTCAAAAATGCCCCTAACTATACCCCTAACATGTCATCCTCTCCTTGTGTTTACTGTTCCATGCTCAGTATTTGTATCTCCCAATTCACCAATTGCTACAGCAACTTCGTCCGCCAATTGCTCCATCCGCCAGTTTAGTATTTACATCCCCCAATTCACCAGTTGCTACAACAAATTCACCAGTTGTCGTCCAACCTCTCCGACCCCATCGTCGGCGACCGCTTTAACCCATTTGCTCCGTCCGCCCTATCCGACCCCATCATCGCTGCCCTCTCCGACCCATCCTCTCCACCCGGCCTCTCTGACCCCATCATCACCACCCTATTTGACCCATCAAAACAATTGGCAATATTACAAGAGAAATCTGCAATTACACAAACCAACACCAATATCGTGGAGCCGGTGGCTTGCTGATTGTTTGTGTAATTGCAGATTTGACCGAAGTTGGTGGCTTGCTAATCGAACTTACAAATGATGGCGTCGTTCGATTGAGCCAGATCTCGCCATTAGCAATATCCTCAATATCTTTGCGAATTTCTGCTCGATCACCATTAGTAATCTCCTCCGTTGATTTCTCATTCGTCCGACGAAGCACCCCCGACGACCTCTGCACTACCACTCCTCTCCTCTGACGAGATTGCCCTGTCCGGCATCGCCCATTCCACTGCCACCACCGACCTTTGCACTGTGGTGACCTCTGCACTACCACTCCAGAGAAGCATAGGGGCGGAGGCAAAAACTTCAGATCAGGGTGGAAAAATTTTTCCACCCCCTCCCACCCCCAAAATAAAGATGGAAGAATCAGGGATTCTCCCATCTCCGCCACCCCGTCCACCCCATCATCGCCACCCCGTCCACCCCCTCCCAAACATACAGTTTCAAATCTCGAAAAAAAAATCACCCACCCTTCCTACCCTTTCCACCTCGTCCCAAACACGCCCTAATTTAAAACCCTTCAGGGCTTGATCGGTCCGTTGTGATCGGTCTTTCGTAGTGAGGAATGCTCGGGTGGCGTGCGTCTCTATTTTGATGCGGCTAGGTGCTTTTCTTATTTGTTGGGGTTCTGGCAGTCGGAGTCGGGATTGGACAGTTGATAAAAAGGTGTTGAAAATCTTCTTCCTCCTGATTGCGAAGAAATCAATGAGATGGTACTCTATTGTATTAATTATTTAGGCGTGTTGTCGTGGCTAGACCATCAGTTGCAATTTTCTATATGAGATTTTGGATCCTTGGATGAGTGTTGAGTTGTCAAATTCAATTGAAGTTGTTTGGATCGGTTGTGGGTTAGTTAAAAGGTTTGTATGTGGATATTGTTATGAAGTTCTCATTTGTATTTATTTTCCAAATTAGTTTGTTCGGGGTGTTTCATTCAGGAATTCTTATGGCTTGAATTCTTTGTATTATGTTTGTAATAAAAAGTTGTTGTAATAGATTGTTGTTCCAATTTTTTTCCTCATCCATTAAATCTGAGTCTCGAAGGTTTTTATGATGGTTTCCCCGAAAAGGTTCTAAAGACAAATTGTGATCCACGGGTATGCCCAAACATTTATAGATTTATCGTTTCTACAACCCAAAGGAGACGTAAATTAGTAATCTTCCAAATTGCTATGAAATATCGTTCTTTGATTTTTCCATTATTGATTCATTTTTCATGTATTTTTCTTGTATAACTTTGACCCAAATGTTATTCGGATCCATGATTATCTTCCAAAATAGTTTCTTTTGTAAGTTAGTGTTTATATCTTCAACTTTTTGGAATCCCATTCCCCCTAGAGTTTAGGAGTGCAAAGTTTCTCCCAGCTTAGCAGCGGAGTATATCTTTCAGATTTTAGTTTGTTCCAAAAAAATTCTTATTAATTTGGTCTATTGTTTGGAGGACTCCTTTCATATGGATGAAAGATTGCATTGGTTAATTGGTTTTTGAGGTGAGATTTGCTTTAATAAGAATTGTGAATTCTTCTATCTGCTTGCGAAAGGAAAAATGCTTTCCGTTTTTAGTCATTTTTTAAGATTCGTTATAACGTCTTCAAAAACGCTATTTGTGACTCTTACATTAATAGTTCGTATTTCGAGGTAGTTTTCTATGGCTCTAGAGACTAGGATTTTCATATGTTGGGCTAAGGATCTGGCAAAATTTGGGCTAATGTTTCCATAAACTTGTAGCTCTTGTTATAACAAATCCTGAAAGATTGGCGAAATTTTTCAGAATGTTTTGTACGTAAAATATGGAGGCTTTTAATAAACTGAGTCTCTGGCAAAAATAAATGTATTATCTACAAATGTAAGGAGAGGGATTGGGCCATATGGGTACCCCTAGGGGTTAATTTTATACTGATGAAATGATCGTTTAGGCTTGCTTTATTTTGAAGTTCTCTTGCTAGAAATTCTATATATATATATATATATATAGGCAAGAGTTCCAATGAAACAAAGAATACGGTGAAACGGTGAAACGAATGAATATTGCATTAGATTAATATGAATATGACATTAAGTGGATATGAATATGTGAATATTATGGTGTGTGGATATGAATATGGTGTTATTCACTTTATATTATGTGAATATAAATAATAACATATTCATATACCCATATTTAAATCATATTCATATTCACACAACATAATATTCATATTTATATATTCATATAACATAATATTCATATGAATATAACTCAATATTCATTCGTTTCACCGTTACACCGTATTATCCGTTTCATTAGAACCTTTCCCTATATATATATATATATATATAGTGCCAAGGGATCGCCTTGGCGAATGGCCCTGGAAGATTTAAATTGTTCCCCAAGTATATTGTTAACTAGAACTGAATAGATGGAGGTGATGATGCATTTCATAACCCAATTTACCCATAACGAATGGAAGCCCATTTTCGTGAGTATACCCTCAATAAATTTCCAATTAATTTTATCATAAGTTTTTTCATGTGTAATTTTAGTGTCATCCAGCCCTTTATCCTTTTTGTTTATGGAATGTGTGAAAAAACTTCATGGGCTATAAGAATGTTATCCTGAATGGCTCTTACTTCCATGAAGCCACCTTGGAACGGGCTTATGATCCTAGGGAAAATAGGTTTAAGTCTATTTGCTAGTATTTTGGCAATGGTTTTGTAGACTATATTGCATAAGTTGATAGGCATATAATGATTTATGGTTTATTATCTATTTTAGGAATTACGGCAATAAGTGTTAGGTTTAGTTATGTTAGCATTGTTCCAGAATGGAAGAAAGCCTTAATAGTTTTGCATATTGAGTTACCTACTGTCTGCCGATAGTGTTTATAAAATTCTAGAGGAAAACCATCATGTCGGTGTTTTGTTTTATGTCATTGCGAAAATGGTATATTTTATTTCCTTGTTTGTCGGTAGTGTTTATAAAATTCTAGAGGAAACCCATTGGGTCCCGGTGTTTTGTTTTCTGCCATTGCGAAAATGGTATCTTTTATTTCCTTGTTTGCGGGTGGTTTTGTAAGGTTAATGTTTTCCTTCACCGCAATTTCTTGTTTTATATGTCTCAATTGTTTGGGTTTATGGATCGATTATTACAATCTTTGAAACGTTCCGTTAGTTCTTTTGTGATTATTCTTGACATTAATTCTTTTTCTTCGATGATCATTCCTTCCTTGGTTTGAAAATAGTTAGTTATATATTCCTATTGTTTCGAATCTTAGACACAGTCTGATAATACTTGGTATTTTTGTCTCCAAGTTTGCGGTGTTTTACCTTTGGTATTTGTTTCCAAAATGTATGATTAAAGAGAAGCATTTGATGTCGCTTGCTTTTCAATCTTTGTAGTCTACTCTCTTCTTCGATATTCACAGTATCCCAGATTTGTGCCTGTTGTAATTCTGTTATATCTTTATCAACTCGAGCAAGTTGTTTGAGAATGTTATTTGTTCCATTTTTTTTTTGCATTATATTTTAGTATTCTTTTTAGGAGTTTTTGTTTTTGGATCAATTTATACCCAAATGAGCCAACAAACTTGTTTTTCCAAACCTTGCTAATCATATTTGCATATTTTGGTTTAGTAGTCCATACCATCTCAAAACGAAACGAAGAACCTTTCTTAATTATTTCTTTTCCAATTTGCATCGTGATGAGACAATGATCCGAAGATGTGAAAGGATGATGTTGAATGAAAAGATTTTAGTGTCTTGTTACAATCTCATAATGAGCCAAAACTCTATCCAGTCGTTCGTAAGTATTATTAGTTGTATTGTTATTTTTTCGCAAAGTGAAAGGTGATCCTTTAAACAAAATCGTATACAGACTAAGTTCTTCCTTAATATGTTTCATTCTTCAAAATCATGTTAATTGGGGGGGTTGAACCCCCTAATTTTTTCGTATCGTTTTCTATTTTATTTAGATCTCCTATAATAATGACAAGTAGCATATGCGTATTTACAGTTCTGATAATATTCTCCCAGAAAATTGTTTTTTAACGGTCGATGGTGGGTGCATAAAGAAATAGTATTTCTACCTCTAGACCATCGATTTCCATTTTAATCATGAAAATACGCTTATTTCGTACTAAAATAGTCATCTTTTCCATGTTTTCATTTTGCTTGGTTAGGATCTACATCCCACTCTTAGAGCCTACAGATGGGATAAAATGGAGCTTATCAAAACCAGTCTTTTTTATCTCTAAAGGATTTGGCAACTCTAATGCTTTAGTTTTTGCTAACGTCAGAATATTTAAGTGGTTTACGTGTCTTATGTAGTTAATTTCTTTCCATTGCAGTGGTCGTTTCGAGTTTCGACCCCCTAATATTCCAATAACCTAAATTAATTATATATTTGATTTTTAAAGGTTGTTTAGGCTAGTTGTAAGGGGTAGTTTTTTTGGAGAATTCGCACCAGAGGTTTGATTCCTGCATCGATTGATTAGCTTGATCATCCTCTTTATTTTGATTTTGGATTTTGATTGCTGTGAAACACCCCATAATTTCCTTAGGATACTGGTGTTTGTGTTCAATATCTTGACATTGTATATTCCTAACATCCTTTGGTAGAATTATATCTTGACATTGTGTTCACAACATGGTAGCCTAGTAAGCTCTTTGCTTCACAGAGGATGTCCCCATCCGCATAAATTTGGTATCTAGAGGTTTCAATGATAGTTTTGATATGAAAGTTGTGTATAAAGTTGGTGCCCCCTTCCACCACATAGAGCAAAGGCGCCATCAAACAAATAGTACAAGGAAAATGCCAACGAGAAACTGTCGAAAGCAACAAAATAGGCATACAACAAGAAGATAACATTTGTAGGGGTACTTGTTAAATGGTTCACCTCATTTAGATTTTTCGTTTTGCTCTTGGTTCAATTCATAGTATTTTTTTAAAATAAAAAGGACTAGTTGTGTAATTTAGTGGATTTTGACTTGTCAATGGTCATTTCATTATTTTCTTAATAGTTTCACTCTTGAGTGAGGTCCTTGACAAGATGCTCAAACTTATATTGACAAGATGAATTGGAATAAATTGTACATAAGTCCTTTTGAATTTTAGAAAATATTTATGAATTTGACCGTGAGTAAAAGAAAACTTTGTGCAAGTTCATCCACATTATCCCATTGCAAAAGGCGAAAATACGTTAAACACGTTGAAATACATAATTGAATAAATTGATATATTTAATTCATTTAGGTTGATCACCTTGTTTTTTGCAAAACTCTTTCCTCTCTCTAGAGTCCTAACCCCCCGTTTTGAGACTTCACCCCCGCTCGACACCACCACCACCGAGCCACCCTCAACCATCCAGGAGCAGAGTCGGTATTTCTTGCCCTACTTTTGCCCTTTTCGGTGGTCCCACGAACCACTTTCCTCTTCAATTCATCTGGACTACCGATTTGGGGCTTTTCGCAGCCCTGGTCATCGATTTTCCTCCATCAAAGCCCCTTCTTCTCACTCCTCCTACAGATTCCTTCCTCCATCAAAGCCCTTTCTTCTCTCTCCTCCGGCTAACATCCCCTTGTTTTCGTACTCTCCGCCTTTGGATTCGGAATCCTTCTCCTCTATTAGGTGTTTCGTGATCTGTCCTTTCTCCTCGAAGTGTGTGTTCGTCGTCGGTGGTTGGACTGTTCTTCCGTTGTTGTTGGCGTTTGCCTTCTTCGAATTAGCCTCATCCTCCGGATTCTCTAGCATCATCTCCTTTCGGCGGTGTTCACTTTTCCCCTCCTGGTGCTCTTGGCTGCCCTGCTTCTATCGGGGTCGGGTTCTATGGGTGGTGATGGGCCTGCCTTTCTCCGCCTCCACCCCTCCTGATTTCGTCGTTGTCTTCCCTCACCGACATCAGACCAGGGAATTAGAATCTCACAAGGAATTGAAGTTCCGCTCGTTAGATCTTATCCCAATAGGGCTTGACAGGTTCTTTCGACTTATCCTTGGTGCATTTTGCTCGGGCAGCGTGCGACTTTACTTTGTTGTGTCTAGGCATTTTTCTTCATTGGGATCGAGGTGGTGTGTACGCGGTGATTCCGTGATCGAGAAGGAGATTCCTGGAGATTCATCTTCACTACCCACAGGGTCGTCCCGATGTTTTCGAAGGCCCGGTGCGATAATTAGAATTAGGCCCTTTTATTTTATTTTTTTTTTCATGCTTGTTACGATCATAATTATATTTTTTATAGTTAATTACATCAATTTATTGTATATGACATAAACGATGTTAAGAAAAAAATCTATCATTTATTTACATGAAAACAATATTATATATACTTCTTAATTTTTAAGTGTCACTAGACGACCTTTTTGAAAAGGATAATTAAAGAAATAAAATACTTTCAATATATTAAAAATTATATAAATATCAGTTATATTATTTTTTAATTGTATAACTTACTATATTAGGTAGTCACGCAATAATTAAAGAAAAAAATTAAGAGCAAAAAAAGGGAGTAGGGCCCAAAAAAATCAATACAAGGATAAAAGAAGGGAAGAGAGCGGGAGTTGAGCCCAAAAGAAAATAATACAAGAATGCAATTTGAAGGAATCGAACCCGGGAAAACTGTATTCCCTATTAGACTAGATACCACTCCACAACAATCTTTTACTTGTGCTTGAATAATGCGTTATATATATATATATATATATATATATATATATATATATATATATATATATATATATATATATAGGGTCGGGTTCAGGTGAGAAGCGCTGAACCGGTGAGAAGGATAGAAGTAATCTGATTGGTCCACGTGTCCAAAATTGCATTAGAAATAGGAGACACGCGGATTACCCCAATTAATTAGTAACACCTACACAAATTAATTAGTAACACCCTACTCTCACAAGTAACACTAATTAATTGCACGCGCTAATCAACACACTGTATGTACATGTTAAAAGTGTTTACATGGACTTTTAAAAATTATTTTTTAGCATTTTCACTTGTCAAAAAAATATAAAAAAATATATTTTTGGGTGTATTTTAATTTTATCTACACATAGACACCCACTTTGTATATGTTTTGTTGAAAAAAAAATGTGGTTCACAAGCTATAAAGAAGTGGTTCATGAAGTTACCAAGAAGTGGTTCAGCCCTTTTACTCTTAGTGGTTCAGCCCTTTTATTCATAGTGGTTCAGCCCTTTTTACTCTTAGTGGTTCAACCCTTTTACTCTCACTGAACCACTCTCTATTTAGTCACTGAACCACTCTCTATTTAGTCACTGAACCAATCTCTATTAAGTCACCGAACCACTCTCTATTTAGTCACTGAACCACTCACTATTTAGTCACTGAACCACTCTCTATTTAGTCACTGAACCACTCTCTATTTAGTCAATGAACCACTCTCTATTTAGTCTCTGAACCTCTCTATTTAGTCACTGAACCACTCTCTATTTAGTCTCTGAACCAATCTCTATTTAGTCACTGAACCAATCTCTATTTAGTCACTGAACCACTCTCTATTTAGTCTCTGAACCACTCTCTATTTAGTCACTGAACCAATCTCTATTTAGTCACTGAACCACTCTCTACATAGTCTCTGAACCACTCTCTATTTAGTCTCTGAACCACTCTCTATTTAGTCACTGAACCACTCTCTATTTAGTCAATGAACCACTCTCTATTTAGTCTCTGAACCTCTCTATTTAGTCACTGAACCACTCTCTATTTAGTCTCTGAACCACTCTCTATTTAGTCACTAAACCAATCTCTATTTAGTCACTGAACCACTCTCTATTTAGTCTCTGAACCACTCTCTATTTAGTCTCTGAACCACTCTCTATTTAGTCACTGAACCACTCTCTACTTAGTCTCTGAACCACTCTCTATTTAGTCACTGAACCACTCTCTATTTAGTCACTGAACCACTCTCTATTTAGTCAATGAACCACTCTCTATTTAGTCTCTGAACCACTCTATTTAGTCACTGAACCACTCTCTATTTAGTCAATGAACCACTCTCTATTTAGTCTCTGAACCTCTCTATTTAGTCACTGAACCACTCTCTATTTAGTCTCTGAACCACTCTCTATTTAGTCACTGAACCAATCTCTATTTAGTCACTGAACCACTCTCTATTTAGTCTCTGAACCACTCTCTATTTAGTCTCTGAACCACTCTCTATTTATTCACTGAACCACTCTCTACTTAGTCTCTGAACCACTCTCTATTTAGTCTCTGAATAGAGAGTGGTTCAGTGACTAAATAGAGAGTGATATAGTGACTAAAAGGGCTGAACCACACGAGTAAAAGGGCTGAACCACTATGAATAAAAGGAATGAACCACTAAAAGTAAAAGGGTTGAACCACTAAGAGTAAAAGAGTTGAACCACTAAGAGTAAAAGGGCTGAAACACTTCTTGGTAATTAACTTGATGAACCACTTTTTTACAACTTGTGACCCACTTTTTTTTTTCAAAAAAACATATACAAAGTGGGTGTCTATGTGTAGATAAAATTAAATTACACCCAAAAATATATTTTTTATATTTTTTTAACAAGTGAAAATGCCAAAAAATAATTTTTAAAAGTCGATGTAAACACTTTTACCATGTACGTAGTGTTACTTGCGAGAGTAGAGTGTTACTAATTAATTTGTGTAGGTGTTACTAATTAATTGAGGTAATCCGCGTGTCTCCTATTTCTAATTCAATTTTGGACACGTGGACCAATCAGAACGCTTTTTTTCTTCTCACTGGATGGAGCGTTTCTCACCTGATCTCGATCCTATATATATATATACTAACTTCCAGTGTATTGGGCCCCCAATAAATTTGGGCCCCGTGCAAACAGACCTATTGAACCGCCCAATAACCGGCCTTGACTACCCACAAAGATTCCTAATGTATCGCTGGCCAGTGGTGCTGTTTCTTAATGGTGCTTGGCTTTGCCCATAGCCCATGTCCCCAACTTGTTAGATTTAGTTTTTTCCTAGATTCTTCTATTGTAGGGTGCATTTCCGATTGTTGTATTGCATTCTTACTTAATCAAAATGCAGCAAGAAGGATCGGGAAGGAGGTTCTTGGTGTATTGCATTCTTATTTTTTATTTGAATGAATTATTTATATTTAGATTAATTTATATTTTATATTTCTCATATACTTTAATCGTTATTAGTTTCATTCTCACACTGTAATTCAGATTTATTGTTTTTTTTTCATATTTGTAATAGGTTTTTTATAGATAATAAATATAATTTTAGAATATTGTGTTAATATATTCTCATGCACGGGATGTGACGCACACTAGTACATTAGTATTCTCTTTCTTTGGTAAAAATATGTCATTTTAAGTGTTAATTTTGAATAGAAAAATATGTTATTGTAGATATTTTGACATTCACTTTACATAAATGTCATTATTATAATTAAATGATGGTTAGTTATAGTTTTGAATAAAATATAAAACTAGTATAGTCCTCACGTTATGGTGCATTTTTTTTGTAAATAAAAATTTAATACTATAACAAATTAATGATATAAAAGATAGAGTTAATAAAATAAGTATAAAATCGTAAAAATCATTATCATAAAATATCTCATAATATTTTATAAAAATGAACATTATTTTAAAACATTTCTTCTCATTTGATGTAGTATAAATTACTCCCATTGTTTGATCAAAAAAATAAAAATATTAATATCATTGTAATTTTGTTTAAAAGATGATTGATAAATACATCTCAAATTTAAATTAATATATAGAATATAGATATAAATATTTAAAGTAATATATAGATATTTAAAGTAATAAAAATGAACATAACTAGGTGATCAAAGTAATATACATATACAACCAATTAAACCTGTCAATCGGGTCATTCAGGTCGGGTTCGGGTCAGATCATTTCGGGTTCCGGGTAAAACGGGTTCCGGGTAGATCCGGGTTGATTTGAACTCAGGTTTGACCCGGTTTCGGGTCAAATCGGGTCGATTTCGAGTTTGTCAAATTTTTCTTTTTTAAATTAAAAAAAAATCATGATTTGGTAATTTTGCGATAATTTTAAAATGTTAAAATTAAAGACGTGGTTCATAAGTTTTAGTGCTTGTAATTATATACTATATCTGATAAAAAATATTTAATTTTTATGATTTCTTTTAATTTTTAATAAAATTTTAAAATATATAAAATATCAAATTTTTAATAATTGTTTTAAAATAATTTCATGCAACTAGTAATAAGCATAAAATTATTTTAATATTTTAATATTTTTAGAGTTTTTTCTTCTTAAAAAATGTGATGAAAAATCAAAAATCAAATATCAAATTAATCATATATATTATATATTATATTTTTTAGAGCTGATTTGAAAATGAAACATCAAGTGATTGTAATTATAAAATGTAAATAAATTGGAATCTCCATAAAAAAATTAATCATATATAATTTTAAATCAATCGGGTTGATCGGATCACCGGGTCATCGGGTCAATCGGATCAATCGGGTCAAAATTACCGGGTCAATCGGGTCACCGGGTCGAAACCTAGATGACTCGAAAAATTACCGGGTTTTCGGGTTCGGGTCGAAAAAACTTTTCGGCTCAAAATTTTCGAGTCCTGACCCAAATTTTACCGGGAGTTCGGTTTGGGTTATGTTTTGATAGGTCTACAACCAATTGAATATATAAAATGGAAACTCATAATTATATAAATGAATTTGTTATAACGTGTGATTTATATTCCTTATATAGTTCTTGCAAATTAATTTAAAACAGACTTAATTCATGTGATTGGCTAAGTAAGTAGCCTAATTTTAAGTAGTATACATTTCATAAAATATTCTCATTTAAAGCATAATATATAATATATAATATAAATATAAATAATATAATAAATAAGAGTAAAATAATATATTAGTCGATTTATTATAAAAATTATGGACAAAAATAAAATGAGTGACTCATCCATGTTTACATTTTGGCCACCGATGAAAACTACATCCTGCCGAATAAGATATGGAATAAAGAAAAGATGCGAGAAATCCTACCTACAGACCTTGTTGAGATAATTACAAGTATCCCCCTCCCTTCGCAAGAGATTGACGATAGACTATATTAGAAACCTAGCTCAGATGGCTGGTTTTCAACATCCAGTGCTTTAAAATTGATCACAAAATCCGACGACAATGAGATACAGTTATTTTATGAAATATGGAAAATTGATTGCCCACCAAAGGTGAGAAATTTTCTATGGAAAATGGGAATGGATGGTTTACCTACTAAAACTAGACTACGAAATAAAGGAATACATACACCCATGGATTGCATCTTCTGTAACAATAGGGAGGAAGACACGATCCATCTCCTTATGGAGTGCCCGACAACATTAAGAACCATTAGATCTCTAGATGGAGATATTGAACGACAAATAGCAAATGCTGACAAAAGTAATCAAAGTATAAAGAACATTACCAACGAGATCTTTTGACATCTAAACCCTGAACAAAAAGCTACTTTGGCTTTTTCCTGGTGGTGCATTTGGACTAAAAGAAATAAGATTATTTTCGAAAACCAGAATCTACAAACAATAGATGAGCTGCTAGCTATAATCAAAATCCACATGAAAAAATGGAAAACAACTAAACAAGACGACTCAGACGAAGATGAGGTAAAAACAATGAGAATCTTCCCCAGAAAAAACCCTCGCAAAAAGAATATCATAAGATGGCGTAAACCTGAGGCTGGCGTCTTCAAACTCAATTTTGATGGCGCTAAATCTCTGTCTGGTTTTGCTTCTGCAGGGTTTGTAATAAGAGACGACGACGGTAGGGTGATTGCTTGTGATGCCAGCAGGTGTGGGAGGATGTCAACGGTCTAGGCCGAAGCAGTTGCTTTGCAGCTCGGGTTGCGGGAAGCTCGGAGGCTGGGATCCGAAGAGTTGTTGTTGAAGGAGATTGCCTCGCGATCATAAATGCGATCAAAGGTGTTTGGTCGAGTCCCTGGGAGATCGAGATTCTCATTTCGGATGCTCTTCGCCTGCTTCGCTTTTTCGAGTCTGCCTTCGTGTCCTACATTTTCAGGGAGGCTAACAAAGCAGTGATCGACTCACTCATTTAAGCTTGGAATCCGGCTCGTCGTCGTGGAGTTCTGACTTAGAGTTTTAAACTCTCGTCCGTAAGGACGCTCATTGATGGTGGTACAATCGCGGTTGACCCCCCAAATTCTCGCCTGTATCAAAAAAAAAAAAAAAAAAAAAAAAAAACATTTTGGCCACCGAGTTATCCCCAATTCAGTTTGACTGCAAAGGAAGTCGCGTATGCTGTCATCTTCCGGCCAAAACCCCCCAACGAAATTAACCCTCAATCTCCTGATTGCTTCCTCCCGAACTCCTCCCCATATTATCTTCAGTATTTCGGTATCTGGGTCGAATTTCTCCGTTAGCAAATCATGAATCTCTTCAAGAAGAAACCCACCGCTAAAGGTTTGTTTCCTGATTCGACAGTTTGCAATTTTTTCCCTTTTACTACTTTTGCTGCTTTGTGAATCGGAGGAACACTCCGGACTCGAATTCGAGAATGGGGTTTGCAATTTGTTTCTCGGAGTTTGATTGATCGTTTCCCCAATTTGTACAGAGGTGCTTCGTGAGAGCAAGAGGGAGATGGCTCATGCTACCAGAGGTTAGCGTTGCAACTTTGGGCTTCAGATTCTGTTGGTTCATCATCAATTCGATTCCTTTCGTTTTCTTGCTCTCTGTGAAATCCCGTGCTTTGGTCTTAGTACTTGATTTGAAGAATCGATGCAATGAAATCCCGTTCTGAACTTCTGATCATGTATCATGTGAAAACCACATAAACCCCAGAGAGAGCGTTTACTTCATTTTGTTTTCTAGACTGGTTTTTGTACGGTGAAAGGTTGTTTTTTAGAGCTTCATAGGCGCATTGCCAATCAGTGCCCTCTTAGGATGTTTTTGATTAAGACGGACATCTTGAACAATTGTTTTTGTTTAGGATTCATCCTTGAAAGAGCTTTTACTTCATTTTGTTTTCTACACTGGTTTTTGTATGGTGAAGGGTTTTGGTTGGAGCTTTCATAGGTGCATTACCAGGCCGTGCCCTCTGAGGATGTTTTTGATTGAGACAAGATGTTGAACAAACGTTTTCGTTTAGGATTCATACTTGAAGGTGAAAAGGAGCTCTCTTGTGAATTTGGGGTATTCACAGGATCCTGCTGGATGAGTGTCGTATGTTTGACTTTTCCACCAATTCTTTCAATTAGAATCTATGTTCAAAAATTGGAAGAGTTGCCTATTTGCATTTTGTGATTCAATGTTCTTTATAACCAAGTATTGCATTGTTTGTCCAGCGCTCTCTCTGATTGATGTGTGCGATTGGTACTGTTAGCTTCATTGCAAATTTTATGTGCCGACAGTGAGCTAATTTAATCATTTTGAGTGCTAACCTTTTTGTTTGCATTGCTTCAGGAATAGAAAAGGAAATCTCAACATTACAATCTGAAGTAAGTGACATTTGTCCAAGTTGGAAATTTATCTTGTGCTTTAAACACACACGTCTAATATATCCATCATGACTACAGGAAAAGAAGCTGGTTGCTGAAATTAAGAAAACTGCTAAAACAGGAAATGAGGTGCATCTCTCTTTCCTGCCCTCTCCCTCTGCCATCCCTCTATTGTTTGGAACTTCTCCCAAGTATTGCCTAGGTCATTCGTAAACAAAATGTCACCCCTTTTTTACTTGTGAATTATTCAGGCAGCAACAAAGATACTTGCTCGGCAACTTGTGAGACTTAGGCAACAAATTGCTAATTTGCAAGGTAGCCGTGCTCAAATGAGAGGCATAGCTACCCACACACAGGTATGTATTTGATCTCCTACCTATTTATGGTTCTATCTTTCCCTTTGCTAGGATTCCCTCCATACCTCTGCTTGTCTAGTCTTAGCAACCTAAGGATATCCATTCACTTTTGTAGGCCATGCATGCTCATACATCTGTTGCCGCTGGCATGAAAGGTGCGACCAAGGCTATGTCTGCGATGAATAAGGTTAGAATACCTCAACACACACTTTCAGTAAGATAATGCACATGTTGAGTAATTATAAGCTGTATTGTATGTTTGTATGGAGGATACTTGCTTCTTACAATTACACCTCTTATCCTCTTTTTGTATATTGTTTAGAGGTGATATGTATTTTTCGTGCTTATTTTGTAGCAAATGGACCCAGCCAAGCAAATGAAGATGATGCAAGATTTCCAGAAGCAGTCAGCCCAAATGGACATGACCGTACGCTATTGTTCTTGTTCCTCATTTCAATTTATAATTGTTGCTCAACTGTATGGTTTGATCATTGATGTTTTCTTATGGTGAGAAATTGAGAATCCTACGTTGTTCTTGCTTTGCATCGTTGGACTTTGAGGTTTTGCTTTCATGCAGATGGAAATGATGTCTGATGCTATTGATGATGTTGTGGATGATGATGAGGCAGAAGAAGAAACAGAAGAATTGACTAACCAGGTACACTTTTATTAGTTCCATAAAGCATGATTCATGAAGTACAGGCTGTGCTGTAAATTTAACCATAAATTTCGGTGATTTTTCAGTTTAGGTACTCCATAAACACGTATATTTATTGATTTGAAATTGACATCAGCATGCAACATTTCTTTTCATATCTTAAAACTAGTGGAAGTAGGTTACATTTAAATTAAATCCTGCAACTAAAGATATTGACATGTTATAGGAAGAAATACAAATAGTTATTGCGATAGTAGATACTATATGGTTTTTTGTTGTTGGATTGGATATTGTTACTTTATTTTGTGCTCAGTCATTTAGAGCTTTCCTGATTGATGGTAATGGTCTCTCTGAGCACAGGTTCTTGATGAAATTGGAGTCGATGTTGCATCTCAGGTAGGCACTATTGGATTTTCTATCAGTATCTCATGATGTTGCTCTACTTCGCCCATACTGATATCTTTCCCACTAATTTTCCAGTTGTCGTCAGCTCCAAAGGGGAAAATTGCAGGAAAGAAAACCGAGGATGTTGGCACGTGAGTTTTCTGCCAAATTCTTTATTATTTTGCATCGTCTCCTCTTATTTGGGCTTTTAGCAGTTGCTTTGTAGTGTCATAGAATTTCATCCATGCTTGGGTAACCTAACTTGCTTTGGAAGCTGCATGTCAAACTAAATGGAAAGTGCTGGGTAGCCTGGGTAGCATGCTTAACAATAACATAGATGTGGAGTAGGTGAGAATAAAAAATGTAGAAGGAAGACGAACCTGGGAATAGAAAACTTTTAATGCTCTATGGTCCTTAGAGCGATGCAGTAAGGGAGGAGGGTAGACAAGAGAAAACGAAGTTGAGCGGGTAATTGCTGCTTGATCAGCCACCATTGGTTTTGCCCCAATCTATAGATTCTTCAACTTTAATCTAGTGACTCCCACAGTCCCGTTGGGCCATTCCTATCATGGTGGCTTTGTATGGTCCAGATTGTTTAAAGCATTGATTCTGTGATAATAAAATTGTGGATTAGAGCAAATGATTTTATTATCAAAGGAATTGCCTCTTTTCTTCATTTCCATGATACCCATGTCCTGAAACCATCCATATACTAGTCATGCTATTTTCCTCCTGGTTTCAAAACTATGTTTATTGCTAGTGCTCACCTTTGTGTCTATGAACATGTTCAACAATTTCAGGTCGAGCATGTCTGATCTTGAAGAAAGGTTGGCTGCTCTCAGGAGCGGTGCTGGTGCTTGAAGTGGACGGAAGAATGACATTGCACACTATTACTTGCTGGTGGTAGTTCCGACTGCATGAACACCAGATTCTCGGCTCTTGTGAATATCCAGTTGACACTGGCCTATGGGTCGCCCTGCTACTTGGTTTTGTGCCTTTCTTTTTGGATCCCAGTGGGAGATGTACTTGATTCGATCTTGAATTGGTTACCATTTATATATCCTTTCTATTCAGCCTCCAATCGATTGGAACAAGCTTACCATGTATAGTTATGAGAATAACCTCTTGTTAGTGATTCAAAATAACATATCCCAATCTCTTGCTCGTTATCATATATTAATGGTTCAGTCATGAGTTGCTTACTTGCTTAAACTTGGACAAAGGCAAAAATGCTAAAGAGGGGGGAAGATTTGGATAGATCACTGTGTAGTGTGCACTGATCTCCTGCAATTTTATTGCACTGGAAAAGAATATCTGTACCTAATGATTACATATGCACTATATTTATGTCCTGGTCCACCCATATACAGCAAGTACAGATCATGTCATCTTCCTCGGTGCCCTATCTCAAATGGGTCAATTATTGAAGCAGGCATGGCGACAGTACAGCAAACCACACCACTTTATTCAAAGCAAACAGTCATCCCATGCATTTCAAAATTTGATCTTCAATCTGTAAACATGCCTTCACCCTTTTCCCCTTGTTTTGCAATCACTGTAGTATATGCACCCCGGATCATAAAACAGGGCCACAACGAAGGCGTAGATTTTACTGGGATTTACATGATGAAGGCACGTCACAGGTCAGGAGAAACGAGGTCATTCTCAGCTTTGTCATCTTTACTTCTCTTGATAAGAACAAGCTGACGATGCAAGTGTAGAACCTGAGACGTGCAAATCACGGATGAAATGTTTTCGCATCTATAATATGGGGCAGTACTAAGGTTGCCTAATGAAAGAATGGAAAAGAACCAGGGCATAGACACAAGGAGATTATTACCTCATCCTGCAGCAAAGTAGGAAGATTTTCGGTTGAAACAAGCCGGAACATCTCTTGCACAAGTTTTTCATCCTTGATTCCTATCCAAGTTTGTGCAGGCAGTGCCAGCAACAGTACAGTGAGGACATCATATCCTCCAGGATACATGTTTTGAATAGTATCCTCTCGGGGAGAGCAACAACCTGATTTACTTGAACATGAAGGGATCAATGCTTGCAACCCGTGCTTTCTGTGACCGTCATCCACCATCCCAGACACCAATGTAATAGGTTTACCGCCATTGTCCTTCAATGCATTAACGCAGGTCTCTAAGCAACAAAACCTGTCTGAGCAGCTATGCTTACCTGAATAAAGCTCGGCTCCTTGGCAACAAACGGAGACTGCAATATCTGTTAAGTTGTGTTCTAGACCTAATGCAGGTTTTCCTCTGCAACATTTATCCACTGAATACAAGTATTTAGCTACATGCTTATACAGACAGGTCTCCCGAACTTGTTTCAGTATCTCCTCCTGCACATGAGGTTCGATAAAAATGATGAATAACTTAACCCATGGAAATGAGAAGTAAAAAAATGATGATAGACAAAACAACAGTAAACCTTTATAGCAAGTCTTTGTTTCTCTTCTTTGCTTAGACCTTGACTATTGTCCTCGCACCTCCTAACTTCAGCCACCCACTTGATGAATTCACGGAAATTTGAAGGCAGTGATGTGCATACAACTTGAAGGACACCTTGAATATCTTTTACATCATTCGATTTCAAAAGAAGTGGAAGATCATCCATCAAGTAGTTTGCCATACTGACCCAACTTTCATGCTTGCAACTCTAACGGATTTCAAAAGAAGTTTCTTTGTCAGCAAATAACAGAATATACTCGAAGGATAATGCCACCGAAAAAGAAGATCAACAAAGATAGGCTATGAGTTCACAATATCATCAACTTTGCTATGATGAAAAATTGCAGTGAAAAGATATCACTCTTCAAGTTAAAGTAAACTGAGATGGTGCAAGGTAATCTTTATTTTTTTTATAAAGCCCCATTTAACATTGCACTGATAAAGGATTACCATATACAAGAATGACCTAAATCCTTCAGTCTATGTTTGGGAAGGCTATAAATATTTTATAGTGATAACAATGTTTATACAGTTGGAGCAAATCCCAATAAAATAGTGATTTTCTAGATAGTTGATCTTGCACATGGTACACTGTATTAGTTTAATTCATCACTTCTTCCTATATTTCCTATATGCATTTGCTTCCAGACAGCTTCCTCTGAAGTTGACAGTACCAATAAAGGAATAGAGAACATATAATTTCTGAGAATTTTAGCCTTCCCAGTGATATCAGTTACTATTGTTTTTTAGCATCAAATATAGGTATATGTCATACAATTCAGACAATTGTATCTGTGTATCTTTATGTATGTACATACAAGCAAAATGTACATAACTTTCTACCATACATGATTATCATACCAGGGTGTAAAGAAGTGCTGGCTCTCGCTGATTTCTTGAAATAAGCATGAACCTAGAAAAAATAGTTTTCAAAAAATGTTAGGGGAAATCATGGAAAAGCACATGTTAAAAATGGGCATATTTTATACACCCCAAAAACATTGAAAAGAAAATTTGTAAAGAAGCCCTATTAAATGGGCTCCTTCAGCCAAATGCTGAATTTCAATGAAGTTACATAAAAAAATGATGCCACAATATTCTACTATAATTCCACATATTAAAAGAGTAAAAATAAAGAATAATTGCACTGCTTTTTAAACCTACAACTAGTGAGCAGACCCGTGCTACGCACGGGACTTATTTTAAATATATATTTCTAATTAATATATTATCATTATAATTTTACTACTAATAATTTTTATCTCTAAAAGTTTTAATATGTTTATTTATCTTTGAAATTCAACAAATATATTAACTTGACTCTATTTATCTTCTTACTCATTTCTACATGCAATTCAACTATATAAGCAAAAAAAAAATGATAATTGCTTTAGAAATGGGCGTGTTTAGGTTTAAAAGAAATACAAATAATATATTATAAACTTGAAAAATGTTGTAGTTAAAGGCATAAACTAATATAATTAAAAAAAATAAAAAATAGTGTAGTAAAGAAGAATTGAACCTTTGACCTTATGCAAATAAATTATTCCTTAACCATTAGGCTAGAACAACCTTTTGATTTATTATGCTAATATCTAAAATATATTAGGTTATTTTTTAATCATTTAATAGGTGCAATTAATGGGGCAAAACTCAACTTTATATATATAGTATCGATTCTGCATTTCTGTGACTTCAAAGAAAAAACCATTTTCAAATGATGCCATAATATCACAAGGGAAAAGAATCACCATACAGAAAAGCTTGATGCTGTTTGAAGGCATAACAAATTCATGACAGACAATGAAAAAGGTACCTACCCTCTGCGCTCACCATTAGCATCGATATCCATGGCTTCCCAGAGTAGAGTAAGTGGAACCCAATGAGGAGGATATTTAAAGCGTGCAACATCAAGAATCAGGGCCATGTCCTTCGCAGAGTGATAACCACCAATAGGAGAGAAATGGCCAGTTCCTGTCTAAAAATTCAATATGAGAAGAATAGACTATCAAATCTTTAATAAACATGATAAATAGAGTCATTCAGTTATTAACCTATCAAAACTAAGAACTTAAACTAGTAGAGACTATTTATAAAAGCCGTTCTTAGGAAAGTGAAGCAAATAGGACGAAACTGCATTATCAAGCGAAAAGCAATGAGAATAACAGGGTAATAACAATAGCCCATAACAGTTATTCCAAAGCATCCCTCTACCGTAATCATTGCCAGTTACACAAACCACAATAAGGTAGCATGTTCTTAAGGTTGTTTGATACAAGAGAGTAATGAATAATATCTTCAAACCGAGGATTTAATAAGGAAGAGTATCAAACATATTTGTAATAGTACAAACTTCCAAAGCCCAAAAGAAGAATATAAATCGTATAAATTCAACTCACTCTTCTCCAATGATGGACTTTGATTGATAAATTATAAATACCTGTTTGAAAACCCCTCTATGATATGAGGAAATGAGATGACGGTTATCTGACTTTGAGCATTCCATGACATAATCACGAAATTCATTGATGGAGCTTTGTGTAGTATGAAAAGCAGAAACTTTTGCTCCTGCACAGCGTGCTAGACATGCAAGCTTCCCAAATGATATACCTTCATCTTTAACTTTATCCAAAGGCTCACAGCAATCGAGCATTGATTCATCAAACCATCTCCACGGTCCTGTTATAGACCATACAGTACTATAAGAAACCAAAACCTGACAAGTCTGCAATGAAACTTGCTGCTGCACTCTAGAAAAACAACCATAAATTCAAGACAGAGTAAATCAGCTACACTCAGTGCTGCAACCTTTTTTTTTCCAAGGTAACAGTCTTCCGGGGCCAGTTAATGGCCCAATCAACTAGCTGCTGGTGATTACGAATCTACTACCTGGCCTTCGAAGTTACGGGGGATAGAGATAGACTATGGTTCTCTAAATACCTAACAACAATCCTTGAAATTGAGGCAGCGACTAACACAGTGACGGGAAAACAAATCCCAGAAAGAGAAAGTGTATTGAAAATACAAAAGCAATACATAAACAAATGATCTTACAGAAGTTAAAGTACCTTTCCATTTTCTTCCAGGATCAATAGCAAGGGCATTCAAGACCATTGAGAGGCTGGCAAGACCACAATAGGCAGGCTCAGATTGTGTCTGGAAGGCAGAAATCAATCGATAGAAACCTTCCATAGTTCCATTCTGGATAGCTTCAATGAAGAGTTGCTGCAGGTGAAAAACAGGAAAGGATTCAACAGCAATCCCTACAAATAATGTCCCAAGCTGTCGAAACACAGCAATCAAGATCCAAAGAAAGATTTTTTCTCCTCTTCTGCTTCTTTAAGAAGATAATTCAAACTCCAATTCCAGGCATAGTGCCAAAACACTGACAGAAAAAAAGAAGGTCAACTCAGTTGAGGAAAAAGCAGGGGAGGGGAAGGAGAAGGAAGCGAACCTTTCCTTGAGGGGAAGCGAAATCGATAGCGGGAGGTGAAGGGAGAACCCGCCGGTACAGCCCCGCCATGGCCATTGGTGATCACTCTCTCAGGCTCTGCCGCGTCGGCGCTAGGGTTTAAGGGGCGGCCCTGGTTGAGAGTTGAGATCGAAGATACCCACAAGTTGTCGGAGTCATTGCAACTTCCTCCCCGCGGAAATTTTAAAAAAATCTCGCGTGGGCCCACCCCTGTTTCTCTCCACCGCATCACTTCATTTTTTTTTACAGTATTAGGTAACGATTCGAAGATTAAGACAAACCTAGCTCTTCGAAAGACCGATAAAGTTGGCAGATGGCGAATTGTCTAACATACAACGGAAAATAAAAATGGTGTAATATAAAAAGCGGCAATCAAACTGCTCAGTCGAACAAACGAGTCTAACCCAAAACAGTAGGGGACAACATAGACTAAACCCGAAATCAAGCCCCACCAAGCGATGACACCGTTGGAGTCTCTGTGGGTGATGTAGCCGAATCTCCAAGGAAATTTACTTGGTATCACTTCATAATTGAATAAATTATTTATATTATAAATTTCATGTTTAAAAAATATATACAAAAATTCTCAAATAATTGACATTTTAATTATTAATATTTTTAAAATTTGATTTTTTATGATGGAAATTTATGAATGTGTCAAATATAAGGATAAAAATATTAAAAAATTATTTAATGCTATAAATTTATATCCTACATAATTAAGTGATGAATTGAAGAAGCAACAAAGGTGGCAAAAATTCAAACTGGTCCAAAACATTTGATATATTTGGATAAAAAAAAGTATTTGTATGATAAATACGTAGTACTACACAATACACGTATATAGAATTTATTATTAATTGTCAAAAAAATGACGAGCCCTTTCCCTTGTGGAGAACGCGCGGTACGCGCCTGGAAAAAAACCTCTTTGTGTTTTTCCTTCCCGAAGCCCAAATTTAGCATGCTTAAGATCTCTGAAACCCTAATCTATGGCCTACCTTCTCTTGACATACAAATTCAGACTACCAACCCTCGGTTTATCAATGATAACCCTAATTATCACTCCTATTTTGCAATTGGGAGTCAGATTTGGCTTTGTGATGGCGGATTTCTATTGGAGGGAAGTACGATCTTTGATCGAAGGTTTTCGTGTGATATGAGGTTTAATCCTCTTGATGGGTGCCTGGGTTTCGGCGATTACGTGTGGAGGGTTAAGGATGAGGTGATTGTTGGCGATAAATCGAAGCGGCCTCCTTCATGGCCATGATTCAAGCGTACGGTAGTTGATTTAGGGCTTCGCTATTCGATCTGGGTTGGTTGTCCGTACCAACCGATCGATGATTTCGGGAAGGGGCTCTGCTACAAGATTATCTCCTCTGAATCTGATGGTGGTTTTAGATTTGTGAGTTCCTTAATCCCTCTTCTCCCTCCTCTCTTTCGGTTTCTCCCTATAAATTCTGGTGCTTGGGAGTGGGGATTCTGCACAATTTTTTCGTCCTTCTCTATTATCTTCTCAAACGATCTGAAGCAAAATCCACTAACAAAGCTCTTCTTTTTTTTTTGTCATGGCTCCAACTGAGGTTGATAAGGGCAAACAGCCCATGGTTGCAGATGATCCTGCTCCAAAAGTGACTACACCACCCAAGTGCAAAGGAAAGCCGAAGGGCTTAAAACTGGCTGAGGAGATTTCCATCTCCAATGATGGGGGCTGTGCTGATCAGTCTGCAAAGACTGAGAGAAAGGCTAGGAAGCGATCCATGAATCACGAGAAGCTGATGGCTTTACAAGGCAAGGTTTAGGAAAACATCTTAATGCTACATCAATCCTCTATCTTTGCTACTATTATTGGGGAACTGACGGAAGCAAAGATCGTCCGGAAAAAACTGAGGTATGTGTGGAAAAATATTTCTGGTGGCTTTCAACTCATACCAATTGCAAATAATTGGTTTGAATTGAGATTTGATCTTGTTGAGGACCGAGCATGGGTCTGGGACAATCGTCCCTTTCATGTGTCTGACCAACTCATTTTACTTCGACCCTGGCGCCTGGACTTTGATCCATGGAAGGAGTCTATTACTTTGCTTGATTTGTGGATCAGATTTCCTGGTCTGCCTGCTAAGTTTGTCCATGAGGAAATTCTAAAGGACATTGTTAAGACTAACAAGTTAGGAAGTGTGATTAAGGTGTCTGCTTTCAATAGTAAGGGTGCTCGGTTTCGATATCCTAGAGTGTGTGTCTCGGTTGACATAACTAAGATTACTGGAAGAGAAATATTCATTGTTAATGAAGATGGTGAAGTGGAATCCTATCCTATGTGGTTTGAGGATTTCCCCTCGGGATGTGGGAGTTATGGTGCTGCTGATCATGGGTTTGATGATTGCCCTGGAAGAAATGTGTGCAACAATGGGGCTGTTGGTGGTTTGCAGGTTCCAATGATGGAGCATCAACAGCCTGAGGAACTTGTTCTTGAGCATGGTGATGGAGAATGGGTGAAGGTGGCTGCTAGGAAGCCTTTCCTTAGGCCTCCTCCTATGCTTGGCCACTCTAAGGAGGAGTTGCTTAAATGCTTTGGGAAGAATGTTACAATATCTTCTGAATCCTCAAGCTCCAAGTCTTCTGGGAGTTCTGGCAGCAATTGTTCTGCCATCCATACTGCTTCTGGTGCAATGATTTCTGACCCTGTTACTGATGCTGTTCCGCTGACCACTGTGATGCCTAGTATGCTTCCCCTAACTGTGGCTCCCCCAGATGATGAGAAACCTACACTACAGGAGGAATCACAACCGGTCCTTCCATCTTCTGCTGCTGACGATGAAGACTATGACATGTTTGATGAGGAGGAATTCTTGGAGGAATGCTTGGTGGATGAGGGGTTGGCTGATCCTGGACTTACCCAGGAAGATTATGAGGTAATTTTTAAGGAGGTGCCTCCCTCTGTGGAGTTTATTTTGCCTGACCTGAGCCACCCTGAGCGTTTAGCTGAGTCTCTCCAGGAGCCTTTCTTTACTCCAATCATGTCTCCTGTTAGTACTCACCAAGAATCTCCTAGTGGTGCATCAAAATCTGAGTTCGGGAAGTGGAAGATGAAGGTCGAGGAGGGTGATTCAGCTTGCTCCACCATGACTCTGATGGGTGGTAGCATCAAGAAGGGGAAGCATGAGTAGGACATCTATGCAGTGGCAGATGGGAGTTCAAGGTTGTGGCTGCGTTTGGCTCCCTGCCAAGTATCAAATAAAGCCACTTTTATGTATTCACCTTGTGTCTGTAGCTATGATCTCTATCCTTTATATATGTTTGTATGGGTTTGATTATCAACTGTCATGGGCCAAGAATTTCATATTTCACTGTGTAAGGATTGTAAGTTGTAAGTGTTTCGTTTGGGTTGTATGCATTATGATCAAAGGGGCAAAACGTGTATGGCGCCATGAAAGGGCAATCATAGTAGGCAATTGTGATAGAAATGGTAGCTATGATGTATGTAAGGAGTAGAAATGAATGGAACCTATGGAAAAAATTTCCTATGGAAAAAATTTTATAAGTATATCCTTGGTGCTAGTGATGACACTCTTATTATAAAAACTTGGTTTCGAGTGTTTAATTTTGGAAACTTTCGTATGCTGAATTATAGTGTTTCAAGGTGTATGGAAATATGTTATACAAGTCGAGTAATTGATGTTATACATACTAACATAGCCACGACAATATCTAAAGTGTATAGATACTCCCCGTCAGAAGAAGAGCAACGGTGGCTTCTGGCGGGATTGACTATTATTAAATGAAAATTTGCTTCTGGAATGTGAGAGGGATAGGAAAACCTAATATGTGGATGGATCTTAAATCAATGCGAATCAGCAATCACATCTCAATTATGGCGGTGGCTGAAATTAGAACGGATAAAACTCCGCAGGAAAAAGCTTGGCAAGCAACGGTTTATAGTAAAGCCGTTTGGGCACTGGGGAATGGGAGAGCGGGAGGTATTGGTTTGCTTTGGAATGAGAATGCACTCATAAACGAAACTGTTGATGTGGAGATCTTAACGCCACGAGTTATTAGAGTCAGATACTCGTGCATTGAGAAAAATTTCACTGGGAATCTATTTTTTATATATGCCCCCCCCCCGCACGCACAAGAGAAAGATGCGTTCTGGCACGAGTGGACAAATATAATAAATAGTGAAAGGTCGCCTTCTCTTGTGATTGGTGATTTAAATGAGATAGGACATAACAGTGAGAAATCGGGAGGTGCATCCAATAGCCAATCGAGATTTACGAGATTAAATCAATTTAAGAACCAATGCTCCATGATTGAAATCCCATCTCTAGGAAATATATTCACCTGGAGGAAGAAAGTGGAAGGGGAAGATAATATCCTAGAAAAATTAGATCGTGTTCTAGTGCAACATGATTTCCTAGATAAATTCCCGGATTTGGCAACCCATAATGGAGCCTTTACTTCCTCAGATCACTGCCCGATATCAGTAGATATTAATACGGGTATAAAATTCACGACACCACCATTTAAGTTCGAAAACATGTGGATACAGAGAAGGGATTTCAGAAACATAGTCAAACAAGTCTGGCGTATTAGATGTTGTGGATCGACAACGTTCAACCTTGTTTATAAGACAAAAATTCTAAAAGAGAAGGCAAAGGAATGGAACAAAAAAACCTTCGGAAATATTTTCCGTCAAATAAATGAAGTGGAAAATGATCTAGTTAACCTTCAATCAAACAACACTGATGAATCCAATATCAATGTTACCAAGGAAAAGAAATTAATAACTAAAAAGGTCAAACTGCTAAATTTCCAAAAGGAGTACTGGAGCCAACGAGCTAAAACCAAGCACATCAAACTTGTTGATTCTAATACCGCTTACTTTCACAAGATCGCCTCAGGGAAAAGGAATAGGAAAATAATAAGGAACATCACCACACTCGAAGGAACTACAATAATCGGGGAACAAAATATTAAAAAAGAAATCCGAAGCGATTTTGAGAGGAGATTTACAAAAGAACAAATTAATATGACAACCCTTGAAGAATATCTGGAATTCATTCTGGCATCAATAACTGACGAAGAAAATAGAAGATTAGTTCAACAGCCAATAAATGGGGAAATAAAGAGTGCGGTGTGGTCTCTAGGTCTCAATAAGTCTCCGGGCCCGAACGGAATGACGGTGGAATTTTACAAATCTTACTGGAATATAGTGGGTGGAGATGTAACCAAAGCAGTCAAGGCTTTTTTCCATTCTGGACGACTACTCCGACAGGTAAACCATACTTTCATTACCCTGCTCCCTAAATGTGACAACCCTACCAAAACAACAGACTACAGACCAATTAGCCTATGCAATACGGTTTATAAGATTATATCGAGAATATTAACAGAACGTCTAAAATCAGTAATGGGAAAACTGATTCACCCACTACAAGGGGCTTTCGTTTCAGATAGAGCAATTCAAGATAATATTTTGATTGCCTATGAGGTTTTCCACTCCTTTAAATCTAGAAAGGGAGCGGAGGGATGGTTGGCAATTAAATTATACATGAAAAAAGCATATGATAGAGTGGATTGGAATTTTACAGAGGCAGTGATGAGAAAGTTTGGATTCAATCCTTATTTTATAAAGCTAATTATGGAGTGTGTTTCAACTGTGTCGTTATCCGTTTTAGTAAATAATGGCCCTAGAGATGTCTTCCGGCCTACTAGAGGAATAAGACAAGGTGATCCTTTATCTCTGTTTCTGTTCATCCTTGGAGCGGAGGTTTTCGCTCGGAAATTATCTTCGGAATCTGGATTAACTAATCCAGATATTGGGTTTCGATTTGGACAAACTGGCCCAAGAATTCCTTTTCTAGCATTTGCGCACGATATTATAATTTTCTCAAAGGGAAATCAAACTGCATGTGAAAATGTTAGAAGAATAGTGGAGGACTATTGTCGAATCTCGGGCCAAAAAGTAAATTACAATAAATCTGCTTTCCAAGGATCTCCGGGGATTCGATCAACAAAAATGCCACAAATCGAAAGCTGGCTAAATATATCTAAACACACAATTCTTGATAAATATCTTGGCTGCCCAATAGTTAATGGAAGAATGAACAAGCAGAACTTTGAGGACATCATAAGTAAAACAGAGACTCAATTAGCAAAATGGAAAGCCAATACGTTATCCCAACATGGAAGGGCAGTCTTAATCAACTCAAATCTGGCGTCCAAACCGCTATTTTCTATGCAGAGTTTTATGCTTTCAGGCACAATACATTCAAGTTTGGACAAGATTAACAGATCCTTTTTCTGGAATAAAGACCCCCAACATAAACCACTAATTGGATGGGACAAAATTTGTAGATCCAAAATTAATGGGGGAATGGGATTGAGAAAAACAAAAGAAATGAATGAGGCATTACAAATGAAACTAATATGGAAAATAATGGCAGAACCGGAAAACATATGGGTCAAAGTTATCAATCACAAATATCTGAAATCAACATCAATCCTAAAATATGAAAAGAAAGGAAATGCTTCTTGGCAATGGTCACAACTCCGTAAACTTATACAGCCTTTCAAAAGTGGAATTGCCTGGTTAGTCGGGGACGGTAAGGCAATCAAGTTCTGGAAGGATAATTGGATTTTAGGCCTAGATGGGCTTAGCAATTGTCTTGAACCAGATAAGATTAATGTAGAGGAAACAGTGGATCAATATATCATCAACGGAGGTTGGAATGAAGATAAATTAAATACAATCCTCCCACCTGAACTCACCAAGCAAATACAAGAAATTCCCCTCCCGGAGAATTGCATTCAGGACAGAATGTATTGGTGGCCAGATAAAAAAGGGTGGTTTACAACATCGAGTGCGTATAATTTCATCATGAAAACAAATTCACGGGTAATGGATAACAATGCATGGATTTGGAAAATTAATTTTCCTCCCAAGATTAAAAATTTTTTGTGGAAGAT
Organism: Persicaria maculosa; assembly: GCA_963922045.1. Taxonomy (NCBI): domain Eukaryota; kingdom Viridiplantae; phylum Streptophyta; class Magnoliopsida; order Caryophyllales; family Polygonaceae; genus Persicaria; species Persicaria maculosa. The sequence continues at coordinate 12,331,251 of OY998257.1, read as the reverse complement.
TTGCCAGAATGGACTCCCGACGGCGGCAAGACTAGCTGATAGAGGTGTGGCAATACCTTCTTATTGTACCATATGTAACCACCATGTCGAAGACGATACACGTATTTTCTTGGAGTGCAAATACTCCCAAAGCGGATTTCAATTTTCGCCTATAGTTAAAATGCAAATCTTGAATACAATAGCATTGTCCAGAAATATTGTACCGGTGATAACAAAACTGAATGATTTACTGACACCACATCAGAAAACATGGATGGCCTTTCAGTGGTGGAATATCTGGTTGGTAAGGAATAGCTTCATCTTCCAGCAAAAAAAACTCCCGACAAGTGACGAATTCTGCAGCAGGGTAAAAGCCCTCATTACTGAATGGAATAAGACAAAAGCAACATGTAACGAAAGCCCAAGTGACCCAAGCCAGCAACAGCAGCGTAACAAAGGACATCCCAACAGAAGCAGACCGGAAAGATGGAAGAAACCACCGATCGGGAAAATGAAATGAAATTTCGACGGGGCGGCCTCACCGCACGCAGAAAGCTCCACTGGGTATATTATTCGAGATAATCGTGGAGAAACAAAGGCTCTTGGATGTAAACTAATTGGCAAACAGTCGCCCATTATAGCGGAAGCATTGGCATTAAGAGATGGTCTTACTAAAGCAAAAGAACTCCAGATTCAAAGCTTGATTGTTGAGGGAGACTCCAAAATTCTCATCGACTACCTACAGTCAAAAGCCAAATGCCCATGGGAAATTGAAATTATAATGACCGACATATGTACAATACTAGCTGGCTTCAACGATGTCTCTTTCTCCCACATCCGTCGTTTTGGTAACTGTGTGGCAGATAAGGTGGCAGATAAGGTTGCACACCTTGCTCATGTTACCTCCAACCCCATCTTACATATTGACCCAGGTCTTGCAGATCTCATCCGAAAGGATGCTATCAGATAGCGTTTTCGCTTGCGCATCTGAATTATTACTCAATCAAAAAAAATATAGAATTTATTATTGTGTTGTGCGACGATTGCAAAAATTATTGTGGTGTGAGTCGTGTCTAGTTAAAGACTTAATATACTTTCCAAAGAGAGTATATATAGTTGGATACTTACATTGTTGTGTTTATAGATTTTTCAGGGCTTGGCCTGTTCGACTATCGATATTTTTGTTAGTTCTCTCGATTTATTAGACTTGTCTGTTAGTTAAATATATTGCATACAATAACAACCATATATAATCTTAAACAAGTAATACACATCCCTCTAAATCCTCACCATCTCGACCCCAACCCGAAGCAACCGTGCAATACGACATAGGCGACCCTTCGATATCCGACGATTCATGAGCGGACATGTACATTGCCCCGCTTTTCACCCGATCAAGGCCGCCCTCTCCTTCAGTCGGCGGAACACAAGCCGCCCTCGAAGATATCGATTTAGTACTTGCTATCGATGTTGCGGAACCATCCTTGACGACCTTCTTCTTCCTCCTTCGCGTCTTCTTCGGTTTAGCCTCCGGATCACCGGGTGCACGCTTGGTGGGCCTGCCTTCTTTGCGACGCCTTGTACCAGGGGGCTTCGAGTCTTTGCCTAACTTGGTCTTGACGATCACTTTCCGGGACGAGCTTACAACCGATTCCTCGGTAGTAAGAACTGCAATATTTAATTTTTATATATCGTTTTATAATTATAAGTTCGAGATCCATCTTTCTAACGCAAATTTAGTTGCTGAACCTTATATAATTGACATCCTCACCTTCAATACTACGAGTGATTGCCTGCAAGATATCAGATTCAACACCCCCATTTACCTGTTTGAACTCATCCATCTGCACATTAAACGGACTTTTAATTTATTTATTTTTAATCATTCAGCTGAAAAATTGAATCAAATTAAATGTTACATACCCAACTGGGTGTAGTTGCAGAATCACCATTAGCACATCCGAGGTGAGTTATATGCTTCACATCAGTCGGAAAACTTATTCGCATTTCAACCTTTTCTTCTTCATGACCTGTACCGCTTTCAGTAACTCGTCATACGCATCTTTTAATACAAAAGTTTAAGCCAAAAAATTAAAAAAAAAACGTACTGAAAACGTGAGAAATGCATCTAAGTCCTTTCAGCAATCCCTTCACCTTGAGATTCATTCGCGGAACTCGATATTTTTTTAATAGGGTAACCATTGGAAGCAAGAGGATCAACAATTGATCATAAGAACACGAAGAAAGCAAGAAGATGAGATCAATAAAAGAGATTAACAAAAGCAATGGGGCTCTTAATTTTGTAATTAAGAGCCAAACTTTTGTTAATTTTGATGGCAATGGGGGAAAATATGTGCAGGTAGCAACAAAATTAAGGCCTCCCCCTCCCTTTAGAGATCAATTAATCAACACAAAATTGGAAGGAAAAATGGAGGGAGAGGCCAAGAACTGAAATTGGGGAGAAAGGCCAATGGGGATGGATCGAGGGGAATTAATTAATTACATGATGATGAACCCTAATTGTCCATCAATTCTAAATTTAGTCTATATATGTTTGATGGTTGATGAACAACTAACAGGTGTTTAGTTTATGTTCTCTTGTTATTAAACATATATCGTCCATTCCTAATTTAGAAAAATGGGGGGTTTTGTAAATTATAAAGGGGAGCCAAAGCACACCCAGGACGCATCCAGGATGCGTGTACTGGCGGACCCACTGAGCGCGCATTCAAAATGCGTGTAAATGTTAGTTTTATAAAGAAAATGGGATATATAAGAAGAAACGGGTTAAAAAAGGGTGTTAGGTTCAACTTGCACGCATCCTGGATGCGTGTAGGCTTATTTTAATTTTTAAAAATAGCGTTGTTTTTTTTATTAAAAAAAATTAAAATGGAAACACACGCATCCTGGTTGCGTGCCCTTATAAACCTATTATACACGCATCCTATATGCGTGTATAACCCTAACCCTACAAACCCTTCTAATGGACGCGCATCCTGGATGAGTACAAACGCATCTAGGATGCGTGTACAAACCCTAAACCCTAACCCTACAAACCCTAAACTACCTGAAGTTCTAAAGGACACTCATCCTGGATGAGTGCACACTCATCCTGGATGAGTGCACACTCATCCTGGATGAGTGCACACGCATCCTGGATGAGTGCATTGAAGGATAATTAGATGCGTTAAGCGGAGTTTCAGATCATATTTAAACATCTAATCGTAAGGATCTTCATGCATGAACGATAAATCAATCATTGTTCATAAGAGATACCTCTTGATGCGTGAACCGGATCGAATCTGGATGGAATCGGAAGAGAATGAGAGCCCCACGTGTTGCTTCTCTAATCGGTCCACACAAGCCCGATCTAGATCTCCTTTGTCTTCGACTGCTAGGACGAAGATCGAAAGGCTAGCAATCAAATTGCTTGAAAGACGATTGTGATTAGCTAATCAACACTTTGATTTTTCTCTTCTATTGCTACCGTAGTTGCTCCGTATAGGTTAGAAAAATTAGCAATTGTTGCTTTTTTGTTTCTTGCTCTTTTGAAGCGTGTGTGTATTTCAAGAGCTCTCCATCTCTTTACTAATTACATTGTCTTTATACACACCCACGGTTTTGCAAATAAACAAAACTCCTTTTGTGCAATCAATTAGGAGGAGTTACAACCATTACACATTCTCACACGTAGAATGTAGAAGTATAACCCTTAATAAACCTTTCTAATTAATCTCTACTAATGAATTATTTCACAAATAAATAATATGGATATATATATTAATATTATACAATATAAATATTAATATCAACCATCATTCCCTTTGATCTAGTCCGTCAACTCAATGTGTGTGACCTCATAGGACCCGTTTATAATAGTCATGGAACTAAACCATTTAATCCCATTAATCGCAGTTGGCTTCTAGCAAAGCACTACCACTCCTAAAATAATCGGATTGTATATCTCTATCAATCGTCCTATTCCATGTTTAGTCATTGAACATTAAATTAAATGACACAATTCCTTCAATCTCCCACTTGTCCTTAAACAAGTGTGCAATATAAGATACCCGTGTCTCTTAATGTCTTATTTGATGATATGGTGACATTCATATCTATTATCAAATATGTTTCTTGAACTCCGAGTTCGAACTGTCAAATAAACAGATGATTACAAATAATCCATCTGAGCATGGCCATGCATTTTCAGTTCATGCTCTTCAAGTGGCCTAGACATCATTCATTTTCGATGCATCACAGTATGCATGAAGAAGGAGGAAATCTCCATTCTTGTATGACTATGACTTCCACTCAACTTTTGGCAATCCCAACTATGACCTTTATAACTCCCTATTACGGAAAGCGTTTAGCCGTGTCAAAGAAATATCAATCATCAAGAGAGATCATAACATACTCATGTCTGAGGAATCTACTAATCATGGTTTAACTTAAAACTCTGCAATCCCTTTTGTAGAGTCTTAAGGTGGGACTGTCTTATATGTATCATTCATACATATATATGTAATTGACTAGACATCTCCATGTCCCTATAGCCCATGAAACCCGGCGCTATCAGTCAACTTACAATATAAGTCATTAATAAAATCACCTATGTCCAATTTGATGATTTCAGACTACGGACTTTCAATAATTCATAACTGCATTTCACTTAATGGGGTTTCATTTACCAGAACAATTAAGATAATCCCATTTGCGAACTATGAATTATTTGGACATTTTATTTATCATTGTTCAAAACAATGTATAAATAAAGATGACACATATATCATCTAGTCAAACATAAACTTAGTGTCTAACACTCAACATATAAATGTAATAGAAAACAATCTCAAAGCCATTCTCCAATGTTTTTGAGACCCTGAACCCTAATATGACCATCATGCTTGGGCTTAGGCATAAGCTTCGCCAATGGATTTGCAATATTGTCATTTGTATGCACCTTACACATCTTAATGTCAAATAAGGTGATACTTTCTCATAAGATGTACGATCAACTTGTCATCACCCTTAAGAAATCATCCTTGGTTCTTCTCAAGTATTTCAGGATGTTCTTAGCTCCACACTAGTGTGCCTCTCATGGAATCGATTGGTATTTGCTACACATGCTCAAAGCAAATGCAACATCAGGTCATGTACACACCATGACAAAGGTAAAAACCCTTTATTGGAATCTTGCATATTGAGTCTGTTAAGAATCTTATCTATATAAGTTCCTTGATTCAATCTAAGCAATCTCTTAGATCTATATCTATATATAGATCTTTATTCCAAGTATATACTATGCATCTCCCAAGTCTTTCATTGAGAAACATTTCTTCAGTAATTCCTTAACGGAAAATAGCATCGGAATACCATTCCCAATGAGTAGTATGTCATCCACATTCAAGACTAGGAACACCACTTTACTCCCACTAAACTTCTTGTATACACAAGGTTCCTCTTCGCATCTGATGAATCAAACTCTTTGATCTTTTCATCAAATCAAAAGTTCCAACTCCTGGATGCTTGCTTAAGTCATATATAGACCTCTTAAGCTTTCATACCTTCCCAGCATCACTTGGATCTTCAAAACCCTCTGGTTGTGTCATGTACACATCCTCTTCCAAGAATCCATTCAGGAAGGCGATTTTGACATCCATTTGCCAAATCTCATCATCATAATAAGCGGCAATAGAAAGGATTATCCTAATGGATCTTATCATGACAAATGATGAAAAGGTCTCATCATAGTCTATACCATGAATCTGCTTAAAACCTCTGGCAACTAATTTTGCCTTGTATACAGATACCTTTCCATCCTTATATGTCTTGAGTTTGAAAAACCATTTGCTCCCTATGGGTTTTACCCCATCTGGAAAATCTATCAAGTCCCACACTTGATTTTCAAACATTGAATCCATTTCAGATCTCATGGCCTCAAGCCATTTCTTGGAGTCTGGACCCGTCGTTGCTTGCTTATAGGTATTATGCTCATCATGTTCTAACAAAAGAACATCAAGGTTTACATTCAAGATGAAATCATCATAACGTCTTGGTTGTACCCTTAGCCTATCTGATCTACGATGGGTTCAACTGGTTCAGCAATTGGAGTTGGAACAGTTTCCACAACTGTTTGTGGATCCTCTTGCTTCGGTTCTTGGATAATTTGGGGCCCTAGGCCTTCCAAAACCATCAACTCATCCTCGACATCATCTATGTCATTTATTGTTGAGTTTGTTGCTCTTCATCATGAGCTGGTTCAAGATGAATATTTCTCCCACTTGACTTATTGGAAATAAACTCTCTTTCCAAAAAGACACTATCCCTTGCAACAAACACCTTTTGCTCAGTGGGATTGTAGAAGTAGTATCCAAAAGCTCTTTTGGATAACCTATAAAATAGCATTTATCTGATTTGGGGCAAGCTTATCAGTTTGTAAACGCTTACATAAGCTTCACATCCCCATATCTTCATAAAAGACAATTTTGGAACCTTTCTAGTCCATATCTCATAAGGAGTTTTGTCTATAGCTCTAGACGGAGTCCTGTTTAGTGTAAGTACGGCAGTTGTGAGGGCATATCCCCAGAAGGATACCGGAAGCTCAGCAAAACTCATCATTAACCGAACCATGTCTAACAAGGTCCGACTTCTCCTTTCAGACACACTTTTAAGCTGTGGTGTTTCTGGAGTAGATAACTGTGTTACAATCCCACAGTTTTTCAAATGATGATCAAATTCATGGCTCAAGTACTCACCACCACGATCTGATCGAAGTGCTTTTATTTTCTTGCCAGTTTGAGTCTCTACCTCATATTGAAATTCCTTGAACTATTCAAAGGATTTCGATTTATGTGATGAAGTATCTATAACCACCTCTAGCTTATGTACTCATTGGCCCACACACATCAATATGTATAATGCCCAATAGTTCAGTAGCCCTTTCATTTGTTCCTTTGAAAGGTGACCTTGTCATCTTGCCCATCAAATATGACTCACATGTATCAATGGATTCACAATCCACATCTTTTAGAAGTCCATCTTTATGAAGCTTCTTCATGCAGTCTAAATTAATGTGACCCAAACGACAGTGCCATAGGTAGGCTTCACTTAACTTATTTGATTTTTGCCTTTTTGTGTTTATGTTATAAGATTCTGTTTTAAGGTCAAATACAAATATTCCATGAATATCTTGAGCACGAGCATAGAAGATATCATTCTTGTGAATAATTATACCTTCATTTGTAGTGCCAAAATTAAAACCTTCAGAAAAAATCACTGCAACCGAAACAAGGTTCTTTGTAATGCTAGAAACAAAATAACAATTATTCAGTTCTAAGATTAAACCAGAAGGATGAGATAAACTAAAATCTCCTACGCCAAGTGCAGCAACACTTGCTCCATTTCCGACGCGTAGGTCTATCTCCCCTTTCTTCACTTGTCTCCTATTACTCAGTCCCTGAACATTTGAAATAATGTGAGCACCACATGCGGTATCTAATACCTAGGTAGGACCATTATCTAATGTGAGGACATTGGTTGACATTAATTCAATAACATAAATACCTGAAGTGTTGAAACTCAAAGTCCCATTCTTCTTGTCTTCCAGGTACTTGGGACAATTTCTTTTCCAGTGTCCCTTAGCCTTACAGTAGAAACAATCATGGTCTGTAGCCACCCTTGGCTTCTTACCACCCTTAGGTTTTGCAACTTCCTTGCCTTTCCCTTGGGTATTGTTCTTGTTCTTGGCTACCTTCTTGAACCCTTTCCCTCTATTGACATTAAGAACTTCCTTCTTGTTGTCTGTGTGAGTATTTTGCTCAACAGCTTTGAGCATACCATGGAGTTCATTCAGATTTTTCTTAATACCATGCATATGATAGTTCATCCTGAATGAGGCAAATCCATCATGTAGGGAGTGCAAGACGATATCCGTGGCCAACTCTTGGTCATATGGGGTGCCCAGTGTCTCCATACGGCTAAAAAGACCGATCATGTTAAACACATGGGGACCTACTGGCTTTCCCTTCATAAGCTTGCTATCCAGAGCCTTGTGAGTTTCATATCGTTCAATCCTTACCTGTGCCTGAAATAACATTTTCAGGTTGGTGATGATAGAGTAAGCATCCTGATATTCAAACCTCTTTTGAAGGTCAGGTTCCATGCTTGCTAGCATCAAACAAGTGACATGTAACGAATCTCTCCTTAACTCCATTTCTCTAACTATCTCCTCATCCGATGAGGCATCAGTAATAGTAGGGATAGGGTTTGTTAGGACGTCCTCACGCCCTTCAGACCTGAGAACAATTCTTATATTCCTTTCCCAATCGAGAAAGTTTGTTCCAGTCAATTTGTTTTTCTCAACTATTGAGTGCGGGGTGAAATTCAAGTTATCATTAGACATAATGCCTATATAAAAGGAAATGACATACAAATCAGTTTATATTCGAAATGCAAATTACTTAAAAATTAAACACCTTTAAAATTAAGTAAATGCGCATTTTATTCAAGTTGTTATCGTTCCTTATGAATAAAATGATTCCAAGATCCCATTACAGACAAGACCCAACGTACTTTTGCACTGCCTTAAGTCTTGTGTGCTCAAGGTAAGTAACAATTACTAATTATAACTCCTTATAATTCTTGGTTGATGATCCACATCCAATGTAAAATCATCCCCACGCCTCAAGATCGAAAACTTTGCCTTTTGGTCTCTTGTTGGGTACAACCATATCAAGTTTTATGAACCCCCGTATAGATTCACCCTCATTAGCCCAAGATTATGGAAAGACACCCTCACTTTTGTGAAGCCCATCTAACCAAAAATCCAGAACTTAACGGGTTATGTTATGGAAAGGCATTGCCCCAATTTACCTTATGCTTATAAGCTTCATATATCTTGAGACTTAGTGCTATTCCTAGGATTAAACCTTAATCCGTGTTAAGATTGCCTAGGAATAAGGGGTTATTAGAACTCATAGGGTTAATAACCTATTTAAATCAAGATAAGAATAGATAGTAGGAAAGATACAACTAGAATGAAGAACTAGGATCAAGGAGATGAACCAAGGTCGAGTATCGTAGGTGAAACCTTTCAATCATCATTGTCAACAAATCCCACCATTAATTACTTTGTGCATTTCAATTCCATTTTGCTTTCATACAAACCCCCTTGGTTACTCTAGTTAGTGATTAGAACACATAGAGTCACAATAGTTCCCTGTGGACCGACTCCGGACTTACTAGCTATACTAGTTGATTAGTTTGGATATTCTTTTGATAGGAAAACCAACGATTTTGTCCTGTCAAAATTTGGCGCCGTTGCCGGTGAACTATTAGTTGTTTACTTTGTGTGTTTGATTGCTAACTTAGGTGTGGACCACGTATTTGGTCCACACTCGTTCTACTAATTCATCTTTATTGTCTTTGGATTCAGAGATCGAGAGGACTCTCTCTAGTTTAAGGCGAGAAGCTCGTGATCACCTTCGCGAGTTATCTTTCGATCAAGGAGAAGGAGAAAGGATAGAGATGGCTAACGAGGATAACCGAACACTTAAGGAGCTCACAACACCTGATTTGGCTCAACAACCATTGGCGGTGGAGTTCCCTGAGCTTGGGGACGGTGTGAACTTCGAGCTGAAATCTGGGGTGATCCATCTCTTACCCAAATTCCATGGGTTGAGTGGTGAGGACCCCCACAAGCACTTATCTGAGTTCCATACTGTCGTGGTCGGAATGAAACCAGGCAACGTCACGGAGGAGCAAATCAAATTGAGGGCATTCCCATTTTCGCTGAAGGATGACGCTAATGAGTGGTTCTATTATTTGCCCCCAGGTTGTGCAACCACATGGACTGATTTGAAGCGTCTCTTCCTGGAGAAGTATTTTCCTGCGACGAAATTGAATAGCCTAAAAAAGGCTATCAGCAGCATTGACCAGCAGGCTACGGAAACCCTCTATGAATACTTTGAGCGCTTTAAAAAGCTTTGCTCTAGCTGCCCTTACCATGGTTTCTCAAAGAAAGATTTGGTGCTCTTTTTGTTTAATGGGTTGCTTGACGAGGAGCGCAAGACAGTCAACTCCGCCTGTGGAGGTAACATTTTGAACAAAACACCCAATGCTGCCTAGGAGGTGTTTTCAGAGCTTTCTGAGGGATCCAGGCAATTCAGCAAAAGCGGACATGCGCGTGGAGTGCTAGCAATTAACTCCAACTCCACTCTGCAGAGCGATATGTCAGAAATGAAGGAGATGATGAAACGGATAATGCTTAAAGGAACCCCACAACTACTCAAGGCGTGTGGGCTCTGTTCTGATCCGAATCATCCCATGGATGCTTGTCCCATGCTGCAGGAGCAAGAAATGGAGTTGAATGCAATGGGAGATTTTGTTCCACGAGGGCAAATGTATGGTAATTTTGCTAACAATTTCAATTCAAATAACTATAATGCAGGTTATCAACAAGGCTATGGCATGAGAAACAATCAGCAGCAACAACCTCCTTTCAATCAGCAGGGAGGACCCCAATACAGACAACAGTTTGACAATAGACAAAGGGGTCCTCAACAAGGAGGTTCGTCCATAGAGGATACGCTCAAGGCTATCCTAGAACAGAATACTCAACTAGCACAAGCGCTGAAAGCCACGGAGAAGCAAGTGAGTCAATTGGCTCAAACGGTGGGTGAACTTCAAGCTCGAGACTCGGGGAAGCTACCGTCGCAGACGGTGGTTAATCCGAAGGAGAACGTCAGCGCCATCACCCTTAGGAGTGGCAAGGAACTGTTTGACACTTCTCATGGTGGAAAAGAGGGTGAAAACAAGAAGGATGTGAATTCCCAGGTCGAGGAGGAGGAAAAGTACGAGATGGAGGACCGTCATACAGAAGCCGCGCCCGCGGCCTATGGGGCGGCGCCCGCGGCCAGTCTGGATAGGGGTATTGTAATGGCAGCACCCCACGGCCCTGACAGCAGCACCCGCGGCCACCTGTCCGGGGGTGAATGTTCATCCAAACCTTCACTTCTCACCCCCTATCAACCTATTCCACCCTTCCCGAATGCTTTGAAAGACGTTAGGAGGCCAGAGAGCGATAAGGAGATCTTCGAGGTATTTAGCAAATGTGAGGTAAACATTCCCCTTCTCAAGTTCATTAAAAGTATTCCTCGATACGCTAAGTTTTTGAAGGAACTATGCACGATAAAGAGGAACCAAAAGTTGAAGGGGAAGCAAAAAGTACAGGTGAGTGAGCATGTATCCGCTATGTTCCGAAAGAGTTTGCCCGAGAAGTGTAGCGATCCAGGTATGTTCACCATTCCTTGTACAATAGGTGAGACTAAGTTTGAAAGAGCTATGTTAGACTTAGGAGCATCTATCAATGTCATACCTTACTCGCTTTATAAGACTCTAGGACTTGGTACTTTGCATGAAACAAGGGTAGTGATTCAATTAGCGGATCGCTCTCACATATATCCTAGAGGCTTTGTTGAGGATGTTCTTGTGATGGTTGACTCTTTGATCTTTCCTGCTGATTTTTTCGTTTTGGACATGGAAAACGGCTCTCTTGACACACCTATCCTCAAGGGGAGGCCGTTCTTAAAGACCGCCAGAACGAAAATTGATGTTCATGCTGGCTCTCTTACTATGGAATTTGATGGTGTGAAGGTAGAGTATAATATTTTTGATGCTATGAAGTTTCCTTCAGATGATCATTCCCTGTGGTTTCTTGATGTTATAGAGCCATGTGTTGAAGACATGTTTGAGCTTAGTAATGATGATGATCTGCAGGTGGTTTTAGAGGCTCCTCTAGATGAGTTTGCTATAGATTATGCTATTCCTACTAACCTGCAGGAAACTTTGATGGAGCTAATAGCTCAACCCTCTTTTACCTCTCCCTATAATGGTGGTCCTTTTGAACTAACTCTCCCGAAGGAAAAGCTCCTTCCTTCTATTGTGCAGGCCCCTGAAGTTGAGCTCAAACCTTTGCCAGATCACCTCAAGTACGCATTCCTGGGGGATGGTGAGACATTGCCTGTCATCATATCAAACAAGCTCAACCAAGATCAAGAGGAGAGGCCAGTTACGGTGCTTAAGGAGAACAAGACAGCCCTGGGATGGACAATTGCGGACATCAAAGGGATTAGTCCGGCCATGTGTATACACCGAATTCTGCTGGAGGATGGAGCCAAGCCATCACGACAACCACAAAGGAGGCTCAACCCACCGATGATGGAGGTGGTAAAGAAGGAGGTGCTGAAACTCCTTCAAGCCGGAATGATCTACCCTATTTCGGATAGCAATTGGGTGAGTCCAACACAGGTGGTGCCTAAGAAAGGAGGCGTCACAGTGGTTGAGAACAAGGAGGGAGAACTAGTACCTACACGAGTCCAAACAGGCTGGAGAGTATGTATTGATTACCGCAAATTGAATGCGGTGACTCGTAAGGATCACTTTCCCCTTCCTTTCATTGATCAAATGCTTGAGCGCCTTGCCGGTCGCTCTTTTTATTGTTTCTTAGATGGCTACTCAGGGTATTTCCAAATTGCCATTGCACCAGAGGACCAAGACAAAATGACATTTACATGTCCTTTTGGCACATTTTCATACCGCAGAATGCCATTTGGATTGTGTAACGCACCCGGTACTTTCCAAAGGTGTATGGTAAGCATATTTTCTGAGTACATTGAGCATTTTATAGAGGTCTTCATGGATGATTTCACGGTTCATGGAAATGACTTTGAGTCTTGCTTGCACCACTTGACACTAGTGCTTAAGAGATGTGTAGAGACCAATCTAGTCCTTAATTCTGAAAAATGTCACTTCATGTTGAGCAGGGAATCGTTTTAGGCCACATTGTCTCCCGAAAGGGAATTGAAGTTGATAAGGCAAAGATTGATATCATTCAATCATTGCCTTATCCTACTAATGTGCGAGAAATTCGCTCTTTCCTTGGTCATGCAGGCTTTTATCGCAGGTTCATCAAGGACTTTTCGAAGATCACCGTACCATTATGTGAACTTCTAAAGAAGGAGGCATCATTCGATTTCAATGACCAATGCAAGGAGGCATTCAATGAGTTGAGAGCCAGGCTTACAAGTGCACCTATCATCCAAGCTCCGGATTGGTCCAAACCGTTTGAGTTGATGTGCGATGCAAGTGACTATGCGTTGGGGGCCGTGCTTGGGCAGAAGGTGGAACGAGCTTCACATGTGATTTACTATGCATCCATGATGCTAAATGGAGCTCAACGGAACTACACGACCACGGAGAAAGAGCTCCTTGCCGTGGTGTTTGCATTGGAGAAGTTCAGACCCTACCTACTTGGCGCTAAGGTAATTATTTATACTGACCATGCAGCACTTCGTTATCTTCTGACGAAGAAAGAAGCCAAGCCAAGGTTGATTCGGTGGGTATTGCTCTTGAGTGAGTTTGATGTGGAGATCAAGGACAAAAAGGGTGCGGAGAACCTCGTGGCCGACCATTTAAGCCGAATATTACATGTGAATGGGGTGGGAGAACACCCACTCGTCCTTGGCCAATTCCCTGACGAAAGCTTAATGAAAATCTCGGATTCAGCAAAAAGCAGCGCCCGCTGCCCCTCAGGCGGCGCCCGCGGCCCCTCAGGCGGCGCCCGCGGCCTACAGGGGAAGGCTACTGGAAAGGTGGCGCCCGCGGCCATGGAGGCAGCACCTGCTGCCAACCCCGCGGCGGACCTTTTTGACTCTCCGAGGGTGTCATTGATGGCTGTACACACTCCTAACCCATGGTATGCGGATATTGTGAATTTCATTGTTACAGGAGCGTTTCCACCAAACTTTCCGAAGGCCAAGAAGGACAAGATCCGTCATGATGCTCGGTAATATGTTTGGGATGACCCCTTTCTATGGAAACATTGTGCGGATCAGGTAATTCGTCGATGTCTTCCCGACGACGAGGTACTTTCTGTCCTTGAGTTTCGTCATTCACATGCTTGTGGTGGTCATTTCGGACCACGAAAAACCGCTAGGAAAGTGCTCGATTCAGGTTTCTTTTGGCCTCATATTTTTCGTGATGCTCATGCTTATTGTAAATCTTGTGATCGATGCCAACAAGTGGGGAACTTGTCAGGTAGGAATGAAATGCCCCAAATGCACTTGATGTTTTGTGAAATATTTGATGTGTGGGGAATTGATTTTATGGGGCCTTTCCCTAGCTCCTTTGGGAACCTTTATATATTACTTGCGGTGGATTATCTCTCCAAATGGGTGGAGGCAAAAGCCACCAAAACTGATGATTCACGAGTTGTTGCAGGGTTCTTGAAGGATCTCTTTTCTAGATTCGGTGTTCCAAGAGCATTGATCAGCGACAGAGGGACACACTTTTGCAATAAGACGGTGAGTGCTTTACTCAAGAAGTATCATGTAACGCAAAAGGTGTCCACCGCTTATCACCCCCAAACCAATGGGCAAGCCGAGGTGTCAAATCGTGAGATCAAAACCATCTTAGAGAAGACGGTTGCCCCGAATCGTAAGGACTGGAGTTCATGATTGGATGATGCATTATGGGCTTATCGAACGGCAAACAAAACACCAATAGGTATGTCTCCCTATCGATTAGTATATGGAAAAGCGTGTCATCTTCCAGTCGAGCTTCAACACAGGGCATATTGGGCGGTGAAGGAGTGCAACATGAAGATCAATGAGGTTGGTGAGTTCCGAAAACTCCAACTTCAGGAGTTGGAGGAATTGAGATGGGATGCTTATGACAACGCCACCAACTACAAGGATAAGACCAAAGCTTGGCACGACAAGCACATATTGAGGAAAGATTTCAAGGTGGGGGATAAGGTACTTCTGTATCAATCCCGCTTGACACTTTTCCCTGGAAAACTCCGCTCTCGTTGGGCAGGCCCGTACACCATCGTCCATATCTTCCCACATGGAGCGGTGGACATCAAAGATGAGAAAAGCGGTAAGGTGTTCAAGGTAAATGGTCATAGGCTTAAAGTCTATTTTGATGGATTCTCCACAGGAATAGAGGAAGAGATGGCTCTCCATGAGCCAGCTGACGAGGCTCAGTAAGGAGCTATTTCGTCGAGCCAACGACGAGAAACAAAGGCGCTTCTAGGGAGGCAACCCGAGGTAAGTAGATTTCAATTTTCTTTCTTTTCATTCCTAGTCTTTCGAGTTTGTTTTATTTTTTTAGAGTACTATACCGTCTTAGATTCTTAGGATTTTGCTTTCCGCCATAGTGTACTAACCTTTCAGGGGACGAGAAAAAAAAGATGAAGAAGGGGTTGATCTGAGCAAAAAGCCACGCCCGCGACCCCTAAGGCGGCGCCCGCGGCCTACAGGGGGAGGGCTACTGTAAAGGCCGCGCCCGCGGCCTACAGGCGGCGCCCGCGGCCCTGTCGGATCCAGAACTGAAAAAGCTGCCAAAAAAAAAATGAATTTCAGATTTCCTTTGCACTCACATGACCTCTCTTTTGTCCATATCCCCTATCTTCCATCTTTCTTTTATTTTCTATCTATTCTCTTTCCTTCTTTCTATCTTCCCATCACCATTAAAGGGGGAACCTCCAAGCTCCATCATCACCCTCTACCACATCTCAACCCTCTCATCCTCCAATCACAAAACCGACCCCGTTTTCCGACATTCCCGCTCCCGATCTACGCAACCACGCACTCCGTTCGTCATTCCGCCCACAAAAATTCAAACTTTCGTTCCACAACCCACCTTCACAAATCCCCCACTTCACCACCCCAAAACACACCCCATCCATCTCCATTGTGAAGATCGGAGTGTTTACGTACATCAAGGAGGCAAATGGGATCTTTTCGGCTTCGTTTCTAGAGAATCGACGCTTCGGCATTGAAGTCGGAGCCCCCGGAGACAAGTCGGAGCCACCGGAGACGAGGAGAAGCAGCCAGAGAGGTCGCACCCCAGGCGGCGCCCGCGGCTTTCCCCGCCACCTTTACAGTAGAATCATCACGCAGGCAGCGCCCGCGGCCTCTGAGGCGGCGCCCGCGGCTCTTGTTTCCAGCATGCACTTTGTTGTTCCGACGCCCTCGCTCGTGTAAGTCTTCTTTTTCCGCTCTTTTCCGGCCATTAGTGATTGATAGACGATGGAAAGACCTTCGGGAATGTCTAGTAACCAAAAGAAGAGGTGGAATGATCTTGAGGGAAGGGATATTTTATCAACAAAGTTCTTTGATGTTCCGACATTGAAAGTGCTAGGTTTCGAGCCAACGGTTCATCAATTGTTAGAGAAAGGAGGTTTGAGGGAGTTTGTCGACAAGAATGCTCCGACGTACCCAAGTTTGGTGCGTGAATTTTTGAGTACGTTGAAAGCTAAAGAAGTGGGTGGTATAGATTTTCAGCTTAGAGGTAGGGCGTACCATTCCAATAGAGACCGTTTTGCTCGAGCTTTCGGAGTTTCTGCGGAAGCCACCGAATATTGGTATCGGATTCCCAAAGCCACCACCACCGATTTTTGGCATGGGGCAACAGGACGGGTGATGCGGCCTAAGGCGGGGGAATACAATTATAGCATTCTTCACCCATCGCTCTGCCTTTGTCACAAGGTGTTGAACAACACCTTCTTTGGGCAAGCGGAGATAAACAAGGTGTCCGTGCTCTCTCATATCTTTGGTGTTTGACTCCGGATGGAGACCAAGTTCCGGATTGGGTGGAGTTGTTTCTGCATCATTGCAAGGATGCTCTTGGGGATGGAACAAAGAGGAAGACAGCGCCCATAGGGTTTGGAGGTTTAGTCACATTGATTGCTTGGGAACATCGTGTCAACACATCGGACCTTCAAGATTCGGTGGGCGATAACTATCGCTTGGATTTAGCCGCACTGAGGAGAGCGAACCATTTGGTGGGAGAGGGGCCCTCTTTCATCTGGCAGGCGGGGAAAAACAATGTGCACAGGATTAGGGTGCCTCGCCCGCTTCCCTTCGGACTGACGGCAGCGGACTTCTTTATTCCTCATGATGCCCCCATAGGGGCCCCTGCCATTGGATTCGGACCGGACTATGATGAGGGGGGAGCTGAGGAGGAAGAGGATGATGAGGATGATGCTCCGCCTACTGAGCCCATGGATTTCCAGCCTGGGCCGTCTCAGGGGGGTGTTGGTTCTTCGGGCACTTCTAGAGGAGATGAGCCCTCCTTATGGGCACTCCAGCGACAGATGGAGTCGTTGAGAGTGGAGCAGCACAGTTTGTGGGAGAACCAGCAGGACATCCTCCAGGAGTTTTCTTATCTCCGTCAGGACATTCAGGGCATCTCAGTGGATCTTACGACGGTGCGTGAGACCCAGAGTCAACTTCTTCAGCACCAGATTGAGGCCCAGAGAGTTCAGATGGAGGCGATTGAGCGGATGCGTCTCCGCCAGGAGGAGTTCTTCCATTTCGCTTACCCAGGATTCCCGCCATACCATCCTCCTCCACCTCCGCCATACCAATGAGCAAGTAAGTTGTTTTTTTCTCCTCCCTTATTCTTTATGCTTTTTATTGTTGCAATTTCATTGAGACAATGAAAGTTACAAGTGTGGGGGAGGGTTTAGCTAGCTAGTGTACATATCTTGCATGTTTAGATCATTCATTCTTCATAGTATGCATAGATTGCATTTTTATAAATTCTCATTTTAGGAGTATATATTTTCTATTTCCGAAAAAAAAAACAGAAAAAAATATATAACATGCATTGCATTTGCATAAGATATGTCATTTATCAAACAACCACCTAGCCTAATTAGTCCTATAAGTATGCTCAAAAGAATTATCATATAAGTCCCATGACATGTGTGAATTGTATTAGCCTTATCCCATTTATGGTTTTTATGTGCAACATAGCTAGGTGAACATAATTGAGCATGTATGATCTAAGTTCCTAGGCATGTCTGAAATCCAACAAAAATTTACCCTTGTGAGTTGATTTTTGGCCTTATTGAGACTACACATCATTGATGTCCTTTTGCTTTCGTTCATGTGTGAATACTCTCCAATGCTTCTACCTCTTAGAATTGATTTTGTTTATCTATGCCTAGTCGCACTATTATGATCGTTATTGGTGGTTTCATATGATTGAGGCATGTTTCTATTAGCCGTATATTCTCCATATCTACCTTACATTGTTCCATTGCTTGAAGCCCTTTGAGCCTATTAGCCTATTCCTTGTAGCTCCACATAAATCATCACCTAACTAATTATAGCCTAACACATCCGGGAACTAGGAGTAGAGTTGGTTGGAGATTGGTTTGAGTAATATTGAGTGAGCTTTGAGAGTGGAATGATATGTAATGGTGGAGTTGTCATCTTGAGCCTTTGAGTTGTTATTGGTTCTAAAGTATGTGTATTATCTATTTCAAAAAGAAAAATAAAATGAAAAAAAATCAGAAAAAAAAAGAAGAAAAGAAGAAAAAAGAAAAAAAAAAGAAGTACATATATGTCTTTACGTACATTTTGTGAAATAAAGGAACTACTTCATTGGTTTAGTTGTGAATTGGAGGATATTGTGGTTGATGAAAATGATCTTTGGATGAGTTGTTTGAGCCTTGAGTTTGATGGTTAGAGGGTATGGCGATTATAGAGGTGTAGTATATTCTAGTTCTCGGATTTGCAAGCATATAATTTGAATTGGGTATTGTTGGGACCACATATATTTTAATTTCTTTCCTTTTTCTTTTTCTTCTCTCTCTCTCTCTCTGCCCCACGCCAAAATTCTGTAACTGGTCCCCCTTGTTTGTCTTCTTCTCCATTGTGTGCAGCTCACCCAACCCATTTCACCTCTCTCTCCCTTCCTCTCTTCTGTTGATTTTGCAGAAATCACAAACCCCATTACTTTCCTCTTCTCTCCTTTATCCAAGAGGATCCCCAAACGCAGCCATCCTGCCACCTTCAGCAGCTCACCCTTCCCTACCGAGCTCGCCCCCACGCATCTCCTCTTCCCCCATGCTTCACCCTCTCTTCTTTTGGTCTCAAACAAACTCGGGAATCCACCAGACCCAGGGCCGGCGCCACCCTCTTCCCGACGTCGTCGGTAAAACGTTGCCCCTCTCCCCTGCTTCTTCCGCGAGCACGCAGCCCCACCCTCCTCTGTTCTTTGAAGGAAATGTCAAACACCCCGCCTCCCTCTAATGTTGTAGCAGCAGCAGCCAGACGCCCGAGCCGGTCGACGTTCGATCCCAGGAGCATCCCCTGGAGCTGATGCCGCCGCACCTCCCTCTTCCCTCCCCTGTTTGAACCCAAGTCGGTAACACTCGATTTTTCTTTGTTCTTGGCTCGAATCAGTTCAAAGGCGAACCTTTAACCTCTCTTCCATCGTCCTAGGCCCAGAACAAGGTTCCTTCCCCGCCATTGCAGCCGGAGCGCCGCCGTCGAGCCTCGGAGTCATCGACCTCGGTAATTTCTCTTTTCTCCCTCTCCTTCCCTCGCGTTTGAATTTCTTGGGGTGGAGGACCGTCGGAATTGGAAATCGATCTAGCTGGGCGGGGTTGGGGCGGCAAGGGTCGCCGGAGACGCCCTGTTCCTTCTCTCCTTTCCCTCTTCACCTTCTTCCGGCGCTGAGCAGGCCCTGCCTTGCTGAAGAGGATGAACAGTTAGGAGAGTGGGCCTATTTTTTTGGGCCTTACCCTCGGATCCAGGTTATATCACTTTCAATCCGGGTCTCTTCCTTTTCTTTTCTTCTTTCTTCTGGGCTCGGGTTGAGCCTATTTTCTTTGGGTCGGGTGTCCCTCTTTCTTCTTTTCTTCCTTCTTCTGATTTTGGGTGGGCTGAGTGTGGCGGATACGGATCCGGGTCGGACCATCTCCTTCTCCTTCTCCTTTCTGTTGGGCCGGATCCTCTTTCTTTCCTTCTTTCCTTGGGCTGGGCTTGTTGTTCGGGTTATGTGTGTAGGCTAGGTCCTTTCTTTTGTTTTGTTATTATTGTTTATGTCAATTGCAATGTGAGGGTATGGTGAAATGGTATTTATGTATTGCATGATTTACATTATCATTTTAATCTGATTTTTTTTATAAAACAAATATAACTTCTGAAAATATTATATATTGTCTTCAAAGTAATATTATTTGGGGATGTATTATTATATAATGTTTTATAATAGGGCCTTAGAGGTGATTTATCAAATTTGGTTATAAATGCGATTTAGGCATTTTAAAATGATGTATTAGCTTTGACTTATTTATATGATTTGCAAGGAAGGTTTAATTTTGGTAAGTATTGTTTGGCAATTCATTTAAAGGGGTTTTCAATATTCCAGAAAATATTTCTTAAAGGTTTTGTCATTTTAAAATCGATATGCCAGAATAATAATAATAATAATAATAGTATAATTTTGGAAAATTGGTTTAAGGATTCAAATGTTTAATGTCGGAATTTGGCCAAGTATGATTTGAGAATTATTTTGAATATGAGTTGACTTAATTTGGATTTAAGATTTTGGAAAACGGTTTTACTATCGGTCGGTTTTGAGGATGTTGAGAACTTGGGTTCGTGTGTATGAATGTTGGTCTGGTAGCTTATGGAAATGACTTGATGATAGGTGTGTATTGCTTTTGGATTGCTTTGGACTTGCATTTGGGCCCTTGCTTGTGTTATCTTGCTGTTCTGCATCAACAGGTAAGTATCCTACGGGACTTACTCAGTAACCTGGACCTCCTGTGATAATGCATATTTAGATAGGCATTATAGAGTAGCTTTAGGGTCATTTAGATGTAGATATTGCATGTTAATGAGTTAGTTTACTTGTTTGCTCATTTAAGGGTTAAGAGCGGAATCTACATAAGATTGTTGCGTAATTGCAGATTCTAGACTCAAAGGAGGTAAGGGATCATTAATGAGAGTTGGAGGGACCATATGGAAGTGAAAACAAGCTAGAAAAGCCAAGGTTGAATGCATAAGGAAGAAGGAAGAGACGTTCGAGCAGAGAGGCGGCACCCGCGGCCTAAGAAGAACAAGGGAAGCAGACAAGCCGCGCCCGCGGCCAAGGAAGCAGCGCCCGCTGCCAACAAGAATGAACCTACTGTATAAGCCGCGCCCGCGGCCTATGGGGCGGCGCCCGCGGCCAGTACTGGGCCGGTCCAGTTCTATGTTTCCTTTTCACCTATTTGGGCCATGTCTTTTGGACGACGGTTTTCTAAGTTTCTTTGACGGTAATCCTAGGTTTTTAAGACTGAAATTAGGTTATGTTAGGTTATCTTTTGACTTTTGAAGAATTGAAGAACGATGTTTAGGAGAATGAGCAACTAAACTCATTGTGTTTCGCTTACGATCAAGACTTGGTTCTTTCGAATTGTGAGTTTGAATTTCTAGTTTAATTCCATCATCTATTTCAATCTCTTTGTGCTTTCATTGTTGTGGATGTTGATTCTATCTTGATTCGACCTCGTTAGAATTGCATCATCGCTAGGGTTTTGATTCATACGTTTGTGAAACTTAATCCAAAGTAGCAAATACAATTGAGTAGATCTCGTAGAAAAGCTTGATTGTGTGAGAGATTGACTATAGGTTAAATGTTAGTTCTTTAGGGAATTAATATTGCTTATAAGCTTCATATATCTTGAGACTTAGTGCTATTCCTAGGATTAAACCTTAATCCGTGTTAAGATTGCCTAGGAATAAGGGGTTATTAGAACTCATAGGGTTAATAACCTATTTAAATCAAGATAAGAATAGATGGTAGGAAAGATACAACTAGAATGAAGAACTAGGATCAAGGAGATGAACCAAGGTCGAGTATCGTAGGTGAAACCTTTCAATCATCATTGTCAACAAATCCCACCATTAATTACTTTGTGCATTTCAATTCCATTTTGCTTTCATACAAACCCCCTTGGTTACTCTAGTTAGTGATTAGAACACATAGAGTCACAATAGTTCCCTGTGGATCGACTCCGGACTTACTAGCTATACTAGTTGATTAGTTTGGATATTCTTTTGATAGGAAAACCAACGATTTTGTCCTGTCATCATGCCTGATGTGTCATGTAATGTGTAGTTTTGTTGCATATTAAAGCATGTCATGTAGTATCATGCTAGGATTGCATTGAACTGAGCATGTGTTTACTTTGTGTGTTTGAAACAGAACGGCCTTTATCTGTGATAGTCCTAGAGTCTTTGCTAGGGTCATAGTGTAGCCCAGCCCCATCGGGTGCCCTGAGTCTATCGAGTCGATATGAGCATGATATGATAGCCCAGCACCATCGAGCAAGAGATGAGATTATTTGATATGATACGATTAGCCCAGCACCATCGGGCATGTTTTATTTATTTTATGATATGATGATGAGATATGATATGATGATGAGATATGATATGATATGATGATACCGTGGTGAGTGCACCACCATGAAGAGAGTGCTATGCTATAGCCCGAACTGGCCAGTCTCTGCACTAACGGGAAGGGGTGCAGAGGTAGGAGAGGGATATGCCACTTGGCATTGTCTGGGGCCCTTTACAGTTCTTTTCTGCATATTATATATATACTAGGGGCATGATAGTGTGATTTAAATCTTGTACTGCATTAGTCATCTTTTATTTAGGCATAGGCATGTTATGTGGCCTCAGCGCGGTCAGAGGACCCGCAGGCGATCACCAGGCCTGACTTCGTGGATAGTGTTAGGTACCGCTCTTGTTGCTCCATGCTTCTGTGAGGGGGAAATCTTTTGGCGAATCGAAGAATCCGGCTAATATATTCTAACTTGACAAATGACAATCACCCACTTTGTTTTGGTTTTGACCCGGCTCTGCCGCGGCTTTTGTATCTAAGTCATGCTTCCGCTTTACTTTCGTTTCAATCGTATTTCTGAAACTTCAACTAATTAGAGGTTTGAAACCTCGACCCGTACCTGAATTGCAACATCCAAATGAAGGTATCCGACCTTCGAAACGTATCCCGGATATTTATATCCGGGCCGTTACAAAATGCACCCTATATCATAATTGAATCGTTCAAAATTTTTATTATAATTTATTCATATTTGTTGCAAATCGTATTAAAGTTGTTCGGAAATGATAATTAATATTAAATAAATTATATTATATATTAGAATTTATAGCAATTTATTCATATTTTAGGATTTATCGAAATTAGATTATTATTGTCGATATTGAACACTTAGCATATATCAAATAAGATTGGATTCCATTTTATAATACATGAGATTGAATAATTAGATTAGAGAGTTAATATGTAGAATGATAGTCATACTCATGTGAATATATTTTGATTTAATTTCTGCTATTTTTGATAACCATTGTTTGTAAATCACTATAAAATACTAAATGAGATTTAATTATTAGTTTATATTCAACAATATAGAATTTCATCTAACAATAGACGAGATTAAATTGATTAGGTTATTATGTATGCTTAATTAAAGTTAGGGTTAGGATATATAGTCGATAACTCGATATTGAACACTTAGCATACATCAAATAAGATTGGATTTCATATATATAATATATATATATATAACCTAACCCTAACCTTAACCCTAACTCTAACTCATGCATCATTTCATGTATATATAACCTAGCCCTAACCTAACCCTAACCTTAACACTAACCCTAACTATAACCCATGTGATCACCACTTATTTGAGAGACTCCCATGACGAGAGTGTAGACGAAATTGATACGTACTGCGTACACACTTTTAAGTCGTATTGATGAGTTTCAGATGAACCGTGAACTTAGTGGTAGACCTCGGACTTTGGCTTATTATAAATATTTGTTGATGAACATTTAGGAAATCTTTATAAACACTCTTATTTGATGACGAGAGTGCATGTAATCGTAAGTTCAAAGCTATAAATCAGGTTTATTATGATAAGTTAAAATGTTGTTAGGCTTATGATTGTTATATAATGAAGTTAGCTTACGTTGTTAAGGCTTGTTATGATGAAATGAAGATGTTGTTAGGTATAATCGATCATACGCATCTAGGATGCGCGTGCATGAAGGAATTGTGTCCTTTAATTTAATGTGCAATGACTAAATATGGAATAGGACGATTGATAGAGATATACAATCCGATTATTTTAGGAGTCGTAGTGCTTTGCTAGAAGCCAACTGTGATTAATGGGATTAAACGGTTTAGTTCCATGGCTATTATAAACGGGTCCTATGAGGTCACACACATTGAGTTGACGGACTAGATCAACGGGAATGATGGTTGATATTAATATTTATATTGTATAATATTCATATATATATCCATATTATTTATTTGTGAAATAATTAATTAGTGGAGATTAATTAGGAAGGTTTATTAAGGGTTATACTTCTACATTCTACGTGTGAGAATGTGTAATGGTTGTAACTCCTCCTAATTGATTGCACAAAAGGAGTTTTGTTTATTTGCAAAACCGTGGGTGTGCATAAAGACAATGTAATTAGTAAAGAGATGGAGAGCTCTTGAAATACACACACGCTTCAAAAGAGCAAGAAACAAAAAAGCAACAATTGCTAATTTTTCTAACCTATACGGAGCAACTAAGGTAGCAATAGAAGAGAAAAATCAAAGTGTTGATTAGCTAACTACAATCGTCTTTCAAGCAATTTGATTGCTAGCCTTTCGATCTTCGTCCTAGCAGTCGAAGACAAAGGAGATCTAGACCGGGCTCGCGTGGACCGATTAGAGGAGCAACATGTGGGGCTCTCACTCTCTTCCGATTCCATCCAGATTCGATCCGGTTCACGCATCAAGAGGTATCTCCTATGAAAAATGATTGATCTATCGTTTATGCATGAAGATCCTTACGATTAGATGTTTAGATATGATCTGAAATTCCGCTTAACGCATCTAATTATCCTTCAATTGGTATCAGAGCATCTTGCATAAATTGATACAATCAATAGATTAATTGTTAATTTTTTATATGATCAATAGATTAATTGTTAATTTTTTATGCGAATCTTGATTTAATTGGTGGTAAATATGATATGGATTATTTTGCTAGATCAAAATTTAGATTTTGATTGATTGATTTGATTTAAATTGTATGATAAATATTATTTATTTAAAAAATAAATAATAAATGTTATTTATTTGTGAAATAAATAATTACGTAAATTATTTATTGTTGTGAATAACCCTTTGGTCTTACCTAAGTAAATGACTCTTAATTAATTTAGATTAATGAGATCGGAGTTACAAAGGGCAAAAGACTAGTAAAGGTTGCTAATAAATGAAAATGAGTTTTCAATTTTGGGTTTGACTCACATAAGAAGATGTAAAGCAAAAATGTTTTGTTTTTTGTGAGACACAACAAAAGGCATACGTAAAGCATAAGTGAGAAAGTTGTTCTCGGTTCAATCACATTGCTTCAGATTATCATTCAATTTAAATTATATGATATGATAACAGGGAATTATGGATCATAAAACTGAATTGGATTTGATCCGATTCGATTTTATGAGTTTTCGTTGCCAACTCGCAGGCCAACCACCATACAAGCCGAACTGGGTTCGAGTCTGGGTTAAGTCGAGTATGACTCGATATAGGCCGACCTGAGTATGTTCGGCATGGTCCGGTCTAAGAGGCTATATATTTCCAATCATATAAATTTTCCAATAAATGCAATTTAATGATTAATATTGATTAATGCCATATAAGGATTTGTATTTAAATTAAGATATTATTTTGCATGATTTTATATTATGATATAAATTGCTTGCATAAGGTGACTAGTATGGCCCATAAATACGATCTGCACATCGTTATGTATTTTTTTACACGATCTGCGTATCGTTGTGTATTTTTGTAATTTGTTTTAGTAATTAGATTATTATAAAAATATTGTAAATAATACAAGAAGACAAGAAGACATAAGAAGTTCTAGGATGGAGATCCATGAAGGATGCGAGGGTGGAAACCCGTGAAGATTAGATCTTTATTTTATGCATCGTAGGGGCCATACTAGGATCACAATTTATTGCATTTTGAATGCTTTATTTTAAGTCTTTATATTGCTTTTTATTTATGACATTTTTTCACATATAAATAAAAGACTTAAGTTCCTTAATTCCCTAAAGAACTAACATTTAACCTATAGTCAATCTCTCACACAATCAAGCTTTTCTACGAGATCTACTCAATTGTATTTGCTACTTTGGATTAAGTTTCACAAACGTATGAATCAAAACCCTAGCGATGATGCAATTCTAACGAGGTCGCGAATCAAGATAGAATCAACATCCACAACAATGAAAGCACAAAGAGATTGAAATAGATGATGGAATTAAACTAGAAATTCAAACTCACAATTCGAAAGAACCAAGTCTTGATCGTAAGCGAAACACAATGAGTTTAGTTGCTCATTCTCCTAAACATCGTTCTTCAATTCTTCAAAAGTCAAAAGATAACCTAACATAACCTAATTTCAGTCTTAAAAACCTAGGATTACCGACAAAGAAACTTAGAAAACCGTCGTCCAAAAGACATGGCCCAAATAGGTGAAAAGGAAACATAGAACTGGACCGGCCCAGTACTGGCCGCGGGCGCCGCCCCATAGGCCGCGGGCGCGGCTTATACAGTAGGTTCATTCTTGTTGGCAGCGGGCGCTGCTTCCTTGGCCGCGGGCGCGGCTTGTCTGCTTCCCTTGTTCTTCTTAGGCTGCGGGTGCCGCCTCTCTGCTCGAACGTCTCTTCCTTCTTCCTTATGCATTCAACCTTGGCTTTTCTAGCTTGTTTTCACTTCCATATGGTCCCTCCAACTCTCATTAATGATCCCTTACCTCCTTTGAGTCTAGAATCTGCAATTACGCAACAATCTTATGTAGATTCCGCTCTTAACCCTTAAATGAGCAAACAAGTAAACTAACTCATTAACATGCAATATCTACATCTAAATGACCCTAAAACTACTCTATAATGCCTATCTAAATATGCATTATCACAGGAGGTCCAGGTTACTGAGTAAGTCCCGTAGGATACTTACCTGTTGATGCAGAACAGCAAGATAACACAAGCAAGGGCCCAAATGCAAGTCCAAAGCAATCCAAAAGCAATACACACCTATCATCAAGTCATTTCCATAAGCTACCAGATCAACATTCATACACACGAACCCAAGTTCTCAACATCCTCAAAACCGACCGATAGTAAAACCGTTTTCCAAAATCTTAAATCCAAATTAAGTCAACTTATATTCAAAATAATTCTCAAATCATACTTGGCCAAATTCCGACATTAAACATTTGAATCCTTAAACCAATTTTCCAAAATTATACTATTATTATTATTATTATTCTGGCATATCGATTTTAAAATGACAAAACCTTTAAGAAATATTTTCCGGAATATTGAAAACCCCTTTAAATGAATTGCCAAACAATACTTACCAAAATTAAACCTTCCTTGCAAATCATATAAATAAGTCAAAGCTAATACATCATTTTAAAATGCCTAAATCGCATTTATAACCAAATTTGATAAATCACCTCTAAGGCCCTATTATAAAACATTATATAATAATACATCCCCAAATAATATCACTTTGAAGACAATATATAATATTTTCAGAAGTTATATTTGTTTTATAAAAAAAATCAGATTAAAATGATAATGTAAATCATGCAATGCATAAATACCATTTCACCATACCCTCACATTGCAATTGACATAAACAATAATAACAAAACAAAAGAAAGGACCTAGCCCACACACATAACCCGAACAACAAGCCCAGCCCAAGGAAAGAAGGAAAGAAAGAGGATCCGGCCCAACAAAAAGGAGAAGGAGAAGGAGATGGTCCGACCCGGATCCGTATCCGCCACACTCAGCCCGCCCAAAATCAGAAGAAGGAAGAAAAGAAGAAAGAAGGCCACCCGACCCAAAGAAAATAGGCCCAACCCGAGCCCAGAAGAAAGAAGAAAAGAAAAGGAAGAGACCCGGATTGAAAGTGATATAACCCAGATCCGAGGGTAAGGCCCAACAAAATAGGCCCACTCTCCCAACTGTTCATCCTCTTCAGCAAGGCAGGGCCTGCTCAGCGCCGGAAGAAGGTGAAGAGGGAAAGGAGAGAAGGAACAGGGCATCTCCGGCGACCCTTGCCGCCCCAACCCCGCCCAGCTAGATCGATTTCCAATTCCGACGGTCCCCCACCCCAAGAAATTCAAACGCGAGGGAAGGAGAGGGAGAAAAGAGAAATTACCGAGGTCGATGACTCCGAGGCTCGACGGCGGCGCTCCGGCTACAATGGCGGGGAAGGAACCTTGTTCTGGGCCTAGGACGATGGAAGAGAGGTTAAAGGTTCGCCTTTGAACTGATTCAAGCCAAGAACAAAGAAAAATCGAGTGTTACCGACTTGGGTTCAAACAGGGGAGGGAAGAGGGAGGTGCGGCGGCATCAGCTCCAGGGGATGCTCCTGGGATCGAACGTCGACCGGCTCGGGCGTCTGGCTGCTGCTGCTACAACATCAGAGGGAGGCGGGGTGTTTGACATTTCCTTCAAAGAACAGAGGAGGGTGGGGCTGCGTGCTCGCGGAAGAAGCAGGGGAGAGGGGCAACGTTTTACCGACGACGTCGGGAAGAGGGTGACGCCGGCCCTGGGTCTGGTGGATTCCCGAGTTTGTTTGAGACCAAAAGAAGAGTGGGTGAAGCATGGGGGAAGAGGAGATGCGTGGGGGCGAGCTCGGTAGGGAAGGGTGAGCTGCTGAAGGTGGCAGGAGGGCTGCGTTTGGGGATCCTCTTGGATAAAGGAGAGAAGAGGGAAGTAATGGGGTTTGTGATTTCTGCAAAATCAACAAAAGAGAGGAAGGGAGAGAGAGAGGTGAAATGGGTTAGGTGAGCTGCACACAATGGAGAAGAAGACAAACAAGGGGGACCAGTTACAGAATTTTGGCGTGGGGCAGAGAGAGAGAGAGAGAGAGAAGAAAAAGAAAAAGGAAAGAAATTAAAATATATGTGGTCCCAACAATACCCAATTCAAATTAGCGGAAAAGACCCAAAACCCGCTCGCCCGATCGAATCCCGACTAAATCAAATTTAATTCAGTTTCAAGATAATTGAAAATTAAGTAAATTTCAATCAATACTCGTAGCTCAAATTAATTTTTTATTAATGCTCGATCTCGAAAGCGAAAATCAAAATCCATTTCTAATACCCAATTCAAAACTATATAGAAGTTCGTTTCCGAAGGATTAATAAAATTCAGTTGTTCGAGGACGGAAATTTCAAAATTTCGAGAATCTTAATTTTAAAGCCGAACATAATTTAATATTTTAAGAAAATAATATTTTAAATTTTTTCGGTCTTTACACATTTACATTATTAACATTTCCAACATTATTACAATTTTTTAAACATCATATAAGGGGTCAACAATTGTTTAAAAATTCCAAAAAATTATCAGGGATCAACACTCATCCTGACCAAATTTAATAAAAAATGCCAAAAAAATATCAGGGGTCAACACTTATCCAGGATGCGTGTTGACCAAATTTAATAAATTCTAAAGTCTACACGCATCCTGGATGCGTGTTGACCCCATTTATTAGCTCGGTTCCGCATTGTTTGTAACTCGTTTTTTTCTTCAGAAACAACCACACGCATCCTGGATGCGTGTGGCTTGGGTGCGCCATAAAGGCACGCATCCAATTCAATGAATATAAAACAAAATTAATATTTATTTGAATTACCTAAGTCAATATTCATACAATATATTTTTTTATATATGGAATTTCACATTGATATATTTACCTTGAACAAGAAATCCCGAAAGGGTTTGAATAACCAATTTTATTGAAATAAATTTCCAAAAAAGGTTTTGTGAAAATTAAGATAATTAAATAAGATATATTTTCAACCTTGAGTAAACCCACCCGAAAGGGTTTGATAAAAATCCCGTGAAGATCCTGATAAAATTCCGAAAGGGTTTTTTGGTGCGCTTGTACTAGGTTGGTTATCAGCTACGTTTTTTGTTGTTCTTAGCGGTTCTAGTCTGAGTTGGGGCTCTGGCGTCCGGTGTCGGGTCTGACTGGGGTCGAGGCGGTGTGCATCGAGGCGACTCCGTGTTCCGAAAATTTCCTTGGAGGTTCGTCTTCATCGAGGCGACTCCGTGGTCCGAAAATTTCCTTGATGTACCGCTGGCCAGAAGTGTCATCGCTTGGTGGCGCTTGACTCTGGGTTTAGTCTATGTTGTCCTCAACCTTTTTGGATTAGGATCGTTTGTTTCAACTGGGGTTGTTTGATTATCGCTTTTTGTATAGCACCGTTTTTTATTGTAGTTATATGTATGACGGTTCGTCGTCTGCCGACTTTGTCGGCCTCTCGAGGTGCCAGATTTGTCTGGTCCTCGAATTATTACCTAATAAAAAATTGTTCGAAATAAATGTTAAGATACGAGTCGGTACAAAAGGAGTATTGTTGAGATTTCTATGCATTATTTAAGTAGAAGTTGAAAGAATCATTTACCTAATATTGCGAAGAAATTGAATCGAAGGGTCGTTGGGGGAGAACTAGCTTGAGGGATTGATGGATTATGTGGACTCCATATGGGTTAGTCATAGAAAATTTTGATCGACACATACTACCAACATTTTCATTTAAAAAAGATAGAACACCACATATCTACATAACCTATCTAGGAATAGGGTAATGCAGGCGAAGCGAAGCAGAACAATCAAGCCCTCGAAAGTCCGAATTTTCTAGGGTCGTCTGAAATTGAACTGGCCTCATGATCTAAAATTTTACATCCAAAATAATCAAGTAGGATAATCGAGTGTTTAAATATATATTCCGATTTCTGATCCAAAATTGAAGGGAAAATTTATTGTTAATTGGTTATCAACACTTTACACCTGTGTCAAATAGGACCATAACTTATCAAATGAGTCATTCGTGTATTTCACATTCCTAATAGAGTTCATAGATAATTCTTCCCTAAATAGTTTGTCATTTGGAATGACACGTGTAGAGCTAAGAAGTGTTACAATCTGAGAACTTTGTGATGGAATCTGAGAAATGGAGATGAAGATGGGAAATTTGCAAAGGAAACAACCGTTGTTTGGGAAAGAGAAATTGTAGAGAAAGGTGTCAGTAATGGTGGTGGATGAACATTGCTTCTCCCACCATCGTCTGAGCAAGTGTGGCTCAAATTTGTCTTATTCTCATTAATTCCAAACAAATTACAGAAATGTAGTTTATATAGGCATAGGAACAATTACAGCTGGCTAGCACATTTCCCATTCTACCCTTTATAATCTAACACCCCTCGCAAGCTGGAGGATGGGTCATCCCCATCTTGGACCGAAGAAGATTCTGCTGTGAAGATGGTAGAACCTTTGTAAGAACATTTGCCAATTGCTCTGAAGATGGTGTGAAACAGAGATATATAAGGCCCTCCATGACTTTTTCGCGTGTGAAGTGACAATCTATCTCAACATGCTTTGTTCGTTCATGAAAAATAGGATTTTGAGCAATTTGAATTGCTGAACGATTGTCACAATGCAAACTTACAGGGAGAAGGGGTCCAACATCCCGTTCTTCAAGGAGTCTGATGAGCCAAGTAAGTTCAGATGTGGCTTGGGCCATTGCATGATACTCTGCTTCAGATGAGCTTCTGGATACAGTGCTCTGCTTCTTGGATTTCCAAGCAATTGGAGAGGAGCCAAGTAGGATTAAGAAGCCACTGACTGAACGTCTTGAGATGGGACAAGCTGCCCAATCAGAGTCTGAATATGCTGTAAGGATGGGTTTGTTGAACCCATGTAAGATGATGCCATGGCCAATAGTACCAGAAAGATATCTTAGAGTGTGATGGAGGGAAATCAAGTGAGGGGTACGAGGTTGTTGCATAAATTGGCTAAGAGTTTGAACATCAAAACAAATGTCTGGACGAGTATGTGTGAGGTAACTGAGTTTACCAACAAGTTGTCTGTAAAGAGTGGCATTTGGGATAAGCTCACCATCAGTGTTGTTGAGCTTAGTGTTTAAAGGAAGGGGTGTGCACACAGGTGAAGATTGGGGAAGTTTAGACTCTGCAAGTAGTTCAGAGGTGAACTTAGATTGTGTAATGGCAACACCTTTATGTAGATGAGTTATCTCAAGACCTAGGAAATAATGAAGTGGTCCCGGGTCTTTGATTT
This sequence comes from Persicaria maculosa, assembly GCA_963922045.1. Lineage (NCBI taxonomy): Eukaryota > Viridiplantae > Streptophyta > Magnoliopsida > Caryophyllales > Polygonaceae > Persicaria > Persicaria maculosa. Next base: position 12,299,214 of record OY998257.1, on the reverse strand, counting down.
TGAACTGTGTGTCCAACACTGTCTTAAGGTGAGCAATGGTTGAAGGAGATGAACCAGTGATCAGAAGACCGTCAACATAGATGGCCACTATGGTAGTGTTTGAATTGTGTTTGTGAATGAAAAGAGAATAATCATTCTTGGATTGAAGGAAGCCCATGGAAAGCAATGTAGTTGTGAGCTTTTGAAACCATTGACGAGAGGCTTGTTTCAAGCCATAAATAGATTTTCTCAGCAAGCAAACATGATTATGAGGGTTTGGTATGCCTTTTGGCATTGTCATATATACCTCTTCATGTAGATCACCATGGAGAAAAGCGTTGTTGACATCAAGTTGATAGAGAGGCCAGTTCTTAGCAGAGGCAATGGAGATAAGAGTTCTGATTGTTGTCATCTTCACCATTGGGGAAAAAGTGTCATGATAATTAATGCCAGCCTGCTGTGTGAATCCTTTGGCAACAAGTCTAGCCTAGTAACGTTCAAGAGTGCCATCAGAACGAAGTTTCACTTTATAAACCCATTTACATCCAATAGGACGTTTGCCTGCAGGAAGATGAACTAAACACCAGGTGCCATTAGCTTGTAAAGCATTAATCTCACTTTTCATTGCAGAAATCCAGTTTGTGTCCTTTAAAGCTTGGGAAAATAAAGTGGGTTCATCGTATGTGATGGCATTGGCTAAGAAAGCATGAAATGTGTTTGGTAATTGAAATGGAGCAATGATGCCAGTAGTGATAGACTCAGCAGGACTATAAGAACAAACATAATCATGAAGGTGAGGTGGAACAGAAGTGGTTCTGGTGGACCTTCTCAAGGGTGCTGCTGGTGGTTCAGGATTTGGGTCTTGTACTGGATTGTTTGGAGGGTTAGGTGGATCTGTGTGAGGTGGTATGAAAAGATGTGAGGGAAGGTCAACAGAAGGTGTAGGTAATGGAAGGGATTCAGAGAAAGGAGAGGATAAGTGATATGGAAAGTGAAACTCATGAAAGGTGACATCCCTTGAAACAAATATGGCTTTTGTCTTTAGATCAAGAACTTTGTATCCCTTCTTTCCAAATGGGTATCCCAAAAATAAACACTTGATGGCTCTAGATTAGAATTTATCTCTATTTCTCATTGGAGAATTAGCAAAGCATAGACATCCAAACACCTTGAGGACATTGTAATCAGGAGCTTTGTGAAAGAGAAGCTCATAAGGTGATTTGTTTTGTAATGAAGGCAAAGGGCTTCTGTTGATGAGGTGAGTAGCAGTAAGTATGCATTCACCCCAGTAGCAAAGGGGTAGATTTGATTGATAGAGCAGGGCTCTAGCAACCTCTAAAAGGTGTTTGTGTTTTCTTTCAACAACACCATGTTGTTGTGGTGTGTACACACAAGTGGTATGATGGATAATGCCATTGGTGTTGAAGAAAGATTTGGTGGAATGATCACAAAATTCAGAAGCATTATCTGATCTGATGTATTTAATCTTGGCTTGAAAACGAGTTGATATCATGGATACAAAGTTCTTAAGTATAGTAAGAGCATCACTTTTGTGTGTCATCAAGAATGTCCAAGTAGCTCTGCTATGGTCATCAACCAATGTAAGAAAATAACTAAAGCCATCATGAGTTTGATGTTTATAAGGACCCTAAGTGTCCATGTGGACAAGATCAAAGAGATTAGCAGCATGAGTAAAAGAGGTAGAAAAAGATTTCTTGTGTTGCTTGGCCTTGGGACAAATTGGACAAATAGAATTTGAATTGAAAGTAACACCAACAACATCAATGTGCTTTAATTGATCAAAGGAAAGATGCGCCATATGGCAATGCCACAGTTCACCAACATTGGTTCTAGTATTATTACAAAAGGCATGATCAGAAATAGGAAAAACAGTAGATGCTGAAGGTCCAAAAGTTGAAGGAAGAGAGGTGGGATTGTCTATCACATATAGTCCATTTGCTTCATGGTCAATCACTAGTGGCGTGCTCATCGAAGGGGCCTGAATCATACAAAGGGTGGGTGTGAAAATAATATTAGATGACAAGTCTGTGGTAAGTTTGTGAATGGAAAGGAGATTATAATGAAAATCAGGTATGTGGAGCACATTTTGAAGTGTGATATGAGGTGAAAGCATAATGCAACCAACATGTAAAATAGATGCATTTTTATTGTTAGGTAATGTAATGGTGATGGGTGTTTTAACAGCAGAGTAAGTGTGAAAATACTCTAGATGTGGGGTAATGTGGTTGGTGGCTCCACTATCAAGGATCCAAGATGAATTACTGATGGATGAAAAGAGAGAAAATGATTTACCTGCTAAGAATGCAGCATGGGTAAGTCCATCATTTCCTGAATGTCTGCTCAACAAGCTCATAAAATGATCATACTATTGTTGTGTAATAGGTGGAGAGGAGGATGAACTTGATGCAAGGGCCTCTGAGATTGTCATGTTGGCCATTGAAGGAGGTGCTTTCCTAGGTCGGTAGCCATGTAGCTTCCAACAACGGTCGACAGTGTGTCCCCCAGTTTTGCAGTGAGTGCAGAAAAATTTACTCTCCCATTTTCCCTGAGGAAAGCCATGGATCTTCCAGCATTTATCCATGGTATGCCCCTTTATCTTGCAATGATCACAGAAGCCAGAGTTGGTGGACCCAGTGGTTGGATATCCATGAAGTTTCCAGCAAGACTCCATGGAATGGCCTCCCACTTTACAATGGTCACAGTACTGCTTCTGTTGATTACTCTTCTAGATGTTGGAAGGGCCCTTCTGTGCAGCAAACGCCATAGCATCAGTCTCTGATTTGATCAGGTTCCCAATACCCCTTTGTTGTTCTTCTTAAAGAACAATCTGATAGGCTTGGTCAATATCTGGAGCTGGGCTCATCATCAGAATGGTTCCTCTAACAGCATTGTAGCTGTCGTTTAAACCCATGAGGAAATGGATGACTTGTTGGTCCTGCACAATCTTGTTCAAAATGGTTCTAGATCCACAGACACAAACAGCAACCTCAACAAGCAAAAGATATTCGTCCCACAGCTTTTTCATCTTTGTAAAATATGTTGAAACGGAACTATTCCCATGGTTTAAAGAAACGAGATCCCTTTGAACTTGATAGATCCTGGTTCTATTCGGTTTGCCAAACTAATTTCCCAGTTCTATCCAGATTTGACTTACAGATTGACAATACAAAGCAGATTCGGCTATATCTTTTTCAACAGAGTGAAGGAGCCAAGATATTACCATAGAATTGCAGCGATCCCACTTGAGTCCAGCTTGAACATCGTTTGGTGGTCGCAAGCACGTTCCAGTGATGAAGCCAAGCTTGTTCTTTTCCATCAGGGAGACCTCAACGAACCTCTTCCAGTGGCTATAGTTCCTCTCGTTCAACAAACTGGTGGACAAGACATAGTTTGGGTGATCTGAGTGGTGAAGATAAAGTTCACTCTCCGCTTTAGGGTTTGTAGCCATGGAAATGAACGTCGATCAAGCACTGCACTCTGATACCATGTTACAATCTGAGAACTTTGTGATGGAATCTGAGAAATGGAGATGAAGATGGGAAATTTGCAAAGGAAACAACCGTTGTTTGGGAAAGAGAAATTGCAGAGAAAGGTGTCAGTAATGGTGGTGGATGAACATTTCTCCTCCTACCATCGTCTGAGCAAGTGTCGCTCAAATTTGTCTTATTCTCATTAATTCCAAACAGATTACAGAAATGTAGTTTATATAGGCATAAGAACAATCACAGCTGGCTACCACATTTCCCATTCTACCCTTTATAATCTAACTAGAAGGCCCCACTCAAACCCGAAAAAAAATAACCCAACCAGCTTGAAATCGATTGACCTAAATCCCCGAAAACTTAGTAGAGTGTAACACTCTTTCCCATCAAATATAATAAAGGTAGTGAGAGATTTTTTTTTAGTAGGCAAAAAAGGGGTGGTTCTTAAGAAAGAATTCCACCCTGATCATCCTTTCGGATGATGTTACAGAATTCCCTATTAAAAGGGATATTAACCATATTACAATTGTCAGTAGATCTAGCTATGAAATATGCTGCACCATTAGCACCACGAAAGCAGTGCTTGAACTCTATGTGTTCAAACTCAGATCGCATCTTCTTGATCAATTCAACTTGCCACCATATCTCCCATCTTGGCCTTGTATCATCATTTATTGCCTTGATCACGTCCAGACAGTCACCCTCAATTATTACTCTGCGTAAGCCTCGTGTCAGTGCCATTTTAGTACCTGCACAAAATGCAGCTGCTTCGGTTTGGATAGCTGAACCGCTATCTACCTGCTGCTGAAAAATATCAATCAAACTTCCGTCACAGTCCCTAAGAATCCCACCCACTTGGCAAAAGCCAGTAGGTTTAGTTGAACCATCTACATTAATTTTGTAGGTGGCCCTTGGCGGTTTTTTCCATCTGATCACAACTCTTCGTCTGGCTTCTTTCGTGCTACTATCGGGATTGGCATTTAGCCAGTCTCTAATCTGCACAAAAGTTCTAATGGCAATTTGTGAAACTGATTCAAGATTTTTGTTTTTGAAAATTATATTGTTTCTAGTTTCCCAGATCGCTTGCCAAATGAAGCAAAGATCCTCGAAGTTAGCTACGGTTGGTTTAGATTGGAGGAGTTCTTTTAGAGGAGTATTGTTGTCATTGTTATGAGATACAGATTTGCCTGTAAGTTGTTCATATGCCGCAATCACTCTCTTGGTGATGGGGCAGTGAAGGAAAAGGTGATCACTGTCTTCATCTTTGTCGTTGCAAAGACAGCATTGAGAAGGGACTCTATTGAAGTGACGGTTAAGTCTTTCCTTTGTTGCCAAACCATCTTGTACTGTTTTCCAGATGAGGTTCTTGATACGGGGAGGAAGATTTAGTTTCCAAATCAATTTTCCAGCTTCCGCATTCTGATTGGGAGTGCTTATTATTTGTTTAACCGACTTTGTAGTAAACTGTCCATCCAGATTTAGTCTCCAAATTAGCTTGTCTCTAGCGTCCCAAGAGGGGATTTTGATTTTAATAATTTGATCAATAATATTATTAGGGAAGAGATGCTGAAGAATTTGAGAGTTCCATTGTTTGTTTTGTTTGATCAGCTGACTAACTTTTAGGTTCGGGTCGTGAGATAGTTGGTAGTTTTGTATGTTGCATCCTAGTATCCAAGGATCCTTCCATACATTTATAGTTTCCCCATTTCCAACTATCCAGTGTAGACCTTGAATGAATTTGTCTCGAAGTTGCAGAAGACGCCCGAATTGCCACGAGGGGTTTGTAGGAGTGGCGTCCATGATATCTTGCCCTTGAAGGTATTTCTCTTTAATCACTCTAACCCAAATATTGTCACTATTGGTGTACAGTTTCCATAAGAGCTTCATCTGAAGACTGATATTGAGGTCTTTAGCAAGTCTTATTTCTAGACCACCTTGATCTTTTGGTTTACAAATTTTGTCCCAACTTAAGAGCGGATTATATCTTTCCGATTCTAGTTTGTTCCAAAAGAAATTTTTATTAACTTGATCGATTTGATGAAGAACACCTTTCGGAAGTAAGAAATTTTGCATCAAGTAGTTCGTTTTTGAGCTAAGATTTGCAGTGATAAGTGTTACTCGACCTGCCTGGGTTAAGGACGAGGCTTTCCATTTAGACAATTGTTTTTTGAGATTCTGAATGGCATCTTGAAACATGGCATTCTTGATTCTCCCACGAAGAAGAGGGATCCCTAAATATTTTTCCAAAGTTCTAGAGACCGGGATGTGCATTTCATTAGCTAGTGCATTTGCAAACGAGGGACTGATGTTTTCAGAGACCTGAAGGGAACTTTTGCTGTAATTTATTGCTAGACCAGAAAGATTAGAGAAGTTATTGAGCATGTTCCTTATTGTGTGGATGTTTTTGTGGGAGGCTCGTGCGAAAATAATTGTATCGTCGGCGAACGTTAAGAAGGGGATAGGAGTGTCGTTCCTAGTGAGTTTAATGCCCACTAAAGCATCATCTAAACTTGCTTCCTCCTGAAGCTCTCTTGCAAGATTCTCCATTACAAGGATGAATATATACGGTGCTAGGGGGTCCCCTTGTCTGATGCCTCTTTCTGGTCTAAATTGAGGACCAGGACGGTTGTTAACCAGGACAGAGAAAGTAGTGGTTGTCAGACAGTTCATGACCCAACTAATCCAACGAGGGTCAAAACCAAATTTGACGAGAGTAGCTTTGATATAATCCCAACTAATTTTATCATAGGCTTTCTCCCTATCAAGTTTGATTGTCATCCAACCTTTGGCACCCTTTTGCTTATGAAAATTGTGGAAGATTTCATGTGCAATTAGAGTGTTGTCCTGAATGGATCGTCCTTCCACGAAAGCGCCTTGAAAAGGATTGATGAGTCTAGGAAGGATATTCTTCATTCTATTTGCTATAAGTTTAGAGATTATCTTATAAATTGTGTTGCACAGGCTGATCGGCCTGTAGTGATTTATATTCGAGGGATTATCCGTTTTGGGTATGAGAGCTATAAAGGTTTGATTGATCTCTGTAACGACTGTAAGTAATGTGCCCGAGTGGAAAAAAGCTTTGACTATTCTACAAATGGATTGTCCAACAATGTGCCAGTATTTACTAAAGAATTCTGGCGGGTAGCCATCAGGGCCAGGGGTTTTGTCTGTTGCCATGTTACTAACAATTGCTTTAATTTCAGCATTTGAAGGGACAGAGAGCAGGATATTATTTTCTTCTACTGTAATTTGCGGGAGAGCATGTGGTAGATGATCAGGGGTTATACGTGGGCAGGATGGTTTAATGAATCGCTCGGCCATTTCTTTGGTGATTTGGTTAGCAATTTCAATTGGGTTTGTGAGGTTCTCACCATCCTTTGAGGTAAATGAGGATGTGTGGTTTTTGAAATTCTTGACCTTCACAATCGTTTGGTAGTAGTTAGTATTTTTGTCACCCAGCTGAAGATGCTTGGTCTTAGCTCGCTGCCTCCAGAATTTGTAGTTGTAATCAAGAAGCACCAACTTTTTCTTCTCCAAGTTCATAAGCCTTCTGTTATCCCAAGTTGAAAGTTTGCCCCAAGGAAGTTTTGCTTGAAGAGTTAGTATTTTTTTTATCAACTTCAGAGAGTTGTTTAAGAATATTGTTGGATTGTGTTTTACACCAGTTTTTAGTGTTGTTCTTAAGGAGCCTTCAAAGGTAATGAGAGATTTATAAGTGATTCAAATCCTACTCATGTTACAAAAGTTCTTTTTTAGACTCTAAGTGAGAAAAACAGATAAAAAAAAGTAGAGAATATGGACTAGTGCTTATAAGACTTCGGTCTTGGAATTACTCCAACAATATCCATAGGTACGCTCCAAGTACAATCATATAAAATTACTCAAAATAATTAAACCTCGAGATAAACATATATACAAAATCCAAAATGAGCAAAAAAAAAAAATCAAAACGAATGATTTGCAACTTAAATAACCTAACCTAAATCTGATTCAACCCATCCAATTACCACCTCTAAACAGGTTGCGATACCATAGTCCGCAATTATGGTCCATTATATAGTCTGTATCACTTGATTGGATGTGCCAAATTATTTTATTATTTTTCTTAATAAATGAGGTATGTTTATAATTGTTTTCAACCAATAAAAGAAGACAGATTATAAAAGGGACTATGATAATGAATTGGAATCCAAACTCACCCTCTGTTTAGTTTAGAAACAAGAAATTTACAAAAAAAAAAAATCTCTCTCTCTCATCTCTCTAGTTTTTTCTAGAGAGAGGGAGCCCCAATCTGACTTCGGCTGCCACGCTCCGGCTTTAGCCGCCTCACACCGGTTTTGGCCGCCCTTGATCTGGGTTGAGTCCTCTCTCTCAGCCTCAACCCGTCTCTACACCTGTAGCCCCAACGTCCTAGATTTAGGCTTTGTTTGGCAAAAAAAAAAAATTCATCGGCTAGCTTATTGGACCTTTTGATTTTGATATTATATAGTTGTAAATGAAATAAATATAAGGTTTTAGTTTAATTAGCTTTTGGAAGGGGGTATTTCAACAGCTACTCCTCGAAGCTTTTCGGAACTTATGATTTTCTATTCACAAGTTTCCATCAGCTACTCCAACCGCTAGGTTTACCAAACATCATACTAGCTTATTAACATATATTTAACGCAAATAATCCATCAGCTTTACCTACCGCATCAGCTTCAGTTAGCCCATCAGCTAGTATTTTGCCAAACGAAGCCTTAGTCTTGCCTAGTTTCGTCCTTTGTAAGGCATGCTTCGGCTTGTTGTACTACACCTTTTTTGTTTTATGTTGTATGCTTTGACGTTTTTTCAACTGCCGACTTGTCGGCCCTCGAGAGTCAGGCTATCTTGAATTCTTACTTAATCAAAAACAAAATTTAAAAAAAAAATTTCATTGTAAGAAATGAAAAAAAAAAGAAATTTATAAAAAAAATCATTTGGTAGTCATGAGATTTGTTTTGTTTTAATTCACATGGTATATAAACTTTTCAAAAATTTCATATGGTAACCATGAGATTTCGACCAATTCCTTGAGATAACCAAACTTACTAAAAATTATATAGAAATTATATAAAATAATAAATATAGGGGACTACTTTTTAGAACAAGGCTAAATTGCTTTTCAGAACAGGACGAAAATACCCTTATAATTAAATTAATTTACCAATTCACCCACATTACCCTAGCCCACCCATTTCACTCATTTCCCTCACAACCCTCACCCAAGTTCTCACCTCACACGCCAAATTGCTTCTTGAGCCAAGAATCTCCACTTTCAACTCCTACAAGTGAAGGTAGCACATCCAAATCAAAGATCTATCGACATTAAGGTACGAATTTGTCAATGTCATGGTGATTTTGAGTTGAATATTGTGGTTTTAGGGGATTTTGGTGTTTTAATGTTTAGATTTGAGATTTGGGACGAAACTAGAGTGATTTTGTTGTATTTGTTATGAAAAAAGTAGTTTGAAGGTGTATAATAGTCAGATCTACCATTTATGAAGGTAAAAAATAAAGTTTTCGAAGGTGGGTAGATGTTGGGTAGCGCAGGCGGCGGAGGTTGAAGACGACATGGTCGCTGCGACCAAGTGAGCTTTGGTCGCTGCGACCATATGCTGCACTGGTCACTGCGACCATATGCTGCACTGGTCGCTGCGACCATTGCTACTTGTGGTCGCTGCGACCTATTGATATGCAGTAATTTTTTTTGGTTGTGTTTGATCCTTGATTTGTTGTGTGTTTGATCCTTGATTTTTTTTGGTTGTGTTTGATCCTTGATTTGTTTTATATTCATAAGTTTTTTTTGTGATTTATTTCGAAATAGATTGTGGGTAAATAATTTGTGGAACGAAATTTGCGATGTGTGAATGTGAACATTGTGATATTATCAATAATTGCGTGTTTTAAATTCATATTGAAATGTAAATACACAAGTAAGAAATCTGTCATGTTGATTAGTTTCTTTCCTTGTGTTGTGGAACTCAAGCGCATTCTTGATGATTAGTTGCACCTAATGTAGAAAAAGCTCATTCTTATTGATTTGCTAAGTCCAACAATATTAACATGTATGGTGATTGTTTGTTTTGGTTACAGATGGATAGACGATCAGCATTACACGCATCGGCACGGCGTCAGCGCGCCGCCGCTCGGGCTACACGCGAGGCGGATCCGGCCGATGACGATATGATACCGGAGCAGACGGCATCGGCGGCTCCGGATGCGCCAGAGAGTTCTAGGCGACGGCCTAGAGCCTCGAGAAGTAGGCGGCAACAGGGCGCAGGTCCGACGATAGCACCACTGCTGACGTGTCCAGCTCCGGGAGGTCCTCGTATTCCGGATCTTCTTTTGGGGTTTGAGGGACACATCGCTCATGCCATTTGGGCTGGGATGGTGAGTAAAATCTTATTAACGTTATTTATTGTATATACGCATGATAAATTTCATAAAATATATATTCTTATCATCTATGATTGATGTATGTTTCGATAGGACCGGGAACCACTGAAGCTTCATATTCGTACGACACAGCTGTCAAGGTGGGTTTTGGACGAGAACCTGCCATGGGTAGATATTGTGACAAGCAGTGGTTTGACCCATCTACAGACTTCGATGTACAACAAACATAACGGAAGTCTTGTGGATGCGTTTGTTGAGCGCTGGCATCCAGAAACGAACTCGTTTCATATGCCATTCGGAGAGATGAGTATCACGTTGCACGACGTGTACTATTTGATGGGGATCAACATTACTGGAGACGTAGTCTCACATCGTATGGATCCGAAGGTAGTGTTGCGAGAGCTGGTGGAGGAGTTGCAGATTGATGCGCAGGAGCTTGAGGATCACCAGATAGGGAGGCGGGGGTTCCCATATGAGTTTCTGGTTAGTCAATGTGAGGACGAGAACGCTGTATATCTGCCACCCGAATCAATTGCAACTTGCTTCCTCCTCTACCTCCTGTGTTCTACACTGTTCACTGACAAGACACAGAACAGGCTTTCTCTATCTTACCTCCCACTTTTGCGCGATCACAGCCGGGTGAGCACCTTATCATGGGGTTCTGCTACTCTAGCATATTTGTACCACCGGCTGGGAGAGGCATCTCGTAGAGATTGCAGCCAAATGTGTGGTTGTATTACACTCCTCGAGGTGCGTATCAACATTCATTTCCAATATTTCATAATTTTTTGTTATAAATTTTGAATGTTGATCATATAAATTTTTTTTTATGGAAATAGGCTTGGATATATGCATATTTTCCAAGATTTCGTCCTACAAGATCGAGTGATTGGGATAGGGACACAGAGCCATTCGCATGCCAATGGAAAAATGCGACTCTGCCTACTCCTCCGTACCCTAACTACAGAAAGTTGTTGGATGGGCTGCAGGCGAATGAGGTATGCGTATATTTCATATTCATTGATAATGTAGACCAGTTTTGAATAAAGTAGATTGAGCAGATAGGAGATGATTTGATCTGTTTGAATGCACACAGGTGGATTGGATGCCGTATGGGGATGTCGACTTTTACATCCCTGATATAGCGCCATCTAGATACCATGGCATAATCTCATGTCTGGATATTAATGAGCCGTATATGCCAGATCGATTCGCGAGGCAATTTGGTCGCCAACAGGGAGTGCCATCTGCGGTCATCCAGCCCACGACTGCTCTGAGGGGTGTGAAGAACACAGAGTACAAGGTGGTCTACGAGACTGGGGCGTGGGCTTGGACTCTTCCCCACATCCACTCCATGTCCATGGACATGATTGGCCCTATGAGTAGGTATGCTGGTGATGTGTCCGACGATTATGCTTCATGGTACGAGCCGCGAACACATCGGTTCATACATCCCACTTCTGCGCCGGCTTCTGAAGAATCATTGGTAACACTCCATAATTACATATCGCTCTATTTTGCGTTATTATCATTTAATATATTTTCAATACTTAGTCTTGTGCTGCATGAATTTCAGCATATGCAGCGGGCGCTTGACCATCTCACCCCGTGGTTTGCCGAGGATACTAGGCCGCGGGTGCCTGACGACGTCCACCAGAGCATGATGTACGCGGCGATCGAGCTAGGGTATATGGGCTTGAACGAGTACCCTAGTCGCTCTAACTATGAAGTGGGACAAGGTAGCAACACATCTACTGAGAGATGGGGATCATGGAATGACAACCCACCACCAAGTGGTGATGGGGGATCATGGAATGACAACCCACCACCGAGTGGTGGTTGGGGGTGGGGATCTTGAGTGACATGGACATCGCGATATATGGTAGACTTAGATGATTATTTGTCGTAGATTTTATGTTTATTTGTCGTAGACTTAGATGATTATTTGTCGTAGATTTTATGTTTATTTGTCGTAGTCTTAGATAATGTTATTTGTCGTAGACTTTATGTTTATTTAGTATAATGGGAGTTAGGTAGGGGGTATTTCGTAATCGAAAGTCAATATGAAATAATCATATAATATCAAATGTTGGAAGCCAATATAAATAAACATAAACTATCCTGGTAAAACATCAAATGTATAATATGAAGGTATAATAAACTATCAAAGTAAAAGCCTTCTAATCGCAATTAACGACAGTATCATCAATTATCCTTTGGACTTCGCCTCGTTCATACAGATATGCGTCAAGCCGATCTCGGAGGAAGGATTCAAGGCCGGCAGCGCTTTGATCTCGACAATGATGCCAGTTGGGTGCAATAGGAGGCAGGGGTGCATCAGGTATTAGCAATATCTGCGTAGACAAAGAATGCATATCATAATCCGATCAGATAACACTTTCAACTAAAAAAAAGGATTCATATGAATGTTGTACTTACACCACTGAAATGTGCATACTGCAAACATATCGTATTAATCCCCAACTCTTCATACGCCCAATCGGGTCGGACCGTTAGAGGAGGGACTGTGAACGCATCTTTAGGAGAGAACACAATAAATATGCTGTTAAATGTCGTTGCAACCAACGACCCCATATCGAAGTCTGATAGCCAATACTCAACTAGAGCATCAACACCATCGACAAACCAGTCTAGTGCTTTCGTAACCCTAGCAATGCCGTCGTCGCCGCCTAACCACTGAGCATACAACTGGGGACGATTTTGTAATTCTGTAATCATGCTTCGTCTGATCGTCTTCCAGTAATCTTCTTCATCATGGCCTCCTGAACGCGTAATCGCTCTGAATCCACAATTCCCATCAGGTGCCACGCTATATGACTCGTTAACATATTTGTTCATGAATTCTGGAATGGCACCAATGTGCGGACCTGCAACTAGACCAACTGGGGTAGGATTCGCAATCTTCGCTGCAACTACAGCGGGGGACGACTTCTTAGGCAACGGAGGTCTACCTCGACGCCTTTTCACAGGTGTACATTCATCCGACCCGGCTATAGAGGTCTGAATAGGTGTCTCTGCTGGGGCTACTTCATTGTGGATGCTAGGGGGCCTGCCTCGTTTTCTCTTGATCGGAGTCACTGGCATGAGTGCAGACTTTTGACCAGGTGGTGGTGCATTTTGTTCCTTCCGGAGTTGGATATCAGTGTATTCCCACCCACAAAGGTCGCGTTTGTTGAGGCTCCCTCGCGGGCGACCCTTGGTCTGTACCACTTGCGGTTCCTTCAGATTTGTAAGGTGAGGGTTGCGCATGCCATAAATTGTTGTCGCCCATCGATACTGTTCATCTGCAGAAGCTTTTGGGAAGTCGTTGAAGTACAACTCATCCATCAGCGATCTAGCGACCCTGCGCTTTCGATTAGCATCATCATCAAGCTGGTCTGGAGTATCATGAAGCGGGATCTCAAGCTGTGTCCAGAAACGATGCAGCGCCGAACAGGAGATCGGAATATCACGATTCTTATGACGAGCAACTGTATGGTAGCATGGAAGTCCATATGTTACTTCAATTGTACAGTTACATACGTCGTCACACAGACCATGCAGCTCAGCCTGCTGCTGCTCTTCCATCAACAACTTTATAGCCTTATGAGAAACAGAATGTTGCAGTAACCGAAACACATCTTCAGTTGCTGCAGACGTCATCCCTTTGAGTCGAGATTCTCCAAACGATGCTTTAATTTCACTGATTTGAACCTGAAGAGCTGCATGCATGCTGTCGAAGACAGTATCAAGACTCATTGCTCCCTTTGGAGTCATGAACTCCTTAAATGTGGAATGTGCACTCTCGACTCTGCAATGAATTAGGTACGCATGGAGTAAAGGCATAATATGAAACAAGATATGAAATATATTTGAATGACAAAATTCAATCATACCTGTTAGTGTTTCTGGTTCCCAAATGGAACACCATGTCCGTCCAAGCAGATACAAGATTTTCTTTATAGTTTCTTAACCACTGCCGCTCAAAGTAGTTCACCAAGCCTGATCTATTTTTCCAGCTATCACGTAGTCGAGTCAATCCACTGACGTACTGCTCTTCGGTCCGTGACCAGAGTAAAGTCATGCACTCTCTCGCAAACTTATCTGCAACTGTCACGTCTTTTGTTAGTTTCTTTGCTCTGTCCTCCAAGTTTTTTTGCACATGACGCCGACATAGGATTCGCTTTGTCTGGGGAAAGACAACTGTAATGGAATTAATCAAAGCGAGCTCTCTGTCGGTGGCTATGGCATCAGGAGACCTTCCGACTAAGTTGAGAAGTTCAGCTATGACACCCATAACCCACGAGTAATTTTCAACAGTTTCCCCACTCATAAAAGCACATGCTATGTTGTAGTTCTTCCACGTAGATGTGATGCCAATGACTTCAAAGAAAGGCATATTGTACCTATTTACATAGTAGAGTGTTAAATAGATATATGAAGCTCTCTAATATGGACATGTGCAATGGACTAAAAAACTTAAACAAGATTGACGAAATGTACCTGTTCACTTTGTATGTCGCATCCATCACTAGTACATAAGGGAATGCCTTCAGGAGCGCGATAGAATCGGGATGTGCCCAGACAATGTCACTCAAAACCGGGGAGTCTGGCGCTGTTCTGTGCCGCACAAAATACTTCAACTCCATAGCCTTGGCAAAAAATTGTTGCGGAACGGTTCTCCCCTGCATACCCTTCTTTCGAAGGCTGCCTCTTATGTTGTAGACTTGCTTTAGTTTTGTGACATTCCCGGGCTCCTTTTGAAGGGCTAGCAAAATGTTCCTTGGCTTCGCATGGCTTTCGGTCATGGTCTTAATCAACTCATGTTGTACTATTGTAGGCCTTCCGGCGAACGCATGCCCATGCAAACTCTTGTGTAACTCGTGGTTGTGAACTCCTACAATCATCTGAACCTTCCAACATCCCCTTTCAGTCTCTACAACTTTCAACATGAATGGACATCCATGTTTTTTTGTATTCACGCGTTTGTGGATGTCATCTTTCACGGGTTTGTACCACCCTTCTCTCTCGCAATACATCCATGTCCGCCCAAGTGTAGTCGCATCACTCTTGATGACACGTCTGATCACAATGCACATCTGATTCGATTTTCCCTTCTTCTTCACCCATTCTATAGCTTCCTCCCTACTCTTGAATGTTTCATTAGTAGTAAACTGTTCAGTGTAATCTGCTGACATTACCTGCACAGGCTCCGTTGGGACAGGCAAAGTATTTTCGTATGGGGAACCCAAATCAGATGACAGTTGACCAAGTTGCGTCCCATTAGTTTCCTCTCTGACAGTTGACTGGTCTGGCAAAAGGGTGTTGTTTGGCACTATAGTGTCAAAACTGTAATTGATATACAATTCAGTGCCATCGTTGTCCCCCTTACAAAACCACGAAACAAGTGTCAGTCTCGATATGATAGAGCCAAATTAAATTGTAAAATATTAAATTCATTGTCTATCTATCTATCTATCTATCTATCTATCTCTATCTATCTATCTATCTATATCTATCTATCTATCTATCTATCTATCTATCTATCTATCTATCTATATCTATCTATATCTATCTATATCTATCTATATCTATCTATCTATCTATATCTATCTATCTATCTATCTATCTATCTATCTATCTATCTATCTATCTACCTATCTACCTATCTACCTATCTACCTATCTATCTATCTACCTATCTACCTATCTACCTATCTACCTATCTATCTATCTATCTATCTATCTACCTACCTACCTACCTACCTATCTATCTACCTATCTACCTACCTACCTACCTACCTACCTACCTACCTATCTATCTATCTACCTACCTACCTACCTATCTATCTACCTACCTACCTATCTATCTATCTATCTATCTATAGATATCTACCTAATTTATTTCAATTCATAACATTAATTTTGTATATACTTTATTTATTAACCCCATTATTATAATAAATCCAAACTATATTATAATGCAATTTCGTTAACCCTAATAATATAATGCAATCCCTTTTAACCCTAAAAAATTTCATTAATCGTAAACAATTTCATGAACCCTACTAACTAACAAACCCTACAAAAACATTGCAATTTTGAAAGTTTGAAAGTTTGTAATTTTATATTTCAAGAATTAATGTTATGTTACAAAAGTCATAGTCTCGTCTAGAACATCATCAATACATAATAAGGATGATACATACCCGACGGAAAAATAAAGTTTTTTATAAAGGTAGTAGAACATTCGACACATAATAAGGATAATACATACCCGACGGAGTTCGAATTCCAGCGATATGTCTTCGAGGCCTTTACTCAACTCATCGTTCTCTTTCAACATGTTGACAACTTAATTCTATGCTTGATAACACCGCACAGCTCTTTCGAATACCCACGTATCTTATATAGGCGACGTAGAGTTTTTTTAAACGTAGTAGATGGTCGCAACGACCATGTCACAACTGGTCGCAGCGACCAGGAAACAAATGGTCGCAACGACCATGTCACACAAGGTCGCAGCGACCAAGTGACCAATGATCACAGCGACCAGTTGCGACATGGTCGTTGCGACCAAGTGGAGGTTTCAAAAAAAAATTATGGTCGCAACGACCAGTTGTAACATGGTCGTTGCGACCACATGGCATGCGCTAAACGGCAATTTTGCCTTGCGCTAAACAGAAATCGTGTAAATATATTATAATTCCTTCATGTTTTTCAAAATGCCATATTGTTGGGGAATAACTTCAGTTTCAATCTAGTTCAAATGTTCAATCTACTTTAAAATATTTGAAATTTTAATTACTTTGAAATGCTTTAATCTGATCCCCTAATTATTTAACATAAAGAATATTCTAAAATCATATTTTATTTATATATAAATATTGTACAGTATATTTATTTAAAGAAAAAAACAGTAAAAGAAGTTGTGATCAAACCGAAAGGGGGACCGGGAGAGAGAGAGAGACAGGGTGGATTGGACGTGGTACACAGCTCAACAGAGAAATTTCTTCCAATTTCTATTTTTAATCGAAGAAGACGAAGAGCACGACTGATTTCATTCAAAAGTTGCAGCTTTTCTTTTTCCTGTTTTGGGGAAGAACAAGATGGAACGATTGATTGGCATCACCATCGGCGCCTGGTGGTGTTTTTAGTCGTTCTTTTCTTCTTCAGATTGGGTCTCTGCTTTTGCTTTTTCTCACCAAAAAAGGTAAAGTCTTTGATCAATTCCGGCAAGTTTGGATTTGGCTCAATCTCCGCAATTAACTGTTCTCTGTACATGGAATATTTCCGTCTGGAATTGTGCAAGTTATTGATCAATTCGGAGTTGTTTCATCCCTTAGTTGGTGGCTTTGTTTGAATTTTGGTCACTTAGCCTGTTAGGTTTGATTTGAAGGTTGGGGATATTTCTTCCTTGAAAATTTGTTATTTGTGCTGAATTTTTTTTTTTCAATTTCCGTCGATTTTGGTGCTGAATTTCAAGGGTTTTGATCTTCAAATTGTGGTTTTTGATGATTGATCCAAGTATGTAAAATTCGATGCTCTTATTGAACCCTTGGTGAAGTATTTGCAGTGTTCTTTTTCTGCTTATGATTTTTAGCTGAAAATCTATATCACAATCATTCATATTTTGTATAGATAGATTTTCCCGTTCTCAATTTTGTGTGCAATTACCGATTAATGGTGACTGTGGTGCAATGTTTTTGAAGATTTCGAAGTACTCGAAAACAATATGAGGACTAGGAAAAGGGATAGAAGCCACCACAGATTTCGGAGTATGATGCAGTGCTGTTATGGGGGCCAGTTCGGAGCAAATGACATGGTTCTTGAACCTGGATCAGTTGGAGGAGTTGGCCAGATACCTAGTTCAGGAGATGTTGAAGAAGCCGAATCATCTCTTCGTGAAAGCGGTAGCTTGAACTACGAGGTTAACTTTCATCTCTTCTGCGCAGATTGTCTCTAGATGTGGTTAGTACTTAGTAGTGTACTAGTAGTATCATTATGTGATGATGAACATGTCATACGGATATAGTGTTCGAATGAGCTCAAGCTCGTATCTTTTACGACCTTTATTCTGTCTAGTTTCTATGGTGTTAATGCATTTTGCATTCCACAGGAAGCTAGAGCATTGATGGGTAGATATGAGTATCAGAAGGGAAATTTGCAAGCCGCTTTGCAGGTCTTCGAAGGGATTGATATTAAAGCCATAACTCCTAAAATTAAAGCCGCTCTTTCTCGTAGAATACAGAATCAGAGACATTATTCCCAAAATGATGACGATCCACCCATGTCTACACATGCTGTTAGCCTACTCTTGGAAGCAATGTTTTTAAAAGCAAAGTCATTGCAGGCTGTGGGAAAATTTACAGGTGATCTTTTTGTTTCCGTAATTTTATTCCGCGAAACATATTAGAATATGGCTTCTTTTTGCAGTCACCTTGGTACCGGTAGTATCAATATAACTGAAGGTTTGTTTGGCACACCCACATTATACATTAAGCTCTTTATCAGCATATCTAAGCGTCTTATAGGCAATCAATGCTTTGCACCGTTGCTACAGAGATAACACTAGCTCTAGCTTGAATTGTAACCCTACTTCTAGGGATTTTACACTATTCATCCGTAAGGATGATCTAGGATGACCTTTCTTTCGAAGGGTCTCCTGATTTCTCATCTTTTTTCAAAAAAATAAAATACATCGCACCAAACAAATATTGCCCTTTTCGTTACTGGTTTGATATCAAGCAGTGATGTTTGTGAACTCTAAATCTTTGGTGTTATAATCATTTTACATCGCACCAGCCACCAAACAAACCTTGCCCTTTCAGTTACTGGCTTGATATCTGTGCTTGGATTCTGTAACAGTTTAACTCAACCTTCCAGTGGTGGCCTAATTATCTCTTGCGAATAATTTTTCATGCAGAAGCTGCTCAATCATGCAAAGTTATTCTGGACATAGTTGAATCTTCATTACCAGATGGCTTGCCTGAAAACTTTGGTACTGACTGTAAATTGCAGGAGACTTTAATCAAGGCTGTGGAATTGCTTCCAGAACTCTGGCAACTCTCTATCTGTCCCGAGGAAGTTATATCGTCATACAGAAGGGCTTTGCTCTATCGATGGAACCTTGATGATGAATCTACTGCAGCGATTCAGAAAGAGTTTGCCATTTATCTTTTGTACAGTGGAAGTGAAGCCACTCGTCCTAACTCGGGTTCAGAAACGCATTCCTTCATTCCCAAAAACAATCTAGAAGAGGCCATTCTACTACTAATGCTGCTCTTGAGAAAAGCAAACAATCACATAATTGCATGGGACCCTGCAATCTTGGATCATTTGTTGTTCGCTCTTTCTGTATCTGGATTGCCTCGTGCTTTAGCCCGTCTAGTAGAAGAACTGCTTCCTGGGGTTGTTGATCGGAAAGAGAGGTATCACACTCTAGCTCTTTGCTATTATGGAGATGGCAATAGCTTTACTGCATTAAATCTTCTAAGGAAATTGCTGGCAACTAGAGAGGACCCAACATCGGCTCCTGGTTTATTGGTAGCCTCGAAAATATGCGGACAGAATCCTGAGTTGGCAGAAGAAGGGGTCGGATATGCTCGAAGAGCCCTTGAATGCATAAGCGGCAGATGCAGTCAGATAGTCGGTACAGCCAATTGTCTATTGGGCGTGTCACTCTCGGAACATGCTAGATCAGCTGTTTCTTACTCACAGAGGATCACAAGGCAATCAGAGGCTATTGATGCGCTTGAAAGAGCATGGAACTTGACCGAGTTGAGAGACACAACAACCGCTTACCACCTCACTCTACAATTAGCGGAACAGAGGAAGTTGGATTCTGCATTACAATATGCAAAGGAACTTCTTAAACTGGAAACTGGGTCGAATTTGAAAAGCTGGGTGCTTATGGCCCGTATATTATCTGCACAGAAGCAGTTTGTAGAATCCGAAACAATCATTGACGCCGCTCTTGACCAGAGCATGAAATGGGATCATGGACAACTCCTAAGAACTAAAGCAAAACTCCAAGTGGCACAAGATCATCCAAAAGACGCCATCACGACATACACTCAGCTCCTAGCAGTTTTGCATCTTCAACATAAAAGCTTTAAATCTGCAAAGGAGCATCGCAAGGTATGCTCGTCTTCGCCCCTACAATTGAGTCATTATCATTGAATTTCAAGACTTTCATCACCAATATAAACATTTTTTTCCCCAAACATTGTTGTAAGTCACTGGTTTTAGTAATTTTTGAACAGGTTATTAGGAATTATGACCAGCATTTGGTATCGGAGACATGGCAAGATCTAGTTTACATATACATAAGCTTGTCATCGTGGACTGACGTTGAGGCTTGTCTGTCCAAATTGAGGGCTATCAAACCCAACTCCGCCTCTGGATGGCATGCCCTTGGTATGCCGACATTTGCTGTTGTGTCTTGTATATAATTTACTTAATCTGTTCAGGGAAAATCTGTAGAACTTACTTTCGGATTTTTTTTTATTTCCGTTGTTTGGGTATCATTTGCAGGATCACTCCATGAAGCGAAAGCAATGTTCAAGGAAGCCTTGGAGGCATTTACAGTTGCCTTAAGTATCGACCCCAACCACGTTCCAAGCTTGATCTCCTCAGCAGTGGCTCTAAGACATCTAAGTAACGACAATATATCCTTCGCGGTCAGCAGGAGCTTCTTGATGCAAGCTCTCAGTCTTGACAGGATGAATCATTCAGCCTGGTATCAACTCGGCCTGCTGTACAAATCACAAGGAACTGATTTTACGACAGAAGCTGTTGAGTGCTTCGAAGCTGCAGCTGTTCTTCAAGACACTGCCCCGGTTGAACCATTCGGCCAATAAGCCATTGTTGCAGTTGATATAATTCTCACCAGAGTAAATACAACCATTGCAATTTATACGACAAATCCACAATCTGTAGGTATTCGGAAGATCAAAAACAGGTGGTATATATTTAGCTTTTCCATGGATTGGCGGTGTGTATTTGGGAAGAGGAGAAACCATGTTGAGACTTCAAAGGAGAGTTTATAGTTATACTGTGAGAGTTTATTTTTCCATCATAGTAGTTTGAAGAGGTTTATGACCAAAAGAAAAAAGGATTTTGTATCATTTGCAGTTAAGTTTAATCCAGAAACCTAAACATTAAGGGCTTGTGTTTGGTTCAACTTTGGTTTTTTAGTTTTCAAGCATTTTTATTTCCCAATCTGCTTACAGAAACTCAAAGCTGAACCAAACAAGACCTAAGCAATTGGTACATAATGGGAGCTGTTCAGTGATCTGATGAATGTTTATTTACAGTGAATCAGCAATATGAATGGGGATCAAGTGGAAAATTTGTGCTCATGAGAGCCATTCCAAAATGCTTCACAAGCTTTGCACAATAGGAAACAAGGCAGAGAGCCACTACAGGTAATGTAAGAGAAGATCCGTCGACGAATTTCTTAACCTACAGCTCTGCCCTAAATGAACATCCCCAAAAGCATACCTGTAGGCACAATATCAGGAAAACATCAGTACATGGAAATCGAACATAAGATGCCAAAGTATGGAGTGCACGGTAAAGATTACCTATATTCGCAGTATTCAGGTAACGCACAGCGAGCTTTTGAGTAATCCCAATAACATTCGTCGTCTCTGAGAGGTCCACGCTTGCCTGCCATGAAATACCAGCAATGCAATATGAAGAATTCGTTGGAAGAAGCACAGGAGGAAAGGAACCAGAACCTTAGGATGGGTCTTTTTTTCTACCTTTGGTAACAAACTTCAGTTTTGCGTCGGGATGACTGTCATGCCACATCTCAAGCCATAACTCCCTCATTAGGACTGGATCTCTGACAATGTTCCTATGATTTACTATATAACAAAGCCAGAATACACCAGAGGATAAACGTTAAATATAGCAACGCTGCACAAATAATTTCGTCGCAAAGGGCTCCAATCAAACAAGTTCTTAAGCAATGAACTTGTGATGTACCTTTGTCAATCTCCCAGACAGCTGTTCTCCTCCCTGGAATACTTTCAGAATCTTCATAGTATGTGATGTATTTAGTTTTAGGTGACCTGGTCATATTGGGCACTATGTCTTTGTCAGGTTGATGTACTACATTCAGCTCCAACTGAACGTCAGATCCATCATGCTCTGACTGCCAAAGAAATGCAGGAGAAAGGATTAGCTTGCGCTTAGATTTCCATCTATTGGAAGTTCGGAACTAAAGTATTCCCGAGGCACTGCATTCTACATATCTCATTTTTACCTGTGGAGTCCTCGTTATGTTGACTTTTGATCCAAGCCATTCTTTGCACCAAGAGAGGGAATGATATGGTACCTGTTCCAATTGATCTGATGCTTAGTGAAACAAATATGAAATAAATGAAAGACATAAGATAACTTGCAGGAAAGTTTGTGGCTTCTCACAGACCGTCTCATCCCCACTGGCCATTCCAGAAGTCCCTTCAATCAGGTTCCCTGACCTAAGGGAACACAAAAATAATAAAAAGTCACATACAAAAGCTTGATAGAATAAGTTCAAGCCACCACCGGTATGTAAGCTAACATGACCAGATTTAGCATCAGTTGGCGTAAGTTTTAGAATGAGAGACCGGGTAATTATGAATATCTTTGGACGTAATTACAAGATAGTGCTAACCTTGAATGTAAGGATCCTTCAACCTCATAAATGACATCAGTTATGATCCAATTGTCGGGGTAAGGCTTTCCGCTGGGGGCAAAATAGTAGCCAACCTGTTTTGCAATGGCCAAGACACTAAATCTGTCATTCACCAGAATATGCTTATAACCTCAAAGGTACTGAGGAAAAGTGACTCCTACACAGCTATAGGTAGTAGGCACTGGGAACTCAAAAAACACAAGCAGTAACACAACTATAAGTTAATGATGGCTGCACAGGGCACCACTATTTCAAAGTCTTGAAGATGAAACAAGGACTGCGTAAATACCTCCGTTTTGGAATCTATTCCGTATATGCAGAATACATTCTTCAGCGGTGGTCGCTCCCAAGGTGTCAGAGGATTGAGAACTGGATCTTCGTGATATGACCTGAAGCAATTTCAGTTCTAGTGCCAGTCAACATTTATTCAACTTGCCCATTAGATTTTTTTTTTTTTTTTTTTTGAGTGGTTTGAACCTACTCTGGCACAAAATATGCTTTCTGGATAATCAAATGCTGGAATTCGGAAAAGAACCATCAACACCGTGGGAGATGAAACCCCAAAGACTAACAACATATAGAAGGAAAGAAACAGGAAGTCAAAATATACAATACTTTTCATTGTTTATCGTACATAGAATTGTCAAATGGAAGAAAAGAAACAGGAAGTCGAAATATGTAAAAGATTGCCATTGAGTAAAAATTGTTTTATTATAGTTTTAATGGACCAGAGAATACGAGATGAAATGTAAAAGTTATTCAGATAATACTTACTTTTCTAGATGGTACAGCACTCTTTGTCCATCTGGATCATAATCTTTTATAGCTTTGAAGAAAGTCCCATCAGATACCTCACGAGCAGAAAACGATAACTGGGTTGGTACTCCACATTCCGCAGCAGATCTGTTAGCCTCTGTTAGCTCAGTAACGGATGGATAGGCATCACTAATACCTGTTTGTAAATAAAACAAAGGCATGAATGATT
Source organism: Persicaria maculosa (assembly GCA_963922045.1). Taxonomy (NCBI): domain Eukaryota; kingdom Viridiplantae; phylum Streptophyta; class Magnoliopsida; order Caryophyllales; family Polygonaceae; genus Persicaria; species Persicaria maculosa. The sequence continues at coordinate 12,275,643 of OY998257.1, read as the reverse complement.
ATAAGATATGAGATGTATAACCCAAAGGGAAAAAAATACCAAGATGATTCTAGGAACTGCTACCAGTTATAGAAGGAATTTCAATATTAACTAAGTTTGTAGGCCATCCAGAGAAGTTGGACCTAAACTCTTCCTCCTGACATTGATGTACATAACGAACGTCCTCCCTCTTCTCAGAATAATGCTTCCAATATTGGCTGTCAGCCTTGCAATACCTTGAAAATGGCATCATCCATAGTGAAGATCCAAATGAATTGAACATTAACCGAGCTGTTCCCTGGTTGCAAGATCAGATTATAAGCATGTCATTTTCTTATCCCCAGCCCCAATGTATCAAGAATTCCTTCTTAATCTGTGTTTCCCTTTACATTTCCATGCAACTAAAATGAAACAAAATAAGCAAATGACGATAAACCTATACTTGTTAGCATATCAGCCAAAGCTCCTTTTGGTCAATTAGATAAGGTATATTTTTCCTTCTCTAAATTGCACCGGCAATGGATGCTCATGCAGGTGGAATGTGGATACCATGGCTAGCCTAATGAGAGAAATACTAGAAAGTCATGACTTTCTATAGATCCCAAAATAAATGAAGTCTCATGAACCGACAATCATTTTGAGAATTAATAGAGCAAGAGGATAAGAGAAAAACCTCTGAAACTGGAAGACCAAAGGTAGTTCCAGAAAGTGTTGCCCGGATAGTCTCAGGTGCACCCAGTAAAGGCGCTCCTGAAATTCACGAAGAGTAAATATATTACACATTGCTTCAATAATCCATAACGGATTGTCCTCAAACAGGGATTCTTTTCTCTTAAATCATAATCATACCAACTGCAAAATAGGCATGAATGTGTTTATCAAGCCACTGGATATAATGTTTTGGAGCAATCTCAAGCTTCAACCATTCCAAAAAGTAACGAAAAATATTATTTCCAAGTGAATGAGCAAACACAATAGAAGGTCCACCACGGAGCTTATGAGCAGTTTCAAAAGTCAACCTAACAGAAAGGGAGCAAGCGCATATTAGTACTTGCAAGTTTTACACAATACATAGTCATAGACAACAAGAATAGTCCCGAAGGATTTTAAAAATTTATATCGCAGAATTTTTAAGAATTGTGAAAATAAGTATATCAGCAAAACCATAGCACTTTCAGCATTCATACTTTTCACCTCTTATATTGATAGAACCCACTGACTACAAGGATCTCTTCTGGAGTCGTATCATATATGATAATATTTAATTGCCGGCCTACTATTATACTCTGCAGAATACACTTAAATGCTAATCCTAACTTCCAAAGTTTAATGAAAATCAATATTTTACTTCACTTTAATCTTGCTGAAATAACTGATACATATGCAGGCATGCAGGTTACTATTAAGAAATGTTTGCCTATGCGTAACAAGAATAGAAATAACAATATCATGGCAAGTTTGCATTTGAAAGAACCATAGGAAATGAAAATCAAAGGGTCATGCAGATGAAAGAGCAAAAGATTTGTATTCTTTCTGCATACTCACTTTAAGGTGTGAAAATAAAGATCGCGCTCCTCAAGCTTTGATGGTGACAGTCTCCAATCATAAGGAACAGCAATGATTGCATTGGGCTGTATACCAAACTGAACACACCATTTAACCCATTCCTTCCACACTGAAGAGAGAGGACCTAAAACCAAAATAACAACTGCAGGTCAGAAGTACTAGGCAAGCAAGGTATATTGCTATATAGAACAGGGAATCGGCAAATTTAGAAGCAATTTATTTCTCATCCTATAGTAAATGGGCTGAAGTCTGCACAAATTGATTCCTCCTTCGGTAATATTTTTGCCTTTTGGTACAATAGCCCCCGAATTCAATTGGGTTGTCTCATTTAAATCCATCACAAAAAGAGAAGCTCATACTAGACTTAAGGTTCTTTTACATAGTTTACGACTTTCCCAACTAAAGCATCACATATATCATAAACCTGAAAGAAGATTAAGAAACTGTATGCATTTGATATCCAACTTCTATTAGAACATCAAATGAGGCATCACATTAGATCATATCTTCTTCTTTTTTCAATTACAAACACCACAGATACCTGTTATGTAACCAGGGTCAAGCTCAGTTATTGCTGACAGACCACTGTCAGGCCTTGATTTGCATTCAGGGTGATCGGTTTGATTATATGGGTCTAGGACCATGCACTTAAGCCAGCAATTTACAGCAGAAAGAAGCTGCATTATAGATTATGAATAAACATCAGATTTAAGCAGAAATATTGCTTTAACAAATACACATCCAGTATAGGTCAATCGTGATCATAAAAAATTCTAATTGCAGAACACTGAGCAACACAGTATAAGAAAACTCCCAGAAAATAAAAAATGCACTTGGAAGTAAAACATCTTCATAACAAGCATGCTTCAATAAAAAACAATTATGAGAAACAGCCATGATAAGCACTTCTATAGGATTAAAAGGAACAAAAAGGTAATAGAGTCATCACACCAAGAAGAAGAAAAAAAAGATCATTGAAGCTCAAGTACAACACTATGCCATACAGGAAGACAACCCAGATCATCAAACCTAATAAAGAAAACAAAAATTGCTGGGTTAAAAAAAAATCATCACACCCAAAAGAAAGAATATAATCAGTCGGGAAAGTTATCTCCAACACTAATCTTTTATTTCTCCACCAAAAGCAACACTCCCTGTGGCATTGGATATTTGGACACAATCTTTCACTCCAAAGTCTCTGCCATGGTGTTGCTTTGTTGTACAGAAATAAAATATTAGCGGTGAATAAGTTATCACCCATAATCAATCAAGTAAAGACTAAAGAGTACGGAGTATTTATTAAATGAAGTAAACAGTCATACAATCCATCATTAAATGAAGCAAACAATCATACAAATTAATAACTAAATGATCTAAGGAGAGCCACACAATCCAACAAACCATACTCCAATTGGTAAACCCCACCAAGGAGCAGTCACAAAAACAAACTCAAACCCTGAAAACAAAACAAAAGAAGAAGCTAAAAACAACACTGCAATACCATAAAGGAAAACAGCTCCAATCACCAAACACAGTAAACAAAACAAACAATTCCAATTCCAGGAAAAAAAGGGGAGCTTGGAAAACAAAAGAGTCAATTTGGGGGGGGGGGGGGGGGGGGGGGTACCTTTGTGCTGTCAAGCCACACCAAATCAAGCGGGTTGAAATCAAGGGGTGAATAAGGGCAATCAAGGATCGACCAAGCCCTCAACTGGGTAGAAGCAAAACCGGGAATTATAATCCCAGAAAGCTTCGAATAGTCCCCAATGAACGCCCCATCACCATCTGCAAACCCAATTTGTAAGACTCCGACGATCACAAACAATGCAACGATCAAACCAACCCCTCTCATTCAGAACACAACAGAAATTATCCGTCGTAACGAAGCACGGCGATGAAGGGCCCTTTGTTACCCGCACCGTACCCAAAAAATGAAAAATAGGGCAGATGTGGATTTGGAAAGTCGTCGTGCGACGGCCATTCGTGGTGGCTGATGAGATGGAGTAGTGCTCCTGCATTTGTACATATTGATGGAGATGCACGCGTTCGTTGCCCTCTTTCTTCTCGCTTGACCGATCGCCTCTAACAACGGTTCAGATGGAAGATTCGGAGTTTAGACGATTAGGTTGATGAATTGGATGAATTACGAATTGGTCTGGTGTTGAATTGTGGATGTTGTATTGAATTTTTGACCATCTGGAAGTCCCCAAAGTTTCAGTCTTTATCTGCATTGTAAGCGAGCTTCGACTGTTCAATTCCAAAATGGAAGGTTATGAAATATTGAAATCGTACTTCGTCGATTAATACAACAAATCCTATAAGAAATTACAGATAATAATATGATGATACAAGTTTGAGGGCCCACTTTGTCAGATTTGGCCTTCATTCATTTTTTTTTTTTTTGCTTTTGTTGTTAATATATGCATCTAGATTGGTTAATATTGTATTAAGATAAAATGGATTTCATAAAGTCTAACGGTAAGACTTGTTTCGTCTATTGATAAGATACCTTTCATGTAATTGCACTCAAAAGTCTTTTTAATATTTTACTCTCTCTTGCTTTACTATCTTTCAATCTCCGGTTCTGCACGCCCCTTCCATCACCACCGTGAGGCGACGATGTTGATCCATCTCCGGTACTGGCATGGACGACCGAGTCTGAGCGTGCGTGAGGAGGTGAGGAGAGAGGAGAGTAAACCAAAGAAAGTAAAAAAAAATGAAAAGGATGCGAATGTAAATACGTAAATTTCATCTTGCCATTAGACGAAACTCATCTTGCTCTTAGACTTACCCGAACATAAATTCGCTCGATTTTGAAAAATAACATAATCGAATTACTTTAGCAGATGAGAATTACTTCAGTAGAGGCGGAGAGGGGAGGATCGTGGATGGCTAGGGACAGTGCAGACTTAATGTGGGGATCGGTGGCAAGTTGCATCCGGCGAACAGCTTCAGAAGTCTTGGGCATTTCTCGGGGGAGTAGCAGACACAAAGGCAACGAGACTTGGTGGAATGAAGAAGTGCGAGAAGCGGTCAGGGAGAAACAGATGGCGTTCAGAAGATTGGTGAGTAGTATTAGCGAGGACGAAAGGGAGTGTCGACTAGTAGAGTACAAACGTGCCAAGAAAGAAGCCAAAGTTGTTGTGGCAAAAGCTAAAGAAAAGGCTTTTGAGCATATGTATAAGGCGTTGGATGAGAAGGGGGAGACAGATTGCTTTTCTCACTGGCTCGGGCCAGGGAACGTCAGAGTAAGAATTTGGACATGCCAAGATATATTAAGGACGAGTCGGGTAGAGTGCTGGTGGATGACTCACTGATTCAGCAGAGGTGGAAGAGATACTTCTCTAAGTTACTTAATGAGGGTTTTACAGCTACAGATGGTACTTTGAGCAGTAGTGGCCGTGAGAATTTTACATACTGCAGACGCCTATCTTATGAGGAAGTGAAGGGGGTTGTAAGTAAAATGAAGAGTAGGAGAGCTGTTGGGCCGGATGAGATTCCGGTTGAAGTGTGGAAGTGTTTAGGCGTTAAGGGAGTGGAGTGGCTTACCCAAATTTTCAACGTTATCCTCAGGACTGCGAGGATGCCAAAGGAATGGAGACTCAGCAAGTTAATCCCAGTATATAAGAACAAGGGCGATGTACAACAATGCAACAACTATAGGGGTATTAAACTCCTTAGCCACACAATGAAGATTTGGGAGAGAGTTATCGAAAGACGGCTGAGAGGGTTGGTTAGCGTTTCCGAGAACCAGTTTGGTTTTATGCCAAGAAGGTCAACTACAGAGGCTATTCATTTGATGAGGCGCTTGGTGGAGAAATACCGGGAACGGAAGAAAAATCTGCATATGGTTTTCATTGATTTGGAGAAGGCATACGACAGAGTGCCAAGGGACCTTATTTAGGAATGCTTGAGAGCTAAAGGGGTTCCTGAATCCTACATGAGGGTTGTTAAGGATATGTACGAGGGTTCACAGACTAGTGTGTACTCCCACGGTGGGGACCCCGAGTACTTTGACGTACAAGTGGGTTTGCACCAAGGCTCGGCTTTGAGCCCGTTCCTCTTTACATTAGTCATGGATGTGGTGTCAGGGAGTATCCAGGGTGGGATCCCGTGGTATATGTTGTTTGCGGATGATGTTATCCTGATGGATGAGACTAGGGTAGGGGTCAGCAACAAGCTTGATTTATGGAGGGATAAGCTTGAGCAGAAGGGCTTTCTTTTGAGCAGGACAAAGACGGAGTATGTGGTTTTCAGGTTTGGCGAGGAGGAAGTGGGAGACGAGGGGGTCTTGTTGGGTGGGGACCTTGTTCCGAAGAAAGACAGTTTCAAGTATCTGGGATCTGTGATGCAGAGCGATAGAGGGGTAGACATGGATGTCAAGCACCGAATTCAAGTAGGTTGGCAGAAATGGAGGGCTGCGTCAGGAGTCCTATATGATAGAAAAGTTCCACTTAAACTCAAGGGTAAGTTCTACAAAGTGGTGGTGAGACCAGCTTTATTATATGGGGCAGAGTGTTAGGCGACAGTTAAAGCACAAGAACAGAAACTCATGGTGGCTGAGATGAGGATGCTCAGATGGATGTGTGGGGTCACCTTGCACGACAGAATCAGAAATGAGGTTATCAGAGAAAGGGTAGGAGTGGCTAGTATTTAGGCTAAGTTGCGGGAGGCGAGACTGTGATGGTATGGACATGTTTAGAGAAGAGATCCGAGGGCGCCAGTGCGCAGATGTGATCATTTGGATATCGACAGTGTCCGTCGAGGGAGAGGTGGTCCAAAGAAGAGCTGGCGTGAAGTGATTCGACAAGACCTGACCGTGTTGGGACTCACTGAGGGGATGTCACGCGATAGAGTGCAGTGGAGGAGTGCTATTAGAGTTGACGAAGGCTAGTCAGGTGCAACGGTTCCAGTATCGTGCTTGCTTTCCATCTCATCTTGTTTATGTGCATCCTATCTTTTTTCTTAGCTCTTGTGGGTTGTCATTTTTCCTTATTTTCCTGTGTATGTTCCTAGTGTGGAGTCTTGTCCTGTCTTTGAGGACTTGTCTTGGGTCACTGGGAAACACCCTCTCGACCTAGTCGGGGAAAGGGTGCGTACAACTTGACCCCCCAGACCCTGCTTTAAGCGGGATACACTGGCCACGTTGTTGTTGGGGTTGAAGTAGAGAGAGAGAATTAACAAATGAGGATTATAATTAGCTACTTGAATTAAAGATGAAGGTTTGCAAAAAAGACATTGGAAACAAGAACAGAAGAGAAAGGAGGAGTCTGTAGAGAGAGAAGCCGAGCTGCAGAGAGATGGAGATTGGATGTGCATTTTGTTGACTTTGAGATTCGGTGTCGAGGCTGTGATGAACCTTTAAACCTTGTAATACTGAAAACTGAACAATAAAATATGCCGACTTCGAGCTCAGGTGTTGACATCGAGCTTGCCGACTCCGGGTGTCGATATCTACACCGTGCGGATGGCGAGAAAATAACCGTGCATATAATAGGCCACTTTTTTTTTTTTGCTAAAAACTATGTCACTATATTTACAAGCAAAGCAGTATTTTAAGTTTATAATTGCTACTATAACTTAAAAACACTATTGTTAACCCAATTTAGAACAAGTTTAAAATATCAAGCTTTATAAACTTGATCATCACGAGTTTCATCTCTCCCATGAGAATATAAAATAAACTAATAAAGTACCTTATAAATGGTACATATCAATCAATCATATTAAGTTTTACTCCCTCCGTTCGGCAAAACTTGTCATTTTAGGGTGTTATTTTTGTTCAAAAAAACTTGTCATTTTAGGTATTTTGTGCTTCACTTTACAAAAATGCCCTTGATATGATTGATGGTTTGTTAGTTGTAGTTTTCGATAAAGTAAAAAAGAAGGGTAATAATTGAGGGTAAATTAGTATATTTGTTAATTGTCTTAAAACTTGTGAAAAAAGCTAAAATGACAAGTTTTGCCGAACGGAGGGAGTATAATACTATTGCCTAAACACTTTCAAAGCATTATAATCTTAAACAAGTGGAATTCAAACACACCCATAGGGTATTTAGAAAACTTGACAAGGAAAATATGGTTAAATCTTGTTTTAGTGCGTTTCACAACAAGTGGTGATGTCAGTATATTTAACCATTTTAAAACAATAAAATTTAATGTAAAAATTGCCTAATAACCATTTTACAACAATAAACCCGTGATCCTTGGTCCTTTTATATTCTGGGGTACCAACAATTCTTCATCTGGAGAAATACATACAAGTGAACTTCAAACTGAATAAACTACGAACATCCAGATACACAAAATTTCCAGACAGTAAAATTTTAATGAAAGATTCATGAGTAATGAGTGAAAAGCTAAAAGCTGATGATGGGAGTGTTATACCAACAACAAATAACAAAGCTTTGCATACTTCATTAACCAGTACCAGATAAGAGTTCAGAGTTCACACACATTACAGTAATGAAAGTGCTCAGACCAGAAACAGGGGTAAGACATCAGGGAAGATCCCAAGTCTGAATGGTAAACAGCTAGGTTCAGTTCTCAAATCATGACAGCATGAGCAGAGAAATCACATTTTTCTGATACTATGCATAAAACTAGCTAGCAGGCAGTTGCTCCATCCATGATCATCTGATTCGTAGCTTTATATACCGTTTAACCTACCGCATGTTCTCCCTGCGCCTCACATATCTTGTCCTATCGTTATACCTTGGTCTGTCACGGTCTCTTGGAGCCGCTGGCTCAACCCTCTTTTGCCTCTCTGGTGGCCTTTGGACAATCTCCCCGTTTACAAAGAGCTCAGCTGCAATGATAAACACCAAGTTGAATAAATGATGGCGTGGTGGATAAGAAGTACTCCCTCCGTTCGGCAAAACTTGTCATTTTAGCTTATTTCACAAGTTTTAACGCAAACAACAAATGTACTAATTTACCCTCAATTATTACCCTCATTTTTTACTTTATCGAAAACTACAACTAACAAACCATCAATCATATCAAGGGCATTTTTGTAAAGTGAAGAGCAAAATACCTACAATGACAAGTTTTTTTTAACAAAAATAACACCCTAAAATGACAAGTTTTGCCGAACAGAGGGAGTACTATTTTAAAAAAGCGTGGATGATATTTGGAGACACGATGCTTCGTTTAACAAGCTGAAACAGAAGTTCAGTGTTTTCACTTTTCAGGAGACTCAGATTATAAAATGTCCCGTGTTTTCTCCTCGGGCAGATAACATAAGTTTCGATAAAATTTGATCACCTAAGGGTGTGGTTTCTTCACCCTTTTTTTAAGGGGTGGAGAAGGTGGAAGGAGATGGAGGTGGGGGAAATTTCCCCACCTTGGTGAGAGAGGGTGGAGGAGATGGAGGCAAAAGCCACCCAGCCCACCCTGAAGGTGGACGGGGTGGGGCGCCAAACACACCCTAAATAGCCCAAGTTTAACTTCCACCTATTGTTGTATTGCCAATTTGTCCTTTTAACTTAGTGAGTAGTGACCCTCACAACTGATTGTCAAATTCTGGAAAAATAATTCAGAACTGCCAAAAACATGCCTTAAAAGTTAAATTTCAACTCTAGACCACTAAAATGACTTTTAACTTCCAGAAAACAAATTCCCATTTTATGACGTGAATACAGAAAATGAAAAGGTTCAGAGCATGAGGCATGAAGTTGAGCATTAGTTCTCATGATCTTAAAAAAGGATATGGTCAATGGAGGAATTCAATACACATACCTCCATAATCCTTGTACTCTGGATCAACATATGAATCAGGCAGCACAAACATCACACCAGGTATTGCTACAAAAGAAGAAAACACAAAAGCAAAAGTGAATTACCAATACCTCTCACAAAAATTCAAATGAATGACGCTGAAGTAATAAACATGAAGTTCATACATTCCATCTTATTGGCAGTTTCCTCGTCAATTTCACATCCAAACCCCAAGTATCTCTCACAAGAGACATTGTAAATTTTCTTCTTTGCTTCTTCCTCACTGCATTCATCAATTAACAGAACATTCATTCACTTCACCAACAATTCAGAGCCTATCACAGCTTACAAAACTGGCAGAAGTACGAACAAACGGAAATCATATAACAATAATGAAGGAAAACCTAAATTCATTCACACACATAAACCCTAAAATTCATCCTATTTCCCTTATCTTTTCAAATTACCTCCCAACGACCTTAGCGAGCGTCTGAATATAACAATCGATAATCTCCTGCTTGGTAGCATTTTCACCGCCGGGCTTATCCATAACAATAAGCCAGTGCTCATAGTCGCAGCCAGGGAACAGCGGCGCCATCTCGGTCGGCGGACGGTCACTGAAGTTCGAGCCAGAGTTCAGCGGCGAGAACTGTCCAGACCGGTTGACGCGGCAGCGTATCGTGCTGAGCCGGGACGGAGGACATGAAGACGGCGAGATGAGCCGGGCGGCCCGCAGGACGAAGGAACCAGGTCTCGCAGGCCGGGCGAAGGTCTGCACCGGAGGCGGATGTGTGATTGAGGAGGCAAAGCGTCTGGCGATGGAGGAGACAGAGAGCGGTGACTGGAGGCGGAGAGCGCGCACCGACCTCGCGAGAGAGGAAGCCATTGTTGATGAGTGAGTGGGAGAAAAATCAGAAAATGATGACCTAGGTAGGAAGCCGGAGGGTTTTCAGTGAGGGGTTACAGAGGAAATGATTTTTTATTGGGCTCGTTATTGGGCCTGGTATATTGGGCCTGGAAATGTTGGAATTGGCCCAATAGGCCTGACTACGGCCGTACAAGTTAACAGCGCCACCAGTTTCTTTTGAATTTGCTCTCCTCTTCCGTCGACCGTTTCAGAACGCTCCTCGCTCCGCCCTCCTCCCTCTCTCTCTCTCTCTCTCTCTCTCTATATATCGCTCGATCAATTTCTCTCTCCGACTTTTTCCGGTAATCTCGATCTCTGTGATTGAAGGTGCGACAAGGTTGGCAAAATGGGGTGCTTTCTTGCTTGTTTTGGTTCTTCCAAGAACAAGCGGTCCAGTAAACGCCCTCCGGTTTCGTCGTCTTCATCTGCTCCATCTCCGGTGAGCTTTTCCTCTTCTTTTTTTTTTCTCCCATATGTGTCGGAACTTCTTCAGATTGATTCTGATTAAGGAATGGTTCTCTAAATTTTAGCAGAAATTTGGAAGTTCCTACAAGCCCGTTCTGCAGGATCTCGCTCCAAAACGGGCTAATGTGGATGAATCGATCTTCGTGGTTCCACAATCCCCGTGAGTTTTCTCTTTTTAGGGTTTATCAGTAGGCAAAGCCCGGGGGACTACTTAGCCTGAGAAATTGGCCCCTTTCTCTTGGAATTTTCATGTTTTTGTGCTTTAAATAGGTCAAGATTTAATTTTGATTTTCCGCGTTCTCGGTGTTGTTTATTCTAGGGGAAAGCAAGAGGGAAAATTGAGCGCTGGATCACCGAAGAAAGTGATTTCTGATCCATACAAACCTGCCTCGAAATCAATAGATAAGGCAGCCGAAGATTCGCAGGGTACCGGAGAATCTGGTGATGAGAAGGTCTTGGTTAATGGGGATTCCATTACAGAACAAAGCAATTTGCTTCCAGCTTCCAAAAGTGGTGGTTCAACCTTGTCCGGCTTGGGACCTTACCCTCCCAATCACAGGTATCATAACTATAGAGAGAGTGACAATGAGGATGAAATGGAAGAAATTGATGTGGATGATTATGATGAGGACAAGGACGGTGCTGATGAGGTAGATGATGTCTATGACAAGGAGGATGATAGCCCGAATACGAACCAAGAATGGACGACACCTATGTCCTTTTCATCCATGGAATCAAGGACTAGAAGCCCCACTTCCTGTTTGCCTATGAGAGATCTTGATGGTATGCTAGATGGTGAGCTACCAGTGAAGTCTCAATTGAAGCTTGATGGAGGAGCCAAGGACGAGCAAGAAAACGCTGTTGAAGCGAGTTTTTCTGGCTGGGTAGTATCGTCCCACAAGACTCCGGCTAACAAAGCTACTGCTCGTGGCATGGAAGTGATACCATCAGAAACAAGTGCATCATCACATGGGTCAAATTCAGTGAGAAGCTTCAGTGATAGACCTATCTTGGGTGCATTAACTGTGGATGAGCTTAAACAGATCATAGCATCTTCGTCCCCAAGAAGATCACCAAGTCACAACGCCGATGATAAGCCGATAATAGGTACTGTTGGATCACATTGGAGTGAAGAGACTCCAGCTGTACAAACTGACTCCGTTTCTCCATTTAAAGGCATCCCAAACACTACTAGCAAATATAGAGAGGTATACAAAATATGAATGGCTCGGAATTTTTTTTTTTCTCATATCTGTTGTTTTGAGCCAAATTGAGTATTACTGATTCTCTGTGTGATGTATGATGCAGGATAAGACGGTAAATTGGCACTCCACTCCATTCGAAACACGCTTGGAGCAAGCTTTGAAAAAAAGTGCTGCTGGGGTTCCTTTCTAAGATGGTGTTTATATGTGAATTTTGTGAGTGATGGTTGTGTGAAGTTGCTTTCTTGCTTTGTATTTTGAAAATCATATACTTTAATCATCGGATGTGAATAACTGCAAAGTTGTATGGAAGATTTTGTTTGCTGAAATCTTTTATAATAGTATTTGAACATGTGAGATTGTGAGGCATTGATCCTTTGTCTTCCATATCTACTGTATTCTCATCATACCATGGCTGGAGCCAAAAATCAAAAGGAAGCACTGAAACTGTCAGCTTGCTTCGTCTTTATAGCAAAAAATGATCATGTAGATTCTATTGTTGGAGTAAAATGCGAGATGGAGGAGTTGATGTTCGTATAAATGGTTCAATGGAACCAAAAGCTAACAGCTTTCCTATATACAAAATCACGCGTTTGAAAGAGAAACATTTGCAGCTATCCAAGGAAAAAACATGATCAGCAATCAAGCTGGTTGTCGCGGAAGATGGTAGAAAAAAGCTTCAAAGCATGCTCAACATTCAACCCCACATTGTTTCAGAATTGGACCGGTTTGCTTAGGCAAGAAAGGGTCGATCCTGACCCACAGCAAGGAGAAAATTGATGCAAGAAGAATGGACCAGAGCACGACGATGGTGGGTGTCCTGTTCTGCCTTCCCATCAGACCCTTGAGGAACGGATAGAGGTGAACAATGACCCAGAAGGCAAAGAAGAGTTTCCCAAAGAGCGGTCCCCATGAGTTGTAACCGTTGTTGATGGCATCCGACACACCAGCTACAACACCTACCATGTTGAGTATGATCAGAGTGGTTGGAGGTATGAGAAGGGTGGTCCACTTGAAGAGGTACAGCTCTCCAAACTCTGCATCATCCGCTGCCTTTGATGTCACGGTAAAGTTAGTGTCAACACCGGCAAGCACCTTGAGGAGGCCTTGGAACACTGCAAAGAGGTGGGCTGAGACCCCACCGATCACCCAGAACTGCTCATTGCGCCACCAGTCCTCAATGCTGACACTGCTCCACCTCAGCTCAAGGATACCGGTCACTATGATCGAGATGAAAAGAGCCATGAACCAAACACTTGCAAAGTTTGTAAGCTGCACAAACACAATGCACAAATGATGGTGTTAAAAAAGGGAATTTTCAGAACTTGTAGGGGTCTGTTTGGCACAATGTGCTGATTGAGCTTGTCTGATCACTTACTGTTGGAATGATGAATTTTCCGGTGAGAAGGCAGACAGCTGGGATTGTGCAGTAAGCAAGCAGAGGAATGGAGGTGAAGGGGTAAACTATGGTGTTGATATAAGCAAGCCTCTCGAGGCGTTTAAGCTTTCCTCCCCAACCATACCAAAGAGGGCAGTGTCGGCTGAGGAAAATCTCAACCGAGCCAAGAGCCCATCGCAAAACTTGGTGCAACCGATCTGATAGATTGATAGGAGCTGATCCCTTGAAACATGGCCTCTTAGGCATACAGTACACTGATTTCCAGCCTCTACAATGCATCTTGAAACCTGTCAATATGTCTTCTGTGACAGAACCATATATCCATCCAATCTGCAAAGATATGATTTTGAGTAATCTTAGATTTGTTTGTATTTTGCCGAATACATACCGAATAAACATATGATCAAAGACATGAAAATCTAACCTCTTTGCCCCATTCAGTCTTTTCTTCATAGCCACAGCTGATAACATGAATGGCTTCCTTGACAAGTGCAGAGGAGTCAGTTCCTTCAGGAAGGCCACCGTCTTCGTTGAGAGTGGAAGCAATGAACACTGGCGACTGACCAAACCGTTTCTCGAAATTCTTCTGAGACATGAGTGATGCTTTCTCCAACTCATCATACCCTTCAAGTCCCTCTTCAATGTCTTCAAGATCAAACACGGGGCGTTGTTTCTGCTGCCTCGAGTATTTCTTTCCCATCATTGTCTTCTTGTTCTTCTTCTTGTACAATCCACTGAGTAAACTTCTTATTCCTTTCTTCTTCGACTTTGACTTCCTGGGACCGCAGCAGCAGCAGCACCATGAAGGCCAGCAGTCACATGTCATCTTTGGCCGCTTCTCGGATACTGGAGGGTCATACCCATACAATGCTGGCCTATTGAAGACACATCCAGTACCAACGTAAACTGGACCTTGAATGCCATCTAGCCCTCTCATGTTGATCTATAAGAAAGCAAACCACGAAAGATTAGTCTCATACACACCCAAAGGTTGAATCAGTAAGTGTAGTAAGTTCAAACAATCTTACATCAAAGAATACAATGTTGCGGTTTGCGTATCTATCGTGCCTATCAATCCCATCAAACCTCTGCGGAAACTGGACATAGCAAAGCTTCTTCCCGAGTTGGGGATCCATCAGAAAGCACATTGCCTCCCTTACCGCCTTGCTGTTGTTCACGTAGTGATCACAATCAAGGTTCAGAATGAAAGGTGCGTTCGTAAGAACTGCTGAGACTCGAACCTGTAAGGATCACAATCATCTATTGATCTCTTGGCATCTTCATTTAGGCAACAAAACATTCACTAAAAAATATAGTGATAAACTGTCTCACCAGAGCATTCATTGCACCGGCTTTCTTGTGATGATTGTAGCCAGGTCGTTTCTCACGCGATACATAGACAAGCTTCGGAAGCTCATTGCCATCGACATCAAGTGCACCTTCATTTCCCAAATAGACCTGCGAGTACACGACAACTTAAAGCTATGCATACATTGAATGATAAGATGTTACATTCATATGAATCTGACCATCTTTAAGAGTGAGTTTGAACCTGAATCATGCCAGGGTGATCGCGCGTGTTATTTCCAGGCCACGGGGTTCCATCCTTCATGACCCATCCTTCTTCTGGCTTCTTCTGCGCCGATGCCACTAGAGAGTTGATCCTTACCTTAAACTCTTCATACTCTCTCTATTCATAATGAAAACATATATAGGACATCAGGAATGACTTAGTTTATCGTCTAGGCATAACTATCTCAATGATTGCTTACTTTCATAGCTCTTCGATCTTTAACGAAGCTAGGCTCAATCTTGTCCTTCAGATAATCAATCTTTTGAGTGAAGTAGAACTCGGGAGCTCTTGGCTCAATGCTATACTTCTTGCAGAAAGGGACCCACCTCCTCGCAAACTCTGAAGTTTCCGCGAGTGCATCAAAGAGGAGCATAGAAGCACCATCATCAGATAGATAGCAGCTCACTTTGTCAACCGGGTAATCAACCGCCAATATGGATAGAATCGTGTTTGCAGTTATGATCGGCGGCTCCTTTAGAGGGTCCACTGAACTCACAAAGAAGTCCACAGGAGCCAGACGGTTGGGCTCACCCTCGCGCTCAAACCTCAAGGATAGGCGGTCCAAGTAAGTCTCGCGGTTGATAGGAGACCATTTTGGGAACTGGTCAAGTATCCATGAAAGGGCAAACCATGTCTCACATATAACTGAGATGAGCCAAAGAGGGTAGGCATCCTTTGCTGGAGTTAAGATCCGGAACCGAAGGAAGAAGGCAAGGACAACAAGACGAAGGATGATCACAATGCGGTATGGATTGATTTTGCTTGATGCAACTGGAACTTTCCGCCACAGTGGCTGTCTTGCTTCAGCCATTCTGCAAAAGTATGACCAAGATCACATCATAAACTAACCAAGAAATTGCTATGGAAAGATTTTTCGGCTATTGATCCTTACAGATACTCATCTTCCTCGTCGCCATGACCATTGCCTTCATCGAATTTGTTAACAAGCCCTTTCTTCTCTTGTCTTGTCTTCCACTTCTCCAGTCTCTCTTTCCATTCTGCATTTCCATACAGATCCTTCTCACCTTCAAACTCTTTGCCTGTCACTGCGACATTTCACCAACACGGAAAGATAAATATATAAATGATCCGCAGAGGAGAAAGGTCTATCATTCGACGATTGTTTACCACTTCCTGCAGAGGAGAAAGGCCTATCATTCGCATTCAATTGATGTGGAATATGTTCTCCATTTTCCTGATCAAGGCAACATAACAACATTATCAGCAAACATGACCAAAAAACACAAGACTATAGGTTCAACATGAGCTTCGCTTACAGATTGATTGGCAGTATCTTTGAGACCGTTCTTGATAGGGAACTCGTCATTGAAGTCCTCGTCATCAAAATGGTCATCGTCATCACCTTCAACTCTCGGGCAGCCTGAGTCAAAGGAGTGAATAAAGGAACAAATAAGCAAGGGAAGGCGATATCCCTAAACATTGGCTTAAGCTTTTGTGTTAGAAAGTAGAAACCTTTGTGACGCTTGTAGCGAGTGTGGCACTGAGGACAGCACTGGGTGCCTTCCTTCCTCTCATACTCATAGCAAGGTTGGCAAACCGGGAACCCGCATACAAGGCAACCCACAAACAGCAGTCCATCGTCTCTTAGCCCGACTTCATCCCCACAAACCCGGCATGTCTTGGCTGTCGACAGGCGGCTTGGTGGCCGATTCTGTCCAAATACATCAGTTTTTAAGCATCAATAGTTCAATCAGCAATCTGATTTAGAGAAAGACAGAGATGTAGAAATGATGCATACCTCTTCGCCTGAGTTGGGTCCAACACTAATGCCAGCCATTGCAGGCAAGAGAGGAAAAAAAAAACAAGAGAAAGGGAGTGCTTGAGAGAGAAAGAACAGGAAATGGTGGGTTTTAAAAGAGGGATAAGAGATGAACAACACCAGCAAAGGTGGTGAGGGGTGAGGTTTTCTTCCCACCAACTGATGGTTGGCAGGTCATGTGTTTGATTCAAGAAGACGTTAATCAATGGTGAGTTAGGTAAAGGGGAGGTATTTTTAATTTGTTCATAATAGCTTTGCCTTCAAGGCTTTGGAAATTTTGGCGCCATTTTCAGAGACAAACTCCTACCGATTTTATATATTTTAAATTGTGTTAGTTTCTTTTTGGTCAGTAACAAACCTGAGGGTGTGCTGGACAATATTTTTGTCTAGGAAAGAATTCGAAATATCAGTCAATTGATAGGTCGAAAGATCAACGGACAGACAGGGCAACATATCATGCCGAATATTGTTCATTCATGTTCAACTTGTTTAAAAACAAGCCGAGCTTAAATTTGGACTTGAGTTCTTATACTCGACCTGTTTAGGAAATGAACAAGTTCGATCCGAACTTTTTTCGAGTATTAAACAACTTTACCTGCTTATAACATACTTTAGTAATTTAAAGAAAAAAATTTAAAATCCACAAAATTCAAGCTTGTATCGGAGCTTAAAAATGTGTTTATACTCGGCTCGTTTAGTAAATAAATGAGCTCGAATCGAGCTTTTAACGATTCGAGCTTAAAAATAGGTGCACTCCTGAGATCCTTCATGTGCACGGTGCACCCATAACGTATGACCACAATGTGCATACATGTGAACAAAACAGATGCCCGGAGTAGTACACACTTACATGTACGAAAAAGTTGCGGGCGAAATTCGCTTAATGCGAGGTGTGCTTGAACGATCTCTCGGGTGCAAATAACAGGATTCGCAAAGGCGCAAATACTAAGCTGAGTTATGGGATCAAGAACCAGAATTCCACAATGTACATTGTACAAGAATGAAGACTAAACTGAAGCTGAAGATGTAAAGGGTCAATAATCATACTTGGTTCATCTTCAAGAAAGATGAGTTCAACCCCAGCCAATCAAAATATCCGAGATTCACAATTACCCCTGGACTTAGATACACTGCATTGCCTTCATCCGCCCCTGCAATTAACTGCATTACACTGCCTAAGTCTTTACACCTACCAAAGTTGTCAAGCATCCCTTACAAAAGAAAACATTTCATGTCTCACAAAATCAATTATTATCGTCAAGAACGGTCAGCAAATGGTTTCTGAAGCCTTCAGTGCACATTTGATAAGATTCTAGACCCTGTAGAATATCGATAGAAGTAAATCAGGAAACAGCAGCAGAAGACGAGCATCATGTATACCAAAAACAAAACCTGTATACTTACTACTCGCCCGCTTCATATTTCGGCAGAAGCTGCTGCCACATGAACAAGGGAACGCCTTGAGATGATGATCCTCGTCCTCAAAATCGATTCCATAGTCCTGCAAATAGAACGTGTGCAGCACGTTAACAAAACTGAAGCCTGGGTTGCTGGACATACAGAAAGTTCACAAGAATTAAAAGCTATAGTGAATTCAAATAAGGTTCATAGATATTAAGTGGTAAAACTGGAAATAGATGTGCTATTACAAAATGAGGATCATAACTCATACACCAAAGGGAAACACGAAAACATGATATCATCAAGCTCAAGTTAATTAGAGTGTCGAATCTGATGCAAGCCATGTGCCCATACCCAAAACTACCCGGAGACAGTCTTCCCGTGGCAGGGGAAAAGGAAATAATATTCTTTCAAAACAAGCTTCAGTGAAAAATGCAAGAACACAAGCATGGATTTAGCATCAAAACATTCCCATTTTCCAATGGGCTGATGAGAGTTTAGTTAATAATTATCAGGAAACTCGCGGCAAAATGTACATACCCATGTCAGTTCTTCCATTGCATCAATCTTTCTGGTTGTGAAGAGAGCCATCTGAGAATGAAACGAACCAAAGTCAATTTCAGTCAACGATACCAAACTCAACATCCACTACAAATATCACTATAAGATCATTACATGGTAATAGTGTCGGTTTGAAGTCTCCACTTGAACTGGAACTTCAACCAAGTTTGCATCCAAACATCTGGAGAAAAGAGGGACCAACAAACACAAGACTTGAATATAAACATGACCATGACAAAAGGAGTGAAATCACACAAAGCTGGAGTGAGAGAACAAGGGCAAAGCATAGAGTGCTTTCGAAATCACTTTCCCTATCCAAACAAATAGGCTAAGAGCATATTCAATTCAGGGCCAATTGCCATATGACCTCTCAGTAGACATGAGCATGCACACCAGAGGCAAAATGTGGAGAAGAAAATCTGTTCCAAAAATTAGGACTATCACAACAAATATCTCAGATAATGAAAGGCTGGAACTAACTTCTATTCTTAAGCACCGCCCATAATCACTTAGTAACGAATCAGGATCAACTCACTAAGCTATAAGCAACTTAATTCAACACATTCCTTCCTTAGAATGACAAGGATTTTGAAAGGGAGGAGAGGGATCAAATTCAATTTGCCTAAGTTACTTTGAAGTATTACCTATGATTGATAAACCTTGCAACATTTCCATAGAATGTGCCATCCAAACAAAGCGACTGGTTATCCTGAACATCCCCATAGGCCCAGCCAGAATCAAGCACCGCTGCATATGAATGTTTCTCATTGTCTTTTCTTTTCAGACTCCTCTGTTGGAGCTCTGAAATGGTCAATACTTCACCAACAAATTCACAGACAAATGCTCCTTTCGGTAGCTCTTCCAGGGTCCTCAAACCCCAGCCTTTCCCTTCAGGAGTCCAGAAAATCTAGGAAACGACACACAGACAAAATCAGAAAATAGCCAGCACAAATTATCAGCGAAATAATGATGTATGCCCTTGAAATACTGACGGACATGTTATCTTCCATAGGATTTAAGACATAGTCTGCAATGATCAATAAAGTTGCTACAGTTGAGCATATTCACCTGCAGCTTACAAGTTATACCCCGTTGTACCACACGATTGGCACATATTTTGCTGCATCCACACTTGACCCAACATTCTTTGATAAATTTTCGTTTGAAGTGACCTTTGCAGGGCTCCAGCATACCATCATTCTTGCATTTCTCAAGTGGGCAAGTGCTACATTGACCAATATCATGCTTTTGAGGATTGCGAACCATGGACATGGACTCCTCTAAAAACTCTTCCTTAAGTAGACCTTCAGAGGTGTAGGCAAACCCACCCCCTTTTGCACACAAACATGCAGTTTCTGTGGGTGAAGACAAGCAACTGCCATAGCAAGTCCGACAGCAATCTTCATCGCCAATTTGAGAAAACGAAACTTTCACATTTGCATTTCGATAAACAACACTCTTTGGGATGTAGTGAAACGAAGGAATTAACTCCTGAGATTCATTTACAAGGGAAATTTTAATTCGTTCTTCACCCCTGGTGATGTCATCAGATTCACGAATGCACTTCATGCCATCATAATTGAGCTGCTGCTGCTCAAAAACCACTAAACTCTGAAGGTTTTTGTCTAAAACGCCATTGGGTTCCTTCTCACCTGAATCATCATTACAAAACTCCTCATTAGATTGCAAGCATTTTGTTCCAGAACCCCAACAACGTCACATGTTGAAGACAAGATGCAGTGAAGCCACACTATCAGGGGCTTGGAGCAATCAGTATAGCCAGACAACCACCTAGTGAAACAGATGTGTTCATAGAAGAGCCAATTTTAAAATTTAATGACCTTTTGACAAGATACCGGTAGAGTTAATTCCAAAGTGCATAAAGCACTTTAGAGATGTACAACCTATGCCACTTATATTCCATATATTTCACTGCCTCATGCAGACTTGATGAATGAAAGTTAGGTTTCTTGAGAACAAAGAACAACTCAGAGAAATTTTAACATCACCTAAAGAAGAGGTCGCAATTTCGTCACCTAAAGATTTGTCCGGAGCAACTGTGAGAGCCAAATTATTTTGTTCCTTGCATGCTGAAGATGGCAACGCCATACGTTCATTGGTTCCATCCGTACATCCCATTTGCAAATGGTCCTGGCTGTGAGAGTGAGTGGCACCGTCAGCAATTGAAGGTGCCGCCTCAAGTAAGCATTCTGCAAAATGAAACCAAATAGAAATGGATCAACATAAAATGGATTTAATGTCCTTAAAGCTTAGAGCTATCATGTCATAACAAAATAATTAGAAACAAGGGTTAAAAAAAACTGTCAAAATGGATGGTCAACCCAACACACCTTACAAGATCTATCCATTCAAAACCACAAGATCCTGGACACCCCATTAAAATTAATTCGGTAAGGTCATTGAATACCATTATGCTTACAATTCGCAAGTGAATGGTCAACTAAAATTGTTAAGGGTTTTTCCTGTCTTTTTTTCACTTCTACATTGTAAGTTATTGAGTACTAGTAAATGTTTCATGAAGCATTCAGAGCAATTACATCAATATTTCTTTTGAAAGAAAATAATGTACGCATGTAGACTATTTGACTGCTACTCAAAGCATGTCAGTAATTCAAGACAACAAGACAGCAAAGTACAGAAATGGGGCCTGAACCACATGAGTATCAAATCATTTTCATTCTAGAGCTTGAAAGCTTAAGAGATACTGCAGCCAGAACTCAGCATATTTGAGATGCCATTCCATACATGTAGAATCAATTAGTAATGTAAAAGCTACCAGTTTAAAGAACGATCTCTAGAGCAACTATGCAAATAAAGATGAAGGATGTACCCGGAAGAATAACATCAAGAGGAACCTCATCCAATGGCATGCCGTCAGCAGAAGGCACGTCTTTATGTATAATAAATCCATTAGCAGCAGGTTCCTTCCCTTTTGAAGTAGGAACAGCACCTGACTCTTTATTAGGTTCCTTCATATGAGACCCTCCACCAGGTGATTTACGTGGCTCTGATTGACTCGGTTGTGACGACAATGGTTGCTTTCCTTTATTTTTCCGAGCTAAGATCTCTGAACCTGCCGGAGTTGAGCACGCTTGGGGTTCATCAACGGGTTCTGGTTTAGGCTGCTTCAGTGCACTTCCACCATCAGCTGACATCGATGGGTCAGCATTTGAAGAAGGCCCACCTCTACGTAACCTTTTCAATGGGCGCTCAGGCTCGTCTTGTGCCTGGGGTTCTTGCTCCAAAACATTTCCGACCTGATCAAGGAACATATTTTAAGCAGCCTCTCCGCTAAGCAATATGCATAGCCATATTAATATTTTCCAAAAAAAATGGAAATCATAATTCAATGATGACAATTACCGCATTTACTGGGCATGGATCAGGGTTATCCGGAATGCTCTTATCTTGCGTTACCTGGAAATTTGACAACAGTTGTTGAAAAAAGGTACGAGTAAAAAATGTAACAAAAACATGAGGGGGTAATCTTTGAGAAAGTACCTCTTCAGTTTCTGCATCAAAAATGGCATCAGCAAGAACTCGGTAGCTCTCCTCTTCGATAAGTTTCCAGTTCCTTTCATACAGTTGCAAGAGCTTCTTCAATACAGGTTTTGTTTTCTTTTCAGGAATACCAAGCTCTTTCATAGCACGAAAAGCTGCCTGAGCTTTCGCACTAGGAGCCATTTTCTCGGAACCACACTTGTATCCAACTGCAAAAGAAAAGCAAGCCATGAGAGCTCATTACTATAGCCCAAGTTCTTGAAACTCTAATTTCGAAAGTCTATCAAGTTTTCCGAGGGTTGAAGCGGCGAAGCTTGACATTCAGCTTAACTTCAAGCCCTTATCTACATAACCCATTATCAATTCATCATGCATACAAAGTACAAACTACGAGCTTCAAGTTCAACAACATTTATAAACCCCAAGTTTAGGTCTTCCTAGAGCAAACCACACTCAAAAATCCCAATACAAGTGTTCAATTAACCACCACAAGAACCAAACAAGATCAATCATTTCTTCTAAAACCGCTAAAATCATAACCACGCGACAATTCAAACCAAGCAACGTCAACTAAAATGCTACGTATTAACACACAATTACAATCGACAGGAGTACAATCTTCAGCAGTGATTTCATGAGAACAAAAGCATGCATACAATGCGAGGGCTTCAAAAACCCTCTAGGGCAATGGACACCAAAAATCCTCGAATTCAAACACAATCGCCCCAAAATTAGCCCTACCTACTAACTTTTCACCAATTGAAAGAGGGGAAAAGACGAACAAGTGATCGAAAACTCACAGACCACTCAAAACAACCGAAAGACCCAGAAAACGCCGAGACCCTCGTGCAAAAAGAAGATGAAGGGAGGGAATCGGGGATGGAGAGGAAGAGTAAAGAGAGATCGGAACTCACCAGCATTCAGAGATGATGACGAATTGGGAAGGTAGGGCACGAGAGAGAAGAAGGGTTTAAGAGGGGGGAGCGAAACTGCGAAAGGGGAGAGAGTTTGGGGAGAAGTGTGTACATTTTTGGAAATCGGAAGCCAGGCAGAGCTGCTGCTTTGTCCTACGTGGACTGGGGGTGGCCCACCAAACCACTGCAGTGGAGAGACCGAGACATGGCTAGTTTTCTGAGCGTTGGATTTGGATCCTACGATCTTAGGATGTGTTTGGCTTCACCAAAACGCTAACTTATGTGCATGTTTTTTTCTTGTTTTTTTTTTGAGAAAATTTGGTATTTTATACCTTTTTAACCTTTTAATTAGGTGATTAGCCACTTTCAATATTTTATTAGCCGCTCTAGCCTCCTTTGAAATTTAATTAGATATGTGTACCCCGTTTTACTCCCCTAATCCCCTTTCATTCCTCATATCTGATGGGAGCTCTCGTTCATGGCGATTCTCCTCTCTCGCCTCCGATGGTCTCCGTTCGGACCGAACGCCCGACGCTAGCTCCCCGGAGCCTGTCGATCTGCACAAAGGTACAAAAATTGAGCCTAATCAAGGTATTCAGAGCCCTGCGACCATGACGAAAGAGACTCACCAACAGACGCGGATTGATTTGCCCAAATCAGTCGATAAGTTAATGACGAGTTGCGTTGAAAGGAAACCTGGCTGAGAGGAGATCAGGAAGGGGATGGAGATCCCTAAAGAAACCGACGAGGACATACAATTGACAGAATCTTTAGGAGGTGAGTCCCCTATCGATGTAATTATACATCCTACTCATGATTTAAGAAAAGATCATGTTCCGACCAGGGATGATGATGAGTTGTTGTCTTTCGATCCGGGAGGGTTATGCTCGATGATTTGCAACAGTGGTTTTCTGGGGAAAACGTTGAATTGCAACAATGTTTTGCTGAGGAAGATGTCCAAGTCTATAAGCGTCGGTCCTCTCCTTGCAAAAGATCTCGTCAACACGGGCGCTCACCAATTGCTCGATGAAATGCCAACGAGCTCCCTGCAAAGCTCCTTGGGAGTGCCAAAGAATTAGAGGTGACAGTGAAATCCGCAAGTATCCAAAGAGTACCAAGCTTTTGATCCGCAAGCTCCCCTTCCAGCGTCTTGTTCGTTAAATTGCTCAGGACTTCAAGGTATACTAGACCTCTGATTATGTTTCCTGCAGGAGAAAAAAGTACAAGTTTTTGTTTTTAATGGTTTGGACGTTTGTTTTTCCTGTGATGTTTGATTTGTGTGCTTCTTCAATTGCATCTCAGACTGATCTAAGGTTCCAGAGCTATGCTGTTCTTGCCCTGCAATAGGCGGCAGAGGCTTACCTTGTGGGTCTCTTTGATGATACCAACCTGTGTGCTATCCATGCCAAGAGGGTCACCATCATGCCCAAGGACATCCAGCTTGCGAGGCGCATTCACGTCGTAAGGGCTTAAGGAAGATGATCTGCTTGCGGTATTGGTTTCTGATTTCCTATGAATGGATTTACTTGGTATTTCTGAATTCGTAAATTGAGTATTTGTATATTGATTTTTCATTTTTGCATTACTACTACTCCTTATCAACAAGACACAATGCTTTAAGGTGGCGTTTGGTGACTACCGGAGGTTCGTTTCTCATTTCAACTTTTGTGAGTTTTCTTGTCTTCATCTCCTCCATTTTTTTGTCTTCATCTTCTACATAGGGATAAGATCATAAGAGTGTTTTTGGAAGATTTGGGAAGATGAGATACATGAGCAAATAACAATAGGGTAGTTGTGGTATTATAGGGTTAATTCTGATTAATTTATTCTCTAAACTGCTCTGCAGACGTTGAATCACTAAGAGATTTTCTTGATTTGCTAGTTTCACCAATAATTGATATTCTTCTTGCATAGTTGTTGACTCACTGAGAGGTTTTCTTGAATTTTGGCTTTGTATGAGTTTCAACAGAGATATGGTGGTGCAGAAGGCTTAATTTCTTGGTGTGATTGTGGAGTTCAACATCTCCGTTTGATTTTGATTATGTCAGTTTGAATCAAGAAGGAAAAAATAATAACAGTAGTATTAAAAATTGTGCTATCATGAGAAGATTTTGTTGTTGTCATAGGTTGTCCTGCTAAAATCAGGAATGTTGAAGTCTCTTTTTGGCAGCAAGGTCTTGTATGAGCCACTGGTGCACTCATATTGTTTGCCTTGAGTTTTATCAAAGGAATGGGGTATCCACTTTCAACCTTGGAGTCCAAATTTATACAAGGCTCAAATAGTATTAATTTCTATTAGCTTGGTCTGGACGACAATAAGCAAGGAATGGGGCATTCATCTTGTATTTCTGTGTGTGAGGGCTTACCTCAAATAATGATGTGGAATTGTCCTCCTCTAAAGTATATGACTTGCCAAGTTGATGGGCCACATACAAGGAAACCCACAATTGATTAGTTACTATTGAAAGTTACTCTTAGACCTCATTATTTCATGATTCATTGTTACGTGTGTAAATGCTTAGTACTCCAATATATTTAATGAATAAAAGTGGAATAAAGGAATATTTAGCATCAATATAGTATTGTCATTGTACAAATATGTCATCAAATTTTTTTTTAATAAAAAAGTGTTATTGATATATAATAGAATAGAATAAAAAAGTGATATCAACCAATTATATTAGAAAAGTGGTATCAAAACACATAGAAAAGTGACATTATAGTAAACAAAAAAATGTCATCAAGGATTAAAAATGTCATCAACAAACAATGTAATCACAAATTTCATCAACAAACAATGTAATCACAAATGATTGAGATCAATAAAGTGTAGTAACAAATGTCATCAATGAATAAAAATGTAATAAACATGTCACCACAAGTGATTGCATCAATGAAATGTAATCACAAACATTTCATTAGTGAATAAAAGTAGAATCGATGAAAATATATCGATATACAATTGATTAAATTAAAAAAAGTGGCATCAAACGATTTGATTAAAAAAGTGGCATCAAATAATTACATTAGCAAAATGGCATCAAAACACTTCTTTGAAAAAGTTGCATCATATTAAAGAAAAAAAAGTCATCAAAACACTACTTTGAAAAAATATGGCATCACGGTAAAAAAAATATCATCAAAAAATTGACATAAAAAAAGTGTCCTCAGTAGTCAACAGTAAAAAAAATGCATCAATGGTCAACGTGGCATCAAAGTAAACAAAAAATATCATTAAGATTTGAAAAAAGTGGCATTAAAAAAGTGTCATCAAACCATTTCATTAGAAAAGTGGCATCAAAGAAAAAAATAAAATGTAATAAAAAAATGGCATCAAAACGGTAAAAAATGGCATCACAAAAAATGTCACCACTAGAAAAAAAATCCGAACAAGTTGGTCAACGGTCAACATTGACCGGTCAATGGTCAATTGTTGACCAGTCGGCGGTCAAACAGTTGACCATTGACCATTACTACTCTATTTGGATAGGGTGACTATCCCACTTAATTTTATTTTAGAGATGGCTAATTACCTAATTAAATTTTCAAAAGTGACTAGTTACCTAAATCACCCTGTTTTTTTTTTTGTAGGGCACTAGGTTAACGCATTCCCTATATACACCGCAAATTAACGTCCAATCCGACGTTGTAACAACATTGAATCTGACGTTGTAATTTCACTTAGAAAATCCGAACGTTGTAACAACGTTGAATTAGACGTTGTTACAACGTTTAATTCAACGTTGCTAATACGGGCCAAATCGGGCTTAATATGAGATATTACAAAAACTAATTTTTTTTACAACGTCCATTTGGACGTTGTTTTTTTTTTGGTGTAGTGG
Organism: Persicaria maculosa; assembly: GCA_963922045.1. NCBI lineage: Eukaryota > Viridiplantae > Streptophyta > Magnoliopsida > Caryophyllales > Polygonaceae > Persicaria > Persicaria maculosa. The sequence goes on along the minus strand of OY998257.1, from coordinate 12,248,813 downwards.
GTGTGTGTGAAAAATTATGTAAAATTTACCTTAACAACATCCGATCCGACGTTGTTAGCCCGGTTCGGCCCGATCCGATCCTTCACTTCACATATTCGAACGTTGGATCCGACGTTGTAATATAATTAACGTTACAACGTCAAATCCGACGTTGTTTAGCAGCTTTAATCCGTGAATTTGCGGTGTATATAAGGACACCCCTAGGTTAACAACAGGCACGGATATCTACACCGCTAAATTTTACTATGTTCACCGCTAATCACCGTAAATATGTGCGGTGGCTTTAATGACGCTTCGTGGCACCCACTGCTATACACGACGGTGGGGTTGGAGTCGTATGTGGGTCGACTGTGGCATACAGCGGTGACGTAGGGGGAACAGGGGTCGTTATTTCAAAACCCACCGTAGACGTACGTAGTGGGTTTCGAAATCCAAAGAAACTCACCGCATCAACATACGGTGATGCTCATGGTGGATTTTGAATTCAAAAAACAAAGCACCCACCGCATCCACACACGGTGAGCATCTGATCGTTACGCAACGGTTCGGTACCCACCGTCGGTGTATACGGTGGGATCCGATGCCTATATAAGGCGTGAGGGTCCCACCATATTTGTCACATTTCCGCTTCTCGCTTTCTCTCCACGTGTCGTCCTTTCTCACATTTCCGCTTCTCGATTTTTCTCCGCTTTTCGTCATTTGTCGCATTTTCGCTTCTCGCTTTTTCTCCGCTCTCTTTTCTCCGATTTTTGTGTTTGTCGTCATATATCGCAAACAATGGTGAGTGAGAGTACTCGTGATGGAGCTCGAGGTCGAGGTCGTGGTGGTCGTGGACGTGCCGATAGAGATCCATTACAGGTAATATCGTAAAGATTAAATAAATTTAATTCAATTTATGTGGAACGAGAATAAGTAATTAATAATCGACTATTGATGTATGAATTATAGCCGGCTCCGATTATTCAGAGACGTGGTCGTGGTCATCCTCGTGGCGGGAGAGGGACATTCAGCATACGAGAGGTAGGTATGATTCAGTACATATATATAGGAAACAGTATAATATGTGTGATTAATGTTATAATAGAGTTTAATGTCGTAATAGAGTAATATATATATATAGGGGTGCGCTCCGGTGAAAACCAAAATTGCGGTAAAAACCTGTGAGGATCGGCTTTTTAGCCCGGTTCACTAGCTTTATAGCCCGGTTTTAAATAGAACCGATCTATAAAGTCACATATTTTAGCCCGGTTCTGAATAAAACCGAGCTATAAAATCACTATTTGTAATTTTAAAACATGACTTTTCAACACGGTTTTTAGGTTTAACCGAGATATAAAGTCATGTGTTATTTTAAAATTAGAGTTTTTAGCACGGTTTTTAGGTTGAACTGAGTTGTAAAGTCACTGTATAATTGAGGTTTTTAACACAAGTTTCAAATAAACCAAGCTATAAAGTAGTCCTCACGGTTTTTACCACAATTTGAGGTTTTCACCAGAGTCAATCCCTATATATATATATATAGGGAAATGTTCTAATGAAACGGATAATACGGTGTAACGGTGAAACGAATGAATATTGTGTCATATTCATATGAATATTATGTTATATGAATATATAAATATGAATATTATGTTGTGTGAATATGAATATGATTTAAATATGGGTATATGAATATGTTGTTATTTATATTCAAATAATATAAAGTGAATAACACCATATTCATATCCACGCACCACAATATTCACATATGCATATCCACATAATGCCATATTCATATTAATATAACGCAATATTCATTCGTTTCACCGTTTCACCGTATTCTTTGTTTCATTGGAACTCTTGCCTATATATATATAGGTATATATAGGGGTGCGCTCCGGTGAAAACCAAAATTACGGTAAAAACATGTGAGGACCGACTTTTTAGCCCGATTCACTAGCTTTATAGCCCGGTTTTGAATAGAACCGATCTATAAAGTCACATATTTTAACCCGATTCTGAATAAAACCGAGCTATAAAGTCACTAATGTAATTTTAAAACATCAGTTTTCAGCACGGTTTTTAGGTTTAATCGAGATATAAAGTCATGTATTATTTTAAAACTGGAGTTTTTAGCATGGTTTTTAGGTTGAACTGAGTTGTACAGTCACGGTGTAATTGAGGTTTTTAGCACAAGTTTCAAATAAACCAAGCTATAAAGTAGTTCTCATGGTTTTACCACAATTTCAGGTTTTCACCGGAGTCAATCCCTATATATATATATATATATATGGCTGCGCTCCGGTGAAAACCAAAATTGCGGTAAAAACCTGTGAGGACCGGCTTTTTAGCCCCGTTCACTAGCTTTATAGCCCGGTTATAAATAGAGCCGATCTATAAGGTCACATATTTTAGCCCGGTTCTGAATAAAACCGAGCTATAAAGTCACTAATGTAATTTCAAAACATGAGTTTTCAGCACGGTTTTCAGCACGATATATAAAGTCATGTGTTATTTTAAAACTGGAGTTTTTAGCACGGTTTTTAGGTTGAACTGAGTTGTGAAGTCACTATGTAATTGAGGTTTTTAGCACGGGTTTCAAATAAACCAAGCTATAAATTAGTAGTCCTCACGGTTTTTACCGCAATTTGAGGTTTTCACCGGAGTCAATCCCTATATATATATATATATATATATATATATATATATATATATATATATATATACGAAACAGTATAATATGTTAGACGTACCATAGGTATATAGAGAATGAATAATATAAAGTGAAAGTAGCTACAATAATTGGAATCTTGTATAGTCGATTGAATATAGAATTGTGGGTGTGAAATAAAGATTAATATATTTAATCAATAGGAATTAGAATTTGTTTTTTAATCGTATACAGACGTTATCGCGTGGATTAGCGTACAGGGTGATTTTGCGGACCCCCCCCCCCCGTAACGCTGCTGTTAAGGCAAGAGCGGCGTTGCGCGAGTCACGTGCACAGATTGAGTCTATTCCTTTCCGTATGCAGGGTGTAGAGGAGCCTATAGGTAGGGATGATGTGGTAGGAGACGATTGGGGGGTGGGTAGTTCTAGTCAGTCAGTTGTCGACTTAGCTGACGTACGCCCCCATACGGTGATGCGACGGTAGAGCATGCAGTGGACCCTCGGTTGGCGGCGATAGAGGAGGAGCTGATGACAGATAGTACCGGGGATGTCGTATTGCAGTTGGATGAGCATATGGGGGCAGATCATGCAGGTGAACTGCTTGAGACTCAACACCCGGTGTACGGGACATATTTTGGCAGTTCATTTGGGAGTGATCAGCTCAACTCATACGATGACATTGCACCGTTAGTCGGAGATGGGGGGTGGGTACTTCTAGCCATACTGCGGAGGCAGGAGCAGAGACTACTCACAGGTTGATGCTAGAGCAGGAGATCAACCTCGATGACATTGATTTTTTGGGGTTGACACCGATGCAGGGTGAAGGCGTCAGCCAGCCATTTGTTCAGCTTGAGGCTCAGCCTGTCGTCATCGTATCTAGGGGGCCTTTGTTGCCGGAGAGCATGAGATGTATGACCCCATGGGTCAGCAAGGTGCTGGACATCATGAGATGAGAGGAGATCAGTCTGGCAATGTCCACGAGGAGGAGCAGGGGTGGGGTCACAGCATGGGGTGGGTGCACAGCAGCAGAACGAGGCGAGCGGATGCCTCTGCATTTGGTGGAGGCCCGAGTACGATATCGTTGCTCCGAGATTATGTGGCACATATTGTCGAGTCCATATGGAGACAGGATGTGAACTCCTTGGTGAGGGTGTTGCGTGTGCACCGTCGGGGGCAGATGATAGGACTTGTTGAGGAGTTGGTAGCGACTAATGGAGAGGATACTTGGTTTACTACCGTGCAGGACAGTGGGTTGTGGCAGTTACAAGACTTCTCATGGGAGTGTGTGGATCATAGTCTCATCGGTGCATTCATTGAGCACTGACACCCTGAGACTAACAGTTTTCACTTTGGGGAGAGATCACCATCACATTGCACGATGTGTAGTTCATTCTTGGATTGGGGATGGACAGGGCAGAGTGTTTGTACGTTGTGTCGGACGATGAGGGATAGGCTCTGGTTGGACAGATGTATGACTTCACGGCACAGCAGCAGCAAAACTTCAACAAGCACGGAGGTCCGAGCGTGACTGCACTCCTACAGGCCATAACACCGATGCGGCAGAGGGTTCGGGATGGTGTCCCCCGACAGCATGATCGAGAGTAGATTGCAGCAGCAATTATGGGGATTCTTGCGTTGGCGACGTTGTTCAATGAGAAGTCGAACAGCAGAGTCCGACCGAAGGTGATTCTTCGATGGACACAGCCCGAGCAGATTCCTCAGTTATCTCTGGCGGCAGGTACCCTATCCTGCTTATACCGAGGCTTAGGCAAGGCAACGTGACAGTTGGCCAAGGACATGGACGGCTGTATGTTGCTCATGCAGGTACTATCATCGTCTCCTCGATCAACAGTACGTGTACACATTTTCAGTTATATTGATATATGGTCTGATGGTGTATGTCATTGTAGGTATGGATATGGCTCTACTTTCCGGTGTTTAGGGGGAACATGACACTCGATCGGAGACTTGTGCGGGATCCACGTCACGGCGTGCGATACTTGGAGCTGGCGACGCCGTGGACCTCGAGCAGAGATGAAGGACCACAAGTGGTGCGGTTGCAGGAGTTGCAATGGAGATTGGATGAGATGATTGTCGATGAGGTATATATGTGCATCTACTTACACTTCCGACATTTTGTTTGTATATTGTTACATTATGTGTATAACCTCACAAAAAATGTCATATATTTTCAGATCGACTTCATGCCCTTTGGTCGGGACCTAGACTTTGATGGCCTTCTCCGCCTATCACGGTACAGGGGCACCATTCGTTGGATGTTCGAGGAGAAGCCCTACGTGCCTGACCGTGTGATGCGTCAGTTCGGCTGGGTTCAGCAGATTCCCGCTACTCCGATCAGACCCACCAGAGTATTCAGGCCGAAGTCGCTGAAGGGCAAGAAGGAGGCCACCTTCTCGCCAGACGACAACCACTAGGCGGACAGATTCGATCACTTAGTCGACATGTCCGATGTCCCGCAGACTAGCAGCGAGTACCCCTATGGTGTGGCCGATGGTTATCTGCAGTGGCTCCATGAGATGAGTCACCCATATCTGCTTCCCGACACTACACGAGCCGCCGACATCATCCCGCCGCCACCCCCGTCCCCTGCTGCCGGGCCGCCACCCCCCCCCACTGCTACCGGGCCGCCACCACCGTCACAATCATATGACCTTGGCATGTCGCTCGTGTAATAGCTTGTACCATTTGAACATGGGATACGTGATGATGGGACTCGTATATATAGAGGACCCCACCGCCTTATGATACGGTGATTCTGACCAACCATCACAAATTGCGGTCTGGACCGTCGACGTACGCGATGGATTCACCGTCAACTTATGCGGGTGCATTGACCGTCTCAAGTTGCGTGCAGAGAAGCGTCCCCTGCCCTTCAACATGCGGAGCCAACGGTCATATTCTTACACCTTACATCAAACAGCTACGAAATGAAAGCAGTTGTTCATAACATCACGACGACAACTGTACAATGCTAAGGCAAAATTCAAAGTTGAAGCTAGAGGAGAGCGAACAGTCACCCAAGAAGCACTCCACCTATTGCGAGAGAGGGGCTACTTCTACGCTACAAGGAGAGGCGTAGACGATGTGAATAGGCTTCAAGATCTTTTCCTCATGCATCCACAATCTCGCCACCTGCTGTACGTCTTCCCATACGTCGCCGTCATCGACATCACATACAAGACGAATGCGTATGTTTCTATTTCTAACAAATTTTCTTCTCCTAACAAGAAAGGCGTTACAACTAAAATATATCATGGTGTAGGTACGGGATCCCATTTTGTGAGTTCATTGGCTTCACTTGCACAGGAAAGAACTTTGTCATTGGCTTCTGCTTCATGTCACACGAGAACACGAATGCATACAGTTGGGCATTGCAACAACTCTTGTACCTTTTGCGAGGTAATCTGCCAAATGTAGTTGTCACCGATCGAGAGCTGGGCCTCATTGCCGCACTACGAGCGGTGCTTCCCAATGTTAGACATATGTTGTGCAAAGTACACATCCTCCACAAATGCGAAGAAGCAGCATTCAAGAAGTCGAAGAATCTTGACGTTGCAGGTCATTTTAAGAGTGCATGTTATGGCCTCTTTGAATCCAGATCAGCTGACACGTTCACCGCCCGAAGGATGGGTATGCATGCCGAGTGGGGCCACATTGAAGGGTTAATACCGTATTTGGAGGCGACGTGGTTACGCAATTACTCGGAGAATATTGTTCGCACATGGACAGATACTATACATCATTTTGGTACAAGCACGATGAACAGGTATGCCATACTTCTTTATCCCCATTCCATTTCCGTAATCAATTGTACACATGCCGGTACTCACAGCCGATATCTTTTTCTGTAGGGTTGAGTCCGGCCATTCAGTGCTAAAGAGCACCGTCAACTCTGCGATTGGTGACTTCAACCACGTCATCAAAGCAATCGATCTAATGATGGAGGACCAAATCAGTGAAGTGCAGAATAAGATGGGGCGAGCTTACAACACATGGCCGACAGAGTCACACAGCCTATGGATATTCGATCGGGTTCGCCATATTGTGCCGAAGGAATGTTTCAAATTGTTGTCCGAAATATACACGAACATGGAAACAGATCCGCCATCGCAGCCATGCCGAGATAGTTACTGGAGGGTCGTCTACGGTCTGCCCTGCACACATGAAATGCAAGCTTGTCGAGACGCGCATATACCAATAAGGTCATCCTAGATTCACATATTTTGGAAGTAATTATATTGGGATCGTCCTTACGTTGGCCGTGTTGATGATAACACTCTGCTTACAAGAGATGATGTAGACATATCGTGCTTAATCACGTTGTTCTAGAGTGGAGCTATGGACGACGATACTCGTTGGAGGATCGCCTCAACATTCAACGATGGGGATCGTCCCTCCCATATACAATTGACTCAACCTGACCCCGAGGACCATAGACTAACTGGGAGACCGAGGACTCACAACCCTTGTCAAACGAACCCTCTGCCTTGGGAACTTGAGCGTGCTTGGGCCGAACGTCAATCCGATAGTGAGGGGAGAAGTGGATCTGTGAGAGGACAAAGTCGAGGTCGAGGTCAATCTTCATCAACAAACGCATAAGCAGCGGAAAGAAATGAAGAGGGCATTGGGTCCAATGCAATTAACGTCGACGACTCTCCTACTGGCCATGGAAGAGGATGAGGAAGAGGTCGTGGGCGGGTTCGTGGCCGGGGACGTGGCCGAGGCCGATCAGCGTCAGAGCCTAGAGGGGACATTCCATCTGCATCACCTCTTATACTTCCGCCTCAGAATCTCCCTCACCTAGGTTTCAGTTGGGGAACCGACAACATCGACGACTTCATGATTACTTTAATTCGAGCCGTCACGAACGTCGCATGTGATGGTTATTGTGGATATAGATCTTTTGCTTGGCTTTTGAACTTGGGCCAAGATGCATGGCCACAGGTTTAACGGGAGTTGGCCGTTGAGTTGCAGCTGCATGCAGATCGCTACCATTACTATCCTGCCTTAGATGAGCTCATCATGAGGGTCAATTACATGGTAAACACTTCATGATGAGCTCATCATGAGCTCATCATGAAGTGTTTACCACGCTGCACCAACGTCCGTTGGTGATACTGTCGCAAATGATGCCGATGTTGTGCCTGCCTCTTTACGCCACTGGTGGCCCGTCCGTACCGTCGTATGAAGAGGTAGATGGGATAGCTTTAGTCAGCAACAACAACCACTTCATAACGGTACATTTCGAATTTCATATGCATTTCGTTCTTAACATTTCGTTTTTTCCCTTCTCAATCCAATTTTCCACATATTGTACGCAGATTTGGTTGTCGCCTGGATCGCCTGTACCACCCGTACTCTACATGGACGCAGCACCACCATCCCACATTCAATGGGTGGGATGAGCAGTTCGCGGCAAGGATTGCATGATACAGAGCCTACCGCTGGCGAGATGGTGGTCGTCAGTTGCGATATTAACATTTTCATTTTCGTTTTTCCTATATTTGCAGCCTTAGGCTTTATATATTCGTAGATTATTTCTATCTCTCATTTTCCGTCCTACGTTTTTTCATGTATCTGATTGTCCGAACTACGTTTTTTTATATGTGACATTTTTCGAACAATGGTTTTGTCAGTCGTCCTTTCTATATACTGAAATTTGCTCGTCCGGTCCGGACAACCGTCAATGTATGACATTTTTCTAATTATGGATGTTGTCTGCCGTCGTATATAATGTATGTTGCTCGGCCGGTGATATGATTATATTACCATATGAGCCCGATTCACATGAAATCTCATTTGAGAAAACAACTTGGCGATACATCGGTATTTTGGATCCACCAGACTGTATAAAATTCCGATTGAAGCCTATGAGCCCTTTTTTGAAAGCCATTTTAAGTGGCTACAACTTCCGTGAAGAACACTTTTGCTAAATCAGCAATAAAGATGACCGAAAATGTTGTTCTTTACAACTGTTTGAATTCTGACAACTAGTTGGAAACGCGTTTATTGAAGATGGAACGCATTCATTGAAACCGAATAGAGGGTGCTGCAATCAAGACGCATATTTTAATATGTATTGATGATCTTGAAGGTTTCCAACTCTTCGTTTTTCCACCCCCTTGATTGCCCACCTTCTTTTACATCATTTCGAGGGACCTTTCATATTATCCGCTCAATGAATGTGTTAGCTAGCATTTGACCTTTCATTTTGCATTACTTTTCTTATATAAAAAGCTTGTATTCTCACTTAGAAATGAGATTTGAGATTAATGAAAAGTGTGTTTCCTTTGAATCGAGATGATTCTAAATTCTTGTTTGTGAGATGCCTTCAACGTCCTCTGAGGTGAGATGTCAATGAGAAACCCGTTTGTTGAATCGTTACCGGTGAGATGCTTGTGATTGATTCCCAAACAAAGAGTCAATCATTTGAAAGTGAGATTCCGACGTTTGAGAGAGTGAGTTTTGTAGATCTTGTGGTGAGATGCTCCAACATCTTGCAATCCATGTCCTTGTCTTTTATTTCCTATAAATCCCCAAAAATCATCCCCACAAAAAGAGTGTTCCGAAGCTCGAGATTTAGTCGATTGATCCTTCGGGTCTCATCAATTGGTATCAGAGCTAATCGAATCAAGTTCCTCGAGCTTTTCCTATTTGATTTATTTGTTATTTATGAAATGTCCAGGAGATCAAGATCGGAGCCATTGTCTAACAAGTACATCCGGTGGGCTATTCGGGCCTATGATGATGGTTATCTTCAATGGGAAGACATGGATGGTGCTACCTATGATATCGTTGATCAAGAACTCCGTAGGAGATATCGAAAGAAAAGAGCTCGGGAGATTGCTTAACAACAAGAAGTCGAACGGAGGGTTGCGTTAGAAGATGTTTGTGTCATTTTAGAAAATCTCATCGCCGAAATAAATATGTGGTCACCTCTTCAGAACAGCACCCTCGACCCTGTACCCCCATCAGTGGCTCCCTCATTGACATGTGATTATTTGGTGCCCATAGCTCCACCGCCCCCTCTTTCGAAGCTCGTAGAGATCGTGGTTCCTACCCCTGATATCCCTATACCTATTGTTGATTTCAAGGCTCCTGGAATCTCAACGTCCATGTCAAAAAAATCTCTAATCACCCCAAAATTTCTCAAAATCATGGACACCCCATAGATGGATGCCACACCAAAAATTTTGTCATGCTTGCCATTTGTGTTTCCATCACTGACATTCATGGCTGAAGAGGAGAATATCTCGGATTCGAGGTCAAATCCTTTTCAAGGGGGAGAGGATGATGTGATCATATTACCATATGAGCCTGAGTCACACGAAATTTCAATTGAGAAAACAACTTGGCGATACATCGGTATTTTGGATCCACCGGACTGTATAAAATTCTGATTGAAGCCTATGAGAACTTGTTGGAAAGATATTTTAAGTGGATACAACTTTGGTGAAGAACTCCTTTACCAAATCAGTCTTGAGAGTGACCGAAAACGTTGTTCTTTACAACTGTCCGAAATTTGGCAGCTTGTTGGAAACGCGTTTATTGAAGATGGAACAGATTCAATGAAACCGAATAAAGTGTGTTGCAATAAAGATGCATATTTTAATATGTATTGATGGTCTTGAAGGTTGCCGACTCTTCGCTATTCCGCCCTTCGGTTGCCCACCTCCTTTTCCATCATTTCGAGGGACCTTTCATATTATCCGCTCAATAAATGTTTTAGCTAGCCTTTGGCCTTACATTTACTATTGCTTTTCTTATATAAAGAACTTGTATGTTCACTTAGAAATCAGATTTGATATTAATGAAAAGTGTTTTTCCTTTGAATCGAGATGATTCTAAATTGTTGTTGGTGAGATGCCTTCAACGTCCTCTCAAGTGAGATGCCAAAGAGAGACTCGTTTGTTGAATCATTACCGGTGAGATACTTGTGATTGATTCCCAAACAAAGACTCAATCATTCGAAAGTGAGATTCTGACGTTTGAGAGAGTGAGTTTTATAGATCTTGTGGTGAGCTCTAAGATCTAGCAATCCATATCCTTGTCTTTTATTTCCTATAAATCCCCAAAAATCATCCTCATAAAAAGAGTGTTTCAAAGCTCGAGATTCAGTCGATTGGTCCTCGGGTTGTGTCAATTGGTATTAGAGCTAAATGACTCGAGTCCCTTGAGCTTTTCTTATTTGATTTGTTTGTTATTTTCTAAAATGCCCAAGAGATCAAGATCAGAGCTGTTGTCTGACAACTACACTCGGTGGGCTATTCGGGCCTATGATGATGGTTATCTTCAATGGGAAGACATGGATGGTTCTACCTATGATATTGTTGATCAAGAACTCTGTAGGAGATATCGAAAGAAAAGAGCTCGGGAGATCGCTCAACAATAAGAAGTTAAACGGAGGTCTGCGTTAGAAGATATTCGTGTCATAGTAGAAAATCTCATCACCAAGATAAATACGCGGTCAACTCTTAAGATCAGCACCCTCCCTGTACCCCCATTAGTGGCTCCCTTATCGACATGTGATTCTTTGGTGCCCATAGCTCCACCGCCCCCTTCTTCGAAGCTCGTATAGATCGTGGTTCCTACCCCCGATGTCCCTATACCTATTGTCGATTCCAAGGCTCCTGGAATCTCAATACCCATGTCCAAAACATCGTTGGTCACCCCAAAATTTCTCAAAATCATATAGACACCCCATGGGTTGATGCCACACCAAAAATTTTGTCATTCTTGCCATTTGTATTTCCATCACCGACATTCATGGGCGAAGAGGAGAATATCTCGTATTCGAGGTTGAATCCTTTTCAAGCGGGAGAAGATGATGTGATCATATTACCATATGAGCCCGATTCACATGAAATCTCATTTGAGAAAATTGGCGATACATCGGTATTTTGGATCCATCGGACTATATAAAATTCCGATTGAAGCATATGAGCACTTTTTGGAAAGCTATTTTAAGTAGCTACAACTTCCGTGAAGAAAACTTTTGCAAAATCAGCCTTGACAATGACCAAAAATGTTGTTCTTTACAACAATTTGAATTCTGACAACTAGTTGGAAACGCGTTTATTGAAGACGGAACGCATTCATTGAAACCGAATAAAGGGTGATGCAATCAAGACGCATATTTTAATATGTATTGATGATCTTGAAGGTTTCCGACTCTTCGCTTTTCCACCCCCTTGATTGCCCACCTTCTTTTCCATCATTTCGATGGACCTTTCATATTATCCGCTCAATGAATGTGTTAGCTAGCATTTGACCTTTCATTTTACATTACTTTTCTTATATAAAGAGCTTGTATTCTCACTTAGAAATCATATTTGAGATTAATGAAAAGTGTGTTTCCTTAGAATCGAGATGATTCTAAATTGTTGTTGGTGAGATGCCTTCAACGTCCTCTGAGGTGAGATGTCAAAGAGAAACCCGTTTGTTGAATCATTACAGATGAGATGCTTGTGATTGATTCCCAAACAAAGACTCAATCATTTGAAAGTGAGATTTCGACGTTTGAGAGAGTGAGTTTTGTAGATCTTGTGGTGAGATGCTCCAAGATCTAGCAATCCATATCCTTGTCTTTTATTTCCTATAAATCCCCAAAAATCATCCCCACAAAAAGAGTGTTCCAAAGCTCGAGCTTTAGTCGATTGATCCCTCGGGTCTCATCGTCGGTCCGGGCCGGTTCGGACCACCGTTAGTGTCTGCGGTAACGGAACAGAGTCACCCACCGTAAAACGGAGTCACCCACCGCAAGCTACAACGGTGGCTCATCGCATACGGTTACCCCACCGCTAAATACGACGGTGGCTCCCGTTAATTGTCATTAAAGCCACCGTCACTTGTTACGGTGATTTGCGGTGGACATAGTAAAAATTAGCGGTGCAAATAACAACACCCGTTAATAACACATCTTCTATTACTATTATAAAAACAGAAGTAGTGTTATTCTAGATAGCACCATATGTCGTCTTTGTTCTACATGTTGTCGTCAAAATGCCACCAAAACTTCTGCTCTCTTTTCTATCTACATGTGAATTACTAAAAGACCTCCATTTTTTTTTTGTGACATCATCGTTGTAATCGTCATTACAAATATTTTTTTATCTTGAATCTTTTCCATCATTTATTTTTTAAAATTATACATTTATGTTTTACATTATTTTAGCTAAAAGTATATTGTCAATATTACAAATAATTATTGTTACTGTATAAGTTATACAAAAATTGACTTTATAATAAATTGTAATAAAATACCCGAGCATGAGGCGCTGGTCTCACACTAGTTAATTATATTAATATTGTAGGGGTGATAGTGAAAGCAATGAAAATTGTAATGTGGATTGCCCGTTAAGGGTGCAGCAAAATGAAATGGGCGTGGGAATGGGAATGGAGGACGATCAATTCACCCATCCACTATATATATATTCATGCCTTTAGTGTTTGTGCAAACCCATCACCCCTCCCAATCCTCTCATTTATTGGTTAGCTTAATTTTCGGCCATTCGATTTATCAATATGGCTTCTTCTCTAGGAATAGTAGCCTCATCGATGAAGATGATCCCTATCCCAAACCCCCCAATTATTAGTCTCTCCGGCCGCCGCCATCTCCATCCCACCCTCCGCCACCGCATCTTCAACAACAACGGCGGCCAAAAGGCCGCTGCCGGACCAAACAACTCCCGCTCCGCCACCTTCTCCTCCATTAATGTCGACGATCCCGTGAAGGCGCCGGCCACCGGTAAGTATCGATTTTACTGGAATTACAACTGTATGTCAGTAATTAGTTTGATGGATGGACTATATATATATGAACGAATTGAATTGAAGGGGAAGAGAGGGTGCAAGAGCTGCACGTTTACGAGATAAACGAGAGGGACAAAGGGAGCCCGGCGTACCTGAGGCTGAGCCAGAAGGAGCAGAACTCGTTGGGGGACTTGGTTCCGTTCTCCAACAAGCTCTACTCCGGCGACCTCCAGAAGCGCCTCGGCATCACCGCCGGCCTCTGCGTCCTCATCCAGCACCTCCCAAACAACAAAGGCGACCGGTATACTCTTCCCTCACTTGATCTTCCTTGATTTCATCCCAAATATGATGAATCTTAAATTCAGGCAAAAAACAATGCGTAGATTTTCTTGATCAGACATCGACTTAATTGCTCCAATTTCATGTGATCGGAGTGAAATTCTATTTCAAGGACAAGGAGAGAGGGGAGATTGGATTGCACTCAATTCTCCGGTGGCACACCTCCTGGATCTGATGCATATATTGCATCCTCTCAAATTGATATTTGCGTCCACAATTTTCGATTAAATTAATCTACTACCGGAGCGGAGCAACCATCCATTTTCATCTTCTTTTTCTCTATGTCGCCTTTCATTTCTCTCCCTTGCCTCAAAATCCCGACGCAAAATATTTTCAAAGTATAGAGTTACCTGCCATATTTTTTTTTTAGTTTTGCTTTATACACAATTATCTCGCCAAACACACGGTAGCGATTACGAATTTGAAAGTTGTAAAAAAAAATGGTGCCACGGTTTTTCAAACCGTGAGAACGAAAGAGTTCTGCACTGATTCCGAAACTGTGAGAGCATTTTTGACGACAATTTTGAAAACCGTGGCCGCCGAGATTTGGGCTTCATGGGCTTTCGGCCCAAGACATTTCATTGGGCTTTTTTTATTTTCATGATTTTTGAAACCAGAACTGTGATGTTTCTCACGATTTCATGAAGTTTTTTACGATTTTATAAACTAAAATTGCCTAAAATTTCTATAGTTTGATAATCCGTAACAATGACAGTGCATTATGCGATATTTTGACCGTGCAATTTGGCCCTTTTTTTACCATCCTAATTACGGTAGCTCAACCTTAGCTTTCCCGTCAAATTTCGGTAATTGCTGATTGAGGTCATGCACACCTCATTAACTCCGGTTTATTTTTTGGAAAAAGATTCCATTTTTATTTTCCACAATTGTTAATATGAGTTTCTGGTTTATTTTTTAGAAAAAGATTACATTTTTATTTTTTAGAAAGGTCTAATTAGAAGTGGTTTTCATTCAATAATTTTCCACAATTGTTAATATGAGTTTCTGGTTTATACCACGCAGTAAATTCTAAGATATAAAATTTATAAAGGACGACGGTAAAATCCGGACATAATTATAGTATTATTTTTTCAATTATTAATCATCCGAGCAAAACCAATCCATATATTTTTTTAATTTTTTGGTGTACAAATAATCTATACTTACTGATCCATGATTCTTTAACAATTTTATTTTTGTTGTTGTTTTAACAGATTATTTTTTTAATCAACCTTCTCCTATCATAAATAAATATAAGAATTTTTATTTTTATACACGTAGTTGTAGTTTAAAGAGTTAAAAAATAATATTTCATATCTATGAACAGAGGGAGTATAATAAAGTCATTTGAAAGATCAACTATAGTTTAATTGAATATTTAATAAGACTATCCACAATGGTTTTTGGTAAAATATATAAATTTGCACAAGATGTGTAAAAATACACATCACTTTTTAACAATTTACTCCACTGATAAAATATGCATTTTTTTACACATCATTCAAATACAACTCATCTATCTATCTATCTATGTATATACATATACTAAAACCGATGCATTGGTGCCTGCGTGGCGGCGTGTGAGTGAATTTGCCTACGTGGCAGCGCGTGAGCGCGTCGCGCATAATTTTCTCCCGTCAAAAAGGAAATCTAATAAAAATAATTATTTTATTTTACCATTAACATATATAATTGGATAGATGGAATATCTTATAAAAGAGTAAATATTATATAAGGAAAAAACTATATATATACATATACTAAAACCGATGCATTGGTGCCTGCGTGGCGGCATGTGAGTGAATTTGCCTACGTGGCAGCGCGTGAGCGCGTCTCGCAGAATTTTCTCCCGTCAAAAAGGAAATCTAATAAAAATAATTATTTTATTTTACCATTAACATATATAATTGGATAGATGGAATATCTTATAAAAGAGTAAATATTATATAAGGAAAAAACTATATCAATATAATTAAACGTAATAGTAGTAATAATCAAAATAATTAATAAAACTAATTTTCATAGTCATACTTACCAAAAATATTAATAGATAAATATGTAATATTTGATAGGTGCTATTTTATTTATATTTAGATTATTTTTTTATGGAAAGAATTATTTATATCAAAATCAATCATTTAATAATTGTTATTTTATATCTATCTATATTATTTTTTGATGACAAAATAATTACATGAGATTTAATTAACCATAGATTAGAAAAAAAAAACTTTTACGTAGTACCTTATAAATGTGAATTTTATTTATATTTTGAGAGAATCTAATTAAAAGATATTTAGATTATATATAACCTGTCGAACTAATTTTATTTATATTTATATTATTTTTTGGAGGAAAAAATAATTTATAGTTAGATTAACGCATTTCCCGTACACGGGACGGGATCTATACTAGTTTAAAATAAAAAGGGAAATGAAATCATAAACAATCAACCAATGAAATTGTCTTGCTTTTTGTAAATGTTTTTGCACATAAGGGAGATGGTGTACTCAAATTTGCACATTACATGCTCAAATGTGTATGAGAACAGGTACTATATATACTCATATAAACGGATCCTAGATCCATTTGAACTTTTGTCTGACACGTGTCCAGCATAAATGTATCCGACATTAAAAAAGTAAGGAACAGATCTAAGATCTGTTCAATACAAGTAACAGATCATATATTCATTCAATATAAGTCACGGATTATAGATCCGTTCATGTGTTTTTGAAAGAAAAAACCAAGTTTAATATATTTGAAAAAAATATTTTTTTTTTGTTTTCAAAGTAATCATATATTTTTGCTAAGTTTCAAACATTTTATTTTAAATTTATAACATGAAAATTTATAACATGAACAAATTACGGATCCGTTTGTGTTAGTAATCGTCTATATATAAGCCAAAGCCTTTCGAAAAGTGAAAGGTACAATTAAAAGGAAAATTAAAATAAGAAAAAGAGAAGGAAATTAGTAAAGAAGGAAACTAGAAAAGAAAAGAAAAAGGGGTAATAAATTTTTTACGACTCTTGATATTTTACTGGGTGTCCTTATATACACCGCAAATTCGCGGATTAAAAGCTGCTAATCAATGTTGGATTTGACGTTATAACGTTAATTATAGTACAACGTCAGATCCAACGTTGTAATATGTGGTATGTAACGTTGTGAATCTAAGGCCAGGACGGGGTGGGTTGGGTAGATTGCAACGTCCAATTGGACGTTGTAAAGTGGGCTTTCAAAATACAACTTCCAATCCGACGTTGTAACAACGTTGTTACAACGTCCGAACTTTTTTTCCAAGGCAAATTACTAATACATGATCAACGTTGGATCTGACGTTGTAACAATGTCTAATCCGACGTTATTACAACGTCCAATTGAATGTTAATTTGCGCTGTATATAGGGAACGCGTATTTTACTACACTGAAATTTTTTCGTGGAAAGGCTAAATTAATAATCAAAATCAAACATGCTTTGACCCAAGAAATAAGCTTATTTGACCCTTTTGACTTGTCATTTCTAATTTTGGTTTAATCCGTCATTTTGAGTGGTGGCATTCCTTGGAGCGGTCGTGTTTTTAGTTTGGGATAAAGTTGTTGTCTCGAACGTTGGTAGAGATTATTGTGTTGTTTTCGGAGATTCTTCATCTAAATGAGAAAAAGTCGTTGATCTACACTTCTCTAGGAAATGTCTATTTTTATTATTGGATTTCTACTTTTGTGTCTCCGACATCGAGACGTTGCATCAGTCTCTTAACTTTCTCATATTCTCAACATGAGTGTTCTTTCCTTGGTCTTTCCAAAATCATTTAATAGTATACAATGGCGGATCTAAAAATTTTCTTTAGGGGGGCTAAATTTTTTTTGGTCATTTATACGTATATATGAAAAATAATTTTTTTTATAAATATATTAGAAAAAATCTTAAATTTGTGATTTAAATAGTCAATTTTTATAGGAAAAACAAAAATTATAAAAAAAAATAGATTTTTTGATATTTATATATAGGACATAATTTTTTTTGTTTATATTGGAGAAAAATTCATATTTTTTATTTAATTAGAAATTTTTAATAGAAGAAAACTAGAAGAAACAAAAACTATTTTAAAAAATGAGGGTAAAGAGGTTTGAACTCATGACCCCAAGGTAATAAATACATCTCTTTATCAACTAAGATAAACTATTTTTATGATTTTTTTACTACTTTTACACTCTTTTGTCTATAAAATTAGTAAAAATTACCAAAAAAAATTCAAAACAATTTTTTTTTACGTTTTTCTTCCGAGCTAAGGAGAGTTTCAGTCACCCCAAGCCTCCACAAATCCCCCGATGATAGTACACAAAGTAGTATAGAATAATTCAGTGGTGCACACAACACACAGGATAGCAGACAATCTGCTCTCCCTTATAAAAGATACATATCTAGTTGTTGAAGAGATATTTACATTACATGTCGGGATCACTTAATACATTTGTTTGGGAAGGAAAATATATTATCTTTTCAATGACGCCCACCTATATAATAATAATCTTATATATTTTAATTATATTTTTTTAATAGGGAGTTATATATATGTTGTGAATCCTCAATATTTTATTGACAATTTATCATTATTTTTTTCTGTTTTTTATTATTCGAAAATCCAACTTTCAACAAATAAATTAAATAAAAATGAAAAATATTAAAAATAATTCAACATATTCAATACTACCTACTGTGTATAGTTTAAAAATAATCAAATATCGAGAAAAACACAAAAATGAGCCTAAGTATTATTGTTAAACACTACTGTGAAATATTTGAGGGGTCATTATGAAAGGGTCATAAGTTTAGGATCCATCAATTTAAAACAAAAATTTAAGGTTTTGTGTAGAGCTACACCCCTCTTTATAATCCATTATTTTTTAGTCTTTTATAATTGACATGGAAGAGACACACTTGTCAACAAATACACTACTGTCGGGATTGTCAACCCAACCCCGAGGGAATGTTTGAGGTCTTGGCATGGATGTAAACAACCATATTTTATCGAGGTGAGAGGTTGATTTAAGATGGAATGAAATGTTGTTATTGTCGTGGGAATTTTTAATTTCCTTATTGCCAAACACGGACCAGAATATGAGATCTGAAAGGGGAGCTACTAACCTTTCTGTAGTAGACCTATGTTAATTGCTCGTATAATTTGAAAGATGTCTAAGAATACATATATAGGAACAAGTCCGTGCAGAATTATGAATTTCACTAGACTATTTCAAGATACATCACTATATTATATTTTCCTCAACAAATGAGTAAACCTTTTTTTTAAGGCTAAAAAAACATGTTACATATTGGCAGGTACGAGGCAATATACAGCTTCTACTTTGGGGACTACGGGCACCTGGCAGTGCAAGGGCCTTACTTGACTTACGAAGAGTCGTATCTAGCAGTGACGGGCGGATCAGGTGTGTTCGAAGGAGCCAAAGGGCAAGTCAAGCTCAAACAACTCATCTTCCCTTTCAAGCTTTTCTACACATTTTATCTCAAGGGGATCAAGGACTTGCCGCCAGAGCTTCTTTGCACTCCTGTCACTCCGTCCCCTACCGTCGAGCCAACTCTTGCTGCTAAGGCCTGCGAGCCCAATGCTATCATCCCTAATTTCACTAAATAGAAAGATTAAGAAGATTGAACAAGAAAGTAGAAGAAATGCTAGTGATTGTGGTACTTAGACCATTTTTATCGGTTAAATCCTAACATCGATACTAGTAATTTTAATAATAAAAAAATAGAACAGGAAGATGAGGGATACTTGAGCGATACTTCAGAAGTATCAATACTAGGCTAATAAAAAAGGGGTTGTGTCAGACACTTTCTTTTTTTTCTGGAAAACCCCAATTAAAACGACGTCGGATTGTAGAAAACATATACGAAATGTTGTGTTTTGGTCTGCTGAAATCTGATGCAAAAAAGGCAAAGTAGGACATGTGTCAGCTATCTAGGTGCTCTTCCATGGGCTTGTGATGGCGACAAGTGGATTCCACGGACGGTTGGGATTTAATCTGGCCGAAACCTTTTTTAAATGTTTAATATGTAATTTTTGACATTAAAAATGTAGAATAAAAAAAAATTACCACAATACTAGATTCAGTTTTATCTACACATAGACATCAATTTCGAATATGTTTTAATCAGTGATATAAGTTGGTATTTTAAATTTATTTCATTAAATAATCATACATTGAATTTCGGATTTAAAAAAAATAAGTATTGGGTTATATAAATTTAGCCTTATTTTCTATATAAAAAGTATTAATTTAATAATAAAAATTGAATATAACAATATAATCGATCATGGAAATAATTATTGGAGAGGGGTATATTTGTAAGTTGAATTGGTAAGAAATGGTGAGTTTTGAGATGCTAGAGATGCTACAGATAAAATGAGAAAAGTGAGAATGGGATGCTGGGATGATGTGGCGGAAAGAGAAGAATAAAATACTGTATTAATATTCTTAGTATCCCTAGTATCCATTGATAAAGATGACCTTAGGCCATGCCCATTGGTGAAACTGAAGGCCTTTAAAACGTCCAAGTCAGCAAAAAAAAAATTAAAAAAATTGATAAAGTAGTAGGAGCCCGGGTTGGAGTCTCATATATAAGGAGCTGGAAATAAGCAGTGGAGATCCCTGCAACCCCTCTATACTCTCCTCCCTACAACACAAAAATATTTTAACATTTATTTTATCTTAAAAAAATTATAAAAATTATATTTATATTACTAACATCTAAATGTATATATTTATAAAAAATTTTAAAAAATTATGTTTTAGAATTTTTAATAATTGTATTTTGTTAAATATTGCCTTTTTCATTTTTTAAAATTATAAAACATAATTTTTCAAAATAAATTTTTATAAATATATAAAAGTATATAGTAGTAATATAAATATAATTTTTTTAATTTTTTTTAAGATAAAATAAATGTTAAAATATTTTTGTGTTGTAGGGAGGGGAGTATAGGAGGGAGTAGAAGATCTGTACTGGAAATAAGGGGCTCACACTCACAGCGGGTAAATCGAGGGAGGAAAAGAAGAGATTCGCACGCGCCATCGACCCAAGGTCAAACCGACGTCGTTCGAGCGAAAACAAAACTTAAAACGCTGCGTATTGCACAGCCCTGGGAGCTTCACTTGGCCTCCTGCAATTTGAAATGCGGATGAACTAAATTGCGCCACATGTCAAAGAAATTAAATACATAGTTTTAAATCAATTTTCCGCTATTTTCTGTAAATTAAAAAAAATATTTTTCAAGTGTAAAATAATTTTTTCTACCCATAAATAGTCATTTTGAATATGTTTTTCTTTAAAAAATTTATTATAATACCTATATACTATTATTTTTACCATAAAAAACCATTTTTCCTATAAATAAGGTAACCCTCTCTACCACTTTTCACACATTCACAATGTAATAATAATAATAACAATAATCATAATCATTACCAAAAATAATAATTATAATTAATAATAATAATTAATAAAAATAATAATCGTAATTAATAATAATAATAATAATAATAATAATAATAATAATAATAATAGAGTAGTTGGAAAAGGTAAATAGTAAAAAGTAACTTAAGGGCCCGAGTTTAGGCTCACGAATGAGAATGTAAAAAATTAAAAACTGAATTGGGGCCCTTAAACTAATGTGGCAAAGAGCATGTTTATTAGTGAGCCTCGTTTCGGGCTCTTAACTTACTTTTCAACTGCCACATCAGTTAATGAGCCCAACCCAATTTTTTACCTTTTCAGCAAATTATCAGTGAGCCCACTCCCGGGCTTTTAACTTCACTTTTTTTTTTAAAAAAAAACATATGCAATATGGGTGTCTATGAGTAGATAAAAAGAAATTACTTTAACAAATAAATTTTTTAAAATTTTTTACATTAAGAAAAATAGAGAAAAATCGATTTAAAAGAAAAATTAATCAAGCGCTGCCACATGGCAGCGCTGCAGTGGCCCTCCTTGCAATGAGCCCGGGCTCATCTTCAAGGTTGTTTTTCCCCGGGCTCATGGCCACCTCACTTCTTATTTCATTTTTCTTTTATTTTTTTGCTTATGTGGATTATTGGTGAGCCCTTGGGCTCACCAATAAACATGCTCAAAGGAAAGATAAGTTAAGGGCCCGGGTTCGAGCTCACGAATGTGCATGCTCTTATTGGGTAGGAGAAGTCATTTATTAATGTAGTACATTCATAAGTGAGGATAAATGTAAGGGTACTTTTTATAGGTTGAAAAGTTTAGGGGGTGTGAGTAACTTGTGGTTTTCAGCATTGTGATTGGAGGATCAAGTGATGACATCATATGTTTATATATGATGTATGACAATGCGATTAGACGATGTTGTAATTTAAATTTTAGCTTAGAATTGATAAAATATGGGTGGTAGAGGGGTGGCTACGTATCCTTTAAAACATTATGTTTGCATTGCTTGATTCTAAATACTCGAATTTTTAAATCCTAATTTCTCGGAAAAAAAAATCAAAATGGATTTAAACGCGGAATTTAACGAGAAACTCACTAATTCGGATTTTAGAACTCATGAAGCGGATTTCCGAACTAAACAAAAATTTTAAGAAGTTGATAAAAAAATAATTTAATAATTGGGAAACACTTATTTTTTTCCCAATTTATATAAAGTTGATAAAAAAAATTATAAAGTTGATAAAAATAAGTGTTTCTTTAGGGGTTATTACCTCCTTGGTCGTTCAACACATGTACTCTTTACCTGCTTATGAGCCCAAGACTTTACTAATCAAGCTGCATTATATACGCATCACCAATACATCGCAAGATTCACCATGACAGGAGCTTTTGCACATGGCCTATTTTTTTCATTCGAGATGCATAGGGTGTATATATAATTTATTTATTTTAATAGCTGATTTACTTATAGGTTTTTTTAGGGAAAAAATTGAGAAGAAAAATTAAAGAAATATTAATAGTATTATTTATATGCAAGTAATTAAAAATAATAACCAAATGAGAATAAAATATTTTGATGTTCTCAAATAATTTGCTCAAAAGTCATTTGTAGTACCTCACTATGGCATCCGAGCTCAACTTCCGCATCTAATATTTTATCAGTTGCTTCATCAATCAATCTCCTTCCTGCAATATATTTATACTATCAATATTCTACTTTAAGTAAATTATACTGTATAAATGAAATTAGATTTTGAAAAGACCAAAGTTAATCGTTCCTAATTCATTAGATCGGTAATTAACATTGAAATATTATGAAGTAAAAAAAATCAATACACATAAAACAAATTTAGCATCCACACAAATATTAGCAATATTATTTTTTTCACCCAAGGGGATGGGAGGACTTACCTTGAGATGTTGTAAATTAATTCTCCCATGATCTTCAGTGAAGCGAGATGTACAACTTGTATATCACCTTTGATTAGGTATATATATCACAAAAACATAGATTTATTGGTACTATCTTAATTAATTTTGGCGTTACATTTTAGTCTTATTTAATTAATCACTTTAATTGTGTCAGTTACAAATTGTGTTTAATTGTGTCAGTTACAAATTGTGTCTTATTTATTAATAATATTATTTTTTGTGACTTTTAAAAAACTTAGTTTAAGATTATTCGACCAAATAGATTTTTAGATTAAGATAATAAAATGGTCATCGACTAAAAAACAAACTTTTTTTTATAAAAAAATGTGTCTAAATATATTTTTTTATAATTATCTCTTTAACACATACATATTTTTAGTTTATGTATGAAAAAAGGAGGAAAAAGTTAATGATCTAAATTGCGAAGAATATTTAAAAAAGAATGAAAAGTAAAGCTATTGAAATTTAAACCTTATTAATTGGATATTCAAAAGTTGATCCGATTAGAGATGGTAAGAAAATTCCCTATTGATTTTTTTTAATAATTGGTCATGGTTAACATATCTAAGACCATCCGCATCCGTGAGCCCGAAGGCTCATCGGGATGCCACCTAGGACAAAAAAAAACAAAAAAAAAGGAAAACATATGAACCCGGCCTTTGGGGTTCATGTAGGCGAATCCGAAAAAGTGGATTCATGGAGGGATTTACCCAAGCACTGACACGTGGCCCACTCTCTGGGCGCCACATGGCAGTGCTTGGAATTTCAACCATTTAAAATGGTTTTTATGCGTTTTTTGTAAAAAAAAAAATTATTTTCAAGTGTGAATTAATTTTATCTACCCATAGACACCCATTTTGCATATGTTTTTTTTTTTAAAAATGCCAACAACACCCATATACTATGTTTTTTTTACCAAAAAAGCTAATTTTTCACCCATTTTGCCTATAATAATAATAATAATAATAATAATAATAATAATAATAATAATAATAATAATAATAATAATAGTATGAGTTTAATATATAGAGATTTGATTTAATAAAAAAGGTGAATAAAGAAAAATAAGTTATGAGTCTGGGGTCAGGTTCATGAATGAGGGGTGAAAAAAATAATAATCTGAAGTGGGGTTCGTAAGCTGAAGTGACAGTGAAAAAAGTAAGTTATGAGTTTGGGAAGAGATTAATGAATGCGAATGGTCTAACAATGATAACTGTTGAGATTATGTATATTTCTCTTAAGTCTTTTATGTGTATATTGTATAAGTATAACATTCATATTGTATAGCATAGGATAAGTGGTATGATATTTAGGAGATTGGGCTTATGAGACACTTGGGTGTTGACTGAGCTGGACTGGATTGTATTGAGCCCATGGGCTTGATCTCCTAACCAACTCAGATGCCAAGATACTCGGCCCAACCCAATGTTCAACCACTGGCCCATGGACTTGAAGCTTTGGCAGGCGCTAGGGTTGAAGCCTCACTTTGCTGAAACGCAGCGCTTGGTCTAGGGTTTCCCTGTGACGTCTATATAAGGGATCATGTTCATCCAAGCGTCGTGTTCTGTAGCTGAGCCTCCAGGTAATCAAAAGAAGAGAGAGAGAGAGAGAGAGAGAGCTATGTCGATCTAGGGTTTGCTCCTTCAAGCCTCTTCCGCACTGCGATCCTGGCTCTCCTTCTGGTGAAAGCAAGACAAGGGCTCCTCCGGCGTCGCCAGCTTCTATCCTGGGTTTCCCAATCTTGGATCTCGAATCTGTATCTTCGAGATCTTAGATTCTAGGGAGTGTTCTTCACCCCTTTGTCGTTTGATTCTGTGCTTTATGTTCTTGTTTACTTAGATCTTCATTGTACGCATAAACTCGCCCCTGTTTTCGTAATCTTTTTGATATAGTGGATTAAGGCTGCCTCTTGAGGCCCCGAGGACGTAGGATCTTAGATCCGAACCTCGTAAAATCTGGTGTGTCGTTTCTGCTTCTACATTGTTTGATCTTGCTTAAACTCTTCGAACTCACATCTCAAACTTCAAACCCATTCGTTATTCGCACATCAAATTGGTATCAGAGCCAGGTTCCTCCTGGATCTATTCGTTTTATGTTCAAGAGGTTTCTTGGTTTTTTCTTTACCTCCTGTATTGCATGATTCTGGACCTGTGCTTATGTGTTAGATCTGCTCCTCTTGATTTTGTTACAAGTTACAATTTCTTATTTGTTTACTTGTGTGATCTAAGAATCTTTCTTAGAAATCTGTGGCCTCTATAAGTTTCTTGAAAGAAACTGGCCCTCTGAGAAAACAAGCTCATCTTGATTCTCTCTTTTACTGTTATTCAGTAGTTGGTTTAAGTTTCTGTACGATTTATATGATTCTTAAAAATGGGTGAATCTAGTTATCGTATGAAACCTTTTAATGGCACAACTGACTTTGCTATGTGGTAGGTTAAAACGAAAGCTGTGCTAATCAAGGAAAATGCTGGGAAGCTGTAACCTCAAAGTTCTCAGACAAACTGGATAAGGAAGCTATAGAGGAAAAGGATCTCCAGGCACATAGTGAAATTATGCTGAGACTTTCAGATGAGGTAGCTAGGCAGGTAATCTCCTATAAGACCACAGAAAAACTGTGGACTGCTCTTGAAGAGCTTTATCTGGTAAAATCTCTTCCCAGTCGTATAAATCTCCTTGTTAAGTTGTTCAACTTCAAAATGGACTTACATTGCTCTTTACCTGAAAATCTGGATAAATTTCTTACTATGATTCAAGATTTGGAAAGGTGTGGAGACAAATTTGATGAAACCCACCAATGTGTTTTGCTTTTAAATGCTCTCCCACCTCAATTTGAAACCTTTAAGGATGTTGTTCAGTTTAGTTCTTCTACTCTGACTAAAAAGGCTGTCCTTGAATCTATTATTCAAAAGAATGATGTTTAAAGGTTTTCAAAACTAAGCAAGAAGCTAAAAATGAAGCTCTTATGGCTAAGTTTAAATCTAAGGGTCAAAACAATAACAAGAATAACCAGAAAAAGAAGGATAAAAATAAAGAGCCAAACAAAGAACCTGTTAAAGGTGATAATCATCCTCTTGACAAACCTAATTCTGATAAGAAAAATTACAAGTGTTTGTACTGTAATGAAACTGGTCACTATGAAAAGGATTGTTATAAAAGAAAGAAGGATGAAGAAAAAGTTGCTAAGAAATCATCTGATGTATCTGCTGTCCTTGAAGGTCATTCTTATTACACACATGAAGTGCTTATTGTCTCTGATCATGTTGAGTCTGATGTTTGGATTTTAGATTCTGGGTGCACTATGCATGCAACTTCTGATAAAAAAAAATGGTTTTCTGATTTAAAACTGTCTGATTATGGTGAAGTTTTGCTTGGTGATCACTCTTCTTTAAAAATAAAAGGTATTGGATCTGTGCCTCTTAAGATGCATGATGGTGTGATAAGAATTATTCAAGGTATTAGATGGGTTCCTGATCTTAGAAGGAATTTATTGTCTGAAAGTACCTTTGATGACCAACAATGTGATATTATGATTAAGAATGGAGTCAGAGATATCTTTAAAAATGGCAAATTGCTTATTAGAAGTGTTAAGAAAAATGGTTTATATCATGTTGTTGCTTCTGAATGCAATGTTGCTGTTTCTTCCGCTTCTGTTGTTTCTGTGAAAAACATGAGCATGAATGACTCTCTGTTATGGCATTCTAGATTGGGTCACATTGGTAACAAAGGTCTTGATAATCTGTTTAAAAATGGCATTATCTCTGCTAAACCTTCTCATATTGACTTATGTGAAAACTGTCTTATGGGAAAGCAATCTAAACTTGGTTTTAAATCATCTTTGTATGTTGTAAATCAACCTTTAGAATATGTGCACTCTGATTTGTGGGGACCTGCTCAGGTTGACACATCAGGGGGCATGAAATATTTTATCTCTTTTATTGATCACTTTAGTAGAAGGGTTTGGGTGTATTTGCTTAAACATAAATCTGATGCTTTTGAAAACTTTAAAGTTTGGAAGACCAGAGTTGAAACTGAAACTGGTTTAAAATTGAAATGCTTTAGAACAGATAATGGTTTGGAGTTTTGTAACAATGAATTCAACTCCTACTGTAAAACTGAAGGTATTAAAAGACATTTAACAATTCCTGGTACCCCTCAGCAGAATGGGACTGCTGAGAGGATGAATAGAACCCTTCTAGAAAAAGCTAGATGCATGTTGATTTCTTCTGGGCTAAAGCACAACTTATGGGGTGAGGCTGTTGCAACTGCTGCATATTTGATAAATAGATCCCCTTCCTCTGCTATTGAATTTGAAACTCCATATGAGAAATGGACCAATAAGAAACCTGACGTTAGTCACTTAAGACCTTTTGGATGTGTTGCTTATTCTCATGTGATGATGGTAAATTGAATCCTAGGTCTCAAAAATGTGTTATGCTTGGTTATCCTGATGGCACTAAAGGTTATAGGTTATTGGTTGTCCAACCTGGAGCATATAAGATCATTCTTAGTAGAAATGTTGTGTTTAAAGAAGATGAGTTTCACTTGAAAACTACTATGTCTTCTGCCCAGACTAACATGCAGGTACCAAATGGTCAATTTTACAACCCTGATGAGGGTGAAATTGACAATGAATTTGACAGTGGTTACTCCACTGGCAGTACTGACTCACAAACTCAAAAATCAGGTGGGCAAGCGAGTACAGATGCTGCAACAGGTAGTATGGTGGTTCACTCTGTGAACCCTTTTCTCCCTCTACCTTAGAAAATCATCCCCTCATTTCTGATGTCTCTCCTGCTTCTACCTCTTCTGTTTCTGATTTGTCTGTGATTGATACTTATGCTGCTGGCTCTTCTAGTGGTTCATCTGTGCAATTACATGATTTAACTGATTGGAAACTTACAAGAGATAGAGAACCTAGGAATATTATTCCAAATAAAAGGTACTCCAGTAATTTGGTTGAGTTTGCTTGTCTTGTTTCTGATGTGATTACTTTGTATACACCTGATACTTTTGAACAAGCTGTAAAATGTGCTCATGCTAAAAACTGGAAAAATGCTATGCAGGAAGAGATAGATTCTATGAATCAAAATAGCACCTGGAAATTGGTTAAGAAACCTGCTAATGCTAGGTTAATTGACTGTAAATGGGTGTATAAAATAAAACAAGGCATCTCTAAGGGTGACCCCTCAAGGTACAAAGCTAGGCTTGTAGCCAAGGGGTTTACCCAAAGAGAAGGTCAGGACTATAATGAGATATTTGCTCCTGTCATTAAATACAAGACTATGAGATTACTTCTTGCTATGTCTGTTGTGTATAACTATGAATTGGAACAAATGGATGTCAAGACTGCTTTTTTGCATGATGATCTTAATGAAACCATCTATATGAAGCAACCCAAGGGCTTTATTGACACTGCTCATCCTGACTATGCTTGTTTGCTTGTTAAATCCATATATGGCTTAAAACAGTCTCCTCGTCAATGGAATATAAAGTTTGACACTTGTATGAGGAGAAGCCTAGTATTTAGAAGAAGTAAATTTGATACTTGCTTAGACTTCAAAGATACTAGAAAGAATGACCCTCTCTATGTGTTGTTGCATGTTGATGATATCTTGCTTATTGCCAAATCTTCTGATAAAATCAATATGATTAAACAAAAACTTAGAAAACACTTTGATATGAAGGACTTAGGTCCTGCCAAAAGGATCTTGGGCATTGACATCATAAGAGACAGAGGTAAGAAGGTCATGTACTTGTGCCAATCTGATTATGTGCTTAAAGTGTTAGATAGATTCCACATTAAAGATGGTAAGGCCAATACAGTTAGAACTCCTTTATCCTCTGCTGAGATTAATAAAATGAAAAAAATCCCTTATGATGCTGCAGTTGGTTCTGTTATGTATTCAATGATATGCACTTGTCCAGATCTTGCTTTTGCTATAAGTGTTTTAAGTAGGTTCATGTCTGACCCAGCTGAAAAGCACTGGCAAGCTATGAAGTATCTGTTGAAATATCTTTTTGGTACTGTGAAACTGTGTTTAAAGTTTGTTGCAGGTCAAGGCTCAACACATGAGCTATTTGGTTATGTTGATGCAGATTATGCCTCAAATAAGGACAATAGAAAGTCTACTACTGCTTTTATCTATACTTGGGCAGGTAACTGCATTTCATGGAAAACCCAACAACAACCTATTGTTGCTTTATCCTCCATTGAGGCTGAATATATAGCAGCCACTGAGGCCTGTAAGGAAGCCATTTGGCTCCAAGGTCTCTTAAAGGAGATAGAAAGGAAACATTATACATCTTTACTGCATATAGATAGCCAGAGTGCATTATACTTATGCAGGGATCCTGTGTATCATGAACGTACCAAGCATATAAATGTTAGGTACCATTTCATTCGTGAAAAGGTTGATGATAATGTTATCCATGTAAAGAAAATAGATGGTACTCATAACCCTGCAGACTTTGGCACCAAAATTGTTACTGTTGACAAATTTTTGTTTTGCAGGAATTTCCTCCATTTGGAGGAAATCACTTGATAGTTATTCTGTTACAGGTGACTTGGGCCGACGATGGACACAGCCCTCTGACCACTTCTAGGTTATGTTTGCCAAGTGCAGACTTAGAGAACTACAAGGGCAATTGTTGAGATTATGTATATTTCTCTTAAGTCTTTTATGTGTATATTGTACAAGTATAACATTCATATTGTATAGCATAGGATAAGTGGTATGATATTTAGGAGATTGGGCTTATGAGACACTTGGGTGTTAACTGAGCTGGACTGGATTGTATTGAGCACATGGGCTTGATCTCCTAACCAACTCAGATGCCAAGATACTCGGCCCAACCCAATGTTCAACCACTGGCCCGTGGACTTGAAGCTTTGGCAGGCACTAGGGTTGAAGCCTCACTTTGCTAAAATGCAGCGCTTGGTCTAGGGTTCCCCTGTGACGTCTATATAAGGGATCCTGTTCATCCAAGCGCCGTGTTCTGTAGCTGAGCCTCCAGGTAATCCAAAGAAGAGAGAGAGAGAAAGAGCTATGTCGATCTAGGGTTTGCTCCTTCAAGCCTCTTCCGCACTGCGATCCTCAGTTCCACCAGTGAAGATCTTCTTCCCTGGCTCTCCTTCTGGTGAAAGCAAGACAAGGGCTCCTCCGGCGTCGCTAGCTTCTATCCTGGGTTTCCCAATCTTGGATCTCGAATCTGTATCTTCGAGATCTTAGATTCTAGGGAGTGTTCTTCATCCCTTTGTCGTTTGATTCTGTGCTTTATGTTCTTGTTTACTTAGATCTTCATTGTACGCATAAACTCGCCCCTGTTTTTGTAATCTTCTTGATATAGTGGATTAAGGCTGCCTCTTGAGGCCCCGAGGACGTAGGATCTTAGATCCGAACCTCGTAAAATCTGGTGTGTCGTTTCTGCTTCTACATTGTTTGATCTTGCTTAAACTCTTCGAACTCGCATCTCAAACTTCGAACCCATTCGTTATTCGCATATCAATAACCATTAGCTAAATATGCTTTTATGATACAAAATGAATATATAGGATATAATAGTGAAAATTTTAAAGATATAAATAATGACAATAAATAGCTATGAACACAACTTATAAGGTTTATATATATATAGATTTTGATTAGGGCTCGTTTGGTTGAATGCGGGAAGTACAATTCCCGGGAACTTACTTCCCATGAATTGAATTCCTGTGAAATGTAATTCCCATGAATTGAAAAAGTCGTTTGGATAAATTATGTTTTTTACAAATATTTAAATAGGAAAATAAAGAAAATTACATTAAAAAGGGTGGAAGTTGAACTTATATAGTCCCCCCTAGGTAAGTGAACTTCCTACGATTTGGAGGAATTGAAATTCCAGAGAAGTTGAATTTCTGTGTCTTTCTGTCAACCAAACACAGGAATATATTCTACTTCCTGAGTTTTTAAACTTTCTAGGTTTTTAACTGAGTAACCAAACGAGGCGGTATATCCACTAACATGACCAAATTCAAAATATTAATAACCCAAATTGAAATCAAAACAACACAATTGGACAATGACTTGAGTTATCTAAAATTTGATCTGACTTGATCAAACTTTACCAAACTTCATATTGATTAGCCCAAGTCATATCAAAATATTTTAACCTCAATTACTCGTTGCTTTTAACTATTCATCTTTTTTTATTTATTTTTTATTTATTTAGGAGTAACTTTTAATAAGGCTTTGGTAGTTTGGTTGTTTCTCTATTAACTTTATCAAACTTTACCAAATTGTGAAGTAGAAGGCTGATTTGACACACAAACAATGTGAAACTTAGCAACGAAGTATAAAGTCCATTTCAACTTATATATGGGTTGTGACAACAAAAGGATACACATTTAACATTTTTACCAAAAAGAAAAAGAAATCATTTATTGCTTTTTTGGCAACTTAATGTCCTACCACATACAGGCTTAACTCTTAAGTACCTACTTTTAGGCTTTAGCAGAGTTACTCTTTGTAGCAAACTATACAATTAAGTAGGAGCCCACCAGGCCTTCAATTTTGGCACCACAAATCCCCATCAAAGACTTTGCAATTAACCAAGCCCTTCAATCAATACTTTCATAGCTTTCACTCTTACTGATTACTGATTACCATGGAGCTATGGATTGCAACTCGGGCTTGTGGAAGCTCGGAAGAAGGTGATTCAAAGATTTGTCTTGTAATTGTGAATGCGACCAAAGGAGTCTGGATGACCCTTTCGGAGATCAAAGTGCTTATCTCGGATGCTCTCCTTATGTTTGACTCTTTTGAGATGGTTTCTGTTTCTCACGTCTTCAGGGAGGCCGACATCTTGCTCACCTAGCCTTGGCTTCCGACTCGTCCTCTTAGAGATTCGACCTTGAGCTCCAGACTCCCGTCCGAAGAACGCTTTTGGGTGGTGGTACACCCATGATTTTGACACTACCCAAATTATCGCTTGTATAAAAAAAAAATACAAAGCAACACAAAATAAATAAATAAATAATGATTTATTTGCATTAGTAACGATTT
The DNA here is from genome assembly GCA_963922045.1 of Persicaria maculosa. Lineage (NCBI taxonomy): Eukaryota > Viridiplantae > Streptophyta > Magnoliopsida > Caryophyllales > Polygonaceae > Persicaria > Persicaria maculosa. The sequence goes on along the minus strand of OY998257.1, from coordinate 12,216,608 downwards.
TTTTAAAATAACATATTAGTAACGATGATAGTAAATAATGTGGATTTAATAGTATGTACCAACGATAGTGATTAGTCCATAGTTGTTCTTGGGGAAGCTTGTACGTGCACTCTTCCAAGTTGATGATTTATTTTCATTATCTTTCTCCCAATATACTCAAAGGTTTTAACACATTTTTTTTAATCAGGTAATAATTCGGGTAGAATAATCCTACCCGATAAAGTTTTAACACATTTGAATCTTGGAGATCCTTATTTACCTTCCTTATTTTTTGTATGCTTATTTAACTTGTTTGTTGTTAGTTTACCATTTGTTTGATTTGTTGGTATATTCAAGATTCGAGATTAGACAATACTGATTCTCAAAATTCTGATGAATCGAGAGACGGAATTCAGGATTGTGATTAGTCTCTACAAGGACATCGATTTACTTGTTTACCAAAATAAATTGCACATTGCGATTTATCTTTTCCATAATTAAGGATTGTACACTATTTTTAGTTTCTTTTTTAAAAAAAGGAGGCAAATGTGAAGAAAAGTGGTAGCACAAACCCTTACTTTTTGCTTTCCAATTTTAATTTAAAAACAAACACCATTCACATAAACCCCCCATTCAAACACCAATCTACGTACACATCCACAAACCATGAGCTCTTAGTTGAAGGAAGAAAGAAATTAAGGAGAAACACAGAGATGGGTTTAGTTTATCTGATCCCAATCCTCTTGATCATGGTATCATCATACCCACAAGCTGAATCATCTTCAGACATCAAAAGATTGATCTACAGAGGCTGTGCGAACCAGCAATTCCCAGACCCATCAGACGCTTACATCCAAAACCTCAAATCCCTCTTTGAAACCCTAATTCCCCAATCCACAAAGACCAATTTCAGCAAAACAACAGTTGGCGAGGGTCAAGATTCAATCTTTGGGCTCTACCAGTGCAGAGGGGACCTTTCCAACCTTGATTGCTACAACTGTGTGAGCCAGTTCCCAAAGCTGACCAAGAAACTGTGTGGGAAAGCCATAGCTACAAGGTTCCAGCTTCTTGGGTGCTACATGAGGTATGAGGTTTCTGGGTTCAAGCAGATTTCAAGCACTGAGCTTCTCTTCAAGTACTGCAAGCAAGGCACTGTGTTGGGGGCTGGGACTGGCAATTTGACTAGTGGGTTTGATCAGATTAGGGACTTGGCCTTTCAGGAAGTGGAGAAAGGAGTGGTTGGGGGTGGTGGGTTCTACACAACAAGCTATGAATCACAGCTGTTTGTGTTGGGGCAGTGTGAAGGTGATCTTGTTGGGGGAGATTGTGGGGATTGTATCAGGGTTGCCTTTGAGAGTGTCAAAGCTGTTTGTGGTGACTCCAATGAAGGGCAGGTCTATCTTCACAAGTGTTACATCAGCTATACATATTACCCTAATGGTGTGCAAGGGCAAGGGCAAGGGGATATTTCTTCATCAGGTTAGTATACATTTTTGTTTTTGTTTTTATTTTTGTTGTTGAATGTTGATCAAAAGTTGGTGAAAAATCAAAAACAAGTGGGACAGTGGGAAAAGATCTTCATATTGTTTGTTTGTTGCCTTTTTGTTTCCTCTTTTTTTGTGTGGCTTCCTTGAAGAAATTAGGCCCAAGGTGGAGGATCCAGAAGGAATAAGGATTATGGGGTAAATGATTAGATGGTTTTATATAAATCAGCATTTAGGATCTTATAAAAGATCAATTCCCTATCAACAACTTTGCTTCGATTTTGATCAAGCATTGAAAATAATTAGATGGTATGTATAAATGAGTTGCCTAGGTCCTACCCATCATAAAAAAGGCTAAGAGAAATCCACAACCAATTTTCCAATGAAATTGTGGGTTTTCAAATTATCTTTTGGGATTGTGTTTTTTTTCCTCCTTTCTAGTTTCTATAAATGAAATCTAGTCATATAGAGGAGCTGGTTTAGGAGATAATGAACTGATTTTTAATGATTCTTTGTGGTCTTCTATTTGGTTTAGGAGATAATGAGCTGATTTTTAATGATTCTTTGTGGTCTTCTATTTGGTTTAGGAGATAATGAGCTGATTTTTAATTATTCTTTGTGGTCTGCTATTTGCTTCCTGTCAAAATCTACTAAAGTTAAAGAAACATCCACATCAAGAAAGCAAATGTTTTTGTTTCATTGTTTGGATGTTGGAATGGGCTTGTTTATTCAAGATCATGCTCTTTCTTTTTGTAAAGTTTAAATCTTTTGCTCTTTGGTGACAAAGAATTATTTGGGTTTGCCCATAAATCCACAATCACCTCTTTATCAAGTAATAACAAGAGCCTACCACATTAAAGCATTCCCACTTGCAGGAAATTTTTTTTTAATGAACTTCCAGAAAATCCTCATCCAATGATCAAAACACCTTGAATATTCCAAACCCTGTCCTTCTTTCTGATCTTGTATCTTCAAATACCACAAAAAGGCATGTTTATGATAATCCATGTTTGCAAAAAGTTCAAACCAAAGCTTCTTTTCAGGTGGTGATTGTATATAATTATATAGATAGCCAATAGCTACCTTATGTGTGTACATTAGGGGCGACCCGAGTTGATTGCTTATAAGGCGCTTATTTATCATCCCGTAATTCGGAAGTATTCGTGTTTGTAGGGGCCAGCAGGCATAATAACACCCAGAAGACAGTAGCCATTGTACTGGGAGTAGCAGCAGGAGTAGGTTTTATTGTGGTGGTTCTCATGTTCATCAAATCAGCCCTCAAGAAGAAGCCCCACAAACACTCAACTTACACTTATACTATGTGAATTGTAAATCTTTTAGCCTTTCTCTTTCCTAATTAGTAAAGTTCTTCCGATTGTCCCCCTCTTCACACTTTTTTTCTTAGGGTTTCTGTGAATTTGTTGTAGCCTGGATTAAATTCAAAATCTTATAGATAGTGTAGGGATTGATGAATTGGGGCTTGTTCCAATATATAACACTTTCTAGTTTGGCCTAATTAGGCAAAGTACAAACAAATACTACTAAACAACTTATTTATTGGACTCCAAAAAAGAAAACACATATGGCTAATTACTTGTATAAAGTATGCCTAATTAGTATTACTGATCCAAGTGCAATAACCTACTAGTGTATATACACTCCTGCCAATCTCAAAGGCTATACATTCCTTCAAATGTTGCATTTATCAGCTTCAGAAATTCGGCTTTCTGATCACAAACTTGTCGTCGTGAAGCACCCTAGGCGTTGGCAGCAGCCATGGTGTTCTCACGTGGCAGCAGAGTCGCCTTGTCAAGATCCTCGTCTTCTTCGGTTTCCCAGAGGAAGTTAGCTTGAGCTGCAAGTACTACACTGAAAATGCAAGAAACAGCAAAACCATATACTTTTAAGTCCATCTGAATTTCCAGACATCAAATCAACTGAGGTGGGTCAATGGAGCAAACCTGTCCTCTGGTGCAGCTTGGACTGCTCGTTCGAAGTAACCAGCAGCCCTGTCCTGGTCTCCGTGGAGTGCCCATATCAACTTCGCATACTGCGACAAGACTTCACCGTCTCCAGGATCCGCCAATATGGCTCGAGAGTAGTACTCCTCGGCTCCTTTCAGGTCATTCTTGGTCTACAAAACCAACAAACCGAAACCCTCTAAGAAACTGCTTCTCAGGCTCCACAAATTTAGGCATATATTTCAGAAAACGACGAGGCTCACCTGACATAGAAAATCGGCGTAATTCCTCATGAATAAAGGGTCCCCCGGGTTCTCCTCCAACATCCTCTTGTAGTACTCTTCCACCTTGTTGGATCCACCACCATCATCACCATCAGATCCTCTCCTTCTGCCTTCATTGCCACCACCACTCCTACCACCACCTCCATAGCTGCCACCAACATAACCTGTGAAATCCTCGAGCCCAAGGCCCACCGCCATATGCATCCTTGAAAGAACTCTCTGACTCTCCCCTTGACTCGCGAAATCCGCCACTCGGTCAGCATAAGCATAGCTCTTCTCCATGCCAATATATCCACTGTTCAACATTGCTTCAGCTTTCACTTCCTCTTGTTCTTCGACGTCTTCTTCTTCATCATCACTGCTCACCTCTTCCCCCTCGGACACATACAACATGGGACAATTGTGCTTCTGTGAGCACCTCTTATGCAGGTTGTCAAACTCATCAAACCCATCATTTGCCGCTGAGAACGCCAGCAGCTCCTCCAGGTTCCCTTCAGACTGCGCCCTCCGGAACCCATTGCTTCCGAACTCATGTCCAGACAAATCAGCAACAGGAGGTGAAATTGAAGATTGGCAAGAGTTGATCAGATGGACAGAACCATAGCTCCTGTTGTGATTCTGGTGGTGGTTGAATGTGATAGGAGAGAAACGCTGTTTCGCCGGGTTGATCTCCGAATGGTGGTGGTGGTTGTTGGGGCTCTCAGGGTGGGATGATAGTAGGGATCCAAGGATAGGAGTTGAAGAGCTTCTAAGCATCATGTTTCCTTCTGTTGGATTATGAACCTGTTTCCAAATCAACAAATTAAGCATCAGAAAGAAAGTAAAAAGAAAAAAAATCTGATCTTTTAAGTGCCTATTGACTGGATAACTATTCAAGTAACAGAAATTGAACAGATTATAGCCATATAAATTACAATTCCATTCATTCATTGCTAATGAGTTCATCACTCCTGCTTAACCTCTTGAGGTTTTTGAATTTCCAAACACAATGAGCAAGAAATTGACAACTGTGTGGCACAGATCCAATCCAAAAAAAAGTAACCTTAAAACCACGGAATGCTCGTGAATTTCAGTGAGTGGTGTTCATTAATCAGACTCTAGTTGTGACACAAAAAAACCTCAAATTTCTTATTTAAAAAAAGGGCAAACACAATTACACAAATGACAAATCCTGTGAAGAGACTACAACTAACCAAGCAGGAAGAAAGCTTACCTTTTTCTTTCAAATTTCCAATCAAGTTCAGAGCTTTTCTGCAAATTAAGATAGGGCGAAAAGAACCCAGAAAAGGGTTTTTGTTACCCCCCAATAAATTTCAGAGCACAGCAATGAAACAGGTTGCAAAATGGAGACCGCAATTTATACCAAAGGGGTTTTGGGTGAATTTCTCCGAGAAATTTACAGTTACTTGAGTTACGCGTAGATTTTGTAAGGTGGAGAACTGCATTATCTGGGGGAATCAGGATCCAATTGGGGATTTGTAGGCTCAGCGAAATCGCCAGCGAGGAAAAGATATCTGTTTGTTTGCGTCCGTCCGCAGCTGAAGCTGATAGTTGAATAAAGTGTTTATAGCATGTGGCAAATGAAAGGGACCCTGCCACGTGGAAGCATATCCACCGTCGGATGCTAATGTAGACCGAGACTTTTTTGTGATCGAATCAAAATACGAACTGTCTTTGGCCGGCAGCCTTCTAGTTTAGGCCCCCTTCTTCAAATTGGTGTCTGTATTCAACAATGGTGTGACTTTTCTTTTCAATATAAATGAGATGTAACAAATTCCATATTTTTTTTCTAAAGAAGCACTTTAACATGTTGCAATCAACCAAAAACAATATTTGAGAGATTGAGAGGTTGAAGAGAATCGACTGACGGACTGACCGTCATGATACAACCAAAATTAAATACAAAAAATAAAAAACTCGAATACAAAAAATCATGCAACTCTTTTTAAACAAATAAATATTCTTATTGTTGATTCATGAGTATTGATTTGTATTTTCTTTGAATTTGAACACATACAGGAACTCATCACTATCGGATCCTGGAACTTTATTTCAGGGGCTGAAAAATTACTATTGAAAATTTGTCTAATTTTTTAATAGTTTTTCAATGTTATGAATGCGTAATTAAAATAAGGGAAATTGCAAAAAATAACACGAACTTTAGGGGTGGTTGCGTTCGATGGCACCGACTTTAAAAACTTCTATAATAATCACCAACTTTGAAGGATGGTTGCATTAGATAACACAACCATTTTTATTTTAAAAGTGCACCCCTTATTAACATTTTGTTTACAAAAAAATCACATTTTTCCATTATTTTTTTAAACCCACTCACAATTTTCTTCTTTAAAAACAATTTTCACATTTATAAACTCAATTTTAATTTTTCAAAAAACATCATTTTTTTTAAAACATAATTGTGATATTAATTGCTATCTTTTTAAGACACTCATTTTTCATTTGAAAGACATTAGCTATTATTTAATTTTTGAAAAAAACTGAGTTTATGGAGAAAAAAAAATTAGTTATTTTTTTAACGGGTGTAAATAACGTGTGTATTCTTTTAAGAAAAAAGGGGAAAATTAGTGTTTTATAAAATAAATTATATTTTTTAAAATTATAAAAAAAAATGGATTATTTTTAAAAATGAAACATGGGCATCTTTTTTTTTTAAATTGAAAATTGGATGATTTTTTTTCCTGCAAAGAATGTTAAAAAGAGGCGATATTTCAAAAAAAAAATAGATGTGTCACTTATTGCAACCAGAATCAAAGTTGGTGATTATTTTTTAAAATTTGAAAGTTCATGCCATTAAACTCAACTAGCCCTAAAGTTCATGCTATTTTTCACAATTTGCCCTTAAAATAAAAACATTAATCATGCATACTTTATTTAATTGTTTTTTCAATATAACATACTAATTTGAATTTCTCGGGTTTAAGTATAGTATTAAGGTATAAAGGTTAACAAACGATAATTACAATAGAAGTAACTCAGTTTGGCAAATGATGTTGGAAATAATTTATGTTTGTTTAGTCTTGAAACGTTCATAACTTTTTGTTCAAGTGTCGAATTTGAGCTTATAATATATCAAATCAAAACTATCAATAAGAGAAATATTTATATTAAATTTTATTTTTGATTGGGAAGTGACTGTCATTCCTAACCCTAAATAGGATCCGCATCTGTCATCACAATAACATTATTACTTATAAACAGCTAGTTTCTATAAAAATCTCTATAACTTAATTGAGTCATTTAAATAATTAACATTACTATATGAATTAAATCGTTATTAGATGTCAGACAATTTTTCATCAAAATGGTCACGTATCGATCTCGTTGACATTGAACACAAGTTTTTAAACCTCAATCAAAGGCTTGACCCCTCTGACCCGTGACCCGTGAAACGGGTCAAAGGCGGGTTCGGATCGGATCAATTTCGGGTCATTACAGTTAGGGTTTGGACAACGGGAAGGGGTCACCACGAGCGGGCCTAAAATTGGGCCGGCCCAACAGGGACAATCCCGTTGGGCGGGCTTTCGCACGTGCATATCACGTGACTTAAGGGTTCGGTTGTGGATTTTCGCGTTATTTGCGTGTTCGTCGATCACAATCTACAATGGCGTTTGTCGTCATCGTCGTTTCTCTCCCCTTTCCCTTCAATTTCTTACCCGTTTAACAGCTTGAATTTTTATTTATTTTAATTCAGCTTTCCACTTTTCCACTCGTGCTTTCCTAATCGTTGGATTCGATCATGTTCTTGATGCTTTCTCGCTCCCGCAAGACCCAATTTTTGCAAAAATGGCGTGTGCACAGTATAACCTAGTCCCGACTGGCTGGGAGGTCTGAAAGCCCTAATCCTGGTTGTTCTGTTTGGAAATACGGTCCCGATTTCCCCAAATCACGAAATCGAGGACTCTGTGAAGTCAATTTTGTTGAAAAGTTGTATGTTTAGGGTTTCGTGTTTCTCCCCCAAACCCTAAAACTCCATGGATGGGAATCGTGTAGTGCTAGATATTAGTTCCGACGAGGATGTCGGTTTTAACTGGCCGGCCACCGAGGGCTGTGACAGCGACATCGATTGGTCCGAGCTGTTTGTGAATCTGCAGAGCGACGCTGGCAATAAACCGAATTCCGACAAAGGTTATGATTCTGATGATGTGGTTGTGATTGGGGAGGTTTTAGCTAAACCCAAGCGGATGAAAAAATCTCCGGGCGTGGATAAGTTGGCTGCTCAGTGTCGGGAGGAAGACGACGATTGCGTGATTTTGGAAGGGGATCCGGATAAGCCTGCATCTGAGGTGAAGGATTTAGATTGTGACTCTGATGATCTGGTGATTGTTTCCGAAAAGGGCCAGGTAATACTATCTTGATTCTCCCTTCTTTTTAACCTAATTTGATGTTAAAAAGTACTCATCAATAAGCATTTGTTGATGCCGGTTGTTTCAGTTATTTTCATAGAATTGGAATTCCGTAAGTGGAGCTGAAGTTGATGCCTTCATGAACCATAAAGGAAGATTTCTGATTTCAGTTAGTGTGTGCATGATTCAGGAGCCTGTGGATAAGTTTTCATATATAGAATAGGGTTAATAATGAGTTCCTAGCAAGAGGCCTATTTTCTTTGCCGTGTTCAATGGATCCTTGTCATGTATAAATGTGTCAAGTGATTCTCATATCTGTTGATCCAGCTATCAAGTATGTCAATATGACTCTATGCTGGCAAATGCAGCTCTAGCTCTCAACTTCTCAAGCACATCTGCACATGCAATTCCTTTCGACGGCGGGTTGCCTTAAATGTGCATTGGTATGCTTGCCCAAGATAACTTATTGCACACTTGGTGCTTATTAATTATCTTTGCGTGATTCACTTGCCTTCAGTATGTGTGCAAGGTCAAGGTGGTTATTAACTTGTCATATTTGCCATAGTTTTAATAGGGAGTCTTTTATGATCCCCCCTCAAGAAGATGAAGGTATCAACATTATAGAGTTGGTCTGTCAAGATTTCAACTAGGCTAGAAAGGGAAATAGAATTGTTATTTGCTAGCGATCTTTAAAGTATGCACAATATTATGTAGATTAGAAGTTAGAACTGTCAAACATGAGCCTCTTACTAGAAGTTGTCCTATGTCAGAAAAATACTAGAAGTTCATGAAAACTCAACCCTGGCTCTTGGGTGTTGAAATGTTAATTCATTGTAGATTCTATGTTTAAGTATTTAATGTTTTGGACTTAATTGATAACTTGGTGTTCACATATTTGTGGATATGATCCTAAATCATTGTTCTCTCTTTGGAGTCCTTTTGCACCATTTTCAACTATAAGGGAAATATTATTGTGCAATTAATTCTCATGCCTCATTTCCTGCTCACCCTAACTTGTCGTCCTTTTGCCATGTTTCACGTGAACATAAATATTTGAGTCCTTGTTCTTTCCTCTTATTGAAGGTTGCCTGCCGAGACTATCCTCATCCACGACATCTTTGTGTCAAGTTTCCATTTGGTTCAACGCTGCATTCAGAGTACTGTAAGCTTGTATGTTTTCACTTTCAGTTTGGCTGCTTCAAGAATGACTTGCTCAATTATAGTCTTTGAAAGCTAATAATAAAAACTATACTTTGCAGTGCCATTGTTATGTGTGCGATTCACCTGCGCCTTGTGTCAGCTGGGGAAATGGAAGCTCAGGGACTGACCATTGTCATGCTACTGAGAAAGAGGAGTTATGGAAGTCTGAGAGGAAAAGGGCCAAACAGGGTTTTACCCCTGTTGTTGGCAATGCTGATACAGCATTTTGGAGGGATTTACTTAGCCAAATCCCAACAAATGTGCTGCCCGTGGCTCAAAACTCTGTTTCTACTGGTAACTTACCTGGGCAAGCCCCGTCTTATGACCGGCCAAATATTATTAGAAACCAAAGGACTTCTGGTCTTCCGGGAAGAAGCAGATATTACCAGCCATCTCAACACCCAATAAATCCATGCAGCAATAACCTCCAGAAAGCCAGACTCCCACACACGAATCCTCATTCCGTCACGTCCTCTCCAGTCTTGAAGAGGCCCTGGTCATTAGGAAAGGATGGGGCCTCAGTTGCAGCTTTACAAAAGGAACTCACACACACCATTATGCTCGGTGTCAAACGTGGCTTTACAAATTACCGGATGGGTAACCCTTCAGCTTCCAAAAAAACTGATACAGGGCAATTCCACGTGGGTCGCCTTGATGGAGCTGTGAACTTGGACCCACATCAGAATTCTTCAGCTGTAAATCCAAGTCAAGGCCAAGCCCAACTATATGGTCAACCAACTGCTCGTGTGAATGGCAACCTTTCTGTGCATCTGAATGGGAACCTGAACGAACACATTTCCGCTCCTGCAACTCCCAATGCTCCCTGTAATACATCCCAGCAAAGCCAATGTTTCACAGGACTCCTGGATCTTCAAGGCAGAGAACAGTTGCCATTGACAGTGGAGCAGCCGTGGAATGGTGCGAACTGGGGAGAACTCGATACCCAGGTCCTCAATGAATTGCCAGTTCTCGATGCTGATGATGAGATCTATGCAGATAATCTGTGGCAGTTTTAGATGACGGCGGTCAGGAAGAGACAGTTTCATTCTCCTGCAACAACTGGCATTCTGATTTCCTGGTTTAGCTTATGTTTAAATAATCTAAAATCAGTAGAAGAGTTTTTATGGTTGCAATTGTGGTGTTACAAGTCAACAAAAAGAGAAAAAGGGTGCACAGATATGATAATGAAGGCACCCCCAGTGGTTTGTGTATATATTATGACTTAATGCTTGATTCTTAAAGAAGGCATCCCTTTTACAGTTTTATGACAGATTTCGGTATTGTCCTTGTACTACTCCTTGAATGGATGTTATTTAGTTACTTCAATAATCGAAAACTCGCCCCTGAAAACTTGTGAATTGGTCCGCTTACTCGACTTGCTTTTCTATTGATTACAGTGCCTGCAATTGTATGGTGTTGTGAAAGACAAACATGGCGTGAAGGTGTTTCGGTTTTTTTTATAAGGTAAGAAGTTGAGGGTTCGACGGCGAACCGTCAAATATACAGTCTAAAATAAAACGATGCAAAACAATCAGTGGCAAACAACAGATTCAGGCGAACAAACGAACCTAACTCTAAAACGTTGGGGATTGTCCCCGGCATGACGATGTTTAGTTTCAATTTTCAACAAGTCAAAATAATTACATTATAATACAATGCATTTGTAATTCAAACGCATCCTAAAACCCAGTACGGATGGTTTATAAACCCACAAATAAGCCGGTTTTTTAGTGCCAAAACCGGTTTTATTTTTGGATTCACTTCACATGAGCTTAAATAAACCCAAAAAACCGGTTTTTAGTGCAAAACTCTAGAAGCTGCCGCCTTTCATTTGCAGTGTTCTTCTTCCTTCGCTTCCAATTACATCTCTCTCTGGTTTCTGCTAAGTGCTAAGGGTTGCGGATTTGAACATCAATCAATGGCGCTATGGATGGAGGCGGGGTCGGAACCCTTGACGGAGAACGAAAAGGCAGACCTTGAAGCCATAGCTGCTATCAAGGAATCAGCCGCCATTGAACTCAAGGTCTCTGCTTTATCTCTCCCTCTCTATCTTTGAATTTCCTATTTCTCGTTTTAGCTCTTATCAAATTGTCCTATTGTCTTTCCAGCTGTTTTGAGATATCTCGTATGTGAAGATTTTGCTTGCTCTTATTGGCGCCCCTTCAATTTGTCTTCTTCATCTGCAAAGGAAATTTGCTTTGAATTTGCTAGGGTTTGCAGTCTCAGTGTCTGCAGTAGTAGAGGGAAAGGGAACTCAAATTTAGGGCTAGAGGTTGATTGATTGATTCCTTTCTTTCTATTTGACTTAGTTCTTTGTTCCTGATTGGCCTGTATCTGTTGGATATGTAATGGGATTTCAGGAAAAGGGTAATGAGTATGTGAAGAAGGGTAAGAAGCATTACACAGAGGCAATAGACTGCTATACGAGGGCAATCAATCAGAACGTTTTGGGTGATCAGGAGACTGCGATTTTGTTCTCCAATCGAGCTCATGTGAATCTGCTGTTAGGAAACTATAGGCGTGCCCTTGAGGATGCCGAGCAGGCTGTTAAACTCTCACCTACTTATGCTAAGGTGTTCGCGTCTGCATCCTCGCTTCATTTAGGCCTTTTGTGTGATTGTGTTGTTGTGTGAATGGATATAACTGTTTTCCATGTTCATTTAGGGATATTATCGGGCTGCAAAGGCAGCAATGTCTCTCGAACTTTTGAGGGAAGCAAAGTCGTATTGTGAGAAGGGGCTTGAGGTATCTCCTGATAACGAGGAACTGAAGAAATTGGCAATGCAGGCTACTTTAAAATTGATGGAACAAGAAAAACGCGAGGCTGAAGTTTCGAAGGCTTTACAGTCAGCTCAGGTATTCTAGGCACCTGTAGTCTGTACTTAGTAGTTATCCACAATTCCACATTTTCGCTTTTGATCTGAGTATTTGCCAACTTGGTAGGACCTGGTCTCGAAATTTGAGATCAGGGGCTTGAAGATTGGGAAGGCAATGTACCGAGAATTAACTGGATTGAAGAAGCCATTTTTAGATAAAAGCAATATTCTTCATTGGCCAGTTCTTCTTCTGTATGCGGAGGTTATGTCCAGTGACTTCATTGAAGATTTCTGTGAGACGGATATGTTTTCATCCCATCTTGATGTGATATCCTTTGCTTTGTTATGTTTTTGTACTTTCTTCTTTTCATATTCCTAACCTTCATTTAATATTGTGACCTACATGCATGCTATCCTGAAAAGAAAAGGACAAATTTTCGAGTTCACTGCCGCCTTAGCCATGTACAGGAACACCAGAAAGAAAAAGAGCTATATGCACTCTGGAAGCAAAAATGGAAGTGGAAAATGCAAAATTTAGGAGAATAATTATATATGTGAGAAACACAAGTGCAACATATGGCTACTTACTCACATAGTATTAATGTTGGAATTTTATCTGTACCTCTGCTTTCACTATTTAATTTTTTATCCTTAGCTTACAAACATGTTCGCAGAAGGTGTAGAACCGCTGCCCTGGGATGAAAAAAATTCATACACACGTGATGCCATTGAACTATACTATGAGGTAAGAGATCTGAGTCTCGGCGTATCCATTGGCTGTCTTCAGTTTGTTGGAATTTGTTGTGCTCTTTCAGAAGCTGATTTTTACTTTGATTTATGATTTTGTGAAAGTAATGTCATTGCTGAATATATTATG